>OX336393.1:54016264-55266264 GCA_946902985.2 Meconema thalassinum
ATTAAATTAATATTCAATTACTATGGTCCAGGCCCTTAGAGACAAAACTATCGTCATTCAACTATTAAATCACATTCTTTACTGGAAGTTATACCTACACAATTTCTGTTTCTACCTCATCCTCAATAGTAGTTTCTCTTCGTGTTCGCCACGACTTTGCAGATTGCAATAAAACTGCAGCTCAACATTTTCCCTCCATCTTTCTCCAGAATGCTTCGAAAGCAGTCTCGAAACATCTTTCACTTCTTGTGCCTGAAGGACAATCCCTCTGTTTATGGCTTCTGGCTTTACGTGAGTCGGATCAAAATCAGGTTTCGTGACACGTTTGTGTTCGCAAATGTCAGTTCTGTGGAAAACATCACCCAGACCAGAATGTTATTGTTCTTCTCGTTCTTTGTCAAAATTATCCAAAACAAATTATTATCAGAAAGTACAACAACATAAACCATTCTAATCACGTCAGGCAGGGGTACATTCTCCGACTAATGCACGTAGGTAAAGAGTACACACTTCGCAGAGCATCATGGAAGGTAAGATGGCGGATCTGGGTGCTCCTATTGGCTGATGTGGATGTGGCGGGTTTTGTGACCAAAAATGGCGAAACTGTCGTTGGACTAGGCGGATATTGCTACTAAGCCTCAACTTTGACTTCGTTTTACAGTAGGATGTAGCGGGTTTTGTAACAAAATAATAGTTTTAATGAATTCAGCGCAGCAAAATCTATATGAAACAATGCTTATCTCAATTTTCATAAAATATGGATTTGGCGGGTTTTGATTCTAGGCGCCTCATATGTGGGGCGACAGTCAGTGGATACAAGGTGGCTAGTTAACCTGCTCAGGTAATAGGCTACAGTACTGTACGCGTGTTTCTCTGTGATCACTAGACCACGTCCCGGTAATTCCTTTTTGAAAATTGGCAACCTCGCCGTCAATGGCCAGTCTGCTCTGCCTAGCCCACTGAGTTGCATGGAAAATGTGTCACGCACTCGTGTTTTCTTCAAAATACTCTATGTAAATGAAATGATACCACTGATTAATACTGTATAGTGGCTAGCTACAATGCCAAAGACTTGTGTTGTGCCGAATTGTAAGTCTAATTATCGATCATCGATAAAAACTGAAGGATTTGTGACAGTGTTTGGGTTTCCTAAAAATCCACAATTGAAAGTCATATGGGAACGTACTATTCCTCGAGCCAATTGGGTACCTACGAAATATTCCTTCGTATGTATTAAACATTTTATTCCTGAAGACGTAAGTTATGTTGAAAAATACAAGGATGGTGATAGGAATAATAAGGAATTCACACGGAAGAAGCCTGTATTGTTACCTCGTGCGGTTCCAAAGATATTCCCAAACTTACCATCGTATTTGAGTAAGTGATCCTCCAAGATAAGGAAATCTCCAGAAGAAAGAAGAGAAGAACAAAAAGAACGGAAAATGTCTGCAGAGGAATGTGAGAAGACCCTTGCTGAGGAAGCCTACAAAATTACGACTTTCGAGTCCTTTGTTTGTGATATACAAAATAAATTGGTGGAGCATAAAACAGACTGGTCTGTAAGTACCAGTGAAAACTATTGTATTTTGTATAAATTAGATGTGTCAAGCATACCTAAAACAAGGTCAAGTATAAGGGTAAACCATGATTTTACGGTCGAAATTCATATCAATGGAGGCGTAATTCCTAACGCTGTTGATCCTCATTCAAGCTCTGTAATATTTCGAAATTCATTATTAAGTAAGTGGAGTCAGTTGTTCCAAGCAATAGAATTTTGCCACGACTTTTTCTTACCTGTAAGTTCATTAGTCATCCAGATTAATAGTTTAATAGATAATCTAAAAACTGACCTTGAAAACCAGGGAGACGAAACTTCAGAGATTATGTTAAAAAGGTTAATGTTTCTGCATGATCAGTTTACATTTCCTTTTTTAAAGAAACCTAGATCAAACGTCACTACAACTCTAAATGCATTCCTCATTTATATGCAGTCTACAAAGTGTTATAACGCAATTAGATTTAACCATATTTTATCCCTACCTCATCCCCGAGTTTAACAAAAATTAACAACTTCCTTCGCTGATGAAGAGAACAGTAACTTTCTAAGTCACATTGTGAAAGATTTATCAAAATTAGAAAGGGTTGTAAATTTACATATTGATGAAATACATGTCAAACAAACTTTAGATTAAACAAGTAGTTCTGTGAAGAACTATACAGCCTATTTTCATATAACCTACTTATATTAACTGCCACTATCAACATACAAAATTTCAGTTCGATTACTGTAATAGAATCGTAGATATTGAGTACCGACTAAATATTTCAGATGGTCGCCATATTGGATTTTATATATGTAGGTCCTAGAGTTATGTAATGTTACAAGAAGATTATTGTGTACGTGTAGCATTCAAACTTCAATCGCATGATTAGGACACAAGAAGTTACAAGGAGATTTTAAAATTTCGCACAGCTGCCATCTTGTGGTTATGGAAACAATTGAAATAAATTAGATGCCAGTGGATTAACATTCGTAAAAGGATTTACTGTGCCAAGTTTAACTGCACTCGGATGGTTAAACTGCGAGAAACGTCCATGTGAATATTTATACTTCGCGTCGCCACCATGTTGGATTTGTGATCGCCAGGTTATTTAAAGTCCTATAGGTGAACTTAATTTCATAGCCCCTATGAACATAAAAAATCAGTTTGATTGCTATAATTGATTCGTAGATATTCAGAGTCGTCTGAATATTTCGGATGGTCGCCATGTTGGATTCTTAAATGTATAGGCCATAGAGTCATGTACCATTGAAGGAAAATTATTGCGTAGGTTCATTAATCAAACTTTCACTTCGATCACTTGATTACGACACAAAAAATAAAAACTTAATTATAAAATTCGCACAGCCGCCATCTTGAAGTTATATAAACAATTCAACTAAATTAGATACCAGTTCATTGCAATGTGTATAAACATTTCCTGTACCAGATTTCATTGCGTTTGGAACATTAAATCTCGAGAAAGGTCTATTTAAAATTTTCAAATTTCTCTTGGCCGCCATGTTCGTTTTGTAGTTAACCGCTTTTTGAAAGTCTTGTAGGTGAACTTCCAGTAGTGCTCTTTATCTCCGTATAAAATTTCAGGGTGATACAGCTCATAGTTTCAGAGATATAGAATGCCGGTGAAATATTTCGCTCATCCGCCATCTTGTGGTTATATAAACAATTGAACCAAGTTAGATGTCGGTGCATTACAATGTGTATAAACATATACTGTACCAAGTTTAATTGCGTTTGGTTGGTTAAATCGCGAGAAACGTCTATTTAAAAGTCGTGAATTCGCGTGGCCGCCATGTTGGATTTGTAGTTTCCAGTTTTTCAAATGTCACATAGGTGAACTTCTAGTAGCTTCCCTTATCACTGTAATAAATTCCAGGGTGATATCTGTAATAGTTTCGGAGATATTGAATTCTGGTGAAATATTTCGCACAGCCGCCATGTTGGAATGGTGAGACGTAACGAAATTTGAAGGGCACGGTCGAGATCGCCCGGAATAGTACTATGAACTTACCGAGTTTCATTTAAATCGCTACAGCCGTTTAAAAGTTATTAGGGGGAGACACACACACACCTCACACACACACACACACACACACACACACACACACACGGACAAAAGGTGATCTCATAAGCCTATTTTTTTCAAAATTGAAAATAGGCTAAAAATGGGCATTTGTTTGGTGTTGCTACAAATGAATCTGTCGATTTAGCTAAGACAGTTCTGCCTTTCTCGTTAGTTCTGCTTTTGGAAATTTGAAAGAAGTTGTTGAATCAGTTTCAGTTCCAGTGAAACAGTTAACGGGTTTGCAACTAGCTGATATTGCAAACGGTGTTATCAGGAAAATACAGGATTGTGGCCTAAATATTCTGTCTTTCATAGCTGATAATAATGGTGTGAGTCGTGCTATGTTCAAAGAACTAACCAATCATTCTGATAGTAATTACTGGTTCCATATTGATGGAAACCCCCTAAAAACCTTTGTTTTATATGCCGGTGTCCATGTATTAAAAATATACGAAATAACTGGCTGAATTTAAGTGGCATTGATAAGTCATTTATTATTCCTGTATGGGAAGATTTAGACTCATTTTCAAATGTTTTAAGTTCGGATGTCAGTAACCCTGATTTTAAAGAGTTAGCTCAAGTATCATTTAGTGATATAAGAGCGATCTACAAACAGGAGTCCGATTTACTGATTATGTCTGCACCAAAGTTAACATTTAAAAGTGTTTATCCAAATTCACTTGAACGCCAAAAGGTTTGTTTGGTTACAAACGTGTTTCACGAATCTACACTTTCTGCCCTAAACAAGTATTGTTATAAAAGTACTGCTTTTTTTTGGTCAGATTAATCCTAATGTGGTGGTCCATTGTCAACATTAGGCGGCCTCTCACCCATGTTGTTAATCGTAATAGTCTTCAAATGTCTTTCAAAAATCCCGAAGACTCATAGACATTCGTTCTGAATGAAGAGGATACGAATATGACTAACTGTATGTTTTTATTGAAGAAAGCTATGAACTTTCAGTCATTTAATTTATTGGAAGCTAAAATCTTCTTGGAAGATTAATTATCATCCGACGTTAGGGTAGTTATCGTTTGATATCCTCGTCGTGATAGATTCTTGTTGGACACAAACACATAGAGATAATGTTGTGATTAAATATTTACGAGGAGTAATATCATGTCACGTTGTAGACATAATATTCCTTCCTCGATTAAAGTCGAACCCAGATGTGTGAAGATGAGATGTAGTATTTTTATTAAATGTATGCACGACAGTTTATACTTATCAGAGTATCGTTTCAAGAGTATTAAGTGAGGAGGTCGGTATCATAAATTCCAGAGGTCGTTAAGATGTATAAATTAATAATTTAACAATTGTTGTTATTGTTCATGAGACCAGCGATTGTGGTGACAACGCTGAGAATTTGTGCCCTTTTGTAGGAATGCCAGGTTGAAAGAAGTGGAGTTGATAACCCTTTGATGTTTTTTTAAATGTATTTCCGAATGCAGTTGGCATACGAGGGTTTTTGCGAAGGTGTGTTCGGCATTTTATAGTACAGTCATTGCGTGGGCATGACTAGTTTTGGCAAAGGCATTAAAAGTGCGAGTGAAGAGTACTCCTTATTTTGTTATAAACGACCAGGGATTTAGAGAGGACAGGAAGGGTCACGGTTGAAATTGGAACAGGAAATTGATGATGACAGCTGTTATGCTATACTTTTATCGAGATTATTAAACCCAAACTTGTAACGGCATATGTTTCACCTTAAGTGGTCGAATGTATTTAAACTATTTTGACACCAGATCAGATAGGAGGGACTGGTGGTGGTTATTTCTGGTGATGTAGAAGATTTCAAGGATCACAGTTCACTGTATTTGACATAACTGCTAGATCAGAGCACAGGCTGGAGTGTTTTTAGACGCTATTACTTTGAAAGGACTATAGCTGGTGCTATAAGCGTCATTATAAATTCATTTAGTGTTAACCTTTATTATTTACCAATCGAGTGTATAACATGTTAGGAATAGGAAGTTTATAGTTGTTTAACGTAGAGGTTAGAGCATGAATGAGTATGTGACTGAATGTGGTTTGTTTCTTGTTCAGTGCGAATGAAATGAACTCCATTGGGACGTCACAATGCGAGAGTGTGAATGTTAGTGTGTATAGAAGTTTTATGTCAGTAGCATATAGGATTTGTGTACAGTTCACGTATTTGTATGACGTGAATCTACTTAATTTTAACACAGTTTTATTGTTATGGAGAGCACATTTGTGGACCAGGCAGGAATAGCGAGGACTTCTTTAAAACTCGTTTCTAGCCAAGGCCATAGCTCGGCCAGGCCGCACAAATGGGGAGAGATGTTGCAAACCGCACGGCTCTCGCTCTTTCTTTCTTTCTTTCTTTCTTTTTAAACCAGCCAGACTGGGAATGTAGCGGTGAATGTTATGTCATCAGACACGTGGCGAGGGTCGCGTGCGCCGAGCACCCATATGTTCTTGGGAGCGTGCCAGAAGAATGTAAATACACAGAGGTGTGTAATTGTTGTACAGCTTGATGTATGGACACAAGCTACACCTAATTTTGTTATAATGTTCATAGAATGTAGTTCTTTCACTGGCGTGAGTGTAGAGATGAGCGAATGGGAGTGTGTTATTTTATCTTATTGTGTGAATGTTTAGCCCTAGTTTACATTTTGTTATTAAATCGTTTAGTTTTATTAGAAGCCGTGTCGTCATGATTCATTTTAGATATAAGGAGATGCAACTGTGAAACCCATTATAGGTCCAGAGAGGCTGACCACGAGATCACCGAGAATAAGGTAGGTGTTTTACTGCGAGCTAAGTGTATTTTTCATGTAATTCACAGTTGTATTGTAATTTCCGCCACGTATATTCGCGAAGGTCTAGTTGGACGTAGAGCCTTGACTAGTATTTTTCGCCGGAGCAGTCAGGGTCTCCGAATCCAGCTGGTGCATCGGATATCCAACAGACCGCCTCTATAATATACGGGGACAGTACATGTACCCCATCAGAGGAGAGAATAGCACAGATCAGGCGAGCACACGCACACCTATATGCCATACATAAACACATCAACATAAAGCATCTTAAAGCAGGCAGCTAAGCTGACAGGATGTACTTGCCACAACACGGTAACTCGAAACTATCTCCGAGTCAGCGGAAAGGCGGTGCACGGGCATGCTAGAATGGTAAGTCGCCAGCAAGGCTAGAAGCACTCTCACTAGCGAGGTACCAGACACAATCATTCACGCAATGTCATACACTCAAAGAACGCCCGAAATTCCAATACGAGGGACGTTCAGCGTTTTACAAACCACTCACACTAGTGTACATTTTGGCGTGAACAATACAGACATGCAATACGCGCCACGGGACATACATTACGGAATTCGAGATCCCGAAGCACTAACACAGGGCATAGGCAGACGCTACAAAGGTCTACATAATACCTTTGGGGGTCGCGTCAAGCCCACATGCCTGTAAAACAAATAACACATACAGGGTAGGCAATCTACAACCTTCAGTAGGACAAGCGTAGCAAGAGGTAAGTTAGCCAATGACATCTTGCTGCGAAGCACAATACTAGAGGTCACACATTGGCATATACAATAATACAAGCTAAACACGGGCAGACATAGAACACAGGGGTTACACAGGATCAGGGCCCCGAGAAGCGAAAGCTGTCGACCGACTGAAGATCAGTCAGCCCCAAACACATAGGTCATCCGACCCGGGAAAGTCGTTAAACTCGCACAGACAAATAAACACAAAACAGATCCGTACAGAACGGAGATCGAAGATAGCTGCAGCCGCTTTCATATAAATCAAGGCCTGCAACACGAAATGGGAAACACAGGCCAAAAATGGATATTCCACGGTAAAAACACATTCGTACACAAAGAAATACACTAGCACGAACATAAATGAGAAAACTAGGAATATATTGTAAGGCAAACCCGTCTGTTAACACATAGGTGGGAACACCACATTTTAAATTCCCAAATAGTAGGTATTATACTGGCATTTAAACTGGGAAGTTAAAATAAAACCAGGCACAGGCCCAAGGTGCCCATAAATGAGTAAAAATAGGTAAATTGACGCCGTAACACAAAGGATAGAAGAGGCAAACCTAGAGAAAAGCTAGGAATATATTTTTCAGCAGGTTGGCACATTTTAAGCCAATACATGGCTAAACACGGGCAGCACCACGGCAGGACATATTATTTCCTTTGGCAAACAAGGCTTGAGACATTATAAACATATTCCGTAATGGCAACGCAAGCAATAGAGGGCCATACATACCACAAATTCCTTAGCGTGCCGACACTTGACACATACCGGGAGGTATTGTAGCCTATATTACACAAACGAAAACATCACACGGAATTGCTGACTAGCAAGTAACAGGGTCATGGAGGACATACAGTTGCAACAGTGGACGCTTGCATTATAATATGTCTCACCACTATTCTCAATGGAGTAATACATTTCCACTAGAATACAGAACACAATGGGCATCACTGCTTTAAGCGCCCACGTGACTACTCCAGACAGACATGTAGAAGACAGCTACAGAAGTAGATACTGACCCTGCATGTTAACGAACGCCGTCACACGCGCATAGATAAGGCCGACTCAGGTAGTATGGCACACTCAGACGACATGCCGGCCCGACAGGCGACCTCGTGCTGAAGGCACGATACGCGCCGAAGGCCACGACCATCTCCTGCCATATACACTCAAAACATAGTGCGGCCGACGTAATGGCGCATAGACGCTACAGCTAATTAGAGACAAGGGCAGGTCAACACAGTGCCCAATAATAAATTATCCCCCCCCCCCATGGCAGGGGGTGTACACAATTATGGCACTTAGGGATGTTAACCCCCAGTCATAGCGTCAGCAAGGACCCTAGCACAAGGGCATGAGTAGCGCAGATAGCGAAAAGGGCATACATACCGGTGCAGTGCCACTGATGATGTACAGATATACAAATAGAAATGAGGGCTGTCCACAAAGTTGATGACAGGCCACAGAGCGCTAAGCGCACAACAGGTACATAGCTATTATACCAGCCGTATAGGCAGGGCACAAAACGCACCCCCCCCCCCCCCCCAAGGATATCCTCCATACAATAGGGGTCACCTTTTTATAAAAATGATAAATAGATACACTATAGAGAAAAAACTGGAGAAGCGCGATGACGCGGACCACTAGTATAACATATGCCAATGACAAATAGGGGATGATAGTTACACAGCTCCAGTGAGCAATGAATACATTAGATATTATTCGCCATAAGGCACTCAGCGAGAACACAGAACAAAAATTGGTGAGAATACAGACGCCCAAGGAGCAGACATCCAAATAACGGCAGTAAGTGAAGAGAGAACGGTGGGACTAAGGGAGAACGGTCACCAAATACAAAAGCACCAAGGAGAAAAGTACAAATTCATATGACACATTCAGTTTCCCAAAGGACACCATATACCCAAAAATCCACACCTCACATCCCACTAAACTCTATACAAGATCACACTACAACACACAATTACGTGGGACATTCATGCGGTTCAAAATAAGGGTCATACTGCACCCCCAAGGACACGCTGCTCACATCCGAGTATAAGGGGTGATCAGACGACAATTAACGAACGCTGGTACGTCTCGATGTATGTAAAGACGGAGGCCACAAACATACTAACAAAGATTTGCAATAAAACAGCCCGCATGGTAAGCTATAAAACTATTCAACCTATGCCAACCCATCCCCTCACCTGATACGCATGTACATCCTATCCACTCACCCAGGGGTTATTAATATTACACCTGCATGCGACATTTGAGTTACAAAACACCCGGGGAAAAAGCAACCCCATCCAGTCAAATTAAAAACATCCCCAAAGCGTCATCGACTACAGGCCATAGAGAATTGAGTCCAACGATGCCATACCTTTCCTAACCCACACGGTACACCCTCGTAACAACACCCCTCCAAACTACAGTAACTATGCCTCATGCACCCCAGAATCCTACTAATATCTCCATGAATATTAAAGGAAAAAAATATCAGCGTGGAGGATCAGATGAGCGATAGCATGTCTAAGCAGTCCATGCATTTATAAAAATATCTCACAATCATTTACACATACACAAATAATCACAAAAACACAATAAAAACACAGAATCACACATTAATTGTAAATTAATTACACTACCCCCCAGAAATAAATAAAGGATCTGAGGACACACAGGTAGGACACTCGTAGAAATCACGAGGAATCACAGGAGGACAAAGGCGGAAAAGGCAGTCACAGATCGGACAACTTAACCAGAATGACGGAAGGTCGGACGACGGCGACGTAACGCGGGCAAACGTTGAGTGCTAGGGAGAAATAGCTTGTCTACCGTCTCGGATACAGTTACACCCGCTATGAGCTACAGTCAACGAAGCCAGACCTGTAGGGGAGGTTTTGACCGTCCGATAGGGGACCTAAGATCTCAATGTCGGACTAAGAAGACTCACCTAAAGGACGACCAATCTGACTAGACTTTTAGTTAGATATATGTTAAGTAGGCACCATTAAGGCGCGAGGGTGAGTCTCCCGCTCACAAGGGAGTGAAGCAACACAAGCCCTAGGCCGGACCCTAGGTGAAGGCTTCAATAAAGAAATAATGAATGAATGCATAAGACGATAACTGGATGCCCATCTGCCAAAAGCGTGACGATCGGCCAAGGTCAATCCGCCAAGAGCGTGAATACAGGATCATATCCAGCCCCGCCAAGAGCGTGAATATCGCAGCCTAAATAATATAACAAATGAATAAATGAATTTTACGGAATAATACACACATAACTACATTCCGTACAACCCACAAATGTCGGGTCGCGACCCGCGAGCATAAATGTCGGGTAAGCGTACCCCAAGTTGTAAATGGAAGTAGCGACCTTCAGAGAGGATTGGGCCTCCCGAAAATGGCCAATATAACTTATAAAGCGGCTATAAGCCATGGATCCCGGATGAAGGGCTTGCTATTTTAGCAGCGCATATACACAGGCCTACACACACTCACATGTAGTTATTAAGGGGGAGAAATAGTATATAAGGAGGAAAGTGTACAAGGACTTTGGTCTGGCTGTTCTGGAGGCTGCCGGTGCCACCAGAATTTGCACGCACGGAACCCCCGATAACGGGAGATATTCCTCGTATGAAATTTAGCACATAAGACATAGTTGCATATTTCGAGAGCAACTTAGATGATAAGCAAATTTAGTAAGTCACTTGCTGTTCAAAAGCAGTAACTGACAAAGGGGTATTTCAGCAGTAGATTAAGTAACACATTCGGAATTTTTTCCTAAATACAGATTAGCATGTAATTAGATATAAGGTACATTTTCAAGGCACCAGTAAGATCATTAAAGATGGCAGAGGTAAGCCCGATAATACATAATGCTTTCGGCACCAGTAAGACCATTAAAGATGGCAGAGGTAAGCCCGAACAAAACGTCGACAAAGCGTTGATGAACGTCAACAAAGCGTCGATAAGCGTCGACAAAACAGCGTCGAAGAAGCGTCGATTCAATTATTCCGCGATGTAATATTGCGCGATGAAACGAAATTAAATGAATTTCCTGGCATTAAGAACAGATGTATATTAATAATATAGCCTATTTTAAATAGAGGGTAGCGACCCGTAGAGTTTTAAATGTTCGGTAATCAACCGTCGAGATAAAGGCTCAATAAAGCGTATTCCACGATGAAACGAAATTATATGAATTTCCTGGCACTAAGACCAGTTGAGTAATAATATAGCCTACTTTAAATAGAGGGTAGTGACCCCTAGAGTTTTAAATGTTCGGTAATCGACCGTCGAGAAAGGCTCAATAAAACGTCTTCCGCGATGAACCACTATGAAGAAATTTTTCGGCACCCAGGGTAAGCCCGATAAAATCGACAGATAATCAAGGAAAATAATAGACGCATCAAGGGTGGTGGCACCGAAGCCAGCCGACCCCTAAAATAGCGCTGCACGATGCGCGCAATGTGTGCGATAATATATTTGGCTAAGGGCATAGCTAATAATGTATTTGTATTTCAGCAAGAGCTCCAACAATGCAGCACCGAAAAAATAAACCAAAAATAATCATGGTAAATAAGGTAAGGTGGACCACCGACGACGTCACACACACACACACACTTATACACTTGTATACACTGATGGTAAACACACACCTACACAAATACACAAGGAGATAAACATAAGTATTACAATAGAGTACAGGCGACCTAGAATTAAGTTGAATTTAAGAGGCACCATAGGATTATATAATATGCGCAGCGAGTGAAACGATATATATATATGTATTGCACTTACAATAACATTACCTATTTCAGGAAAGCAAGGAAAGCAACAATATGCACACATCTACAGAGAATGGCCAATAATGCGTTTTGTTTCACAGATGACGAGGAGTATATACATGACTACTGTAAATATATTTCCAACACCAAATTACACTACACTCTTATCTATCACAAACAAATGCACTGCTCTTCATCGTTTTTAGTTGCACCCTTAAAAGTGACGACGCCAGCGGCCAGCGAGGAGCAATGTCCGTGGGGCGTTGAACGTTGTTGAGGCATGCATAATAGCACGCAAATGAAGCGTGACTGCAGTATCTAAGGGCGGTACAAAGGATGTAAGTGCCGAACCTTCGATGCTAATGTGGAAATTCCCAACCCACGACGGGAAAACCACGAGTCTATAGACCAGGTAAAAGGTGGACAAGCGGATTAGCCACAAAACCACGATCAGCAACGGCCGAAATAGCACATAAGTATGATATAGAGAATAGCGGCCGCATAAGACATATATGTAAGTATAACATGGTACAAACAAAGAAAGGTATGGCAAAAAGGGCCAGATAAAGAGCGCCAACGGAAAATGGTATTTTTGGATCCTAGGTTATGATTATATTTTGAAAGAAGGCGATTATCATTATTATTATGGCCTTTATAACAATGACTGCTTTTTTGTTATTATTATCATTGTCAATATTGTTGCCAGATCACTACAGTTATATTTTTAAAAATGTCACTACAGTTTACATTATAATTACACATTCACCGATGCATATTTGTACACACACACATTGAATACACTTGTTTTTTTCCTTTCTTCCTTTTAACGATTCAATGTAAAAGTGGCCTATTTATCCCAACATAATAAACAATTTTTATACGTACCCCTAAATATATACCCCATTGCACCTGTTTTTCCTTTCAACTTCACTCTTTTATACATGTATACTTTATTGATATAACGGATGTACGTAGGAAGCAATTTTTTCATTGAGCTGCACTAACAGCAGAAATTAATACTCAAAAGATGGTTTTTTCACCTTTCTACGTAAGCACAGAAAGATGACCATGACTTATATAGCAGGTATGTGACTAATATATTTTGTCTTGAATTGTAATAACCTATAACATATATGTAGTACTTGATGATTTAACATGCACATGCATAACAAAAAATGTTCCAACCCTTTCACCCTACCCTTGCTGAGTACACACTACCCCGACACACCGAGGAACTACACGATATGCCGAGAAGACACTACATCTACACGGAACACTTCATCCACGCACCCAGAGGAAGAAGACCAAGGAGAAAAATAAGGAGAAGAGGAAACCACCCTTAACTCTCAAACCAGTTTGTGAGGACCCAAACTAAGCATCGACGAGGTGTTGTTTAGGCCTCAGGGTCCCTACACCCTTAGGACCTTAGGACCTTACAAAACCCCAAGGGAGAGGTGTCCTACGCCACTGGATCCACACACATCTACAAGCTACACATCTACAAATACCCCGATAACCACTCCACAAATACTACGCTTCTATCCCAACATTCAACACCAGTTTCACCCCAAAACCACCCCCAGGCCGGAGCCAGCAACCGGCATACAATTCTATTACACGCAGCCAGGCAGAGTTGAAGTCTCAGCTCTTGCCTAACAGCTTGCTTCATCCACACACGTTTACACGGGTGCTAACTAGAACAACAACAAGAGTGGAGTAATACCCACTCAGCACTTCCGGAACTATAAGAAGGACGTCATCACCAAACCGAAGGTCTGTTGTAAGCCGTAGGCCTTGTTCATCTGATCCGCGACGTCCTGCCAGTGGTAAGTGTGACTCAGCATCCTGTACTTGTATTTAGTATTCCTCCCCAAACTGATACCTGAACAATTGTTACATTTTACACTTTGTCTACACATTCCCAATTGAAGGAATAAACGATAGCTGTCTGGTACTCATATACCAGCAGAGACATTAATCACAAACTAATACAGGCAATTCTCATTACACTTTACGTTACCTCTCACTTCTCCACCTGACATCCTTAACTGCCAGTGTCCACCATTTACAGAAGTGCTTTGCTAGTAGTTCTCATATTGCTAACCTTGAATTGCTCAGACTGCCGAGCATAACTGCGCGTTCAGCAAACAGGCGAATAGCGCAAGCACAAGTGGTTATCCCGTAAAGCTAATAGCTCCCTCTCGTTCGTGCAGCCCTCAGGGTGTGATCGCGTGTAATTAGAGCTCACCCCCATTTCCCCCACTCTTTCACATACACCCACACTCGTAGTTCCCACACCTCCGTGGAAACTCTCCCCTTTCGAACATCACCCCCTAAATTCGACAATTCACACCCTTTGTTCGTCCCCCCCCCCCCAAGTCACGGACAGAATAATATCACCCCAGTTACAGCCTAGCTGGCAGGCGAACATATTACCCCCAGATACAGCCAGAAGCAAACTGTCGAGTCGTGTTGAGTTATAACTTCAGAGAAGAGTGGTTGTGTTTGGAGTTCCACTGGAAGTGCAACTCGGCTTTTCTTCGTTTCGCCTGTGAACTTTCCGTTCCGCAAAATACATAATTAAAATGTTTACGAAGATGAAATTTCGCAAGAGCGACTTTTTAAAGAAATCAGTCCGAGAATACGTTGTCACGATCAAATGTCGTCGCGCATCGTAGTTGCACAAACCCAAAAAAGGTTTTTTTTAAATCAAGGACCATTGCCATTTCGTATCACTGGAATGGAGCACAAACATATTACATATTCCAACCTCTGTTCCACTCCACACTTCACACCATGTTGACCACCTCAAGATATTTTTAGCCTACTTTCGATTTTTGCAAAAAAAAAAATGAAAGTAGACTTATGAGATCTACACAGGGCCAAAAATTGTGTGTCTGTCTGTGTGTCTGTGTGTGTGTGTGCTCTGAATGTCTGTCCCCCGCCTATCAATTCGAACACGATGAAACCGAATTGAACGAAGTTTGGTACGGAGGTAGAACTAGCATAGGGCACCTCGGTGTCATGTTTTATATCGCCGCCATCTTGACGAAAACGTAATGGCGGCCACCCAAATGTTCAAAGCTTAAATCAAATTACGACCAACCTAATCATCCGATCTCTTCCAAATTTTGCAACAGCATATATTTATACGGCGGGCGTCTTTTGACCAAACTACAAGGTCATCAGCCAAATAGTTTGCATATGGCGGCCATGTATGTGAGCAAATCGATTCCCCCTAACAATTCAAACACGGTGAAATCGAATTGAACGAAATTTGGTACAAAAGTAGCACTAACAAGGGACACCTCAGTGTCATGTTTTATATCGCCGCCATATTGACGGAAACGGAATGTCGACCACCCAAATCTTAAAATCGTAAATCAAATTACGACCAACCTAATCATTTGATCCCTACCAAATTTTGCAAAACATACCTTTTTATGGGAAGCATCTTTTGACTGAACTACAAGATCATCATCCCAATAGTTTGCAGATAGCGGCCATATATGTGTGCAAATCGATTCCCCATATCAATTCAAACACGGTGAAACCGAATTGAATTTTTTATTTTTTTGCAGAGGTAGTACTAGCAAAGCACACCTAATATTCATGTTTAATATACGTATAGCATGTTGCATTTCAATAAGCTACTACAACCAACATTCAATTATACTCCTTGAAAAGGACAAAGAGTTATAAGAATAGCCGTGCATTTAGGAGAAAGTTGTCTATATGTTCTTTACTGAACATCTTGTTAAATAAAACGTTTTAGACCGATTTACAGCAATACTAACAACCCTCCCCGGCTTCGCCCGGTAGCATTAAAGGTTTACCCAGCGTAAGCTTAAAAGGCGCACAGACGGCAGGTCCCAGACGCAATTCAGAAAAGCCGAGGTGAACAGTGAAACTCCAAACACATAATTATAGTTTTCTCTGAAGTCTTACTCGACACGACTCGACAGTTTGATGCTAACCGAAGCCTGGGTGATAGGCTCTCTCCGAAGCTAGTAATTTAAATTACCACTGAATGGAGATTGTTGGAAGAAATGGAAACGTAAAAACACTTATAGTGGGCGATGTATTAATAATAGAGATATGCTGTCCCGGACATTTTTGTAGTACTTTTCATGCTGGACAATTCTTACTCTAATAGTGCAGTGTATAGATGAGTTTGGTTGGTTCGTTCCTCAGTTTAGGGGCTGCGACAACGTGGTCATGTAGCCCCGTGTACTTTGGGTGTGTGTAGAATCTGTCTGATAATCGGTGTTAATTGTGATGGCTATATTAGTGTGTGTATCTGTTTTTTAATTCAAGGAAGGACTGCAACTTTGAATTTATCAAATAGTTCCTACTTTTGCCGCCAAACGCCACCGTCAACGACTACTAGGCCTAGTTGAGAACTTAGCTACTAGACGCCACCTCAGTCGACTCTTGGCAACGAACGTAGGGACCGAAGAGCGTTGTTTACATTATTAACCTATACAATTAAGCTTCACACAGGTGTAATTAGTGGAAGGTTCTTTAACATGCAATAAATATATGACATGGGGCCGCCAGATTTACTTCCCCTCCGAAGGAAGGCATACGGAAGTATTTTAACGCTCTTAAAAAATCCGACGGCTTCGGCCGGGTTTGAACCCGCTATCTTTGGCATAGAAGCTCAGCATGCTACCAACTACGCCACCGAAGCCACTATAGATGAGTTTAACGGTTTACCTAGCGGAAGCTTAAAAGGCGCACGGACGGCTGGTTTTTCTTTGATTTGATCCACTGAAATCGTTACTGCTCGGCTTCCTTTGGTCATAAATGAACGTTTGTCTAAAGAAATCTTCCTCAAGAAATATTTTACACAATAGTGAAAACCGCATCAAAATCCGCCTAATGGTACCCGTTACATGCAAGAGTCAGGGACTTTGTCTTATACTATGCAGAGGTACAAATACCAACTATTTAGATACAAGTTAGCCTATATCATTTTCACAAAATTATTTTTATTAACATCAAATTAAATCCCCCATGTGTTACAAATTTGTTTTAACTATCAAATGTTTATAGAAAATCCGTAATCAAAGTTCAAGAATATTATCATCAATATATTAATTCGGAGATCTTATAAAATTAATTATATTGTCATTGATGTTCGTATATGAACACTGTGTGCTATTAAAACCAGTGAAGTTATATTACAATTCTAATGATTTCTTTACATTTTAGCCAATTTGCACATTGTTACTGAGAACACAGCACGTAACATATCCTATGAAGCAACGTTTATTGAGGAACTTAGACCGCACGTTGTGTCTGATATAACATTTTTGGTGCAGTAATTGACCAACTGTTATCTGATTGCGGCGTGAGTCACGGAAGTGGTTGAAGCTATTCTTCAGTGTTGCCTAGTTCTAATAAACAGGGCTTTTCAGTCGGTCAACACAAATTTCAGTGCCCAATTATATTAGGCGGGAAAACAAGTTTTTATATGCCCTAACATGAAAACACCACATAAGATAATTATCAGAAAATAACACGCTTTTATGTACAAAAATGAGGAGGGGTGGGGAGGGGGTATTTAAAAGATGACATGTTTCGAACGTCAAGCGGTCATCTTCAGATCTTCCTCTGGAATTACACTTTACACAAATATATACACAATGTTCGTATGAACTTTTGTGACGCGTCGATCTTATTTACAGATGATATTGTTCACTGCTATGGTTGTTGCGTTATTGTTGATGTACTTTAAATAGTTTTATGACCGACCCTGACTATTATGTGTCAGAGAACTGTATCATAATGAGGCCTCATTATAACACTATTTTTCATTATGAAACAGTTTCTCCCAACAATCAGAGCTCAAGAAATAGTTGTGTGACCAATTAGATAAGGATACCTTCGCGCATGCGCTCAAAATCCAACATGTTTATATAAATTACCGAAAGTGCTCCGTCCATATGTTCGCGTAAATAAACTGGTGAATATGAGACAAGAAATAGCACTGCACCTTAATATTCCCAAACCAATTCAAACGACTTCGGTGACAGTTTTACTGAATACTGGTGTCAATCTGAACATATGGCATTGAAGCACACAGAGCGCATTCGTCGGTCGGCCAGAGAGCTTGGAAAACAGAGATATACTACCCAGCGCAGCACTCGATCACAAAATTCTAGTGACTGAACAGATATATATGAATATTTATGTTAAAACATACAGTATAATACAGTTATAATTATCGTCGAACATAAACAGTCGTATGCAACACGCCTATAATGGTAATTAAGACACTAAGACGGAAATTATAAAACTCGCATACGCTCGTTTAATAAACATACTCGTGTCTTAATTATTGACTCGTTGCATAATGTACTATTATGTTCGACGATCTCGAAATGTGAACATTATGTGTCAGAAAACTGTATCTTAATGATGGTCATTATAACAAGGAGAGACCCTAACGGCAAGGAAGTGAAGCCAGAAGTTACTCCTTCACATATGCTCAAAACATTGCGGTAGTCCCATAAGAAAAGCATGTAATGGTGTGACGCACGTACTTAAAAGTGGTGATATTTCGCGTGTGGGTCGAAATGTCGACGTGTGGGGCATATGTTTGCACAAACAGAACTCCCACCTGCCAAAGTAATGTCATTTCACAAGTAAATCCACTTTATTTGCCATTTATTGTGTTAAGTTTTCATCCTTAGAGTACTGTTCTAGTATCATTCGTTAAATGTTTAAATACTGGCATATGTGTCCACCAATATAAGTATTTTGATTGCTAGGAATTAATTACGGATATTTTCCTTCGCTTCTTACAGGAAATAGTTTCTGCTTGTCAATTAATGAACGGTATTTCTGTAATCTTATTACACCCAATCTATTTTAACGTTGCTTGAGCTCTAGATGTATTGCTCGTAGGTGTTAGAAGATTGATATGCCATTATTTGCATATTTTAGCGTGTTAATCTCAAACCTCAGCCTAGACCTTGTTTAGTTTGCTACCGGAACTGAAAAACAATAACGCCACCACCCAATTAGTTCACATTGGTTAATATAATGACAGGCCTACTGATATCTCGGTAATTATTTGCCTATTATTTGGTAAGTTATAAGTTAAGAACAGTGGTGGGTGTCTGGTTGCCTGAAATTCCACAATAATACAGGTTATAAAAACTGCATAATACATTCATTTCCCAAGTGCTATACTATATTTTAGATCGGTGTATTGTTCTAGTTTATGTTGTGAAATTAAACGTTTTACGGCAGTTTACATGATTTTCGAGTGTGACGAAAAGTATTGTGACTGGCGTACACTTCACGCTAGCCAGCAAAGATCAACAAATATTCCTTGATTTCCATCGTCATATAGGCCTACCTTACTACTTCGTACTATACCTGCACACGAATCTTTTACTGGTAATCATACTTAAATCCCACTAATAAATAAGTCTACGGTCGTAGGCTTCATTTACCGCTCGAGCTGGGCAAGTATGGGGGCGTGGTCAGTGCTTCAACTCTCCGCATGCTATAGCGCTGACAGGGCGTCTCCTTATTACTTCTTGATTATAACACTGTTTTCCTTACGATACAGTTTCTCCAGCCAATCAGAGCTCATTCATTGACCAATTAGGTAAGGATACCTTCGTGCATGCGCTCAAAATCCAACATGTCGGACATACACACAGCATCTTTCTATATAAATTACCGACATGGAATACTCACCGTCCATATGTGCGCGTAAATAAAGAGGCGAGTAAGAGACAAGAAATAGCACTGTATACCTTAATATCCCCAACTCCAATTTATACACAGCGCATTGCTTTCAAACGACTTCGGTGACAATATTAGTGAATGCTATAGAGCTGGACGGCAGGCTGTAAACATATGGCCTGCATATGGCATTGCAAGCATACAGAGTGCATGCGTCGGTCAGTCAGAGAACTTGAAAACAGAGATATTATACCCAGCGCTTGCACTCCGATCACAAAATTCAACTGGCTGACTCTCAAGAGATATTTATGAATATTTGTGTTAAAACATATAATAAAGTTATAATTATCGTCGAACATAAACATTCGTATGCAACGAGCCTATAATGGCAATAATTAAGACACGAGTATGTTTATAAAACGAGCGTAAGCGAGTTTTATAATTTCTATACGAGTGTCTTAATTACCATTATGCTCGACCCTGGCGAAATGTAAATATTATATGTCAGAAAACTGTATCATAATGAGGCTCATTATAGTAGCCTACACGTTTTCATTATGATACAGTTTCTCCCACCAATCAGAGCTCAAGAAACAGTTGTGTGACCAATTAGGTAAGGATAGCATCGCACCTGCGCTCACTTCCATGGCCCCCTATTTTAAATTTTACTGCGTGGCTAGTGCCATAGTGGGGTAATCGAGGAGGCCATGGTCAAATACATGGTATTCTCTGCGTCCCATGCGCTCTGTTCATTACACAAAACTGGCGAAATCTCGACAGATATTTATGAATATTTATGTTCGAACATAAAATAATTATAACTAGAAGACCCGTGCTGCTCCGCAGCATTCACTTCAACAAACCTACAGCACTTGTGTCCATATGACATTTTCATGTCTTCATGCTAGTGACCTGAACAGACATTTACTGTACCTTCACTTTTAGGTAAATGATGAAGTAGACTTATGAGATCAAATGTGTGGTTATCGGCCTGTCTTCTGTGTGTGTGTGTCCCATTATTTACCCAGCGTAATCTTAAAAGGCGCACGAACGTCAGGTTCCAGACGCAAATCTGAAAATCCAAGGTGAACAGCTAACTCCAAACACATAAGCTATACTCTTCTCTGAATTATTAACTCGACACGACTCGACAGTTTGATGCTGGCTGAAGCTAGGGTGATAGGTCGCTCACAAGCTCGTAAACTCACTCTGAAGCTAGTAATTTAAATTTCCACTGAATGGAGATTTCTTGAAGAAATGAAAACGTAAACACACTTACAGTGGTCGATGTGAGAGCTGTCGCGGACTTTCTTGCAGAACTTTTCGTGCTGAACAATTCTAGAGTATATCGATATTTTTAAGGGTTAACCCAGCGTAAGCTTACAAGGCACATGGACGTTAGGATTTTCTTCAACTCGTTTCACTGAAATCGTAACTGCTCGGCTTCTTTTGGTCATAAATAAAAGCTTTTCTACCTAATCCCTCATTGAGAAATCATTTACAGAATGGTGAAACCCACATCAAAATCCATCAAGTTGCTCTCGAGATTACCCGTTACATCCAAGAATTGGGAACTTTGTTTTATCCACACAATTTAAGGCTACAGCGGTACAATTTGGTGTTCTGTCTACTTATGATACCAATGGTATAATAATAATATCGTATGTTCTCGGGTGCCGGGTGCAAGCTTTGTTAGTTGACACCCAGAGGGTAGCTTGCATGTCGAATTTCGTCGTTCCTTTGAACGCTATGAAAGTCAAGGAGGTTAGATATCTAAACTCCTTGACACTACTACAGCGCTTTCAAGTAGAGAATGGAGGAACTTTGTGTTGGCGGAAAATCCCGAGATTAATTTTGCCATTGAACACGGCCTACTGAATTCAAATGGGTTCTTTAACATGCCAACAACGTATGACATGAGTATCGTGATTTTTGTCGCCTTCAAAAATCACTTACCATGGCCAGGGGCGAACCTGCAATCTTGGGGTTGGTAGTCCGACACTATAACCACTCACCCACCGTGGCAAGCTGATACCAATGGTATAAATTTAAAATAAAAGATGGGTCGGTTACATTTGAATTTAGAGATGTAAGTCTCGGGTAACATATAGAGGTGTGCAAATGAATAGAATTAAATAAAATAATTTTAATTAGTCATAATTTCTTTTATTCAAAATCATTTTAATGACCACCTTCTTTCGTTGACCTACTTAGTAGTGTTTCCTCTCCCGTGGAATTACACCTTTTCCCATAAGAAATCGCGTCTGGAAACTTTCAGATTATTGGATTCCGAGGGTTATCTGAGCTGGATCCGTTTTCAATTTTTCATTGACTTTAGAATTTAAGTCAGGTGATTTCAATACATAATTCATGAATCTTTGAATAGTTCAATAGCGTTCATCAGATAAAAGACCACAAATCCATCTGCTCTAAATTCACACCTAAAGTAGAGTGAAGTAATAAAAGCGTAACGTGTGGCATTTTGCATTTGCAAGGCTCCTGTGTTAGTGGAAATTCTAAAAAATCATTTTAATTTGAGTTTCTTAAATGAAAATATAATTAGGAGTCTTGGTTGAACATTTGAAGTAATTTCATCGCCTTGTAAACTTACTTAGTGCATTAAACCGTGAAAAGTAAAAATGCAATTTTGGAAAACTGACATCGAATCTAATAATTTGCACACCTCTGTAAAGACAGCTATCGCCTCCACCACTACAGATAGAATAGTGGTCAAGGCGATTGATGAGAAATGAAAAAATAACTCACTCAGAAGGAATTAATATTTATTAAGCTGTAAATTTGATTGAGTATATCTTAGTTATAGAACTGAGGCAATGAAAGAACAGGATGTAGGATAGTAATCACCGATGTAGGACAATAGCCCTTTTTCTTACCATTACCACAGGACAGTTATCGTATTAGGGATGCGGACGTCCTTGTATAATTGTCATTTATTCTGTGCCCCGTTTGCTGAGATCTGTGCTCCTCCGAAACACTCGTTTCAACATTCTAATAGTACTTCCTTCCATACGACATTTGCTGTTCGCTTGCCTTTTGGTTCTATTTGAACTTTGACGTCATGAAATGATTTTGCTCGCGATAGTGCTACATACTGTTGTCCGTGGCTAAACACCGGTTGAGGTAAATAAATGCCTACGGTACTTGATCTAGTGTTTGACCTTGAGCTTTATTGATAGTTATACAAAAAGCCAAATGTACTGGGTACTGGAAAATGCCTCCTTTTGAAGGAAAATTGCATAGAAGTATCTGATGGCGTAAGGTCAATGCGAGGAAGTTGGACATTGTTTCCAACATTTGAGGGTATTCACCGTTACCAATTTGTATCAAGAAGTTTGCAAAGTCACGTTGATCTGTATCCGCTCGCATATTTTTGTTGAGTTAAAAAATTTTGAATAATGGCCACTTAGGAGAGAACCTTACTGACATTTGGCCTGAAGCTGCTCTAGATGCGTGAGGCACAACAGGCAATACCTGCCTAAAATCTCCACCTAAAATGATAATTCTTCCTCCGAAAGGAACGTCATTATTCATGATGTCCTTGAGCAGCCGATTTACACACATCTACGCGTGCTTATTAGCCATACGGGCTTCATCCCAGATGATACGTTTTGCTGAACGAATATAAAAAGCTTCCTTGCTGTTAACTTTTATTCCTGATACAGAACTTTCATGTAAATGTATAGGTAACTTGAACTGTCTGTGTACAGTGAGCCCCTGAGGTCGTAACATTGCTGCAATACAAGTCCATGCAACAGAAACTACATTCAACCTCAAATGTGTGCAACTGTGAATCAAGCATTGGTAAAGAAATGTTTTCCTGGTGCCCCCTGGACCATCAATTAAATATGCATTACTCATCCTTTCATTGCTGTTTTGTACTAACCCCAAAGTTTGTGTAAATATAGCCGTTTGGTTATCATTTGCTTGGTTTATCATCCGACTTAATTGATCCCCATTAAGTTTTGGATAATTCATTGGTAAATTTGTCCGAGGGAAATTATCAATAATAGCTGGCAATTCGAGAGAAGTAATGGGAAGACCATGGAGCTTTCATGTATTCGAAATATGTATAAGAGTGAACTGATATGCAATGCTAGGTTCGTGAAACAGCAGAAAATCTTTTGATAATGAATTCTTGAAAATGTCCCATAACTGTCTTACATTTGAAGGGGTCTGAAAGATACATATTTAAGAAAACAGTTGTCGTAACTGAGAAGGCATCTGAAATTGTGACGCTTCTGCCAAACAACGCTGCCATTCAGAATCATCAATCAGCAAATGTCACTCCTTAGCTGTTATACATTCTGCCTATAGTTTTTGAAACATTATTCTTTTTTGCCACGGGCAGTTGCTCTTATTCCAGACGTAATGTACTGGTGTTTCAGGATTTATATTATACGGACTTCTGGCTTGCGAATCCCGTTCTGCTTATTGTATGGTTACATGTGACATTAGCGCCCGAGTGGAGCAGGTAGAAGTTAACGATATCATAACGTAATTAGGGAACTGGTCGCCCTATACCAGTCATCATCATCTTCCTAGCATTAATCCCGCTTTATTGCAGGGTCTGCTTTCCTGCACTTTTTCTTCCATACTGCTCGATCTTGAGCGTCTCTAGTTGTGGTATTCACTAGTTGCATGTCCTCCCGCATAGTATCCAGCCAGCGCTTTCTCGGTCGCCCTCGTGGTCGTCGGCCTTCTGGACTGATGTCAAGTGCAGTTCTCGCGACTGAAGAGTGATTGCTACGCAGTACATGGCCATACCAACGCAGACGGCTCTCCCGCTTTTTTCATGGATTGGAGCCACACCAAATGTAGCTCGAACATTGTCATTCCTGATGCGGTCCAGTCTAGTAAGTCCCTGTGTTCAGCGAATCATCTTCATCTCCATGACATGTAGTTGTTCATGTCTCTTCGTTACTGGCCAGCATTCAGTACCGTACATTGCTACTGGTCGAACGATGGTTCTGTAAATTTTCGACTTCAGATATAGTGGCACATTCCGGTCAGAAAGGACTCCAGTAACTTGGCACCATTTCAGCCATGCAGCGTTGACTCTGTTTCGGACATCTGGGAGTGTTCGGCCATCTGAACAGATTAGCGTACCCAAGTATTTGAATGCAGATGATTTTCGGAGTTCAGTGCCATCAATGTGAATAGATCCTTCACTTGGTACTCCACACTCCATATACTCTGTCTTCCCAATATTAAGTCGTATGCCATGGGTGTCTAGTGCAGTTTTCCAACATTGAACATGTTGTTCCAATTCTTGGCGAGATTTGCAGGCTACAATGATATCGTCAGCATAGAGCAAGGTCCAGGAATGCGGTTGCAGTAGTTCAGCTGCGATGGTGTCAAGACAGATGATGAACAGGAGCGGGGACAAAGCTGACCCCTGATGAACACCAACTCTGATGGAGAAAGTTACGGAGTTTCCTGAAGCACATCGGACATAGCTGGTGACATTCCGATAAAGAAGCTGAACCCATTGAACATATGCTTCTGGTACCCCATGCTGTCGTAGTGCATACCATATTAGATCACGAGGTACCCTGTCGAAGGCCTTTTCAAGATCCAAGAAGGCTATATGGAGTGGTTTCCGCTTTTCTAGGTGCCTTTCCATCAAAAGACGAGCGGCGTGAATAGCATCGATTGTCCCTGTACCTTTCATAAAACCACACTGGTTTGAGGCAATCTTCATTATGTCACGAAGGCGTGTATCCACGATACGCTCAAATATCTTCATAGTGTGGCAAAGCAGGCGAATCGGTCGATAATTTGAGCAGTTGTGCACATCTCCTTTACCTTTCCATATTGGTATTGTTACACTGCTGAGCCAAGTAAGAGGAGCTTCGTTTTCATTGATGATCTTGTTGAAGAGATCTGCTAGAAACTGAGCTGCTTGTGATACAAGCATCTTCCACACCTCCGATGGGAGATCATCCGGTCCAGTTGCCTTTCCATTTTTCATTTTCTTCATAGCGGTCTCCACTTCGGCAACCGTGATGGCTGGTACTGGGCCAAGTACAGGATCCGCAGCTGGTAGTGGCGGATGAGGAAATTCTTCGTCGCTAATATTTTCGAAGTGCTGTTTCCATCGGTTAAGGATCTCATTAGGTTTTCGTAGAGTTTGTTGATTTTCATTCTTAATGATCATAACATGTCCAACATCTTGAGTGGAACGATGGCGATTCTTCGCTAGTCTGTAGATATTATTTGCTCCTTCTGCTGTGTTAAGCTCTTCGTACATGCTCTTGTAATGGTCTGCTCTAGCCTTTGCCACTTCCTGTTTTGCCACCGACTTCAATCTTCTATATTGCTGACGATCTAGATCCAGTCCCGATTGGAACCAGGTGTTATACGCTAACTTCTTCATCCTGATGGCATCTTGGACATGAGAATTCCACCACCATATCTCTTTATTGATAAAACTGCGTCCAGGTTTTGATTTACCCATGATGTCAGTAGCACAAGTCGTAATATGTGTGGAGGCCTTTGCCCAGATTTCATCAACGTGTTGACCTTGTTCTGGCATAGATAAAGAACCTATAGATGTTTTCAGCTGGATGTGATGTTTTAATTTCCATCATTTAATTCGTTCCGATGTAGATTTAAGACTTTTCTTGCCGAGATCAAGGCGAATCCTAAAATTGAGGAGAAGCAGATGATGTTGGGGTGCAATAATGTCTGATGGTATGACTTTTACATCAGTGACAAACTTCAGAACACTCCTTCGTACCAGCCAATAATCAATCTGCGTATTTCTTCCACCACTACTGTAGGTAATGAGGTGCGATGGTCGCTTTTTGTAAAATGTGTTATTCACAGCTAAGTCTAAGGCCTCAGCAAATTGCAGGATTCTGTTTCCATCCTCATTTCGCTCTCCAAAGACTTCTCCACCATGTACTCTCTCGAAACCATTTCTATTCCCTCCAACGTGGCCATTTAAGTCACCACCAATGAACAGGAGTTCTTCTTCAACAAACTGTAGGTAAGTTTCGAGGTTGTTCCAAAATTAATTCTTCTCATCATCCGTGCACCCAGTTTGTGGAGCATAACATGAAACCACACGTATGGTTTTCGTACCAGTGTCGATCTTAATAGACATCAATCGGTCAAAAAGACGGTTTACTTCAGAGACATGATCTCTGAACTTTGTACTCACAGCTATAGCTACGCCATTCCTGCCTGATATCTTTCCGTGGTAGAATAACTTGTATCCTTCACCAATATCCTTGGATTTTGAGCCAGACCATTTGGTTTCCTGGATGCAGGCAATATCTACTTGTCGGTTCTTCAAGGTATCTGCAAGTTCTCGGCTTCGACTCGTAAGAGTACCAATGTTAATGGTTGCCATTCTGATTTGTTGGACTCGCTTCTTTAGCCCACCCCGTCCCTCAAGGCCGCCCTTGCACATTTCTCACACCATTCGGGCGATGATGATGCGCGTCGCCTACAGCGGGGAACGCCCTAGCAGTTTCATCCATAATATTTATTCTAGCCAGTGCATTGAGATACAACAGAATTTGTTTTACCGACCGGCTTGTTGTTAAGCCTGCCATCGAACCCTCCTCCTTTCTCATCCCGGACTTAGGTATAATGATATTGGATGTATTGAAACATCAAACGAACGAAATAAACAAAAAATTGCATGAAGAAATATTCTGTTTTGGCGTGATTCAAACCGAAAAGAAGATTTTTAAGTGAATGCGTTATGTCTCCAAGGAGATTTGATCTCTGTTAATATGAAGATGTTTACGTGGATTCACATTACTACTGAACCGTTTTTATCAGGTTCATTATTTTTTGTCATATTATTATTATTATTATTATTATTATCATCATTTCCTTCATGTCGCATTATTGTGACATATGTTTCTCTGTCTTACCTACTGCGTTCAAACTTTGTAATTCTGCGTAAATGTTTCGTCAGATGGTGAAACTTTTCACCCCTACTGACACTGTGTTACCATTGGTTGAAGCATAACTTGTTACTAAGCTTTGCTTCTCCCATTGGCCCCCTTTATGTTCTGGAGAGGGGGAGTTCTACGACTTATTTTTCCCGAGCGGCGTTACTGCGTTCCTTTTAGAGAAGGTGGCTTCCTTCCATTTCTGACCATCATGTGAAACGGTCACAGCCTAGGTGTGTCGGGCTTTTCGCCCGTGCCCAACGCAACTAAACGTAAGTACGATTCGATCACTTGGTTTTATCTGGCATGCTATCATTTTTGAATTTCAGTTTATCAATTTCCCTTTCTTATGATGATGTGAATTCGATCCATGAACCCAAGTCCCTTCGCCTTTGTTTACGTTAGTTTAGCGAAGCCTCTGTGTGTATTTGTCATCCCTACCTTTCATGTAATCGGTTTTATTTTTTTTACTCAAATCTCTCAGGTCTGAAATATATGCTACTTTTCTGCGAGGCTTACCAACGCTCTGTATTACGTCACAAATTGATGTGCACTCTTTCGAGGTATCTTTCATTTGATTGTCGTATCAGAGTTTGTTTTTTGGGTCAAGGTATCATTGGAGTAACGGAGCCATGTCTCATTTCGCCTCCTATTTGATCCTTCCCTCTGTTTTAGGAAAAGTGTGTGAGCGATGGTCTTTGTGTTAGTCACTGTCCATTCGTCATGCCTTAATTCCTTTGTTTCTTCGTATGTCGTTATATTTAGACATAACTACCTCTACGTAAGCCTATATTTTCCTACAAAGCATATTTCTTAGCTGATCGATTTTTCCTTTCATTTCCTGTCCCGGTAATGTCAATTAATTTAATTTAATACTCATTTTCCTTTATTTTTATGTGTTAATTTTGTGTTGTTTCCTCTGGCTTCGTTATATTACGTAACTCCGTGTCATACCCTCTCTCCCCCCCCCCCCACCCCCGTTTCCTACATACGCACCCTTCTCATCCCCACCACTCCCCCCCCCCCCCTTACCCCATGATTTCACAACATCATGAGCTTTTTGGAAGTCTGTTCTTGGCGAGGGGCATTCTAGTCCAGGTCATCCTCGTAAGTAGAGGTGTTCTCTTATTCGACTCATCCATACTCTCTATCTTTTTCGTTTTTGTTTTGTTTTTGTATTTTAAATTTTGGTTATCGAGTCGCGCTTACGGTTTAGTTGCACATTGATTGTAAGTACATTTTAATTAATCTTGTTTCATCTTTGTTAGTGCTTAAGTTCATTTATACACTTTTCTCTTGAGATTGTTTTTGTGTGCCCCTTTCTTAGGTACCATCTTTAATCATTAATTTTATTTTATTTGTTATTAAGCGATTTTATACCTATTCACGTTTACCTTTCATTTTGTGTTTAGATATATCCTTACTCTTATGCGCACCTGTTTTAGTTTACTTTAAATACAATAGTAAATAGTTCACTTGGTTTCGTCCTCTTTCATTTGTAATTTTAAGTTCCCTCATCTCTCGTCCGATTTCGTCGGTCTTGGCTTCGTACTGTAACGCAGTCACGACCTTCACGCTTCTGGGTTCCTCGATCAATTAGATAAATTCAATTCCGCTTTTGATTTGTTTTAAACAATTCATTCGATTCCTTTTTTGGAAAGTATCTTTCTTTCGATCCGGAATCTTGGGCCCAGCACGCATCGAAAGAGACATCCTTTCCCCGCTCCTTAGCGATCCTGTTTAATGTGTTGTTTTCACTTCTACTGTATTTCCTCACGCCTCTGCTATTTTGTTTAACGTAAAAGCACAAAACGGTGCAAATGGTATATCAGAGCGTGGTTTTTCGTGAAATCGTTCCCTTTAAATTACCAAACTTATATTATTTTTGCAATTATTACAATGTTGTCTTTCTGAGTTTAAGATACCTGTACTGAATTGTTCCCCCATCCCCGAAGAAAGTGCGGAGTGTGAAAGCATTTCTCGAGTGAACAAGACATCCAAAGAATCTAGTTCCGAGGTGAAGAGTGCAAAAAGTTAGTGAGTACTTCGCAACGCTGGAATAGGACACATTACGGTATTGTGACCTTTATTTTACTAAGTTAAAGTGTTTTACTTTTCTCCTTGTCTATTGTCATGTCTAAGTCAGAATTCCCACCCGTCAAAAAGGAGTTAAATTTTATGGGCTTTGAATCTTTAACAATGCCCACGCCACTATTGCAAGATACGACACAGGACCTGCTAATGATAGACCCTCCCCTTTTAGATTGCTCCATCGCCCCTGTAGGCACTGTTAATAGTGCTCGCCACAACGAAAATGTTGCATCAGTAGTGAGTAGGTGGGGTTTGACTTTTTCCGGAGAAAACAATACCTCATCAGTTTTTTGTTTTATCCAACGTGTGGAGGAATTGTGTTATTGTCACGATATTAATCCCGACAATATTGTACGTTGCTTACCTATTCTTTTGTCTGGAAAAGCGCTGATGTGGCATCGCACTACTCCGAATTTTTATAAGTCATGGGACGAATTTGTTGGGTGCATTAAGGACCGTTTCACGCCACAAGATTTCGATTTCGCTCTCAAACAAGAAATATACTCCCGTACTCAGGCTCCTGGGGAGATGATCGACGATTATGTAACCTCAGTTCGGCTGTTAGCAGCGAACCTCCCCCAACCCTTTCATCCCAGGGATCTGTTGGAAATTATATACAGGAATTTAAATCCCACTTATAAATACTTCATTCGGCGTACATCCATTTTTTCCATCGAGGACATCATATCGCAAGGCCGTGAGTATGAATTAAATGCACGAGCCTGTTCGAACTATACTCCACCTCCAAGAGCCGATAATACGATTTCCCCCGAGTTAGCCTACTCCCCCCAGACAACACTGTCTAGCCCAGCTGTCGACCGAACAAAAGACGACACCTTACGGTTTAAGCCGTCTGCTCGCCGTGCTGAGTCCCTTTCTAGGAATTCTAACCCAAGCCCTTCTGTGGCTCGTAATTCTTCTGCTGTTTCCCGTGAAAGGACTACAAACACCCCAACAACAATCACACGCAATGTTTCTTCTGGTCGCATAACTTGTTGGAACTGTAATGAACTTGGACATCATTTTAAAATGTGTTCTTTAAAACGCCGAAAATTCTGTTTTGGCTGTGGGATGAATGAGGTCACGACTCGTTCCTGTCCAAATTGTAATTCCAACCAGGAAAACTCATAGGGAGGTGTTCTGAGTTCGACTCCCGGAGCAGTCCTCCATCCAAACTTGACAATGCATCTAATTTCGATGTTGTGTTACAACCAGGAGTCTCAGTAAATTTCGATAATGTCTCGGCACCTGCTATTTTGGATACAGGCGCCACCAGAAGTTTCATCCACCGTTCAGTGGCAGATAGCATTCGATCTTCGCAAAAACATCCCATACAGAATAAATGTCAGTTCCTCTCTGCGGGATCGTCAGTTATCGACGTTGCCGAAACTATTCTATGTCGCATTAAAATTCACGGATTTTCTTGGAAACATGTTTTTCATGTGGTTAACAATCTCTCCACTCAATGTATTTTAGGAATTGACTTTATGCATAAAACTGGTATGCAGTTGGATTTTATTAACGATTCATTTTGTTTCAAATTTCGCTCAGATAAAATGTTCCCCTTTGAAGAATGTACTTCTAACTACGTTGATGTGTCTCCTGTATTTTCCGTACATCTTCCATTAACTTTGATGTCCGAGCAACGTGATACTCTGAACGATTTAGTTGAGGAATTTTCTGATGTCCTCACAGAAGATTTAGGTTCTGCTGTAAATCACGAATGCCACATTGACTTGAGTGACAATGTACCTGTTCGAAGTCCTCCGTTTCCTTGTAATCCACCCAAGCTCTTGGCCATGAAAAAGTATATCAATGATTTGCAAGATCGGGGAGTAGTGGTTCCTTCCAAATCAGCTTATGGGTCTCCTGCTTTCTTAATTCCCAAAAAAGAAGAGGGCGAGTACCGGCTAGTCGTAGACTACCGAAAATTGAACAAGAAGGTAGTCTTTGACAATTTCCCACTGCCTACTATTGAGAGTGCTTTTCAACATTTCCACGGGGCCAATGTGTATTCGATGATTGATCTAAATAGTGCCTATTATCAGATTCCTTTGGATGCTGAGAGTCGCGACTTCACTGCTTTTAACACCCCTTTCGGATTATATAATTTCAAACGTCTGCCGATGGGTATAGCTGTTGGTGCGCAAGTCCTCAGTCGCGTGCTAGACGACATCTTGGGAGACCTGAAGTTCAATTTTGTATTTAATTATCTTGACGATTTAGTCGTGTACAGCAGATCTTGTGAGGAACATGTCGTTCATCTTAGGGAAGTTTTCTCCCGCCTCAGGAAGGCCGGTATCACTATCAATCCAAAAAAGACCTCTTTGGGCTGCACTCAAATTAAATTTCTGGGTCACATTTTGTCAGCCGATGGTATCCGTGTCATACCCGAGCGCGCAGATTGCATTCAGCAGTTACCTGTACCCACCACAGTTAGGGCCTTGAGAAGAGTAATGGGTATGTTCACGTTCTATTCTCGTTTTATCAAAAACTTCTCTGACATTTCGGCACCTCTAAATGCTCTCAAAAAGAAGAATGTGAAATTTGTGTGGGGGCCAGAACAGGACAAAGCTTTCAATGTTTTGAAAGAAGCCCTTATGTCAACACCAGTACTGCACACGCCTGATTTCGAATCAGCTTTCTTTTTACATTGTGACGCCAGTGATTTGGCCATTTCTAGTGTTTTGAGCCAGCGTGTGGATGGAAAATTTGCACCAGTGGCCTTCGCGAGTCGTATGTTAAATCAACATGAACGACGTTACTCAATTTTCGAGAAGGAAAGTCTTGCTGTGGTATTTGGATGTGAAAAATTCAGGACCTTTCTGGAACACCGACACTTTACTGTTTTTACCGACAATGAGGCTTTGAAATGGAGTCTTTCTCACGTGAAAAAGCTTGGACGCATCAACAGGTGGATTTTGAGGTTGTCATCTTTTAAGTTTGATATCATCCACGTAAAAGGGAGCGAGAACCCGGTAGCAGACTGCCTGTCACGCATGTTTGAAGAGACCCCTAGGACTCCAATCGAGAGCGTTTCTATCAGTACACCACTTCAAGAAAATCTTTTCCTATTGCAACATTGTCCTTGGTCTTTTGTGGATATCTGGAAATTCCAGTCTGAGGATCCATTTTGCACTGACCTCCGTGCAAAAATTGCAAACAAAGATCCGGCAGTAAGCAACTTTTGTGTTCGAAATGATGTTATTGGCTATGTTCTTCCTAACTCTTCTAAATTTAGAATTTTTGCTCCATTAGCAGTACGTGATATGCTTTTGACATATTATCATGATTCTGCACTGGGAACTCATGCAGGGATGCAGCGCACTTTCCGTAAGATATCCGGTGAATTTTATTGGCCCTCAATTAAAGTAGATGCTTTTGCTCATGTCAGAAGATGTTTAACCTGCCAGCGTTCTAAACCTGCCCAGAACACTCGTGTAGGCTTCCACCAAGCTGGTATCGTCACTCGTCCCGGCGAACACCTTTTCATTGATTACTTTGGTCCAGTCGTGAGATCAAAATCTGGCAATCAAGCCATTTTAACTGTCATTGATGGTTTTTCGAAGTTTGTTTGGTTATTCCCAGTAAAGAATATCACTTCTCAGACTACTATCCATTTCTTGTCTAGATATATATTTGGAGTTTTTGGTCCTCCCAAGTACCTTGTGTCAGATAACGCCTCTGTATTCCGTTCCAAAGCTTTTGAAACTATGGTATTTAACTGGGGCATCCAACATATTTTCTTGTCACCATATCGACCGCAGGGAAATCACGTAGAGCGTTTTCACAAAAACTTGAAGGCTTGTATGTCCGCTTTTCACAATGCCGATCAAACCTCCTGGGATACGAACCTACAGTATTTCAGTCTCGGGTTCAATACTTCTTTCCATTCGTCCGGGGAACTACTCCAGCTGAATTATTCCTTGGCCGAGCGCTCGTCGACCCCTTGCTGCTCAAATGGAATATTGAATATCTTTCCGAACCCTCTCGCACTACCTCTGTTGCTCAAAAATGGGCCATCGCTACCGGTCACCTCAAGAAAGCAAAAGCCAGAGTAGCGAAGCGCTACAACTTAGGCCGTCATGATGTTAAATTCCAAATTGGGGACAAAGTTTTGTGTCGTTTACATCCTTTGAGTGACGCTACCAAACAAATTTCCAGTAAGCTGTGCTTACGTTGGTCAACTCCCAAGACTATTTCACGCTTTTTAAATCCTGTCTCAGTTGAGTTAGTGGACGATCACGATAATTCAGTGACTTCGGCCCACGTCACGCAGTTGAAAAAATTTGTCAAATGATCTTGTGAATTTCGCCTCGCTATAATGTTGTGTTTTTGTTTTCCTTTTATTCTAATTGGATGCCCGAGCTCCTTAATAGCCAACCTAGCATGTGAGCCTATTCTGATCTTAATTCGTGTGCTTCCTTTTCATTTATTCCTGTGACAAGACAGGAGACACCCGTGGCCTTTTTCTCGTACGCGAGTGTGTCGTGAATACTTGACATCTCTGTCAAACTATATCTTTGCCTGAGGCCATCTGTATATACCTGGTCGGTCACTATTTGCAAACCACCCCTACTCCTCTTTTGTACTGCCCCTCCGCTTAACTCTTATTGTTCGGCGACAGACAAGGACCCTTCAACACTTCCTGTTTGACCTTGTAGGAACATTGTATTTATTTTACATTTATTCATGTAATTGACTTTTTGTGTCATGGTTTTGAGATATCATGCACCTTAGTGTCATCTTGATTTTGATATTTATTGTGAAGTCATATATATTTTGTTTGGTTTTACATTGTCAAGTGTTCTCAGCATATCGTGTATTGTCTAGCAACCATCCAGAGGGTTGGCGAGTAACAACAAACAGCCTTTGTGTACCTGGGTTAACACAGCTGAGGGTCTTCTCGGAACTCGTTAACGGACCAGTCACCCTTCACTGGGTATATACATGGCTTTATTTTTCAGCAGCTGAAAAGGAGAGTACTTTCCCTTTCGAAGACATTATTACACTATTGCATATTCCTCGTTGACGCAACGAACGGTCCTATATACAGGGTGTCCCAATTGTATTTTTTTAATGTGATCACGATTTAACTTTGTCTATCTTTTCTCATCAGAGGCTGGAGACATTTGCAGTCTCGAGGTAACGTCCATCTTGAAAATTTCGACATCCGCATCATCATGAACTAGCAAGAACAATGATCACTATTTAATATATGAACTCACTGTATTTCTTTTTGAACGCAGTACTTTTGACGTTAGTGGCTAGTGTTGACGAGCAATGAAATGGGTACCACCTTCATTTCACGGTAAGATTAGTCAACTGTTCATTTTTTTTTGTATTCTCCTAGAGGTCCTTAGTACCCATTTTTTTAGTATTCAATTTTTTTCCCCCTTTACATTTTTTTCCTCTCCATTTGTACGAAAAAAGAAATTTCCATGGCCAGGAAAATCCCTTTTTTTTGGGAGAGCAGGGGAATTTTGAACCGTTTTTATCAGGTTCATTATTTTTTTGTCATATTATTATTATTATCATCATTTCCTTCATGTCGCATTATTGTGACATATGTTTCTCTGTCTTACCTACTGCGTTCAAACTTTGTAATTCTGCGTAAATGTTTCGTCAGATGGTGAAACTTTTCACCCCTACTGACACTGTGTTACCATTGGTTGAAGCATAACTTGTTACTAAGCTTTGCTTCTCCCATTGGCCCCCTTTATATTCTGGAGAGGGGGAGTTCTACGACTTATTTTTCCCGAGCGGCGTTACTGCGTTCCTTTTAGAGAAGGTGGCTTCCTTCCATTTCTGACCATCATGTGAAACGGTCACAGCCTAGGTGTGTCGGGCTTTTCGCCCGTGCCCAACGCAACTAAACGTATGTACGATTCGATCACTTGGTTTCATCTGGCATGCTATCATTTTTGAATTTCAGTTTATCAATTTCCCTTTCTTATGATGATGTGAATTCGATCCATGAACCCAAGTCCCTTCGCCTTTGTTTACGTTAGTTTAGCGAAGCCTCTGTGTTTATTTGTCATCCCTACCTTTCATGTAATCGGTTTTATTTTTTTAACTCAAATCTCTCAGGTCTGAAATATATGCTACTTTTCTGCGAGGCTTACCAACATTCTGTATTACGTCACAAATTGATGTGCACTCTTTCGAGGTATCTTTCATTTGATTGTCGTATCAGAGTTTGTTTTTTGGGTCAAGGTATCATTGGAGTAACGGAGCCATGTCTCATTTCGCCTCCTATTTGATCCTTCCCTCTGTTTTAGGAAAAGTGTGTGAGCGATGGTCTTTGTGTTAGTCACTGTCCATTCGTCATGCCTTAATTCCTTTGTTTCTTCGTATGTCGTTATATTTAGACATAACTACCTCTACGTAAGCCTATATTTTCCTACAAAGCATATTTCTTAGCTGATCGATTTTTCCTTTCATTTCCTGTCCCGGTAATGTCAATTAATTTAATGTAATACTCATTTTCCTTTATTTTTATGTGTTAATTTTGTGTTGTTTCCTCTGGCTTCGTTATATTACGTAACTCCGTGTCATACCCCCTCTCCCCCCCCCACCCCCGTTTCCTACATACGCACCCTTCTCATCCCCACCACTCCCTCCCCCCCCTTACCCCATGATTTCACAACATCATGAGCTTTTTGGAAGTCTGTTCTTGGCGAGGGGCATTCTAGTCCAGGTCATCCTCGTAAGTAGAGGTGTTCTCTTATTCGACTCATCCATACTCTCTATCTTTTTCGTTTTTGTTTTGTTTTTGTATTTTAAATTTTGGTTATCGAGTCGCGCTTACGGTTTAGTTGCACATTGATTGTAAGTACATTTTAATTAATCTTGTTTCATCTTTGTTAGTGCTTAAGTTCATTTATACACTTTTCTCTTGAGATTGTTTTTGTGTGCCCCTTTCTTAGGTACCATCTTTAATCATTAATTTTATTTTATTTGTTATTAAGCGATTTTATACCTCTTCACGTTTACCTTTCATTTTGTGTTTAGATATATCCTTACTCTTATGCGCACCTGTTTTAGTTTACTTTAAATACAATAGTAAATAGTTCACTTGGTTTCGTCCTCTTTCATTTGTAATTTTAAGTTCCCTCATCTCTCGTCCGATTTCGTCGGTCTTGGCTTCGTACTGTAACGCAGTCACGACCTTCACGCTTCTGGGTTCCTCGATCAATTAGATAAATTCAATTCCGCTTTTGATTTGTTTTAAACAATTCATTCGATTCCTTTTTTGGAAAGTATCTTTCTTTCGATCCGGAATCTTGGGCCCAGCACGCATCGAAAGAGACATCCTTTCCCCGCTCCTTAGCGATCCTGTTTAAGGTGTTGTTTTCACTTCTACTGTATTTCCTCACGCCTCTGCTATTTGTTTAACGTAAAATCACAAAACGGTGCACTACCATGGAAACCACGATGCAGATGCGCACTCTACTTTACCGGACTATCATGATACAGAGTAAGTCGTTGTCGCCTAGTGGCAGTCCATCAAGTTAGATTTATTATTGGGGCGGCGTTGAATATCATGATACGGTGTTAGTCGTTGTCGCCTAGCAACAATATGTCCGTCAAGTCATTCTATTCTATTTTCTTGTGACCTTGATGGAAGTAATATTCGCAATTTTTTGTAAACTATTTTAATATATAAGATTATCGTCGAACATAAACAGTCGTATGCAACTCGCCTATTTTATTTATTTATTTATTTATTTAGCGTATGATGCTTCTTTTGACAATCGTTTGAAATGTATTTTACATATAATTGCTATTAGAAAAAATATACATATTATTTTTATGTGCGTACGGACCCTATTGGATCACGCATTACATTTATGATTCGCCTTTCTAACAGACCATATTGCTTTCATTCTTTCATTCTTTCACTGTGCGCTTGTTTCCTTTCTTCTGACCACTTAGTCCCCGATCTTCTGAGGACTTCATTCTCTGGCTGTACCACCCATTTATTTATCTTCTGACGGTAGACATTTCTGTCTAGTATTTCTGACGTTTCTATCCGGGCCTTTTCCAGGTCATTTTTAACATCTTGTATCCAAGATACGTTCTTCAGTTTTCCAGAGTATGTCAAAATCTTGTGAGTTAACCTTGAAGATGAGAGTCTGTGAACGTATCCATAGAATATCAGTCTTCGTTTCCTGATGTCTGCGGCGAGGTTGGATAGTTTTTCCGTGGCTTTGCGTGATTTGAGTCTATACCCTTCTTCACTTTTCTCTGGGGCCAGAATTTTCCTCATGATCTTTCTTTCCTCCTTCAAGATATTTTCCAGATCACCTTTCTTATTAAGTACCAAGGTTTCACTTGCATACAGCACTTCAGGTTTAATCACAGTATTATAGTGTTTGATTTTTGTATGTATGGACATGCATTTCTTGTTATAGATGTCACGGGTTCTCCAATGCGCTCTTTTGAGTTTTTGTAATCGAACTTTCTGAGCTTCCTTTTCCAATCCAGTTGGTACTAGGATCACACCGAGATATTTAAAGTGTGGAACCCGTTTGATGTGCCCGTATTTTGTTTGTAGTTCCTGGATGTCGAACCTAGTGCAAATAAACTTGGTCTTCTCGAATGAGATTTGCAACCCAGTTTTCTCAGCGCATTCCTTGAGGACTTCAATCTGTTTGATCGCTAAAATATCGCTGTCTGCTAGTATCGCTAGGTCGTCTGCGAAAGCTAAACAACTGACCTTGATGTCATCATTCTTTCGTCCAAGTTGAATGGGTTTCCAGAGCTTCTGGGCATTCAAGCCCTTCACCCAATCTCGAATGACTTTATCTAGAACAAGGTTGAAGAGCAGTGGTGACAATCCGTCACCCTGTCGCACGCCGGTCTTAATCGCAATGGGCTCTGATAATTCACCCAGAAATTTTATTTTTGGCTTCGTGTCCGTGAGTGTTTCCTTGATGAGTCTTAATGTCTTTGGATCAAGTCCTAGTTCTTCTAAGATGTTAAAAAGAGACTGTCGATCGACCGAATCGTACGCCTTCTTAAAGTCGACGAAACTACAAATGATCGGAGAGCTTCGGGTCGCTCTATATTTCAATATCGTCTTCAAGTTAAAAATTTGTTCAACACAAGAACGCTCAGGTCGGAAACCAGCTTGATATTCACCAATTTTGTGTTCAAGCTGTTCTTGTACTCTTTGAAGAAGACAAGCGGAGAGAATCTTGTAGGTGACTAGAAGGAGAGAAATCCCTCTGTAGTTATTCACATCCGTTCTGTCACCTTTCTTGTATAACGGATGAATGAGTGCACATTTCCATTCTTCAGGTAGCTTTTCTGTTTTCCAGATATCCATGATGATATTGATATATATGGATATAAAGTATTACAGACTAACTAGGAGGCACGCATACACACACACACACAGCTGCAGATTCTGAGATTTCGTCACAAATCACAAGCTGACGTCTAGTTCTTCTAACCAAGTGAGTGCCGCAGGGGTTACTTAATGTAGCTCCTCCATAGGCCCAGTGAATGCTCGTAGAGGACATTCTTTCACGATGTGGCTGATGGTTTGCACTTCGGCACCACAGTTGCAGGAAGGAGACCCCAACCAACCCATTGGTGTAGTGCAGAAGCAGTTCTTCCAACGCTGCAGCATATCCTGTTTAGTCTGGTCCAGATGGTGCGTGGGAGGTTGAACCCAGGAGGTTTTGCTGTTGGGTCTTTGTGTTGATTAGACCATGTGGGTGTAATCTGGCCCATTCTTGCTTCCATGCTTCGTCAGGTCTAAAAGGTATGTCCGCTAGATTCCTGGCCGTCTTCCAGGCAGGTTTCCGGGATTTCAGTCTCGCTACGTGGTTTTCATCTGTATCCTGGTGGATGGGAAGTGAGCTGTTCATCATCACCTTAGTCCATAATCTGACGAGGGCATTTTGTCGTCTGATGTGAGGAGGTTGAATGTGGCTCAGTACGGGTAACCACTGTACAGGAGTAGAGTGCAGCGTGCCAGATATGATTCTCGTATGGAAATTACTCGTGTCTTAATTATTGCCATTAAATGCTTGTTGCATATTGTACTAATGTTAACCTGTGTTCTATCGAGTTAGTGATTTCTACACGATTTTGTTAATTATATTCTAAATTAACCGTTGCTATTTAAACTGGTGGCCTATTGTATGTGTTTATAATGCACAAATTATACCCAGCACTAAAATGGAACAATGCTATCTAAACTTCCTGTATCTGTTATACGAAACCTCACTCCTATTCGTCCGCTCCATTTCACTACTCTCTCATTATTATGAGTTGGCAGAATTGTCTCTGCCGCAAATAATAAGTAACGTTATTGTTAGTGAGACACACTGGCCCCGCTCCAAGTGGCGAGGCTCATCAACTAATTGTGTGTCACGTGGTCTGATTGGTTCATGGAAATGTCAGCGTGTGCACGGCTTGAATGTTACACCGGGTTTCTACATTGTAAATGCTATTCACGTTCTGGAACCAAATGGAAAGTGTATTCTTGATAGGGCGATAAATATCTACGACACTCCGAGCTCTGCGATACCGACTCGTAATAGATCTCTCGTTTCACTTTGGTGATCATAAGACAAATTAATTCACGCACAATACAGTTCCAGTTTCTCTACCAGACGGCAGTGTATTAAAATTATATGGGGAATAAGGGATCATTTAGTCGAGAGGTATTCCTTATGTAAACTGAAGCAAATTGAGAGCGAAACTGACACATGAAGTTGTTGACATAAACACAAAAATCTACAGCCTATTTTCATATATCCTACTTATGTTAATTGCCACAATCAACAGGAAAATTTTCAGTTTTATTGCTGTAATAGATTCGTAGATATTGAGAACCGTCTAATATTACGGATGGTCACCATGTTGGATTTTTAGGCTACTTTTCACATTTTGCAAAAATGATGAAAAAGTAGATTTATGAGATCGATTCGGGCAAATGTGTGTCTGTCATTCTGTCTGTCATTCTGTCTGTCTGTCTGGCTGTGTGTGTGTCCCCCCCCCCTCCTATCAACTCCTAAACGGCTGCAGCAATCGAAACAAAATTTGGTAGGTGTAAAGATCTATACCTGAATATCTCACGGCCATATTTGAAAATAATGTCAGTGCTACCAACTGCTGAAAAATCGCAATTGAAATTTGAGCTCCATGTTGGATATCTTGGAAGGTATGAATGGGAACTATTTCAAAATGGACGACTAGACCAGTACCGCCCTCTGACATCACGCTATCACGTGACTTTGTTTACAAACCGATGTTGTTGGCCGCCATGAGTAGCTTGTGTGATTTGTAGTTATGAATTACGCTTAAATATTCGTTGTTTTATACATTATAGAATAATGGTTCAATATTGTGCAGTTCCCCATTGCAAAAACAGATGTGGCAACTACAAAGTAACGTTTACTTCCTTGGCATTGGTCGTATTTTGAGGAAATAGTGGCTATTCAGAATTCGTCGTGCTGAAAGGAAATCACACATAGCCCACATGAGAGTATGTTTAGCGCATTTCTTATATTTGATTAAATGCCAGGAAGCCAGTATTGCCTGGAAGGGAATTTTTAAGTGATGATGCTGTGCCAAATGTATTTCCCGCTTTTTTTTCCTTAAAATTGAAGCCGCCACGTCCTAAGCTGGCATATAAATTGAGCCTAGATGTAAGACGGTATTATTCACGCTGTCTTTGTTAAACGCTTGGTATGATATTATGTTAAAATAATAGGCTAGTATAGAAATAAACTAACGAGATTAAATTCTGATTTTTAACTAATTATCTTCCTAATGATGAATACGGTGTCAGTGCAGTGTCTACAACAAGCCATAATTCAGAGTAAAATAAGTGCAATTTGCAGCTGTAGGCATAGCCTAAGATAATATTTCTAGTTATTCTAACTCTAACATATTGAAAACTCTAAGAAAAAATAGGGATATTTTAGATGAGGATTATGAGCTTAGTTACTTTCACATACCGGTAGGCCTACGGCAGTTCTGGAGGATTACCTTGGGTGTTATGTTTAGTTGACATTTTTGAAATTAATTTGCTTAAGGTAACCCTTTCTTTCAAAATATCTGAGGATTATGAGCTTAGTTACTTTCACATACCGGTAGGCCTACGGCAGTTCTGGAGGATTACCTTGGGTGTTATGTTTAGTTGACATTTTTGAAATTAATTTGCTTAAGGTAACCCTTTCTTTCAAAATATCTGATTTCTCATACAAGCCGTTTTTATTTAAAAAGATATACCGGTTGAGTTGCTTTAATATCAGTTTATAAATTAGACATACCTACAAAGGTGTTATAAACTTGGCAAATAACAGGCTAAAAATAATTAAAAGAGGAAGATTGGTGTATAGGCCTATCAGCTATGTGGCCCTAAATCCAGGTCGTCAGTTAAAAACTGAGGATGAAATATATCTAGCCTATATGTAGACCTAGGCCTACTGTAAATATCAGTATGATTTATAAAGCAGATTACAAAAGGATTCTGTACAGTTCTACACTCTTATTTGCTTGTAAAAAGACATCACATGGAATTAGGCCTAGGTTGCAAATTATCTTCTACTGCAGTAAATTGGGACAGATAACCTTGCTGTTCCGCCCCTTAAAACAACAATAGCTAACTAGCAGCAGTCAATTCAGACATAAATTAAAATTTACAGCTTTATTTTAAAAAGCCTACTTGTATGTCTCTGGAATTTGGAAAATTGACAGATTTAAGAATTCTCCTCTTCCTGTTCGGTTTCATCACCGGTTCTGGTTCTATGCACTTTCCCCTAGGTGTAGCCTGTACCATTGCTGCTCAACAGATATGCAGGATATTTTAGCAGGCATTTCAGTGGCTCCAGTACAGCGAAGATGAGGTAAAGCAATCCCATTAGATGAATGCATTTCCTTAGCTAAAAAATGTGGGTTAATGTCTTCCCAGACAGCCAATTCCTATTAAATTAGAAATATTCACGAAAAAATCACCCAGTTTGCACGAACAGTACGACCTGAGAACGTTGAACCCGTCCTTCTCTTCTTACCCTTGAAAATAAAGTGGTTTTTGTTGTTGTTGTTGTTGTTGTTGTTGTTTCCTTTGAGGGCCTTGGACATCGTGATCATTTGGCCCCAAGTACTTGAACGAGTGTGGGATGATTGTTTGATAACCTTTGTTATTGTGGTATGTGTAGTAGTGTGTGCATTTATAATTCAGGTGAAATATGGGAAGGAAACGGCCGTTGCCTTTTAGTTAGGAACAATCCCGGTATTAGACTGGAGTATAATGGGAAACCACGGAAAACCACTTCCAGGATGACTGAGGTGGAAATCGAACCCACCGCTTCTCAATTTTGCCGCACGAGGCTTAGTGTAGCCTACTCCATTCCAGCCCTCAGACCAGAATTAAATGTCTTGACAGCGACGGGAATCGAACCCAGACCTCCGGGGCGAGAGCTAACAAAGCTAGCCGTCATACCACGAATAAAGTACGGTATTCTAGGAGATTTCCCTTAGTCTAGCAACACAGACAGCCTTAAAAGTCATTAGATAACCTTGATAGGCACACCAAACATCTTCAATAATTCACGTATGCACATATTAGCCTATAGCATTCTTTCATTAGCCTTTGAGAACCATCATCATCTACGTATTTTGTAGCACAGATCAGACTAAACGTTTTGAGGTTCTCCAACGACTTGGACCGTGTCAGCTGCTTTAGAAATAACGTTTCATTTCGCACAATGAAAATGTCACATCTACGAACACGGTGCCGTAACTATAAGAACATAAAACGGTTCCAGTAATTTCATGCACTACATTTTACAACGCTTATCATTATGCCTATATTGTAGGTATATTTAATACGAATTACGATAATATATACGTATTACTAATCACAAATCGTTGACACTTCAACTCGGTAAATAACATTCAGGGAAAAGATAACGTGCCTCCACTCGTCTCTCGCCCACAAGACCACCTGCGCACTCTGTGAGACATTTCAGGAACCTCAAAGCCACGCCACAAGTAAAGTCGTCCATTGGTACACGTATAGATAATAACATTTCAGTTTAATTTCCAGGAGGCCATACATGGCAGTGTTGCCAAAATGTTTATAAGCCTGCTGATAGGTCCAAATTCTAAATGCATATAACTTCTACACTATCCATTGGATTTCAAACAAATTTCGTATGTGCTATTTGTACATAAACAGATATGATTGAGCGTATTCTTAAGAGCCACTAGGGCTGCCAACTGTTAATAAATGCTCTCAATTTTTTTAAATCCAAATACTCATATATCAGAAAGTATGCAAGCTGACAGCTTTAAACTATGCACACGTATAGTACCTGACATTCTATATTAATTTGGAGTAACTTATATACGTCAGTGCTACCAACATGATTCTAAGCCTGCTGAGAGGTCCAACTTTAAATACATGTAACTTCTATTCTATCATTTGAATTTCAACCAAATTTCGTGTGTTCTATGTGTACCGTAACAGAAATGACTATGCCGATTCCTAATAGTAACTAGGGCTGCCAACTGTTAATAAATACTGTCTCTATTTTTGTTACTCTAATAGCAATATATCAGAAAGTATGTAAGCCAATAGCTCTAAACTTTCCACACGTATAGTACCTGGGATTCTAGATTAATTTGGAGATACTACTATACGTCAGTGCCGCCAACATGATTCTAAACCTGCTAATAGGTCCAATTTTAAAATGCATGTAACTTCTATACTATTTAATGGATTTCACTCAAAATTGACACAACAATAGATCATATTATTTCAGATTATTTCTGACCAATACATGCATCTCATTGTTGCCAACATGATTTTAAGTGCGCTGTTAAATCCAATGCTTAACTGCATGTAACGTCCATGCTATCCATTGGACTTCAACCAATTTTTTAATTCTGTACTTAAAGAGATGGAACTAAGAATATAACCAGTCACCTGGGCTGCCAACTGTAGTTCTCTACTAGGCTACATTGTGCCAGGTATGCAGTATTTGGAACTAATTAGAAATTTCGATATTACCAACTTATTATTCTAGATAGATCCATATAGATTAATCATTGGCATGAATCTGAAATTTTAAGAAAAGTAGGCTCTTTAGTTCGTCACGGAACTTCTTTTTTTTAATTATTGTTATTTTCAGTTACCATTTTCTCAAAACCTATCAGATCAATGTAGGTTTCTGATACTTTAAACCTATGTTTTATATGTGTGATAGTAGAATTATTCAGATATATTTATTGGTTGTTGAAAAGCAGACTGACAAGCACTTATATTGATACTGAAAACGTAAGAAATAAATTATGATTTTCAAAAATACTTGATGATGATGATGATGATAATTGTTGTTTTAAGGGGTCTGACATCTAGGTTATCGGCCCCTAATGGTTTGGGTGATCGTGAAGATGAAAATGAAAAGTAAACTATTACCATGACGAATGAAAGAGAAAGTGAGAAGACTCCTCAAGTTCAAGCGCGCCCCGCCAGTCAGCGCTGGAGGGGGCAATTTCCACGCTGCCGAGGTCAGCTGGTCTTAGGGATGCTGCTAAGGGAAATGAATTACTTTGTATCTAACGCTCTTTTAAACAGTAATTAGCGATTGCAATTAAAATAGCATGGCAGGGCACAATGGAAAATATAATTCACGGAAATAAGAACTACGGCCTTCATTACATGTTACAGAAAGCACAGATTCCTGGAGTATACAGACACAGATAAAAAACATAATCCCCAGCATATTGAAACAAGCAGTCATAAACTATTTAAAGTAACACTCTACTTACCAATTCATTTTGTCGGCTACTGGACTTTCGAAAGCTTGCGTGAAAACTTGGCGGAACTTCGAGATTGCAAATCTCGGCGGATTTCTTTCGTTCTGAAGAAAAATCGGCACTTTATATAATGATAAACAAGTCTGGGGATAATATCCATGACCTGCTGAAGACAACAGCCAGCTCCTGAAGGATCAACTGAAATTGTTTCTATGGATTCGATAGAATCAAAAAATATTTCGCTCCACATCGATTTTGAGTTTAATTTTCCGGTAATTATTTTCTCGGCCTGGAAAAGAATGTCACATACACTTCTCGAAGGACGTGTTAGAAACACTTCATTGTTCATTGAACCGTAGTCCTTTATTTCGGTAAAATCTGAAAATGTACTTAGATTATTCTCACGTAGAGAATGAGCACAGGGCGAACACTTAATAAATTTAGAAGAGTGCTTAACAACATAGCCAGCCAAATGGTACACTAAACACTTATCAATTGAAGGGTTTCGAACTGCGCTGTCAAATTCTGGTACAGAGTTTTCCCAGTCGTCGATATTTACTGAATCTTGAACCACAATTTTTTTAATGGAAGTTTACACTGATTCCTTTACTGTCTTGTTATGCACTTTCATATTCCGGGCTAATATACGGATCTGATTAACATACGAGGTCAAGATCTGCTCCCGTTTAGGTTCACAATTTTCTCCAATATTTAAATCCTGTTTTATAGGGACATATATACATTGAAGTAGATGCAAATGAAGGAAATCTATTGTCGATGGATGATCATCTGAACTGAAAGATCGCATAATTCCGAAATGCTGTTCCAAGGGATCCTGGGTGAGCTTTCCTGTCAACACATACTTATAACCTTTCTCCCAAAGCTATTCACACATCTCCAAAGTACTCTGTAGGGTTGCTACTAGTGATTCCAAGGTTCTGTTGGAGGCAAAGGTGTTATTGGTAGATCTCAAGGTCTGAAGAAAATTAACAACAGCTGTATGAGACGGTGAACCTTTACGAAGAGCCTGAGACGGAATGAATGCATTTAGTGCATCAGCAACAACATTTATATCATTGGTAATTATCTCAGTGTCCTCACTACCTTGTAATCCTGCCAATCCCATTTCTCGATAAAGTTTAATACCTTTGGCAACACTGTCACTGAAAAGTTGGAATGCAAGCCTAGCATTCATTCTCTGGAAAGGTGATGGATCTAAATGAGCAACTGTCAGCTTGGGGCATGCTCTAAGCCCAGCATACCCTGAGAGATCTTCTTTGAACAGTTCACTATAAAAATTGAAATTAATAATTTTGTCATTATAATGAAGTTCTACTTTATCATGAAAGTGGTTTCTTATGCATTTCAATACATAAACGAAGTCGGAGAAAGCCCAGATCTTTCTCGTAACATCTGCAGGATTAAGGATGTGAGGTTGTAGAGAGCTTGTCTTGCCACGGACTCCTAACGATCTCCAGGCCTTTTTATTTGTCTGACTACCATCACAAGTAAAGCCAACCACCCTCGCCCCAGCCTCTTCTAACTGCAAAATCACCTGTATTAAAATATTTGCGAGAATGTCCCCTGGAGTAGCATTTCTGCTTGCATAAACAGCAACTGGCTGCACCCAATTATGCATGAATGGTACGAACATAAACACTAGATCGTGATTTGCAAGTACGTTCTTCTGGAGGTCAGGTGTGTGTTCACCTAAATCAACTAATCCATCTACTTTATGAGAAAAATTATTTAACTGAATTTCTTCTCTTAGCTTCACGTCATCGAAAATTACAACACCGTAACGTGAATTATCATTCTTTTCGTCCTTAAAATAGTCTGAAATAGCATTTATACTATGCGTACTAACTCCATAAGGGCACTTAAGTCCTTTACAATGTTTTCTCAAATGACTTTCTGAGGGCAGAGGCAAGAGATTATGTCGCCGACAATGACGAAATCCTTTCGGTGATTTTATTCTCAACAATAAACTCTCTAAAATTAATTCATTGCTGTACCTCATGCCATTGGGAGATTTTGCCTGGCATTTCTTGAGCATAGTGTCTATTATCATCTTTTCCTTCTTGCTAGGGTGTTCGTTATCTTTGTAATTAAATGCCTGTGAATTTCGAACCTGCTTCTCCAGCAAATTAATTCTCGATTTTGCTGAGTTGAGGCAGGATCTAACACGAATTAAATTACGGTTAGCATTCTTTAGGCACCTTTTGAGCAATATTATAGTCTTTTCAGCATCGGTAAGTACACTAGAATGACCCAAATTCTTATCAACATTAGACTGACCTTTTAATGACTCATTCGTTGCTACACTTCCATCTTCAATCTTCTTTCTTCTCTTCCCGGTGGTATCAAGATTATTTTTCCTGTTGAGAGCTTTGCGGGGCTTATTCTCACTTGACAGGTACTGCCCCCGTAAATTGAATAATTTAGGGACAAAATGAGAGTATTTTACGTCCCCATGATAAAATTTAACTAGCAAATATAATTATTATGTTTCAAGTGGACAGCTGAAGGGGAAATATTTCTCGAGAGGCTCTCAAAAGACTTAACCCAGGAATTTGTAAGTCAGCAGTTTTCACACGCAAAGAGAAAGGGGCTTTACCACATTAAACTTAACAAAATAAACCCACCAGAATTATTAAACCTAGTGTGAGGAAAAATACAGGGACGAGAAAAATCAGTGAGTTGGCAGGCCCGAATAAGGCACGTGAGATACTGCTAGCTAAGAGAAATGTCATCATAACTCATCGGAAGGCTATCCGCGGACCAGAAGGGGACTAGAGGCTGGCCCCGCAAAAGGGATAATAACTAATTCAATTAATTAAAAATAAACTAGCGAAAGATTTTCATTCCGCCGGCCGGCAATCAAAATATATTTATAAAACACACTTTTGATTAAATTATGAAGAAGATTAGACCAGGGAATCAGAAATTCATCCCCCAAATTCGAAAAGAAATAATTTCTAGACAAAAACGATTAAATAGGCAGCAGTCAAGGGAAGAAGTATTCAGTATCATTCAGTTTACCAGCCCGAGAGCAGCTGTGCATTTATTTATTTATTTATTTATTTATTTATTTATTTATTTATTTATTTATTTATTTATTTATTTATTTATTTATTTATTTATTTATTTATTTATTTATTTATTTATTTATTTATTTATTTATTTATTTATTTATTTATTTATTTATTTATTTATTTATTTATTTATTTATTTATTTATTTATTTATTTATTTATTTATTTATTTATTTTTGAACGAGGGAATTGTGCCCATCTGGGATCGGCACAAGATCGAACTCCTGACCAGTTATAGGTATATTTTAAAACTGTATAAAGATTGCCAGAAAAGACGAGAGTAAGCCCACTGTAGAGCGACCACAGGGACGTCACAAGGGGATGCAGATGGTCAAGCTCAGGCACATAAACTCCAATAGTTTGGCATGTTAAGGGACACTGGGACTGAGTGTTAAGCATATTTTATTAAAAAATTCAAATTTTCGATTTTGACATATTATTGCACCCCTGACCATAACGGATGATTTAGATGTATTATTTTCCACATTCCGCCTTTTTTTGAGGCACGGCGAGACGTTTAAATGCCGGCCGCACTGTCATTTAAACGCCCCTTTCTCTTGGTACATTATCCTGTACACGCATTTATGCATTCTTTTATCGGAGTTGTTTGAATACGGATTTGAAATTCCCTCTGGTCTACTGTTTCTGCATTGTGCTACCATCTACCGATGAATATTGACACTATTTACTACGTAAGCTATACAAATACCTCCAATGTTTGAAAATAAATAAATAAATATCTCAAACGGTCGACATGATGAAATTTTGCATTTATATTGTATTTTATAATTTCATGAGAGTTCCTAGTCGCTTATAGAATGTCAGTAGATGCATAATTTATCTTTATTTGATATTTGTATTGACTTTAGAAGTGTAAGCATGGTCAACCTCTGTTTATGAACAAGATATTGGAGGCTAGGCTAGCACGTTTTCGAAATTTATTGTGTTTGTGAAGTTTCTGGCGATTTGTATTGCTTTCTGTGAGTGTATTACTTTTAGTGTATACAGAATGGATTCAGTCACTTCCCGCTGGCATAAGCCGAAATGCAAAAGCAAGAAGAAAACTGTCAAGGCTTTCAGACTTGCTGCTGCTCGTTGGAAAACATCAGGTAAGGGAGCTGTTATTCCTGAACAAACTAGTAATGAACATGTGATCTCACCTCTTGTCACACCCACCGATTCTCAGAACACTGCTGATGCAAGAGATAACATTTGTAAGAGTGTACAAAAGTTAGGGTTATTTGAACAATTGGGTTCTGAAAGTAGGCCTAGGCCAAATTTACATCCAACAAGTGATGAATATTTTCTGGTGCATTCTTCCACTTTGCATGAACTAGTGAAGAATATAAAATGCAATGAGTGTGGGGAAACATCATTAACTGTTCAAGTACGAGAAAGGCATGGTTTAGCGCATAAGCTATGTGTCAAATGTACCCACTGTGGCTTTTGTCCAACTCAAACTTATTCAAGCCCTCGAGTAGAAGATGACACTATTACACAGAGGCCTCCATTTGATGTCAATAGGAAGAGTGTCGATGCATGTCTCAGTTTAGGTGTAGGGCATCGGGGAATGGAGAAATTTTGTGCCACGTTAGGAATGTCGGGTATGGATTCGAAAACATTCACAAGACATATGACAGTTTTAGCTGCAGAATCTAAGACTCTAAAATGTCTTACTCTCTCCAAGTCTAGGAAGGTGGTACGTAGGGCATATGATACACTTGATTGTAACCCTGAAGGTAGGCCTACTGATAATGATGTAATTGACATTGCAATCTCCTACGATGGGACCTGGCACAAGCGAGGCTTCACTTCTGCTTATGGAATAGGGATAGCTATAGATCTTCTCACAGGACTAGTCGTAGACTATGAGGTGGTATCCAAATACTGTCCTATGTGTGTTATCACTTCTGCTGAGCTTGGTTCGGAGTCCCCAGAATTTAATGTGTGGCATGTAGGTCATAAGAAGAGTGGGGAGTGTCAGGTGAATTATGAGGGTAGTTCTGTTGCAATGGAAATGTTTGCTGCTGGAATTTTATGGAACCGTTCCATTTCAGACTGCCAGATGCGTTATACAACTGTCCTTTCTGATGGTGATTCTAAAACGTTCAACCATTTGGTCAGTACAAATGTGTATGGCAGCAACACAGTACTGAAAAAGGAGGAATGCGTGAATCACATTTCAAAGAGAATGGGGACAGGTCTGCGACAGATGGTACAGAATTGGAAAATAAAGGGTGTCCAGTTGGGTGGCAGGTCAGGCGGGCTTACTAATGCTACGATTACCAAGCTTACCAGCTATTATAGGAATGCCATAGTACAACACACACCTAATGTTGAAGACATGAAAACTGCTATCTACGCCACTCTCTACCATTACATGTCCACTGACAGTAAGCCCCAACATAAGAAGTGCCCCCAAGGCGTCGATTCTTGGTGCTTCTACAACAGAAGTATAGCGACAGGTAAGGTACCTATGAGTCATAACAAAATGACTGTCAAGCTTTCGGAGTCATTAGTGTGTAAAATAATGCCTGTTTATCAGAGGCTGGCCTCTAATGAATTACTATTCCGATGTGTCCGTGGTGCCACGCAGAATCAAAATGAGTGTCTACATTCTACCATTTGGAGGAAGTGTCCGAAAGAAACTTTTATATCAAGAAAGAGACTTGAAATTTCTGTATGCAATGCTGTAGCAGAATTTAATATGGGATGCAGTGCTACAACAGACTTGAAGTCGGACATCAAAAGAACTTCAGTTCCTTATGTGACTGAACAGGCAGTCCTTAGGCGTGATGCTCGCAGGAAGTATGAGAGTCAGCGATCGTCCTCTGAGAAGAAGAAAGCAACTCGACGGAAGACTAAGGTCACAAAGATGAAGAAGGAGGTTGCAAAACAGAAGAAGGAAGGTGTTACTTATTCTGCAGGAGAGTTCTAATGGGTACGTTGAATGGAAATATTAAAATATATGCATGTTTTTAGAAAAATGCAGTTTTCTCAGTTCCACATTTTCTGATGTATAAAATCTAGTACGCGTTACTGATGTAATGCAATTTTCTTGTAAATTAACATGCATGTTCCTTAGTACTTTATCCACAAACGTGTGCATTACTTTTTGGATTGGAGTTCTGGTTTGCCTGTAAAAAAAATTCAAACCTTCAAATTTCAAGAATTTTACAAAAAATAAACTTCATTGGGGAAAAAAATTATATCTTCATAGTAAACAATACAATCTCAAATTCGATGCACTATTTTATTTGTATAAGAATGCGGAACTAGAAAAATATAAATAAATTGTGCTATCTACATTAGTTTGACGCGCTTGACATTTTGAATATTTGAATAATTTGCATATAAATATTGGAAAATAATTAATTTCTATGCAGCTAGTAAAGCTACATTGATCAAATTTGGCACACATGTTTATACTACAGCTTAATACCAGCAAACAAAATATCAAGACTGTACCTTAATATTTACAGGAATTAGAAAACTCAGTCCCAGTGTCCCTTAAAAGGAAAAAGCTATTAGCAGAGCTATTAAAACGTTAGGGTGAGTCAAAGTCAAGAGGCAATAAATACTACTCGAAATTCCTATGAATTTCTGGAAGTGTGACACAAGAGTGTAGTGTTACAAGCTCGAGACTGTGGGAGAGCCCGATCACGTGATATGTTGCACAATGGATGCTTCTAGAAGGCTATATTTAGCATAGCAACAGCGAGTTTGGAGATTAATATTATAAATATTGTTATAAATTATGCTATTGGATCCCAGCCCAGAGCCAATGAGAACAGGTCTTATTGAAGACGGGATCAACTTCAATTACACAATATGATGAAATTATGCATTTAGGCCCTAAGAAGACGATTTTCTTATTTGGTAATGAAGAGAATATTAAAAGAAATTATGTCTGATACTTTAAAAACCACAGATCGGTTAATCTACGCAGTAATAAGCATTAGTAATCTACGCGCTAAAATTATGGTGGGAGATTGATATGGCCGCCAAAAATTCGACTTGGAAGGGGAGATCCAAGAATCGAGGTTCTTATTCCAGCAGACTGAGCGAGGAAGTGTTTTTACTGGGTTAACGGCGATCCCAAGGTTTAGTCCGAGTGCGACGACTGTCGACTTGTGGAGACGCGAGGATAGCTAGGTGGAACGTTAGAGATCAGCGCACTTCCATTCTTCGTGAAGTTGCGAGGAACATTGTATTGATTATATCTCTTATATAATTGAGATCTGAAGTTAAATAAGCATATATATATATATATATAAAGAACAGGTCGCATACCATATATTGTGAAAAGTCGAGCGTTTTAATATTCACCGTTTCGACAATATAAGCCTGTCAATTTAGATTTCCAAATGTGTTGGAAATAAAGCTGAATATCATTATAAATTGCAACGTGAAGTTGCCGAACGCAGTTCAAGTGAACAGTGGCGGAGAACTTTTAATATTGGCGCAACACATAAACATTAATAGAATGACTATTATTATTCTTCAAACATTATCATTTAGCTTAATTAACATTGTTGATATGATGAACTAGATAGTCATGCGCCAGAGACATATTCGATAACAGGAGTTAAGATACAACGATGGAGCTTCGTTAGACAACGTATTCTTGAATACAGACGTAGTGTACGGTCCATCTTGTGCATTTTCGTCAGTCTACGAACACTAATATAACATCAATTAGCAATGGAAACATTTCATTCACTATTTATATGAATATTTCTATAATTATATTCCAATGATGAAGCTGATACATATTTACGACAGAGAATGAAGACTCTACAGAAGAGATTTGTCAAGATGCTAGGGAAAGGTAGCCCAGAAACACAGAAGAATTTGCCAGAAGGATGTCGTTCGAGCCCAGGCGAATGTTGGTGAATTCCAGAGAGAGACGTTTCTTATCTCTGAGGTCGCAGATCCGAGGTTCGAATGCAGATCCATATCAGTGTCTTGTACTGAGGAAACATCTAAAGTATCGTGGGAATACTTACATAGATCTTCAAGTTTTCGTCCAAGTAAGGTATTAGTGTACCTCAATTGTTATGTAGAGCTTGATTAGTAACATTCTGAGTCAGCGATCGTATTCCATATTTTCAGCGATCTTATTCCATATTTCTATATTTTCACATTTCATGTATTTCAGTGCTTTTATGTTTTTTACACTTCAGATGTGTGTTGAGATTTTTGTGCTGCAAGATTATTTAGAAGATGATTGCATTTCATCTATTTTTCAATTTTATTCTACAGATCAGTTGTGGAACTGTCATAAAAAATTTTGTTTGAGGAATTATATTGCCTCATAGGAGATTAGTCGTTTCGACTCTCGAATTTTAATAATTTCATTTAAACCAAGTATTCTGACATTGTGTCATAGCTTCAAATTAAATTCTTATTAAATTTAATTTGAGCACTTTAATGTAACGACATATTACTTCAAGAAAAGAAGAAACATCGAATGATATTGTTATATCATTATTGTACATAAACTATCGACGATCTAAGAATTACTAGTCGTTTGATAAGACCGAAGTCTTTATCCTTATGAACATTCTTTGTGTAGAGTGGGAAAACATTACGACATTGACAAACCTTTCTTATTATTTGTAAAGCTAAGAGCTTTGTTCATTTAATATGTTAGAGAAAATACCTTTTGATAGAAGATTATTCGAATCTTTGGCTAGGAATTCAAAGCTAGTTTATCCCGGTCAAGATTGAATTCTATCTGACATTATAAATAACATGTGTGTTATATTATCCTATTTGTGTAACATCACGTCATTTGTGAACGTGATATTACAACGATAAACAATTTATAGCTTGACAAGTGAGATGAGACAGGAGTATTATTTTTATTACATGTATTTGCGACAGACGAGTAAACAGTTAATTATCTGTTGTGGAGTAAACTTTAGGAGGTTAATCACGACTGTCTAATATCGTTCATTACAATTGGAAGTTTCGTTTGAATAACGTACGCATGTATAATTGTAGTCCAGTAGTCATGAGCAATGATACTGAGGGTCATGCCAGTATTTGAGAGAAGTTCCCACATAATATATGTTAATAACAATTAATCCCTTTTGGTTATTGTTTAACATAGTAGATTATAATTGTTTATGCCATATATACTGTTATATGAGGATGTGTAGAGCTATGGAGTGCTCATGCGAGGGAATTCTGCATTTTAAGGAAGTCAAATTATTGTTGTTCTTTGATAAAAAGGCATGTATCATGATAAGAGCCGTTGTATACAAGTAGTCCCGTTTTTGTGAATTAACGATGTAGCTGTGTTAACAGGAGGGTTTCAGCGGAAATGCAACTTGAGAAAGATTGTCTACTCATCACTAAAATACAATTATTAAATTTTATTAAACCCGAAGTTTTGTAATTACGTACAGTTTACCTTAATTAGTCGACTGTATTATACCGACATTGTAATGAAACCTATATAAGATGATGTGTAAGCAGTATTTAAAACTACGGAACTTTAGAGAAGGATGGTTATGTGAAAAACCAGTGTATATATTTAGTTAAGAATTATATTGTAACCGAGAAGTTAGCAACACTAGATAATGGATATTATTATAAACATATAACATGTAAATAATTTTTGTGGAAATTATTTAATTAGTTAAATAATTTAGTAGGATTTATTAATCAATTGTTTTGGAATAGCGTGTGTTTTATGAGCGGATGATTTTGGTGTGTATGATTATTCATTGTTAAGAGCATATGTGGAACCGACCTGGTCTAGAACAATTGCGGAGTGCAAATGAAAGAGTGTATAAATTTTTTTAGAATGATTGTTTAAGAAACAAAGTAGTTATATGAACTTTTGTAAGATATAAATGCTAATTTTTACGTGTTTTTATAAACGCACACACAAGCAGTCTCTGTGGGCTAGCGAGAATGATTCACCGTTAGCATTGGAGAGCGATGCCATAATATGAACAGGTGTGGACCCACCGCCTTGTATTTATTGTATAAACAAGTTTCGAGTACGGCGTGATGCCGGTGTTTCATTGATGAAACAACGTTACTACACGTGCGTTCTGCAAACGCAGGCTTGTGAATGAAACCATGTGTCTGGAATGCCATTAAGAGACTTCATTAAACGTTTTTATTTTATTTACGCAGTGTAGGCCTAGAACAAGCCAAGATTTTATACTCTTAATTTTAATACAGCATTGTAGTAAGATGTCAAGCTGAAAGGAGGTGTGAATGATTGCGTGTATTTAATTTTAATGACTATTGTTAAATTCGTTTATTGTTATTTTGTTTATAGTATATTAGTTTACCCTATTGTTAATAAATTTTGTTCGGATTGTTTTCCATTGTTGTTGGAGTGTGATTCATTTTAAATATAAGGAGTAGAGTATTGTGGATGTAGTGTAGGCGAAGCTGAATTCCCAGTCCCCGAGAAGTAAGTAAAGGTGAGTGCCCGGTGTAGTTGGTTGTTGATCCACAATATTCTGGTAACTGCTGTCTGTAAATCCCTAAAGACCGTGTTGGAAACGATTTCTAATGTTGTATATGCCGGTGCAGTTAGAAATAGGCAATCCAGCGTGGGCAATGGATATTCCAACAGGATCCTTTCCGGATTATCGGGTACAGTACTTCGGTAAATTAGGGAAAATATGAGGCACTGCTCCAGGACGTAACTTCCACCTCACACGAGAGATTTTTACTTCTTCACCATTCACTATAAAATTATCTGATTTTACTATCAAATCATCAGAGAAATGAATTTGACAAATTTTACTACTACGCGTTAACTTCGTATCCTTTCGTGGAATAGCTCTGGCTCATTTTTCAAATTGATTTGTATCCTTCGGTGGTGAAAAAATCGTATATCGTCCACTACTCTACCATACCCTGACTTACAGCCAGGCACAAAACAGTAAGGCATGTTGAACTATTAAATTAACAAAACCACATAAGAAATATGTTTGAAGCACACAAAACACAAAACGCTGATGTACACAAGACACAATGAACTGAATTTAAGAACTGAAAGCAAAGAAAATTCAATTTAATTCACACAAATATCTCACACAGTAACTTCTCGCGCACTTTCTATGACCCGGCTCGACGGAAAAACAGAACACGTGTTGGACATAATCGCCTGCAGTGCTTGTAGCGGCGGGACCAGAAACTACCGTGCTAAAATGGCGGAGTCCTTACACTGGGTTCTTCTATTCGTCATGCTATTACAAAAATTAACTACTAACTTACATACTAGAAGATGAAATGGAAAACAAAAGGAGAATATGGCAAATAAAGGATAGGAGGAAAAGAAATGCCTTCAAGCCTAGAAGAATGCAGATTGAGTGACTTGGAAGGAAAGAGAGACATGAAAGGCAGATAGGAAAGTGAAAGAGGAGAGGGTCCACCCCACAGGTAATGGATAAAAGGGGAAAACCGGACCCAGCGCAGGAATCCCTCGGGGTCTCCAATTCCCGAACTCACCAGCCGTGAGCCCCTGAGGGTGTAGCCTTTTCTAGGGTGCATCAGAACTGGTGGGGCTACATACACCCCGCCTCCTGGAGGGCCTTGAGCACAAGGCAGGAGATAACAGGAAAAGAAAAAGAAGGCTGACCCCTCGCAGAAGGAGGGTATCAGAAAAGATGATACAAGAGCCAATTAAAGCGGGAAAGAAAGAGACTCCCTAGGCTTCGGATACCCTAATACCGTCGGGGTAGGAAGAGAACAAGAGTTGACCAAGTGAGGTCAACAGAAAAGAAGACGGAGTGGCGCCCGGCACAAGTAAGTGGAAGTAATGCCGGACTCAGCTGGGGCCCCGTGGTCTCCCCTGGGGGTCAAAAGTATTTGTCTTCAGGTCTAAACCAACCTGGGCAACAGTTTTACTACAAAAGCTTAATATCTGTGTGTGGAGTAGTTTCTGAGAAAATGGCATCTGAATATAAGAATTATATTAAGTCTTTATATGACAATAGCTACTGTTTTCTAGACAACCACAAGCTATAGCGAACTGAAACTCTCAACATATAATTGCAGAAGTGTCATTTATATTTCAGAGAAGTTGTAAGAATATATCCGAAATGCTTTGTGATGTAGACTGACAAATACAGGAAGCTGCTCTCTTCTGTCGCTTCACACTTCCCGGGTCTCTTAATTCTGATCATTGATTATTTATCGGTGACGAAAATAATTGAGTTAAAATGGCTTCGGTGGTGTAGTCAGTAGCATGCTGAACTACTATGCGCAAGATCGCGGGTTCAAACCCGGCCGAAGTCGTTGGATTTTTAAGAGTAATAAAATTTTTCAGTATGCCTTCCTTCGGAGTAGAAGTAAAGCTGGCGGGCCCATGTAATAGATTTATGGCATTTAAAAGAACCTATCACTACAATTGGTAGTGTGTAGCTAAATTTGTAGGTTATTTGGATAGAAACGCTCTATCAAATTCCAACGTTCGCCACAAGGTGTCAGTGACAAAGGTATCTCTGGTAGCCAAAATTGGAACTAGAGTGAGTCTCTCTCACGACTCGGCCAGCCGGCCCGCCCAGCTTATCGGTCTCCCGTTGACTCATCACTCCCCGCTCGGCATAACATAGCACTAAACTAACGTTATCCGTGCATGATATGAGATAACAATTAAAATTAATTAAATAAGCTGCTACTACCTTATGACAGGAGATATTCTAAATGTTCTCCTCCTACATCCACACATTTCCGGCATCGTCTTAGGAAACTCCGATTCATGGTTGTCTTTCGTAATATATTTCTCGGACGAAGCTTGGTTCCATTTACACGGGTATGGTTCGACGACGCAGAATAACAGATAATGGAGTAGAGAAACCCCCCATCGCATATATGAAACGAATGGGTCGGAGTATGGTGCGCAGTGAATGGACACATTATTATAGGGCCTATCCTTTTTCAAGGCATAATTCATGCACAAAGGTACAGGGATAATATACTCAAACCATTATTTGACGAACTGACTGACACTAACTCTCTAAATGGATATATTCAGCAAGACTCTGCCACCGCGCATACATTAAACTTAATTGAGGAAATTTTTGAATAATTATGGCTGTCACGGTCCCCATATTTAACTGTTGTGACTTTTATTTTATGGGTGCTTAAAGAATAAAGAGTATGCAAGAAACCCTCAAACGTTGGGCGAACTGAAAGAACATATCCGGAGAGATTTAAAGCCTCAATTACGGAAGACGAACTTATGCGTGTGAATCGGAGTTTCCTAAGACGATGCCGGAAATGTGTGAATGTAGGAGGAGAACATTTCCAACATCTCCTGTCATAAGGTACGGGCTTATTTAATTAATTGATATTTTCATAATTTTAATTGTTATCTCACGTCATGCATGGATAAAATGAGCGAAGTGCTATGTTATGCCGAGCGGGAAGTGATGTGTCAACGGGAGACCGATAAGCTGAGCGCACCGGCCGGCCGAGTCGTGAGGGAGACTCACTGTATTAGAAATTGAACTTGAAGGGTGACTTCAGGCGTTCAATTAAAATACCCTGCTATGGCTATGCTGCATTTCAAATATAATAATATAATAATTGAGTTATGTTTGTCATTTTACATTTTTGTAATCTCCTTTACTTGAGCAGAAACAAGTAGGACAATGTTCATGTGATTTAAATAATTTATCATCAAAATATACTCTATACAGGTTATCAGACACACACGTACACGAGCTCAAGATGTCGCAAAGCACCTAAATGAATCAACAACAAGTAGTTCCGTGAAGAACTATACAGCCTATTTTCATATATCCTACTTATGTTAATTGCCTCTATTAACATACAAAATTTCAGTTTGATTGCTGTAATAGATTCGTAGATATTGAGAACCGACTAAATATAGCGGATGGTCGCCATGTTGGATTTTTACATATATATAGGTCTTTGAGTTATGTACTGTTACATGAAGATTATTGTGTACGTGTAATATTCAAACTTCAATTGCATTATTAGGACATAAAAAGTAAAAACGAGATTTTAAAATTTCGCACAGCTGCCATCTTGTGGTTATGGAAACAATTGAACTAAATTAGATACCAGTGCATTACAATGTGTATAAACATAACCTGTAACAGATTTCATTGCGTTTGGAACATTAAATCGCGAGAAAGGTCTATTTAAAAATTTCAAATTTGCTTGGCCGCCATGTTCGTTTTGTAGTTAACCGGTTTTTGAATGTCTTATAGATGAACTTCCAGTAGTGCCCTTTATCTCCGTACAAAATTTCAGAGTGATACCGCTAATAGTTTCAGAGATATAGAATGCCGGTGAAATATTTCGCACATCCGCCATCTTGTGGTTATGTAAACAATTGAATTAAGTTTGATGTCGGTGCATTACAATGTGTATAAACATATACTGTACCAAGTTTTATTGCGTTTGGTTGGTTAAATCGCGAGAAACGTCTATTTAAATGTCGCAAATTCGCAAGGCCGCCATGTTGGTTTTGTATTTACCAGGTTTTCAAAAGTCACATAGGTGAACTTCAAGTAGTTCCCTTTATCACCGTAAAATATTCCAGGGTGATATCGGTAATAGTTTCGGAGATATTGAATGCTGGTGAAATATTTCGCACAGCCGCCATGTTGGATTGGTAAGACGTAACAAAATTTGAAGGGCACGGTCGGGGTCGTTCGGAATAGTGCTATGAACTTACCGAGTTTCATTGAAATCGCTCTAGCCGTTTAGAAGTTATTAGGGGGGGCACACACCATCATACACACACGCACATACAGACGCACGAACAAAAGGTGATCTCATAAATCTATTTTTTCATAAATGAAAATAAGCTAACAACAGCAATTACAGTTTATTGTCTATAATGGATGAGTTTTTAAATTTTTTATTGCGCCTGTCCATGAAGGAAACAAGGTATCGGCCAGTGAAATACTTTATCCCCTAATAGCCTCTATTCCAGCGCTAGACAAAGTGGAATGTAATCAGCGAGCACATTGCGAAAGATTTCTAACTAATTACCATCAGTGTGAGTAATATTGGTCAATACTTCAAACCACGGGAATGACAATAATCCTGCCGTTATTACTGTATAAGCAGATTGTGGTCTCAGAACCAGTCGGTCGGACACTGGTATTCATTTGTTTACCATGGATGAGACAATGTCAATGACCGCTAGTCTGCTGACCACATAATGCTCTAAAATGAATAAATACGAATCATATTTTGCTATGGTAATGATTATCCGTTCTCCATTAAATTAATGAATACCAAGTGTTACACAATGGGAAGTTCACAGAACCTATTCAAACTATTCCTGGAGTGCGACAAGAATGTATACTTTCACCCACCCTCTTTCTGTTAATATTGGAGAGAGTGATGGGGAAAGTTACCGCTGGTAGGAAGAGAGGCATAGAGTGGGGAATGCAAGACAAACTAGAGAACATTGATTATGCAGATGATGTCTGTCTAGTTGCACAAAGATTTCGTGACATGGGTGCAAAGCTGGCAAAGTTGCAACAGGAAGCAGGTAAATGTCAGAAAATCCAAGGAAATGAGAATAAACTTTGGAGTTGAAACAAAACTGAAGATGATGAATGAAAAGGAAGTAGACCAGACAGATTCCTTTGTGTATCTGGGAAGTATTGTTCGAAAGGATGGAGGGGCAGACGAAGATGTTAAGATCAGAATTCGGAAAGCAAATGGGGCCTTTGTACAATTGTGTACTCTTTGGCGAAATAAGAACATCTCAAGGAACACCAAAATGCGCCTGTTTAAATCCAATATAAAGTCAGCTCTTTTGTATGGCTGTGAAACTTGGAAGGCCACAAAGTTATAGATTACTAGTCTTCATTAACCGGTGTCTCCAGAAAATTACAAATGTGAGATAGCCAGAGGTTACCTCTAATGAAGAACTATGGAAGACAACAAACCAGCAGCCGATAAGCATTCAGATCAAGGAGAGAAAGTGGCGGTGGATTGGAACCCGCAAGGTGCAAGGAGACGTGGTCGCCCCAGAAAGACTAGGAGGTGAACTACAGTGTAAGAGAGGAAGCCTTGGAAGCGGGGAAAACCTGGAATGAAGTGAAGCGATTGGCCATAAATAGAACCAGATGGAGAGCCTTTATTGCTGCCCTACGCACCACCTAAAGTGCGTGCAACAGGAAATAAGTCAAAAATAAGTAAGAGTCGTGAATTTAACTCGGACCACCAGAACGACATACTAGCTCCTACCGGGTGAGTTAGCCGTGGTCGTTACGGCATGAGTGCTGGCAGTCTCTCAAATCCGGGAGGCGAGGAGGTTCGAATCCCCCCGCCGGCAACCTTGAAGATGGTCTTCTGTGGTTTCCCAGCTTCCTTCCAGGCAAATGCCGGGATTGGTCCCTAACTATAGGCCACAGCTGCTACCTTCCAACTCCTTGTCCTTACATTCAAACTTTCCTCCCCAGACAACACTCCACACGCGACGGTACGTGTAGCTCACCCATTGGGAGTCCGCCTCGAAGCAGCTACAACACGAGGTGGACTTAGCCCCTAATGATGGTGACAGACGAAATGGAGAATCAAGCCAATACCTGAGTTGAAGAGAGAATAATGTCCCCAACTCTCGATGCAGATAACATGAGACATCGTGGTCACGTAGCCCAGTGAACTTGGGTGTGTGTGTGGAATCTGAGAGCATGTGACATTGTGTTTGTATATTGATAATCCATTCTAGGATTTGGAAAAAGGCAGCCGTGGCCTTTACTAAGATACCATCCCGGTATTTGCCTGAAGTGAAAGTGGGAAACCATGGAAAATCCCTTCAAGGACTATAATTAAATATCTTGACGGAGCCTGGAATCGAACCCATGAACTACGGACCCTTAGTATCAATACATACCCCAGGACTAGAGAAATCGTCTCGAATAATGAGAATTGAGGGACTTTGAAGGAAGGAGCGCTATAAAAGGCAGACAGGGAAGGACCGAAAAGACATTTGAAAAAGGGAGAAACAGATACAGCTTAACAACACCTCGGGAACCCCCGATTCCCGAGCCCACTAGCCGTTAGGTGGTAGCCATGATTGTTATATGGGGAGAAACATCTGGCTAATCTGTCCCTAAACCTCTGCAGGTGTGACCGTATAGTGTTACTCTAGTTGTGCTACACTATTAGTATCCTCTCACGGGACTGCAAGGAAAAGCTGTTGATGTAATCGATCCGACACCAACAAGATGAGCTTAATATAAATAAATGATAAAAATGGTCCGGTTAGCTCAAACAATGCCAGCGATTCGCCCCAGTGTGCTGTTGGGCTCGTCAGTTGGTACAGACACACCTACCAATACGCGTGGCTAGCACATACTGAGAAGGCCTTGCAAGACACAAAATACAAGCAGTAATGACGTCACGAGCATGCCAATGTGCTACAGGAGTCAAACTCCCTTTCATAAAAACAAAAGCCTTACCTTGGCAATCCAAATAAGGTTTTAAATATTCCCGAAGGGAATATGATGTAGTTTCCATTTGAGCGGATGAATTATCAATAATTGATAAAAAAAAATGGTCCGGTTAGCTCAAACAATGCCAGCGTACCAATATCTGTACCAACTGACGCGCCCAACGGCACACTGGGGCGAAACGCTGGCATTGTTTGAGCTAACCGGACCATTTTTATCATTTATTGATAATTCATCCGCTCAAATGGAAACCACACATCATATTCCCTTCGGGAATATTCAAAACCTTATAAGATGAGTTTAAGTAAGAATTGTGGGAGCGATGGGAGGAGGATACTCGTAAAAGAGGGGTATCCGACTTAGTGTGAATCGAGTAAAAGAGATTACCGAGGAGGTTAACAAACTCAGCTATACAGGGAAGGAGAAGAAGGGAGGCTCTCTCGATGCTTGACGATTGGAAAGTGAGAGGTGCAGGGTCAGAGGAAGCAGTAGAGCCATCTGCTATTAGGGGATCAATGGGGACTCCTCCTTCATTCAGAGATTACACTAGTTACTATAGGGAAATAGGAGAAGAGTCTCTGCGATGATAATGGTGATGATAATGATTGGGGTGATGATAATGATTTTTCCCCCTTTTTATGAAGGAATGCGGAAAATATTGCATTAGACTCTTGTGGGGATCCGCACTCCACTAGGGTGTGGGATTCCAACCCACTAAAAACCACATAGCCATCTACCACGATGTGTGTCTCCGCCCCAGAACCGCTCTCTCATTACTTCAGGGCGACGTCGTTCGTGAATCCTCTTCTTCTTCCTACAATTCTTCTTTATTATCCCTCATGAGCATCTATGTCGCTCTTCTTTTGGCGCAAAGTAATTACTCTGCTTCCTAATCCCCAGATTCTTGATTTACCAGCATAACATGGACGATGTCAGTTCTCCTTGCTCAGCTTCCAAGCATCTTCTTTTTGGCAGCCAATGGACACAAACAAAGAAAGTTTGGAGTGTGTCATCGATGGCATTGCAGTAAATCCACACCAGATTACTCGCGCTATTATGTGGAGGAATTTTCGGAAGTATCCATGAGCTGTCAGGAACTGTGTGAGGTAATACTGATGATATGGAGATAATGGTGCTAATGATCATATTGTTGATGATTATGATAGTAATGATGACGATGAAGATGATGATGTAAAAAAGAAAGATAGAAGAAGAAAATACGTATAAGAAACGGAAAATCAAATCAAATCTGGTTATTTATTTAGCGTATGGCTTTTAGTGCCGGGAGTGTCCTAGGACATGTTCGGCTCGCCAGAGGTGAGCTACAAGTTCCGTTCAATTTCAAGTAGCTCCAACTTTCGCTACCAGATGACACCTAGTGGTGAAAGTTAGACATTTGATAGAGCGTTTCAACGAATTCTAACCTAGAAATTTAGCTTCACAGAAGTTTAGTTAGTGGAAGGATCTTCTACATGTCATAAATCTATTACATTGGACCGCCGGCTTTACTTCCCCTCAGAAGGAAAGCATACTGGAGGATTTAAACGCTCATAATAAATCCGACGAATTCGGCCGGGTTTGAACCCACAACCTTGGGCACGACAGTTCAGCATGCTACCAACTACGCTACCGAATCAGCTTGGTGTTAATGCTGAAGCGGGGTACTCTCAGCTTTATTAGGGGCACTGACCAGAGTGTGCGTTCGATTCCCTCCCTCAGTCAATTCTTCGTGGTTACCAAATTCTACCATTTTCCTCCCCTTAAAACAACAATAACTAACTACTCAAAAATGCTGGGATATTTCTGTAACATGTTCGGTTCCTTCCCAATCCTAGCCTAAGTTACAAGTACTCCCTGTTCATAACAACACAGGTTATCAGACATGGCACTTAAACGAAGGGCATGAGGCTGATGGCAGTGGTATTCAGCCCCTAAACGAACAGCTACTATATTTAAAATTCAGCAAATCTTCTAGGTCTGTGCCGTGTCTTGTGTGGGGTTTCGCCTAGGACACCAAGCTGTCTCATCAGCGGGCTCTTGGTGTCCCCGCCCGGACCCCCACAGGAGTAACGAACTGCGCGCTACCTCCCTTTGTATAGAGTGCAACTGCACTACTTGACTGCGAGAACTAAAAGCTCAAGCAGCCTGAACCTCCCTATAAAGGCTTCCAAAAAGATGGTATATTGGCTTTCACGGCCGGTCCGGGCGGGGACACCAAGAACCCGCCGATGAGCCAGCTTGGTGTCCTAGGCGAAACCTCACACAAGACACGGCACAAACCTAGAAGATTTGCTGAGTTTTAATTCATCGGCCGTGAAAGCCAATATACCAGCTACTATATTTGTAACTTAACATGACGCTCTTGCAGTGGCTGGAACGCATAGTGGACTGACGTTACACATCATTGGATAACCGCCAGGACCTTGTACCACCCTGAGTAGTGCGCTTGACTGCGCCAGGCCCAATAACTGATGGGCCCATTACACACAGGTGATATTGACTTTCACACATGAATAATTATAAATTATGGTGACAGTTAACCCTACAAGACTCACTGGGGAGAATTTATTTTATTACTAGCAACCTAGCCCGGCTTCGCTCGGGAACAATTATGAATGCATTTAGTGACTAGCGCTTTTTTTCGATGTCAATGAACTACGACCTAAATCCGTTTTACGTCTCGGCATGATGGCTTCAAATCACTGTTGGAATATTAATTATATTATCATGGAGATGCACGTGCAAAGAATTATTGTCAGACGTAATTTAAGAATTGCGAGGTGCATGAAACACAAATCACCCTACCGTCCAATCTTAACTTGACTGTGTATTCTGCGGAATGAAGTGTTCAAGGCGAAATTAAGAAAAAACCGATTTGCACTTCCAGGGAAATTCCAAACACAAACACTCTTCTCTGAAGTCTTAACTCAACACGACTCGACAGTTTGCCTCTAGCTAGCTCGTAAACTGTCGCCTCAGTAATTGAATGCAGATTGTTGGAAGACATGAAAACGTAGAAACACTTATAGTGGGCGATGTATTGAATGTATTGTATGCTCTCTGGGTCTTTTTTGTAGAACTTTTCTTGCTGAACAATTCTTACACTCATAGTATATTGATATGTTTAACAGTTTGTCCGGCGTAAGCTTAAAAAGTGCACGGACGCCAGTTTTTTCCGACTTTTTCATTGAAATCGTTACTCCTTGGCTTCCTATGATCATAAATAAATTATTTCCTACAGAAACCTTCCTCGAGATATCCTTTACAGAATGGTGAAAACCGCATCAAAATCCATCCCGTGGTTCTCGAGATTACCTGTGACATCCAAGAATCGGGGACTTTGTTTTATACTAAGTAGAGATCACAAAGCGATGCTATTACCGGCTGGTGTGGCTTCGCGTGGCCACGCAGACAAGACATAGGGGATCTTTCCCTTCACAGATTAAGGAAATAATACAAGTTTGGGCCACTTGCCAGAGAAGTGCGTCTCTTTGGTTGTTGAAACTGTGGGCATGTGGCCAGGTTGTGATTGGGTACCGCCACTAGCAAGTGCTGAAGCGTACGTATTTTATTGCACAGTTTCCACATTTTAGCACATAATTACCTGGGGAACCATACGAAATTATTACCGTAGATAATTAGATATTGCACAGCAATAAATTATAACCAAACATATGCTTCCATCACACGTGATTCGAAGTTCCAAATTGATTAATGTGCATGTAATAACAGTCCATCCACAAGCTATTACAACCCTTAACACGACTTGACGTTACTACGATAAACATTGTCAACAATATTTCAACGTTTGCTATAGTTCTCACTGATATATTCATTTTCTATGCAATCAGACCTACACCTTCGTTCATATTTAATCTGGCTGGCAACATAAGTTACCTCAATATTTTCACACATGCATTCTTCAAGGACCAGGACAATATAATACATTATAATATGATATATTTTGAGATCAATAATAGTTCAAATAACACTTTTAGATATATATTGTCATTGAATATTGTTTTCCATTTATAATTAAGCCAAGTTTATTGAGGCTATCCAGCTTTCATTATATATATATATTTTATATATATTTTATATATACTTTATGTTTATCTTATGTCAATAATACGGTAAGTATTTCGTTGATGATGGCTTCTTCGAAAGCTGAAACATGTTCTTAGATGTTTCTTTGTAGTATGGACTAGACGTACATTTACTAAAGTATTATTTAACTGTCAATGCGGATTCTAACTTCACTTTACCATAATGGTAAGTACATATGCATAGTGATTAGTATAACATAATATTCATTTTATCTCCTTGTTAAAAAGAGTAAGCTTTCTAAATAGTGTAAACCATCTACTATGGATGGCATTCACCTGAGTTTTCTATCAATTAAATTGTTCACTTATTGCCTACGATGACATCGTCATACCATTAAGTTGTCTTTTTCATGGGTATTGTTTTTAGATAACCATAGAGTTGGCCGTTAAATAAAAGTATCTGTGAGTTACGCAATGTCATTGACGCGTCGGGTATTGTTCGGTTCCTGGAGAGGACTGGACGTAAGCGAGGAGATGGACAGTTCAAATATTGTACGTATGTAGGAGCGAGACAGCATTGAGGTCCCTGGGTTCAACGTGCCACGTGGATGGACTCGGAGACTACAAAGTTGGACGGAAACTTGATGGAGGAGCACCACCGAGTAGAGAGGATCAGTGAAGTGTAAACTGTGATCTTGACGGCCTGCTACGAGAGAAGTACACAGTATGTCTAAATATTGCGTAAAGTAATCTTAATAAATTTAATGTTTAATGTTCATCAGTTGGGTTGTGATTTAATGAGTGCATCCTAGGGGCACATACAGCTTAGCAAAATAATAGCAATATTAATTTAAAAGTGTGCCTCTCATAAATTATACACATTTAGAAGTGAACACTAACATTCTTGCTTCCTAAAACATACTTATGAATTTTACGAATTGTTATCATAACTTTATTTAACCTCAGTAATTTTCCTAGGTTTGTGCTGTGTCTTGTGTGGGGTTTCACCTAGGACACCAGGCTGGCTCACGCCTGATGCGTACTCCCTTATGGGAAGGTTTTAGGGCAGATCATTTATGCACATGCCATAAATCTATGACATGGGACCGTCGGCTTTACTTTCCCTCTGAAGGAAGGCATACTGAGGGATTATTTTAACGCTCTCAAAAAATTCGATTTCGGCCGGGTTTGAACCCGCGACCTTTTTCATAAAAGCTCAGCATGCTACCACCTACGCCATAATCTATTTAATGATCAACAAAGCAGTGACTTGAACTTTGATGTCATATTTACACTCATACGCTTACAGTACATGGGGGAGCTGTCTCAAATGGACTGTGACTGTACTAATGATACATTTTAGAAACAGAAATCTATTATTGAGGAAAGTAGCCCTCAGCACTCTATTTTACACGGTGTGGTGAAGTCATGGGGGGCGGGCAGTGATTAGCACGGCCTAGGATTAGCAGAACAGCGGGTGAAGTGTTAATTAGCTTACACACACCGTGCAGGCTAATCCAGCGAGTTATATCTGGAACACGGCTTCCCCCTCAAACCTTCTCAGGGAGAATACAAGATTTGTTGGTTGATTCCTCAGTTAAGGGGCTGTGACAACGTGGTCATGTAGCCCCGTGTAGGCCTACTTTGGGTGTGTTTAGAATCTGTCTAATAACCAGTGATTGCTGAATTAGTGTGTGTTATCTGCAGGCATTCAATTTTCAAGTAGTTCCTACTTTTGCTACCGAACACTTCCGTTAACGACGACTAGTTCTGAACTTGGTTACTAGATGCTACTTCAGTCGGCTCCTGGCAACGAACAGTGGAATCTAAGAGCGTTAGTCAAATCTATGTAATTAATGGAAGTTTTTTTTTTACATGACATAAATCTATGATATGGGACCGCCGGCTTTACTTCCCCTCTGAAGGAAGGCATACTGAGGGATTATTTTAAAGCTCTCAAAAAATTCGACGACTTCGGCCGGGTTTGAACCCGTGACCTTTTGCATAGAAGCTCAGCATGCTACCACCTACGCCACCGAACCCGTTGAGAAGAGAATAAAGTTTGCACATTTACATGAAGCACAGAACGCGATATTTGACTTCGGAAATATGACATGCATTGACCAGGATCGAAGCCGGTCTTCCTTAGTGAGAGGCAAGCAACTTGAACACTGCACCACCTCACCTCCGGGGAAAAGACAGAAGTTAAGGCTGAGATGTTGTTGTTGTTATCGATTTAATTAGGGGATTTGTCATATGGCCCCGTGTATTTGGATGTGTGTGCAATTATCTGATAACCTGTGTCATTGTGGTGGATGTAGTGGTAAGTGTATTTGTAAATGAGGTCAGGATGTAGAAGGAGGCAGCTGTGGTCTTAAGTTAGGAGCCATCCCTTCATTTTCCGGGAGTAGAAGTGGGAAACCACGGAAAATCACTTCTAGGTTGGCTGAGGTGGGAATAGAACCCATCTGTTGTCAGTTTTTATTCCACGAGGCTGAATGTCTCCCGTTACAGCCCTCAGACCAGAATTCAATATCGTGGAAGAGACGAGAATCGAAAAGAGGACCTCTAGATCTGGAGTCTCAATCCGAGACCAGACGAGTGAGGCTCGAACCCATCAAAAGTGCTCAATTCCTCAAATACCACCTCTTCCTTTTTTGAAGGCTGTGTTATCATTAGAACTGACATATTGGGCGAGCTTTGGTTCATAATTTACTATTTATTTATTTAATAACTATTTATTTATTTATTATTTATTTATTATTTATTTATTAATTTATTATTTATTATTTATTTATTTAATCACTTATTTATTTATAATTTATATATATATATATACTAGCTGTACCTGGCATGCATTGCAATGCCAATCAAAGAAAGTGTTGGCGTAACTTTGCTTGTTGAAGTCCTTTTGGATTCCCAATATTCATTAATTTTCCGTTAACTACCTCTAAACTATTGTAAAATTGATTTACTATCTCAAAAATAATTATGGGAACGTGTTCAACAACTCACCAATGTTTCATCGCAATGAAATAAATGGTATATGAACGCATACGAGACTTTGTTGAAACGATTCGAGCGCCGTCACCCATTTGTTGAATATACTCGTACGCTACCTATTGTAAAATGGATTTACTAATTCGAAAACCTTCCCTGGCGTGTACACAACAACTCATGAACGTTTCATCGCAATCGGATGAATGACATATGAACGCATACGGGATTTTGTTTAAACGATTCACGCGCTGTCGCTCATTAGTTGAACGTACTCGTGCGCTACCAATTGTAAAATGGATTTACTAAATCAGAAATCTTTGCGGGAGTGGAAACAATATTTCTCCAAATTTCATTGCAATCGCATGAATGGTATATGAGCACATACGAATTTTTTAAAACGATACGCGCACCGTTACTTATTTGTTGAATCTACTCGTGTGCTACCTATTGTAAAAAGGATTTACTAAGTCAGAAACCTTTCCTGGAGTGTGCACAACAATTCACCCAAAGATTCTTAGCAATCGGATGAATGGTATTTGAACGCTACGTGACTTTGTTTAAGCGATTCGCGTGCCGTCGATCATTTGTTGAATCTACTTGTGCGATACCTATTGCAAAGTACATTAACTAACCCAGAAACGTTCCCTGAAGTGTACACAACCTCTCACCCAAGTTTCATCTCTATCGGACGAATGGTATGTGAACGCATACGGGACTTTGTTGAAACGCTTCGCGAGTCGTCGCTCATTTGTTGAATCTACTCGTGCGCTTCCTATTGTTAAGTGGATTTACTTAGCCAGAAAACTCACCTGAAGTGTACGGAACATCTCACCCAAGTTTCATCGCATTGGGATGAATGGCATATGAACGCATGTGGAACTTTCTTGAAGAGTTGCATGTGATATGCTGGTACGTTCCGTTCTTGTGTGTTTCCCATAATTAATGAGTTGGAAACAATGAGGTATAAAACATGGAAACAAAGCGTTTCCGGACCCACGTTCATATAACATAATTTCTTCGTCTACGTGTGAGGAATGTGTCGTGGATTTCGTGCCGTACATTTTTGTAACACCCTGTATATAACACACTCTCCTGAAAAGAAAATGCATGAGTTAACATTATTCACTGACATTATCGTGTTTTTCAGTGTTGCCTTAGTATTCGAAACGTAATGATTTTCAGTCGTTCAACACGATTGTACCCAATTGTAATGGGTGGTTCCCTAAGGTTAAACAAGTAGTTCCGTCAAGAACTATACAGCCTATTTTCATATATCCTACTTATGTTAATTGCCACTATCAACATACAACAATTCGGTTTGATTGCTGTAGTAGATTCGTAGATATTGAGAACCGATTAAATATTTCGGATGGTCGACATGTTGGATTTTATATATGTAGGCCCTTGCGTTATGTACTGTTACATGAAGATTATTGCGTACGTGTAGCATTCAAACTTCAATGGCATGATTAGGACACAAGAAGTAACAAGGAGATTTTAAAATTTCGCACAGCTGCCATCTTGTGGTTATGGAAACAATTGAAATAAATTAGATGCCAGTGGATTAACATTCGTATAAGAATTTACCACTACCAAGTTTCACTGCACTCGGATGGTTAAATTGCGAGAAACGTCCATGTGAATATTTATATTTCGCGTCGCCGCCATGTTGGATTTGTGATCACCAGGTTATTTAAACTCCTATTGGTGAACTTAAGTTCATAGCCCCTATGAACATAAAAAAATCAGTTTAATTGCTATAATAGATTCGTAGATATTCAGAGCCGTCTAATTACTTCGGATGGTCGCCATGTTGGATTGTTAAATGTATAGGCCATAGAGTCATGTACCATTAAAGGAAATTATTGCCTAGGTTCATTATTCAAACATTCACTTCGATCGCATGATTACGACACAAGAAATAAAAACTTAATTATAAAATTCGCACAGCCGCCATCTTGAGGTTATGTAAACAATTGAACTAAATAAGATACCAGTGCATTAAAATGTGTATAAACATTTCCTGTACCAGACTTCATTGCGTATAGAACATTAAATAGGGAGAAAGGTCTATTTAAAATTTTCAAATTCCCTTGGCTGCCATGTTCGTTTTGTAGTCAACCGGTTTATGAAAGTCTTATAGATGAACTTCCAGTAGTGCCCTTTATCTCCGTACAAAATTTCAGGGTGATACCGCTAATAGTTTCTGATATATAGAATGCCGGTGAAATATTTCGCACATCCGCCATCTTGTGGTTATGTAAACAATTGAACGAAGTTAGATGTCGGTGCATTACAATGTGTATAAACATATACTCTACCAAGTTTTATTGCGTTTGGTTGGTTAAATCACGAGAAACGTCATGTTGGTTTTGGTTTTGTAGTTACCAGTTTTTCAAAAGTCACATAGGTGAAATTCTATTGGTTCCCTTTATCACCGTAAAAAATTCCAGGGTGATGTCGGTAATAGTATCCGAGATATTGAATGCTGGTGAAATATTTCGCACAGCCGCCATGTTGGATTGGTGAGACGTAACAAAATTTGAAGGGCACGTTCGGGGTCGTCCGAAATAGTGCTATGAACTTACCGAGTTTCGTTGAAATCGCTCCAGCCGTTAAGAAGATATTAGGGGAACACACACACACCTCACACACACACGCACACACACACGAACACAAGGTGATCTCATAAGCCTATTTTTAGCCTACTTTCGATTTTTGCAGAAAATGAAAGTAGTCTTATGAGATCAACACAGGGCGAAAAAAAGTGTGTCTGTCTGTGTGTGTATGTATGTGTGTGTGTGAGTCTGTGTGTGTGTGTGTGTGTGTGAGTGTGTGTACTCTGAATGTCTGTCCCCCCTATCAATTCGAACACGGTGAAAGCGAATTGAACGAAATTTGGTACAAAGGTAGCACTAGCAAGGGACACCTCAGTGTCATGTTTTATATCGCCGCCATCTTGACGGAAACGTAATGGCGGCCACACAAATGTCCAAAGCTTAAATCAAATTACGACTAACCTAATCCTCCGATCGCTACCAAATTTTGCAACAACATACCTTTATGGGGAAGCATCCTTTGACCAAACTAATAGGTCATCAGCCTAATAGTTTGCGGATGGCGGCCATCTTTGTGTGAAAATCGATTCCCCATATTAATTCAAACACGGTGAAACCAAATGGAACGACATTTGGTACACTGTTAGTACTAGCAAAGGGCACCTCAGTGTCATGTTTTATATTGCCGCCATCTTGACGGAAACATAATGGCGGCCACATAAATGTTCAAAGCTTAAATCAAATTACGACTAACCTAATCATCCGATCTCTACCAAATTTTGCACCAACATACCTTTATGGAGGAAGCATCCTTTGAGCAAATGAATAGGTCATTAGCCTAATAGTTTGCGGATGGCGGCCATCTTTGTGTCAAAATCGATTCCCCCTATTAATTCAAACACGGTAAAACCGAATGGAACAAAATTTGGTACACAGGTAGCACTAACAAAGGGCACCTCAGTGTCATGTTTTATATCGCCGCCATCTTGACTGAAACGTAATGGCGGCCACACAAATATTCAAAGCTTAAATCAAATTACGACTAACATACTCATCCGATCTCTACCAAATTTTGCAACAACATACTCTCTTGGAGGGAGCATCCTTTGACTAATCTAATAGGTCATTAGCCTAATAGTTTGCGTATGGCGGCCATCTTTGTGTGAAAATCGATTCCCCCTATTAATTCGAACACGGTGAAACCGAATGGAACGAAATTTGGTACAGAGGGAGCACCAGCAAAGGGCACCTCAGTGTCATGTTTTATATCGCCGCCATTTAGACGGAAACGTAATGGCGGCCACACAAATGTTCAAAGCTTAAATCTAATTACGATTAACCTAATCATCCGATCTCTACTAAATTTTGCAACAACATACCTTTATGGAGGGAGCATCCTTTGACCTAACTAATATGTCATTAGCCTAATATTTTGCGGATGGCGGCCATCTTTGTGTGAAAATCGATTCCCCCTATCAATTCGAACACGGTGAAACCGAATGGAACGAAATTTGGTACAGACTTAGCACTAGCAAAGGGCACCTCAGTGTGATGTTTTATATCACCGCCATCTTGACGGAAACGTAATCGCGGCCACTCAATTGTTAAAAGCTAAAATGCAATTGCGATCAACCTAATAATCTAGTCTCTAACAAATTTTGCAACAACATATCTTTATGTGGGAAGCATATTCTGACCAAACTGCAAGATCATCAGCCCAATAGTTTGCAGATGTTGGCCAAGTATGTGTGCAAATCGATTCCCCATATCAATTCAAACACGGTGAAACCGAATTGAATGAATTTTTTTACAGAGGTAGCACTAGCAAAGGGCACCTCATATTCATGTTTAATATCCCTATAGCACGTTGTATTTCAACAAGCTACTACAACCAATATTCAATTATACTCCTTTAATAGGACAAAGAGTTATAACAATACCCATGCGTTTAGGGGAAAGTAGGCTATATGTTCTTTACTGAACATCTTGTTTCATAATTGAAAATAGGCTGTACCACATTTCACTGCGCTCGGAGAGTTAAATCAAGAGAAAAGTCTATTAAAGTGTTTCAAATTCGCTTGGCCGCCATGCTCGTTTTGTACATGAAAGTTCCATAGATAAACTTGCATCAGTACCCTTTATCACCGTACAAAATTTCAGGGTGATATCTGTAATAGTTTCGGAGATATAGAATGTCAATGAAATACTTCGCACTGCCGCCATTTTGAGGTTATGTAAACAATTGAACTAAATTAGACTCCGGTGCATTACAATTTGTATAAACATTTGCTGTACCAAGTTTCATTACGTTTGGATAGTTAAATCGCGAGATAAGTCTATTTAAATATCTCAACTTCGCTTGACCGCCATGTTGGTTTTGTAGTCACCAGGTTTTTGAAAGTCTCATAGGTGAACTTCTAGTAGTGACCTTTATCACCGTACACAATTTCAGGGCGATGTCGGTAATAGTTTCGGAGATACTGAATGCTGGTGAAATATTTCGCACAGCCGCCATGATGGATTGGTGAGACACAATAAAATTTGAAGGGCACGGTCGGAGTCGGCCGGAATTGTGCTATTATCTTACCGAGTTTCATTGTAATCGCACCAGCCATTTAGAAGGTATTAGGGGACACACACATACACACCTCACGCACACACACACACACGCACCCACACACGGACAAAAGGTGATCTCATAAGCCATTCTTTTTATAAAATGAAAATAGACTAAAAAGATTACAAGCATTCATAAATACAGAAACATAGGAGGAAACAGGCGGCTTCGGTGGCGTAGTTGGTAGCATGCCGAGCTTCTATGCCTAAGATCGCGGGTTCAAACCTGGCCGAAGTCGTCGGATTTTTCAAGAGCGTTAAAATCCCTCATTATCCCTCTTTCAGAGGGGAAGTACAGCCGGCGGTCCCATGTCATAGATTTATGGCATGAAAAAGAACCTTCCACTAACTACATTTGTGGAAGCTAAAATTTGTAGGTTAGTGTGATAACGCAATATTAGTTCGAACGTTCGTCGCTAGGTGCTGGCAGCTATGAAATCTAGTAGCCAAGCCCGAAGCTAGGTGTCGTGGACGGTAGCAGTTGGTAGGAAAAGTAGGAACTACCTGAAAATTGATCGTCTGCAGTCCTTCTACCTGAATCACAGATATTACACACCAATACAGCCATCACAATTAACACCGGTTATCAGACAGATGCTACACACACCCAAAGTACACGGGGCTGCATGACCGCGTTGTCTCAGCCCCTAAATTAAGGAACCAACCAACCAAACTAAGGATCAAATTATGGATTTACAAGAGTAGGTGGAGAAAATAGGACTAAAAAAGTCCTCTCGGTACGCCGGAAGGCGAAGGTTGATTTCACCGGAAAAACTTGGGGATAGGCGAAAATAGGCAGAATATGCAGGTTTTCGTAGAAGGATCAGACCTCATTTATTGCGTGAAAGTATTTTATAATTGGAGAGTAATTAACTTTGTTTTTCGTGTTTTTATGCATATTTTAAACATTCTATTGTCTTATGATGACGGTAACCTTCTTGTCATTTGGAGTCCATTTTTATACTTGTGGTCACACTGTCCTTATGCAAGGTTTCGACACTGATGTGTAACTATGTAACGGTCTGTTACTTCTTCACGCAAAATTATATCTCCCGCAGAGATTTTGGTTGGTTCCTCAGTTTAGGGGCTGCGACAACGCGGTTATGTAACCCCGTGTACTTTGGGTGAGTGTAGAATCTGTCTGATAAACGGTGTGAATTGTGATGGCTGTATTAGTCTGTAATTCAGGTAAGGAATGCAGACGCTCAATTTCAAGCAGTAGTTCCTAATGTTGCTACCAGATACTACCGTCAACGACACCTAGCTGTGAACTTGGCTACTAGATGCCACCGCAATCAGCAACTCGCAACGAACGTTGGAACTTCCCCTCCAAAGGAAAGCATACTGAGGGATTTTTAGCGCTCTTAGAAAATCTGACGACTTTGGCCGGCTTTGAACCCGCGACCTTGGGCATAGAAGTTCAGCATGCTACCAGTTACGTCACCGAAGCCGCTTCACATTTAGTCAGATGGAAATCTGAATCTGATCTCGCGCAAGTGCGTTGTCATGGCAACGTCTGATGGCTCATCCCTCATCAATTTAGTAGTGTTGCCATGGCAACCACTGATAGCTCTTGGCATTTTCTTATAATTCCGAAATCATTGTTCTCATCCCTTGGCGTAATGGTGGCTCATATCAAAAATTCTTTCAGACAAAAGTTTTAGGTAATTATTAGGGGAATGTTGTCCATTTTGTACGGTTTTGATATTGCGCCTATTAACAGAGATATGATTAATGTTTCCCGAAAAACCCACTTTTTCCCACCCCTTTGGTCAATGGTTTATGCTATCAAAAACGTTTCAAACATAAATTTTTGAGCTTTATCCGGCACATAGTATGAACTTTGAACGGATTCGATATTCCACATATTAAGAGAGTTATAGCAATATTTCACTTTTTCGAAGAAAAAAAAAGTCCCCCATTTTGATCCCCTTCGACCAATTTAGCCCAGTAACGAACTCGACCGAGATTTTATGGGTATACATATTCGGTAAAAAATTCAAAGTGATTGGTGCAAAATTACGGCAGTTATCGTGTCCACAAGAAACTGATATATACACATATATATTGCTTCCTGGAACATTGGGACATTGACAGGTCGCAGTCGCGAATTGGCAGCAATCCTAAAATCTCGTTGCGTAGATCTGGCTTGTCTACAAGAGACACGGTGGAAAGGGCAGAAATCTAGAGATATTGGAGAAGGGTATAAGTTGATCTATCATGGTACGACTAATAGCCAGGGAGTCGCTATTGTAGTGAATGAAAAACTTCGCAACCAAGTATCAGCTGTACATCGCTACTCCGATCGTCTCATGTCAGCAGTTATCGACACCCCAACTCGCCGTATACATATATTTTCAGCGTATGCCCCACAGACAGGCTGTGATGAGACAGCTAAAGACACATTCTGGAACGAACTTCAAGATGCCGTTACAACGTGCAATGAAGAAGACCTATTTCTACTTTGTGGAGATCTTAATGGACATTTTGGCAGTACCAGCGAGGGGTATGAATGCCATGGAAATTTTGGCTATGATCTCAGAAATGAAGACGGGAACAGGATCCTTGAATTTGCTGAAGCAAATGATCTAATTATCACTAACACCTTCTTTAAGAAACGCTAATCACACTTGATCACCTACACTAGCGGAGGGCACAATACTCAGATTGACTATGTACTACTTCGTAGGAGAGATTTCCCAATTGTCATAGACACTAAGGTCATACCATCTGAATGTTTAGCCCCTCAACATAAACTGCTAGTTACCGATCTTAGAATGAAAGGTTACATAAGAAAACCCTATGTGAAATGTCATGCCAAAATCAAATGGTGGAAGCCACAAGACCATAAAGTGGCATTCAGTGAGAATATTGTGTTCCCTCCAGTTGATTCTGTAAATACGGATTATACTTGGGCATCATTCAACAACTGCGTAACTAATATAGCTCAATCTGAGCTTGGTGTAACACAGCCCGGCACACGTAGAATTGATAAACAGACGTGGTTGTGGACAGACAAGGTACAGGAAATGGTGCATGAAAAAAACCGCTTTTAAACAGTTGCGAACATCACCGACTGAGGAGAATCTTCTGAAATACAAAGCCACCAAGAAGGAGGCAAAAAGAGCAGTTGCTGAGGCTAAAGTAGATCACTACAAAGATTTATATGATCAACTGACAACTAAAGACGGAGACAAAATTATCTACCGACTAGCCCGAGCACGGTGTAGAGCAGGTCAGGATATAGAACACTATATGTGTGTGAAGGATAAGAATGGTCGACGAATTCACGATAGCAAGATGATTCTGCACCGTTGGCGAGAGTATTTTAGTGAAGTATTCAACACTGAATTCCCTCACCCACAAATACCAGACATCTATGTTACAGCTGGACCAGTACCTTGTATCACTGAAGATGAAATCAATGTTGCCATTCGTAGCATGAAAAATGGAAAGGCCCCAGGGCTAGATGACCTTCCTGCAGACATCTGGAAAATTGAGGAACTTACTGACAACGCGACCACCTGGCTGACAGAGTTCTTCAATTCAATTATTCTGTGTGGTCAAATACCTACAGATTGGTCAACTAGTATCACAGTACCTATCTTTAAGGGTAAGGGTGACCCAGCTGAATGTACCAATTACCGTCCAATTAGACTTCTCTCCCACATTATGAAAATATTCGAACGTATCCTAGACAATAGGCTGAGGAACATCGGACAGCTCTCAGCAAATCAATGTGGGTTTGTCAAGGGATGTGGCACGTTAGACGCAATCTTTGCTGTGCGCCAGCTGATGGAGAAATTCCGAGAGAAGAGGAGGCCACTACATCTTGCTTTCCTTGACATCGAGAAGGCATTTGATCGAGTACCACACCAGATGATTTGGTACGCTCTCCGAGATCATCAAGTTCCAGAAATGTATATAAACTGGATAAAAATGCTGTACAACTACACCAAAAGCCACGTGCGATGCCCTGCAGGACTCACTGACAGCTTCCCTGTGACAGTTGGGGTTCATCAAGGCTCAGCTCTGTCTCCCCTGCTCTTTGTTATCGTCATGAATTCCATAACGCGAGACCTGCAGAAGTGTGTCCCATGGACATTGCTATACGCTGATGATGTGATGCTTGCGGCAGACTCCAGGAAGGATCTTGAAACCCAAGTGCAGACATGGCATGATCGTCTGCAAGGATTTGGTCTTCGTTTGAACATCCACAAGACTGAATACCTCGAAACGATTCCATCCCCTGGAACTATAGGTATTAATGGAGCTCCTCTTACCAAGGTAAATACATTCCGATACCTAGGCTCACGATTGAATGGCGACAGCTCTGTGAATGAAGATGTGCGAGCACGAATCAATGCGACTTGGTTGCGATTCAGAGATGTCACCGGTGTTCTTTGTGATAAGAAGATGCCTATCCGCCTAAAATCAAAGATATACCGCACAATGGTGAGACCAGTTGCATTATATGGTACCGAATGTTGGCCAGCACCTAGAAGTGCTGAGCACTCGCTTCATGTCATGGAAATGCGGATGCTGCGAAGATCATTAGACATTTCTCTGCTCGACCATATCCCCAACACAACGATTCGACATACAGCTGGCGAGGCTCCAATCAATGAGAAAATGCAGGAATGGAGACTCCGTTGGTATGGGCACGTTGTCCGTGCACCTCAAAGTTCAGTCATCGGCTCGGCCTACCATCTAACGGTCGATGGCCAGAGACAGCGTGGGAGACCAAAATTGCGGTGGCTCGACACCATTAACGCCGATTTACGATCAAGAAACTTGAAATCACGCGAAGCATTAGATCGCAAGAAATGGCGTGTATTGATGCAAAAAGCGGACCCCGTTCCTACGGGATGACGCTAAGAAGAAGAAGAAGAGGATATATATACATACATAAATTATGTATAAACTTTTGAACTGACGGTGGTTTTTGGGTCTGGGGGATGTGAAACTCGAAGATATGTCGAAATTTTCCGGAATTCGAAACATGGTACCCATTGCAATAGTTAGCTTTCTAATGAAATCTACCTAAAATATTACCATCAACGACACCTAGCTGTGAACTTGGCTACTAGATGCCACCGGAACCATCAACTCGCAACGAACGTTGGAACTTCCCCTCCGAAGGAAAGCAAACTCAGGGTTTTTAGCGCTCTTAGTAAATCCGACGACTTCAGCCGGGTTTGAACCCGCGACCTTGGGCATAGAAGTTCAGCATGCTACCAGTTCCGATACCGAAGTCGCTTCCCACAGACAGATGGAAAACTGAATGTTATCTCGTGCAGTGGCGTTGTCATAGCAACTGCTGATGGCTCATCCCTTATCAATTAAAAGTAAAGTTGTCATGGCAACCTCTCTTGGCACTTGGCATTTTCTTATAATTTAAATCATTTTGCTCACCCCGTGGCGTAATGGTGGGTCATATCAAAAATTCTTTCAGACAAAAGTTTTAGGTAATTATTGGAGGAATATTGTCCATTTTGTACGGTTTTGATATTGTGGCTATTAACAGAGATACGATTAATGTTTCCCGAAAAACCCACTTTTTCCCGCCCCTTTGGTCAATGGTTGGTGCTATCAAAAAAAAATTTCAAACATAAATTTTAGGGCCTTGTCCGACACATAGTATGAACTTTGAATGGATTCAATATTTCAGATATTAAGAGAGTTATAGCGATATTTCACTTTTTCGCAAAAAGCCTCCCATTTTCACCCCCTTTGACCGATTTTTCCCATTAACGAACTCGACCGAGATTTGAAGGGGATACATATTATGTAAAAAATTCAAAGTGATTGGTACAAAATGACGGCAGTTATCGTGTCCACAAGAAACTGATATACATATATATATATATATATATATATATACATACATAAATTATATATAAACTTTTGAACTGACGGTGGTTTTGGGGTCTGGGGGATGTGAAACGCGAAGATATGTCGAAATTTCCCGGAAGTCGAAACATGGGACCCATTGCAATAGTTAGCTTTCTAATGAAATCTACCTAAAAACGAAAGTTATGTCAAATAGATTGGATGTGCCCAAGAGAGTTACAGTAGAAGCTAAAAAAATCGAAGTGGTTAAGAGTTTCACGTTTCTAAGGAATGGCTTGACTGGAACAACCTCGGAGGGAAAGCAATGGAGGCGAGAAGAACCAAAATGGAACTAGCCTTCCAGAAAACCAAAAACACATACAATAAGGAATCCCTCTCTATGCATAATTACATGTGATGATGGCCTCCTCCCTTGTAAAATTTCAATCCGGAGGTATACTAGTCCCCCGTTCGGATCTCCGGGTGGGGACTACTCGAGAGGGGGTTAACATCACAGAAGTGACAGAGGAAATCTGACATTCTACGGATCGGAGCGTGGAATGTTAGAAGTCTGCTAGCAAGTGGAAAGTTAGAAAACTTAGAAAGGGAAATGGATAGGTTGAGGTTGGATTTGGTTGGGATTAGTGAAATGCGTTGGCAGGAAGAGCAGGACTTTTGGTCAGGAGACTATAGGGTCATTAGCACTTAATCAAACAATGGCCAAGCAGGGGTTGGTCTCATATTGAGTAGGAAACTTGGCCAGCGGGAGGAATATTATGAACAATACAGTGAACGGATTATTGTAGCAAAAATCAATACAAAACCTACGTGCACCACAGTGGTACAAGTCTATATGCCTACCAGTCAAGATGATGATGAGGATGATGAAAAGGTCTACGAAGAAATAGATGACATTCTGAGGTATATCAAAGGTGATGAAAATGTTATAGTAATGGGAGATTGGAATGCTGTGGTAGGAAAAGGGAGAGAAGGGAAGATAGTAGGAGATTTCGGATTAGGTGAAAGGAATGATCGAGGAAGCAGGCTGATGGAATTCTGCACCGAACATGAGTTGGTCATAGCTAACACCTTATTCAATAACCACAATAGGAGAATATACACATGGTTGAGACCAGGAGATACAGGGCGTTACCAAATCGACTTCATTATGGTCAAGCAGAGGTTTCGAAACCATATTTTGGATTGTAAAACATATCCTGGTGCTGACATAAACTCTGACCACAATCTGGTTGTAATGAAATGCAGATTAAAGTTGAAGAAACTGAAGAAAAGTCAAAAGCCAAAAAGGTGGGCAATAGACAGACTGAAAGTAAAGGATGTAAATGAAAGATTCAAGAAGAGTATAAAGGAAGGACTAATCAAAACCCCTAAACAAACTTCAATTGCAGACGAATGGGCACTTTTGAAGAATGAAATAACAAAATCCGCAGAAGAAAACATTGGTAGGAAAGAAAGAATAGGTAGAAAACCGTGGATCACTCAGGATATACTAGAATTGATGGATGAAAGGTGGAAACACAAGAATCTAAGAGATGAAAAGGGGAAAGCAGAATACAGACGTCTGAGAAATGAGGTTAACAAGAAGTGCAAGGAAGCGAAAGAAGAATGGTTGAAAGAGAAATGTGCAGGTATAGAAAATTGTCTGAAATTAGGAAAAGTAGACACAGCTTATCGAAGGATTAAGAATACTTTTGGGGAAAAGAAGACTAAGTGCTGTAATATTAAGGACACGCATGGAAAGCCTCTGACAGATAGGGAAGAAAAGGTTGAGAGATGGAAAGCTTACATAGAGTGCTTGTATAAGGGAAAGGTGATTGAGAATCATGTAATGGAAAGGGAGGAGGAAATTGATGAGGATGCAAAAGGAGATTTAATATTGAGATCAGAATTTGACAGAGCATTAGAGGACTTAGGCAGGAACAAAGCACCAGGCATAGATGATATACCGATTGAGTTGCTACGCTGCATAGGAGATGAAGGTCTGATCAGGTTATTTCACTTGGTGTGTAGGATTTATGAGACAGGTGAGGTACCCCCTGATTTCAAGAAGAATGTTATCATCCCTATACCAAAGAAAGTGGGAGCTGACAGATGTGAAGATTACCGTACAATCAGCTTGATTACTCATGCTTCAAAGATCCTGTCTAGAATAATTTACAAGAGGATTGAAAGCCAGATAGAAACGGAGTTGGGTGAAGACCAGTTTGGTTTCAGGAGAAATGTAGGAACAAGGGAAGCTGTACTAAGTCTTAGGCTGATTTTGGAAGGTAGAATAAGGAAAGATAAGAGAACGTTCATGGCATTTGTAGACTTAGAAAAGGCTTTTGATAACGTTGATTGGACTAAATTGTTTGACATTTTGAAATCTATTGGAATAAAGTACAGGGATAGGAGGGTGATCTACAATCTATACAGAAACCAGACAGCAGTCATTCGAGCTGAAGGACATGAGAGAGAAGCTGGTATTCAGAAAGGTGTAAGGCAAGGCTGCAACTTATCACCCATACTTTTCAATCTTTACATTGAACAAGCAATGAAGGAAATTGGAGAAAAATTTAAAGTGGGAGTGAAGATTCAAGGAGAAATAATTTCAACTCTGAGATTTGCTGATGACATCGTCATCTTGGCCGACAAGCCTGAGGATTTGAATGAGTTTTTGAATGGTATGGATTCCGTCTTACGGAAGGACTTCATGATGAAAATTAATAAATGCAAAACAAAAATACTGTAATGCAGCCGAAATAAATCAGAAACCTCTATGGAGATCAAATTGGCAGGTGAAAAGCTGAAGGAAGTAGGAGACTTCTGTTACTTAGGAAGCAGAATAACCAGTGATGGACGAAGCAAAGGGGATATAAAAAGTAGGTTGGCTCAGGCAAGGAAAGCCTTTCTACAAAAAAAGGAATCTGTTGACATCGAATATAGATTTAGGTATTAGGAAGTCATTTTTGAAAGCCTTTGTCTGGAGCGTGGCGCTCTATGGAAGTGAAACTTGGACTATTGATGCAGCAGAAAAGAGGAGAATTGAAGCATTTGAAATGTGGTGTTACAGGAGAATGATGAAGATCAGATGGGTAGATAGGGTTACAAACGAAGGGGTATTAAGGCGAGTGGGAGAGGAGAGATGTTTCTGGCGGCTGCTAATGAAGAGAAGAGATAGGTTGGTAGGACACATACTAAGACACCCAGGAATAGCAAGCTTAGTTATGGATGGAAGGTTCGAGGACAAGAACTGTAGGGGTAGACCAAGGTTAGAATATGTTAAACAGATTGCCTCGGATGTAGGGTGTGGTCGCTATGTAGAGATGAAACGATTAGCTCAGGACAGGGAGGCATGGAGAGCTGCATCAAACCAGTCAAAAGACTGAAGACTCAAACAACAACAACAACGAAACACCAAAATAAGGCACCGTAATTAAGCCAGAGGCACTATTTGCAGCAGAGACACTAGTCTTGAGGAGAAAAGGGCAAATGAAGAAATTGGAAATCAAAGGGAAGAAAATTTTGAGGAAGATCATCGGCCCTAAATTTCAAAATAACGAACAAGTTTTCTATAGGAACGACACCCTGTATGCAAAGTCGGTGAGACTTTCAGGTACCATAACGAAAAGAAGGATTGATTTCTGTGGACACACATACTGAATGAATCCTGCCCGAATAACCAAGCAAATCTTTGACGTCTTCTTTTCCAAAAAGAAGATAAAACCTAATTGGTTTACGGAAGTGGAAAAGGACCTGCGAGAACTTCAGGTTACTGAACTCATGTTAATGAATGGTTCAGCCAAAACCGAGACCAAAAACAACACTAAGAAGTTCCAAGCCAGAGTCGACACCAGAAAACCGATGCAGATTCTTTTCCGAACCCGGCGGTATTAGGGTATCCGAGGCCTAGGGAGTCTTTCACTTTCCCACCTTAATGGGCCCTTGTCACATCTCTTAGAATCCCTCATTCTTCGAGGAGTCAGACCTCTTCTATTCTCTTCATATTTCCTGCCTTCTGCTCAAGGCCCTCAAGGAGGCAGGGTGTGCGTAGCCCCACCACTTCTGGTGCACCCTGGATTTGGTACATTCTCAAGGGCTCACTGCTGGTGAGTTTCGGAGTTGGCAACCCCGAGAGATTCCTGAGCTGGGTCCGGTGATTTTCCCCTTTTTCCATTGCCTCTGGGATCGGACCCTCTCCTCTTTCACTTTCCTATCTACCTTTCATGGCTCTCCTTTCGACCAAGTCTCTCAATCCTCATTCTTCGAGGGATGAGGGCATTTCTTTTCCTCCTGTCCTTTATTTGCCTTATTCTCCTTTTGTTTTCCATTTCTTCTTCTAGTATGTGTGTAGTTCTAGATTACATTTCATTACCCAGGTTGTCACGGTGGGTGAGTGGTTTACGTGTTGGACTGCCAAACCCCCCAAGCTTGCAGGTTCGCTCCTGGCCGTGGTAAATGAAATTTGAAAGGCCACAAAAATCACGGCACGCATGTCATACGTTGTTGGCATGTTAGAGATCCCATTTGAATTCAGTAGGCCGTGTTCATAATGGCAAAATTAATCTCGGGATTTTCCGCCAACAGAATGTTCCTCATTTCTCTACTAGAAAGCGCTATAGTGTCAACGGTGTTCATCTTCATCACTACGTGGGACTACGAGGGAAGTTCCGAAAGTAAGTTTCGTCATATTGCACGAGCAGATGGTGCACCAGGTGACACAAACAATGGACGGAACGAGCGCTAGCCGAGGTGGAGTGACGCATGCGCAGTGAGAGGAGCAGCAGACCGGCGTGCCCGATATCATCCGGTATGAATGGACACGTGGGACTAGCGTGTCAGACCGTGTATGGTGAAACGGTCATGTCTCGTCAAATAGTCGGTCGCTGGTGTTGTATGTTCAATGGAGGACAGCAGAGTGTGAAGTGGGCGTCCCTCCACATCCATGAATGTAAACAATATTGCTCGAGTACAGGGCAAGGTGTTAGCGCACAGGCACTTAACGATGACAGACGTAGCGTCGTATTGGTCGTGCCTGGACCGCACTTTCGGGACGTCACTTTCACACCAATACTGAGTTGGAGTAGGATGTGCAACAAATCCTTGCATCGGAGGGCACCGAGTTTTACCAAGGTGGTTCCTTTAAACTGATTTCACGCTACGATAAGTATCATAATCAGGGCCATCCAATAATCGCACTCTGGGAGCGTGGTCGCGCTCGGGGAGCACTGGGCAGTCAGACTAGCGCTCCTTCCCCTACCACCACTACACTGTGGCAGCGAGGAGACGGACGATGTTGGGACCACGCTGACTAGATACGTACGTACAGTCGTTGGCCGACGGCTCTTGTGGGATTGTTGACATGTTAATAGGGCTGTTTTGCCATAACAAATATACCGCAAATACAAATCGAATGGTACTCCGGTGTATGGAATGTGCAGGAAACGAACACAAGTGTTAAGTAAGGAATATTGTGATTTATTCCAAACTGAAATGTGAACATATTAGAGAGGAAAATTCAACAACAAATTGTGTTCTTTTTAACACATTACATCTCTGTTGCACACTCAACATTTGGCATGCCCTTTATAAGCTGTACAGAAAAATGAAATCTCCCATTCTGCCTTAAAGACTGCTGCTTCACCACTCCTTATTTTGCATGCTGTTCAGTCATGACCACTGCGAAAGTGATTTACTTACACGCTGTCAACAAAATGCATTAGACTAGACTAGCGACTGATGGATCGGCTGCACACTTCAGCGCGCTCAGTCAGCCAAGCTCCCACCACTTCTGAAAGTACCTTCCAACAAAGCGCTCGGAGCACTGGCTTAGAGCGTGGCCGGAGCGCTAGTGCTCGGGGAGCACTGTCTGGATGGCCTTGATCTAAATGTCGGTGGTGACAATGTCGAAAGATAGTTGTAGGTATCAGTGGGGAAGCTACATTCATGCAACTGGGTCTTCTAACGCTCATACCTTAAGGGAACCAGGTAGTGTGGAATGACCGAAAACACAATTGTTTGTTTTTAGATTCACAAAATTCTCCGATTACACCAATACATGACACATAGGTATAGAAACCATATTTGAGGTCATTATTGATATTTTAATGTAACCATGCATACGTCAATTACATGAAACGACTGAATCTTTAACCTTAAGTTTCTCAAGATTTAACATTTTCGATATTTTGGACCCTTTTCTCAGGAACCACAGGCCTGATCAAGTTGAAATTATGTGAATTTATAGATGCTTACAAACCAAAAGCTGCGAAGCAAAATGAAAGTAATCGAAAAAAAAAAAAAAGATTAAAAATTAAAAATTAATAAAGAACTCAAATAAAGGCTAAAATATATTGACGAAATCAAAAATTCATAAAAACGAAACCAAATGCCTGACAACAATAACATTGCTTCACAAGCTGTACCAATAATATTAGATTAAGAATTATAGATTTCACCCAATTATCTATTTTATCACCAGAGAAAATGGTACCAAAATACTGTACAAGTACTCTTCTAAAATGATCAGAATTTTCAAATGTCCATTATTTTTAGCCCATTTTCATTTTATGAAAAAAAAATAGGCTTATGAGATCACCTTTCGTCCGTGTGTGTGTGTGTGTGATGATGTGTGTGTGTGTGTCCCCGTAAGAAATTCTAAACGGCTGGAGCGATTTCAATGAAACTCTGTAAGATCATAGCACCGTTCTGGCCGACCCTGACCGTGCCTTTCAAATTTTAATGTGTCAAACCAATCCAACATGGCGGCTGTGCGAATTATTTCACCAGCATTCAGTATCTCCGTAACTAGAACCGATATCGCCCTGAAATTTTGTACGGTGATAAAGAAAACAACTAGAAGTTCACCTATGAGACTTTAAAAACCCGGTAACCACAAAACCATCATGGCGGCCTAGTGAATTTGAGACTTTTAAATAGGGGGCGTGGTGGCTCAGCGGTCTAGCTGCATGCCTCTCACCAAGGCGGTCCGGGTTCGATTCCCGGTCAATGCATGTGAGATTTTCGAAGTGAAATGCCATGTCCTGTGGTTCGGATTCCACGTAAAAAGGAGGTCCCGTGGCTCATGATCTCAAGATTAACGGTCACGTTCAACTACAAGCTTCCTTCCAGACTTTTAAATAGACTTTTCTCGCGATTTGACCATCCAAACGTAATGAAACATGGTACAGCAAATGTTTATACACATTGTAATGCACTGGCATGTAATTTAGTTCAGTTGTTTAAATGACCTCAAAATGGCGGCTGTGTGAAATATTTCACTGGCATTCAATATCTCCGAAACTATTTATATCACCCTGAAATTTTGTACGGCGTTAAAGGGCACTGTTACAAGTTTATCTATGTTACTTTCAAAAACCTGTTAATTACAAAACGAACATGGCGGCCAAGCGAATTTGAAACATTTTAATTGACCTTTCTCGTGATTTAACCATCTGAGCGCAGTGAAATGTGGTACATTGAATGACTATACATATTGTAATGGACTGGAATCTAATTTAGTTCAATTGTCAACATAACATCATGATGGCGGCTGTGCGAAATTTTAAAATTAAGTTTTTATTTCTTGTGTCGTAATCATGCGATCGAAGTGAAAGTTTGAATAATGAAGCTACGCAATAATTTTTCTTTTATGGTACATAACTCTATGGTCTATGCATATAACAATCCAAAATGGCGATTATCCGAAATTGGTTGACGGTTCTCAATATGTACGTATCTTTTACAGGAATCAAACTGAAATGTTTATGTTCATAGAGGCTAGGAATATAAGTTCACCTATATGACGTTCAGTAACCTGGTGAACACAAATCCAACATGGCGGCAACGCGAAGTATAAATATTTAAATGGACGTTCCTCGCGATTTAACCATCCGAGAGTAGTGAAACTTTGCACGTTAAATGCTTATACAAATGTTAATCCACTGGCATCTATTTTATTTTAATAGTTTCCATAACCACAAGATGGTAGCTGTGCGAAATTTTAAAATCTCGTTTTTACTTCTTGGGTCCTAATCATGCGATTGAAGTCTGAATACCACACGTACACAATAATCTTTATGTAATAGTACATAAATAATAATCCAACCTGGCGACCATCTGAAATATTTTGACGGTTCTTAATATCTACGAATCTATCACAACAATCAAACTGAAATTTTGTATGTTGATAGAGGCAATTATCATGGGTAGGATGTATGAAAATAGGCTGTATAGTTCTTCATGGAACTACTTGTTCAAATATGTTTTCAATTTCTATAATTCACTGTCAAAACACTGCCATGGATGTTTTTGATACCTTGTAAGAATTTTAACGTGTTTTTCGAGGGGATTTTACGCCACTGGCATAAGTCAGTAGGAAGCCATTCTATATTTATTTACGCGGCAAATTGTGCAGCCTAGAGAAGTTTTCATGTAACTTATTATTATTATTAAGGTATTTTTGGAGCGTTTTTATAAGATTATAGGTAATCAGATAGGTTTTCTATGTTATAGAAAACACTATTAAGCAAATGATTACGAACAACATTATCGTAAGAAAATTATATGATTACGGAATTTTACGGAGTTTTGTCAGTTAGGGTATTTTGAGAGAGATGAGTCACGGGGAATTCGGCTACAGGCTTAATCTTGTCGAGTAGCATGACGCAAGCTGGGTTGCTGCTTCAAGAAAAGGCGAAATGGCCTGGACCGGTAATCGACATCATCGCCGCGCCGAGTGTAATGACCCGGAGGAGGGGAAGATCGCGTGGTGGGTCAGCCAATCAGAAGAGACCGGGCGACTGGAAGACGGCTCCGTAGAGGGGATGCGACGAGTGCATATATGGTTTGCGCGCCGTGGAGGCAAGGCGACTATCTTTGTAAAACTTAACCAGTGTGGTTGTACGTGTAGTTGGTTCCGATATTCGACCATAAGTTATCATATCTACAAGTATCTCATCAACTAACGAAGAAGATGACGACGACCAGGAGGCTGTGGGAAGCTCTCTACAACATCCAGTACGAGGGAAATGCTACGGCAATTTCCAGTGGTAAGCGCGAATGACTCAGAACTACGCAATCTCTCGTCTCTTTGTTTAATATTCAGTATTTCAGTAACTTCATAGCTTGTGAATAAGAGTAAAATCAGTAATTTATCCGACTCCGTTTTCACGTAATTTTATAGCGGTAATATTCAAATCGCAACGCTCCAATTCAAATTCAAACTTATTATTATTAATTTTGCTGTACTTGTTTTATATAATAAATTCATTTCCTTTAACCATGCAATCTTTGCTTTCAGTAGGCAGCATTAGATATAGACCAATTCCTTCTCCTGATACAATTGTTTGTTGGGTTAATGATCAAATCATACCCCGATCTGAGTGAAAAGATTCTTGAAGGTGTTCTACCAGAGCTTGGTGTTGTTAAATACAAATTTAGATTTCAACATAGCGTTGAGGTCTTGGCGCCCATTAAAACAACATATCTTAGTCAGAGTAAATATTTCAAAGTGCAAGACAGAGCTAGTACGAAACCGTTTCACTTGTACGCTCAACGTGGAGCAAAGGAAACCGTTTCAGAATCTCAAGTTTCTATTTGTCATGGTTATCTAATAACAAAGCTTGTATTGAACAGTTGCATTGTTGACTGAGCTCAAACATGGATCACAGGAGAATGAGGATCTGTCCAGGCCATTTTCTATTCAGAAAGTTGAAGCTGCTATCAAAATGCTGAAGACCGGTAAGGCTGCTGGCCCAGATAATATCTACAACGAATTTCTTCGATATATGGGTCCGTATAGTATAAAGTGGATCACTTCTCTTTTTTCTTACATTCTTCAGACTAAAAATCTGCCAAAGCATTTTAAACGATAAAAAGTGATAGCCATTCTGAAACCTGGAAAGTTGGAGCAGAGACCTGAAAACTACCGTCCAATAGCACTTCTTAGTTGCATTTATAAACTCTTGGAACGAGTCCTCCTCACTAGGATTGCACCACTCATTGAAGATGTAATCCCTCCAGAACAAGCTGGTTTTAGAAGAAATCGTAGCTTTACTGATCAAGTTTTGGCTCTTACCACTCACATCGAGGCAGGCTTCCAAAAGAATTTAAAATAAACAACTTTCTTTATTGACCTGACAAGTGCATATGATACTGTCTGGCGACATGGACTAATTCTTAAAGTGCTGGAAGTAATTCCCTGCTTGGAAATTGCAAACCTAATTTCCAATATGCTCTGTGAGAGAGAGTTTGTAGTATTCCTAGGTGATTCTAAAAGTCGTAAAAGAAAATTAAATAACGGTTTGCCACAGGGATCAGTATTGGCCCCAGTTCTCTTCAAGCTCTACATCCATGACTTGCCATCAACCTCAGCTACTAAGTTTATCTATGCAGATGACATTGCACTGGTAGCTCAACGCAGAAATTTTGAGGATGGAGAAGGCATTCTTTCAACAGACTTGGACAAAATGGCTACATTCTTCAAATCTTGCCGATTGATCCCAAGCACTTCTAAGACTGAGGTTTCATGTTTCCATCTTAGCAACCGACTCGCAAACTACGAGCCATCTGTTTTATTCCTTGGTGATAAACTAAAGTACAACCCTTTCCCGAAATATCTAGGAGTTACCCTCGACAGAACTCTGAGCTATAAAGAACATGTCACCAAGCTCTCTTACAAAATCACTACACGGAATAACATCCTACACAAGCTTTGTGGTAGTTCATGGGGAGCCTCGGCTGACTGCTTACGATTAACGGGTATTAGTCTTGTCTACTCTGCAGCGGAATACTGTGCCCTTGTTTGGCTGGAAAGTGCACATGTGCATAAAGTAGATACTGAGTTGAATGAAACCATGCGCTGCATAACTGGTACTGTCAAGTCTACACCTTGCCACTGGTTACCCGTTCTTAGCCATATCCCACCACCCCACCTGAGGAGAAAGGAAGCTCTGCTGAGAGAAGCAAAGAAGATCCGGTCATCTCCCTCATTACCAGTTCACCAGGAATTTTGTTACCCATCGCCACAACGACTTCGATCTAGGAGACCAGCAAGTTTATTGGCCGGCCGACTCTTGAGGGACAATTTTAACCTAAACCGGAGCTGGCAGGAAGAGTGGTCTAATTTAACATCTGGTACTGTACCCGATAATCCGGAAAGGATCCTTTTGGAATATCCATTGCACCCGCTGGATTGCCTATTTCTAATTGCTCCGGCAAATACAACATTAGAAATCGCTTCCAACATGGTCTTTAGGGATTTACAGACAGCAGTTACAAGAATATTGTGGATCAACAACCAACTACACGGGGCACTCACCTTTACTTACCTAGGGGACTGGGACTCAGCTTCGCCTACACTACATCCACAATACTCTGCTCCTTATATTTAAAATGAATCACACCAACAACAATGGAAAACAATCTGAACAAATTTATTAACAAAAAGGGTAAACTAATCTACTATAAACAAAATAACAATAAATGAATTTAACAATAGACATTAAAATTAAAAACACGCAATCATTCACACCTCCTTTCAACTCTACATCATATTACAATGCTGTATTAAAATTATGAGTATAAAACATGGCTTGTTTTAGGTCTACTCAGCGTAGGTATAAAAACGTTTAGTGAAGCCTCTTAATGGCATTCCAGACACCTGATTTCATTCACAAACCTGCGTTGTAGAACGCACGTGCCGTGGCTTTGTTTCATCAATGAAACACTGGCATGACGCCGTACTCAAAACTGGTTTATACAATAAACAGAAGGCTGTGAGTCTACACCTGTTATTTTATATCATCGCTCTCCAATGCTACGGTGAATCATTCTCGCTAGCCCACAGAGGCTGCTTGTGTGCATTTATAAAACACGTAAAAATTAACATTTAGTTCTTACATAAGTTCATATAACTACTCTGTTTCCTAACCAATCATTCTAAAAATTTTATACACTCTTTCATTCGCACTCCGTTACTGTTCTAGACCAATACGGTTCCACATCTTCCCTTAAAAATGAATAATCATTCACACCAAAAACATCGGCTCATAAACACACACTGTTCCAAAACAATTGATTGATAAATCCTACTAAATTATTTAACTAATTAAATCAATTCCACAAAAATTATTTACATGTAATATATTTATAATAATATCCATTATCTAGTGTTGCTAACGCGACACTTTCGAGATTCTAACTTCTCGGTTACAATATAATTCTTAACTAAATATATACACTGGTTTTTCACATAACCACTCTTGTATAACGTTCTGTAGTTTTAATATACTGCATACACCTCGTCTTATATAGGTTTCATTACATTATCGGTATAATACAGTCGAATGATTAAGGTAAACTGCACGTAATTACATAAATTCGGGTTTAATAAAATTTAATAATAGTATTATAGACGTGAGTAGACAATCTTTCTCAAGTTGTATTTCCGCTGAAACCCTTCTGTTAACACAGCAAAATCGTTAATTCACAAGAAGTGGACTACTTGTATACAACGGCTCTTATCATGATATATGCCTTTTAATCAAAGAACAACAATACTTTGACTTCCTTAAAATGCAGAATTCCCTCGCCTGAGCACTCCATAGCTCTACAAAACCTCATATAACGGTATATATGGCATAAACAATTATCATCTACTATGTTAAACAATAACCAAAAGGTATTAATTTTTATTATCATATCTTATCTAGGAACTTGTCTCAAATACTGGCATGACCCTCAGTATCATTGCACATGACTACTGGACTACAATTATACATACGTAAGTTCTTCAAACGAATCTTCCAATTGTATTGAACGATATTAGACAGTCGTGATTAACCTCCTAAAGTTTACTCCACAACAAGATAATCAACTGTTAACTCGTCTGTCGCAAATTCATGTAATAAAAATAATACTCTTGTTTTATCTCACTTGTCGAGCTATAAATTGTTTATCGTTGCAATATCATATCCACAAAATGACTTGATGTTACACAAATTGGATAAAATAACACACATGTTATTTATAGTGTCAGATAGAATTCAACTTGACCGGGATAAAATAGCTTTGAATTCATAACCAAAGATTTGAATAATCTATCAAAAGGTATTTCCTCTAACATATTAAATGAAAAAAGCTCTTAGCATTACAGATAATAAGAAAGATTTGTCAATGTCTTAATGTTTTTCCACCCTACACAAAGAATGTTCATAGGAATAAAGACTTCGGTCTTATCAAACGACTAGTATTTCTTAGATCGTCGATAGTTTATGTACAATAATTATATAACAATATCATTCGATGTTTCTTCTTTTCTTGAAGTAATATGTCGTTACATTAAAGTGCTCAAATTTAATTTAATAAGAATTTAATTTGAAGCTATGACACAATGTCAGAATACTTGGTTTAAATAAAATTATTAAAATTCGAGAGTCGAAACGACCAGTCTCCAATGAGGCAATATGATTCCTCAAACAAAATTTTTATTGTCAGTTCCACAACTGATCCGTAGAATAAAATTGAAAATTAGATGAAATGCAATCATCTTCTAAATAATCTTGAAGTATAAAATACCCAACACACATCTGAAGTGTAAACTACATAAAAGCACTGAAATACATGAAATGTGAAAATATAGAAATATGGAATAAGATCGCCGAAAATACGGAATAAGATCGCTGGCTCAGAATGTCACTAATCAAGCTCTATATAACAATTGAGATACACTAATACCTTATTTAGACGAAAACTTGAAGATGAATGTAAGTATTGCCACAATACTTTAGATGTTTCCTCAGTACAAGACACTGAGATGGATCTGCATTCGAACCTCGGATCTGCGACCTCAGAGATAAGAAACATCTCTCTCTGGAATTCACCAACATTCGCTTGGGCTCGAACGACATCCTTCTGGCGAATTATTCTGGGTTGCTGGGCTACCCTAGCATCTTGACAAATATCTTCTGTAAAGTCTCCATTCTCCGTCGTAAATATGTATCGGCTTCATCATTGGAATATAATTATGGAAATATTCATATAAATAGTGAATGAAATGTTTCCATTGCTAATTGATGATATATTAGTGTTCGTAGACTGACGAAAATGCACAAGATGGACCGTACACTACGTCTGTATTCAAGAATACGTTGTTTAACGAAGCTCCGTCGTTGTATCTTAACTCCTGTTATCGAATATGTCTCTGGCGCATGACTGTTTGGTCCATCATATCAACAATATTAATTATGCTGAATGATAATGTTTGAAGAATAATTATAGTCATACTGTTAATGTTTATGTGTTGCGCCAATATAAGAATTCCCCCGCCACTGTTCACTTGAACTGCGTTTGCCAACTTCACGTTGCAATTTATAATGAACTTCAGCTCTATTTCCAACACATTTGGAAATCTAACTTGACAGGCTGATATTGTCGAAACGGTGAATATTTAAGCGCTCGACTTTCCACAATATATAGTAGGTGACCTGTTCTTAATATGTGTTCACTTATTTAACTTCAAATCTCAATTACATAAGATATATAATCAATGCAATCCTCCTCGCAACTTCACACAGGATGGAAGTGCGGTGATCTCTACCGTTCCACCTAGCTATACTCGCGTCTCCACAAGTCGACAGTCGTCGCACTCGGACTAAGCTTCGGGATCTCCGTTAACCCAGAAAAAACACTTCCTCACTCTTCAAAGTCTGCTGGAATAAGAACCTCGATCCTTGGATCTCCCTCTCCAAGTCGTATTTTTGGCGGCCATATCAATCTCCCACCATAATTTTAGCGCTTAGATTAGTAATGCTTATTACTGCGTAGATTAACCGATCTGCGGTTTTTAAAGTATCAGGCATAATTTCTCTTAATATTCTCTTCATTACCAAATAAGAAAATTTTCTTCTAAGGGCCTAAATGCATAATTTCATCATATTGGGTAATTAAAGTTGATCCCGTCTTCAATAAGACCTCTCCTCATTGGCTGTGGACTGGGATCCAATAGAATAATTTATAACAATATTTATAATATTAATCTCCAAACTCGCTGTTGCTATGCCAAGAATAACCTTTTTGAAGCGTCCATTGTGCACCATATCACGTGATCGGGCTCTCCCACAGTCTCGAGCTTGTAACACGACTCATGTCACACTTCCAGAAATTATATTCGCTAGTTAAATTTTATCATGGGGACGGAAAATACTCTCATTTTTTCCCTAAATAATTCAATTTACGGGGGCAGTACTAATGCTCTTGACATAAATCCAACTCGGGAAATGAATGGATTTGACCTCCCAAGAAAACTATGGTGTCGCCTCAACAGACTGAGAACTGGGCATGGGTGCTGTAATTTCATGCGCCATAAATGGGGCTGGATGGATTCGCCAATGTGTGAATGCAGTGAAGAAGAGCAGACCATGGACCATGTCATCCTGCGTTGCCCTCTACATGCCTACTCCGGAAGCCCCAGCGACCTGTTTCATCTATCAGAAAGTGCTGCTGTGTGGATGAAGAACTTGCACCTGGACTTACGAATTCCTTGTTGTACTCACCATACGATTAAATAAATAAATTGTTGACTAATCTACACTCCCCGGTTTTTTGTAGATTTACTCCCATCGTCGTGTTTTTGGCTGAGCAAAGATATCAATGATGCGTTCTTTGAAGATGTCATCCCCGGAAGGAGTTCACCAAACTCTTCTCAATAGCCAGAGTACTCAAATTGCTCAGTCTAGAATCTGACGTGGAGTTCCTTAAAAATGTCTTGACTCTCCTCAATGCACTCAAACATCGTTCACTCGAAGCAGTAGAAACAGGAAAGGTAAGAATCAGTCTTATGAGGCGCACTGTTTCTTGATATATTTTTCTAGGCCGTTGTTCAGAAAATATTATCTTCATACGAGAACGAAGAAACGGTCTTTATTTTAAATACACTATTAAGTCACTATACTGATCCATGTTTTAAAACTCACAAACGAACATGCACGCACTGAAATACCGCCCACCTCACGAATGCACTCTTTGGAGCCTAAGCTCTCTGCTCACGCATTCAGATATCGACTTTCCGCTTGGCACATGCGCAATTACCTTCTATACCCACAGAGACTGGAGCCTGTTTCAAAGGAGACTCACTGGCAGCTCAGTCGAGTGCTGAGAAGCTGGCGTCAATCCTACCGTGGTTACAGAGAATAATTCTGAAAACTAGATTTAATTTGCCTACGCCAATGAAAAATTGGAAAATTTAAATGTGATTATTCCTTGAAAATGAAACGGGTGTTCTAAGACTCAAAGATTCCCCTCCTGCCTCGTCTCTGGTAGGTGTATTGCTGATGATGCCGGTGTTTGTCAGTTTGGCAATAAAGAGTCCCTGGGAGAGAAATGATGAAACCTATCTTAGTAATAACGTCCCTCGTGTGTGCTGCGGGAACTGAACGCTCACAACGTTGTCTCCTGTATATATCGGGAGTGCATGGTTCACTATCGCTGTGCGGTGTTCTGTGGGCAAAGCTTTTAAGAAATTAACGCTGAGTATTTCACGAGATTTGTTGGTTTCATTTAGCATGTCTAATCGCCCTGCTATGTTGTTCAGAAGTGAAACTTTCTACTTTCTAGTTCATTAATGCTCTGTAAATGTTAATGTTTGTAGAAAGTCACCACGGCTCTTGATGCAGAGAAATTACTCTGGATGTACTTCTACTCTCGAGCTCAGGAATGGGAAGAGCCGATCTCATATGCGGCTAGGTTTTTACGACTGCATACCCCTTCTGACGCCAACACCATGATAGTTGCTACGAGAAATGAAATTATTGAGCATTTAGATCACAACCCAAAAGAAATAGGCGTAAATGGACAGATGAAGTCAAGAAGGCCACAGTGAACGGATGAAAGGTTTTTGGGAGGATGAAAGGAAGAAATGTGCCACCTCCAAACGCTAGATTTTTGTGTTTTTAGCACTCTCCTTAAAAAGGAATGTACGCAAATAATAATAATAATAATAATAATAATAATAATAATAATAATAATAATACAATAAAGAAATAACCCTTGGCAGACTATTTAAAGATAGAATTCACTAGCAATGTCGGGTCTTTGCTGATGACATAGCAATCAATTCAAACAATAGGCAAGGAGCAATTCATACCATTGAATAATTACATGAAATTGCCATCAGAACGGGATTTCAAATCTCGTATGAGAAAACTCAGTACTGTGCCCAATGGGACACGGCTGACTAGCATCGAACCGGGGTCTTTATCACAAGGAAGACCAGGCCCATGATTCTGCGGATAATCGAACCATTGATCTCTGAGAGGGAACAGCCACAGTGAACCCGAGGAACAATGAGTTATAACTGTATATAATTATAACAGCATGATTTCACGGCCAGAACGGGAATATTATAGCATTAAAGGCGGATTATTGCAGAAAATACAAGCCTATGTACGTTTAAGATGCTAAGAGCTCAAGAAATCGGGCCAACTTGACAGTTGACAAATCGTGGTTAGCAAGGGGGCGTTACTAGGTGACGCCAAGGAACTATTTTTCGTCTGCACTGGGGGAGCGACCAAAGATTAATGGCTTTGGGAACCATAGTCTTACAAGGCAGAGAAGCGGATTGGGGGTGGTCGCCCACAGAAATTAATTAATTACGGCCAAATGGAGCAATGAATTGAGATGAAATTTACACCCAGATGCATGTATTCTAAGAAAGATAATTTAAGAGTGTCCACACGCCTAAATTAAAGCCTGCATCTATAATGGAACTTATGCACAGACCTAATCCGCGGCAGAGTCAGGATTTGTAATTTAGCAGTAGGGGAAGATCCGGAGTAGCATCATGACGCCATGAAAGAAAGCAATTAATTATAATTAATTGGCCGAAGCAATTGCCTGCACGCGAGTGAATTTGGAACCTCCATGAATAGACGAATAAGGATCACACTTCACTTTGTCTGAAAATGTATTATTTTAAGAAGAGAGTCGTTCCTGGAAAACCAGTGAACTACTTTTCATCAGGAAGCTTTATATGGGGGAAGCTGAAGCAGAGAGTCAGTTCTTCTTCACTCAACTCGTGTGATGACACGCTGTCGGATCACGCAAGGAAGTGCGCGGAATTTATAAAGTATTGACGCTCAAGTGTATTATCAGTGAACAATGAAAGGCGCACCATGCAGCTTAATAACAGTAATTCTGCATCATATAATAATTGGTCTACAGCAGACGTATAGGCAACAGTATACGCGAGTATAGAATCAGTACAGCGTAGAGATAATTTAGGATGATGTTTACAGACAATGAACATAACCACAGGAAGTGTTATCATGGGTAAAATAACACATACTATTGTAATGAACACTACAGTTACGGGAACCTGGAAGGCATCACAAGTAGTTGTGATCTAGGATTGAACAACTTTGCAGTAGAGGAGACATAAACTGTAGGTGACGGGAGACGAACACACACGCAAGATAGACTTTCAAGGAGACCAGCTGTTGTCAGGAGTTAGCTGCATCGCATCTCTGAGGTCAGGCGATAGTGGGAATCCGATCAAGGATCCGTGTGTGAGAATTGTGTATAAAGTTATATTACAGTGATCTTTAAAAGTGTTTATGTTTATATGGTAAAATAATGTGTATTGTGTTAAAGTGAAAATGCCAGTGGTGGAAAATATAATTACCATGTGTAAAGTCTATGCAATGTGTCGTGTGAAAAATATCATGATGGCTTAAAACAAGCATCATGGCAGGTGAATGGCTGGCATGCTGGACTAATCCAGCTAGAATGAAAGTGAGTACAAATTTAATATGTTGATATGATTTAATAGCTCACCATACAACGAATCATTCCCTCAACGATTAAGAATTAACAGTCATTTGTGTATGAGATCACATCCCTCGTATTTTGGTAAAAATGTGGCTTTGAGGATGACACGCTTACGACCATTTAGGCGTAAGACATTGATGAAAGTAACGGTAACGTTAAATAATAATAATAATAATCTGGGGTCGGTAACAATAATAAATATATAAATCGGCAAGTCAGGCCTATAGTACGTGCAAAGTGTGTCATATCTAGCGTAAGAATACTGTGTTATTGTGAAAAGTAAGAAAGAAAGATAAATATCGAGATAAAGAGAGCTTTTCAGTGTCATTGAAATGTTAAATAAATGTTTTATTATGGTATATTCTATAGGGTTTTATTTGAGAGCCATTAAGATAGTCAATATATGCCAGTAAATTTATACTTGTTTTGGAGCTACGTAGAACGTTGGCCTATGAGTAAATGTATAGAGGACGTAAGTGCTTTAAGAATTGAGTCATCTGTAAGAAATATTGTTTGAGCCGCGATCAGCGAGCATGTAACGTAGAATAAAGAGATTTACGTCAATAAGTTGCGGGGATCATCCGAAAATAGTTCGCGCGTTGTCGAATCTAGTCGGCTAATATTCGAAGCTACGATATAGTATTGCCTTAGAGCATACATGTGTATTCGCAACAGAGTTGGGACAGAGTCTGTCTGTATCCACTGCTAGCAGAGTCTTCGCCACCAGCGATAACTGCTAGACACCCTAGGTAGGCCAATATATTAATTGATCTGCCCTTAGAGGTAAGACAAATGGTTCTTCGTGTAGGAAACGTTGATTTCCTCTTGTTATATGCATGCCCGTCCAGTAAGATAACAGTGAAACTCAGCTGAGACGCGCGCAAAGCCACTGATTACGATCACAGAACGGCGAAGCTATTTTGTGATCCATCCCTTGCCTTGAATAGTAATTAGGAGCCGAGATGAGCCCATTAAATACTCTAAATGTAGGTATTAAATAATTAGATTGACTCAATTCGTAATGACACGATCCATTCAGGGTACCTCTAGCACAGCTGCACCATTGAGTGAACACATGACCGTGCAGGAAGTCGGGCGGGGTAGCAGGTATAATCCACTAACCCAGCAGCCATCTTGCATAGGACGGCCCGTGACTAATCCATTGTCCGCACGAAAGGAAGTCAATAGACCAGATCCCTTTCTCTTAAGATTGTAGTGGGACACTGAAGAATCTCGATATTTCGAAAGGTAATTAGGATGTGCTTGATATGACGGTATCAATTAAATTAGATGCACTGTTTCCATACATATGCAATGTTGGAATGAAGTAATCGGACAACATTTGGCCCAGTTATTCTCTGAGGGGAAACTAACTGCACCAAATAAATAGAAGCATTTTTGTAAAGAGTATTTACCCAGTTCACACTAATTTATTCATACGGGTAGCGTAATTTGAATGATATGACACGTTTGTAACGATAATGTTTCGACCAGACCCAGAAAATCGTTGTAGGGTGAAGCTATAAAATATCTATAACTATGTGTATTTTGGAGGGAAAAGTGTACCACTTCAGCGTTTGAAACTTATGGGAAAAGAATACGATACGCGCGGAAAGACAACACTTATTACACAAGGCATAAGCTAATGAATCAATGTTATTTAAAGTAAATGTTCCGTGTAAAACGGATAAATGTTTAATAATTGCAGATTTATTGTCGTTTAAATATAATTTGTGTTTGTTGTGTTGTGATATTCAAATTTGTGTTAAATTGTGCCACGTGAAGAACAATATGGACACTCGCAAATGTCAAAGAGTATCAACAATAGGATGTTTAGGATAGACATGAGTGCGGTGGAGCACCAATCTTGATGACAAGAGACTCAGAGATAATTTTGATTTCTGTTGTGGGAAATAAGTGTAAAATATATATTTTTGTGTTTTGTGTTGTTTTGCCATGAATTAGTACCATTAAATGTTATATTAAGAATATGTTGTTTCTTTCAAGTAGAGTAGTCACCTGACTGACTCAAATCCTGAATATGTGCTCGTATAGTGGGTTGAACGCCCCATGCCTCGAAAGACCGTGAGTTAGCTGGGATACGAACACATGCTCCATATGATGACGAATGGGTACAGTACATGGGTGGAATCTTACGATACTTAGATAGACTATTATGATAACTAAATTCGGCAACATCATTCAAGTTAACCAATTCAAATATTTGCGAGAAATTATTCAGCCCTCTCGTTTAAACCGTGAAGTAAATAAAGGAAAAATTTATAAATTACAGAAAGCTAACAGGATTGCTTGGAACATATATCATAAAGGATCAATAACTCGGAAAGCAAAACTTCCACACTATAATAAAGTAATCAAACCTAATGCGTTATATGCATTAGAAGCTTTAATCATTGGTGACGGATCTTTAACCAAAGACATAGAGAAGAAAGAACGACAAATTTTAAGGAAAAACATTGGCCCATTTTGTATAGAGGGAATATGGAGGAAAAAATCATCCCGGGAAATATATTGTCAATCTGAAAATTCTCTCACACGTTTCAGCAAAGACCATTGAAATGTTATGGACTCATTATTAGAATGGACAATAACATACTAACTAAAAGAATTCTCAACCTGGCTCTGTCATTAAAATCCAAGAACAAGCGTTTTCGTGAAATTGAAACAGATCTCCATTAAGTCAACATTTCAGTAGACATTGTACAGGACAGATGAGAATTCAGAACCAAAATCGATAATCACCAATTTAGAGACAAACCCAACACCACAGCCACTGTAACATGGACAGAGGAAGTTCAGCGAGAGGATGAAGAGATTTTGGGAGGAAGAGATGATCAACACATCAGCTAAGAAGGTTCAATCGTGGTCCTGAGTAAGGGGTAACGATGTAAAAAGAATATGCTACAACAAGAAACGTATGTAACAAAAGAATGCAAAAGAATGCAAAAATCAAACATTGCTGCACTGTCATCCAGCCAGATGCTTTATGCAGCGGAATGTCTCGCCATGAATAAGAAAAGTATGAAAAAGATATTGTAAACCGAAGAAAGGTAAGAAGGAGATATTGTAAACCGAGGAAAGGTAAGAAGGAGATAATGTAAACCGAGGAAAGGTAAGAAGGGGATATTGTAAACCGAGGAAAGGTAAGAAGGAGATATTGTAAACCGAGGAAAGGTAAGAAGGAGATATTGTAAACCAAGGAAAGGTAAGAAGGAGATATTGTAAACCAAGGAAAGGTAAGAGGGAGATATTGTAAACCAAGGAAAGGTAAGAAGGAGATATTGTAAACCAAGGAAAGGTAAGAAGGAGATATTGTAAACCAAGGAAAGGTAAGAAGGAGATATTGTAAACCAAGGAAAGGTAGAAGGAGATATTGTAAACCGAGGAAAGGTAAGAAGGAGATATTGTAAACCAAGGAAAGGTAAGAAGGAGACATTGTAAACCAAGGAAAGGTAAGAAGGAGATATTGTAAACCAAGGAAAGGTAAGAAGGAGATAATTGTAAACCAAGGAAAGGTAGAAGGTGATATTGTAAACCAAGGAAAGGTAAGAAGGAGATATTGTAAACCAAGGAAAGGGATGAAGGAGATATTGTAAACCGAGGAAAGGTAAGAAGGAGATATTGGAAACCAAGGAAAGGGATGAAGGAGATATTGTAAACCGAGGAAAGGTAAGAAGGAGATATTGGAAACCAAGGAAAGGGATGAAGGAGATATTGTAAACCAAGGAAAGGTAAGAAGGAGATATTGTAAACCAAGGAAAGGTAAGAAGGAGACATTGTAAACCAAGGAAAGGTAAGAAGGAGATATTGGAAACCAAGGAAAGGGATGAAGGAGATATTGTAAACCGAGGAAAGGTAAGAAGGAGATATTGGAAACCAAGGAAAGGGATGAAGGAGATATTGTAAACCAAGGAATGGGATGAAGGTGATATTGTAAACCAAGGAAAGGTAAGAAGGAGATATTGTAAACCAAGGAAAGGTAAGAAGGAGATAATTGTAAACCGAGGAAAGGTAAGAAGGAGATATTGGAAACCAAGGAAAGGGATGAAGGAGATATTGTAAACCGAGAAAAGGTAAGAAGGAGATATTGGAAACCAAGGAAAGGGATGAAGGAGATATTGTAAACCAAGGAAAGGTAAGAAGGAGATATTGTAAACCAAGGAAAGGTAAGAAGGAGACATTGTAAACCAAGGAAAGGTAAGAAGGAGATATTGTAAACCAGGGAAAGGTAAGAAGGAGATATTGTAAACCAAGGAAAGGTAAGAAGGAGATAATTGTAAACCAAGGAAAGGTAAGAAGGAGATATTGTAAACCGAGGAAAGGTAAGAAGGAGATATTGTAAACCAAGGAAAGGTAAGAAGGAGATAATTGTAAACCAAGGAGAGGTAAGAAGGTGATATTGTAATCCAAGGAAAGTGATGAAGGAGATATTGTAAACCAAGGAAAGGTAAGAAGGAGATATTGTAAACCAGGGAAAGGTAAGAAGGAGATATTGTAAACCAAGGAAAGGTAAGAAGGAGATAATTGTAAACCGAGGAAAGGTAAGAAGGTGATATTGTAAACCAAGGAAAGGGATGAAGGAGATATTGTAAACCAAGGAAAGTGATGAAGGAGATATTGTAAACCAAGGAAAGGTAAGAAGGAGACATTGTAAACCAAGGAAAGGTAAGAAGGAGATATTGTAAACCAGGGAAAGGTAAGAAGGAGATATTGTAAACCAAGGAAAGGTAAGAAGGAGATAATTGTAAACCAAGGAAAGGTAAGAAGGAGATATTGTATACCGAGGAAAGGTAAGAAGGAGATATTGTAAACCAAGGAAAGGTAAGAAGGAGATAATTGTAAACCAAGGAGAGGTAAGAAGGTGATATTGTAATCCAAGGAAAGTGATGAAGGAGATATTGTAAACCAAGGAAAGGTAAGAAGGAGATATTGTAAACCAGGGAAAGGTAAGAAGGAGATATTGTAAACCAAGGAAAGGTAAGAAGGAGATAATTGTAAACCGAGGAAAGGTAAGAAGGTGATATTGTAAACCAAGGAAAGGGATGAAGGAGATATTGTAAACCAAGGAAAGTGATGAAGGAGATATTGTAAACCAAGGAAAGTGATGAAGGAGATATTGTAAACCGAGGAAAGGTAAGAAGGAGATATTGGAAACCAAGGAAAGGGATGAAGGAGATATTGTAAACCGAGGAAAGGTATGAAGGAGATATTGTAAACCAAGGAAAGGTATGAAGGAGATATTGTAAACCAAGGAAAGGTAAGAAGGAGATAATGTAAACCGAGGAAAGGTATGAAGGAGATATTGTAAACCAAGGAAAGGTAAGAAGGAGATAATGTAAACCGAGGAAAGGTATGAAGGAGATATTGTAAACCAAGGAAAGGTAAGAAGGAGATATTGTAAACCAAGGAAAGGTAAGAAGGAGATAATTGTAAACCAAGGAAAGGTAAGAAGGAGATATTGTAAACCGAGGAGAGGTAAGAAGGTGATATTGTAAACCAAGGAAAGGTAAGAAGGAGATATTGTAAACCAAGGAAAGGTAAGAAGGTGATATTGTAAACCAAGGAAAGGGATGAAGGAGATATTGTAAACCAAGGAAAGGTAAGAAGGAGATATTGCAAACCAAGGAAAGGTAAGAAGGAGATATTGTAAACCAAGGAAAGGTAGAAGGAGATATTGTAAACCGAGGAAAGGTAAGAAGGAGATATTGTAAACCGAGGAAAGGTAAGAAGGAGATATTGTAAACCAAGGAAAGGTAAGAAGGAGATATTGTAAACCAAGGAAAGGTAAGGAGGAGATATTGTAAACAAAGGAAAGGTAAGAAGGAGATAATTGTAAACCAAGGAAAGGTAAGAAGGAGATATTGTAAACCAAGGAAAGGTAAGAAGGAGATAATGTAAACCAAGGAAAGGTAAGGAGGAGATATTGTAAACAAAGGAAAGGTAAGAAGGAGATAATTGTAAACCAAGGAAAGGTAAGAAGGAGATATTGTAAACCAAGGAAAGGTAAGAAGGAGATATTGTAAACCAAGGAAAGGTAAGGAGGAGATATTGTAAACAAAGGAAAGGTAAAAGGAGATATTGTAAACCGAGGAAAGGTAAGAAGGCGATATTGTAAACCGAGGAAAGGTAAGAAGGCGATATTGTAAACCGAGGAAAGGTAAGAAGGAGATATTGTAAACCAAGGAAAGGTAAGAAGGAGATATTGTAAACCAAGGAAAGGTAAGGAGGAGATATTGTAAACAAAGGAAAGGTAAGAAGGAGATAATTGTAAACCAAGGAAAGGTAAGAAGGAGATATTGTAAACCAAGGAAAGGTAAGAAGGAGATATTGTAAACCAAGGAAAGGTAAGGAGGAGATATTGTAAACCAAGGAAAGGTAAGAAGGAGATATTGTAAACCCGGAGAGGAAAGAAGGTGATATTGTAAACCAAGGAAAGGTAAGAAGGAGATATTGTAAACCAAGGAAAGGTAAGAAGGAGATAATTGTAAACCGAGGAAAGGTAAGAAGGAGATATTGGAAACCAAGGAAAGGGATGAAGGAGATATTGTAAACCAAGGAAAGGTAAGAAGGAGATAATTGTAAACCAAGGAAAGGTAAGAAGGAGATATTGTAAACCGAGGAGAGGAAAGAAGGTGATATTGTAAACCAAGGATAGGTAAGAAGGAGATATTGTAAACCAAGGAAAGGTAAGAAGGAGATAATTGTAAACCGAGGAAAGGTAAGAAGGAGATATTGGAAACCAAGGAAAGGGATGAAGGAGATATTGTAAACCAAGGAAAGGTAAGAAGGAGATATTGTAAACCAAGGAAAGGTAAGAAGGAGACATTGTAAACCAAGGAAAGGTAAGAAGGAGATATTGTAAACCAGGGAAAGGTAAGAAGGAGATATTGTAAACCAAGGAAAGGTAAGAAGGAGATAATTGTAAACCAAGGAAAGGTAAGAAGGAGATATAGTAAACCGAGGAAAGGTAAGAAGGAGATATTGTAAACCAAGGAAAGGTAAGAAGGAGATAATTGTAAACCAAGGAGAGGTAAGAAGGTGATATTGTAATCCAAGGAAAGTGATGAAGGAGATATTGTAAACCAAGGAAAGATAAGAAGGAGATATTGTAAACCAAGGAAAGGTAAGAAGGAGATAATTGTAAACCGAGGAAAGGTAAGAAGGTGATATTGTAAACCAAGGAAAGGGATGAAGGAGATATTGTAAACCAAGGAAAGTGATGAAGGAGATATTGTAAACCAAGGAAAGTGATGAAGGAGATATTGTAAACCAAGGAGAGGTAAGAAGGTGATATTGTAATCCAAGGAAAGTGATGAAGGAGATATTGTAAACCAAGGAAAGGTAAGAAGGAGATATTGTAAACCAAGGAAAGGTAAGAAGGAGATATTGTAAACCGTGGAAAGGTAAGAAGGAGATATTGTAAACCAAGGAAAGGTAAGAAGGAGATATTGTAAACCAAGGAAAGGGATGAAGGAGATATTGTAAACCAAGGAAAGTGATGAAGGAGATATTGTAAACCAAGGAAAGTGATGAAGGAGATATTGTAAACCGAGGAAAGGTAAGAAGGAGATATTGTAAACCAAAGAAAGGTAAGAAGGAGATATTGTAAACCAAGGAAAGGTAAGAAGGAGATATTGTAAACCAAGGAAAGGTAAGAAGGAGATATTGTAAACCGTGGAAAGGTAAGAAGGAGATATTGTAAACCAAGGAAAGGTAAGAAGGAGATATTGTAAACCAAGGAAAGGGATGAAGGAGATATTGTAAACCAAGGAAAGGTAAGAAGGAGATATTGTAAACCAAGGAAAGGTAAGAAGGAGATATTGTAAACCAAGGAAAGTGATGAAGGAGATATTGTAAACCAAGGAAAGGTAAGAAGGAGATATTGTAAACCAAGGAAAGGTAAGAAGGAGATATTGTAAACCGTGGAAAGGTAAGAAGGAGATATTGTAAACCGTGGAAAGGTAAGAAGGAGATATTGTAAACCAAGGAAAGGTAAGAAGGAGATATTGTAAACCAAGGAAAGGGATGAAGGAGATATTGTAAACCAAGGAAAGGTAAGAAGGAGATATTGTAAACCAAGGAAAGGTAAGAAGGAGATATTGTAAACCAAGGAAAGTGATGAAGGAGATATTGTAAACCAAGGAAAGGTAAGAAGGAGATATTGTAAACCGAGGAAAGGTAAGAAGGAGATATTGTAAACCAAGGAAAGGTAAGGAGGAGATATTGCAAACCAAGGAAAGGTAAGGAGGAGATATTGTAAACCGAGGAAAGGTAAGGAGGAGATATTGTAAACCGAGGAAAGGTAAGGAGGAGATATTGTAAACCAAGGAAAGGTAAGGAGGAGATATTGCAAACCAAGGAAAGGTAAGAGGGAGATGATTGTAAACCAAGGAAAGGTAAGAAGGAGATATTGTAAACCAAGGAAAGGTAAGAAGGAGACATTGTAAACCAAGGAAAGGTAAGAAGGAGATATTGTAAACCGTGGAAAGGTAAGAAGGAGATATTGTAAACCGAGGAAAGGTAAGAAGGAGATAATGTAAACCAAGGAAAGGTAAGAAGGAGATAATTGTAAACCAAGGAAAGGTAAGAAGGAGATATTGTAAACCGAGGAAAGGTAAGAAGGAGATATTGTAAACCAAGGAAAGTGATGAAGGAGATATTGTAAACCAAGGAAAGGTAAGAAGGAGATAATTGTAAACCAAGGAAAGGTAGAAGGAGATATTGTAAACCAAGGAAAGGTAGAAGGAGATATTGTAAACAAAGGAAAGGTAAGAAGGAGATATTGTAAACCGAGGAAAGGTAAGAAGGAGATAATGTAAACCAAGGAAAGGTAAGAAGGAGATAATTGTAAACCAAGGAAAGGTAAGAAGGAGATATTGTAAACCGAGGAAAGGTAAGAAGGAGATATTGTAAACCAAGGAAAGTGATGAAGGAGATATTGTAAACCAAGGAAAGGTAAGAAGGATATAATTGTAAACCAAGGAAAGGTAGAAGGAGATATTGTAAACCAAGGAAAGGTAAGAAGGGGATAATTGTAAACCAAGGAAAGGTAAGAAGGAGATATTGTAAACCGAGGAAAGGTAAGAAGGAGATATTGGAAACCAAGGAAAGGGATGAAGGAGATATTGTAAACCAAGGAAAGGTAAGAAGGAGATATTGTAAACCAAGGAAAGGTAAGAAGGAGACATTGTAAACCAAGGAAAGGTAAGAGGGAGATATTGTAAACCGAGGAAAGGTATGAAGGAGATATTGTAAACCAAGGAAAGGTAAGAAGGAGATATTGTAAACCGTGGAAAGGTAAGAAGGAGATATTGTAAACCGAGGAAAGGTAAGAAGGAGATAATGTAAACCGTGGAAAGGTAAGAAGGAGATAATTGTAAACCAAGGAAAGGTAAGAAGGAGATATTGTAAACCAAGGAAAGGTAAGAAGGAGATATTGTAAACCGTGGAAAGGTAAGGAGATATTGTAAACCGAGGAAAGGTAAGAAGGAGATAATGTAAACCAAGGAAAGGTAAGAAGGAGATAATTGTAAACCAAGGAAAGGTAAGAAGGAGATATTGTAAACCGAGGAAAGGTAAGAAGGAGATATTGTAAACCAAGGAAAGGTAAGGAGGAGATATTGCAAACCAAGGAAAGGTAAGGAGGAGATATTGTAAACCGAGGAAAGGTAAGAAGGAGATATTGTAAACCGAGGAAAGGTAAAGAGGAGATATTGTAAACCAAGGAAAGGTAAGAAGGAGATATTGTAAACCGTGGAAAGGTAAGAAGGAGATATTGTAAACCAAGGAAAGGTAAGAAGGAGATATTGTAAACCAAGGAAAGGGATGAAGGAGATATTGTAAACCAAGGAAAGTGATGAAGGAGATATTGTAAACCAAGGAAAGTGATGAAGGAGATATTGTAAACCGAGGAAAGGTAAGAAGGAGATATTGTAAACCAAAGAAAGGTAAGAAGGAGATATTGTAAACCAAGGAAAGGTAAGAAGGAGATATTGTAAACCAAGGAAAGGTAAGAAGGAGATATTGTAAACCGTGGAAAGGTAAGAAGGAGATATTGTAAACCAAGGAAAGGTAAGAAGGAGATATTGTAAACCAAGGAAAGGGATGAAGGAGATATTGTAAACCAAGGAAAGGTAAGAAGGAGATATTGTAAACCAAGGAAAGGTAAGAAGGAGATATTGTAAACCAAGGAAAGTGATGAAGGAGATATTGTAAACCAAGGAAAGGTAAGAAGGAGATATTGTAAACCAAGGAAAGGTAAGAAGGAGATATTGTAAACCGTGGAAAGGTAAGAAGGAGATATTGTAAACCGTGGAAAGGTAAGAAGGAGATATTGTAAACCAAGGAAAGGTAAGAAGGAGATATTGTAAACCAAGGAAAGGGATGAAGGAGATATTGTAAACCAAGGAAAGGTAAGAAGGAGATATTGTAAACCAAGGAAAGGTAAGAAGGAGATATTGTAAACCAAGGAAAGTGATGAAGGAGATATTGTAAACCAAGGAAAGGTAAGAAGGAGATATTGTAAACCGAGGAAAGGTAAGAAGGAGATATTGTAAACCAAGGAAAGGTAAGGAGGAGATATTGCAAACCAAGGAAAGGTAAGGAGGAGATATTGTAAACCGAGGAAAGGTAAGGAGGAGATATTGTAAACCGAGGAAAGGTAAGGAGGAGATATTGTAAACCAAGGAAAGGTAAGGAGGAGATATTGCAAACCAAGGAAAGGTAAGAGGGAGATGATTGTAAACCAAGGAAAGGTAAGAAGGAGATATTGTAAACCAAGGAAAGGTAAGAAGGAGACATTGTAAACCAAGGAAAGGTAAGAAGGAGATATTGTAAACCGTGGAAAGGTAAGAAGGAGATATTGTAAACCGAGGAAAGGTAAGAAGGAGATAATGTAAACCAAGGAAAGGTAAGAAGGAGATAATTGTAAACCAAGGAAAGGTAAGAAGGAGATATTGTAAACCGAGGAAAGGTAAGAAGGAGATATTGTAAACCAAGGAAAGTGATGAAGGAGATATTGTAAACCAAGGAAAGGTAAGAAGGAGATAATTGTAAACCAAGGAAAGGTAGAAGGAGATATTGTAAACCAAGGAAAGGTAGAAGGAGATATTGTAAACAAAGGAAAGGTAAGAAGGAGATATTGTAAACCGAGGAAAGGTAAGAAGGAGATAATGTAAACCAAGGAAAGGTAAGAAGGAGATAATTGTAAACCAAGGAAAGGTAAGAAGGAGATATTGTAAACCGAGGAAAGGTAAGAAGGAGATATTGTAAACCAAGGAAAGTGATGAAGGAGATATTGTAAACCAAGGAAAGGTAAGAAGGATATAATTGTAAACCAAGGAAAGGTAGAAGGAGATATTGTAAACCAAGGAAAGGTAAGAAGGGGATAATTGTAAACCAAGGAAAGGTAAGAAGGAGATATTGTAAACCGAGGAAAGGTAAGAAGGAGATATTGGAAACCAAGGAAAGGGATGAAGGAGATATTGTAAACCAAGGAAAGGTAAGAAGGAGATATTGTAAACCAAGGAAAGGTAAGAAGGAGACATTGTAAACCAAGGAAAGGTAAGAGGGAGATATTGTAAACCGAGGAAAGGTATGAAGGAGATATTGTAAACCAAGGAAAGGTAAGAAGGAGATATTGTAAACCGTGGAAAGGTAAGAAGGAGATATTGTAAACCGAGGAAAGGTAAGAAGGAGATAATGTAAACCGTGGAAAGGTAAGAAGGAGATAATTGTAAACCAAGGAAAGGTAAGAAGGAGATATTGTAAACCAAGGAAAGGTAAGAAGGAGATATTGTAAACCGTGGAAAGGTAAGGAGATATTGTAAACCGAGGAAAGGTAAGAAGGAGATAATGTAAACCAAGGAAAGGTAAGAAGGAGATAATTGTAAACCAAGGAAAGGTAAGAAGGAGATATTGTAAACCGAGGAAAGGTAAGAAGGAGATATTGTAAACCAAGGAAAGGTAAGGAGGAGATATTGCAAACCAAGGAAAGGTAAGGAGGAGATATTGTAAACCGAGGAAAGGTAAGAAGGAGATATTGTAAACCGAGGAAAGGTAAAGAGGAGATATTGTAAACCAAGGAAAGGTAAGAAGGAGATAATTGTAAACCAAGGAGAGGTAAGAAGGTGATATTGTAAACCAAGGAAAGGTATGAAGGAGATATTGTAAACCAAGGAAAGGTAAGAAGGAGTTATTGTAAACCAAGGAAAGGTAAGAAGGAGATATTGTAAACCAAGGAAAGGGATGAAGGAGATATTGTAAACCAAGGAAAGGTAAGAAGGAGATATTGTAAACCAAGGAAAGATAAGAAGGAGATATTGTAAACCGAGGAAAGGTAAGAAGGAGATATTGTAATCCAAGGAAAGGTAAGAAGGAGATATTGTAAACCAAGGAAAGGGATGAAGGAGATATTGTAAACCAAGGAAAGGTAAGAAGGAGATAATTGTAAACCAAGGAAAGGGATGAAGGAGATATTGTAAACCAAGGAAAGGTAAGAAGGAGATATTGTAAACCAAGGAAAGGTAAGAAGGAGATAATTGTAAACCAGGGAAAGAAAGATTTTGAGGAAAATCTTAGGTCCAGTCAAATTGACGGCTTAATCAGGATTTATACTATACACATGTGGAGAAAATTACTGACGTAATGCGGAAAAGTTGAATTACGTTTTATGGACACGTGGGCGAATTACGTCAACACGATTACCTTATCACATTTTTACTTTTCTCCATGAGAGAAAGACAGAGGGAGATACAAAAAGATCAGCACGAGATTGGGATCTCTTGGGAAGATATCCAAGAGGGTGGCCAGCTTAAGTGGAAACTCTTCAAACATCACAGTTCCCAACCAAAAGCGACGCTGAAAACTGGAAAGGCGTGGGCAAATGAAAGAAAGGAACAACACTGTCTACGAATGAAGGAATACTGGGCTAATCTTAAAGGGAAACAGTTGTAATGATGTGGTCCTTAGTTGGCCGAAACGAAACATGAAGAAGAAGAATGTATCATTATCGTGTTGGAAGCTATTTTTAAATAATTCCTTAGTAAACCCAATTTAAATGATATTCGGTCGGTCAACATGATTGTACCCTGTTGTAATGGGTGGAATTCCATGAACCTGAACATAATTACATGAGATTGTATTAGGCCTGATTACCAGTTTCTATCGCCAAGCGACCATCATCAGGTCCCTTTGAAGCACAACAAGGAATAGTGCCATAAGCTGTACGAGAGCGGATAGGCTACTGCATCGCCTAAATAACCAGCTACTTTTAGCCTCGCTGGCATCACGAGAGCGTGGGTTCAAATACCACCTCGGCCGTCCTGAAAATGGTTTTCGTGGTTTCCCATTTTCACCACCAGGCAAATGCCGGGACGGTTGCTTTCGTTTGATCCACGGCCGATTTCCTTCCAAAATCCTTTCCCTAAGCCGTCCTGTACATGGCCATTGGCTGCATTAATAAAATTATTAAGTTTTTAGTCTTTTGACTGGTTTGATGCAGTTCTCCATACGTACAACCTTATCACGATTACACCCGCTAATACAGCCATTACAATAACACAGGTGTTAATACAGATTACAATTTGGAAAGAAGCGGCCGTTGCCTTAAATTACCCAGTAACCTGGCAATTGAGTCGCCTCCGTAGAGTAGCGGTGAGCATGGTTAGCTGCCAGCCCGGGGGTTCATGGATTCGATTCCCGGCTCTGCCACGAAATTTGAAAAGTGGTATGAGGACTGAAACGGGGTCTACTCAGCCTCGGGTGGTCCAAATGAGTAGAGGGGGGTCGATTCCCACCTCAGCCATCCTTGAAGTGGTTTTCCGTGGTTTCTCACTTCGTCTTCGGGCAAATGCCAGGATGGTCCCTACTGCAAGGCCATGGCCGCCTCCTTCCCTCTTCCTTGCCTATCTATCCCAATCTCCCCTTCCCTTCCCATCTCTTATGAGGCCACTGTTCGCTTTGATGGTGACGCCGCCTGGACGAAGTGCTGATCACACGTCACCAGTTGTATCCAATCCTACCAAGTGTTCCCAGCTCTAGGACACTGCCTGGAAATGCGGTAGTGGTGAGTTCCCTCACTGAGTCCGTGGGAACCACCAATCAACTGATGATTGTAGTATTCAACTTTGGGTTCATATCCCATTGCGCTCACATTTACAACACATGCTCTACAGATAGGCTATAACCGCTCCAAGCAGAGCTGTGTCCTGAAGTTATTTCTATGTTTCAAAACTCTGAGTCAGGTTCAAACAGCAGCACACAAGTGCCTCTGAGTGTCATCAAGGACAATACAACGTAATTCCAGAACCCGCCGTAACAGTGCCTCTTCATCGCAGTTATCATTAGTTAAGTGACTAAGCGCTCCTGTCCGGACAGCAGGAGATGCGGGTTCCAATCCCAACAAATATTAAAATCTTTCTCAACAAAATACTGAATGTATAACATTCTATACCCAAATATAATATATGCCACTAGTTCTAGTGACTTCTCGCTGGAGTTTGCAACGCAGAACAGCAGCCCATCTCATCTGTAGGACCTTTCAAATGCAGCCAACACCAAAGAGAATTCCATCTCTATGTAAATGATCCGTAAAATTTCCCGTTCATCTCGTTTCGCTGTTATTAACTTTGCATATTTCCATGATAAGCACTCTGAATTATTTCTTACGAGTTAGCGTGAGCGCAGTTCTCTATTGATTGGATTATTGCTAATGGGAGTCGTCCAGGGTGACACAATAACACAAATATCTCGCATCGTGAAAATATTTGAGTGGAAACTCACGGCTCATTTTTAGGAACATAACAGTGACCGACTTAGTGGTCTTTGCATATATGTTGGCAGTTGAATAATACATTTCCGTCTGTCAACAGGAATTTATGCCCAAGAAAATTAGACGGTAAATATGAAATTCTACCTTAAGAGAATGTGCATGTCATTGATTATTTGCACAGATTAGAAGGGGGAATGTTCCGTTTAAAAATAGCTTTTCAGTCGGTGAACACAAATAGTGCAGGCAGCTATCAGTTGCCATTCTGACACATAAAATATTACATACCAAGACCCCGTTATATCTCTACAATGCCTTTATACCAATGCATTCTGTTCATAATCGAGAAAATAGATACACAAAATTAACACTCCAGATTCCTATACACCGAACCATGAAGTTCAATAAATCTTTTGTTTGCACCGCCTCACGCCTCTTCAACACCTTCGATTGATATAAGTTCGTCAGCATTGCAAGCACTGCAGCTTTCAAAAGACATCTTTCATCCTGCTTCTTGGAGCAGTATACCTCTCACATTTGATTACTGTATTATGTTAAAATACTTTTTTTAAGTTCAATTATAACACAAGGACTATAGCTGACAACCTCTACTTTAATAGCTTTTCTTGTACAGTATATGGTGTTTGTTTTTCGGGCTGATAGTCTGTATGCACTCTCACTATTTTGTATATAAATTTTCCATTATCATTAGTATTATTATTATTATTATTATTGTATTGTTACTATCTTTTTGTTACTATAATTGTTAGACTATGATTATTTATATTGTGACTGTAAGTGAAATATTTTATAAGCCCTAATCTTATTTTATGTAGGGCGCTACTGTAAAGGAGTTCTTAAGCTCTAAGTGTACCCGTGAAAATAAAATCAATCAATCAATCATTTACATTAGGTGGTAAAACAAGTATTTACATGCGCTAACACGAACAAAATGTTAAATGAGATATTTATTACAAAATAACACTTTTTTCTTGGGTACTACCACTAGTACCCCCCCCTACCCCCCCCCCCATGTTGTAAATAAAAACATGTTGTTTTGTGATAAATATCTTGTGGGGGACCGATGGTAGATGTCGCATTCAACTACCTTGGATGGTGGGAAAGGATGATCGATACCACCAAACGCTGTCTCAGAAAGGTACTCGGTCGATCGCAGGTCGATGAAGAAGGACTCAACACTGTACTAATCAGTATTGAAGCCACCCTGAATTCACGTTCCATTGTGCAAGACGGGAGCAACCTTGAAGCTCTTACACTTTCTCACTTTCTGAACGGAGAGAAACTCACGACCCTTCCAAATGGACATGAGCCTGGTGGAAGAAGAGATCTGATCAAAGAATATCGATTAAAGATGAACATTGGAAGAGGGATTGCCTCCTGCAACTGCGGAGTTACCACGAGGTTAAGTGTCCAGCTGGTAAATACCCGAAACTGCGAGTTGGAGACCTTGCCCTCTTACAAGAAGACGTCCTGCCTAGGCATATGAGGAAGAGAGCCCGAGTCGACGAAATAATGAAAGGGAGAGATGGCCGAGTGAGGACAGCCATCCTGCGTCTCCCCGATGGTTCTAGAGTCAGCCGACTGGTGCAACTGCTGATTCTTCTCGAAATCAACCAGGGTGGGAACGATGTGGAGGACCAAGGGTAGTTGAATGCGACATCTACTGGCATATGTAATGCCATTGTAGATATGTTTTGTTCTCTTTGATAATAGATTGTTATTAAGAGAAATGTCTACGTAGTTGTCTATACGTAATTTATACCTCAGCATATCTTATGTAATATTTCTAATGTAAGGATGTAGGCTATAAATATTTGTTTTCCCGCCTAATGTAATTGGGCACCATTTGTGTTGACCGACTGAAAAGCAAAGTACAAGGCAACACTGAAATGAGAAAGAAAAGAAAACAAGTAGTCCCGTAATAGTACATTATGCAACGAGCCTATAATGGCTATAATTAAGACACGAGTATTTTTTATAAAACGAGCGTATGCGAGTTTTATAATTTCCATACGAGTGTCTTAATTACCATTATAGGCGAATTGCATACGACTGTTTATGTTCGACGATAATTATAACTTTATTATATGTTTTAACATAAATATTCATAAATATCTCTTCAGTCACTACAGTAGAATGTTGTGATCGGGTGCTGCGGTGGGTAGTATATCTCCCTTGTCCAAGCTCTCTGGACAACCGACGCATGCGCTCTGTGTGCTTCAATACCATATGTTCAGATTGCGCACCAGTATTCAGTAAAACTGTCACTGAAGTCGTGTCAAAATCACGCGCTGTGTAGAAATTGGTTTTAGGGATATTAAGGTACCGGTACAGTGCTATTTCTTGTCTCATATTCGCCAGTTTATTTACGCGAACATATGGACGGTGCGTATTCCATGTCGGTAATTTATTATAGTTCGATGTTGTGTTTATGTCCGACATGTTGGATTTTGAGTGCATGCGCGAAGGTATCGTTACCTAATTGCTCAATGAACGAGCTCTGATTGGCTGGAGAAACTGTATCATAATGAAAAACGGTGTTATAATGACCATCATTATGATACAATTTTCTAACACATAATAGTGAGAGTCGAACATAAAGAACTATACAGCCTATTTTCATGTATCCTACTTTAAGTATAGCCTTTATCAACATACACAATTTCAGTTTGATTGTTATCATAGATTAATAGATAATGAGAACCGTTTAAATATTTCGGATAGTCGCCATGTTGAATTTTCATATATGTAGGCCATAGAGTTATGTAATATTAAATGTAGGTTGTGGCGTGGGTTCATTATTCAAACGTTGACTTCGAACGCATGATTAGTAAACAATAAATAAAATCTTAATTATAAAATTTCGCACAGCCGTCATATTGAGGTTATGTAAGCAATTGAACTAAATTAGATGACAGTACCTTGACTAATTTAGTCAACTTTACACTTTCAAAATCTTAATTTCACTACGTAATATAGTTGATTTCCTTGAAAATTTTCTAAAGTTCAATTGTCGTTCATGTGCACATACAGGGAGTCCGAGAATGTTGTTCGCAGTGCCTACAAGCTGCTGCGAGGATTACGTCACCAGTTACGTTGGCAGCACGGCTGTCGCTTGTATCATAACAAACAAACAGTAAACTTTATACTCACCACAGCCACTCATAACATACTGTTGCACTCTTCCAATAATCTAACTATACACACTGACGATTTCGACAGCCCACACATGTGGCCTTCACCCTATCAAGGACACTGTGCTGCCAACTAAACTGATGACGCAACCACTCGCAGCTGCACGTAGCCGCTGCGAAGAACATTCTCGGACTCCCTGTATAATGTTTATAGCATAACTCCGCACTATGTTAGCATAATATGAGTCCGTTCTCATTACAATGTGTAGGTCTATAGATATTTGCTATACCAAGTTCCACTGTTTGGATGGTTAAATCGCGATAAAAGTATATTTAAATATTTCAACTTCGCTTGGCCGCCATGTTCGATTTGTAGTTAACAGGCTTTTGAAAGTCACATAAGTGAACTTCTAGTAGTGCCCGTTATCACCGTACAAAATTTTAGGGTGATATCAGTAATAGTTTCGGCGATATATAAGGTGCGTTCAAAAAGTAACGAGCCGGAGGCATAATTACAGAAACCAGTACCTGTATGTTAGAAGTATTGGCCCTGGCTGTTGAGGCACTTGTCCCACTGTGATACGAGGCGGTGAATGGCTCTATCATAAAATTCCCTGGGCTGCGATGTGAACCAGTTGCGCACGTACAGCTGGACGTCGGCGTCCGAGGTAAATCGTTGGCCCCGCAGAGCCCTTTTCAGGGGATCAAACAAGACGTAATCACAGGGAGAGAGGTCCGGACTGTATGGAGGGTGGCCGAGGACCTCCCATTTGAATGTATGCAGGAGTGCCGCGACTGTGTTGGCCGTATGAGGTCGTGCATTGTCGTGGAGCGACCACGGCGGCTATGGCGTTCACTGTCACTCGGCGGTCCTGGGTAATGAGTGCATCAACCAGCTGGACGTTGTCATCGGTAATGCAGGGGGGTGTCCCAGATCGGGCATCATCGGCTAACGACACCCGTCCTTCCCCGAAGCGCTTGTGCCACGCTTCGACCCTCGCAAGGGACATACAGTGTTCACCGTACACTTGTGACATTCGGCGATGAATGTCCGTTCCCCTACTCCTTCCGCTGTCAGAAACCGAACAACACCTCTTTGCTCTTCGGTTGATGCCTCCATGTCATTGTTTGCAATGCAACTGGCAGCGTTGGACGATTGATGCATGCTGCTGCTCGCTTTGTTTCGTCACGTGATGTGCACGCGTGCCCTCTAGCGACGGGCTGTGACCTTCCACGCTCTGGTCTGAACCACGCCTCGTTACACACGCCACGATTAGCCGATGTAGTCCCCGGTTTGCGCATTCCAGCCTCCGGCTTGTTACTTTATGAACGCACCTTATAGAATGCCGTTGAAATATTTCGCACAGCCGCCATGTTGGGTTGGTGAGACGTAATAACATTTGAAGGGCACGGCCTGGGTCGACCAAAATAGTACTATGACCTTACCGAGTTTCATTGAAATCGCTCCAGCCGTTTAAAAGGTATTAGGGGGGGGGGGGAGGGCATACACACCGACGCACACACACACACGGACAAAAGGTGGTCTATAGTAAAGCCATCATTACTTCCGACTTGGCGTTTCAGGGCTAGGCTAGTGTTTCGTTTGCTAAATCGCGACATCGCGAACGAAACTTAATTTGTCATGATATATAGTTTGGAATGATTGCCGGTGGTTGTTTAGTTCAAGTGATTTTCCTTCTGACCGCTAGGTAGCTCTAGGGTAAGTGGGAAGTGGTATCATTAATAGTTTCGGAGATATAAATGAAAATGGGCTAAGAATAATGTATATCATTTCAATTTAATGTAGGCTATCGTTTGTCAATTGAACATCATCAGGTCCAGGTAATAAAATCAAACAAGAATACAAGTGAAATTGTTCTACAAATCACTATGAAGCCTTTTGAAATATTAGTAGTCATTTTTAGTATTGCCCAATGAATCCATCCATTGGTAGAAGCTTTTCAGCCGGTCCACACAGTGTACACAATTAGATTGGGCGGGGAGTTACAATCAGTTTCGTTCTTCAAACGAACATCATCAGGCCATGTTCACTGCTCATACAACTACTAGACTATTGAAACGTACAATGCCGCCCACAAATAGTCGCCCTCCAGGAAATAATCCACAAAAAGGTGTGGCTACTAACGTCATCCCCCCATTTGCGTGGGATAATGATGATAATTGTTGTATTAAGAGGCCTAACATCTAGGTTATCGGCCCCGCTTGGTTTGGGTGATAGTGGAAATGAAACGTACTACTAAAACTAACAACTCACTTACAAACTAGAAGAGGAATTGGTCAACAAAAAGGAAACTAATGTAAGTAAAGGAAAGGAGGAAAGGAAATGCCCTCAACCCTCGAAGAATGAGAATTAAGGAACTTGGAAGGAAAGAGAGCCAAGAAAGGCAGAGAGAAAAGGGATGGAGGAGAGGGCCCGCCCCAAAGGCAATGGAAACAAAGAGGGAGGACTTGACACCCAGCTCAGGAATCCCTCGGGGTCACCGAATCCCAAGCTCACCAGACGTGAGCCCCTGAGGGTGTAGCAATATCTAGGGTGCACCAGAAGAGGTGGGGCTACACACACCCTGCCTCCTTGAGCGCCTTGAGCAGAAGGCAGGAGATAACATGAAAAGAAAAACGAGAGGTCTGACCCCTCGAAGGATGAGGGATCAGGAAAGATGAGAGAAGAGCCAATTAAGGCGGAAAAGTGAAAGACTTCCTAGGCTTCGGATACCGTAATACGCTTGGGGTCGGAAGACAACAAGAGTTGACTAAGAGAGGTCGACAGGAAAGAAGATGGAGAGGAGCCCGGCACAAGTAAGTGGAAGTGGAAGCAATGCCGAACTCAGATGGGGTCCCATGGTCGCCAACCCACGTCCCTCTAGATGTGAGCCCCTTGGGGAAAAAGCAAAGTCAACTAGGACATTAAACGTAAAACGGAAACTGTCTCCATACACCTGAAAACATTAAAATGTATAAAATCAGCCTAAGACGTATTTAAAATACATAAAATGTAAATTTATGACACACAACAGCAGCCTACATGACAATATTAGAGAAAAATGGTGGGGGAAAGTTGTAACAAATACGCTTAGTTTAGCACATTTTATTCTGAAATAGATCTATTACAATTCATTAATAAATGGGGCTAAATGAAAAGATGCAAAATATCGAAATCCTAACTCTAGTGATTATCCATGCCAGCAATCATACCGCGCCTTGAAACTGAAAGCATTAGAATGTTCTGAGAAGTGTACCCTGATATAAAGTGTCTGGAAATACAGTCGCGCAGCCAGACGTGGAGATGTTTATTACAAACACTAATAATGTTGATACTCGTATCGCCCGCTCCACTCAGGCGCAGGCACATAAAGTATCCTGGAAGCAGAGCATCGTGCAGCGTCACCTCACCATGAACTAGATCCAGACCGGGTGAATCAGCTGCCCCTAATAATATAGCTTTATGCAGCCCAACTAACGTGTGGTCGGGAAGGTCGATTTTAATTAATTAATTAATTAATTAAATGTCTAATTTCCTTCATTGCTTTTCCTACTATCTAAGATAAATCATATTGTATTATATAGAGCGCCAGGGAATGTTCCCCGCAGTGCCTACGTGCATCAAAAGTTAAGTTGGCAGCACGACGTCGTTGGCAGGGTGAATCCCCCATGTGTGGGCTGTAGGCTGTCGAAATCGTCAGTGAAAAGGGGTAAACTCTCCTGTAAGTGACTTTTATGGAGACTTCACCCCTTTTCACTCTACTAAAAACACACCCTGTCAGAAACAAGACACAACTTAGCGATACAGCCAAGCTAGATAAAAAAGGGGGGGGGGGGAATAGCGGTGGTTAATAGGTAAATGTTATCTGGATCAGGTGCACTATGTACTTTTTCTGCAATAAACATAGGCCGGTATGCGCGGAAGTACTAAAGGTGCCGGGACGTCTTCAATAGACCGGGCAGCGCTTAGTTCTAATGGCCTTTTAGTCCACGCGTGGCGAAGACAGTTCTACGGTTTTTAATAGTTATAGATCTTCCTGTATTCAATAACATACATTCTTATATAGATTTGGCAACGTCACACAAATAAACATTGCTCTGACCTCAGAAAGCACGTAGGAACAAAGGGGGGAGAAAGGAAAAACCAGTTTCGTCCAGTTAACACCCGGGTTCAGTCGACCAACACTGGTGCTAGAGTGAACACGAAACTGCTCGAAGCTCCAGCCAGGAAGACAACCGGATATCAGCCTGTATTATTACAGTATAACCATAGTTGCTTTTTTATAACCATATAATCACCCCAAGCAGACAAACTCCGGATTTTTATCACCATTTTAGCATTTCACCTAATATTAGATATACTACATTTAGCATACACCGACAGTTGCATTACCAATACTGCAACTAAATAATTGTACATATTGTAAATATTTGTCACCTGTATTCTCAAACATTGATGTTATAGCCTAAGTGTAATGGATCTGATGATGATCGCTTGACGATCGAAACTGGTCATCCTAGTGTATTTATTGATCTCATGTAATTTATTACAGGATTAGGGAATAACCCATCTCTTTTGGGTACATTCGTGTTGACCGACTGAAAAGCACCAAACTTTTGTTTTGCTCCAATATAATGCCAAGTAATGCAAGAAAATCAACACGCAAATTAGCTCAAGAAACAGGAATCTCTAAGTGGTCAGCACATAAAGCTGTAAGCTACAAGCTTCAATTGTTCCCTTATAAAGTCACCAGTTGATACAAGCGGCAGCCGTGTTGGCTGATGCTACTTCTCGCAGTAGCATGTAGGTGGTGCGGAGAACATTCCCTGATACCCCGTACAAACATCACAATAACATAACATAACCATTCCAAGTAGGCAAGACAACACGCCACGAGCCCAGAGTACACAAACATGGCTGATCTGTTCGACGGCGCGCTGTGCTCACATTCACAGCTAGACTATTCTTTGTGACGTATTGGCGTTCCATGCCAGGGGTGTCTGATAGTCTGCACCATCCACTAGGAAGTGTTTAGATCTCGGATAGTACACACTGTAGGACCCATGTTCATTATTTTTGATGTGTAACATTTTTCCACTGGGTTGCTGGATATTTTTGTGGAAGTGATTTTCAAAAATGGGACGGATGTGGATCGATCGATCCAGCTGGGAGTGGTAAGATCCAGGAAACAATGAGCGCGCGCGGTGTCGGAAATTGATACCATTTTTGACGGTAAACGCTCATGCGATTACTGGTGTCAACTGATTGAAGCCCATGCTATACGGGAACTAGGCAAGCCTTCATGAACTATTGCTGAATACAGTCTCTTTACTCACAAGAGGGTCTATTCATAAGGCATCTTAAACTCAATTTCACGCTGGAATATTATCGAAACAAGAAAATATAAATGAAACTTAATTCCGTAATGCAGTATTATTGAAACGTGGAAATAAGTCACTATTTTGTGCATTATATTTGCGTGCTCGAAATAGCCTTGGTGTTAGCGACCCTGACTGTGAACCTGGAGATCTCGGGTTCGTTTCCCGGACTGGATAGATATTTTTGCTACCAGATTATCATTTTAAACTATATTTATCATATCAATATGACTCATTTTAACAGAATCCATATGAAATTACGTATTGGTCTGTGAATCAAGAGGTCCGGGAACTGGGCAAGCCTTTCATGATCTACTGCTGTGCACATTGCATTTACTCGCAAGTTGGCCTATTTATAAGGAATTTAAGGTTATGAGCGGTGTCGCGTCAATTAATCTAGTTGATCCATATCGTATTCTTCATTTAGGCTAGTGCTGGTGGAAGCTACAAATCATCTAATAAAATGAGTTCCGTGTTATAAACTACAATATCTGTAAAACACTCCCTTTTACAATAGATTAATATTTGTGCCAATCTATATATATAAAGCTCAATGTTTGTCTGTCTGTCTGTCTGTCTGTCTGTCTGTTACGTATACAAATCCACACCGTTTCACCGATCTGAACCAAAATTTGTATACTTACCCTTCGGAACCCTGCGGGTAACCCTGTCCACTTGAAATTTCCGAGAGACCACCCCATTCCCTGCATTTAGGCCCTTTGGCCCAAATCTACACCGTTTCTCCGATCTCAACCAAAATTTGTATACTTACCCTATGTAACCTTGTGAATAACACTGTCCACTTAAAATTTCGTACAGACCACCCCATTTCCTGCATTTAGGCCCTTTGGCAAACATCTACACCGTTTCACCGATCCGAACCAAAATTTGTATACTTACCCTTTCCAACCCTGCGGGTAACCCTGTCCACTTGAAATTTCGGACAGACCACCCCAATCTCTGCATTTAGGCCCTTTGGTCCAAATCTACACCGTTTCACCGATCAGAACCAAAATTTGTATACTTACCCTTTGGTACCCTGCGAGTAACACTGTCTGCTTGAAATTGCGGACAGACCACTCCATTCTCTGCATTTAGGCCCTTTGGCACAAATCCACACCGTTTCACCGATCTGACCCAAATTTTACATACTTACCCTTTGGAACCCGACAAGTTACACTGCTCACTTAAAATTTCGGACAGACCACACTAATCCCTGTTTTTTGTCCCTTTGGCACAAAACTACACCGTTTCACCTATCTCAACCAGATTTTACATAATTACCCTTTGGAACCCGACGAGTAACACTGTAAATTTAAAACTTTGGACAGACCCCCCCCCCCCTTTCCCTGCATTTAGGCCCTTTGAAACAAATCTACACCGTTTCACTGATCTGAACCAAATTGTTTATACTTACCCTTTGGAACCCGATGAGTAGCACTGTCGACATGAAATTTCAGACACACCAATCTATTCCCTGCATTTAGGCCCTTTGGCACAAATCTACACGGTTTCACCGATCTGAACCAAATGTTACATACTTACCCATTGGAACCCGATGAGTAACACTGTCCACTTGAAATTTCTGACATACCACTCCATTCCCTGCATTTAGCTCAGGAATCCCTCGGGGTTGTCAGCTTCCTAACTCACCAGCCATGAGCCCTTGAGGGTGTACCAGAAGTGGTGGGGCTCCACACACCCTACCTCTTTGAGGGCCTTGAGCAGAAGGCAGGAGATATTATGTAAAGGAAAAGAAGGCAGACCCCTCGAAGAATGAGGGCATCAGGAAAGATGAGACAACTGCCAATTAAGGCGGGAAATGCCAAGACTCCTTAGCCCTCGGATACCCTAATACAGTCGGGGTCGGAAGAGAACAAGAGTTAACCAAGGGAGGCCGAGAGGAAAGGGAACTGAAAGGAGCCCGGCACCAGGAAGTAGAAGCGATGCCAGACTCAGCTGGGGTCCCGTGGTCGCTAACACACGTCCCACAACTTGTGAGACCCTGGGGGGGGGGGGGGGTCAGTTGTGAGAATAGCTTGCAGATTCATCGCGAGGTGACATGAGAGGACTTTCCAGAGCCCGCCGTGTTATCTGCTGTCTATGCTTATGCCAGCACAGGGCCGTTGCTCAAGCCACTGTGGTGTTGCGAAAGAGTGAGTGATTCCCCGGCCAATCTAAATAGGACGGGGAACCCCGAACGAGTGTCATCATATTTCGTCATCATCTGCGATCATCTCAGGTTCGTCCAGCTCGGATCCATATTCTTTGCCGAGCAGTACGCCATAAGCTCTTTCACTAGACGCATCGAGAACAGGACTAAGCCAGAAAATAAGGTTGAGACTTCGGAAGACATCGAAGCCAGACATCTGAATTACCAATATAAGTTTTAAAATTACACCATGTTCGTTTAGTAGTCATTTTTTCAACCTTATTATTATCATCATAAGTGCAAATGACCTAGATGTTACGCGCATCATACCAATAATCACCGCCGCATAAATCTTTCTCGACTGTGATTTTTAAAATATTTATTTTTAATACAGTACATTGTGTACATTATAAGTTGAAGTGTCAATTCAATATCGGTAGTAGTTTCCCTTATCATCCTCATCATAAGGGCAAATGACCTAGATGTTACGCCCATTACACCATTAATCACCACACACAATAAGTCTACCTCGGCTGGGAATTTTGAAATATGTATTTCTATTATGGTAGTTTGTAAGTTTGACGTGTCAATTCAATAGTAGTTTTCATTATCATCCTTATCAAAAGGGCAAATGACCTAGATATTATGCCCTCATTGTCTTTGGGGGCAAATGAACTAGATTTTAAGTCCATTATATTTCTAAGGAGAATTTGAGGCATTATCATCATTCCACCGGGCGAAGCCGGGTACTACTGCTAGTAATAGTATAAAATGTCGGTGTATCAACAATTTCACGTGAGGTTTCTTCTATGTCAGATGTTACACACCATATGCGACTACTGTAAGGCTCGTAATTTTTCTATATCACTTATCCAACAAGCTCGGTTTTACCCACGGAATTTGTGAAGGATCATTCCTCTACCGTCGCAAGGACGGTGTCTGGAAGATGAACACACGGTGACAGGCGACTGCTAACTTGTTTCTAATTAAGGGAGGCTCAGGGAAAGGATTCTTGAAGGAAGTTGAACGTGGACCTGTAGAGAGAATCCGTCCCGACATTTGCCTGGTGGTAAAAAGGGGAAACCACGAAATAAAATGCATAGACATGAAGAATGGTATGAACCCGTGAGGGGTGGCCATTACTTGAGCAACGTTAAAGGTGGCGCGGGGTCATTTCAGACCCTCCGAAATTATTTATTTCTAGTAACGACAATTATTTCATTTATGCTACTGATATGGCATGAAAACATTCACTGAATTAATGAGCAAGTATATTTGTCTAAAATGAAAACTATGCACATATTAAAAACGGGTATTTATACTATAATAATAAATGGTGCAGATCTGACAGAAAATCATCAATTTTTATGAAATCTATTATATATAATCCAAAATTGACTCATCACCGCACGGCCCAAACCACTAGACATAGAAAGCTGAAATTTTGCATGTTGGTAGATCCGAGTATCTAGAGGCTCACTAAGAAACGGTTTTTGAAAATTCAATTTGTAAGTGACTTTTTTAGGCCCTTTGGCATTGACCATCCAAAATTGACTCATCGAAGCAAGGCTCAAACCACTAGACCTAGAAAGCTGAAATTTTGCATGTTGGTTGATCCGAGTATGTAGAGGCCCACTAAGAAACGGTTTTTGAAAATTCAATTTGTAACTGACGTTTTTCGGCCCTTTGGCACTGAGCAAGGACAGTCGGTACAAAGATCGGATTTAGACCATTTTAAGCCGCCAGATACGAGAAACAATACTCGGAGGTCCTGTAGGGACCCCGAAACACACTTCTTAAGTTCCTAAAATGAACGGTTTCGGAGATGTTCCCAAATAACTGTGTTCCCTCGGAGAAACAGATCAACGTTACTATGGCAACCGCAGAAATTTCCGAGACCGGGGATAGTTTTCTGGCAATATCTGGAAAACCGTTCGTTTTAGGGCCTTAAAACGCGGGATGCGGTTCCAACATCTTTGAAGTGGAAACCACGAACATTGCTCCTCGCATTGATACGCGCAAGAAGAGCTATATTTCATATTTCTACAAGCAAATCGACTTGGAAAGTCTCATCTATTATATGTAATCCAAAATTGACTCATCACCGCAGGGCTCAAACCACTAGACCTAGAAAGCTGGAATTTTGCATGTTGGTTGATCCGAGTATAAGAGGCTCACTAAGAAACGGTTTTTGAAAATTCAATTTGTAAGTGACTTTTTTCGGCCCTTTGGCACAGAGCAAGTACAGTCGGTATAAAGGACGGATTTAGCTCATTTTAAGCCGCCAGATACGAGAAACAATACTCGCAGGTCCTGTAGGGACCCCGAAAATCACTTTTTATGATCTTAAAATGAACGGTTTCGGAGATATTCCCAAATAACTGTGTTCCCTCGGAAAAACAGATCAACGTTACTATGGCAACCGCTGAAATTTCGCAGACCGGGGATAGTTTTCTGGCAATATCTCGAAAACCGTTCGTCTTAGGGCCTTAAAACGCGGGGTTCGGTTCCCACTTCTTGGAAGTGGAAACCACGAACATTGCTCCTCGCATTGATACGCGCAAAAAGAGCTATATTCCATATATCTACGAGCAAATCGACTCGGAAAGTCTCATTTCTTATATATAATCCAAAACAGACTCATCACCGCAGGGCTCAAACCACAAGACCTAGAAAGCTGAAATTTTGCATGTTGGTTGATCCGAGTATGTAGAGCCTCACTAAGAAACCGTTTTTGAAAATTCAATTTGTAAGTGACTTTTTTCGGCCCTTTGGCATTGACCATCCAAAATTGACTCATCGACGCAGGGCTCAAACCACTAGACCTAGGAAGCTGAAATTTTGCATGTTGGTTGATCCGAGTACGTAGAGGCCAACTAAGAAATGGTTTTTGAAAATTCAATTTGTAAGTGACTTTTTTCGGCCCTTTGGCACTGAGCAAGGACAGTCGGTACAAAGGTCGGATTTGGATAATTTTAAGCCGCCAGATACGAGAAACAATACTCTGAGGTCCTGTAGGGACACCGAAACACACTTTTAAGTACCTAAAATGAACAGTTTCGGAGATATTCCCAAATAACTGTGTTCCCTCAGAGAAACAGATCAACGTTACTATGGCAACCGCTGAAATTTCCCAGACAGGAGATAGTTTTCTGGCAATATCTCGAAAACCGTTCGTTTTAGGGCCTTAAAACGCGGGGTTCGTTTCCCACCTCTTTGAAGTGGAAACCACGACCATTGCTCCTCGCATTGATACGCGAAAAAAGAGCTATATTCCATATTTCTACCAGCAAATCGACTTGGAAAGGCTCATCTATTATATATAATCCAAAATTGACTCATCACCGCAGGGCTCAAACCACTAGACATAGAAAGCTGAAATTTTGAATGTTGGTTGATCCGAGTATGTAGAGCCTCACTAAGAAACCGTTTTTGAAAATTCAATTTGTAAGTGACTTTTTTCGGCCCTTTGGCATTGACCATCCAAATTGAACTCATCGACGCAGGGCTCAAACCACTAGACCTAAAAAGCCGAAATTTTGCATGTTGGTTGATCGGAGTATGTAGAGGCCAACTAAGAAACGGTTTTTGAAAATTCAATTTGTAAGTGACTTTTTTCGGCCCATTGGCACTGAGCAAGGACAGTCGGTACAAAGGTCGGATTTAGATCATTTTAAGCCGCCAGATACGAGACACAATACTCTGAGGTCCTGTAGGGACCCCGAAACACAAATTTTAAGTTCCTAAGATGAACGGTTTCGGAGATATTCCCAAATAACTGTGTTCCCTCGGAGAAACAGATCAACGTTACTATGGCAACCGCTGAAATTTCCGAGACCGGGGATAGTTTTCTGGCAATATCTCGAAAATCGTTCGTTTAAGGGCCCTAAAACGCGGGATGCGGTTCCAACTTCTTTGAAGTGGAAACCACGAACATTGCTCCTCGCATTGATACGCGCAAGAAGAGCTATATTTCATATTTCTACGAGCAAATCGACTTGGAAAGTCTCATCTATTATATGTAATCCAAAATTGACTCATCACCGCAGGGATCAACCCATTAGACCTAGAAAGCTGAAATTTGGCATGTTGGTTGATCCGAGTATGTAGAGGCTCACTAAGAAACGGTTTTTGAAAATTCAATTTGTAAGTGACTTTTTTCGGCCCTTTGGCACAGAGCAAGTACAGTCGGTATAAAGGTCGGATTTAGCTCATTTTAAGCCGCCAGATACGAGAAACAATACTCGGAGGTCCTGTAGGGACCCCGAAACACACTTTTATGTACCTAAAACGAACGGTTTCGGAGATATTCCCAAATAACTGTGTTCCCTCTGAGAAACAGATCAACGTTACTATGGCATCCGCTGAAATTTCCCAGACAGGGGATAGTTTTCTGGCAATATCTCGAAAACCATTCGTTTTAGGTCCTTAAAATGCGGGGTTCAATTCCCACTTCTATGGAGTGGAAACCACGAACATTGCTTCTCGCATAGGTACGCGCAAGAATAGCTATATTCCATATTTCTACCAGCAAATCGACTTGGAAAGGCTCATCTATTATATATAAACCAAAACTGACTCATCGCCGCGGGCTCTAACCACAAGACCTAGAAAGCTGAAATTTTGCATGTTGGTTGATCCGAGTATGTAGAGGCTCACTAATAAACAGTTTAAAAAAATTAAATTTGTAAGTGACTTTTTTCGGCCTTTTGGCATTGACCATCCAAAATTGACTCATCGACGCAGGGCTCAAACCACTAGACCTAGAAAGCTGAAATTTTGCATGTTGGTTGATCCGAGTATGTAGAGGCCCACTAAGAAATGGTTTTTGAAAATTCAATTTGTAAGTGACTTTTATCGGCCTTTTTGCACTGAGCAAGGACAGTCGGTACAAAGGTCGTATTTAGCTCATTTTAAGCCGCCAGAAACGAGAAACAATATTCGGAGGTCTTGTAGGGACCCCGAAACACACTTTTAAGTACCTAAAATGAACAGTTTCGGAGATATTCCCAAATAATTGTGTTCCCTCAGAGAAACAGATCAACGTTACTATGGCAACCGCTGAAATTTCCCAGACAGGGGATAGTTTTCTGGCAATATCTCGAAAACCGTTCGTTTTAGGGCCTTAAAACGCGGGGTTCGGTTCCCACTTCTTTGAAGTGGAAACCACGACCATTTCTCCTCGCATTGATACGCGCAAAAAGAGCTATATTCCATATTTCTACCAGCAAATCGACTTGGAAAGGCTCATCTATTATATATAATCCAAAATTGACTCATAAACGCAGGGCTCAAACCACTATACATAGAAAGCTGAAATTTTTCATGTTGGTTGCTCCTCGCATTGATACGCGCAAGAAGAGCTATATTTCATATTACTACGAGCAAATCGACTTGGATAGTCTCATTTATTATATATAATCCAAAATTGACTCATCACCGCAGGGCCCAAACCACTAGACCTAGAAAGCTGGAATTTTGCATGTTGGTTGATCCGGGTATGTAGATGCTCACTAAGAAACGGTTTTTGAAAATTCAATTTGTAAGTGACTTTTTTAGGCCCTTTGGCACAGAGCAAGTACAGTCGGTATAAATGTCGGATTTAGCTCATTTTAAGCCGCCAGATACGAGAAATATTACTCGGAGGTCCTGTAGGGACCCCGAAACATACTTTTATGTACCTACAATGAATGGCAACCGCTGAAATTTCCCAGACAGGGGATAGTTTTCTGGCAATATCTCGAAAACCATTCGTTTTAAGTCCTTAAAATGCGGGGTTCGATTCCAACTTCTATGGAGTGGAAACCACGAACATTGCTTCTCGCATAGATACGCGCAAGGAGAGCTATATCCCATATTTCTACCTGCAAATCGACTTGGAAAGGCTCATCTATTATATAATCCAAAATTGACTCATCACCGCAGGGCTCAAACCACTAGACATAGAAAGCTGAAATTTTGCATGTTGGTTGATCCGAATATGTAGAGGCCCACTAAGAAATGGTCTTTGAAAATTCAAATTGTAAGTGACTTTTTTCGGAGCTTTGGCACTGAGCAAGGACAGTCGGTAAAAAGGTCGGATTTAGCACATTTTAAGCCACCAGATACGAGAAAAAATACTCGGAGGTCCTGTAGGGACCCCGAAACACACTTTTTAAGATCCTAAAATGAACGGTTTCGGAGATATTCCCAAATAACTGTGTTCCCTCGGAAAAACATATCAACGTTACTATGGCAACCGCTAAAAAATCGCAGACCGGGGATAGTTCTCTGGCAATATCTCGAAAACCGTTCGTTTTAGGGCCTTAAAACGCGGGGTTCGGTTCCCACTTCTTTGAAGTGGAAACCACGACCATTGCTCCCCGCATTAATACGCACAAAAAGAGCTATATTCCATATTTCTACGAGCAAATCGACTTGGAATGTCTCATCTCTTTATCTAATCCAAAATTGACTCATCACCGCAGGGCCCAAACCACAAGACCTAGAAAGATGAAATTTTTCGTGTTGGTTGATCCGAGTATCTAGAGGCTCACTAAAAAACAGTTTTTGAAAATTCAATTTGTAAATGACTTTTTTCGGCCCTTTGGCATTGACCATCCAAAATTGACTCATCGACGCAGGGCTCAAACCACTAGACCTAGAATGCTGAAATGTTGCATGTTGGTTGATCCGAGTATGTAGAGGCCCGCTAAGAAAGGGTTTTTGAAAATTCAATTTGTAAGTGACTTTTTTCGTCCCTTTTGTACTGAGCAAGGACAGTCGCTACAAAGGTCGGATTTAGCTCATTTTAAGCCGCCAGATAGGAGAAACAATACTCGGAGGTCCTGTAGGGACCCCGAAACACACTTTTAAGTACCTAAATTGAACAGTTTCGGAGATATTCCCAAATAACTGTGTTCCCTCAGAGAAACAGATCAACGTTACTATGGCAACCGCTGAAATTTCCCAGACCGGGGATGGTTTTCTGACAATATCTCGAAAACCGTTCGTTTTAGGGCCTTAAAACGCGGGGTTCGGTTCCCACTTCTTTGACGTGGAAACAACGACCATTGCTCCTCGCATTGATACGCGCAAAAAAAGCTATATTCCATATTTCTACGAGCAAATCGACATGGAAAGTCTCATCTATTATATATAATCCAAAATTGACTCATCACCGCAGGGCCCAAACCACTAGACCTAGAAAGTTGAAATTTTGCATGTTGGTTGTTCCGAGGATGTAGAGGCCCACTAAGAAATGGTTTTTGAAAATTCTATTTGTAAGTGACCTTTTTCGGCCCTTTTGTACTGAGCAAGGACAGTCGGTACAAAGGTCGGATTTAGCTCATTGTAAGCCGCCAGATAGGAGAAACAATACTCGGAGGTCCTGTAGGGACCCCGAAACACACTTCTAAGTACCTAAAATGAACAGTTTCGGAGATATTCCCAAATAACTGTGTTCCCTCGGAGAAACAGGTCAACGTTACTATGGCAACCGCTGAAATTTCCGAGACCGGGGATAGTTTTCTGGCAACATCTCGAAAACCGTTCGTTTTAGGGCCTTAAAACGCGGGATGCGGTTCCAACGTCTTTGAAGTGGAAACCACGAACATTGCTCCTCGCATTGATACGCGCAAGAAGAGCTATATTTCATATTTCTACGAGCAAATCGACTTGGAAAGTCTCATCTATTATATGTAATCCAAAATTGACTCATCACCGCAGGGCTCAAACCACTAGACCTAGAAAGCTGAAATGTTGCATGTTGGTTGATCCGAGTATGTAGAGGACCACTAATAAACGGTTTTTGAAAATTCAATTTGTAAGTGACTTTTTTCGGGACTTTGGCACTGAGCAAGGACAATCGGTACTAAGGTCGGATTTAGCTCATTATAATCCGCCAGATACGAGAAACAATACACGGAGGTCCTGTAGGGACACCGAAACACACTTTTTAAGATCCTAAAATGAACGGTTTTGGAGATATTCCTAAATAACTCTGTTCCCTCGGGGAAACAAATCCACGTTACTATGGCAACCGCTGAAATTTTCCAGACCGGGGATAGTTTTCTGGCAATATCTCGAAAACCGTTCGTTTTAGGGCCTTAAAACGCGGGGTTCGGTTCCCACTTCTTTGAAGTGGAAACCACGACCATTGCTCCCCGCATTAATACGCACAAAAAGAGCTATATTCCATATTTCTACGAGCAAATCGACTTGGAAAGTCTCATTTATTATATTTAATCCAAAATTTACTCATCACCGCAGGGCCCAAACCACAAGACCTAGAGAGCTGGAATTTTGCATGTTGGTTGAACCGAGTATATAGAGGCTCACTAAGAAACGGTTTTTGAAAATTCAATTTGCAAGTGACTTTTGTCGGCCCTTTGTCACAGAGCAAGTACAGTCGGTATAAAGGTCGGATTTAGCTCATTTTAAGCCGCCAGATACGAGAAACAATACTCGGAGGTCCTGTAGGGACCCCGAAACACACTTTTATGTACCTAAAATGAACAGTTTCGGAGATATTCCCAAATAACTGTGTTCCCTCTGAGAAACAGATCAACGTTACTATGGCAACCGCTGAAATTTCCCAGACAGGGGATAGTTTTCTGGCAATATCTCGAAAACCGTTCGTTTAAGGGCCTTAAAACGCGGGGTTCGGTTCCCACTTCATTGAAGTGGAAACCATGACCATTGCTCCTCCCATTGATACGCGCAAAAAGAGCTATATTCCATATTTCTACCAGCAAATCGACTTGGACAGGCTCATCTATTATATATAATCCAAAATTGACTCATAACCGCAGGGCTCAAACCACTAGACATAGAAAGCAGAAATTTTGCATGTTGGTTGATCCGAGTATGCAGAGGACCACTAATAAACGGTTTTTGAAAATTCAATTTGTAAGTGACTTTTTTCGGCCCTTTGGCACTGAGCAAGGACAATCGGCACTAAGGTCGGATTTAGCTCATTATAATCCGCCAGATACGAGAAACAATACACGGAGGTCCTGTAGGGACCCCGAAACACACTTTTTAAGATCCTAAAATAAACGGTTTTGGAGATATTCCCAAATAACTCTGTTCCCTCGGTGAAACAGAACAACGTTACTATGGCAACCGCTGAAATTTCCCAGACAGGGGATAGTTTTCTGGCAATATCTCGAAAACCGTTCGTTTTAGGGCCTTAAAACGCGGGGTTCGGTTCCCACTTCTTTGAAGTGGAAACCACGACCATTGCTCCCCGCATTGATAAGCACAAAAAGAGCTATATTCCATATTTCTACGAGCAAATCGACTTGGAAAGTCTCATTTATTATATATAATCCAAAATTGACTCATCACCGCAGGGCCCAAACCACTAGACCTAGAAAGCTGGAATTTTGCATTTTGGTTGATCCGAGTATATAGAGGCTCACAAAGAAACGGTTTCTGAAAATTTAATTTGTAAGTGACTTTTTTCGGCCCTTTGGCACAGAGCAAGTACAGTCGGTATAAAGGTCGGATTTAGCTCATTTTAAGCCGCCAGATACGAGAAACATTACTCGGAGGTCCTGTAGGGACCCCGAAACACACTTTTATGTACCTACAATGAACGGTTTCGGAGATATTCCCAAATAACTGTGTTCCCTCTGAGAAACAGATCAACGTTACTATGGCAACAGCTGAAATTTCCCAGACAGGGGATAGTTTACTGGCAATATCTCGAAAACCATTCGTTTTAGGTCCTTAAAATGCGGAGTTCAATTCCCACTTCTATGGAGTGGAAACCACGAACATTGCTTCTCGCATAGATACGCGCAAGAAGAGCTATATTCCATATTTCTACGAGCAAATCGACTTGGAAAAGTCCATCTATTATATATAATCCAAAATTGACTCATCACCGCAGGACTCAAACCACTAGACATAGAAAGCTGGAATTTTGCATGTTGGTTGATTCGAGTATGTAGAGGCCCACTAATAAACGGTTTTTGAAAATTCAATTTGTAAGTGACTTTTTTCTGTCCTTTGGCACTGAGCAAGGTCAATCGGTACTAAGGTCGGATTTAGCTCATTATAAGCCGCCAGATACGAAAAACAATACTCGGAGGTCCTGTAGGGACCCCGAAACACACTTTTTAAGATCATAAAATGAACGGTTTTGGAGATATTCCTAAATAACTCTGTTCCCTCGGAGAAACAGATCAACGTTACTATGGCAACCGCTGAAATTTCCCAGACCGGGGATAGTTTTCTGACAATATCTCGAAAACCGTTCGTTTTAGGGCCTTAAAACGCGGGGTTCGGTTCACACTTCATTGAAGTGGAAACAACGACCATTGCTCCTCGCATTGATACGCGCAAAAAGAGCTATATTCCATATTTCTACGAGCAAATCGACATGGAAAGTCTCATCTATTATATATAATCCAAACTTGACTCATCACGGCAGGGCCCAAACCACTAGACCTAGAAAGCTGAAAATTTGCATGTTGGTTGTTCCGAGGATGTAGAGGCTCACAAAGAAACGGTTTTTGAAAATTCAATTTGTAAGTGACTTTTTTCGGTCCTTTGGCACTGAGCAAGGACAATCGGTACTAAGGTCGGATTTAGCTCATTATAAGCCGCCAGATACGAAAAACAATACTCGGAGGTCCTGTAGGGACCCCGAAACACACTTTTAAGTACCTAAAATGAAAGGTTTCGGAGATGTTCCCAAATAACTGTGTTCCCTCGGAGAAACAGATCAACGTTACTATGGCAACCGCTGAAATTTCCGAGACCGGGGATAGTTTTATGGCAACTTCTCGAAAGCCGTTCGTTTTAGGGCCTTAAAACGCGGGATGCGGTTCCAACTTCTTTGAAGTGGTAAACACGAACATTGCTCCTCGCTTTGATACGCGCAAGAAGAGCTATATTTCATATTTCTACGAGCAAATCGACTTGGAAAGTATCATCTATTATATGTAATCCAAAATTGACTCATCACCGCAGGGCTCAAACCACTAGACCTAGAAATCTGAAATTTTTCATGTTGGTTGATCCGAGTATGTAGAGGCTCACTAAGAAACGGTTTTTGAAAATTCAATTTGTAAGTGACTCTTTTCAGCCCTTTGGCACAGAGCAAGTACAGTCGGTATAAAGGTCGGATTTAGCTCATTTTAAGCCGCCAGATACGAGAAACAATATTCGGAGGTCCTGTAGGGTCCCCGAAACACACTTTTTAAGATCTTAAAATGAACGGTTTTGGAGATATTCCTAAATAACTCTGTTCCCTCGGAGAAACAGATCAACGTTACTATGGCAACCGCTGAAATTTCCCAGACCGGGGATAGTTTTCTGACAATATCTCGAAAACCGTTAGTTTTAGGGCCTTAAAACGCGGGGTTCGGTTCCCACTTCTTTGTAGTGGAAACAACGACCATTGCTCCTCGCATTGATACGCGCAAAAAGAGCTATATTCCATATTTCTACGATCAAATCGACATGGAAAGTCTCATCTATTATATATAATCCAAAATTGACTCATCACCGCAGGGCTCAAACCACTAGACCTAGAAAGCTAAAATTTTGCATGTTGGTTGATCCGAGTATATAGAGGCTCACTAAGAAACGGTTTTTGAAAATTCAATTTGTAAGTGACTTTTTTCGGCCCTTTAGCACTGAGCAAGGACAATCGGTACTAAGGTCGGATTTAGCTCATTATAATGAGCCAGATACGAGAAACAATACACGGAGGTCCTGTAGGGACCCCGAAACACACTTTTTAAGATCCTAAAATGAACGGTTATGGAGGTATTCCCAAATAACTCTGTTCCCTCGGAGAAACAGATCAACGTTACTATGGCAACCGCTGAAATTTTCCAGACCGGGGATAGTTTTCTGACAATATCTCGAAAACCGTTAGTTTTAGGGCCTTAAAACGCGGGGTTCGGTTCCCACTTCTTTGTAGTGGAAACAACGACCATTGCTCCTCGCATTGATACGCGCAAAAAGAGCTATATTCCATATTTCTACGATCAAATCGACATGGAAAGTCTCATCTATTATATATAATCCAAAATTGACTCATCACCGCAGGGCTCAAACCACTAGACCTAGAAAGCTAAAATTTTGCATGTTGGTTGATCCGAGTATGTAGAGGCCCACTAAGAAATGGTTTTTGAAAATTCAATTTGTAAGTGACTTTTTTCGGCCCTTTTGCACTGAGCAAGGACAGTCGGTACAAAGGTCGGATTTAGCTCATTTTAAGCCGCCAGATACGAGAAACAATATTCGGAGGTCCTGTAGGGACCCCGAAACACACTTTTAAGTACCTAAAATGAACAGTTTCGCAGATATTCCCAAATAACTGTGTTCCCTCAGAGAAACAGATCAACGTTACTAAGGCAACCGCTGAAATTTCCCAGACAGGGGATAGTTTTCTGGCAATATCTCGAAAACCGTTCGTTTTAGGGCCTTAAAACGCGGGGTTCGGTTCCCACTTCTTTGAAGTGGAAACCACAACCATTGCTCCCCGCATTGATACGCACAAGAAGAGCTATATTCCTTATTTCTACGAGCAAATCGACTTGGAAAGTCTCATTTATTATATACTAGCAGTAGTACCCGGCTTCGCCCGGTGGAATGATGATAATGTTTTAAGGTCTCCTTAGAAATATAATGGACTTAAAATCTAAGTCATTTGCCCCCAAAGACAATGAGGGAGTAGCCTAATATCAAGGTCATTTTCCCTTTTGATAAGGATGATAATAAAAACTACTGTTGAATTGACACGTCAAACTTACAAACTACCGTAATAGAAATACATATTTCAAAATTCACAGGCGAGGAAGACTTATTGTGTGTGGTGATTAATGGTGTAATGGGCGTAACATCTACTGTAGGTCATTTGCTCTTATGATGAGGATGATAAGGGAAACTACTACCGGTATTGAATTGACACTTCAACGTATAATGTACACAATGTACTGTAATAAAAATAACTATATGGCGGCTTCGGTGGCGTATTTGGTAGCATGCTGAGCTTCTATGCCCAAGATAGCGGGTTCAAACCCGGCCGAAGCCGTCGGATATTTTAAGAGCGTTAAAAATCCGTCAGTATGCCTTTATCGGAGGGGAAGTAAAGCCGGCGGTCCCATGTCAGATTTATGGCATGTTAAAGAACCTTCCACTAATTACACCTGTGTGAAGCTAAATTGGATAGGTAAACAACGCTCATAGATGTCTACGTCCGTTGCCAAGAGCCGACTGCAGTGGCGTCTAGTAGCTAAGTTCCGAACTTGGCCTAGTAGTCGTTGACGGTGGCGCTTGGCTGCAAAAGTACGAACTATTTGAAGAATTCTAAGTTGCAGTTTGTACTTAAATTAAAAAACAGATAACACACACTAATACAGTCATCACAATTAACACCGGTTATCAGACAGATTCTACACACACCCAAAGTACACGGGGCTACATGACCGCGTTGTCGCAGCCCCTAAACTTAACAACCAACCAACCAAAAATAAATATTTTAAAAATCACAGTCGAGAAAGACTTTATGCGGCGGTGATTATTGGTATGATGCGCGTAACATCTAGGTCATTTGCACTTATGATGATAATAATAAGGTAATGAAAAAATGACTACTAAACGAACATGGTGTTATTTTAAAACTGATATAGGTAATTCAGGTGTCTAGCTTCGATGTCTTCCAAAGTCTCAACCTTATTTTCTGGCTTAGGCCTGTACTGGATGCGTCTAGTGAAAGAGCGTACTGCTCGGCAAAGACAAAGAATATAGGTCCAAGCTGCACGAACCTGAGATGATCGCAGATGATGACGAAATACGATGACACGTTCGGGGTTCCCCGTCCTATACATATTGACCGGGAATCACTCACTGTTTCGCAACGGCCCTGTGCTGGCATCAGCATAGACAGCAGGAGATAACACGGCGGGCTCTGTAAAGTACTCTCAAGTCACTTCGCGATGAATCAGCAAGCTATTTTCACAACTGACCCCCCCCCCCAGGGTCTCACAAGTTGTGGGACGTGGGTTGGCGACCACGGAACCCCAGCTGAGTCTGGCATCGCTTCTACTTCCTGGTGCCGGGCTCATTTCAGTTCTCTTTCCTATCGGCCTCCCTTGGTCAACTCTTGTTCTCTTCCGACCCAGACTGTATTAGGGTATCCGAGGGCTAGGGAGTCTTTCAATTTCCCGCCTTAATTGGCTTTGTCTCATCTTTCCTGATACCCTCATTCTTCGAGGGGTCTGCCTTCTTTTCCTTTTCATAATATCTCCTGTCTTCTGCTCAAGGCCCTCAAAGAGGCAGGGTGTGTGTAGACCCACCACTTCTGGTACACCCTCAAGGGCTCATGACTGGTGAGTTAGGAAGCTGGCAACCCCGAGGAATTCCTGAGCTACATGCAGGGAATGGAGTGGTATGTCAGAAATTTCAAGTGGACAGTGTTACGCATCGGGTTCCAAAGGGTAAGTATACACACTTTGTTTTCGATCGGTGAATGATGTAGATTTGTACCAAAGGGCCTTAATGCGGGAAATGGAGTGGTCTGTTCGAAATTTCGAGTGGACAGTGTTACTCGTCGAGTTCCAAACGGTAATTATGTAAAATCTGGTTGAGATCGGTGAAACGGTGTAGTTTTGTGCCAAGGGCAAAAATGCAGGGAATGGAGTGGCCTGTCCAAATTTTAAAGTGGACAGTGTTACTCATCGGGTTCCAAAGGGTAAGTATAAACATTTTGTTTTCGATCGGTGAACGATGTAGATATGTGCCAAAGGGCCTAAATGCGTGGAATGGAGTGGTCTGTCCGAAATTTCGAGTGGACAGTGTTACTCGTCGAGTTCCAAAGGGTAATTATGTAAAATCTGGTTGAGATCGGTGAAACGGTGTAGTTTTATGCCAAAGGGCCAAAAAGCGGGGAATAGTGTGGTCTGTCCGAAATTTAAAGTGAACAGTGTTACTTGTCGGGTTCTACGGGTAAGTATATAACATTGGGGTCAGATCGGTGAAACGGTGAAGATTTGTGCCAAACAGCCTAAATGCAAGGGATGGAGTGGCCTCGCCGCAATTTCAAGCAGACAGTGTTAGTCGCAGTGTTCCAAAGGGTAAACATACAAATTTTGGTTGAGATCGGTGAAACAGTGTAGATTTGGGACAAAGGGCCTAAATGCAGGGAATGGAGTGGTCTGTCCGCAATTTCAAGCAGACAGTGTTAGTCGCAGGGTTCCAAAGGGTAAGTATACACATTTTGGTTGAGATCGGTGAAACGGTGTAGATTTGGGCCAAAGGGCCTAAATGCAGGGAATAGAGTGGTCTGTCCGCAATTTCAAGCAGGCAGTGTTACTCGCAGGGCACCAAAGGGTAAGAATACGAATTTTGGTTCTGATCGGTGAAACGGTGTAGATTTGGACCAAAGGGCCTAAATGCAGGGAATGGGGTGGTCTGTCCGAAATTTTAAGTGGTCAGTGTTACTCGCAGGGTTCCAAAGGGTAAATATACAAATTTTGGTTGAGATCGGTGAAACGGTGTGGATTTGGACCAAAGGGCCTAAATGCAGGGAATGGGGTGGTCTGTCCGAAATTTTAAGTGGTCAGTGTTACTCGCAGGGTTCCAAAGGGTAAATATACAAATTTTGGTTGAGATCGGTGAAACGGTGTGGATATGGACCAAAGGGCCAAAATGCAGGGAATGGGGTGGTCTGTCCGAAATTTCAAGTGGACAGTGTTACTCGCAGGGTTCCAAAGGTTAAATATACAACTTTTGGTTGAGATCGGTGAAACGGTGTAGATTTGTGCAAAAGGGCCTAAATGCAGGGCATGGGGTGGTCTGTCCGAAATTTAATGTTGACAGGGTTACCCGCAGGGTTCCAAAGGGTAAGTATACAAATTTTGGTTGAGATCGGTGAAACGGTGTAGATTTGTATACATAACAGACAGACAGACAGACAAACTTTGTGCTTTATATATATAGACGATGTAGATTTGTTGCAAAGGGCCTAAATGCGTGGAATGGAGTGGTCTGTCCGAAATTTCGAGTGGACAGTGTTACTCGTCGAGTTCCAAAGGGTAATTATGTAAAATCTGGTTGAGATCGGTGAAACGGTGTAGTTTTATGCCAAAGGGCCAAAAAGCGGGGAATAGTGTGGTCTGTCCGAAATTTAAAGTGAACAGTGTTACTTGTCGGGTTCTACGGGTAAGTATATAAAATTGGGGTCAGATCGGTGAAACGGTGAAGATTTGTGCCAAACAGCCTAAATGCAAGGGATGGAGTGGCCTCGCCGCAATTTCAAGCAGACAGTGTTAGTCGCAGTGTTCCAAAGGGTAAACATACAAATTTTGGTTGAGATCGGTGAAACAGTGTAGATTTGGGACAAAGGGCCTAAATGCAGGGAATGGAGTGGTCTGTCCGCAATTTCAAGCAGACAGTGTTAGTCGCAGGGTTCCAAAGGGTAAGTATACACATTTTGGTTGAGATCGGTGAAACGGTGTAGATTTGGGCCAAAGGGCCTAAATGCAGGGAATAGAGTGGTCTGTCCGCAATTTCAAGCAGACAGTGTTACTCGCAGGGCACCAAAAGGTAAGAATACGAATTTTGGTTCTGATTGGTGAAACGGTGTAGATTTGGACCAAAGGGCCTAAATGCAGGGAATGGGGTGGTCTGTCCGAAATTTTAAGTGGTCAGTGTTACTCGCAGGGTTCCAAAGGGTAAATATACAAATTTTGGTTGAGATCGGTGAAACGGTGTGGATTTGGACCAAAGGGCCTAAATGCAGGGAATGGGGTGGTCTGTCCGAAATTTTAAGTGGTTAGTGTTACTCGCAGGGTTCCAAAGGGTAAATATACAAATTTTGGTTGAGATCGGTGAAACGGTGTGGATATGGACCAAAGGGCCTAAATGCAGGGAATGGGGTGGTCTGTCCGAAATTTCAAGTGGACAGTGTTACTCGCAGGGTTCCAAAGGTTAAATATACAACTTTTGATTGAGATCGGTGAAACGGTGTAGATTTGTGCAAAAGGGCCTAAATGCAGGGCATGGGGTGGTCTGTCCGAAATTTAATGTTGACAGGGTTACCCGCAGGGTTCCAAAGGGTAAGTATACAAATTTTGGTTGAGATCGGTGAAACGGTGTAGATTTGTATACATAACAGACAGACAGACAGACAGACAGACAGACAGACAGACAGACAGACAAACTTTGTGCTTTATATATATAGATAATCCAAACTTGACTCATCACCGCAGGGCCCAAACCACTAGACCTAGAAAGCTGGAATTTTGCATGTTGGTTGATCCGAGTATATAGAGGCTCACTAAGAAACGGTTTTTGAAAATTCAATTTGTAAGTGACTTTTTTCGGCCCTTTAGCACTGAGCAAGGACAATCGGTACTAAGGTCGGATTTAGCTCATTATAATGAGCCAGATACGAGAAACAATACACGGAGGTCCTGTAGGGACCCCGAAACACACTTTTTAAGATCCTAAAATGAACGGTTATGGAGGTATTCCCAAATAACTCTGTTCCCTCGGAGAAACAGATCAACGTTACTATGGCAACCGCTGAAATTTCCCAGACCGGGGATAGTTTTCTGACAATATCTCGAAAACCGTTAGTTTTAGGGCCTTAAAACGCGGGGTTCGGTTCCCACTTCTTTGTAGTGGAAACAACGACCATTGCTCCTCGCATTGATACGCGCAAAAAGAGCTATATTCCATATTTCTACGATCAAATCGACATGGAAAGTCTCATCTATTATATATAATCCAAAATTGACTCATCACCGCAGGGCTCAAACCACTAGACCTAGAAAGCTAAAATTTTGCATGTTGGTTGATCCGAGTATGTAGAGGCCCACTAAGAAATGGTTTTTGAAAATTCAATTTGTAAGTGACTTTTTTCGGCCCTTTTGCACTGAGCAAGGACAGTCGGTACAAAGGTCGGATTTAGCTCATTTTAAGCCGCCAGATACGAGAAACAATATTCGGAGGTCCTGTAGGGACCCCGAAACACACTTTTAAGTACCTAAAATGAACAGTTTCGCAGATATTCCCAAATAACTGTGTTCCCTCAGAGAAACAGATCAACGTTACTAAGGCAACCGCTGAAATTTCCCAGACAGGGGATAGTTTTCTGGCAATATCTCGAAAACCGTTCGTTTTAGGGCCTTAAAACGCGGGGTTCGGTTCCCACTTCTTTGAAGTGGAAACCACAACCATTGCTCCCCGCATTGATACGCACAAGAAGAGCTATATTCCTTATTTCTACGAGCAAATCGACTTGGAAAGTCTCATTTATTATATACTAGCAGTAGTACCCGGCTTCGCCCGGTGGAATGATGATAATGTTTTAAGGTCTCCTTAGAAATATAATGGACTTAAAATCTAAGTCATTTGCCCCCAAAGACAATGAGGGAGTAGCCTAATATCAAGGTCATTTTCCCTTTTGATAAGGATGATAATAAAAACTACTGTTGAATTGACACGTCAAACTTACAAACTACCGTAATAGAAATACATATTTCAAAATTCACAGGCGAGGAAGACTTATTGTGTGTGGTGATTAATGGTGTAATGGGCGTAACATCTACTGTAGGTCATTTGCTCTTATGATGAGGATGATAAGGGAAACTACTACCGGTATTGAATTGACACTTCAACGTATAATGTACACAATGTACTGTAATAAAAATAACTATATGGCGGCTTCGGTGGCGTATTTGGTAGCATGCTGAGCTTCTATGCCCAAGATAGCGGGTTCAAACCCGGCCGAAGCCGTCGGATATTTTAAGAGCGTTAAAAATCCGTCAGTATGCCTTTATCGGAGGGGAAGTAAAGCCGGCGGTCCCATGTCAGATTTATGGCATGTTAAAGAACCTTCCACTAATTACACCTGTGTGAAGCTAAATTGGATAGGTAAACAACGCTCATAGATGTCTACGTCCGTTGCCAAGAGCCGACTGCAGTGGCGTCTAGTAGCTAAGTTCCGAACTTGGCCTAGTAGTCGTTGACGGTGGCGCTTGGCTGCAAAAGTACGAACTATTTGAAGAATTCTAAGTTGCAGTTTGTACTTAAATTAAAAAACAGATAACACACACTAATACAGTCATCACAATTAACACCGGTTATCAGACAGATTCTACACACACCCAAAGTACACGGGGCTACATGACCGCGTTGTCGCAGCCCCTAAACTTAACAACCAACCAACCAAAAATAAATATTTAAAAATCACAGTCGAGAAAGACTTTATGCGGCGGTGATTATTGGTATGATGCGCGTAACATCTAGGTCATTTGCACTTATGATGATAATAATAAGGTAATGAAAAAATGACTACTAAACGAACATGGTGTTATTTTAAAACTGATATAGGTAATTCAGGTGTCTAGCTTCGATGTCTTCCAAAGTCTCAACCTTATTTTCTGGCTTAGGCCTGTACTGGATGCGTCTAGTGAAAGAGCGTACTGCTCGGCAAAGACAAAGAATATAGGTCCAAGCTGCACGAACCTGAGATGATCGCAGATGATGACGAAATACGATGACACGTTCGGGGTTCCCCGTCCTATACATATTGACCGGGAATCACTCACTGTTTCGCAACGGCCCTGTGCTGGCATCAGCATAGACAGCAGGAGATAACACGGCGGGCTCTGTAAAGTACTCTCAAGTCACTTCGCGATGAATCAGCAAGCTATTTTCACAACTGACCCCCCCCCCCAGGGTCTCACAACTTGTGGGACGTGGGTTGGCGACCACGGAACCCCAGCTGAGTCTGGCATCGCTTCTACTTCCTGGTGCCGGGCTCATTTCAGTTCTCTTTCCTATCGGCCTCCCTTGGTCAACTCTTGTTCTCTTCCGACCCAGACTGTATTAGGGTATCCGAGGGCTAGGGAGTCTTTCAATTTCCCGCCTTAATTGGCTTTGTCTCATCTTTCCTGATACCCTCATTCTTCGAGGGGTCTGCCTTCTTTTCCTTTTCATAATATCTCCTGTCTTCTGCTCAAGGCCCTCAAAGAGGCAGGGTGTGTGTAGACCCACCACTTCTGGTACACCCTCAAGGGCTCATGACTGGTGAGTTAGGAAGCTGGCAACCCCGAGGAATTCCTGAGCTACATGCAGGGAATGGAGTGGTATGTCAGAAATTTCAAGTGGACAGTGTTACGCATCGGGTTCCAAAGGGTAAGTATACACACTTTGTTTTCGATCGGTGAATGATGTAGATTTGTACCAAAGGGCCTTAATGCGGGAAATGGAGTGGTCTGTTCGAAATTTCGAGTGGACAGTGTTACTCGTCGAGTTCCAAACGGTAATTATGTAAAATCTGGTTGAGATCGGTGAAACGGTGTAGTTTTGTGCCAAGGGCAAAAATGCAGGGAATGGAGTGGCCTGTCCAAATTTTAAAGTGGACAGTGTTACTCATCGGGTTCCAAAGGGTAAGTATAAACATTTTGTTTTCGATCGGTGAACGATGTAGATATGTGCCAAAGGGCCTAAATGCGTGGAATGGAGTGGTCTGTCCGAAATTTCGAGTGGACAGTGTTACTCGTCGAGTTCCAAAGGGTAATTATGTAAAATCTGGTTGAGATCGGTGAAACGGTGTAGTTTTATGCCAAAGGGCCAAAAAGCGGGGAATAGTGTGGTCTGTCCGAAATTTAAAGTGAACAGTGTTACTTGTCGGGTTCTACGGGTAAGTATATAACATTGGGGTCAGATCGGTGAAACGGTGAAGATTTGTGCCAAACAGCCTAAATGCAAGGGATGGAGTGGCCTCGCCGCAATTTCAAGCAGACAGTGTTAGTCGCAGTGTTCCAAAGGGTAAACATACAAATTTTGGTTGAGATCGGTGAAACAGTGTAGATTTGGGACAAAGGGCCTAAATGCAGGGAATGGAGTGGTCTGTCCGCAATTTCAAGCAGACAGTGTTAGTCGCAGGGTTCCAAAGGGTAAGTATACACATTTTGGTTGAGATCGGTGAAACGGTGTAGATTTGGGCCAAAGGGCCTAAATGCAGGGAATAGAGTGGTCTGTCCGCAATTTCAAGCAGGCAGTGTTACTCGCAGGGCACCAAAGGGTAAGAATACGAATTTTGGTTCTGATCGGTGAAACGGTGTAGATTTGGACCAAAGGGCCTAAATGCAGGGAATGGGGTGGTCTGTCCGAAATTTTAAGTGGTCAGTGTTACTCGCAGGGTTCCAAAGGGTAAATATACAAATTTTGGTTGAGATCGGTGAAACGGTGTGGATTTGGACCAAAGGGCCTAAATGCAGGGAATGGGGTGGTCTGTCCGAAATTTTAAGTGGTCAGTGTTACTCGCAGGGTTCCAAAGGGTAAATATACAAATTTTGGTTGAGATCGGTGAAACGGTGTGGATATGGACCAAAGGGCCAAAATGCAGGGAATGGGGTGGTCTGTCCGAAATTTCAAGTGGACAGTGTTACTCGCAGGGTTCCAAAGGTTAAATATACAACTTTTGGTTGAGATCGGTGAAACGGTGTAGATTTGTGCAAAAGGGCCTAAATGCAGGGCATGGGGTGGTCTGTCCGAAATTTAATGTTGACAGGGTTACCCGCAGGGTTCCAAAGGGTAAGTATACAAATTTTGGTTGAGATCGGTGAAACGGTGTAGATTTGTATACATAACAGACAGACAGACAGACAAACTTTGTGCTTTATATATATAGACGATGTAGATTTGTTGCAAAGGGCCTAAATGCATGGAATGGAGTGGTCTGTCCGAAATTTCGAGTGGACAGTGTTACTCGTCGAGTTCCAAAGGGTAATTATGTAAAATCTGGTTGAGATCGGTGAAACAGTGTAGTTTTATGCCAAAGGGCCAAAAAGCGGGGAATAGTGTGGTCTGTCCGAAATTTAAAGTGAACAGTGTTACTTGTCGGGTTCTACGGGTAAGTATATAAAATTGGGGTCAGATCGGTGAAACGGTGAAGATTTGTGCCAAACAGCCTAAATGCAAGGGATGGAGTGGCCTCGCCGCAATTTCAAGCAGACAGTGTTAGTCGCAGTGTTCCAAAGGGTAAACATACAAATTTTGGTTGAGATCGGTGAAACAGTGTAGATTTGGGACAAAGGGCCTAAATGCAGGGAATGGAGTGGTCTGTCCGCAATTTCAAGCAGACAGTGTTAGTCGCAGGGTTCCAAAGGGTAAGTATACACATTTTGGTTGAGATCGGTGAAACGGTGTAGATTTGGGCCAAAGGGCCTAAATGCAGGGAATAGAGTGGTCTGTCCGCAATTTCAAGCAGACAGTGTTACTCGCAGGGCACCAAAAGGTAAGAATACGAATTTTGGTTCTGATTGGTGAAACGGTGTAGATTTGGACCAAAGGGCCTAAATGCAGGGAATGGGGTGGTCTGTCCGAAATTTTAAGTGGTCAGTGTTACTCGCAGGGTTCCAAAGGGTAAATATACAAATTTTGGTTGAGATCGGTGAAACAGTGTGGATTTGGACCAAAGGGCCTAAATGCAGGGAATGGGGTGGTCTGTCCGAAATTTTAAGTGGTTAGTGTTACTCGCAGGGTTCCAAAGGGTAAATATACAAATTTTGGTTGAGATCGGTGAAACGGTGTGGATATGGACCAAAGGGCCTAAATGCAGGGAATGGGGTGGTCTGTCCGAAATTTCAAGTGGACAGTGTTACTCGCAGGGTTCCAAAGGTTAAATATACAACTTTTGATTGAGATCGGTGAAACGGTGTAGATTTGTGCAAAAGGGCCTAAATGCAGGGCATGGGGTGGTCTGTCCGAAATTTAATGTTGACAGGGTTACCCGCAGGGTTCCAAAGGGTAAGTATACAAATTTTGGTTGAGATCGGTGAAACGGTGTAGATTTGTATACATAACAGACAGACAGACAGACAGACAGACAGACAGACAGACAGACAGACAAACTTTGTGCTTTATATATATAGATAATCCAAACTTGACTCATCACCGCAGGGCCCAAACCACTAGACCTAGAAAGCTGGAATTTTGCATGTTGGTTGATCCGAGTATATAGAGGCTCACTAAGAAACGGTTTTTGAAAATTCAATTTGTAAGTGACTTTTTTCGGCCCTTTAGCACTGAGCAAGGACAATCGGTACTAAGGTCGGATTTAGCTCATTATAATGAGCCAGATACGAGAAACAATACACGGAGGTCCTGTAGGGACCCCGAAACACACTTTTTAAGATCCTAAAATGAACGGTTATGGAGGTATTCCCAAATAACTCTGTTCCCTCGGAGAAACAGATCCACATTACTATGGCAACCGCTGAAATTTCCCAGACCGGGGATAGTTTTCTGGCAATATCTCGAAAACCGTTCGTTTTAGGGCCTTAAAACGCGGGGTTCGGTTCCCACTTCTTTGAAGTGGAAACCACAACCATTGCTCCCCGCATTGATACGCACAAGAAGAGCTATATTCCTTATTTCTACGAGCAAATCGACTTGGAAAGGCTCATTTATTATATATAATCCAAACTTGACTCATCACCGCAGGGCCCAAACCACTAGACCTAGAAAGCTGGAATTTTGCATGTTGGTTGATCCGAGTATAAGAGGCTCACTAAGAAACGGTTTTTGAAAATTCAATTTGTAAGTGACTTTTTTCGGCCCTTTGGCACTGAGCAAGGACAGTCGGTACAAAGGTCGGATTTGGATAATTTTAAGCCGCCAGATACGAGAAACAATACTCTGAGGTCCTGTAGGGACCCCGAAACACAATTTTTAATTTCCTAAAATGAACGGTTTCGGAGATGTTCCCAAATAACTGTGTTCCCTCGGAGAAACAGATCTACGTTACTATGGCAACCGCTGAAATTTCCGAGACCGGGGATAGTTTACTGGCAATATCTCGAAAACCGTTCGTTTTAGGGCCTTAAAACGCGGGGTTCGGTTCCCACTTCTTTGAAGTGGAAACCACGACCATTGCTCCTCGCATTGATACGCGCAAAAAGAGCTATATTCCATATTTCTACGAGCAAATCGACTTGGAAAGTCTCATTTATTATATATAATCCAAAATTGACTCATCACCGCAGGGCCCAAACCACTAGACCTAGAAAGCTGGAATTTTGCATGTTGGTTGATCCGAGTATGTAGATGCTCACTAAGAAACGGTTTTTGAAAATTCAATTTGTAAGTGAGTTTTTTCGGCCCTTTGGCACAGAGCAAGTACAGTCGGTATAAATGTCGGATTTAGCTCATTTTAAGCCGCCAGATACGAGAAACATTACTCGGAGGTCCTGTAGGGACCCCGAAACACACTTTTATGTACCTACAATGAACGGTTTCGGAGATATTCCCAAATAACTGTGTTCCCTCTGAGAAACAGATCAACGTTACTATGGCAACCGCTGAAATTTCCCAGACAGGGGATAGTTTTCTGGCAATATCTCGATAACCATTCGTTTTAGGTCCTTAAAATGCGGTGTTCGATTCCCACTTCTATGGAGTGGAAACCACGAACATTGCTTCTCGCATAGATACGCGCAAGAAGAGCTATATCCCATATTTCTACCTGAAAATCGACTTGGAAAGGCTCATCTATTATATATAATCCAAAATTGACTCATCACCGCAGGGCTCAACACACTAGACATAGAAAGCTGAAATTTTGCATGTTGGTTGATCCGAGTATGTAGAGGACCACTAATAAACGGTTTTTGAAAATTCAATTTGTAAGTGACTTTTTTCGGCCCTTTGGCACTGAGCAAGGACAATTGGTACTAAGGTCGGATTTAGCTCATTATAATCCGCCAGATACGAGAAACAATACACGGAGGTCCTTTAGGGACACCGAAACACACTTTTTAAGATCCTAAAATGAACGGTTTTGGAGATATTACTAAATAACTCTGTTCCCTCGGAGAAACAGATCCACGTTACTATGGCAACCGCTGAAATTTCCCAGACCGGGGATAGTTTTCTGGCAATATCTCGAAAACCGTTCGTTTTAGGGCCTTAAAACGCGGGGTTCAGTTCCCACTTCCTTGAAGTGGAAACCACGACCATTGCTCCCCGCATTAATACGCACAAAAGAGCTATATTCCATATTTCTACGAGCAAATCGTCTTGGAATGTCTCATCTCTTTATCTAATCCAAAATTGACTCATCACCGCAGGGCCCAAACCACACGACCTAGAAAGATGAAATTTTCCATGCTGGTTGATCGGAGTATGTAGAGGCTCCCTAAGAATCAGTTTTTGAAAAGTCAATTTGTAAATGACTTTTTTCGGCCCTTTGGCATTGACCATCCAAAATTGACTCATCGATGCAGGGCTCAAACCACTAGACCTAGAAAGCTGAAATTTGGCATGTTGGTTGATCTGAGTATGTAGAGGCCCACTAAGAAATATCTTTTGAAAATTCATTTTGTATGTGACTTTTTTCGGCCCTTGGGCACTGAGCAAGGACAGTCGGTACAAAGGTCGGATTTAGCTCATTTTAAGCCGCCAGATACGAGAAACAATACTCGGAGGTCCTGTAGGGACCCCGAAACACACTTTTAAGTATCTAAAATGAACAGTTTCGGAGATATTCCCAAATAACTGTGTTCCCTCTGAGAAACAGATCAACGTTACTATGGCAAGCGCTGAAATTTCCCAGACAAGGGATAGTTTTCTGGCAATATCTCGAAAACCATTCGTTTTAGTGCCTTAAAATGCGGGGTTCGATTCCAACTTCTTCGGAGTGTAAACCACGAACATTGCTTCTCGCATTGATACGCGCAAGAAGAGCTATATTCCATATTTCTACCAGCCATTCGACTTGGAAAGGCTCATCTATTATATATAATCCAAAATTGACTCATCACCGCAGGGCTCAAACCATTAGACATAGGAAGCTGAAATTTTTCATGTTGGTTGATCCGAGTATGTAGAGGCCCACTAATAAACGGTTTTTGAAAATTCAATTTGTAAGTGACTTTTTTCGGACCTTTGGCACTGAGCAAAGACAATCGGTACTAAGGTCGGATTTAGCTCATTATAAGCCGCCAGATACGAAAAACAATACTCGGAGGTCCTGTAGGGACCCCGAAACACACCTTTTAAGATCTTAAAATGAACGGTTTTGGAGATATTCCTAAATAACTCTGTTCCCTCGGAGAAACAGGTCAACGTTACTATGGCAACCGCTGAAATTTCCCAGACCGGGGATAGTTTTCTGACAATATGTCGAAAACCGTTCGTTTTAGGGCCTTAAAACGCGGGGTTCGGTTCCCACTTCTTTGAAGTGGAAACAACGACCATTGCTCCTCGCATTGATACGCGCAAAAAGAGCTATATTCCATATTTCTACGAGCAAATCGACATGGAAAGTCTCATCTATTATATATAATCCAAAATTGACTCATCACCACAGGGCCCAAACCACTAGACCTAGAAAGCTGAAATTTTGCATGTCGGTTGTTCCGAGGATGTAGAGGCTCACAAAGAAACGGTTTTTGAACATTCAATTTGTAAGTGGCTTTTTTCCGCCCTTTGGCATTGACCATCCAAAATTGACTCATCGACGCAGGGCTCAAACCACTAGACCTAGAAAGCTGAAATTTTGCATGTTGGTTGATACGAGTATGTAGAGGCCCATTGAGAAACGGTTTTTGAAAATTCAATTTGTAAGTGACATTTTTCGGCCCTTTGGCACTGAGCAAGGACAGTCGGTACAAAGGTCCGATTTAGATCATTTTAAGCCGCCAGATACGAGAAACAATACTCTGAGGTCCTGTAGGGACCCCGAATCACACTTTTAAGTACCTAATATGAACGGTTTCGGAGATGTTCCCAAATAACTGTGTTCCCTCGGAGAAACAGATCAACGTTACTATGGCAACCGCTGAAATTTCCGAGACCGGGGATAGTTTTCTGGCAACATCTCGAAAACCGTTCGTTTTAGGGCCTTAAAACGCGGGATGCGGTTCCAACTTCTTTGAAGTGGAAACCACGAACATTGCTCCTCGCATTGATACACGCAAGAAGAGCTATATTTCATATTACTCTGAGCAAATCGACTTGGAAAGTCTCATCTATTATATGTAATCCAAAATTAACTCATCACCGCAGGGCTCAAACCACTAGACCTAGAAAGCTGGAATTTTGCATGTTGGTTGATCCGAGTATATTGAGGCCCACTAAGAAACGGTTTTTGAAAATCCAATTTGTAAGTGTTTTTTTCGGCCCTTTGTCACAGAGCAAGTACAGTCGGTATAAAGGTCGGATTTAGCTCATTTTAAGCCGCCAGATACGAGAAACATTACTCGGAGGTCCTGTAGGGACCCCGAAACACACTTTTATGTACCTAAAATGAACGGTTTCGGAGATATTCCCAAATAACTGTGTTCCCTCTGAGAAACAGATCAACGTTACTATGGCAACCGCTGAAATTTCCCAGACAGGGGATAGTTTTCTGGCAATATCTCGAAAACCGTTAGTTTTAGGGCCTTAAAACGCGGGGTTCGGTTCCCACTTCTTTGAAGAAGAAAACAACGACCATTGCTCCTCGCATTGATACGCGCAAAAAGAGCTATATTCCATATTTCTACGAGCAAATCGACATGGAAAGTCTCATCTATTACATATAATCCAAAATTGACTCATCACCGCAGGGCCCAAACCACTAGACCTAGAAAGCTGAAATTTTGCATGTTGGTTGATCCGAGGATGTAGAGGATCATAAAGAAACGGTTTTTGAAAATTCAATTTGTAAGTGACTTTTTTCGGTCCTTTGGCACTGAGCAAGGACAATCGGTACTAAGGTCGGATTTAGCACATTATAAGCCGCCAGATACGAAAAACAATACTCGGAGGTCCTGTAGGGACCCCGAAACACACTTTTAAGTACCTATAATGAACGGTTTCGGAGATGTTCCCAAATAGCTGTGTTCCCTCGGAGAAACAGATCAACGTTACTATTGCAACCGCTGAAATTTCCCAGACCGGGGATAGTTTTCTGACAATATCTCGAAAACCGTTCGTTTTAGGGCCTTAAAACGCGGGGTTCGGTTCCCACTTCTTTGAAGTGGAAACCACGACCATTGCTCCTCGCATTGATACGCGAAAAAAGAGCTATATTGCATATTTCTACCAGCAAATCGACTTGGAAAGGCTCATCTATTATATATAATCCAAAATTGACTCATAACCGCAGGGCTCAAACCACTAGACATAGAAAGCTGCAATTTTGCATGTTGGTTGATTCGAGTATGTAGAGTTCCACTAATAAACGGTTTTTGAAAATTCAATTTGTAAGTGACTTTTTTCGGCCCTTTGGCCTTGAGCAAGGACAATCGGTACTAAGGTCGGATTTAGCTCATTATAATCCGCCAGATACGAGAAACAATACACGGAGGTCCTGTAGGGACCCCGAAACACACTTTTTAAGGTCCTAAAATGAACGGTTTTGGAGATATTCCCGAATAACTCTGTTCCCTCGGAGAAAGAGATCCACGTTACTATGGCAACCGCTGAAATTTCCCAGACCGGGGATAGTTTTCTGGCAATATCTCAAAAACCGTTCGTTTTAGGGCCTTAAAACGCGGGGTTCGGTTCCCACTTCTTTGAAGTGGAAACCACGACCATTGCTCCCCGCATTAATACGCACAAAAAGAGCTATATTCCATATTTCTACGAGCAAATCGACTTGGAAAGTTTCATTTATTATATATAATCCAAAATTGACTCATCACCGGAGGGCCCAAACCACTAGACTTAGAAAGCTGAAATTTTGCATGGTGGTTGATCCGAGTATATAGAGGCCCACTAAGAAACGGTTTTTGAAAATCCAATTTGTAAGTGTTTTTTTTCGGCCCTTTGTCACAGAGCAAGTACAGTCGGTATAAAGGTCGGATTTAGCTCATTTTAAGCCGCCAGATACGAGAAACATTACTCGGAGGTCCTGTAGGGACCCCGAATCACACTTTTATGTACCTAAAATGAACGGTTTCGGAGATATTCCCAAATAACTGTGTTCCCTCTGAGAAATAGATCAACGTTACTATGGCAACCGCTGAAATTTCCCAGACAGGGGATAGTTTTCTGGCAATATCTCGAAAACCGTTAGTTTTAGGGCCTTAAAACGCGGGGTCGGTTCCCACTTCTTTGAAGAAGAAAACAACGACCATTGCTCCTCGCATTGAAACGCGCAAAAAGAGCTATATTCCATATTTCTACGAGCAAATCGACATGGAAAGTCTCATCTATTACATATAATCCAAAATTGACTCATCACCGCAGGGCCCAAACCACTAGACCTAGAAAGCTGAAATTTTGCATGTTGGTTGTTCCGAGGATGTAGAGGATCATAAAGAAACGGTTTTTGAAAATTCAATTTGTAAGTGACTTTTTTCGGTCCTTTGGCACTGAGCAAGGACAATCGGTACTAAGGTCGGATTTAGCTCATTATAAGCCGCCCGATACGAAAAACAATACTCGGAGGTCCTGTAGGGACCCCGAAACACACTTTTAAGTACCTAAAATGAACGGTTTCGGAGATGTTCCCAAATAGCTGTGTTCCCTCGGAGAAAGAGATCAGCGTTACTATGGCAACCGCTGAAATTTCCGAGACCGGGGATAGTTTTCTGGCAACATCTCGAACACCGTTCGTTTTAGGGCCTTAAAACGCGGGATGCGGTTCCACGAACATTGCTCCTCGCATTGATACGCGCAAGAAGAGCTATATTTCATATTTCTACGAGCAAATCGACTTGGAAAGTCTCATCTATTATATGTAATCCAAAATTGACTCATCACCGCAGGGCTCAAAACACTAGACCTAGAAAGCTGAAATTTTGCATGTTGGTTGATCCGAGTATGTAGAGGCTCACTAAGAAACGGTTTTTGAAAATTCAATTTGTAAGTGACTTTTTTAGGCCCTTTGGCACAGAGCAAGTACAGTCGGTATAAAGGTCGGATTTAGCACATTTTAAGCCGCCAGATACGAGAAACAATATTCGGAGGTCCTGTAGGGTCCCCGAAACACACTTTTTAAGATCTTAAAATGAACAGTTTTGGAGATATTCCTAAATAACTCTGTTCCCTCGGAGAAACAGATCAACGTTACTATTGCAACCGCTGAAATTTCCCAGACCGGGGATAGTTTTCTGACAATATCTCGAAAGCCGTTCGTTTTAGGGCCTTAGAACGCGGGGTTCGGTTCCCACTTCTTTGAAGTGGAAACCACGACCATTGCTCCTCGCATTGATACGCGAAAAAAGAGCTATATTCCATATTTCTACCAGCAAATCGACTTGGAAAGGCTCATCTATTATATATAATCCAAAATTGACTCATACCCGCAGGGCTCAAACCACTAGACACAGAAAGCTGAAATTTTGCATGTTGGTTGATTCGAGTATGTAGAGTTCCACTAATAAACGGTTTTTGAAAATTCAATTTGTAAGTGACTTTTTTCGGCCCTTTGGCCTTGAGCAAGGACAATCGGTACTAAGGTCGGATTTAGCTCATTATAATCCGCCAGATACGAGAAACAATACACGGAGGTCCTGCAGGGACCCCGAAACACACTTTTTAAGGTCCTAAAATAAACGGTTTTGGTGATATTCCCAAATAACTCTGTTCCCTCGGAGAAAGAGATCCACGTTACTATGGCAACCGCTGAAATTTCCCAGACCGGGGATAGTTTTCTGGCAATATCTCAAAAACCGTTCGTTTTAGGGCCTTAAAACGCGGGGTTCGGTTCCCACTTCTTTGAAGTGGAAACCACGACCATTGCTCCCCGCATTAATACGCACAAAAAGAGTTATATTCCATATTTCTACGAGCAAATCGACTTGGAAAGTTTCATTTATTATATATAATCCAAAATTGACTCATCACCGGAGGGCCCAAACCACTAGACTTAGAAAGCTGAAATTTTGCATGTTGGTTGATCCGAGTATATAGAGGCCCACTAAGAAACGGTTTTTGAAAATCCAATTTGTAAGTGTTTTTTTTCGGCCCTTTGTCACAGAGCAAGTACAGTCGGTATAAAGGTCGGATTTAGCTCATTTTAAGCCGCCAGATACGAGAAACATTACTCGGAGGCCCTGTACGGACCCCGAAACACACTTTTATGTACCTAAAATGAACGGTTTCGGAGATATTCCCAAATAACTGGGTTCCCTCTGAGAAACAGATCAACGTTACTATGGCAACCGCTGAAATTTCCCAGACAGGGGATAGTTTTCTGGCAATATCTCGAAAACCGTTAGTTTTAGGGCCTTAAAACGCAGGGTTCGGTTCCCACTTCTTTGAAGAAGAAAACAACGACCATTGCTCCTCGCATTGATACGCGCAAAAAGAGCTATATTCCATATTTCTACGAGCAAATCGACATGGAAAGTCTCATCTATTACATATAATCCAAAATTGACTCATCAACGCAGGGCCCAAACCACTTGACCTAGAAAGCTGAAATTTTGCATGTTGGTTGTTCCGAGAATGTAGAGGATCATAAAGAAACGGTTTTTGAAAATTCAATTTGTAAGTGACTTTTTTCGGTCCTTTGGCACTGAGCAAGGACAATCGGTACTAAGGTCGGATTTAGCTCATTATAAGCCGCCAGATACGAAAAGCAATACTCGGAGGTCCTGTAGGGACCCCGAAACACACTTTTAAGTACCTAAAATGAACGGTTTCGGAGATGTTCCCAAATAGCTGTGTTCCCTCGGAGAAAGAGATCAACGTTACTATGGCAACCGCTGAAATTTCCGAGACCGGGGATAGTTTTCTGGCAACATCTCGAAAACCGTTTGTTTTAGGGCCTTAAAACGCGGGATGCGGTTCCACGAACATTGCTCCTCGCATTGATACGCGCAAGAAGAGCTATATTTCATATTTCTACGAGCAAATCGACTTGGAAAGTCTCATCTATTATATGTAATCCAAAATTGACTCATCACCGCAGGGCTCAAAACACTAGACCTAGAAAGCTGAAATTTTGCATGTTGGTTGATCCGAGTATGTAGAGGCTCACTAAGAAACGGTTTTTGAAAATTCAATTTGTAAGTGACTTTTTTCGTCCCTTTGGCACAGAGCAAGTACAGTCGGTATAAAGGTCGGATTTAGCACATTTTAAGCCGCCAGATACGAGAAACAATATTCGGAGGTCCTGTAGGGTCCCCGAAACACACTTTTTAAGATCTTAAAATGAACAGTTTTGGAGATATTCCTAAATAACTCTGTTCCCTCGGAGAAACAGATCAACGTTACTATTGCAACCGCTGAAATTTCCCAGACCGGGGATAGTTTTCTGACAATATCTCGAAAGCCGTTCGTTTTAGGGCCTTAGAACGCGGGGTTCGGTTCCCACTTCTTTGAAGTGGAAACCACGACCATTGCTCCTCGCATTGATACGCGAAAAAAGAGCTATATTCCATATTTCTACCAGCAAATCGACTTGGAAAGGCTCATCTATTATATATAATCCAAAATTGACTCATACCCGCAGGGCTCAAACCACTAGACATAGAAAGCTGAAATTTTGCATGTTGGTTGATTCGAGTATGTAGAGTTCCACTAATAAACGGTTTTTGAAAATTCAATTTGTAAGTGACTTTTTTCGGCCCTTTGGCCTTGAGCAAGGACAATCGGTACTAAGGTCGGATTTAGCTCATTATAATCCGCCAGATACGAGAAACAATACACGGAGGTCCTGTAGGGACCCCGAAACACACTTTTTAAGGTCCTAAAATGAACGGTTTTGGAGATATTCCCAAATAACTCTGTTCCCTCGGAGAAAGAGATCCACGTTACTATGGCAACCTCTGAAATTTCCCAGACCGGGGATAGTTTTCTGGCAATATCTCAAAAACCGTTCGTTTTAGGGCCTTAAAACGCGGGGTTCGGTTCCCACTTCTTGGAAGTGGAAACCACGACCATTGCTCCCCGCATTAATACGCACAAAAAGAGCTATATTCCATATTTCTACGAGCAAATCGACTTGGAAAGTTTCATTTATTATATATAATCCAAAATTGACTCATCACCGGAGGGCCCAAACCACTAGACTTAGAAAGCTGAAATTTTGCATGTTGGTTGATTCGAGTATATAGAGGCCCACTAAGAAACGGTTTTTGAAAATCCAATGTGTAAGTGTTTTTTTTTTCGGCCCTTTGTCACAGAGCAAGTACAGTCGGTATAAAGGTCGGATTGAGCTCATTTTAAGCCGCCAGATACGAGAAACATTACTCGGAGGTCCTGTAGGGACCCCGAAACACACTTTTATGTACCTAAAATGAACGGTTTCGGAGATATTCCCAAATAACTGTGTTCCCTCTGAGAAACAGATCAACGTTACTATGGCAACCGCTGAAATTTCCCAGACAGGGGATAGTTTTCTGGCAATATCTCGAAAACCGATAGTTTTAGGGCCTTAAAACGCGGGGTTCGGTTCCCACTTCTTTGAAGAAGAAAACAACGACCATTGCTCCTCGCATTGATACGCGCAAAAAGAGCTATATTCCATATTTCTACGAGCAAATCGACATGGAAAGTCTCATCTATTACATATAATCCAAAATTGACCCATCACCGCAGGGCCCACCCAAACCACTAGACCTAGAAAGCTGAAATTTTGCATGTTGGTTGTTCCGAGGATGTAGAGGATCATAAAGAAACGGTTTTTGAAAATTCAATTTGTAAGTGACTTTTTTCGGTCCTTTGGCACTGAGCAAGGACAATCGGTACTAAGGTCGGATTTAGCTCATTATAAGCCGCCAGATACGAAAAACAATACTCGGAGGTCCTGTAGGGACCCCGAATCACACTTTTATGTACCTAAAATGAACGGTTTCGGAGATATTCCCAAATAACTGTGTTCCCTCTGAGAAACAGATCAACGTTACTATGGCAACCGCTGAAATTTCCCAGACAGGGGATAGTTATCTGGCAATATCTCGAAAACCGTTAGTTTTAGGGCCTTAAAACGCGGGGTTCGGTTCCCACTTCTTTGAAGAAGAAAACAACGACCATTGCTCCTCGCATTGATACGCGCAAAAAGAGCTATATTCCATATTTCTACGAGCAAATCGACATGGAAAGTCTCATCTATTACATATAATCCAAAATTGACTCATCACCGCAGGGCCCAAACCACTAGACCTAGAAAGCTGAAATTTTGCGTGTTGGTTGTTCCGAGGATGTAGAGGATCATAAAGAAACGGTTTTTGAAAATTCAATTTGTAAGTGACTTTTTTCGGTCCTTTGGCACTGAGCAAGGACAATCGGTACTAAGGTCGGATTTAGCTCATTAAAAGCCGCCAGATACGAAAAACAATACTCGGAGGTCCTGTAGGGACCCCGAAACACACTTTTAAGTACCTAAAATGAACGGTTTCGGAGATGTTCCCAAATAGCTGTGTTCCCTCGGAGAAAGAGATCAACGTTACTGTGGCAACCGCTGAAATTTCCGAGACCGGGGATAGTTTTCTGGCAACATCTCGAAAACCGCTCGTTTTAGGGCCTTAAAACGCGGGATGCGGTTCCACGAACATTGCTCCTCGCATTGATACGCGCAAGAAGAGCTATATTTCATATTTCTACGAGCAAATCGACCTGGAAAGTCTCATCTATTATATGTAATCCAAAATTGACTCATCACCGCAGGGCTCAAAACACTAGACCTAGAAAGCTGAAATTTTGCATGTTGATTGATCCGAGTATGTAGAGGCTCACTAAGAAACGGTTTTTGAAAATTCAATTTGTAAGTGACTTTTTTCGGCCCTTTGGCACAGAGCAAGTACAGTCGGTATAAAGGTCGGATTTAGCACATTTTAAGCCGCCAGATACGAGAAACAATATTCGGAGGTCCTGTAGGTTCCCGAAACACACTTTTTAAGATCTTAAAATGAACAGTTTTGGAGATATTCCTAAATAACTCTGTTCCCTCGGAGAAACAGATCAACGTTACTATTGCAACCGCTGAAATTTCCCAGACCGGGGATAGTTTTCTGACAATATCTCGAAAACCGTTCGTTTTAGGGCCTTAAAACGCGGGGTTCGGTTCCCACTTCTTTGAAGTGGAAACCACGACCATTGCTCCTCGCATTGATACGCGAAAAAAGAGCTATATTCCATATTTCTACCAGCAAATCGACTTGGAAAGGCTCATCTATTATATATAATCCAAAATTGACTCATAACCGCAGGGCTCAAACCACTAGACATAGAAAGCTGAAATTTTGCATGTTGGTTGATTCGAGTATGTAGAGTTACACCAATAAACGGTTTTTGAAAATTCAATTTGTAAGTGACTTTTTTCGGCCCTTTGGCCTTGAGCAAGGACAATCGGTACTAAGGTCGGATTTAGCTCATTATAATCCGCCAGATACGAGAAACAATACACGGAGGTCCTGTAGGGACCCCGAAACACACTTTTTAAGGTCCTAAAATGAACGCTTTTGGAGATATTCCCAAATAACTCTGTTCCCTCGGAGAAACAGGTCAACGTTACTATGGCAACCGCTGAAATTTCCCAGACCGGGGATAGTTTTCTGACAATATGTCGAAAACCGTTCGTTTTAGGGCCTTAAAACGCGGGGTTCGGTTCCCACTTCTTTGAAGTGGAAACAACGACCATTGCTCCTCGCATTGATACGCGCAAAAAGAGCTATATTCCATATTTCTACGAGCAAATCGACCTGGAAAGTCTCATCTATTATATATAATCCAAAATTGACTCATCACCACAGGGCCCAAACCACTAGACCTAGAAAGCTGAAATTTTGCATGTCGGTTGTTCCGAGGATGTAGAGGCTCACAAAGAAACGGTTTTTGAACATTCAATTTGTAAGTGGCTTTTTTCCGCCCTTTGGCATTGACCATCCAAAATTGACTCATCGACGCAGGGCTCAAACCACTAGACCTAGAAAGCTGAAATTTTGCATGTTGGTTGATACGAGTATGTAGAGGCCCATTGAGAAACGGTTTTTGAAAATTCAATTTGTAAGTGACATTTTTCGGCCCTTTGGCACTGAGCAAGGACAGTCGGTACAAAGGTCCGATTTAGATCATTTTAAGCCGCCAGATACGAGAAACAATACTCTGAGGTCCTGTAGGGACCCCGAATCACACTTTTAAGTACCTAAAATGAACGGTTTCGGAGATGTTCCCAAATAACTGTGTTCCCTCGGAGAAACAGATCAACGTTACTATGGCAACCGCTGAAATTTCCGAGACCGGGGATAGTTTTCTGGCAACATCTCGAAAACCGTTCGTTTTAGGGCCTTAAAACGCGGGATGCGGTTCCAACTTCTTTGAAGTGGAAACCACGAACATTGCTCCTCGCATTGATACACGCAAGAAGAGCTATATTTCATATTACTCTGAGCAAATCGACTTGGAAAGTCTCATCTATTATATGTAATCCAAAATTGACTCATCACCGCAGGGCTCAAACCACTAGACCTAGAAAGCTGGAATTTTGCATGTTGGTTGATCCGAGTATATTGAGGCCCACTAAGAAACGGTTTTTGAAAATCCAATTTGTAAGTGTTTTTTTCGGCCCTTTGTCACAGAGCAAGTACAGTCGGTATAAAGGTCGGATTTAGCTCATTTTAAGCCGCCAGATACGAGAAACATTACTCGGAGGTCCTGTAGGGACCCCGAAACACACTTTTATGTACCTAAAATGAACGGTTTCGGAGATATTCCCAAATAACTGTGTTCCCTCTGAGAAACAGATCAACGTTACTATGGCAACCGCTGAAATTTCCCAGACAGGGGATAGTTTTCTGGCAATATCTCGAAAACCGTTAGTTTTAGGGCCTTAAAACGCGGGGTTCGGTTCCCATTTCTTTGAAGAAGAAAACAACGACCATTGCTCCTCGCATTGATACGCGCAAAAAGAGCTATATTCCATATTTCTACGAGCAAATCGACATGGAAAGTCTCATCTATTACATATAATCCAAAATTGACTCATCACCGCAGGGCCCAAACCACTAGACCTAGAAAGCTGAAATTTTGCATGTTGGTTGATCCGAGGATGTAGAGGATCATAAAGAAACGGTTTTTGAAAATTCAATTTGTAAGTGACTTTTTTCGGTCCTTTGGCACTGAGCAAGGACAATCGGTACTAAGGTCGGATTTAGCACATTATAAGCCGCCAGATACGAAAAACAATACTCGGAGGTCCTGTAGGGACCCCGAAACACACTTTTAAGTACCTAAAATGAACGGTTTCGGAGATGTTCCCAAATAGCTGTGTTCCCTCGGAGAAAGAGATCAACGTTACTATGGCAACCGCTGAAATTTCCGAGACCGGGGATAGTTTTCTGGCAACATCTCGAAAACCGTTCGTTTTAGGGCCTTAAAACGCGGGATGCGGTTCCACGAACATTGCTCCTCGCATTGATACGCGCAAGAAGAGCTATATTTCATAATTCTACGAGCAAATCGACTTGGAAAGTCTCATCTATTATATGTAATCCAAAATTGACTCATCACCGCAGGGCTCAAAACACTAGACCTAGAAAGCTGAAATTTTGCATGTTGGTTGATCCGAGTATGTAGAGGCTCACTAAGAAACGGTTTTTGAAAATTCAATTTGTAAGTGACTTTTTTCGTCCCTTTGGCACAGAGCAAGTACAGTCGGTATAAAGGTCGGATTTAGCACATTTTAAGCCGCCAGATACGAAAAACAATACTCGGAGGTCCTGTAGGGACCCCGAAACACACTTTTAAGTACCTAAAATGAACGGTTTCGGAGATGTTCCCAAATAGCTGTGTTCCCTCGGAGAAACAGATCAACGTTACTATTGCAACCGCTGAAATTTCCCAGACCGGGGATAGTTTACTGACAATATCTCGAAAACCGTTCGTTTTAGGGCCTTAAAACGCGGGGTTCGGTTCCCACTTCTTTGAAGTGGAAACCACGACCATTGCTCCTCGCATTGATACGCGAAAAAAGAGCTATATTGCATATTTCTACCAGCAAATCGACTTGGAAAGGCTCATCTATTATATATAATCCAAAATTGACTCATAACCGCAGGGCTCAAACCACTAGACATAGAAAGCTGCAATTTTGCATGTTGGTTGATTCGAGTATGTAGAGTTCCACTAATAAACGGTTTTTGAAAATTCAATTTGTAAGTGACTTTTTTCGGCCCTTTGGCCTTGAGCAAGGACAATCGGTACTAAGGTCGGATTTAGCTCATTATAATCCGCCAGATACGAGAAACAATACACGGAGGTCCTGTAGGGACCCCGAAACACACTTTTTAAGGTCCTAAAATGAACGGTTTTGGAGATATTCCCGAATAACTCTGTTCCCTCGGAGAAAAAGATCCACGTTACTATGGCAACCGCTGAAATTTCCCAAACCGGGGATAGTTTTCTGGCAATATCTCAAAAACCGTTCGTTTTAGGGCCTTAAAACGCGGGGTTCGGTTCCCACTTCTTTGAAGTGGAAACCACGACCATTGCTCCCCGCATTAATACGCACAAAAAGAGCTATATTCCATATTTCTACGAGCAAATCGACTTGGAAAGTTTCATTTATTATATATAATCCAAAATTGACTCATCACCGGAGGGCCCAAACCACTAGACTTAGAAAGCTGAAATTTTGCATGTTGGTTGATCCGAGTATATAGAGGCCCACTAAGAAACGGTTTTTGAAAATCCAATTTGTAAGTGTTTTTTTTCGGCCCTTTGTCACAGAGCAAGTACAGTCGGTATAAAGGTCGGATTTAGCTCATTTTAAGCCGCCAGATACGAGAAACATTACTCGGAGGTCCTGTAGGGACCCCGAATCACACTTTTATGTACCTAAAATGAACGGTTTCGGAGATATTCCCAAATAACTGTGTTCCCTCTGTGAAACAGATCAACGTTACTATGGCAACCGCTGAAATTTCCCAGACAGGGGATAGTTTTCTGGCAATATCTCGAAAACCGTTAGTTTTAGGGCCTTAAAACGCGGGGTTCGGTTCCCACTTCTTTGAAGAAGAAAACAACGACCATTGCTCCTCGCATTGAAACGCGCAAAAAGAGCTATATTCCATATTTCTACGAGCAAATCGACATGGAAAGTCTCATCTATTACATATAATCCAAAATTGACTCATCACCGCAGGGCCCAAACCACTAGACCTAGAAAGCTGAAATTTTGCATGTTGGTTGTTCCGAGGATGTAGAGGATCATAAAGAAACGGTTTTTGAAAATTCAATTTGTAAGTGACTTTTTTCGGTCCTTTGGCACTGAGCAAGGACAATCGGTACTAAGGTCGGATTTAGCTCATTATAAGCCGCCAGATACGAAAAACAATACTCGGAGGTCCTGTAGGGACCCCGAAACACACTTTTAAGTACCTAAAATGAACGGTTTCGGAGATGTTCCCAAATAGCTGTGTTCCCTCGGAGAAAGAGATCAGCGTTACTATGGCAACCGCTGAAATTTCCGAGACCGGGGATAGTTTTCTGGCAACATCTCGAACACCGTTCGTTTTAGGGCCTTAAAACGCGGGATGCGGTTCCACGAACATTGCTCCTCGCATTGATACGCGCAAGAAGAGCTATATTTCATATTTCTACGAGCAAATCGACTTGGAAAGTCTCATCTATTATATGTAATCCAAAATTGACTCATCACCGCAGGGCTCAAAACACTAGACCTAGAAAGCTGAAATTTTGCATGTTGGTTGATCCGAGTATGTAGAGGCTCACTAAGAAACGGTTTTTGAAAATTCAATTTGTAAGTGACTTTTTTAGGCCCTTTGGCACAGAGCAAGTACAGTCGGTATAAAGGTCGGATTTAGCACATTTTAAGCCGCCAGATACGAGAAACAATATTCGGAGGTCCTGTAGGGTCCCCGAAACACACTTTTTAAGATCTTAAAATGAACAGTTTTGGAGATATTCCTAAATAACTCTGTTCCCTCGGAGAAACAGATCAACGTTACTATTGCAACCGCTGAAATTTCCCAGACCGGGGACAGTTTTCTGACAATATCTCGAAAGCCGTTCGTTTTAGGGCCTTAGAACGCGGGGTTCGGTTCCCACTTCTTTGAAGTGGAAACCACGACCATTGCTCCTCGCATTGATACGCGAAAAAAGAGCTATATTCCATATTTCTACCAGCAAATCGACTTGGAAAGGCTCATCTATTATATATAATCCAAAATTGACTCATACCCGCAGGGCTCAAACCACTAGACACAGAAAGCTGAAATTTTGCATGTTGGTTGATTCGAGTATGTAGAGTTCCACTAATAAACGGTTTTTGAAAATTCAATTTGTAAGTGACTTTTTTCGGCCCTTTGGCCTTGAGCAAGGACAATCGGTACTAAGGTCGGATTTAGCTCATTATAATCCGCCAGATACGAGAAACAATACACGGAGGTCCTGCAGGGACCCCGAAACACACTTTTTAAGGTCCTAAAATAAACGGTTTTGGTGATATTCCCAAATAACTCTGTTCCCTCGGAGAAAGAGATCCACGTTACTATGGCAACCGCTGAAATTTCCCAGACCGGGGATAGTTTTCTGGCAATATCTCAAAAACCGTTCGTTTTAGGGCCTTAAAACGCGGGGTTCGGTTCCCACTTCTTTGAAGTGGAAACCACGACCATTGCTCCCCGCATTAATACGCACAAAAAGAGTTATATTCCATATTTCTACGAGCAAATCGACTTGGAAAGTTTCATTTATTATATATAATCCAAAATTGACTCATCACCGGAGGGCCCAAACCACTAGACTTAGAAAGCTGAAATTTTGCATGTTGGTTGATCCGAGTATATAGAGGCCCACTAAGAAACGGTTTTTGAAAATCCAATTTGTAAGTGTTTTTTTTCGGCCCTTTGTCACAGAGCAAGTACAGTCGGTATAAAGGTCGGATTTAGCTCATTTTAAGCCGCCAGATACGAGAAACATTACTCGGAGGCCCTGTACGGACCCCGAAACACACTTTTATGTACCTAAAATGAACGGTTTCGGAGATATTCCCAAATAACTGTGTTCCCTCTGAGAAACAGATCAACGTTACTATGGCAACCGCTGAAATTTCCCAGACAGGGGATAGTTTTCTGGCAATATCTCGAAAACCGTTAGTTTTAGGGCCTTAAAACGCGGGGTTCGGTTCCCACTTCTTTGAAGAAGAAAACAACGACCATTGCTCCTCGCATTGATACGCGCAAAAAGAGCTATATTCCATATTTCTACGAGCAAATCGACATGGAAAGTCTCATCTATTACATATAATCCAAAATTGACTCATCACCGCAGGGCCCAAACCACTTGACCTAGAAAGCTGAAATTTTGCATGTTGGTTGTTCCGAGAATGTAGAGGATCATAAAGAAACGGTTTTTGAAAATTCAATTTGTAAGTGACTTTTTTCGGTCCTTTGGCACTGAGCAAGGCCAATCGGTACTAAGGTCGGATTTAGCTCATTATAAGCCGCCAGATACGAAAAACAATACTCGGAGGTCCTGTAGGGACCCCGAAACACACTTTTAAGTACCTAAAATGAACGGTTTCGGAGATGTTCCCAAATAGCTGTGTTCCCTCGGAGAAAGAGATCAACGTTACTATGGCAACCGCTGAAATTTCCGAGACCGGGGATAGTTTTCTGGCAACATCTCGAAAACCGTTTGTTTTAGGGCCTTAAAACGCGGGATGCGGTTCCACGAACATTGCTCCTCGCATTGATACGCGCAAGAAGAGCTATATTTCATATTTCTACGAGCAAATCGACTTGGAAAGTCTCATCTATTATATGTAATCCAAAATTGACTCATCACCGCAGGGCTCAAAACACTAGACCTAGAAAGCTGAAATTTTGCATGTTGATTGATCCGAGTATGTAGAGGCTCACTAAGAAACGGTTTTTGAAAATTCAATTTGTAAGTGACTTTTTTCGTCCCTTTGGCACAGAGCAAGTACAGTCGGTATAAAGGTCGGATTTAGCACATTTTAAGCCGCCAGATACGAGAAACAATAATCGGAGGTCCTGTAGGGTCCCCGAAACACACTTTTTAAGATCTTAAAATGAACAGTTTTGGAGATATTCCTAAATAACTCTGTTCCCTCGGAGAAACAGATCAACGTTACTATTGCAACCGCTGAAATTTCCCAGACCGGGGATAGTTTTCTGACAATATCTCGAAAGCCGTTCGTTTTAGGGCCTTAAAACGCGGGGTTCGGTTCCCACTTCTTCGGAGTGTAAACGACGAACATTGCTTCTCGCATTGAAACGCGCAAGAAGAGCTATATTCCATATTTCTACCAGCAAATCGACTTGGAAAGGCTCATCTATTATATATAATCCAAAATTGACTCATACCCGCAGGGCTCAAACCACTAGACATAGAAAGCTGAAATTTTGCATGTTGGTTGATTCGAGTATGTAGAGTTCCACTAATAAACGGTTTTTGAAAATTCAATTTGTAAGTGACTTTTTTCGGCCCTTTGGCCTTGAGCAAGGACAATCGGTACTAAGGTCGGATTTAGCTCATTATAATCCGCCAGATACGAGAAACAATACACGGAGGTCCTGTAGGGACCCCGAAACACACTTTTTAAGGTCCTAAAATGAACGGTTTTGGAGATATTCCCAAATAACTCTGTTCCCTCGGAGAAAGAGATCCACGTTACTATGGCAACCGCTGAAATTTCCCAGACCGGGGATAGTTTTCTGGCAATATCTCAAAAACCGTTCGTTTTAGGGCCTTAAAACGCGGGGTTCGGTTCCCACTTCTTGGAAGTGGAAACCACGACCATTGCTCCCCGCATTAATACGCACAAAAAGAGCTATATTCCATATTTCTACGAGCAAATCGACTTGGAAAGTTTCATTTATTATATATAATCCAAAATTGACTCATCACCGGAGGGCCCAAACCACTAGACTTAGAAAGCTGAAATTTTGCATGTTGGTTGATCCGAGTATATAGAGGCCCACTAAGAAACGGTTTTTGAAAATCCAATGTGTAAGTGTTTTTTTTTTCGGCCCTTTGTCACAGAGCAAGTACAGTCGGTATAAAGGTCGGATTTAGCTCATTTTAAGCCGCCAGATACGAGAAACATTACTCGGAGGTCCTGTAGGGACCCCGAAACACACTTTTATGTACCTAAAATGAACGGTTTCGGAGATATTCCCAAATAACTGTGTTCCCTCTGAGAAACAGATCAACGTTACTATGGCAACCGCTGAAATTTCCCAGACAGGGGATAGTTTTCTGGCAATATCTCGAAAACCGATAGTTTTAGGGCCTTAAAACGCGGGGTTCGGTTCCCACTTCTTTGAAGAAGAAAACAACGACCATTGCTCCTCGCATTGATACGCGCAAAAAGAGCTATATTCCATATTTCTACGAGCAAATCGACATGGAAAGTCTCATCTATTACATATAATCCAAAATTGACCCATCACCGCAGGGCCCACCCAAACCACTAGACCTAGAAAGCTGAAATTTTGCATGTTGGTTGTTCCGAGGATGTAGAGGATCATAAAGAAACGGTTTTTGAAAATTCAATTTGTAAGTGACTTTTTTCGGTCCTTTGGCACTGAGCAAGGACAATCGGTACTAAGGTCGGATTTAGCTCATTATAAGCCGCCAGATACGAAAAACAATACTCGGAGGTCCTGTAGGGACCCCGAATCACACTTTTATGTACCTAAAATGAACGGTTTCGGAGATATTCCCAAATAACTGTGTTCCCTCTGAGAAACAGATCAACGTTACTATGGCAACCGCTGAAATTTCCCAGACAGGGGATAGTTATCTGGCAATATCTCGAAAACCGTTAGTTTTAGGGCCTTAAAACGCGGGGTTCGGTTCCCACTTCTTTGAAGAAGAAAACAACGACCATTGCTCCTCGCATTGATACGCGCAAAAAGAGCTATATTCCATATTTCTACGAGCAAATCGACATGGAAAGTCTCATCTATTACATATAATCCAAAATTGACTCATCACCGCAGGGCCCAAACCACTAGACCTAGAAAGCTGAAATTTTGCGTGTTGGTTGTTCCGAGGATGTAGAGGATCATAAAGAAACGGTTTTTGAAAATTCAATTTGTAAGTGACTTTTTTCGGTCCTTTGGCACTGAGCAAGGACAATCGGTACTAAGGTCGGATTTAGCTCATTATAAGCCGCCAGATACGAAAAACAATACTCGGAGGTCCTGTAGGGACCCCGAAAACACTTTTAAGTACCTAAAATGAACGGTTTAGGAGATGTTCCCAAATAGCTGTGTTCCCTCGGAGAAAGAGATCAACGTTACTATGGCAAAAGCTGAAATTTCCGAGACCGGGGATAGTTTTCTGGCAACATCTCGAAAACCGCTCGTTTTAGGGCCTTAAAACGCGGGGTTCGGTTCCCACTTCTTTGAAGTGGAAACCACGACCATAGCTCCTCGCATTGATACGCGAAAAAAGAGCTATATTCCATATTTCTACCAGCAAATCGACTTGGAAAGGCTCATCTATTATATATAATCCAAAATTGACTCATAACCGCAGGGCTCAAACCACTAGACATAGAAAGCTGAAATTTTGCATGTTGGTTGATTCGAGTATGTAGAGTTACACTAATAAACGGTTTTTGAAAATTCAATTTGTAAGTGACTTTTTTCGGCCCTTTGGCCTTGAGCAAGGACAATCGGTACTAAGGTCGGATTTAGCTCATTATAATCCGCCAGATACGAGAAACAATACACGGAGGTCCTGTAGGGACCCCGAAACACACCTTTTAAGGTCCTAAAATGAACGCTTTTGGAGATATTCCCAAATAACTCTGTTCCCTCGGAGAAAGAGATCCACGTTACTATGGCAACCGCTGAAATTTCCCAGACCGGGGATAGTTTTCTGGCAATATCTCAAAAACCGTTCGTTTTAGGGCCTTAAAACGCGGGGTTCGGTTCCCACTTCTTTGAAGTGGAAACCACGACCATTGCTCTTCGCATTGATACGCGAAAAAAGAGCTATATTCCATATTTCTACCAGCAAATCGACATGGAAAATCTCATCTATTACATATAATCCAAAATAGACTCATCACCGCAGGGCCCAAACCACTAGACCTAGAAAGCTGAAATTTTGCATGTTGGTTGATTCGAGTATGTAGAGTTCCACGAATAAACGGTTTTTGAAAATTCAGTTTGTAAGTGACTTTTTTCGGCCCTTTGGCACTGAGCAAGGTCAATCGGTACTAAGGTCGGATTTAGCTCATTATAATCCGCCAGATACGAGAAACAATACACGGAGGTCCTGTAGGGACCCCGAAACACACTTTTATGTACCTAAAATGAACGGTTTCGGAGATATTCCCAAATAACTGTGTTCCCTCTGAGAAACAGATCAACGTTACTATGGCAACCGCTGAAATTTCCCAGACAGGGGATAGTTTTCTGGCAATATCTCGAAAACCGTTAGTTTTAGGGCCTTAAAACGCGGGGTTCTGTTCCCACTTCTTTGAAGAAGAAAACAACGACCATTGCTCCTCGCATTGATACGCGAAAAAAGAGCTATATTCCATATTTCTACGAGCAAATCGACATGGAAAATCTCATCTATTACATATAATCCAAAATAGACTCATCACCGCAGGGCCCAAACCACTAGACCTAGAAAGCTGAAATTTTGCATGTTGGTTGTTCCAAGGATGTAGAGGATCATAAAGAAACGGTTTTTGAAAATTCAATTTGTAAGTGCCTTTTTTCGGTTCTTTGGCACTGAGCAAGGACAATCGGTACTAAGGTCGGATTTAGCTCATTATAAGCCGCCAGATACGAAAAACAATATTCGGAGGTCCTGTAGGGACCCCGAAACACACTTTTAAGTACCTAAAATGAACGGTTTCGGAGATGTTCCCAAATAACTCTGTTCCCTCGGAGAAACAGATCAACGTTACTATGGCAACCGCTGAAATTTCCGTGACCGGGAATAGTTTTCTGGCAACATCTCGAAAACCGTTCGTTTTAGGGCCTTAAAACGCGGGATGCGGTTCCACGAACATTGCTCCTATTATTGATACGCGCAAGAAGAGCTATATTTCATATTTCTACGAGCAAATCGACTTGGAAAGTCTCATCTATTATATGTAATCCAAAATTGACTCATCACCGCAGGGCTCAAACCACTAGACCTAGATAGCTGAAATTTTGCATGTTGGTTGATCCGAGTATGTAGAGGCTCACTAAGAAACGGTTTTTGAAAATTCAATTTGTAAGTGACTTTTTTCGTCCCTTTGGCACAGAGCAAGTACAGTCGGTATAAAGGTCGGATTTGGCTCATTTTAAGCCGCCAGATACGAGAAACAATATTCGGAGGTCCTGTAGGGTCCCCGAATCACACATTTTAAGATCTTAAAATGAACGGTTTTGGAGATATTCCTAAATAACTCTGTTCAATCAGAGAAACAGATCAACGTTACTATGGCAACCGCTGAAATTTCCCAGACCGGGGATAGTTTTCTGACAATATCTCGAAAACCGTTCGTTTTAGGGCCTTAAAACGCGGGGTTCGGTTCCCACTTCTTTGAAGTGGAAACCACGACCATTGCTCCCCGCATTAATACGCACAAGAAGAGCTATATTCCATATTTCTACGAGCAAATTGACTTGGAAACTCTCATTTATTATATATAATCCAAAATTGACTCATCACCGCAGGGCCCAAACCACTAGCCTTAGAAAGCTGAAATTTTGCATGTTGGTTGATCCGAGTATATAGAGGCTCACTAAGAAACGGTTTTTGAAAATTCAATTTGTAAGTGACGTTTTTCGGCCCTTTGTCACAGAGCAAGTACAGTCGGTATAAAGGTCGGATTTAGCTCATTTTAAGCCGCCAGATACGAGAAACATTACTCGGAGGTCCTGTAGGGACCCCGAAACACACTTTTATGTACCTAAAATGAACGGTTTCGGAGATATTCCCAAATAACTGTGTTCCCTCTGAGAAACAGATCAACGTTACTATGGCAACCGCTGAAATTTCCCAGACAGGGGATAGTTTTCTGGCAATTTCACGAAAACCATTCGTTTTAGGTCCTTAAAATGCGGGGTTCGATTCCCACATCTATGGAGTGGAAACCACGAACATTGCTTCTCGCATAGATACGCGCAAGAAGAGCTATATCCCATATTTCTACCTGCAAATTGACTTGGAAAGGCTCATCTATTATATATAATCCAAAATTGACTCATCACCGCAGAGCTCAAACCACTAGACATAGAAAGCTGAAATTTTGCATGTTGGTTGATCCGAGTATGTAGAGGCTCAATAAGAAACTTTTTTTGAAAATTCAATTTGTAAGTGACTTTTTTGGCCCTTTGGATTTGACCATCCAAAATAGACTCATCGACGCAGGGCTCAAACCAATAGACCTATAAAGCTGAAATTTTGCATGTTGGTTGATCCGAGCATGTAGAGGACCACTAATAAACGGTTTTTGAAAATTCAATTTGTAAGTGACTTTTTTCGGCTCTTTGGCACTGAGCAAGGACAATCGGTACTAAGGTCGGATTTAGCTCATTATAATCCGCCAGATACGAGAAACAATACACGGAGGTCCTTTAGGGACACCGAAACACACTTTTTAAGATCCTAAAATGAACGGTTTTGGAGATATTACTAAATAACTCTGTTCCCTCGGAGAAACAGATCCACGTTACTATGGCAACCGCTGAAATTTCCCAGACCGAGGATAGTTTTCTGGCAATATCTCGAAAACCGTTCGTTTTAGGGCCTTAAAACGCGGGGTTCAGTTCCCACTTCTTTGAAGTGGAAACCACGACCATTGCTCCCCGCATTAATACGCACAAAAAGAGCTATATTCCATATTTCTACGAGCAAATCGACTTGGAATGTCTCATCTCTTTATCTAATCCAAAATTGTCTCATCACCGCAGGGCCCAAACCACAAGACCTAGAAAGATGAAATTTTGCATGCTGGTTGATCGGAGTATGTAGAGGCTCACTAAGAAACAGTTTTTGAAAATTCAATTTGTAAATTACTTTTTTCGGCCCTTTGGCATTGACCATCCAAAATTGACTCATCGACGCAGGGCTCAAACCACTAGACCTAGAAAGCTGAAATTTGGCATGTTGGTTGATCTGAGTATGTAGAGGCCCACTAAGAAATATCTTTTGAAAATTCAATTTGTATGTGACTTTCTTCGGCCCTTTGGCACTGAGCAAGGACAGTCGGTACAAAGGTCGGATTTAGCTCTTTTTAAGCCGCCAGATACGAGAAACAATACTCGGAGGTCCTGTAGGGACCCCGAAACACACTCTTAAGTACCTAAAATGAACAGTTTCGGAGATATTCCCAAATAACTGTGTTCCCTCTGAGAAACAGATCAACGTTACTATGGCAAGCGCTGAAATTTCCCAGACAGGGTATAATTTTCTGGCAATATCCCGAAAACCATTCGTTTTAGTGCCTTAAAATGCGGGGTTCGATTCCCTCTTCTTCGGAGTGTAAACCACGAACATTGCTTCTCGCATTGAAACGCGCAAGAAGAGCTATATTCCATATTTCTACCAGCCATTCGACTTGGAAAGGCTCATCTATTATATATAATCCAAAATTGACTCATCACCGCAGGGCTCAAACCATTAGACATAGAAAGCGGAAATGTTTCATGTTGGTTGATCCGAGTATGCAGAGGCCCACTAATAAACGGTTTTTGAAAATTCAATTTGTAAGTGACTTTTTTCGGTCCTTTGGCACTGAGCAAAGACAATCGGTACTAAGGTCGGATTTAGCTCATTATAAGCCGCCAGATACGAAAAACAATACTCGGAGGTCCTGTAGGGACCCCGAAACACACTTTTTAAGATCTTAAAATGAACGGTTTTGGAGATATTCCTAAATAACTCTGTTCCCTCGGAGAAACAGATCAACGTTACTATGGCAACCGCTGAAATTTCCCAGACCGGGGATAGTTTTCTGACAATATGTCGAAAACCGTTCGTTTTAGGGCCTTAAAACGCGGGGTTCGGTTCCCACTTCTTTGAAGTGGAAACAACGACCATTGCTCCTCGCATTGATACGCGCAAAAAGAGCTATATTCCATATTTCTACGAGCAAATCGACATGGAAAGTCTCATCTATTATATATAATCCAAAATTGACTCATCACCACAGGGCCCAAACCACTAGACCTAGAAAGCTGAAATTTTGCACGTCGGTTGTTCCGAGGATGTAGAGGCTCACAAAGAAACGGTTTTTGAAAATTCAATTTGTAAGTGACTTTTTTCCGCCCTTTGGCATTGACCATCCAAAATTAACTCATCGACGCAGGGCTCAAACCACTAGACCTAGAAAGCTGAAATTTTGCATGTTGGTAGTTCCGAAGATGTAGAGGCTCATAAAGAAACGGTTTTTGAAAATACAATTTGTAAGTGACTTTTTTCGGTCCTTTGGCACTGAGCAAGGACAATCGGTACTAAGGTCGGATTTAGCTCATTATAAGCCGCCAGATACGAAAAAAAATACTCGGAGGTCTTGTAGGGACCCCGAAACACACTTTTAAGTACCTAAAATGAACGGTTTCGGAGATGTTCCCAAATAGCTGTGTTCCCTCGGAGAAAGAGATCAACGTTACTATGGCAATCGCTGAAATTTCCGAGACCGGGAATAGTTTTCTGGCAACATCTCGAAAACCGTTCGTTTTAGGGCCTTAAAACGCGGGATGCGGTACCACGAACATTGCTCCTCGCATTGATACGCGCAAGAAGAGCTATATTTCATATTTCTACGAGCAAATCGACTTGGAAAATCTCATCTATTATATGTAATCCAAAATTGACTCATCCCCGCAGGGCTCAAAACACTAGACCTAGAAAGCTGAAATTTTGCAAGTTGGTTGATCCGAGTATGTAGAGGCTCACTAAGAAACGGTTTTTGAAAATTCAATTTGTAAGTGTCTTTTTTCGGCCCTTTGGCACAGAGCAAGTACAGTCGGTATAAAGGTCGGATTTAGCACATTTTAAGCCGCCAGATACGAGAAACAATATTCGGAGGTCCTGTAGGGTCCCCGAAACACCCTTTTTAAGATCTTAAAATGAACGGTTTTGGAGATATTCCTAAATAACTCTGTTCCCTCGGAGAAACAGATCAACGTTACTATGGCAACCGCTGAAATTTCCCAGACCGGGGATAGTTTTCTGACAAGATCTCGAAAACCGTTCGTTTTAGGGCCTTAAAACGCGGGGTTCGGTTCCCACTTCTTTGAAGTGGAAACCACGACCATTGCTCTTCGCATTGTTACGCGAAAAAAGAGCTATATTCCATATTTCTACCAGCAAATCGACTTGGAAAGGCTCATCTATTATATATAATCCAAAATTGACTCATAACCGCAGGGCTCAAACCACTAGACATAGAAAGCTGAAATTTTGCATGTTGGTTGACTCGAGTATGTAGAGTTCCACGAATAAACGGTTTTTGAAAATTCAGTTTGTAAGTGACTTTTTTCGGCCCTTTGGCACTGAGCAAGGTCAATCGGTACTAAGGTCGGATTTAGCTCATTATAATCCGCCAGATACGAGAAACAATACACGGAGGTCCTGTAGGGACCCCGAATCACACTTTTAAGGACCTAAAATGAACGGTTTCGGAGATATTCCCAAATAACTGTGTTCCCTCTGAGAAACAGATCAACGTTACTATGGCAACCGCTGAAATTTCCCAGACAGGGGATAGTTTTCTGGCAATATCTCGAAAACCGTTAGTTTTAGGGCCTTAAAACGCGGGGTTCTGTTCCCACTTCTTTGAAGAAGAAAACAACGACCATTGCTCCTCGCATTGATACGCGAAAAAAGAGCTATATTCCATATTTCTACGAGCAAATCGACATGGAAAATCTCATCTATTACATATAATCCAAAATAGACTCATCACCGCAGGGCCCAAACCACTAGACCTAGAAAGCTGAAATTTTGCATGTTGGTTGTTCCAAGGATGTAGAGGATCATAAAGAAACGGTTTTTGAAAATTCAATTTGTAAGTGCCTTTTTTCGGTTCTTTGGCACTGAGCAAGGACAATCGGTACTAAGGTCGGATTTAGCTCATTATAAGCCGCCAGATACGAAAAACAATATTCGGAGGTCCTGTAGGGACCCCGAAACACACTTTTAAGTACCTAAAATGAACGGTTTCGGAGATGTTCCCAAATAACTCTGTTCCCTCGGAGAAACAGATCAACGTTACTATGGCAACCGCTGAAATTTCCGTGACCGGGAATAGTTTTCTGGCAACATCTCGAAAACCGTTCGTTTAAGGGCCTTAAAACGCGGGATGCGGTTCCACGAACATTGCTCCTATTATTGATACGCGCAAGAAGAGCTATATTTCATATTTCTACGAGCAAATCGACTTGGAAAGTCTCATCTATTATATGTAATCCAAAATAGACTCATCACCGCAGGGCTCAAACCACTAGACCTAGATAGCTGAAATTTTGCATGTTGGTTGATCCGGGTATGTAGAGGCTCACTAAGAAACGGTTTTTGAAAATTCAATTTGTAAGTGACTTTTTTCGGCCCTTTGGCACAGAGCAAGTACAGTCGGTATAAAGGTCGGATTTAGCTCATTTTAAGCCGCCAGATACGAGAAACAATATTCGGAGGTCCTGTAGGGTCCCCGAATCACACATTTTAAGATCTTAAAATGAACGGTTTTGGAGATATTCCTAAATAACTCTGTTCAATCAGAGAAACAGATCAACGTTACTATGGCAACCGCTGAAATTTCCCAGACCGGGGATAGTTTTCTGACAAGATCTCGAAAACCGTTCGTTTTAGGGCCTTAAAACGCGGGGTTCGGTTCCCACTTCTTTGAAGTGGAAACCACGACCATTGCTCCCCGCATTAATACGCACAAGAAGAGCTATATTCCATATTTCTACGAGCAAATTGACTTGGAAAGTCTCATTTATTATATATAATCCAAAATTGACTCATCACCGCAGGGCCCAAACCACTAGCCTTAGCAAGCTGAAATTTTGCATGTTGGTTGATCCGAGTATATAGAGGCTCACTAAGAAACGGTTTTTGAAAATTCAATTTGTAAGTGACGTTTTTCGGCCCTTTTTCACAGAGCAAGTACAGTCGGTATAAAGGTCGGATTTAGCTCATTTTAAGCCGCCAGATACGAGAAACATTACTCGGAGGTCCTGTAGGGACCCCGAAACACACTTTTATGTACCTAAAATGAACGGTTTCGGAGATATTCCCAAATAACTGTGTTCCCTCTGAGAAACAGATCAACGTTACTATGGCAACCGCTGAAATTTCCCAGACAGGGGATAGTTTTCTGGCAATTTCACGAAAACCATTCGTTTTAGGTCCTTAAAATGCGGGGTTCGATTCCCACATCTATGGAGTGGAAACCACGAACATTGCTTCTCGCATAGATACGCGCAAGAAGAGCTATATCCCATATTTCTACCTGCAAATTGACTTGGAAAGGCTCATCTATTATATATAATCCAAAATTGACTCATCACCGCAGAGCTCAAACCACTAGACATAGAAAGCTGAAATTTTGCATGTTGGTTGATCCGAGTATGTAGAGGCTCAATAAGAAACTTTTTTTGAAAATTCAATTTGTAAGTGACTTTTTTGGCCCTTTGGATTTGACCATCCAAAATAGACTCATCGACGCAGGGCTCAAACCAATAGACCTATAAAGCTGAAATTTTGCATGTTGGTTGATCCGAGTATGTAGAGGACCACTAATAAACGGTTTTTGAAAATTCAATTTGTAAGTGACTTTTTTCGGCTCTTTGGCACTGAGCAAGGACAATCGGTACTAAGGTCGGATTTAGCTCATTATAATCCGCCAGATACGAGAAACAACACACGGAGGTCCTTTAGGGACACCGAAACACACTTTTTAAGATCCTAAAATGAACGGTTTTGGAGATATTACTAAATAACTCTGTTCCCTCGGAGAAACAGATCCACGTTACTATGGCAACCGCTGAAATTTCCCAGACCGGGGATAGTTTTCTGGCAATATCTCGAAAACCGTTCGTTTTAGGGCCTTAAAACGCGGGGTTCAGTTCCCACTTCTTTGAAGTGGAAACCACGACCATTGCTCCCCGCATTAATACGCACAAAAAGAGCTATATTCCATATTTCTACGAGCAAATCGACTTGGAATGTCTCATCTCTTTATCTAATCCAAAATTGACTCATCACCGCAGGGCCCAAACCACAAGACCTAGAAAGATGAAATTTTGCATGCTGGTTGATCGGAGTATGTAGAGGCTCACTAAGAAACAGTTTTTGAAAATTCAATTTGTAAATGACTTTTTTCGGCCCTTTGGCATTGACCAACCAAAATTGACTCATCGACGCAGGGCTCAAACCACTAGACCTAGAAAGCTGAAATTTGGCATGTTGGTTGATCTGAGTATGTAGAGGCCCACTAAGAAATATCTTTTGAAAATTCAATTTGTATGTGACTTTTTTCGGCCCTTTGGCACTGAGCAAGGACAGTCGGTACAAAGGTCGGATTTAGCTCATTTTAAGCCGCCAGATACGAGAAACAATACTCGGAGGTCCTGTAGGGACCCCGAAACACACTCTTAAGTACCTAAAATGAACAGTTTCGGAGATATTCCCAAATAACTGTGTTCCCTCTGAGAAACAGATCAACGTTACTATGGCAAGCGCTGAAATTTCCCAGACAGGGTATAATTTTCTGGCAATATCCCGAAAACCATTCGTTTTAGTGCCTTAAAATGCGGGGTTCGATTCCCTCTTCTTCGGAGTGTAAACCACGAACATTGCTTCTCGCATTGAAACGCGCAAGAAGAGCTATATTCCATATTTCTACCAGCCATTCGACTTGGAAAGGCTCATCTATTATATATAATCCAAAATTGACTCATCACCGCAGGGCTCAAACCATTAGACATAGAAAGCGGAAATGTTTCATGTTGGTTGATCCGAGTATGCAGAGGCCCACTAATAAACGGTTTTTGAAAATTCAATTTGTAAGTGACTTTTTTCGGTCCTTTGGCACTGAGCAAAGACAATCGGTACTAAGGTCGGATTTAGCTCATTATAAGCCGCCAGATACGAAAAACAATACTCGGAGGTCCTGTAGGGACCCCGAAACACACTTTTTAAGATCTTAAAATGAACGGTTTTGGAGATATTCCTAAATAACTCTGTTCCCTCGGAGAAACAGATCAACGTTACTATGGCAACCGCTGAAATTTCCCAGACCGGGGATAGTTTTCTGACAATATGTCGAAAACCGTTCGTTTTAGGGCCTTAAAACGCGGGGTTCGGTTCCCACTTCTTTGAAGTGGAAACAACGACCATTGCTCCTCGCATTGATACGCGCAAAAAGAGCTATATTCCATATTTCTACGAGCAAATCGACATGGAAAGTCTCATCTATTATATATAATCCAAAATTGACTCATCACCACAGGGCCCAAACCACTAGACCTAGAAAGCTGAAATTTTGCTCGTCGGTTGTTCCGAGGATGTAGAGGCTCACAAAGAAACGGTTTTTGAAAATTCAATTTGTAAGTGACTTTTTTCCGCCCTTTGGCATTGACCATCCAAAATTAACTCATCGACGCAGGGCTCAAACCACTAGACCTAGAAAGCTGAAATTTTGCATGTTGGTTGATACGAGTATGTAGAGGCCCATGGAGAAACGGTTTTTGAAAATTCAATTTGTAAGTGACATTTTTCGGCCCTTTGGCACTGAGCAAGGACAGTCGGTACAAAGGTCGGATTTAGATCATTTTAAGCCGCCAGATACGAGAAACAATACTCTGAGGTCCTGTAGGGACCCCGAATCACACTTTTAAGTACCTAAAATGAACGGTTTCGGAGATGTTCCCAAATAACTGTGTTCCCTCGGAGAAACAGATCAGCGTTACTATGGCAACCGCTGAAATTTCCGAGACCGGGGATAGTTTTCTGGCAACATCTAGAAAACCGTTCGTTTGAGGGCCTTAAAACGCGGGGTTCGGTTCCCACTTCTTTGAAGTGGAAACAACGACCATTGCTCCTCGCATTGATACGCGCAAAAAGAGCTATATTCCATATTTCTACGAGCAAATCGACATGGAAAGTCTCATCTATTATATATAATCCAAAATTGACTCATCACCGCAGGGCCCAAACCACTAGACCTAGAAAGCTGAAATTTTGCATGTTGGTAGATCCGAAGATGTAGAGGATCATAAAGAAACGGTTTTTGAAAATTCAATTTGTAAGTGACTTTTTTCGGTCCTTTGGCACTGAGCAAGGACAATCGGTACTAAGGTCGGATTTAGCTCATTATAAGCCGCCAGATACGAAAAAAAATACTCGGAGGTCTTGTAGGGACCCCGAAACACACTTTTAAGTACCTAAAATGAACGGTTTCGGAGATGTTCCCAAATAGCTGTGTTCCCTCGGAGAAAGAGATCAACGTTACTATGGCAACCGCTGAAATTTCCGAGACCGGGAATAGTTTTCTTGCAACATCTCGAAAACCGTTCGTTTTAGGGCCTTAAAACGCGGGATGCGGTTCCACGAACATTGCTCCTCGCATTGATACGCGCAGGAAGAGCTATATTTCATATTTCTACGAACAAATCGACTTGGAAAATCTCATCTATTATATGTAATCCAAAATTGACTCATCCCCGCAGGGCTCAAAACACTAGACCTAGAAAGCTGAAATTTTGCAAGTTGGTTGATCCGAGTATGTAGAGGCTCACTAAGAAACGGTTTTTGAAAATTCAATTTGTAAGTGTCTTTTTTCGGCCCTTTGGCACAGAGCAAGTACAGTCGGTATAAAGGTCGGATTTAGCACATTTTAAGCCGCCAGATACGAGAAACAATATTCGGAGGTCCTGTAGGGTCCCCGAAACACCCTTTTTAAGATCTTAAAATGAACGGTTTTGGAGATATTCCTAAATAACTCTGTTCCCTCGGAGAAACAGATCAACGTTACTATGGCAACCGCTGAAATTTCCCAGACCGGGGATAGTTTTCTGACAAGATCTCGAAAACCGTTCGTTTTAGGGCCTTAAAACGCGGGGTTCGGTTCCCACTTCTTTGAAGTGGAAACCACGACCATTGCTCCCCGCATTAATACGCACAAAAAGAGCTATATTCCATATTTCTACGAGCAAATTGACTTGGAAAGTCTCATTTATTATATATAATCCAAAATTGACTCATCACCGCAGGGCCCAAACCACTAGCCTTAGAAAGCTGAAATTTTGCATGTTGGTTGATCCGAGTATATAGAGGCTCACTAAGAAACGGTTTTTGAAAATTCAATTTGTAAGTGACGTTTTTCGGCCCTTTGTCACAGAGCAAGTACAGTCGGTATAAAGGTCGGATTTAGCTCATTTTAAGCCGCCGGATACGAGAAACATTACTCGGAGGTCCTGTAGGGACCCCGAAACACACTTTTATGTACCTAAAATGAACGGTTTCGGAGATATTCCCAAATAACTGTGTTCCCTCTGAGAAACAGATCAACGTTACTATGGCAACCGCTGAAATTTCCCAGACAGGGGATAGTTTTCTGGCAATTTCACGAAAACCATTCGTTTTAGGTCCTTAAAATGCGGGGTTCGATTCCCACATCTATGGAGTGGAAACCACGAACATTGCTTCTCGCATAGATACGCGCAAGAAGAGCTATATCCCATATTTCTAGCTGCAAATTGACTTGGAAAGGCTCATCTATTATATATAATCCAAAATTGACTCATCACCGCAGAGCTCAAACCACTAGACATAGAAAGCTGAAATTTTGCATGTTGGTTGATCCGAGTATGTAGAGGCTCAATAAGAAACTTTTTTTGAAAATTCAATTTGTAAGTGACTTTTTTGGCCCTTTGGATTTGACCATCCAAAATAGACTCATCGACGCAGGGCTCAAACCAATAGACCTATAAAGCTGAAATTTTGCATGTTGGTTGATCCGAGTGTGTAGAGGACCACTAATAAACGGTTTTTGAAAATTCAATTTGTAAGTGACTTTTTTCGGCTCTTTGGCACTGAGCAAGGACAATCGGTACTAAGGTCGGATTTAGCTCATTATAATCCGCCAGATACGAGAAACAATACACGGAGGTCCTTTAGGGACACCGAAACACACTTTTTAAGATCCTAAAATGAACGGTTTTGGAGATATTACTAAATAACTCTGTTCCCTCGGAGAAACAGATCCACGTTACTATGGCAACCGCTGAAATTTCCCAGACCGGGGATAGTTTTCTGGCAATATCTCGAAAACCGTTCGTTTTAGGGCCTTAAAACGCGGGGTTCAGTTCCCACTTCTTTGAAGTGGAAACCACGACCATTGCTCCCCGCATTAATACGCACAAAAAGAGCTATATTCTATATTTCTACGAGCAAATCGACTTGGAATGTCTCATCTCTTTATCTAATCCAAAATTGACTCATCACCGCAGGGCCCAAACCACAAGACCTAGTAAGATGAAATTTTGCATGCTGGTTGATCGGAGTATGTAGAGGCTCACTAAGAAACAGTTTTTGAAAATTCAATTTGTAAATGACTTTTTTCGGCCCTTTGGCATTGACCATCCAAAATTGACTCATCGACGCAGGGCTCAAACCACTAGACCTAGAAAGCTGAAATTTGGCATGTTGGTTGATCTGAGTATGTAGAGACCCACTAAGAAATATCTTTTGAAAATTCAATTTGTATGTGACTTTTTTCGGCCCTTTGGCACTGAGCAAGGACAGTCGGTACAAAGGTCGGATTTAGCTCATTTTAAGCCGCCAGATACGAGAAACAATACTCGGAGGTCCTGTAGGAACCCCGAAACACACTCTTAAGTACCTAAAATGAACAGTTTCGGAGATATTCCCAAATAACTGTGTTCCCTCTGAGAAACAGATCAACGTTACTATGGCAAGCGCTGAAATTTCCCAGACAGGGTATAATTTTCTGGCAATATCCCGAAAACCATTCGTTTTAGTGCCTTAAAATGCGGGGTTCGATTCCCTCTTCTTCGGAGTGTAAACCACGAACATTGCTTCTCGCATTGAAACGCGCAAGAAGAGCTATATTCCATATTTCTACCAGCCATTCGACTTGGAAAGGCTCATCTATTATATATAATCCAAAATTGACTCATCACCGCAGGGCTCAAACCATTAGACATAGAAAGCGGAAATGTTTCATGTTGGTTGATCCGAGTATGCAGAGGCCCACTAATAAACGGTTTTTGAAAATTCAATTTGTAAGTGACTTTTTTCGGTCCTTTGGCACTGAGCAAAGACAATCGGTACTAAGGTCGGATTTAGCTCATTATAAGCCGCCAGATACGAAAAACAATACTCGGAGGTCCTGTAGGGACCCCGAAACACACTTTTTAAGATCTTAAAATGAACGGTTTTGGAGATATTCCTAAATAACTCTGTTCCCTCGGAGAAACAGATCAACGTTACTATGGCAACCGCTGAAATTTCCCAGACCGGGGATAGTTTTCTGACAATATGTCGAAAACCGTTCGTTTTAGGGCCTTAAAACGCGGGGTTCGGTTCCCACTTCTTTGAAGTGGAAACAACGACCATTGCTCCTCGCATTGATACGCGCAAAAAGAGCTATATTCCATATTTCTACGAGCAAATCGACATGGAAAGTCTCATCTATTATATATAATCCAAAATTGACTCATCACCACAGGGCCCAAACCACTAGACCTAGAAAGCTGAAATTTTGCACGTCGGTTGTTCCGAGGATGTAGAGGCTCACAAAGAAACGGTTTTTGAAAATTCAATTTGTAAGTGACTTTTTTCCGCCCTTTGGCATTGACCATCCAAAATTAACTCATCGACGCAGGGCTCAAACCACTAGACCTAGAAAGCTGAAATTTTGCATGTTGGTTGATACGAGTATGTAGAGGCCCATGGAGAAACGGTTTTTGAAAATTCAATTTGTAAGTGACATTTTTCGGCCCTTTGGCACTGAGCAAGGACAGTCGGTACAAAGGTCGGATTTAGATCATTTTAAGCCGCCAGATACGAGAAACAATACTCTGAGGTCCTGTAGGGACCCCGAATCACACTTTTAAGTACCTAAAATGAACGGTTTCGGAGATGTTCCCAAATAACTGTGTTCCCTCGGAGAAACAGATCAACGTTACTATGGCAACCGCTGAAATTTACGAGACCGGGGATAGTTTTCTGGCAACATCTAGAAAACCGTTCGTTTGAGGGCCTTAAAACGCGGGGTTCGGTTCCCACTTCTTTGAAGTGGAAACAACGACCATTGCTCCTCGCATTGATACGCGCAAAAAGAGCTATATTCCATATTTCTACGAGCAAATCGACATGGAAAGTCTCATCTATTATATATAATCCAAAATTGACTCATCACCGCAGGGCCCAAACCACTAGATCTAGAAAGCTGAAATTTTGCATGTTGGTAGTTCCGAAGATGTAGAGGATCATAAAGAAACGGTTTTTGAAAATTCAATTTGTAAGTGACTTTTTTCGGTCCTTTGGCACTGAGCAAGGACAATCGGTACTAAGGTCGGATTTAGCTCATTATAAGCCGCCAGATACGAAAAAAATACTCGGAGGTCTTGTAGGGACCCCGAAACACACTTTTAAGTACCTAAAATGAACGGTTTCGGAGATGTTCCCAAATAGCTGTGTTCCCTCGGAGAAAGAGATCAACGTTACTATGGCAACCGCTGAAATTTCCGAGACCGGGAATAGTTTTCTGGCAACATCTCGAAAACCGTTCGTTTTAGGGCCTTAAAACGCGGGATGCGGTTCCACGAACATTGCTCCTCGCATTGATACGCGCAAGAAGAGCTATATTTCATATTTCTACGAGCAAATCGACTTGGAAAATCTCATCTATTATTTGTAATCCAACATTGACTCATCACCGCAGGGCTCAAAACACTAGACCTAGAAAGCTGAAATTTTGCAAGTTGGTTGATCCGAGTATGTAAGGGCTCACTAAGAAACGGTTTTTGAAAATTCAATTTGTAAGTGTCTTTTTTCGGCCCTTTGGCACAGAGCAAGTACAGTCGGTATAAAGGTCGGATTTAGCACATTTTAAGCCGCCAGATACGAGAAACAATATTCGGAGGTCCTGTAGGGTCCCCGAAACACACTTTTTAAGATCTTAAAATGAACGGTTTTGGAGATATTCCTAAATAACTCTGTTCCCTCGGAGAAACAGATCAACGTTACTATGGCAACCGCTGAAATTTCCCAGACCGGGGATAGTTTTCTGACAATATCTCGAAAACCGTTCGTTTTAGGGCCTTAAAACGCGGGGTTCGGTTCCCACTTCTTTGAAGTGGAAACCACGACCATTGCTCTTCGCATTGATACGCGAAAAAAGAGCTATATTCCATATTTCTACCAGCAAATCGACTTGGAAAGGCTCATCTATTATATATAATCCAAAATTGACTCATAACCGCAGGGTCAAACCACTAGACATAGAAAGCTGAAATTTTGCATGTTGGTTGATTCGAGTATGTAGAGTTCCACGAATAAACGGTTTTTGAAAATTCAGTTTGTAAGTGACTTTTTTCGGCCCTTTGGCACTGAGCAAGGTCAATCTGTACTAAGGTCGGATTTAGCTCATTATAATCCGCCAGATACGAGAAACAATACACAGAGGTCCTGTAGGGACCCCGAAACACACTTTTATGTACCTAAAATGAACGGTTTCGGAGATATTCCCAAATAACTGTGTTCCCTCTGAGAAACAGATCAACGTTACTATGGCAACCGCTGAAATTTCCCAGACAGGGGATAGTTTTCTGGCAATATCTCGAAAACCGTTAGTTTTAGGGCCTTAAAACGCGGGATGCGGTTCCACGAACATTGCTCCTATTATTGATACGCGCAAGAAGAGCTATATTTCATATTTCTACGAGCAAATCGACTTGGAATGTCTCATTTCTTTATCTAATCCAAAATTGACTCATCACCGCAGGGCCCAAACCACAAGACCTAGAAAGATGAAATTTTGCATGCTGGTTGATCGGAGTATGTAGAGGCTCACTAAGAAACAGTTTTTGAAAATTCAATTTGTAAATGACTTTTTTCGGCCCTTTGGCATTGACCATCCAAAATTGACTCATCGACGCAGGGCTCAAACCACTAGACCTAGAAAGCTGAAATTTGGCATGTTGGTTGATCTGAGTATGTAGAGGCCCACTAAGAAATATCTTTTGAAAATTCAATTTGTATGTGACTTTTTTCGGCCCTTTGGCACTGAGCAAGGACAGTCGGTACAAAGGTCGGATTTAGCTCATTTTAAGCCGCCAGATACGAGAAACAATACTCGGAGGTCCTGTAGGGACCCCAAAACACACTCTTAAGTACCTAAAATGAACAGTTTCGGAGATATTCCCAAATAACTGTGTTCCCTCTGAGAAACAGATCAACGTTACTATGGCAAGCGCTGAAATTTCCCAGACAGGGTATAATTTTCTGGCAATATCCCGAAAACCATTCGTTTTAGTGCCTTAAAATGCGGGGTTCGATTCCCTCTTCTTCGGAGTGTAAACCACGAACATTGCTTCTCGCATTGAAACGCGCAAGAAGAGCTATATTCCATATTTCTACCAGCCATTCGACTTGGAAAGGCTCATCTATTATATATAATCCAAAATTGACTCATCACCGCAGGGCTCAAACCATTAGACATAGAAAGCGGAAATGTTTCATGTTGGTTGATCCGAGTATGCAGAGGCCCACTAATAAACGGTTTTTGAAAATTCAATTTGTATGTGACTTTTTTCGGTCCTTTGGCACTGAGCAAAGACAATCGGTACTAAGGTCGGATTTAGCTCATTATAAGCCGCCAGATACGAAAAACAATACTCGGAGGTCCTGTAGGGACCCCGAAACACACTTTTTAAGATCTTAAAATGAACGGTTTTGGAGATATTCCTAAATAACTCTGTTCCCTCGGAGAAACAGATCAACGTTACTATGGCAACCGCTGAAATTTCCCAGACCGGGGATAGTTTTCTGACAATATGTCGAAAACCGTTCGTTTTAGGGCCTTAAAACGCGGGGTTCGGTTCCCACTTCTTTGAAGTGGAAACAACGACCATTGCTCCTCGCATTGATACGCGCAAAAAGAGCTATATTCCATATTTCTACGAGCAAATCGACATGGAAAGTCTCATCTATTATATATAATCCAAAATTGACTCATCACCACAGGGCCCAAACCACTAGACCTAGAAAGCTGAAATTTTGCTCGTCGGTTGTTCCGAGGATGTAGAGGCTCACAAAGAAACGGTTTTTGAAAATTCAATTTGTAAGTGACTTTTTTCCGCCCTTTGGCATTGACCATCCAAAATTAACTCATCGACGCAGGGCTCAAACCACTAGACCTAGAAAGCTGAAATTTTGCATGTTGGTTGATACGAGTATGTAGAGGCCCATGGAGAAACGGTTTTTGAAAATTCAATTTGTAAGTGACATTTTTCGGCCCTTTGGCACTGAGCAAGGACAGTCGGTACAAAGGTCGGATTTAGATCATTTTAAGCCGCCAGATACGAGAAACAATACTCTGAGGTCCTGTAGGGACCCCGAATCACACTTTTAAGTACCTAAAATGAACGGTTTCGGAGATGTTCCCAAATAACTGTGTTCCCTCGGAGAAACAGATCAACGTTACTATGGCAACCGCTGAAATTTCCGAGACCGGGGATAGTTTTCTGGCAACATCTAGAAAACCGTTCGTTTGAGGGCCTTAAAACGCGGGGTTCGGTTCCCACTTCTTTGAAGTGGAAACAACGACCATTGCTCCTCGCATTGATACGCGCAAAAAGAGCTATATTCCATATTTCTACGAGCAAATCGACATGGAAAGTCTCATCTATTATATATAATCCAAAATTGACTCATCACCGCAGGGCCCAAACCACTAGACCTAGAAAGCTGAAATTTTGCATGTTGGTAGATCCGAAGATGTAGAGGATCATAAAGAAACGGTTTTTGAAAATTCAATTTGTAAGTGACTTTTTTCGGTCCTTTGGCACTGAGCAAGGACAATCGGTACTAAGGTCGGATTTAGCTCATTATAAGCCGCCAGATACGAAAAAAAATACTCGGAGGTCTTGTAGGGACCCCGAAACACACTTTTAAGTACCTAAAATGAACGGTTTCGGAGATGTTCCCAAATAGCTGTGTTCCCTCGGAGAAAGAGATCAACGTTACTATGGCAACCGCTGAAATTTCCGAGACCGGGAATAGTTTTCTTGCAACATCTCGAAAACCGTTCGTTTTAGGGCCTTAAAACGCGGGATGCGGTTCCACGAACATTGCTCCTCGCATTGATACGCGCAGGAAGAGCTATATTTCATATTTCTACGAGCAAATCGACTTGGAAAATCTCATCTATTATATGTAATCCAAAATTGACTCATCCCCGCAGGGCTCAAAACACTAGACCTAGAAAGCTGAAATTTTGCAAGTTGGTTGATCCGAGTATGTAGAGGCTCACTAAGAAACGGTTTTTGAAAATTCAATTTGTAAGTGTCTTTTTTCGGCCCTTTGGCACAGAGCAAGTACAGTCGGTATAAAGGTCGGATTTAGCACATTTTAAGCCGCCAGATACGAGAAACAATACTCGGAGGTCCTGTAGGGACCCCGAAACACACTCTTAAGTACCTAAAATGAACAGTTTCGGAGATATTCCCAAATAACTGTGTTCCCTCTGAGAAACAGATCAACGTTACTATGGCAAGCGCTGAAATTTCCCAGACAGGGGATAATTTTCTGGCAATATCCCGAAAACCATTCGTTTTAGTGCCTTAAAATGCGGGGTTCGATTCCCTCTTCTTCGGAGTGTAAACCACGAACATTGCTTCTCGCATTGAAACGCGCAAGAAGAGCTATATTCCATATTTCTACCAGCCATTCGACTTGGAAAGGCTCATCTATTATATATAATCCAAAATTGACTCATCACCGCAGGGCTCAAACCATTAGACATAGAAAGCGGAAATGTTTCATGTTGGTTGATCCGAGTATGCAGAGGCCCACTAATAAACGGTTTTTGAAAATTCAATTTGTAAGTGACTTTTTTCGGTCCTTTGGCACTGAGCAAAGACAATCGGTACTAAGGTCGGATTTAGCTCATAATAAGCCGCCAGATACGAAAAACAATACTCTGAGGTCCTGTAGGGACCCCGAAACACACTTTTTAAGATCTTAAAATGAACGGTTTTGGAGATATTCCTAAATAACTCTGTTCCCTCGGAGAAACAGATCAACGTTACTATGGCAACCGCTGAAATTTCCCAGACCGGGGATAGTTTTCTGACAATATGTCGAAAACCGTTCGTTTTAGGGCCTTAAAACGCGGGGTTCGGTTCCCACTTCTTTGAAGTGGAAACAACGACCATTGCTCCTCGCATTGATACCCGCAAAAAGAGCTATATTCCATATTTCTACGAGCAAATCGACATGGAAAGTCTCATCTATTATATATAATCCAAAATTGACTCATCACCACAGGGCCCAAACCACTAGACCTAGAAAGCTGAAATTTTGCACGTCGGTTGTTCCGAGGATGTAGAGGCTCACAAAGAAACGGTTTTTGAAAATTCAATTTGTAAGTGACTTTTTTCCGCCCTTTGGCATTGACCATCCAAAATTAACTCATCGACGCAGGGCTCAAACCACTAGACCTAGAAAGCTGAAATTTTGCATGTTGGTTGATACGAGTATGTAGAGGCCCATGGAGAAACGGTTTTTGAAAATTCAATTTGTAAGTGACATTTTTCGGCCCTTTGGCACTGAGCAAGGACAGTCGGTACAAAGGTCGGATTTAGATCATTTTAAGCCGCCAGATACGAGAAACAATACTCTGAGGTCCTGTAGGGACCCCGAATCACACTTTTAAGTGCCTAAAATGAACGGTTTCGGAGATGTTCCCAAATAACTGTGTTCCCTCGGAGAAACAGATCAACGTTACTATGGCAACCGCTGAAATTTCCGAGACCGGGGATAGTTTTCTGGCAACATCTAGAAAACCGTTCGTTTGAGGGCCTTAATACGCGGGGTTCGGTTCCCACTTCTTTGAAGTGGAAACAACGACCATTGCTCCTCGCATTGATACGCGCAAAAAGAGCTATATTCCATATTTCTACGAGCAAATCGACATGGAAAGTCTCATCTATTATATATAATCCAAAATTGACTCATCACCGCAGGGCCCAAACCACTAGATCTAGAAAGCTGAAATTTTGCATGTTGGTAGTTCCGAAGATGTAGAGGATCATAAAGAAACGGTTTTTGAAAATTCAATTTGTAAGTGACTTTTTTCGGTCCTTTGGCACTGAGCAAGGACAATCGGTACTAAGGTCGGATTTAGCTCATTATAAGCCGCCAGATACGAAAAAAAATACTCGGAGGTCTTGTAGGGACCCCGAAACACACTTTTAAGTACCTAAAATGAACGGTTTCGGAGATGTTCCCAAATAGCTGTGTTCCCTCGGAGAAAGAGATCAACGTTACTATGGCAACCGCTGAAATTTCCGAGACCGGGAATAGTTTTCTGGCAACATCTCGAAAACCGTTCGTTTTAGGGCCTTAAAACGCGGGATGCGGTTCCACGAACATTGCTCCTCGCATTGATACGCGCAAGAAGAGCTATATTTCATATTTCTACGAGCAAATCGACTTGGAAAATCTCATCTATTATATGTAATCCAAAATTGACTCATCCCCGCAGGGCTCAAAACACTAGACCTAGAAAGCTGAAATTTTGCAAGTTGGTTGATCCGAGTATGTAGAGGCTCACTAAGAAACGGTTTTTGAAAATTCAGTTTGTAAGTGTCTTTTTTCGGCCCTTTGGCACAGAGCAAGTACAGTCGGTATAAAGGTCGGATTTAGCACATTTTAAGCCGCCAGATACGAGAAACAATATTCGGAGGTCCTGTAGGGTCCCCGAAACACACTTTTTAAGATCTTAAAATGAACGGTTTTGGAGATATTCCTAAATAACTCTGTTCCCTCGGAGAAACAGATCAACGTTACTATGGCAACCGCTGAAATTTCCCAGACCGGGGATAGTTTTCTGACAATATCTCGAAAACCGTTCGTTTTAGGGCCTTAAAACGCGGGGTTCGGTTCCCACTTCTTTGAAGTGGAAACCACGACCATTGCTCTTCGCATTGATACGCGAAAAAAGAGCTATATTCCATATTTCTACCAGCAAATCGACTTGGAAAGGCTCATCTATTATATATAATCCAAAATTGACTCATAACCGCAGGGTCAAACCACTAGACATAGAAAGCTGAAATTTTGCATGTTGGTTGATTCGAGTATGTAGAGTTCCACGAATAAACGGTTTTTGAAAATTCAGTTTGTAAGTGACTTTTTTCGGCCCTTTGGCACTGAGCAAGGTCAATCGGTACTAAGGTCGGATTTAGCTCAATATAATCCGCCAGATACGAGAAACAATACACGGAGGTCCTGTAGGGACCCCGAAACACACTTTTATGTACCTAAAATGAACGGTTTCGGAGATATTCCCAAATAACTGTGTTCCCTCTGAGAAACAGATCAACGTTACTATGGCAACCGCTGAAATTTCCCAGACAGGGGATAGTTTTCTGGCAATATCTCGAAAACCGTTAGTTTTAGGGCCTTAAAACGCGGGGTTCTGTTCCCACTTCTTTGAAGAAGAAAACGACGACCATTGCTCCTCGCATTGATACGCGAAAAAAGAGCTATATTCCATATTTCTACGAGCAAATCGACATGGAAAATCTCATCTATTACATATAATCCAAAATAGACTCATCACCGCAGGGCCCAAACCACTAGACCTAGAAAGCTGAAATTTTGCATGTTGGTTGTTCCAAGGATGTACAGGATCATAAAGAAACGGTTTTTGAAAATTCAATTTGTAAGTGCCTTTTTTCGGTTCTTTGGCACTGAGCAAGGACAATCGGTACTAAGGTCGGATTTAGCTCATTATAAGCCGCCAGATACGAAAAACAATATTCGGAGGTCCTGTAGGGACCCCGAAACACACTTTTAAGTACCTAAATTGAACGGTTTCGGAGATGTTCCCAAATAACTCTGTTCCCTCGGAGAAACAGATCAACGTTACTATGGCAACCGCTGAAATTTCCGTGACCGGGAATAGTTTTCTGGCAACATCTCGAAAACCGTTCGTTTTAGGGCCTTAAAACGCGGGATGCGGTTCCACGAACATTGCTCCTATTATTGATACGCGCAAGAAGAGCTATATTTCATATTTCTACGAGCAAATCGACTTGGAAAGTCTCATCTATTATATGTAATCCAAAATTGACTCATCACCGCAGGGCTCAAACCACTAGACCTAGATAGCTGAAATTTTGCATGTTGGTTGATCCGAGTATGTAGAGGCTCACTAAGAAACGGTTTTTGAAAATTCAATTTGTACGTGACTTTTTTCGGCCCTTTGGCACAGAGCAAGTACAGTCGGTATAAAGGTCGGATTTAGCTCATTTTAAGCCGCCAGATACGAGAAACAATATTCGGAGGTCCTGTAGGGTCCCCGAATCACACATTTTAAGATCTTATGATGAACGGTTTTGGAGATATTCCTAAATAACTCTGTTCAATCAGAGAAACAGATCAACGTTACTATGGCAACCGCTGAAATTTCCCAGACCGGGGATAGTTTTCTGACAACATCTCGAAAACCGTTCGTTTTAGGGCCTTAAAACGCGGGGTTCGGTTCCCACTTCTTTGAAGTGGAAACCATGTCCATTGCTCCCCGCATTAATACGCACAAAAAGAGCTATATTCCATATTTCTACGAGCAAATTGACTTGGAAAGTCTCATTTATTATATATAATCCAAAATTGACTCATCACCGCAGGGCCCAAACCACTAGCCTTAGAAAGCTGAAATTTTGCATGTTGGTTGATCCGAGTATATAGAGGCTCACTAAGAAACGGTTTTTGAAAATTCAATTTGTAAGTGACGTTTTTCGGCCCTTTGTCACAGAGCAAGTACAGTCGGTATAAAGGTCGGATTTAGCCCATTTTAAGCCGCCAGATACGAGAAACATTACTCGGAGGTCCTGTAGGGACCCCGAAACACACTTTTATGTACCTAAAATGAACGGTTTCGGAGATATTCCCAAATAACTGTGTTCCCTCTGAGAAACAGATCAACGTTACTATGGCAACCGCTGAAATTTCCCAGACAGGGAATAGTTTTCTGGCAATTTCACGAAAACCATTCGTTTTAGGTCCTTAAAATGCGGGGTTCGATTCCCACATCTATGGAGTGGAAACCACGAACATTGCTTCTCGCATAGATACGCGCAAGAAGAGCTATATCCCTTATTTCTACCTGCAAATTGACTTGGAAATGCTCATCTATTATATATAATCCAAAATTGACTCATCACCGCAGAGCTCAAACCACTAGACATAGAAAGCCGAAATTTTGCATGTTGGTTGATCCGAGTATATAGAGGCCCACTAAGAAATGGTTTTTGAATATTCAATTTGTAAGTGACTTTTTTCGGAGCTTTGGCACTGAGCAAGGACAGTCGGTACAAAGGTCGGATTTAGCTCATTTTAAGCCGCCAGATACGAGAAACAATACTCGGAGGTCCTGTAGGGACTCCGAAACACACTTTTTAAGATCCTAAAATGACCGGTTTCGGAGATATTCCCAAATAGCTGTCTTCCCTCGGAAAAACAGATCAACGTTACAATGGCAACCGCTAAAATTTCGCAGACCGGGGATAGTTTTCTGGCAATAACTCGAAAACCGTTCGTTTTAGGGCCTTAAAACGCGGGGTTCGGTTCCCACTTCTTTGAAGTGGAAACCACGACCATTGCTCCCCGCATTAATACGCACAAAAAGAGCTATATTCCATATTTCTACGAGCAAATCGACTTGGAATGTCTCATCTCTTTATCTAATCCAAAATTGACTCATCACCGCAGGGCCCAAACCACAAGACCTAGAAAGATGAAATTTTGCATGTTGGTTGATCGGAGTATGTAGAGGCTCACTAAGAAACAGTTTTTGAAAATTCAATTTGTAAATGACTTTTTGCGGCCCTTTGGCATTGACCATCCAAAATTGACTCATCGACGCAGGGCTCAAACCACTAGACCTAGAAAGCTGAAATTTGGCATGTTGGTTGATCTGAGTATGTAGAGGCCCACTAAGAAATATCTTTTGAAAATTCATTTTGTATGTGACTTTTTTCGGCCCTTGGGCACTGAGCAAGGACAGTCGGTACAAAGGTCGGATTTAGCTCATTTTAAGCCGCCAGATACGAGAAACAATACTCGGAGGTCCTGTAGGGACCCCGAAACACACTTTTAAGTACATAAAATGAACAGTTTCGGAGATATTCCCAAATAACTGTGTTCCCTCTGAGAAACAGATCAACGTTACTATGGCAAGTGCTGAAATTTCCCAGACAGGGGATAGTTTTCTGGCAATATCTCGAAAACCATTCGTTTTAGTGCCTTTATATGCGGGGTTCGGTTCCCACTTCTTTCGGAGTGTAAACCACGAACATTGCTTCTCGCATTGATACGCGCAGGAAGAGCTATATTCCATATTTCTACCAGCCATTCGACTTGGAAAGGCTCATCTATTATATACAGGGTGTATTTGATATGATGGAAGTCCGTTACACTGTTGATAGAAGAGACTATTCTAAGCTTCCTAGGTAAAAAAATTTGTCACCTATCTTGAAATTGATAATTAATCATTTAAAAGTCAATGTTTTTAGTTATTTCAGAAACTAATCAGGCAGAAAGTCGTGCGGCAGGCTGGGGAAACGAGGTGGAGCCAGATGTGACGACGCGCGAAGGGGAAGTTGTTACGTAATCGGAGCATTGACCTTACCGGTTGACTTGAGGGGTGGTAGGCTATCAGCTGTTATGAGGATGAGCTCTACCGTCTCGTAAGAAAATGTGCATTGCCGTTGTTCTTGTTGTTGTTGTTGACGACGCACGCAATGGCTTGGGACGTCAGGACCGGTAGTATTGTGTAGCCTACTTTGTAAGTGTGGAATTCATTGATTGATGTTCATGTATAAAATAATTTCGATACTCAGCCCTGATGTATCATTGGCGTCCGTGTCGGACCTTCTGTTGACTAGTTTCCGAAAATACTAAAAACATTCTCTTAATGAAATGCAGTGTGACAAAATTCCGACATCCCGCAGTCTGTTCAGAACTAGGCATTTAGGACGGAAGTAAAAAACTTGATGTTTTGTTTGAGAGGCTTGGCGATTTTGGTCATTTAGCCCCATGTAGCTGGGTGTGGGTAGAATTTGTGTGATAACCTGTGTTTTGTGGTTTCTGTAGTAATGTGGGTATTTGTAATTCAGGTGAGGATTCGGAAGAAGGCGCCGGCCCTGTGGTGTTGGGGCAGTGCAACTGCCTCTCACCTGGAGGCCCTGGGTTCGATTCCTGGCTCCATCAGGGATATTAGAAACTGACGTGAGGGCTGTAACGCAGTGCACTAAGCCTCGTGAGGGCAATTAAGTAGCTGTCTGACAGTGAGGCAGTGCCCGAGTCAGGAAAATCAAGATTAATGGCCGAGGGGACCCGATGCACTGACCACGCGTCACCCTAATATCTGCAGGCCAAATGGCTGGACAGCGGTCGCTTGGTAGGCCTAGGCCCTTCATGGGCTGCACTGCCAGCGGTTATGATTATTGAGAAGAAGGCGGCCGTGGCCTTAAGTTAGGAACAATCCCGACATTTGCCTGGGGTAGAAGTGGGAACCCATGGAAACCTACTTCCAAGATGTAATACTAGTATGGTACCACATGTTCATATTGTGAATTGTCCCATCCCATCTCCAGCCCTCGGGTGGCCATTAACTGGAGAGGGGGGGGGGGGGAGGGAGGATTGATTTATTGGTCATCAACAATGTAAATACATATGAAAATACACGAAAATGAAAATAAAATACAAATTCATTGTTATAATACAGTGTTATAATAATAATAATAATAATAATAATAATAATAATAGTCTAATAATAATAATAATAATAATAAGAGTCAGCATGTGTAGTTCTGGTGGTAGAGTGCTAACCATCCCGAGGGTGCGATCTACGTTCAGTCATGTAGTAAATGAATGGGATCTAATAAGATCATCTCCATGGATTTCATGGCACATACAAGAAATCCTACGTACATTAAAGTCTGGCAACTCGACATACCAAAAAGAAACATAAAAGAAGTTAGTGTGTCTAAAAGCCTACTATTACTATTATTAGTATTATTAATGAGTTTATTACAGTTGTTGCACTATCTTCACACAAAGATAGACCAACAGTTCCTTAAATTAATTTACTAAATCTTTAGGATTTCTATTTTCTATGCATAGTTCATGAAGCTGGAAAAATCCTAGACAGATCCACCATCACTAGTCATGTAGCCACTCCCCATGAAGGTGTGAATCAGCTGTTCATAGGCTCGGTTTGTGTATTTCAATGTCATTGGCAGACAAGGCGAGGAGGTCACTCAACTGCAGACTCGGGTCAACATTCCTCAGCGTAGGAGGGGAGGGAGACGGGGAGAAGTCAGCTCTGCTGCTGAGGAGAACGAAGTGAAAGCCCGTTTCCAAGATATTGACCGACGATTTTTGTGATTTAATTCCACCTACACTAATTAAGATCCGACTTAATTTCATAAAGATATTTGCTTAGAATACCATCTTCTATCACCAGTGTAAAGGACTTCCATCATATCAAATACACCCTGTATAATCCAAAATTGACTCATCACCGCAGGGCTCAAACCATTAGACATAGAAAGCTGAAATTTTTCATGTTGGTTGATCCGAGTATGTAGAGGCCCACTAATAAACGGTTTTTGAAAATTCAATTTGTAAGTGACTTTTTCGGTCCATTGGCACTGAGCAAAGACAATCGGTACTAAGGTCGGATTTAGCTCATTATAAGCCGCCAGATACGAAAAACAATACTCGGAGGTCCTGTAGGGACCCCGAAACACACTTTTTAAGATCTTAAAATGAACGGTTTTGGAGATATTCCTAAATAACTCTGTTCCCTCGGAGAAACAAATCAACGTTACCATGGCAACCGCTGAAATTTCCCAGACCGGGGATAGTTTTCTGACAATATCTCGAAAACCGTTCGTTTTAGGGCCTTAAAACGCGGGGTTCGGTTCCCACTTCTTTGAAGTGGAAACAACGACCATTGCTCCTCGCATTGATACGCGCAAAAAGAGCTATATTCCATATTTCTACGAGCAAATCGACATGGAAAGTCTCATCTATTATATATAATCCAAAATTGACTCATCACCGCAGGGCCCAAACCACTAGACCTAGAAAGCTGAAATATTGCATGTTAGTTGTTCCGAGGATGTAGAGGCTCGCAAAGAAACGGTTTTTGAACATTCAATTAGTAAGTGACTTTTTTCCGCCCTTTGGCATTGACCATCCAAAATTGACTCATCGACGCAGGGCTCAAACCACTAGACCTAGAAAGCTGAAAGTTTGCATGTTGGTTGATAAGAGTATGTAGAGGCCCATTGAGAAACGGGTTTTGAAAATTCAATTTGTAAGTGACATTTTTCGGCCCTTTGGCACTGAGCAAGGACAGTCGGTACAAAGGTCGGATTTAGATCATTTTAAGCCGCGAAATACGAGAAACAATACTCTGAGGTCCTGTAGGGACCCCGAATCACACTTTTTAAGTTCCTAAAATGAACGGTTTCGGAGATGTTCCCAAATAACTGTTCCCTCGGAGAAACAGATCAACGTTACTATGGCAACCGCTGAAATTTCCGAGACCGGGGATAGTTTTCTGGCAACATCTCGAAAACCGTTCGTTTTAGGGCTTTAAAACGCGGGATGCGGTTCCAACTTCTTTGAAGTGTAAAGCACGAACATTGCTCCTCGCATTGATACGCGCATGAAGAGCTATATTTCATATTTCTACGAGCAAATCGACTTGGAAAGTCTCATCTATTATATGTAATCCAAAATTGACTCATAACCGCAGGGCTCAAACCACTAGACCTAGAAAGCTGAAATTTTGCATGTTGGATGATCCGAGTATGTAGAGGCTCACTAAGAAACGGTTTTTGAAAATTCAATTTGTAAGTGACTTTTTTCGGCCCTTTGGCACAGAGCAAGTACAGTCGGTATAAAGGTCGGATTTAGCTCATTTTAAGCAGCCAGATACGAGAAACAATACTCGGAGGTCCTGTAGGGTCCCCGAAACACACTTTTTAAGATATTAAAATGAACGGTTTTGGAGATATTCCTAAATAACTCTGTTCCCTCGGAGAAACAGATCAACGTTACTATGGCAACCGCTGAAATTTCCAAGACCGGGGATCGTTTTCTGACAATATCTCGAAAACCGTTCGTTTTAGGGCCTTAAAACGCGGGGTTCGGTTCCCACTTCTTTGATGTGGAAACAACGACCATTGCTCCTCGCATTGATACGCGCAAAAAGAGCTATATTCCATATTTCTACGAGCAAATCTACTTCGAAAGTCTCATCTATTATATATAATCCAAAATAGACTCATCACCGCAGGGCCCAAACCACTAGACCTAGAAAGCTGAAATTTTGCATGTTGGTTGTTCCGAGTATGTAGAGGCTCTCTAAGAAACGGTCTTTGAAAATTCAATTTGTAAGTGACTTTTTTCCGCCCTTTGGCACTGAGCAAGGACAGTCGGTACAAAGGTTGGATTTAGATCATTTTATGCCGCCAGATACGAGAAACAATACTCTGAGATCCTGTAGGGACCCCGAATCACACTTTTTAAGTTCCGAAAATGAACGGTTTCGGAGATGTTCCCAAATAAATGTGTTCCCTCGGAGAAACAGATCAACGTTACTATGGCAACAGCTGATATTTCCGAGACCGGGGTTATTTTTCTGGCAACATCTCGAAAACCGTTCGTTTTAGGGCCTTAAAACGCGGGATGCGGTTCCAACTTCTTTGAAGTGGAGACCACGAACATTTCTCCTCGCATTGATACGCGCAAGAAGAGCTATATTTCATATTTCTACGAGCAAATCGACTTGGAAAGTCTCATCTATTATATGTAATCCAAAATTGACTCATCACCGCAGGGCTCAAACCACTAGACCTAGAAAGCTGAAATTTTGCATGTTGGTTGATCCGAGTATGTAGAGGCTTACTAAGAAACGGTTTTTGAAAATTCAATTTGTAAGTGACTTTTTTCGGCCCTTTGGCACAGAGCAAGTACAGTCGGTATAAAGGCCGGATTTAGCTCATTTTAAGCCGCCAGATACGAGAAACAATACTTGGAGGTCCTGTAGGGTCCCCGAAACACACTTTTAAGTACCTAAAATGAACGGTTTCGGAGATATTCCCAAATAACTGTGATCCCTCTGAGAAACAGATCAACGTTACTATAGCAACCGCTGAAATTTCCCAGACCGGGGATAGTTTTCTGGCAATATCTCGAATACCATTCGTTTTAGGGCCTTAAAATGCGGGGTTCGATTCCCACTTCTATGGAGGGGAAACCACGCACATTGCTTCTCGCATAGATACGCGCAAGAAGAGCTATATTCCATATTTCTACCAGCAAATCGACTTGGAAAAGCTCATCTATTATATATAATCCAAAATTGACTCATCACTGCAGGGCTCAAACCACTAGACATAGAAAGCTGAAATTTTGCATGTTGGTTGATCCGAGTATGTAGAGGCGCACTAATAAACGGTTTTTGAAAATTCAATTTGCAAGTGACTTTTTTTCGGTCCTTTGGCACTGAGCAAGGTCATTCGGTACAAACGTCGGATTTAGCTCATTTTAAGCCGCCAGATACGAGAAACAATTCTCGCAGGTCCTGTAGGGACCCCGAAACACACTTTTTAAGATCCTAAAATGAACGGTTTCGGAGATATTCCGAAATAACTGTGTTTCCTCGGAAAAACAGATCAACGTTACTATGGCAACCGCTGAAATTTCGCAGACCGTGGATAGTTTTCTGGCGATATCTCGAAAACCGTTCGTCTTAGGGCCTTAATACGCGGGGTTCGGTTCCCACTTCTTGGAAGTGGAAACCACGAACATTGCTCCTCGCATTGATACGCGCAACAAGAGCTATATTCCATATTTCTACGGACAAATCGACTTGGAAAGTCTCATCAATTATATATAATCCAAAATTGACTCATCACCGCAGGGCCCAAACCACATGACCTAGAAAGCTGAAATTTTGCATGTTGGTTGATCCGAATATGTAGAAGCTCAATAAGAAACGGTTTTTGAAAATTGAATTTGTAAGTGACTTTTTTCGGCCCTTTGGCATTGACCATCCAAAATTGACTCATCGACGCAGGGCTCAAACCACTAGACCTAGAAAGCTGAAATTTTGCGTGTTGGTTGATCCGAGTATGTAGAGGCCCGCTAAGAAATGGTTTTTGAAAATTCAATTTGTAAGTGACTTTTTTCGGCCCTTTGGCACTGAGCAAGGACAGTCGGTACAAAGTTCGGATTTATCTCATTTTAAGCCGCCAGATACGAGAAACAATACTTGGAGGTCCTGTAGGGACCCCGAAACACACTTTTAAGTACCTAAAATGACCAGTTTCGGAGATATTCCCAAATAACTGTGTTCCCTCAGAGAAACAGATCAACGTTACTATGGCAATCGCTGAAATTTCCCAGACAGGGGATAGTTTTCTGGCAATATCTCGAAAACCATTCGTTTTAGGGCCTTTAAATGCGGGGTTCAATTCCCACTTCTTTGGAGTGGAAACCACGAACATTGCTTCTCGCATTGATACGCGCAAGAAGAGCTATATTCCATATTTCTACCAGCAAATCGACTTGGAAAGGCTCATATCTATATATATAAGAATGAAAGTTTGTCTGTTTTTTCTGAATTTCTACGGAAATTTGCGTTATTTACGCGTTTTAGACTGTTCTATGACGGATACGTGCGAAAATAAAATTTTTGTCTGTCTGTCTGTCTGTCTGTTTGTCTATCTATGGACAATTTTTTGTGTCCTTATAACTCGAGAACGGCTGAGTGGATCAACGTAAAATTTGATACAAATATCCTTCAGAGGCACGACACCAATCACTGATGTAACTCTTCTCTGTACCTCTCATAAAAGGGGGCCTACCCCCTTAAAATACTTGCTGAAATAGGCGTAGAAGGGCGAGACAAAGCTCATTTTCAGCCCCTCAATGTGAGAAACGAAACTCGGGGGCCCTAAAGGGACCCTGAAAACCACATTTTAAGGCCCTAAAACCAACAGTTTTTGAGATATTCCCAGAAAATTAATTTCATTTAATACAATAATGAAAGGAAGCTAGCCGGTAACCATGGCAACAAAAATTCACAGGTCCATTTATTGCTGTAATATAAGACGCAATACAATTCCATTTATTACATTACTGAGATAGTTTGCAAACGGCCAGAAGGTTATAACGGAACCAAACTAAGCTGTAAAATTCATCAATACATATAATGCGCTTAAGGGGGTCAAGGGGTACTCTAGAATTTTTTCACGCGATTTACACGTGCTGGTGTGCTACGGAAGGTCAATTATATCCCTATCCCTATATTGTTATATTATTATTATTATAAATATTATTATTATTCATATTATACTACGGAAAGGAAGATCCCAGAGGACTGGAAAAAGGGAATAATTGTCCCGATCTTCAAGAAAGGTAGAAGAACAGAATGCAGAAACTATCGGGGAATAAAACTGATGAGTCATTGTGCAAAGATGTTTGAGAAAGTTTTGGAAAGGAGAATTAGGACAAGGATAGAAGGAGGGATGAGGGAAGAACAACATGGCTTCAGAGCAGGAAGGTCCACAGTGGATTTGATTTTTTCTGTAAGGCAGTTACAAGAACAGCACTGTGAGTATGGAACAGATCTACTGATGACCTTCCTGGACATTGAGAAACCATATGACAGTGTATGCAGAAACAAAGTATGGAAGTCCCTGGAGGATAGAGGAGTAGAAAAATGGACTATAAGGAGGATAAAAGAGATGTACAAGGGAAGCTTGAGCTGTGTGAAAGTGGGAGGAGAGAGATCGGACTGGGTGGAACAGAGAAACGGCCTGAATCAAGGAAGTGCACTGGCACCGTTACTCTTCATTGTGGTGATGGATGACATAATGACCCGAGTGGCACAAGTAATTGGGGAAGGAAAGATGAAAGCAACGGTGTGAGCGGATGATTTGATGATTTGGGGAAACAAGGAGGAGGAGGTATAGGAGCAGTTGGACGTGTAGGAAGGAATAATACAAGGATATGGGATGAAATTTAGCATAAATAAGAGTGAGATGGTGATCACAACAAGGAAGAAGGAAAGTACCACAACGGGAATAACAATTGGTGGGGAACAGCTGAAGAAAGTGGAGAGTTTCAAGTATCTGGGAAGCCAGATACAAGATAATGGAAGAAACTATAGAGAAAAAATGAGCGGGGGAGACAGGCAGAAGCATTTCGGAGGAGTGTGAGAAGCATGTTATGGAGCAAGGATGTCCCTCAGAACAGAAAAAAGATCATATATCGGACGTACTATGCCCCTATCCTGACGTATGCCTCGGAGACCTGGGCTATGAAAGGAAGGGAGAAGAGCAAAATACAGGCCAGTGAGATGAGGTTCTTGAGAAGCAGTATTGGAGCTACAAAGATGGACAGAATAAGAAATGAGAGGACCAGAGAATTAATGAAGGAGGAACCATTACAGTATGGTATAGAGAAATCTAGACTTAGATGGCATGGACATGTAAAACGAATGGAGGATAAGATGATACCCAGGAGGATACACGAGACGAAGTGGGAAGGAAAGAGACCGAGAGGAAGACCGAGAGACAGGTGGCTGAAAGGAATGGAAGAAAGCGAGACGAAGAGAGGAAAAGACTGGACAGGGGTGGAAGCTGAGAGATGGTAGGAAGACAGAAGACGTTGGTGTGGCCTGAGTTCCAAACAGACCCGGCCAACGGCTAGAAACTGTGCAAGAGGATGATGATGATGATACTACGGCCTACTACGACGAGACAAAGCTAATTTTCAGCCCCTTGGTGTCAGAAAAAAACCTCGGGGACCCTAAACAGTCGTAAAGGGTCCCCGAAAATTACATTTTAATGCTCAAAAACCAAGAGTTTCTGAGATATTCCCAGAAAACTAATTTCATTTAATAAACTAATTTAGGAATGCAAGCCAGTAACCATGACAACAGTGTCTCAAAAAGGTACATCCAACTTTCCATCTATTTCTGCAAGAAGTAATGCCACTCCAATTATAAAATTTATGTGAAAGTTTGCAAATGGCTATAAGGTTATCACGGAACCAACAAAAACTGTAAAATTCATCAATGCGCTTAAGGGGGTCAAGAGGTACCCTCGATTTTTTCACAAGACTTAAACGTGCGATGTGTCGTACAGAAGGTCTATTATATCTTCAAACAGCAACATTATTTTCAAAAAATCCTGAATTGAAAAAGTTTTTTTTTTTTTTTTTTTGCTTTTACGAATTTGGACCATTGGAGGGTAAAAAACTGAATTTTCATGCACCACAAGCCTTTATAATTTATTAAAGGGGTCTTCCTCTGGATGCGCACTTGACACAACAGTGAGGGTCAGATTTATGTGACGTGAATTGCATTTTGTCTACGAGGTTTTCAATTTTATTTTCACGTCAGGAAGTACACGTTAGGTAAATTAGTTTCAGAGCGTATTTCAACTAATCATTTATCTTTGTCGACAAACAGGTTCCAAGCCCCTAACCATTGCAACAGTAGCTCAATTGATTACGTCTGGTTATTAATACCGACGACCGTTCGAAGAATGGGTACTTCTGCTAGTCTATTATATATAATCCAAAATTGACTCATCACCGCAGGGCTCAAACCACTAGACATAGAAAGCTGCAATTTTGCATGTTGGTTGAACCGAGTATGTAGAGGCTCACTAATAAACGGTTTTTGAAAATTCAATTTGTAAGTGACTTTTTTCGGGCCTTTGGCACTGAGCAAGGACAATCGGTACTAAGGTCGGATTTAGCTCATTATAAGCCGCCAGATACGAGAAACAATATTCGGAGGTCCTGTAGGGACCCCGAAACACACTTTTTAAGATCCTAAAATGAACGGTTTCGGAGATATTCCCAATTAACTCTGTTCCCTCGGAGAAACAGATCAACGTTACTATGGCAACCGCTGAAATTTCCCAGACCGGGGATAGTTTTCTGGCAATATCTCGAAAACCGTTCGTTTTAGGGCCTTAAAACGCGGGGTTCGGTTCCCACTTCTTTGAAGTGGAAACCACGACCATTGCTCCTCGCATTGATACGCGCAAAAAGAGCTATATTCCATATTTCTACGAGCAAATCGACTTGGAAAGTCTCATCTATTATATATAATCCAAAATTGACTCATCACCGCAGGGCCCAAACCACTAGACCTAGAAAGCTGAAATTTTGCATGTTGGTTGATCCGAGTATGTAGAGGCTCACTAAGAAACGGTTTTTGAAAATTCAATTTGTAAGTGACTTTTTTCGGCCCTTTGGAATTGACTCATCGACGCAGGGCTCAAACCACTAGACCTAGAAAGCTGAAATTTTGCATGTTGGTTGATCCGAGTATGTAGAGGCCCACTAAGAAAGGGTTTTTGAAAATTCAATTTGTAAGTGACTTTTTTCGGCCCTTTGGCACTGAGCAAGGACAGTCGGTACAAAGGTCGGATTTAGCTCATTTTAAGCCGCCAGATACGAGAAACAATACTCGGAGGTCCTGTAGGGACCCCGAAACACACTTTTTAAGTTCCCAAAAATGAACTGTTTCGGAGATATTCCCAAATAACTGTGTTCCCTCTAAGATACAGATCAACGTTACTATGGCAAACGCCGAAATTTCCCAGACCGGGGATAGTTTTCTGGCAATATCTCGAAAACCGTTCGTTTTAGGGCCTTAAAACGCGGGGTTCGGTTCCCACTTCTAACCACGAACATTGTTCCTGGCATTGATACGCGTAAAATGAGATATATTTTATTTATAGTGGTGGCTTTTGGGGTCGGATACGATCGTGATTTTGTGTCTAATTTTATACTCTTTGAGCTGATTATTGTAAGCGAGCTTTCAGATCTTTACTCTAATTTACAATATTAAGATTCTTTCTATTTTGCACGGTGTGCTTTCATTTTCTTTATACATTTGTTTTTTGTTAACTGAATATATTTGTTTGCCAATTTTGATCTGCTCTTTTTCGTTTTTTACTATGATCAGCAACCCATATTCACAGTCGTATGTGTCGTATTCTACCGGCTGTCACGTTAATTATTATGTTTTTCTTAATTACTCCCACTGAGGAATAATGTTGGTATTTTGTCTTTCACGGCCATTGAATCCCCGCACAAGGCACGGCTTAAACCTAGAAAAGTTGCTGAGTTGGACTAATGTACTAATGTTGCAGCAGAAAAGAGGAGAATTGAAGCTTTTGAAATGAGGTGATACAGGAGAATGATGATCAGATGGGTAGATGGGGTAACAAAGGATGAGGTATTAAGACGAGTGGGAGAGGAGAGATGTTTCTGGCGACTGCTAATGAACAGAAGAGATAGGAAGGTAGGAAACATATTAAGACACCCAGGAATAGCAAGCTTAGTTATGGATGGGAGGGTCGCGGACTAGAACTGTAGGCGTAAACCAGGGTTAAACAGATTGCCTCGGATGTAGGGTGTGGTAGCTTTGAAGAGATGAAACGATTAGCTCAGGAGATGGAGACATGAAGGCCTGCATCAAACCAGTTAAGAAAATGAAGACTCAAACAACAACAATCAGGAATTTTAATTACTTAGTGAGGCATGTGAGGCAAAATGGTTGTTGGAGATTTCAATCCCTGGGATGTAACACTGGAAGAGGCTGCATAATGTACATCAGCGGCCAAGGTGAGTGATATTTTACTATAGGTCTATTAATAGCGATATGTTGACGTTCAAATCATCAATAAGTATGCCCAAATTACATCCAGAATAGCTTAAGTAAGAATACTTTTAATTCCCCATATTCCGATAGATTTGCCATTCCAGTGTGCAAGAGTGCAGTTCCCTCTTCAAACAATATTCGCAATTTTTTAACAAAGCGCAATGACACACACTTAACAGTAGCGCGTGTACATTTAGACAAAAACCATTTTTTCCCATGGGCAACGGTATGGGGCGTGCTCGCTAGCATCCGGACAACAAAATCGTTATGTCTCAGCAGATGGCAAAACCAAAAACGTAATTTTAAAATGTGTTAACATAATGTAACATCGAACCCTGCAGACATTCACAACTCTATAAAATGCCCACTTTGCTGCTCATATCAATAAACTGTATGTATCAGAATATTCAGAATTAGAATGGACCCACCTATAGCCGCGATTGCTGTAATAGAATAGACCAATTATCAGCAATAATGCATCGTCCCCATTGTCTTGATCGCGGGCGAAGCCGCGGGTACCTGCTAGTATCTTATAATTCTTACTTCAGTTTTCCTATTGACAATTTCAAAATGAATGATTAGACAAGTTTTAGATTATGTTGGATTCTAGTTTTTCACCAATGAGACATTTAAGAGAAGTCTCTTGTTGTATTGTACTTCATTTTGTAACTTTTTTTTCAGTAAGGGTACACCTCCGTTGAGAAAGTGGCACATCATCGTCAATTTCTTCTTCTTCTGCACTGTGTTCGGTATCACTACAAGATTCTGCTATTTCTACTTCATCTTCACTAATACTGTTTTCACCTGCTAATATTTCTTCCTCTTCAACGTGTTGCAGAAGAGATATCACTCTGGATTCTTGCTCTTCGTAGCTCAAACGATTCATAATGTTATATTTTAACAGTAAACTACAATCAATTCTATTTCGCGATCAGAGAGATACATTCTCATGGATTACTGCGTAAGACTGGAACAGCTGTTCACTCTGCCAGCGAGAGTTCTGGCGCGGGGTCTTTCAGAATACATTGCAACATGGCCCGACAAAAATATATTTGTCTCGGCCCTCATCCCTTCCACTAATATGTTACTGCCCTCAGACAATAGATAAGTTATGTGGGGAAAGGTATGTGGCAGGTTTAGTCTGTGTGTAGTAAAAGGTTGAAACCCCAGCATAACGAAACCGCGTGGGGTCACAAAGTCCCCCGCGCCACGAAAATCATTTTCAGGACGGCTGAGGTAGAATTCAAACCCACGGTCTCTCGATGCCAACGAGCATGAGCTAGCCCTTCACTGCTGTTGGCCTTGGCCGATCTCATGTTTATTAGAATATTATTTACTAGCATTACCCGTCGCGGCTTCGCCCGCGAATATTCTAGTTGTAAAGAGTACACTTAGCAAAATCTCAATTATGAATGCTATGATTGATGTACCCTTGGTATGAATAATCAGACTTTATCAATTCAGATACTGGTGCAGTAGTTAGGGCTTTGTCATTCCTTCATAGGTATATCAGAGAGAAGTTAGTTGTCTGGGAATATCACAGACACTGTTAATTTAAGGGCCTTTTAATGTGGTTTTCGGAGACCCTTTATAGTCGGGTGAAAAAGACCTTTCGTACCACACTCACACGTGAAAATTACGTGAAAAAATTCTAGAGTGCCCCTTGACACCATTAAGCGCATTATACTGTATGTATTGATGAATTTTACAGCTTAATTTGGTTCAGTGATAACCTTATAACCGTCTGGAAACTTTCACAGCAATGTAATAATTGGAATTGCATTGCGTCTTACAGAAATAGATGGACCTGTGAGATTCTGTTACCATGGTTACCATGATGCATTCTTTCATGGAAATATACATGTTTTAAGGTATTTATTTAATTGTGAGGCATTTAAAGAGTAAGTGAGTGCGTTTCGCTTACGCATTGGGTTATGCTGAACCTGTAGGTACCACATATGTGTAGGTTGGTGTTAATAAGACCTTATTTTCGGTACAAAACTGGAATAGGACCTTAGCAAAATAATATAGGGAGGGATTGTGTTGATGCACACAATCACTTATTAAAATGTGATTTGGTTTGAGGGTCGGAGCGAGGTACACTCAGCCACGTGAGGCGAAACTGAGAAGAGGAGGGTTCGATTCGTAGCTTCCCGATTTCTACTACAGGCGAACACTGGGATGGTTCCTAAAGTAAGGCCATGGCTGCCTCCTTCCCAATAGTAATCTGAATTACAAATACACTATTACAGTCATCACAGTAACACATGATATTATAAAAAATCAACACACACCCCCATGTACACAGCGCTGCATGGCCACTAGGTCGTGAATCAGCCAAATGATTCAACAACAACAACAACATCACTGTTTTGTTGTGGGGTTTGAAGCCATTTTTCAGTGTTGCCCAAGTTTTAAAAAAAAGTTTGGTGCTTTTCAGTCGTTCAACACAAATGTACCCAAAAAGATCGCCTAGTGTATTCATTAATATCATGTAATTTATTTCAGGATTAGGGCATAACCTAACTCTTTTTGGGTGCATTCATGTTGACCAACTGAAAAGCACCAATCTTTTGATCACTGTTTTGTATGTTCGCTGAAGATGGCACGCCTAGTACAATTAACATGTATATTAATCGGCATGGTATTATTGTTCATCAGTGGTGAAGCTGGAGAGGAATCTTTGAGCCTTAGAACACCCATTTCATTCTCAAGGAATATGCACATTTAAATTTTCCTATTTTACATTGCATAGGCAAATTAAATCTCTAGTTTCAGGTATTGTTTTCTGTAACCTCGGTAGGATTGACGCCATCTTATCAGCATGAGACTGAGCAGCCAGTGAGTCCCCTTTGAAACAGTGGGTAGAGAACGCAATCGCGCATGCACCGAGCAGAAGGTCGATATCAGAATGCGTCAGCAGAGAGCCTAGGCTCAAAGCAAGGCATTCGTGAGGCGGGCGGCATTTCAGCGCGTGCATGTTCGTTTGTGAGTTTTAAAACACGAATCAGTCACCTAAGGTGTGTGTATTGATGAAAAGGTATCCTTACTTTAACAGTGAACTGCTTCAAAATGAACTCACAATTATATATTGTGACCATACAAAGCGCTTGCCTGCAGGTTTGTTACTGAAATATATATAGTCTGCCGAAGTGTGAAAATTGTACTATTCAGATGACACAAAGGTTAATATGTCTACAGTTATGATTGATACGTTGCGATTGAAATATACCTGGTGGCCCGTTTCCCCCGTGCAATCTAGTTTTAGATGTCCCTCTTACACTAATGCTGTATGGGATGCCTAATAACTGATTTCCACAGGGGTCACAGTACATGTTGGCCGATTACGTCAGAATACGAAGCAATAACAACCGGACAGCCGCAAGCTGCATGCTCCTCAGTTCTACCCGTCTAATGCACCCCATTGCCTTTCCGATCCTCACATTTGAGAGCGCAATAGACTCATAAAATGTGGTAGAATGACACGATAGCTGCTGGCAACATATTGACAATGGCTGTTGTATTCAGCATCGATGAGTACACGGGCATTATACTAATATATGGAGAAGCTGGTCGTAATGCCGTTGTAGCTCGTAGACGGTATGTACTGGTGTTTCCAGATAGACGTCTGCCGTCTCGACAAGTATTTCGCCGAACAGAGCTGCAATTACGAACGAATGGATTGTTCCAGGCACATACCAGCAGGACTAGACCCGTCTGCGGTAATGCTGAAGTTGTACGGAATGTACAAGAGTACCTCGAACAGAATCCTACACACAGTCAGTTACACTTCACCTTACTGGGATACTGCTGATAATAGTAATAATAATAATAATAATAATAATTTGACATTTGTATTAGAATGTATTTATTAATTACTATTGATAATACATTTGTGATATGTCTCAGGCATCTGACGGCAAAATCAGTAGAAATTATCTGTGAGACATTTTTCACAGCATTATTCAGTTGGTATTTAAATACAAGAGTGCATACAATAATACGTTTATGTTATAAATTAATGTTTATTTAGGTAATAATTTTTATGCGACGTATAGCTAGTTGTTTGCTGTTCATGTTGGACAATCGAGGTAGTAGTTCATTAAATAGTGCTGGTGCAAGATAATTTAGTCTCTTGAAACCATAATAATAATAATAATAATAATAATACGAACCATCTATGTTACAATGTGCACATATTTATTGTTGCTTAGGGCAAAGAGAAGCTGCAAGGGAACTAGGAGTGCCACACACTTCAATACAGAGGATCCTGAAGGAAATGGCATCCGTATAAGCCGCACCTACAACAACGGTATGGAAATTTGCATTACAACGAGATCCACATTTTGCCAAGAATATTCTGTGGAGTGATGAATGCAATTTCGCCAATGATGCCAACGTCAATACTCACAATCTTCGTTACTGGGCTCCAGTGAACCCCCACTGGGTTCGAACACAGCACATTCAGATCCACTGGGGAGTTGATGTGTGGTGTGGTATTCTGGGAGACTACATAATTGGACCTGTTATTATAACCCCCAGACTCACAGGTTGGAATTATATTGAATTTCTACAAACCGACTTGACTCTGGAAAACCTTCTAGAAGATATTCCACTCCAGGTTGTATTACAGCGTTGGTACCAACATGATGGTGCTCCACCTCACACCTCCCTAGCCGTTACGAAATATCTAAATGCACGATACCCTGAACGGTGGATAAGTCGTGGAGGACCCTGGCAGTGGCCAGCACGATCGCCTGATCTAACCCCTCTGGACTTCTTTCTGTGGGGCTATATAAAATCAAAAGTCTACGAAACGGTGCCAGAAAATGTTGATCAATTAAAACAATGTATTGGTGAGGCCTGTGCTGCAGTGACATCTGAAATGTTACAACGTGTCCATGCAGACACTGCGAGACGTGTTCAGCATTGTATTCGCCTCCAGGGACATGTCTTTGAGCATATTCATTATGAATAGCTGTCCAAGTGTGACTTTTTAATTTATTTTATTTTCTAAGCTTTGATGCAATAATATGTGAGTTTTTGTCCACATAGCAAGCAAAGCTATTGTAGAGTGGAATTTCAGTAGCCTACATGTACACATTAATGTGTTATTAAACGTTCTTTTCTGCATCTCTGGCGTATTTACAATCAACCCCTGTTTATTACAGAAATCGATGTTTGCAAAGGAGCGTTACAACGTGGTATACAATACGTTGCATGTTGTGCAACTATTTAGCAGTAGTTTTACTACACAAGTACTGTAACAGGATTCCTATTATTATTATTATTATTATTATTATTATTATTATTATTATTATTATTACGCCTCCGTAGCGTAGCGGTCAGCATGGTTAGCTGCCGCCCCGGAGGTCCTGGGTTCGATTCCCGGCTCTGCCACGAAATTTGAAAAGTGGTACGAGGACTGGAACGGGGTCTACTCAGCCTCGGGTGGCCCAACTGAGTAGTGGGGGTTCGATTCCCCCTCAGCCATCCTCGAAGTGGTTTTCTGTGGTTTCCCACTTAGTCTTCGGGCAAATGCCGGGATGGTACCTTCTTCAAGGCCACGGCCGCCTCCTTCCCTCTTCCTTGTCTATCCATCCTAACCATCCCTTACCTTCCCTCATGAGGCCCCTGTTCGCTTTGCAGGTGAGGCTGCCTGGGCGAGGTGCCAATCCCACCTCACCAGTTGTATCCCTTCCGATTCGATGCTCCCAGCTCTAGGACACTGCCCGTAGAGGCGGTAGTGGTGAGTTCCCTCGCTGAGTCCGTGGGTTCCACCAACCTGGAGGGTGAACGACTAAAATATATATATATATTATTATTATTATTATTATTAGACAATTATTATTGTCACTATGATGTCTGCACTAGACTGTAATAATAAAATAACAATAGTGACACAGGTTATCAGACAAATTCTTCACACACTCAAGTACACGGGGCTACATGCCCACTGTGTTGTAAAGCCCCTGAAATTCAACAACAACTCATTATTTCAGTACGGTGAAATTCAACGTACCATGTGAAGGCCTCGATCACAATACTGATGTACAGTCTGCACAAGATCAGAATTGTTGCAGACGGGTCTATCCATACTGGTATGTGCTTCAATCCGTTAGCACTTAAATTCAGCTCTGTTCGGGTAAATTCATGTACAATAGGCAGGCGTCTATTTGGAATCTCCTGTGCATTAATGTGCGAGCTTTGGTGGGACTGTGACCAGATTCTCCATAGATTCGAATTATGTGTGTGCGCGCTCCTTTTTGGTGAATACCTCAGCCATTGTCGATGTGTTGATAGCAACTTTAATACAGCTGTGCCACGCGCAAAGCTATTATTCTGCGCTCGCCAGCGAGGCTTGGTACCGCTTTGGGGCGCATTAGTCTGGAGCACGGAGGAACTTGCAGTGTGCGGCCGTCTGGTTGTTATCTCTTGGCATTCTGACATAACCTGCTTGTATGCAAGGTTACCCCTTAGCAATTCAGTTATTAGACCTCCCGTTCAACACTAGTACATGCGAGACATTTATAAGTAGATTGCACGGCGCAGGTGGGCCACCTGGTATATGATTGTTTGAGCTAATTAACAAACACAGCCCGCGTCCTGTTTGACCGAGCCTTAGGCAGCTGTCCGACACCGGTCCCTGTATAAATTACGCCCACCGCTCTCTCTGCAGTAACAATAGTAGCAATGACTACGCAACGTTGCATTTGCTGCGCAATAACATTGGAACGCTAAGTCGGAGGAAACAAACGTTTAAATAAATATTGCAGACACTTTTGAGAGAAAAAAAATTCTGATTCACTCATTTGTGAAAAAACTATTTTTTCTAGGACAAAAAGTGAAAAAACCCTTATTTTGGAAACTTTGGCGCCACCTAGCTTCTGCATTTCAAAACGTATGACATGACCTCAATGAGACGAATTGTAGGTGACAATGTCCTCTACATTTTTTGTATAAAAAACTTTTCTTTAAAATACGTCGATTCAGGGAAAAACGCTTTTCAATGTTTTTTTTAATTTTCCGAAAAAATGATCGTGCAAATTATTCTAAAATTTAGAGTTAAGCTTTTTTTGTGCTTTTCTAACGATTCACAAAAAGCCAACCATAGCACAGGTCTTGGAACAAAACCATTCCAGCTGTATTGTACTATATGGCACTGCAATCATATCCTGCACACGATAATGAACACTATCATTAGCCTACTTTTCACATTTTGCAAAAATGAGGAAAAAGTAGACTTATGAGATCGATCCGGGAAAATGTGTGTCTGTCTGTCCGTCTGTCCTTCTGTCTGTCAGTCTGTCTGGCTGTGTGTGTGTGTGTGTGCCCCCCCCCCCCTATCAACTCCTAAACGGCTGCAGCAATCAAAACCAAATTTAGTATGAGTAAAGATGTGCACCGGAATATCTCACGTCCATATTTGAAAATGATGTCAGTGCTACCAACTGCTGAAAAAGCGCACTAGAAATTTGAGCTCCATGTTGGATATCTTGCAAGGTATGCATGGGAGCTATTCCAAAATTGGCACACATGTAGATAATACTATTTCAGTTTAATTTCCAGGAGGCCAACCATGACAGTGTTGCCAAAATAATTTAAAGCCTTTCGATAGGTCCAATGTTTAAATGCATATAACTTCTACACTATCAATTGGATTTCAACCAAATTTTGTATGTAATATCTGTACATAAACAGGTACGACTGAGCGTATTCTTAAGAGCCACCAGGGCTACCAACTGTTAATAATTGCTCTCTTTAATTTTTATCCAAATACCAATATATCAGAAAGTATGCAAGCCAACAGCTTTAAACAATGCACACGTATATTCTGGCATTTTAGATTAATTTCGAGTAACTTATATACGTCAGTTCTACCAACATGATTATAAGCCTGCTGATAGTACCAATTTTTAAATACATGTAACTTCTATACTATCAGTTGGATTTCAACCAAATTTCGTATGTGCTATGTGTACCATAACAGATATGACTATAAGTATTGTTAAGAGCAATCAGGGCTGCCAACTGTTAATAAATGCTGTCTATATTTATTTTACACTAATATCAATATATCAGAAAGTATGCAAGCCAACAACTCTATACTTTGCACACGTATAGCACCTGACATTCTAGATTAATTTGGAGTAATTAATAAAAGGCAGTGCTGCCAACATGATTCTATGCCTGCTGATATGTCCAATTTTAAAATACATGTAACTTCTATACTAACAAATGGATTTCATCCAAAATTGGCACAACAAGATATCATAATATTTCAGATTATTTCTGACCAGCACACGCATGGTATTGTTGGCAACATGCTTTTACGCGTGCTGATAGATCCAGTGTCTAACTGCATGTAACGTCCATTGGACTTCAACCAAATTTTGTATTCTGTACCTTAAGAGATTGAACTAAGAATATATTCAGTCGCCAGGGCTGCCAACTGTAGTGCTCTATTAGGCTACATTATACCAGGTATATTTTGAACTAATTAGATATTTCGATATTACCAACTTAATTTCGTCATTATTCTAGATAGGTTCGTATACTGTAGAATAATCATTGGCATGAAAAGTAGGCTGTATAGTTCTTCACGGAACTTCCTGTTTTTCCTTTGTGTTCGTCTGTACTCACAATGAGGGAAAAGTAAGAGTGTTGAGTATTGTTAGCGGGATATACTTGCAGTGCATTAGTAGCATACGGGATGCAGTAGAGAAATATCCACCTTCCTGACAACACGCGTTAGTTGGGTTACATACAACAATATTATTAGGGGCAGCTGATTCACCTGGTATAATACGAGTATGTTCGACGATGTCGAAAAGTAAACATTATGTGTCAGAAAACAGTATCATAATGAGGCTCATTATAACACTATTTTTCATTATGAAACAGTTTCTCCCACCCATCAGAGCTCAAGAAACTCTTGTGTGACCAATTAGGTAAGGATACCTTCGCGCATGCGTTCAAAATCCATTGCAAGCACACAGAGCGCATGCGTCGGTCGGTCAGAGAGCTTGGAAAACAGAGATATCCTACCCAGTGCTGCACTCTGATCACAAAATTCTAGTGACTGAATCTCAACAGATATTTTTGAATAATTATGTTAAAACATATAATAAAGTTATAATTATCGTCGAACATAAACAGTCGTATGCAACTCGCCTATAATGGTAATTAAGACACTCGTATGGAAATTATAAAACTAGCTTACGCTCGTTTTATAAACATACTCGTGTCTTAATTATTGCCATTACATGCTCGTTGCATAATGTACTATTACACTTTATTATTTCCTACCCAAATGAAGTACATTACACATCAGTTGTTACGTCCACCTTCTCAACATAATCTCCTTGAAACTTTATGCACATTTGCCATCGATGTGTCAGTCTCTCCAGACCTTCCTGTAACCATTCCTTCGGAGTGCTGCGTACCCAAGCCTTGACAGTTATGGCCAGAGGTTTCTTCATGTTCCCGAACAGGTGATGATCACTTGGTGCCAAGTCGGGAGAATATGGTGGTGTGGCAGCACCGTGAATCCCATTTGATCAATGGGAGCGGTGGTTCCTCGGCTAGTGTGGGGGCGGGCATTGTCATGTTGCAGAAGCACACCGTTAGCCCATTTTCCTGGCCACTTAGTTCGAATGGCACGACGTAAGCGCTTAAGTTTGCCACATGCTAATCCACATGCACTGTTAATCGTGGCCCCCAATTCCAGCCAGTCAATGAGGATGATGCCCTTTGTGTCCCAGAACACTGTCGCCACTCGCTTGCCAACTGATGACACTGTGCGACATTTCTTTGGCGGTGGGCTGTCCCTATGCTTCCATTGCATGGCCGCTGTTTTGCGGATTTTGCAGAACTGGACTCAGCTGTCAAGGCTTGGGTACGCAGCTCTCGAAAAGAATGGTTTTAGGAAGATCTGGAGAGACTGACACATCGATGGCAAAAGTGCATAAAGTTACCAGGAGATTATGTTGAGAAGGTGGACGTAACAACTCATATGTAATGTACTTCATTTGGGTAGAAAAAAGTAAAGAGTAAAACAATATACTACGCCCTTCGTAGCTTCATTACTCCTTTCTCGGAACTAGTAATACCGGAATGAATGTCCATCGCACATCAAATCTAAACAGAACAATTACATAGCGACGTGATAATTCATCATCGCGCAAGAATGAGATACTTTTGGGAAAATGGTCAGGAACAAACAGAGGGATCTGTTTTACTTCTAGCTGCATTCCATTATTAGCCTACTTTCGATTTTTGCAAAAAATGAAAGTAGACTTATGAGATCAACACAGGGCGAAAAAAGTGTGTCTGTCTGTGTGTGTGTATGTGTGTGTGTGAGTCTGTGTGTGTGTCTGTGTGTGTGTGTGTCTGTGTGTGTGTGTGTGTGAGTGTGTGTACTCTGAATGTCTGTCCCCCCCTATCAATTCGAACATGGTGAATGCGAATTGAACGAAATTTGGTACAAAGGTAGCACTAGCAAAGGACACCTCAATGTCATGTTTTATGTCGCCGCCATCTTGACGGAAACGTAATGGCGGCCACACAAATGTTCAAAGCTTAAATCAAATTACGACTAACCTAATCATCCGATCACTACCAAATTTTGCAACAACATACCTTTATGGGGGGAGCATCCTTTGACCAAACTAATAAGTCATCAGCGTAATAGTTTGCGGATGGCGGCCATCTTTGTGTGAAAGTCGATTCCCCCTATTAATTCGAACACGGTGCAACCGAATGGAACGAAATTTGGTACAGAGGTAGTACTAACAAAAGGCACCTCAGTGTCATGTTTTATATCGCCGCCATTTTGACGGAAACGTAATGGCGGCCACACAAATGTTCAAAGCTTAAATTAAATTACGATTAACCTAATCATCCGATCTCTACCAAATTTTGCAACAACATACCTTCATAGAGGAAGCATCCTTTGACAAAATAACTAGGTCATTAGCCTAATAGTTTGCGGATGGTGGCCATCTTTGTGTGAAAATCAATTCCCCCTATTAATTCAAACACGGTGAAACCAAATGGAACGAAATTTGGTACAGAGGTAGCACTAGCAAAGGGCACCTCAGTGTCATGTTTTATATCGCCGCCATCTTGACAGAAACGTAATGGCGGCCACACGAATGTTCAAAGCTTAAATCAAATTACGATTAACCTAATCATCCGATCTCTACCAAATTTTGCAACTACATACCTTTATGGAGGGAGCATCCTTTGACCAATCTAATAGGATATTAGCCTAATAGTTTGCGGGTGGCGGCCATCTTTATGTCAAAATTGATTCCCCCTATTAATTCGAACACGGTGGAACCGAATGGAACGAAATTTGGTACAGAGGTAGCACTAGCAAAGGGCACCTCAGTGTCATGTTTTATATCGCCGCCATCTTGACTGAAACGTAATGGCGGCCACACGAATGTTCAAAGCTTAAATCAAATTACGATTAACCTAATCATCCGATCTCTACCAAATTTTGGAAACTACATACCTTTATGGAGGGAGCATCCTTTGACCAATCTAATAGGTCATTCGCCTAATAGTTTGTGGATGGCGGCCATCTTTGTGTCAAAATCGATTCTCCCTATTAATTCAAACACGGTGAAACCGAATGGAACGAAATTTGGTACAGAGATAGCACTAGCAAAGGGCATCTCAGTGTCATGATTTATATCGCCGCCATATTGACAGAAACGTAATGGCGGCCACACAAATGTTCAAAGCATAAATCAAATTACGATTAGCCTAATCATCCGATCTCTAGCAAATTTAGCAACAACATACCTTTATGGAGGGAGCATCCTTTGACCAAACTCATAGGTCATCAGCCTAATATTTTGCGGATGGCGGCCATCTTTGTGTGAAAATCGATTCCCCTTATCAATTCGAACACGGTGAAACCGAATGGAACGAAATTTGGTACAGAGGTAGCACTAGCAAAGGGCACCTCAGTGTCATGTTTTATATCACCGCTATCTTGACGGAAACGTAATCGCGGCCACCCAAATGTTAAAAGCTAAAATGTAATTACGACCAACGTAATAATCTAGTCTCTACCAAATTTTGCAACACCATATCTTTATGTGGGAAACATATTCAGACCAAACTGCAAGAACATCAGCCCAATAGTTTGCAGATGGTTGCCAAGTATGTGTGCAAATCGATTCCCCCTATCAATTCAAACACGGTGAAACCTAATTGAACGAAATTTGGTACAGAGGTAGCACTAGCAAAGGGCACCTCATATTCATGTTTAATATCCCTATAGCACGTTGTATTTCAACAAGCTACTACAACCAACATACAATTATACTCCTTGAAAAGGACAAAGAGTTATAACAATACCCATGCATTTAGGAGAAAGTAGGCTATATGTTCTTTACTGAACATCTTGTTTTTGTTCTACGTTTATCGGTTTTTATCAATTGATATCGCAAATTTTCAGTCGGTCAACACAATATTATAGGGGCAGATGACCCCACTGTTCAACCCCTTAAAACAAAAATAAGTAAATAAATAAATAACAACTCAATATTGTTTCAATTTCTGGAACATTCCAGAAAAATTACCTGAAAACATTTCTATATGTATACATATTTGTTATCGACTACAAAAAAGAATAAAACGACATGTTTCGCACGTCAAGCACGCATCATCAGATCAGGATTTTTATCATGAATTTCATCCCCAAGACTGCGTCCATTAAATTTAGAATCTCAATGAATCCTCTGATGAATCATCTAACATGTCTCCAACAAATCTCAGAACTGTAATAAGTTCATTATAACATTCACCGCGTGGAGTAGCCGTGGGCGCTAAATCACTCACCCGGATGGGGGCGGCAGCAAATCCGTAGATCAAAGGTTAGAAACCCAGCGCTAACAGCCTGAGTGTGTGATTTCCTCTGTTTCTTTTCTCTTTCTCTGCGGGGAAATGCCGGGATAATAGTTTATGTTAATAAATGTAAAACAAAAAATATTGGAATGCAGCCGAAATAAATAAGAATCCTCTATGGACATAAAATTGGCTGGTGAAAAACTAAATGAAGTAGGAGACTTCTGTTACTTAGGAAGCAAAATAACCAGTGATGGACGAAGCAAAGAGGATATAAAAAGTGGGTTGGCTCAAGCAAGGAAAGCATTTCTACAGAAAAGGAATCTGTTGACATCGAATATAGATTTAGGTATTAGGAAGTCATTTTTGAAGGCCGTTGTCTGGAGCGTGACGCTGTATGGAAGTGAAACTTGGACTGTTGGAGCAGGAGAAAAGAGGAGATTTGAAGCATTTAAAATGTGGTGTTACAGGAGAATGATGAAGATCAGATGGGTAGATAGGGTTACAAACGAAGAGGTATTAAGACGAGTGGGAGAGGAGAGATGTTTCTGGTGACTGCTAATTAAGAGAAGAGATAGGTTGGTAGGATACATACTAAGACACCCAGGAATAGCAAGCTTAGTTATGGAGGGCTGCATCAAACCAGTCAAAGGTCTGAAGACTCAAACAACAACAATTTATGTTTAGTCCCAATACAGTCATCACGAAACACAGGTTACCCGACAAACTCTACATCCACTGAAGTACACGGGGCTAAATGTCACCATGCCTAACCCCTCAAATGAAACAACAACAACAACAACAGCAGTGCCATTCCTGTATGACTTAATGTGGATATACCGTCTGCCCTCAGGCCTATAGCTGTTGAAGTGCCGGGTCGGCCAGTCCTGCCATTACCGGGGAACTTGGGGCAATAACAAGAAAGTTGGAGCGAGGACTGCGGCTCATGCAAGTCAAGCGAGTGTCTTCTCTCCGCTAACTTGGAGCAAGCTTCATTACATAGCCTAGCTGGTGCTACCGCGTCACAGGTCCAGTGTCACTGTTGTCTGTAACTAAACTGACGCGACATTTCAACGCAACAATGTGCTCTGTCATGAAACTGGTGGTTAGAAAAGAAAGCGGCAACAATTGAAACAGAGTGCTTTGAACTCAATTCAAGAAGTAATACCAATACTGTGTCCCCCAAAAATGGCGAATGCTCCGCGCTGAACATAGGGGAACATAACCTACGAGGGCAGATAAAAACATAAGTTGCACTTCCCAGTTATGGCCATTTATTAAATAACCTATACAACAGCAACACGCCTATAACGACATACAATGTAACGTCACTTTTCCACATAGTTTCCAAGAGACTCCAAACATTTCTGCGAACGTACAACCAACTTGTCCATGCCGGATGCAAAGAAAGTTCCTCCAGCGTTCTGCAACCACACGGAGACAGCGGCCTTCACCTCCTCATCGGTCTGGGAATGTCGACCACCGTTCTGTCTAATGATCGCATTCACACTGTTGACATTTGCACGGGTCCTGGACGTTGCGGGCCTGCATTCGCGATATTCGTCCGTGATATCCGTGCGTCCGGCTTCGAATTGCTGACACCACTTTACGATCACTTGCCGAGAAATGGCCCGCTCCCCATACACAGCACTAATTTCACGATAAATGTCCGTGCAATTCTTCCTTTTGGCCCATAGGAATCGGATTGCCGCACGCACCTAATATTTGGAGTGAACGTCCAGTCGACGCGCCATTGCATTTGGCCGCTATTCACACCATACAAGACGAGACACACGAGTAACAGATGTTGGAGATATCGAGGTTTGAAGTAACTCTATACAGAACGCTATCTTTCAATGATCATCCGAGAAAGACACGGAAATATCCACAGTTGTAGCCCTTCAAGCAAGCAAGTCAATGTTGAATGGAAACAGTTCGAGGCCCCAGATTGTTGTGAAATGCGATTCATCAAGGGAAGCTCCCTGGGTTTGACCATCCTATAGGGATCTGGACCAAATGAGATCGGGTCCGAACACACCATCCTGTATGTGGGGATCTTCTCTTTAACTGTCCTGCCACGACTGAACTGGACCAAATTAAATCAGCTAACAGTGAGGCATATCATTCAGATAAAACTGTACAAATGGACATCAGAATCAACTGACTAACTATTCAAATTATACATTAGGTAGCAAATTCTTCAGGACGAACCGTTAAAATATCTATATAGGCCTACTATGAGTGTAAGAATTGTTCAGGATGAAAAGGTCTAAAAAAAAGTTCCCGAAGAGCATATCTGTATCTTCAATACATCACCCACTATAAGTGTGTTTACGTTTTCATTTCTTCCAACAATCTCCATTCAATTACCGACACGACTGTATACGAGCTAGCTATGGGCGAGTCTATCACCCCAGTTACAGCCTAGCTACTGGGCAAGCCTATTAACCCAGATACAGCCAGCAGCAATCTGCCGAGTCGTGTTGAGTTAAGACTTAAGAGTTGAGTGAGTGGTTGTGTTTGGAGTTTTCCAGGAAGTGCAACTCGGCTTCTCTTCATTTCGCCTGTGAAAGTTTCGTTCCGCAAAATACAGACAAGTTAAGTTTGGACGGAAGGGGGATTTGTGTTTCATGCACCTCGCCATTCTTAAATTACGTCTGACAAGAATTCGTTGCACATGCATCTCCATGATAATATAATTAATAGTCCAGTCAGTGATTTTAACCCATCTTGCCGAAACGTAAAAAGTTTATAGGTCGTAGTTCATTGACATCGAAAAATAGCGCTCATCACGAAATGCATTCATAACTGTTTCCGGGCGAAGCCGGGGCGGGGTCCTAGTAAATAGACAACAAAAATACGAGCCTTACAGTAGTCGCATATGATGTGTAAGGAACCTCACGTGAAATTGTTGATACACCGGTATTCTATAATATTATTGTCAGAAATATTAATCTATTGTAAAAGGGAGTGTTTTACAGATATTGTAGTTTATAATACGGAACTCATTTTATTAGATTATTTGTTGCTTCCACCAGCACTATCCTAAATAAAGAATACGATAGGGATCCACTAGATTAATAGTCGCGACTTAAAGGCTGGCCCAGTTCCGGGACCTCTTGATTCACAGACCAACACGTAATTTCATATGGCTTCTGTTAAAATAAGTCATATTGATATGATTAGCAGCAGAGTATCAAGAAGGCAGTGCGAGAGTAGAAATATCAATTAGGCAGTGAAGAAAAAAAGAGAATTGTTATGTAGCTTATTATTAGTGTGTAAATAAAAAGATTTTTGTGTGTTGATGAATGTCCAGAAGGGATACGATCCAGCTGGCAGTGCGTCTTACACACTTCCGTCCCATTTTTCAAAATCACTCCCACAAAAATATCCAGCAACCGAGTGGAAAGATGTTACACATCAATAAATCTTCTTGGGTTCCAGACCTGGAAATGTTGGGTCATTTATGATTATGTTACTGTTATTATTATTCCTGGTTAAAGACGATATGATCACGACGAGAGGTAATGTCACACTGTAGCCTATTGGAATATTCCTGAATGCTACTCCACTGGGACCTCCTACCTGCTGTGCGCCTTGAGAATATTTCACAGCGCTACTATTGGTCACGATCCTCTAATGCTCTTACTAACGTGTTCAGTTTTATTATTTTATTTTCGCTCCAGGGTGGAAATTCTTCTGGGACAGACGTCTCTGGTGGGTGAATATAGAAGCTACATTCCTACTCCAAACATGTTTTCCAAACCCAAAGTCTATTTCACGTGAGACTCTTTCTACATTGATATAATAGGCCTATGAGTAAATATACCGGAAATTATAAAACAACTTGAACCTAGGTGGCTTCGGTGGCGTAGTTGGTAGCATGCTGAGCTTCTATGCCCAAGGTCGCGGGTTCAAACCCAGCCGAAGTCGCCGGATTTTTAAGAGCGTTAAAAATTCCTCAGTATGCCTTCCTTTGGAGGGGAAGTAAAGCCGGCGGTCCCATGTCATAGATGTATGGCATGAAAAAGAACCTTCCACTAACTTTACTTGTGTGAAGCCAAAATTTGTAGGTTACAATTGTTAACGATCTATTAGTTCCAACGTTCGCCCCCAAGTAATGACTGTGATGCCATCTAGTAGCCAAGTCGTCAAGCTAGGTGTCGTGGACGGTAGCATTTGGTAGCAAAAGTAGGAACTACTTAAAATTATTGTCTGCAGTCTTTACTTGAATTAAAACAGATAACACACGCAAATACAACCATCACAATTAACACTGGTTATCAGACAGATTCCACAAACACCCAAAGTACACGGGGCTACATGACCACGTTGTCACAGGCCCTAAAGTAAGGAACCAATCAACCAACTTGAACGTACAATTGAATATGTATATTATTGAAATTACAACCGGCATTGCTTTTCGCCATCATCGTGAGAAAAGAGTTTTCAAATAAAATAGTCTTGGAAGAACAAATCGTTAAACAAGAGATTTTCGTAGCCTACAAATCCACAAAGTACTGTTGGTCAGACTGTAACTTTCAAGTTACATGAGGTTGAACCATCATGGAATTTGTACATATACTGACTAAAGGTCGTTATTAAGTTCATTTCATTATGTGCATCATGTTCGTTATGCCATGTATTACAACATCATTTCACTCATCACTGAGTCATACTTTGTGTATACCAGGTGTATCAGCTGCCCCTAAGAATATTCTTTATGCTGCCCAACTAGCGTTGTTATCAGGAAGGTCGATATCTCTATGCTAGCATCCAGTAAGGTACTAATGCGCTTCAAGCATATCCCGCAAACAATACTGAACCAAAGAAAAAAAAACCGGTACATTGGCTTTCACGGCCAGTGATTTAAAACTCAGCAATTTTTCTAGGTTTGTGCCGTGTCTTGTGTGGAATTTCGCCAAGGACACCGAGGTGACTCATCAGCGCGCTCTTGGTGTCCACGCCCAGACCTCCCTTTTTATGAATCGCACGTGCGCTTCTCCATTGCCAGATCTAAAAGGTCAAGCAGCCTGCACTTCCCTATAAAGGCCTGTGGTGATCCAGGCGCGGACACCAAGAGTCCGCTGATGAGCCAGTATCGTTTGCAGGATATGATTGCAGTGCATTAGTACCATACTGGGTGCAAGCAGAGAAATATCGACCTTCCTGACAACACGCGTTAGTTGGGCTGCATAAAACAATATTACTAGGGTCAGTTGATTCACCGGGTATATTGCGAGGAGGATAGCTTGCTTTATATTTGATACTTGCCTTTGTGTCAGCCAGAGCTGAAGCTCGTTAGGAATTCTGCAAGTGTGTTGAAATGTTTAAGTGTGATAACTAATTATTACATGTATTTTTTTAGGAGTGTGTTTACATATTTATAACTTTTCCCCCCTCCCAATTCATCGGGCACAATCGTGTTGACCGACTGTAAAGCAGCAAAATTCAACAGTGTGTTGAAATGAAAGGAAGGAAGGAAGCTTATAGTTTAACGTGACCGTTAATCATGAGATCATGAGCCACGGGACCTCCTTTTTACGTGGAATCCGAACCACAGAACATGGCATTTCACTTAGAAAATCTCACATGCATTGACCGGGAATCGAACCCGGACCGCCTTGGTGAGAGGCATACAGATGTGTTGAAATGATCACCCCGCTTAGAATTACGAATGTTACAATCAGTAATTCAGAGGATAAGTTTTTTTTTTTTTTGTCGTGTGACCTTCTCAGAGGTCTTTCTAGTCGACGCCCGTGGGAAACCTGCGCGTCGGGTTGAGAGATGGAAGGGATGAAGATGAATGAAACTGGGCAAGGATGTGGAAGGAAGTGGCCATGGTCTGTTAGAAGGTACCGTCCCAGCATTTGTCTGGTGTTAAAAATGGGAAACCATGGAAAACCATTTCAAGGATGGCCGATGGTGGGGCTCGAACTCACGCGTCTACCGAGTCAGCAGAGACCTTGTCCCCATGACCTAACGCTGCGCTTTAGCCACCGTAGCCACTGCTGTCGGTCGAGGATAAGTGTGCTGCTACGGTGGTAATGACCTGAGGACAACAGAACTTTCTGGGTGAAAATTTGAACTTAGCATCACAATGTTTGAATGTGATTGTTCCAGGAGGGTGGAGTGGTAGTATTGTCGCGTGGGAGGACCCACAGTATTTATGAACTTGTTGTGGTGCGCTCGGTCTACTATACTACAGCGGCTACTTGTGCTCCATAGCTTATGTGACTATCGCTACTGTTTGAATATCGTAATTATGTTAGTCAGTGCCATGAGCGTGGTCGTTGAAATCCACATGGAAACCTCGCTAGTCAGTTTTGTTCTGGGAAGGAATATGGAATAATTGACACGTTTATTGTTCTCGCCTAACGCGCTGTACATTTTTCAGCAAGTAGGCAGAGTTGAAGTCAAGTGAAGCCAGTCATTGAGCGCGAATAAAACTCTTTTTTAACAAAGCTATGTTAAAAATATATAGCTCTGAAAGACTTACTGGAAGTCTTCCAGTTACTGGTAGAAGGAATTCTTTCGGAAACTCATTCCAGAATTTAGGCAAGGTTGGAAACCAGCACGCCCCCAAGAAGGCATCAGTCTTCAGCTCTGTAAGTCCAACCATCACATTCAAGATCTTCTCATCAGGCTGTGAGTCACTCATTCAGGCCACTGTTTTATTAGTGTTCGGTAAGTTTACTACGTGTAATGGCATAAATCCATGGTCATGTTTTTTTTTAATTTATCATCAGAATAATTTTTTCTCATATTGACATTTTTAAATTATGGCGTCAGGAAAGACATCCGGCCGTAGAAACAATCAGCCACGTGGTATTTCATCGCATCCCATCCCCGACCTCATTGGAAACGGAATTAATAATGGGTAGACGTAGATTGATATACTGTTATTTAAATAGGGATTGTATCACCTTGTAGTTGGATGACACTAATCACGAATCTAGTGTTATTTCTCTAGTGTGCTAAACACCCCACAACCTGGAATTTTAGTTTATAATAAGATTATTACAAAAAGATGGTATATTAGCTTTCACGGCCAGTGAATTAAAACTCAGCAATTCTTCCAGCTCAAGCAACTCCTGTGGGGGTTCGGGCGGGGACACCAAGAGCCCGCTGTTGAGCCAGCTTGGTGTCTTAAGTGCAACCCCACACAAGACACGGCATAAACCGTGGAAAATTGCTGAGTTTCATTATCATCTGTTACATAGGATCAATCGTGCACCTTAGAATATATTTCGATCATTTGCTGCTGTCTCGCTATGGGAGGAATTGATGATGTATTGTTAACACACAAATGTGGCTTTGAATTTCATAAACTACTTTTGCCACTCGCGTTTGATATTTAAACCCTTACGCTTTGATCCATCCTTTGTTGACTCTTCTCAGCAGGTTTCATTTGTATTTGAAGAGCTTCACTCCTTTGTTAAGTTTCCAGAGAACAATATGTAAGCTCATTATCGTCACTGTGTTCATTCAAAACATACAAGTCATTGTGACAGGCCAAATCCAAACAAATTCTAGAATTTCATCTCCCAGACTTCCACGACCAATTATCTTCAGGATGTAGTTCCATGTCATGTTAATACTGATATGTTTTGGGGCGGCCGTCTGTCTGGAAGTAGGAGACTTCTGTTGCTTAGGAAGCAAAATAACCAGTGATGGACATATATATATATAAAGGATGTAAAAAGTAGGCTGGCTCAGGCAAGGAAAGTATTTCTACAAAAGAGGAATCTGTTGACATCGAATATATTAGGAAGACATTTTTGAGGCCTTTGCCTGGAGCGTGGCGCTCTATGGAAGTGAAACTTGGACTATTGGTGCAGCAGAAAAGAGGGGAATTGAAGCGTTTGAAATGTGCGGTTACAGGAGAATGATGAGGATCAGACGGATAGATAGGGTTACAAACGAAGATTTATTAAAACGAGTGGGAGAGGAGAGATGTTTCTGGCCACTGCCATTGAAGAGAAGAGATAGGTTGGTAGGACACATACTAATACACTCAGGAATAGCAAGCTTAGTTATGGAAACTACAAGATGGCGGCCTGCAGGTGTGTAGCAGTTAGAGTGCTCCAACTTTTCCTCGTGTTCTACCTAGTAAAAAGCTCAGTGGGTGCCTCGAAAAAGATCCTCGGTCATTCTTTAACAATTGAAGACTCGTGTGTGAACTCGGACCTGAAGGAACACCTCATGGTAGTTTGTAAACTCAATATATCTTCTCTCACATGGTGTGGAAGCGAGGGGCTGATAGTCACGGCAGCAGGCAGAGGGCGCCCAGCACTGCGTGGGGTTGCCAGACCGCCCGCTACATTATTACATCTCGTGGTGCTGTCTGTGGCTCTCAGTGGAGATGTGGAGATGAACCCAGGGCCGAACAAGGTGTGTATAATTTGTGATTCGAAGGGTCGTGTGAACCAGTTATTTGTGACATGTACATCTTGCCACTCTCAAGCGCACAGAACTTGTGCAAAAATCGGTGCTTCAAAACACAAAATAATCACCTCTGGGAAACAATTGTGGCTATGTTGGAACTGTTCTTTACCTCAGTTCTCTAACTCATTTTTCAATACATCGACACAGAGTGCAAATATTGTAGATAGTGACGTAACACCGTCGGATGGCAAAGAATTGTCCATTTTTTCCTTCAATGCTCGAAGTGTAACATGTCCCTCAAAACAACCGGACCTGCGTTCTTGTCTCACAGCACTTAATCCGTCAATTGTGTGTTCAGGGGAGACATGGCTGAAAACATCCACTAACGACCCAGAAATCTTTCCGGTAACATACACCATGTTCCGCAAAGATCGAACCTGGACATCAGGGGGAGGGGTACTAATAGCCATGAAACCTGAGTTAAGGCCTGTTCGCCAACGGGAGCTTGAAACTGATGCTGAGGCTGTGTGGGTGGAATTCACGTGTGCGAACAATACATTTCTAATAGGCTCTGTATACCGTGCTCCAAATTCAACTCGGCACATCAATGATGAACTTTTGGAGTCCCTCCGTCGTGTACAATACATCCAGCACAAATACAAGGCCATTTACATAACAGGCGATTTTAATTTAGAAATAGACTGGCAAAACTCTCCTCCCACTCCCAAGGATCCCATTGCTAATGAATTCCTTACCGCATTCTACGATTTATTCCTTGACCAATTAATAACCGAAGCAACTCGAATCACACAAACTACACGCTCCACAATAGACCTATTCCTAACAAGCCTTCCTTCCTCCGTACAGAAAGCTGAAGTCATACCCGGTTTCAGTGATCACGCAGCCATCTTTATTATTATTATTATTATTGCCTTTATTGGTGTCGCAGTTAGGGCTCTTGGCCCTCTCTTACACTTAACCACATTAATACAATACAATAAACATATTATGGCGACAAAATTAAACAATAATAATTGAACTTGTCATTTAGACTTTCACGGCCCGTGTTATTATTCATAATGTTGAATTTTGGGCTTATGCCGTGTTTTATTATATTGCAATTCGACGCGTTTCGAAAGAAACCATGTCTTTCAACGTCAGGAATAATCTGGAATACGACAATGTTGTCCCTAACATGGGGCTATAATGGCGTCCATCTTTGGGCACCTTCTATATGTTCTTCGTTGCTTTCTCTTAGCAACATTGTCGTATTCCAGATTATTCCTGACGATGAAAGACATGGTTTCTTTCGAAACGCGTCGAATTGCAATATAATAAAACACGGCATAAGCCCAAAATTCAACATTATGAATAATAATAATTGACATTGATCATGACTTGCACACTCTCATTCACTCATCCAGTCACACTTGTTGTCGGTCAGCAATGTTCAGCAGACTGCCCCAGCAGGTGGTCTTGAATTTAGATAGTGAGGTGGTACCCCTGACACTGGCTGGAAGGGTATTCCACAGCCTAGACCCCACCACATGAATGGAGTTATTGTATATAGAGGAGCGATGAATAGGAATGGAGAGGGAAGAACCAGAGCGTGTATTATTACCATGGAAAGAAGACAAGTACTTGAATTTATTTGATAAGTATAGTGGTCTATCGTCAGACAATAATCGGAAAATCTGGACAAGAATGTGATATGATCGACGTAGTTCAGGTTTCAGCCAGGAAAGAGCGCAATAATAGGGAGTGATATGTTTATCATAGCTCAGATCGTAGATAAATCGTATGCAAGAGTTCAGAGCTCGTTGAAGTTTCAAAGTTAATGTTTTGGTTGCGTCTACAAGAATAACGTCACAGTAGTCAAGAATAGGAAGTATTAGTGTCTGTATGAGTAGGATTCTTACTTTGAATGGTAAAATATCTTTTTTTCTTTTGAGGGAGTGGAGCGTTGCGAAAATCTTCTAGCATACATTCTGTACATGTTCAGACCAGTTAAGAGTCTGATTTATTATCACACCTGGATTTTTCACTGTAGGACAGTATGGAATTTCATTGTTGTTCAGTACAATTGGGGGAATAATTTGATCTCGGAGTAACGTCAATAGTTTTTGAGAGCCAATTATGATAACTTGTGTTTTGGATGGATTCAGAAGAAGGGAATTTTCCTGAGAATATTTTCCAAGTCGTTGAAGGTCAGCGTTGATAGTTTCAATTGTCAATGGAATGTCATTTGTCTTGCAGTGGGAGTATATTTGCAAATCATCTGCATATAGGTGATATTTGCAATTTTTCAAATTAGATGAGATGTCATTGATATATAGTACAAAAAGCAAGGGCCCTAATACACTACCCTGTGGGGCGCCTGACTTTCTGCTTAGCCACTGAGAAGTTTTATCCTGGGTTACAACACGTTGCTGGCGATTATTCAGGTATGATGCGAAAAAGTTAATTGTCTGCTGGTCGAAGTAATAAAATTCCATCTTTTTCAATAGTGTCTGAGTATTTATGGTGTCAAAAGCACTGCTGAAGTCGAGAAGGGTGAGGATTGTCACCAGTTTTTGGTCCATTGCGTGTCTAATGTCGTCAGTCACTTTGAGTAATGCTGTTGTGGTGCTATGTCCCTTCTTGAAACCTGATTGCAGAGGGTCTAAAAGAGAACGGCTATTCAAATATTCAAGCACTTGCTCATGAACCAGACGCTCGAGGGCTTTTGAAAGTGCAGGTAGAATGGATATTGGCCGATAGTCAGATGGAAATAAAGGTTCGGTTTTCTTAGGAATAGGGATGACATTGGCTTGTTTCCATAGGGAGGGAAAGGTGTTAGTTGTAAGACTATGGTTGAATATGTGAGTAATAATTGGTAGAACGGCACCGATGATATTATGTATGAAGGATATGGGAATATCATCAACTCCTCTCGCTTTTGATTTTATGGAATATAGTACCTTTTTTACTTTGTCTGCCGTAACCGGATGGAAAGTAAAGAGCGGGTGGTCAGGTAGTGGGTGAAAAGAATCATGGGGTGTTGAATTAGTTGGTACTCTCTCTTCAGTGAAATATTCATTTAACTCATCAAGCGGTATGTCTGGTACATGTGTCTGTTGCTGCTGTTTGCCTATACCTAGAGAACGCATATTATTCCAGGCATTCCTTGTATTCATCTTCTTTGTCACGTTTTGTATGTAGGAGAATTTGGCGTTTCTTACGAGCTGCTTAATACGATTTCTGAGTACACGATAATTTTCAAAATTAGTTTCGTCACGGGTACGTTTAAAACGCCGGAATAGTGCATTACGCTGTGCCATCATACTTTTAATGTTATCATTTAACCATGGGCATGCTGGGCGAGTAACTTTGATCGAATGTTTAGGGGCATGTTTGTCATACAGACTAATAATAAGAGAATTTAACTTGTTTACTTTTGCGTCAATGTTATCTAAGAGTAATATGTCATTCCAGGGAAGGTCGTATGCGTCATGTTTTAAGTCATCCATATTAATATTTTTCATGTTTCTAGTGATAATATATTTAGGTGTGTACTTAGGCACACGTCGGGAGTACGATAGATTGCATTACAACAAACCACGCAGCAAGAGCACAGTGAGGACAGTATACAATTACAAAAAGGCAGACTGGAAATTGCTATCATCTTTATTCCTCAAACACCTTCCCACCCCATGTATTCTGGACACCAGCGACATCAACTCAGTGTGGCACGCCTGGCGAAATTGTTTCTTTGAATGTGTGGATATAGCTACACCGAAAATAACCATTAGTGGGAAGAAAAATTCTCCTTGGGTGACGAAGGAAGTCATTAAAATGATTAGGAAAAGGAACGTTTTATACAAGAAATTGAAAAGTTGCTCAACTGACATCATGTGGGAGAAATACAAGAACATCAGGAACCAAACAAAGAAATTAATTCGCGAAACATACGACAATTATATTCACAAAATAAGCAGCACCAGTGAAATGTGGAAATTTTTGTCCAGAAGACGCGGCACCGCTGCGCCAGCCTCATTTCACTGTAACGGTACATTCCTCAGTGTACCCCAAGATATTGCAACAGCGTTCAGTGACAGTTTCAAGCAGAACTTTTCTAAGCCGGATATGACCACGAACCTGCTTCTGCCAAGGTCATCACTTCCACCCCTCCCACTCTCCAACCTGTACTTCACAACAACTGAGGTGATTCAGAGCCTACGGAAGATTAGACCACATGCGGCGACCGGCCCAGATGATGTTCCCGGACGGATCCTGCTGCAGTGTGCGGAAGCATTAGCGCCCTCTCTGAGTGCGTTATTCAACCTGTCTATCAACCAAGGTTCTGTGCCGTGTGGGTGGAAATGTGCTAACGTGGTGCCAATCTATAAGCAAGGTGACAGAGAAGATGTTGCAAATTACAGACCGGTGTGTCTAACATCTATAATTTGTAAATGTATGGAGCGGCTAGTAGCAAACAGTGTGCTGGAATTCCTACGGGAGAACAATCTGCTCGACCCAAATCAGCAGGGTTTTCTTCCGGGTCGTTCTTGCACTACTCTATGACAAAAGTCATTGATGAGTTTCAGTTCTACTTGAATCAGCCAGAAGTGAAACAAGTGGACTGTATTGCACTGGATTGGGCTAAGGTCTTCGATCAAGTGTCTCATGAAAGACTTTTGTTAAAGCTACAGCAGCTTAACATACGGGGTAGCTTACTTGCATGGGTGAGGTCATTCCTAGAGGGTCGAACACAGTGTGTGGTGTACGGAGGAGCTCGATCGCAGGCTGCTCAAGTTACTTCTGGAGTGATTCAGGGCTCTGTGATCGGACCTCTTCTCTTCACTATATATGTGCTCGATCTTCCTGGCTGTGTCACCTCATCAATGTCACTATATGCAGATGACACCGTGCTATACAGGGGCATTAAATGTGAAGAAGATTCCCTCTGTCTTAAATCAGATCTGGACAACTTATCGCTGTGGTGTTCTGTGAATAATTTAAATATAAATGTACAAAAATGTAAATACATAAGAATAACCAGGTCACAAAAACCCATTGAGAATGAATACAAAATTATGAACAGTGTCATCCCACAGTTCACAAACTTAAAGCTATTAGGGGTAACAATCTCCGACACCCTGAATTGGAACATTCAAAGTGAAGAGGCAAGATGTAAGGCCACCAAAGTTCTGGGTTTCTTGTACAGAAACATGAGAGGTTGTAAACCTAGAGCCTTCAGGATGGCTTACACATGCATGGTCCGTCCAATATTAACGTACAGCTTACCTGCTTGGCATCCCACTACAGCGGAAAATATGAACAAGCTCCAGCGTGTACAGCGCCGCGCAGAAAGGCTAATAGCTCGTTATTCCCCCTTTGCCAAAATTTCCATCTATAGAGGCAACAGCCAAACAAATTGATCTAATTTTTCGTAAAAAATCCCTTACAGGTTCCATTAATATTGACCCTTATTGGCGACTGTCGTTGGCATATCGCTCAGTTCGGAGAGGACGAGGTGTAACCCTCGTTCCGCCCTTCGCACGTAGCAATGCTTACCTGACAGGTTTCTACGGCCGCTCTGCGCGGTTATGGAACGCGCTGCCAGGGGATGCCAAGATCTTGCCTCTTCGGAAATTCAAGCCGTACGTAAAAAGGTACATAGTATAAATAAACGTATGTATGAGTTGATTGTCTCGCTGAATGAATGAGTATCTGAATGGAATGAATGTATGTATCGCGTGATCGAGGTTATGAAAGTGCGTGCGTGAGAGAGTGAGTGAACAGGAAAATGTACAATGTCAATATTCTAAATATGTAAATACTGCAAATATCTTTGTAAAATTTGTAAATATTGTTAAAACAAATGTAGATGTAAGCTGTGCCTGTGAAGCATGAAATATGTATGCGGGGCTTGCCCTTTTTCACTAGGCCTTCCATACTTCGTGTACGATTTATGGTAAATAAATAATAATAATAATGGAAGGAAGGGTTGAGGACAAGAACTGTAGGGGTAGACAAAGGTTAGAGTATGTTAAACAGATTGCCTTGGATGTAGGGTGTGGCAGCTCTGTAGAGATGAAACGATTATCTCAGGACAGGGAGGAATGGATGGCTGTATCAAACCAGTCAAAAGACTGAAGACTCAAATAACATCAACATTAAATGCTAGACATCCATTTGATCGAGTTCCAGCGCGAGACTATTATCTCAGCTAATATCGGGTATGGGAAGGATGAGTTACGAAATTAACCCAAAATACACATCTAACAAGTAGTTCCGTGAAGAACTAAAGCCTACTTTCATATATCCTACATATGTTGATTGCCACTATCAACATACAAAATTTCAGTTTGGTTGTTGTAATAGATTCGTAGATATTGAGAACTGACTAAATATTGCGGATGGTTGCCATGTTGGCTTTATATATATATAGGTCTTAGAGTTATGTACTGTTACATGAAGATTATTGTGTACGTGTAGTAGACCAATTCAAACATTAATCGCATGATTAAAACACAAAAAGTAAATACGGGATTTTAAAATTTCGTACAGCTGTCATCTTGTAGTTATGGAAATAATTAAAATAAATTACATGCCAGTGGATTCAATTTTGTATAAGGATTTACTGTACTGTAATGGATATGTGATCCATTACAATATAACCTGGATCAAGCATTGTATGTTTATTATAAGGGTTCCTTTATTATGACGTTTACGTCAAAGTTTGATGTATGTTGTTTACTTATTCGTGTCTGGAGAAGGGATGGTGACCATTTCATTGTATCTATAGCTTAAGGAAATGTAATTTATGAGACTTTGGGCACATTGTTTAGTTTGAGTGTATAGTTAGAATGACCGGGACGGGACAAGAATATGACAATGAAGAAACCCTTTCTTTTCAAGTTTATTTGAAGGCACGGGTGATCGTCGCCTACACCTGTTTGAACAATGGATGTTTTTCGAGTTGGATCTGACAATACCACGAGTGGTTGGGTCATACCATAAATCCTGAGGACTGGAAATCTAAGAAGGGCAACAAGGGAGTTTATGTCACCCGCCACTATATTGAATAGAGCTTACGAGGCTCATTGTATCGTAATGGAGATATAAATCCTTCATCATGTCTCAAGTCCGTCACAGGTCATCTGGTTGAAGCAATTAAGGCCTGTTGAATGTGTATTGTGCGAAGAAAGAAGTATTTGGTAAACAACAACAGACACCTATATAAACCATGGTATCCAGTCTATAGCCAGTAACTAGTCTAACTCAGTGCAGCTAGTCTCCACGTCTGGTCCAGGTCCATTCCAGTATCGTTCCGCAGAGGGCGTTAGTGAGCCGCCAGTATTGAAGCCCTCATTCTCAATACTTCGCTGGGAGCCGAAGTCAGCCAACCAGCCAGTTTCCAAGACATAACAGGAGTTGTGCAGACTCCAACGCCGATCATCGAAACAGGTATTACAACTGTCCACAAGTCCTCGTCTTTAGGAAGATTAGCAGTCAATACTAGTGTAAATGTTCTAAGTCTCAATTGTGGATATTGTTACAGCCCCAACCCTTATACAAGGGTTGCGCCTATACCTACATACAAGTTACTTAGAAGAAACTACAGAAAATACGGGAATAATGGCATGGCAACACGAATGCAAGACAAGCAGCAGGCCATAGCCCTAAGTTCACCAGCTAGCAGGCTAGAGAGGATACAGCGGACATTACACTCTCAAATACCGCTGAATAGACTGACACCGCACAATTTCCTTATAAATAGGTGGTACGAACACGCACCCCCCTCTCTGACTCTCTTGCTCTCTTACGCTCTTACTCTTACGTACCGAAGGCTCTCTCTAGATCGACGAGGTTATTACGCTCCTTTGAGCAGTGCTACGCTAAAGAACACCTCAGGGCGCTGCCCTGGGGGAGGTTCCAACATGACATCGAGGACACATCATCGAGGACACATGGTACCAACGGTAGGGTGAGTGAGAACGTGTCTACTAAACTCCTTTTCCTCCTAATTATTATTTCAATCTTCCCCTCTTTTCATCGCAACTATTAAGTAATAAACCCCTTTCGTACAGTCCAATGCTTATCTCGTTATTTCACTTAGGTTAAGAAGCCCTACCCTTTAGATTAGAATCTAGCTTAAGATCTTCACTGAACGCTTCCAAGCAGTGGGTGGTGCACAGCAAGCGCGCGGCTTACTAAGTCTCATTATGATAAGCAGGGTGAGTATTCCTCCCTCCAGTTCCCCTTACGTTAATTGCTCTCTAGACTTGTCCGTAGTACTCCCCAAAACATCAAACACTATCTTTCCTTTCCTCGCACGCCCTAGTTTTACACCTGGTATAGGCGCCCAGCAAAACTTAGTAAACACTGGAAATGCCGTCCAGCCCCTTTGCACACAACGGTTCTACATAAAAGTAGGCCAAACACTCACAACACATGCTCTACATAAAAGTAGAACAAATGTAAGAGGCTCGGGGGGAAATTCCACATAAAAGTAGAACAATATTATACAAATTAACTACCGCTCTCCTTTCAGTTCTGCATGTATACAGTTAATATGGTCCAGTGTTGTATTTTCCACGACAATTATTGCAAAGAGTTGGCATGAGTAAGTTTCATTACCCCACACCTGAGAGAAGAGTTTTTTTTAATAGGAAGGAGCAAGCCGAGGTTAAATTGTTCATTTTTACACCTAAATAGTGGATGGCACCCATGGCAATACAAAGTGTATGTCGTCCGTTAGTGGACCAATGTTGTTTAGTAATTAGTAGCCGTTACAAATGGCTTCACCAACATGGGGCACGCATTATCGTACTATATTAATTGGTGTGAATGTATAGAGTAAATTTAAATTCTTTTATAGTACGATAAATGTCAACTCTTTCCATTTTTCTAAGCTTTTAATGAAGATGCGCTATTCAAGTTAGGGAACTGCGGTTGTAAATTAGGTTTGTTGTTTATTGGTTGTTTCATGCGGGTAATAAGTAAAGTAAGTAACTTGGGGTCTATTGTTTTGAGGAACCGTAGTGTTATTAGATCTGCGAAAATGGAGAACGAAAACGAAATTTTGAGTGAAGAGGAGGATAACATTGTTACTAAGGATATTATTGTAGACAAGCAGGGTACCAGTAGTTATAAAATGGAATTAATGAGCGAAATTCAATTGAATTCAGAAACTAAACAAAGCGATGCTACCAACAGTCAGAGTAATGAGGAGGAGAGTCCTTCCTGGCTTCGAAACCTGACGATGCTCATAACAGAACAAAACGCGAAATTGGCCGAACAAAATAAGAAATTAGATGAACGATTTAAAATGTTTAATGACGCTACGAAGAGTTTTAGTAGACAACTTCAGGAAGTAGGTCAGGATTGTCAAAGGTGATTGGAGAGAAAAATTGATGAGTTGGATAAATCATGGTCACAAAAGGTTGATGTCAAAATACAACTAGTATCGGAGCAATTTGGCAAGATTAACGAGAAACTTAAAGTTGAATGTGATAAACTTAGGGGGGGGGGGGGGAATTCGCTGAAAGAGTTGGTCAAATTCAGAGTGAAGTTAACAATATGAGTGTAAAGTGCGATAATAATATTGCTAAAATAGGTAATTTGGAAAACAAAATAGAGATCAGTAGTAAAGAAATTAGGAAAGGAGTAGACCGTAAATTTAATAGTATCTCAGATCAGAATAATTGCAAGAAGAGTGCCAATATGCAATTGGTGAAGTGTAAAATGTATATTTTATGTATATACTAGCAGAAGTACCCAATCTTCGAACGGTCGTCGGTATTAATAACCAGACGTAATCAATTGAGCTACTGTTGCAATGGTTAGGGGCTTGGAACCTGTTTGTCGACAAAGATAAATGATTAGTTGAAATATGCTCTGAAACTAATTTACCTAACGTGTACTTCCTGACGTGAAAATAAAATTGAAAACCTCGTAGACGAAATGCAATTCACGTCACATAAAAACTGACCCTCACTGTTGTGTCAAGTGCGCATCCAGAGGAAGACCCCTTTAATAAATTATAAAGGCTTGTGGTGCATGAAAATTCAGGTTTTTTTAGCCTCCAATGGCCCAAATTCCTAAAAGCAAAAAAATAAAATAAAAAATAAACTATTTCAAATCAGGAATTTTTGAAAATAATGTTGCTGTTTGAAGATATAATAGACCTTCTGTACGACACATCGCACGTTTGAGCGTCTCTTTCCTTCCCACTTGTGAAAAAATCGAGGATACCTCTTGACCCCCTTAAGCGCATTGATGAATTTTACAGTTTTTGTTGGTTCCGTGATAACCTTATAGCCATTTGCAAACTTTCACAGGAATTTAATAAATGGAGTGGCATTACTTCTTGCAGAAATAGATGGAAAGTTGGCTGTACCTTTTTGAGACACTGTTGTCATGGTTACTGGCTTGCATTCCTACATTAGTTTATTAAATGAAATTAGATTTCTGGCAATATCTCAGAAACTCTTGGTTTTAGAGCATTAAAATGTAGTTTTCGGAGACCCTTTACGACTGTTTAGGGGCCCCGAGTTTTTTTTCTGACACCAAGGGGCTGAAAATGAGCTTTGTCTCGTCGTTGTAGGCCGTAGTATCATCATCATCATCATCATCCTCTTGCACAGTTTCCAGCCGTTGGCTGGGTCTGTTTGGAACACAGGCCACTCCAACGTCTTCTGTCTTCCCACCATCTCTCAGCTTCCACCCCTGTCCAGTCTTCTCCTCTCTTCTTCACGCTTTCTTCCATCCCTTTCAGCCACCTGTCTCTCGGTCTTCCTCTCGGTCTTCCTCTCGGTCTCTTTCCTTCCCACTTCGTCTCGTGTATCCTCCTGGGTATCCTCTTATCCTCCATTCGCTTTACATGTCCATGCCATCTAAGTCTAGATTTCTCTATACCATCCCGTAATGGTTCATCCTTTATTAATTCTCTGGTCCTCTCATTTCTTATTCTGTCCATCTTTGTAGCTCCAATACTGCTTCTCAAGAACCTCATCTCACTGGCCTGTATTTTGCTCTTCTCCCTTCCTTTCATAGCCCAGGTCTCCGAGGCATACGTCAGGATAGGGGCATAGTACTTCCGATATATGATCTTTTTTCTGTTCTGAGGGACATCCTTGCTCCATAACATGCTTCTCACACTCCTCCGGAATGCTTCTGCCTGTCTCCCCCGCTCATTTTTTCTCTATAGTTTCTTCCATTATCTTGTATCAGGCTTCCCAGATACCTGAAACTCTCCACTTTCTTCAGCTGTTCCCCACCAATTGTTATTCCCGTTGTGGTTCTTTCCTTCTTCCTTGTTGTGATCACCATCTCACTCTTATTTATGCTAAATTTCATCCCATATCCTTGTATTATTCCTTCCCACACGTCCAACTGTTCCTGTACCTCCTCCTCCTTGTTTCCCCAAATCATCAAATCATCCGCTAACACCATTGCTTTCATCTTTCCTTCCCCAATTACTTGTGCCACTCAGGTCATTATGTCATCCATCACCACAATGAAAAGTAACGGTGCCAGTGCACTTTCTTGTTTCAGTCCGTTTCTCTGTTCCACCCAGTCCGATCTCTCTCCTCCCACTTTCACACAGCTCACGCTTCCCTTGTTCATCTCCTTTATCCTCCTTGTAGTCCATTTTCTACTCCTCTATCCTCCAGGGACTTCCATACTCTGTTTCTGCATACTCTGTCATATGCTTTTTCAATGTCCAGGAAGGCCATCAGTAGATTTGTTCCATACTCACAGTGCTGTTCTTGTAACTGCCTTACAGCAAGAATCAAATCCACTGTGGACCTTCCTGCTCTGAAGCCATGTTGTTCTTCCCTCTTCCCTCCTTCTATCCTTGTCCTAATTCTCCTTTCCAAAACATTCTCAATCATCTTTGCACAACGTCTCAACAGTTTTATTCCCCGATAGTTTCTGCATTCTGTTCTACTACCTTTCTTGAAGATCGGGACAATTATTCCCTTTTTCCGGTCCTCTGGGGTCTTCCTTTCCGTAGTGTAATAATAATAATAATTATTATAATAATACATAACAATATAGGGATAGGGATATAATTGACCTTCCGTAGCACACCAGCACGTGTAAATCGCGTGAAAAATTCTAGAGTACCCCTTGACCCCCTTAAGCGCATTATATGTATTGATGAATTTTACAGCTTAGTTTGGTTCCGTTATAACCTTCTAGCCGTTTTCAAACTATCTCAGTAAATGGAATTGTATTGCGTCTTATATTACAGCAATAGATGGACCTGTGAATTTCTGTTGCCATGGTTACCGGCAGGGCCTCCGAGTTTCGTTTCTCACATTGAGGGGCTGAAAATGAGCTTTGTCTCGCCCTTCTACGCCTATTTCAGCAAGTATTTTAAGGGGGTAGGCCCCCTTTTATGAGAGGTACAGAGAAGAGTTACATCAATGATTGGTGTCGTGCCTCTGAAGGATATCTGTACCAAATTTTACGTTGATCCACTCAGCCGTTCTCGAGTTATAAGGACACAAAAAATTGTCCACAGACAGACAAACAGACAGACAGACAGACAGACAAAAATTTTATTTTCGCGCGTGTCCGTAATAAAACAGTCTAAAACGCGTAAATAACGCAAATTTCCGTAGAAATTCAGAATAAACAGACAAACTTTCATTCTTATATATATAGAGATGTAGTGTATAGACTTATCTATTCTTGTATCAGCTTTAAACGAGGATAGGGGTAGAAATGATAATAAAATGACGAAATCGTATCGAGATAAAATCCGAAAATAAAACTGACTTAGTATCTCAACCCCAAACAAGTGAATGTTGTGCTTGATTTACTATACTGTAGTGTCGGAGGAAGGTTCATGTGGTGTCCCAAATACTCGACAGAGTTCAGTCTGATCGCCTGTTGACTTGTGGTAGTGTTGTTGGTTGGTAATTATATTAACTCACGAATACACACCATCAAGTTGTGTTACGTTCTGTAGTAATGAAAGCCGTTAGAAGCTTGTTGTAATTGAATACTGTTTCGTGCGTTGAAGCACTTTAGATGAGCCGATTCTTCTTTAACAAATGCTGGTAACAGTTGTGAGGTGTCCTGATATTTATCCTCGATCTTAGGTGGTCAACTCAGGATTAAATGGTAATTGTCAGGTCTTCTCGTATATACCTTCATTTTGGTGTTCTAAACGTTGTCTCAAATGTCTCATAAAATCTCGTGGCTGCGCTGTAAATTATTCAAGGTATCAAAAATAAGTTATTCGCGATTATCTCGATTTCCATAGCTATAATGATGTGGCGTCTGCTATAAACAAGGCGAAAGCTGCTCAAGAAGAACTAAAAGAAATGAAAAGACACAATCGAATGATAGAAGCAATGCGAGGATAAGGAGGTCAAGGCATTTATTTAAATCCTCCTGCATACAAAAGATAATTAACCAAATACCAAATAAAGCATTAAGTAATTTCGATTTAGCTAAATACGCACATCAATTAAAGATTCCAAATTTTAGAGGAGTAATTTACAGTCTTAGTTTATCCAAAAGATGTGTGTGACTGGAAATGATACGAAAGTTGAAACAGTCTTCATAGCTCCATTTATTTTTGAATCTAAATTACATTTTGTAAGTATTTTCTATCTAAATTGCATTTTGTAAATATTGTCAATTCAAATAAAAGTACAGTAAGTATGTAGTTAGTTTTAGTTGTAAGTAGGGAGTTAGTTTGTCTATTAGATATATGTCATAGTTCTATTAGACTGTGGTGTGTGAGTGTGTCTGGTAGCAGTTGCCTTGTTTATTAGTTATAGTTCATTGTTTCAGTAGACTGTGATGTGTGAGGGTGCATGTGAGTGTGCCTGTTGACAGACTGTTTTAGTGGTAGTATTTGTTGTTGGTGGAACTTAAGTTTTTTGTTAGTAGAGTTTTGGTATTTAATTGTTAGTACGGTAGAAGGTTAGAATTTTTGTTAGTAGAATTGCTCTTTACTTATTCTGAAAGGGAGTAGCTGCCTTTCAGAATAAATCAATTCTTTACTAGTCTTATAGACGGTTAAGATATTGATAATATAAGCCAATAATGGCTACACTGCGTCCTGCTGCACGGCTGAAAGCAACGGGAAACTACAGCCGTATGCTATTCCCGAGGATATGCACCTCTCTATGCATAATTACATGTGATGATGGCCTCCTCCCTTGTAAAATTTCAATCCGGAGGTAAACTAGTCCCCCGTTCGGATCTCCAGGTGGGGACTACTCGAGAGGGGGTTAACATCACAGAAGTGACAAAGAGGAAATCTGACATTCTACGGATCGGAGCGTGGAATGTTAGAAGTCTGCTAGGAAGTGGAAGGTTAGTAAACTTAGAAAGGGAAATGGATAGGTTGAGGTTGGATTTGGTTGGGATTAGTGAAATGCGCTGGCAGGAAGAACAGGACTTTTGGTCAGGAGACTATAGGGTCATTAGCACTAAATCAAACAATGGCCAAGCAGGGGTTGGCCTCATATTGAGTAGGAAACTTGGACAGCGGGTGGAATATTATGAGCAATATAGTGAACGGATTTTTGAAGCAAAAATCAATACAAAACCTACCTGCACTACAGTGGTACAAGTCTATATGCCTACCAGTCAAGCTGATGATGAGGATGTTGAAAAGGTCTACGAAGAAATAGACGAAATTCTGAGGTATATCAAGGGTGATGAAAATGTTATAGTAATGGGAGATTGGAATGCTATGGTAGGAAAAGGGAGAGAAGGGAAGATAGTAGGAGATTTCGGATTAGGTGAAAGGAATGATCGAGGAAGCAGGCTGGTAGAATTCTGCACCGAGCATGAATTGGTCATAGCTAACACCTTATTCAATAACCACAATAGAAGAATATACACATGGATGATACCAGGAGATACAGGGCGTTACCAAATCGACTTCATTATGGTCAAGCAGAGGTTTCGAAACCAGATTTTGGATTGTAAAACATATCCTGGTGCTGACATAAACTCTGATCACAATCTGGTTGTAATGAAATGCAGATTAAAGTTGAAGAAACTGAAGAAAAGTCAAAAGCCAAAAAGGTGGGCAATAGACAGACTGAAAGAGAAGGATGTAAACGAAAGATTCAAGAAGAGTATAAAGGAAGGACTAATGAAAAACCCTAAACAAACTTCAATTGCAGACGAATGGGCACTTTTGAAGAATGAAATAACAAAAACCGCAGAAGAAAACATTGGTAGGAAAGAAAGAATAGGTAGAAAACCGTGGATCACTCAGGATGTACTAGAATTGATGGATGAAAGGCGGAAACACAAGAATCTAAGAGATGAAAAGGGGAAAGCAGAATACAGACGTCTGAGAAATGAGGTTAACAAGAAGTGCAAGGAAGCGAAAGAAGAATGGTTGAAAGAGAAATGTGCAGGTATAGAAAATTGTCTGAAATTAGGAAAAGTAGACACAGCTTATCGAAGGATTAAGAATACTTTTGGGGAAAAGAAGACTAAGTGCTGTAATATTAAGGACACAATTGGAAAGCCTCTAACAGATAGGGAAGAAAAGGTTGAGAGATGGAAAGCTTACATAGAGAGTTTGTATAAGGGAAAGGAGATTGAGAATCATGTAATGGAAAGGGAGGAGGAAATTGATGAGGATGCGAAAGGAGATTTAATATTGAGATCAGAATTTGATAGAGCTTTGGAAGACTTAAGCAGGAACAAAGCACCAGGCATAGATGATATACCGATTGAGTTGCTACGCTGGATAGGAGATGAAGGTCTGATCAGGTTATTTCACTTGGTGTGTAGGATTTATGAGACAGGTGAGTTACCCCCTGATTTCAAGAAGAATGTAATCATCCCTATACCAAAGAAAGTGGGAGCTGACAGATGTGAAGATTACCGTACAATCAGCTTGATTACTCATGCTTCAAAGATCCTGTCTAGAATAATTTACAAGAGGATTGAAAGCCAGATAGAAACGGAGTTGGGTGAAGACCAGTTTGGTTTCAGGAGAAATGTAGGAACAAGGGAAGCTGTACTAAGTCTTAGGCTGATTTTAGAAGGTAGAATAAGGAAAGATAAGAGAACGTTCATGGCTTTTGTAGACTTAGAAAAGGCTTTTGATAACGTTGATTGGACTAAATTGTTTGACATTTTGAAATCAATTGGAATAAAGTACAGGGATAGGAGGGTGATATACAATCTGTACAGAAATCAGACAGCAGTCATTCGAGTTGAAGGACATGAGAGAGAAGCTGGTATTCAGAAAGGTGTAAGGCAAGGCTGCAACTTATCACCCATACTTTTCAATCTTTACATTGAACAAGCAATGAAGGAAATTAGAGAAAAATTTAAAGTGGGAGTGAAGATTCAAGGAGAATTAATTTCAACTCTGAGATTTGCTGATGACATCGTCATCTTGGCCGACAAGCCTGAGGATTTGAATGAGTTTTTGAATGGTATGGACTCCGTCTTACGGAAAGAATTCATGATGAAAATAAATAAATGTAAAACAAAAATACTGGAATGCAGCCGAAATAAATCAGAAACCTCTATGGAGATCAAATTGGCAGGTGAAAAGCTGAAGGAAGTAGTAGACTTCTGTTACTTAGGAAGCAGAATAACCAGTGATGGACGAAGCAAAGAGGATATTAAAAGTAGGTTGGCTCAGGCAAAGAAAGCATTTCTACAAAAAAGGAATCTGCTGACATCGAATATAGATTTGGTATTAGGAAGTCATTTTTGAAAGCCTTTGTCTGGAGCGTGGCGCTCTATGGAAGTGAAACTTGGACTATTGGTGCAGCAGAAAAGAGGAGAATTGAAGCATTTGAAATGAGGTGTTACAGGAGAATGATGAAGATCAGATGGGTAGATAGGGTTACAAACAAAGAGGTATTAAGACGAGTGGGAGAGGAGAGATGTTTCTGGCGACTGCTAATGAAGAGAAGAGATAGATTGGTAGGACACATACTAAGACACCCAGGAATAGCAAGCTTAGTTATGGAAGGAAGGGTCGAGGACAAAAACTGTAGGGGTAGACCAAGGTTAGAATATGTTAAACAGATTGCCTCCGATGTAGGGTGTCGGAGCTATGTAGAGATGAAACGATTAGCTCAGGACAGGGAGGCATGGAGAGCTGCATAAAACCAGTCAAAAGACTGAAGACTCAAACAACAGTGTATTGGATATATGTTTAGGATATTTATTATTTTATGTGTTTACAGGAAATTGTTGTAATTTCATAATTCATGCATTCATTGTGAAATTAGAGGGGCCATTACAATATAACCTGGATCAAGCATTGTATGTTTATTATAAGGGTTCCTTTATTATGACGTTTACGTCAAAGTTTGATGTATGTTGTTTACTTATTCGTGTCTGGAGAAGGGATGGTGACCATTTCATTGTATCTATAGCTTAAGGAAATGTAATTTATGAGACTTGGGGCATATTGTTTAGTTAGAGTGTATAGTTAGAATGACCGGGAAGGTACAAGAATATGCCAATGAAGAAACCCTTTCTTTTCAAGTTTATTTGAAGGCACGGGTGATCGTCGCCTACACCTGTTTGAACAATGGATGTTTTTGGAGTTGGATCTGACAATACCACGAGTGGTTGGGTCATACCATAAATCCTGAGGACTGGAAATCTAAGAAAGGCTACAAGGAAGTTTAAGTCACCCGCCACTATATTGAATAGAGCTTACGAGGCTCATTGTATCATAATGGAGATGAGGTGCCTAGAATCAAAACCCGCCAAATCCATTCCTTCACTTTTTCGGCAAAGTGGCAAAAACTGTCACAAACGAACCAATACCCAAAACGAAAAACTTTTTTCACTAAAAAATGAATAAATTATTTTTAAAAACAGTGACGAAGTACGAAGCTGATCCCCGATATAGTTAAAAATGTATGTAGAAAAATATAAAGCAATAATTCGGATTTTTCGGGGTTTGTTACTAAGATTTGGATTTGGCAGGTTTTGATACCAAAGAGCCCTAATACATTTGAAGTTGCGAAGAGATTGTAAAAACTGCGTAAGCTTTATTCAGAAATTAATATTTGAATGAAAGTTAACTAAATATAGGTTATAAAATCAAACAAATCGTATAATTTTTGTGTTTTGTTGTTGTTATTGTTGTTTTAAGGGGCGGTTGTGTTTTAATAGAATAAACAGAAAAAGAATAAAACTCATATTACCCATTCAAGATTTGATTGCCGCTGAGTGTGGCTGTGCCAGCGTTTATGTTTATTGTAGCATGAGCTCTGCGGGGCGAAGCGGAGGACACAGCGATGACAGAGTGCAATCTGCACTTAGGTCACGCTGCATTGCGTCAGATAAGCGTCACAGGAGCTCATGGCACCATGGACAGTTAAATCCAAAACTGGAGCTGAGTCATATCCTACACGCGCAACTGTACCTGTCAACGAAGCAAGCTGACGTGTGACACAATTACATAAAGAGTAGTTCCCATCTCCACCGCCTGCAAACAATTCCTGAAAGGGTAATAATACTGTACAGTAAATAACCCCTGGCACTACAGCCCGTGAAGGGCCTAATCCCCAGCCATTTGGCCTGCAGATATTGGGGTGCCGCATGACCAGCGCATCGGGTCCCCTCGGCCGTTAATCTTGGTTTTCGTGATCGGGGCGCTGCGTCACTCAGTTACCCAATTGTCCTCACGAGGCTGAGTGCACTCCGTTCCAGCCATCACGTCAGTTTCCAAAATCCTTGATGGAGCCGGGAATCGAACCCGGGGCCTCCGGGTGAGAGGCAGGCACGCTACTCCAACACCACGGGGCCGGCAATACTGTAGCCTATACTGAACAATAATAAGGAAAAGCTTCAAATTAAATTAATATTCAATTACTATGGTCCAGGCCTTTAGAGACAAAACTATCGTCATTCAACTATTAAATCACATTCTTTACTGGGAGTTATAGCTACACAATTTCTGTTTCTACCTCATCCTCAATAGTAGTTTCTCACTCATCATCATTCTCTTCGTGTTCGCCACGACTTTGCAGATTGCAATAAAACTGCAGCTCTACATATCCCCTCCATCTTTCTCCAGAATGCTTCGAAAGCAGTCTCGAAACATCTTTCACTTCTTGTGCGTGAAGGACAATCCCTCTGTTTATGGCTTCTGGCTTTACGTGAGCCATATCAAAATCAGGTTTCGTGACACGTTTGTGGAAAACATCACCCAGACCAGAATGTTATTGTTCTTCTCGTTCTTTGTCACAATTATCCAAAACAAATTATTGTCAGAAAGTACAACAACATAAACCATTCTAATCACGTCAGGCAGGGGTACATTCTCCGACTAATGCACGTAGGTAAAGAGTACACACTTCGCAAAGCATCATGGAAGGTAAGATGGCGGATCTGGGTGCTCCTATTGGCTGATGTGGATGTGGCGGGTTTTGTGACCAAAAATGGCGAAACTGTCGTTGGACTTGGCGGATATTGCAACTAAGCCTCAACTTTGACTTCGTTTTCAAGTAGGATGTAGCGGGTTTTGTAACAAAATAATAGTTTTAATGAATTCAACGCAGCAAAAGCTATATGAAACAATGCTTATCTCAATTTTCATAAAATATGGATTTGGCGGGTTTTGATTCTAGGCGCCTCAGATATAAATCCTTCATCATGTCTCAAGTCCGTCATAGGTCATCTGGTTGAAGCAATTAAGGCCTGTTGAATGTGTATTGTGCGAAGAAAGAAGTATTTGGTAAACAACAACAGACACCTATATAAACCATGGTATCCAGTCTATAGCCAGTAACTAGTCTAACTCAGTGCAGCTAGTCTCCACGTCTGGTCCAGGTCCATTCCAGTATCGTTCCGCAGAGGGCGTTAGTGAGCCGCCAGTATTGAAGCCCTCATTCTCAATACTTCGCTGGGAGCCGAAGTCAGCCAACCAGCCAGTTTCCAAGACATAACAGGAGTTGTGCAGACTCCAACGCCGATCATCGAAACAGGTATTACAACTGTCCACAAGTCCTCGTCTTTAGGAAGATTAGCAGTCAATACTAGTGTAAATGTTCTAAGACTCAATTGTGGATATTATACGAATTAACTACCGCTCACCTTTTATTTCTGCATGTATACAGTTAATATGGTCCAGTGTTGTATTTTCCACGACAATTATTGCAAAGAGTTGGCATGAGTAATTTTCATTACCCCACAACTATGAGAAGAGTGTTCTCTTAAATAGGATGGAGGATGCCGAGGTTAAGTTGTTCATTTTTACACCTAAATAGTGGATGGCGCCCATGGCAATACAAAGTGTATATCGTCCGTTAGTGGACCAATGTTGTTTATTAATTAGTAGCCGTTACTGTACCAATCTTCACTGCACTCGGATCGATAAATTGCGATAAACGTCCATGTGAATATTTATATTTCGCGTCGCCACCATGTTGGATTTGTGATCACCAGGTAATTGAAAGTCCTATAGGTGAACTTACGTTCATAGCCCCTATGAACATTAAAAATGTCAGTTTGATTGCTGTAATAGATTCGTAGATATTGAGAACCGTCTAAATATTTCGGATGGTCGCCATGTTGGATTGTTATATGTATAGGTCATAGAGTCATACCCCATTAAAGGAAAATTATTCCTTAGGTTCATTATTCAAACTTTCACTTCGATCGCATGAATACGACACATGAAATAAAAACTTAATTTTAAAATTCACACAGCCGCCATCTTGATATTAAGCAAACAATTGAATTAAACTAAATACCAGTGGATTGCAATGTGTATGAACATTTGCTGTACCGAGTTTCATTGCTTTTGAATCATTATATCGCGAGAAAAGTATATTTAAAACTTTCAAATTCGCTTGGCCACCACGTTCGTTTCGTAGATAACCGGTTTTTAAATGTCTCATAGATGAACTTCCAGTAGTGCCCTTTATCTCCTTACGAAAATTCAGGGTGATACCGGTAATTGTTTCAGAGATATAGAATGCCGGTGAAATATTTCGCACATCCGGCATCTTGAGGTTATGTAAACAATTGCACGAAGTTAGATGTCGGTGCATTACAATGTGTATAAACATATTGTCATGGCCCGGTTTTGGTTTAGCCTTGAACCACACCGGACGTGCAACCCCGGTTCAATCCAGATCTTGAGAATCTGCAAGGAGGTGCTACGTAAGCACGCTTGTGTTGCGTTTTGAGAGGCTTGTTAGCTGCGACCTCAGATGCGGTGGGGGTTCAGTCAGTGAGTCAGAGTTGAGAGAGTGGGAGCAGACTGCGAGAGTGGAGGACTGTCCGTGAGGGCAGCGTAAACGAGAGGAACGGGAGTTTGACGATCGGGGATCGTGGAACTGTGACCGGGCACCCGGCGACCTAGCGGACTGAGGTCTAGCGGCAATTGAACAGAGGCTGAGCGAAGGATCAGGTGAGAGCAAACAGTGTCAATTATTATTCAGTGTGACGAAATCTTATGAGACGGGCCTTGTATCTGCACGGTGGATTCCTTCGGATACCTAGAAGGAATAAATCGGCAGTACACCAGAGATCTCTTTTATGGGGAACAACCCCGTGTTCCCACATCTCCCTCAGTTCCCCCTCTTTTAGCTTGAGGGTTAAGCTGTTAATCGTGGGTAAGATAATCGACAAGGACACGGTAACGATCCCGTTACCTGAGCATGAAGAACCCCCAACTATAACGATCCAGGTAAGTGAAGTCAAAGAACCCCTAAGCGGCCTATGGCGTAAGTCCATGCACTCAGGCAGGGCCATTACAAGGATAGACGCCACATTGCTATCAAAACAATATACTGTACCTAGTTTCATTTCGTTTGGTTGGTTAAATCGTGAGAAACGTCTATTTAAATGTCGCAACTTCGCTTGGCCGCCATGTTGGTTTTGTAGTTACCATGTTTTCAAAAGTCACATAGGTGCAATTCTAGTAGTTCCCTTTATCACCGTACAAAATTCCAGGGTGGTATCGGTAAGAGTTTCGGAGATATTGAATGCTGGTGAAATATTTCGCACTGCCGACATGCTGGATTAGTGAGAGGTAACAAAATTTGAAGGGCACGGTCGGGGTCGTCCGGAATAGTGCTACGAACTTACCGAGTTTCATTGAAATCGCTCCAGCTGTTTAGATTTTATTAGGGACACACACACACACGAATCACACACGCACACACAGACATACGGACAAAATGTGATCTCATAAGCCTATTTTTTTTTCAAAAAATAAAATAGGCTAATAAGGACAAGAAAAATTCAAATCTACAACAAATAATCCAGGGTTAAGATAAAATCGGCCATTCGATTTATTCACCTAAGATCACTAGCCTTCTCTATGTTGGGGAAATAAAAGCTAGGCAAAGCTAAATAAAATGCATCCTACGTTGTTGTTCTATGGTCCCCTCAACAAATCGTTACTAATACTGGGATATTGGTACAAAGGAAACTCCTAAGCAATACAAATGTACATTAAATAGAAAATTTTACTGACATTGCTCATATTTTGGGCAACTGATGGCAATCCTTGGACTTACAACGAGTAATAGCATCCGACAAATATTCGCAAATAAAAACAAGTAGTTCCGTGAAGAACTAAAGCCTATTTTCATATATCCTACATATTAATTGCATCTATCAACATACAAATTTCCAGTTCGATTGCTGAAATAGATTCGTAGATATTGAGAACCGTCTAAATATTTGGATTTTTATGTAGGCCTTATGTACTATTACATGAAGATTACTGTGCAGGTGTTTTATTCAAATTTCAATCGCATGAATAGGAAACAAGTAATTAAACCAAGATTTTAAAATTTTGCTCAGCCGCCATCTTGTGGTTATGATAATAATTTAAATGAATTAGATGCCAGTGGATTGAAATTTAAATAAGTATAGGCATATACCGTACCAAGTTTGACTGCGCTCGGATGGTTAAATCGCGAGAGACTTCCATTTGAATATTTAAATTTCGCGTCACCGCCATGTTGGATTAGTGCTCACCAGGTTATTGAACGTCCCATAGGATAACTTATATGTATAGCCTCTAAGCACATACGCAATATCTGTTTGATTGCTGTCATAGATTAATAGATATTGAGAACCGTCTAAATATTTCGGATGGTCGCCATGTTGGATTTTAATATATGTAGGCCGTAGAGTCATATACTATTGGATGAGGATCTTTGTGTATGTTTATTATTCAAACGTTGATTCCGATCGCGTGATTAGAACACAAGAAATAAAACCATAATTTTGAAATTTCGCACAGCCGCCATCATGAAGTTATGTAATCAATCGAACTAAATTGGAATTCAGTGCATTGAAATTTGTACGTTCATTTGCTGTACTAAGTTTCAATGCGTTCGAATGGTCAAATCGCGAGGAAATACTGTTTTAATGTTTCAAATTCACTTGGCCACCATGTTAGTTTTGTAGTTAACAGGTTTTTAAAAATCTGATAGGCGAACGTCTAGTAGTTCCCTTTATCACCGTACAAAACTTCAGGGTGTTATGAGTCATGGTGTCGGAGATATAGAATGCCGGTGAAATATTTCGCACAGCCACCATGTTGGATTGGTGAGACCTAATAAAATTTGAAAGGCACAGTCGGCAAAAACGGTACTATGACCCTCCCGAGTTTCATTGAAATCGCTCCAGTCGTTTAGAAGTTATTATGGGGGGACACACGGACGCACGCAGGCACGCACACACACACACACACACACGGACAAAAGGTGATCACATAAGCCTATTTTTAATAAATGAAAATAGGGTAACAAGTAGTTCCATGAAGAACTAGTCATTTATTGTTATTTTAAGAGGCGGAACTACGAGGTCATCCACCCCGTCTGTGAAAAACTAGATAGTCTATTTTCATATATCCTATTGGTCTTCTCTATTAAAAATTCACCCGCCCATGAAAAGGATCGCCATGTTGGATTGTTCTGTATGCAGGGCACAGAGTTATGCACCATTAGATGAAGATTATTGCGTAGGTTCATTATTCAAACGTTCACTTAGGCACTAGGACACAAGAAATAAAAGCGTAATGACAAAATTTCACACTGCCGCCTTCTTGGGGTTATGAAAACAATGGAATTTAATTAGATGCCAGTACATGAAATTTTGTATGAACATTTACCGTACCAAGTTTCACTGCACTCGAATGATTACATCGCGAGTTAATTCTATTTAAATACTAACTTTGCTCGGCCACCATGTTGGCATTGTGCTCACCAGGTTATTGAAAGTACAATAGGTGAACTTATTAAGTTAATAGTCTCTATCAACATACAAAATTCCAGTTTGATTGCTGTAATAGATTTGTAGATATTTAGAACCGTATAAATATTTAGGATGGTCACCATGCTCGACTGTTATATATGTAAGCCATAGAGCTATGGACCATTAGATGGAAATTATTGCGTAGATTCATTATTCAAACTTTCACTTTGATCGCATGTTTAGGGCACAAAAAACTAAAAACATAATTTTAAAATTTCTCACAGCCGCCATCTTGTGGTTTTGAAAACAATTGAATTAAATTAGATGCTAGTGCATTAACATCTTTATATACATTTAGTCTACTGTATCAAGTTTCACTGCGCTCGTATGGTTAAATTGCGTGAAAATCCATTAAAATGTTTCAACGTCACTTGGCGTCCATGTTCGGTTTGTGCTTAACAGGTTTATGAATGTGACACAGGTGAACTTATAGTAGTGCCCGTTATCACACTACAAACTTTCAGGGTGATATTTATTACCGTTTTGGAGATATTGACTGCCAGTGAGATATTTCGCCATGTTGAATTGGTGAAACGTATCAAAATTTGAAAGGCACGGTAGTAGTAGTATGTGCTTATTGAGTTTCATTGAAAACGCTCGGAAGGCTCAAACAAAACACAACTATTAGTGATATTAGGCGTTCTCCTGGGGGAAAAAAATGCATAAATGGCAGCATCGTATTAAGTGCGAAGAACTCAACACACACGGAGCCTTCAAGGTTGGATTTGCATATGACTATCCAGAGATTACTCAACGACCGGAGTTTTCGCCCCAGCGAATAAACGTAGGACGTTTCAATTTTCGGAGAAGTAACGAACGATTTCGGAGATACAATGAAGATATCGAAACAGAATTACACTAAGCTTAATGACTCTTCAACAACAAAGAGAATAAACGTACTGTTATGGAACATCGAAGGAATGAAAAACGCACTAGCCTACCATACATATCAGAAGAAATAATGGAGGACACTGATGCAATTATACTCACAGAAAACTTCCTTATGCAACCTATCGATCTTCAAGGATACTATGCTATACATGTTCTAGCGACCCCAACGGAGGGAAGACCATCTGGAGGAGTCAGTTGCTTTCTGAAGGGGACAACAAGGAACATCGAAAAAATCGTCAAGGAAGAAAACATGATAATAGTAACACCAATCAGCGTTAAAAATCCCTCAGTATGCCTTCCGTCGGAGGGGAAGTAAAGCCGGAGATCAAAATTGTAGACTTGACAAGCATAACACCAAAACACTCCTACTGCCCAAGATCGTGGGTTCAAATCCGGCCGAAGTCGTCTGATTTTTAAGAGCGTTAAAAATCCCTCAGTATGCCTTCCTTCGGAGGGGAAGTAAAGCCGGCGGTCCCATGTCATAGATTTATGGCATGTTAAAGAACCTTCCACTAATTACACCTGTGCGAAGCTAAATTGTATAGGTTAAGAATGTAAACAACGCTCTTAGGTTCTTACGTTCGTTGCCAAGATTCGACTGCGATGGCGTCTGGTAGCTAAGTTCTGAGCTACTAGTCGTTGACGGAGGCGTTTGGCGGCAAAAGTAGGAACTATTTGAAAAATTCAAAAGTCTGCAGTCCTTATTTGAATTAAAAAACAGATAACAGACACTAATACAGTCATCACAATTAGCACCGGTTATCAGACAGATTCTACACACACCTCAAATACACGGGGCTACATGACCGCGTTGTCGCAGCCCCTAAACTTAAGAACCAACCAACTCCTACTGCTAGAAACTCTAGAAGAAGAAGACTTCAGAATAGCAAACAAACCAGACATACGAACATATTTTCCATAATGGATCCAGCACAATAGACCTAGTTTTATATAAGGGAGGGGATGTAAAATTGCGAAAACAAGAGGGGTTATGGTCGTCATCATCAGCCCCAATAAGGAAACATATCCCCATGATGACAAGTTTGGACATTGAAATACGACAAATGAGGAAACCAGCAAATGAACCTATTATGTATAAGTTACTAGGAAATTAGATCAAGAAATAATCGAACAGAGCAAAGACAATATAGAGGAAGGCCGGAACCTAATAGTAGAGGGAAAACTGGAGGAAGCACTAGAATTAACTACAGATACAATCCTTAAAGCCACCAAAATTAGAAACAAAAGACATGCTCATATATGGTTTGACCATGAATGCTTCAAAGAAAGGAAGGAAACGCTGAGAGCACTATCCCCACCAAAAATTAATACAGACGACAGGACAGACCTAGAAATTTACGCAAGAGAAATAATGGAGTGCAAGTCTACAGTACAAAGAAAGAGAGGGGAGCACATTGAGAGAGAAGCAAAATAATTAGCGGAAAATGCAAAAATAGACTCTTTTATAGCAATGAGGAAGAAAATCGTCAACACAGCAGGAGAAGTATATATGAAGGACTAGGAAGCGCACTTCTTCGAGATACCGAATAAATAAAACAAGGACCAAGCATATTACATGGACGAGATAGAGCCAATAAACAATCTTGAACTAATAACTACCACGGAACTCAGACAAGCAATTAATGGAAGGAAAAATAAGAAAGCGGTAGGTCCAGATAGAATATACATAGAGTATATCAAAGGATTCCTCGATAACATGGAAGATCTATGGACAGACCTAAAGAACAAATGTTTTCAAACAGGAATAATTCCTGAAAGTTGGACAACGGCGATGATGAAGATTATTCATAAAGGGAAAGGGACTTAAGAAGCAAACGGCCCAGTATACAGCTCCTACCCTCATCCTCCTTGGGCCGGATGGAAAACTTCAACTAAACAATAAAGACTGCACTAAAACTTTTGCAGATTACTTCCAGAAGCTACTAAACGCAGGGGAACCTAATGAAAAGCTTATTTTCCATGAGCCTCCGCACAGGAATCCTGATTCTCAACCGCCTACAATAGAAGAAATAATGAACATCATTTCGAATGGTCTCAAGAACAACAAGGCTCCAGGTGAAGACGGCATAGTAGCCAGGATGTGGAAACATGCAGATGACCAGTCCTTACAGAACATCTATCAAATCATAAAGAACATATGGGCAACAGAGTCCCTGCCCGAAGGTTGGACGTCTGCTGTGATTTATCCCCTGCACAAGAAGGGAAGTAAGACAGACCTCAACAATTATAGGGGTATTTCCTTGTTACAAATTACCTACAAGATCCTCTCTGTAGCCTTGCTCAATAGAGTCACTGCACAGCTAGACTCAGAATTAGGTGAATACCAGGCTGGTTTCCGTATGACCAGATCTTGCCCAGAACAGATACACAATCTTGGGTGGTGGTTCTAGTAGATTTTCAGAAAGCTTATGACTCCGTGGATAGAGATACCCTTTTCTTCATACTACGGGAATTTGGTCTGGATGGGAAGACCCTACGATTAGTCCAAGCCACTCTGAGAAACACGACGTCCAAGGTCAGATTCAGAGGTGAACTATCCGAAAGCTTTCCAATCAGAACAGGAGTTAGACAGGGTCTCTCCTGTATTCTCTTCAACTGTGTACTGGAAAAGATCATTAGGGAATGGAGAACGATGCTACCACCGGGAGCTGGACTGAAGCTTGGTTACAAGAGAGACCACCTCTTCGTCCCTTGCCTAGCTTTTGCTGATGACCTCATTCTACTGGCAAATAACATAGAGGGGGTTACCTACAACCTACAGAGTCTTTATAGTGTAGCAGTTAAGACTGGTTTGAAGATCAACATCCAGAAGACTGAATTTATGACCAATATCAAGGAGGCCCCTTCTAATATACCTCTCACAAACACTACCATACGAAAGGTACCTGCAGTTAAGTACTTGGGAGAATGGATTTCTGCCAATCAGAGCGAGAACCTAGCCATAGATGCCAGATGTACCAAGTTTGAAAGGGCTTATCATTCCTGTCATAGTATCTATTCATCTAAGTGCCTCTCCAAGAACCTCAAACTCAGACAATATAACTCCGTCGTCTGGCCATCTGTTCTGTATGCTTCTGTGTGCCTTGTAATGACCAGAAAGGGTCCACTCAGAAAACTGTAGTTAAAAGAGAGGAAGATCCTGAGGAGGATATTAGGTCCAATTAGAGAGGAAGGAGGCATTTACAGAATCCGTCATAGCGTTGAATTGTATGAACACCAGGAGGACATCATCACGTGTATGAGGAAAAGACGCCTGACCTTTTATGGACACTTGGCACGCCTGGATTCTGAAAGACTCGCCAAAAGGATATTCACAGTAACAGGAAGAGGCAAGGCTTCTAGGAACAAATGGATTGCGTCAGTTAAGTCAGATATGGAACAACTAGATATCCCACTGGAACAAACTCGTGACCGTCTCATGTTCCGTCAGGTCATCCGACAGGGCGTTTTCCCAACGTCCCTTACAAGTAAGAAGACTACAGGAGCTAAGTGGACAGAAGAAAGAAGACTGACTCATAGTCAGAAAATGAGGGACTATTGGAAGAAAAGAAGAAGAAAGCAACAACTTTACCGAAGAGTAGATACGAGGCCCGTGGTCCTAAGTCGGCCTAAACGATAAAGAAGAAGAAGAAGAAGAAAAGGGAAAGGAAACTCGACTCATTCAGAGGAGTGGCGTTGGAGAATACTTCGTTTAAAGTCTTCACGACGATACTCAATAGTCGGCTATTTGAAGAGGTAGAAGAGAGCATACCAGAATGTCAATTTGGCTTCATGAAGGGAAGGAGCACCCTACAAGTAGTGAAACATTTATTGGAGCAAATAGAAGATACCTTGAGACACCCAGACACTACGCAGTGTTCGTCGATTTCAAAAAAGCGTTTGACCCAGTTAACAGAGAGATGCTGATTGGAAAACTGAAACAAATTACTAAAGAGGGAGATTCCCTAATGAGAACGATTAAATCCTGCCTTAAACTAAACATCATCCAGATAAAAAACAAGAAGTTCCGTGACGAACAAAAGAGCCTACTTTTCTTAAAATTCAAGAAGCATGACAATGATTAATTTATATGGATCTATCTAGAATAATGACAAAATTAAGTTGGTAATATCGAAATATGTAATTAGTTCGAAATACTGTATACCTGTCATAATGTAGCCTAATAGAGCACTACAGTTGGCAGCACAGGTTACTGAATTTATTCTTAGTTCCATTTCTTAAGGTACAGAATACAAAATTGGTTGAAGTCCAATGGATAGCATGGACGTTACATGTAGTTAAACATTGGAACCAACAGCGCGCGGAAAATCATGTAGGTAACAATGTCATGCATGTATTGGTCAGAAAAATCTGAAATAATATGATATATTGTTGTGCCAATTTTGAATGAAATCCATTAGTTAGTATAGAAGTTACATGCATTTTCAAATTGGACCTATCAGCAGGCTTAGAATCATGTTGGCAGCACTGACCTTTATTAGTTACTCCAATTTAATCTAGAATTCCAGGTACTATACGTATGCAAAGTTTATAGCTATTGGCTTGCATACTTTCTGATATATTGATATCAGGTTAACAAAAATAGAGACAACATTTATTAACAGTTGGCAGCACTGGTTGCTCTTAAGAATATACATAGATATATCTGTTATAGTACACCTAGCACATACGAAATTTAGATGAAATCCAAATGATAGTATAGAAGTTAAATGTATTTAAAGTTGGACCTCTCAGCAGGCTTAGAATCATGTTGGTAGCACTGACGTATATAAGTTACTCAAATTAATATAGAATGTCGGGTACTATACGTGTGCATAGTTTAAAGCTGTCGGCTTGCATCATTTCTTATATATATTGGTATTTGGATAAAATAAATTGAGAGCATGTATTAACAGTTGGCAGCCCTGGTGGCTCTTAAGAATACGCTCAGTCATATCTGTTTATGTACACATAGCAAATACGAAATTTGGTTGAATTCCAATTGATAGTGTAGAAGTTATATGCATTTAAAAATTAGACCTGTCAACAGGCTTATAAACATTTTGGTAACACTGCCATGTATGGCCTCCTGGAAATTAAAACTGAAGTATTATTATCGATACGTGTGCCAATTTTGAAATAGCCCCCATTCATACCTTCCAAGATATCCAACATGGAGCTCAAATTTCAATTGCGATTTTTCAGCAGTTGGTAGCACTGGCATCATTTTCAAATACGGCATTGAGATATTCAGTTGCAGATCTTTGCTCCTACCAAATTTTGTTTCGATTGCTGCAGCCGTTTAGGAGTCGATAGGGGGAAACACACATACAGCCAGACAAACAGACAGGCAGACACACATTTGCCCGGATCGATCTCATAAGTCTACTTTTTCCTAATTTTTGCAAAATGTGAAAAGTAGGCTAATAATGTCGAAATCTCTGATAAAATCATACAAACAAACGGAGTCCTACAAGGCAGCCCTTTAAGCCCCACGCTGTTTAACATCTACACAGCTGATGTAACAAGCACCATGGAAGAAAATTCAACAACAGATATGCTTCTATATGCAGATTATATGGTGATAGGATCGAAGAAAATAGAGGATGTTCAAGATACACTACACAGATTAGAGATTTGGGCAAGGATAAGTGGCATGGACATAAATAAAGAGAAGACAGTACAAATTACATTTCGGAATAGTGGAAAAACAACAGCTAAAACGCTCTAACTCTATTCAATGGGACTCTTCGGGTCGTAGGACACTATAATTACCTAGGAGTTACGATACAGACAACTTTAACTTCCTTCAGTATGCACATCCAGGAGAGAGCAGCAGCAGCCTCTTACAATATTCCGAACATAACTAATTTATCTACGAACACAGCGATGCAGTTATTTAAAACGGTAGAGGCCCCATTCGTTACATATGATATTGCATTAGTTTGGGAAAAACTCAAGACTTGAAAAGAATTGAAAAAGTCAAGACATTGTTCATGAAACGAGTCTTAGGAGTCGCAATAACTGCGCAATCACGAGTGGTTTATGAACTAATGAGGGAGACTGACTGCCATCTATAGGACCCTAGCAGGATCTGGTTGACATTCGAGAAAAAAAAAAAGAAAATGGAGATAGAAATGGAGTTCTACACCACCACAGCAATGATAGAGGACGGATGGAAGAAGGAATGCCAGTCCCAGAGACATGTTATCACAAGAACTGCAATTCACGGCTTCCATCACAAGATATCTAATATCAAACAATACCATAAACCGACTGAAGATTGTCAATGTGTGCTGTGCGGGCAAACCTGTGACAAATATCACTTAAAGAGGACAAAATCGCTTACAGAATATAGCAAAGAATAATCTGTTCTTCAAGATGTGCTTCTTTATGTGTAAATTAATGCTCCACTTGAGCGCACTTTTCTTGTTAATAATAATAATTGAAAACGCTTCGGCCGTTTAGATTTTATTTTGGGGATACACACAAACACACGGAGAAAAAGTGATCTCATAAGCCTGGGTTCTTTTAAAAATGAAAATAGGCTAATAAGCTACGTTATGGTGGTACCATTTCCATCATTCAAATCTCACAGTTCCAGTCCAGCTAAATCCTACTCTAATGCCTTAATAAAAAAAACTGAAAATATAATCTAGCAATGTACTGTACAGTGTCACAGAATAATAACATTTTTAGCCTACTTTTCACATTTTGCAAAAATGAGGAAAAAGTAGTCTTATGAGATCGATCCGGGCAAATGTGTGTCTGCCTGTCTGTCTGTCAGTCCTCCTGTCTGTTTGTCTGGCTGTATGTGTGTTTCCCCCTATCAACTCCTAAACGGCTGCAGGAATCGAAACGAAATTTGGTAGGAATAAAGATCTATACCTGAATATCTCACGGCCATATTTGAAAATGATGTCAGTGCTACCAACTGCTGAAAAATCGCAATTGAAATTTGAGCTCCATTTTGGATATCCTGGAAGATATGAATGGGAGCTATTTCAAAATTGGCACACGTATAGATAATAATATTTCAGTTAAATTTCCAGGAGGCCATGCATGGCAGTGTTGCCAAAATGATTCTAAGCCTGCTGATAGGTCTAATTTTAAATGCATATAACTTCTACACTATCAATTGGATTTCAACCAAATTTTGTATGTAATATGTGTTCATAAACAGATATGACTGGGCGTATTCGTACGATCCACCAGGGCTGCCAACTGTCAATAAATGTTATCTCTATTCTTTTATCAAAATACCAATATATCAGAAAGTATGCAAGCCGACAGCTTTAAACTATGCACACGTATAGTACCTGACATTCTAAATTAATTTGGAGTAACTTATGTACATCAGTGCTACCAACATGATTCTAAGACTGCTGATAAGACCAATTTTTAAATAATGTAACTTCTATAATATCAATTGGATTTCAACCAAATTTCCTATGTGCTATGTGTGCCATAACAGATACGACTATGCTTATTCTTAAGAGCAACCAGGGCTGCCAACTGTTAATAAATGCTGTCTCTATTTTTTACCCGAATATTAATATATCAGAAAGTATGTAAGCCAACAGCTTTAAACTTTGCACAAGTATAGTACCTAACATTCTAGATTAATTATGAGAAACTAATATACGTCAGTGCTGCCAACATGACTCTAAGCCTGTTGATAGGTCCAATTTTCAAATACATGTAACTTCTATACTAACAAATGGATTTCATCCAAAATTGGCACAGCAAGATATCATAATATTTCAGATTATTTCTGACCAACGCATGCGTGACATTGTTGCCAGCATGATTTTACGCGCGCTGATAGATCCAGTGTCTAACTGCATGTAACGTCCATGCTATCCATTGGACTTCAACCAAATATTGTATTCTGTATCTTAAGAGATGGAACTAAGAATATATTCAGTCACCAGGGCTGCCAACTGTAGTGTTCTATTAGGCTACAGGTATATTTCGAACTAATTAGAAATTTCAATATTACCAACTTAATTTCGCTATTTTTCTGGATAGGTCTATATAGATTGGCATGAATCTTAAATTTTAAGAAAAGTAGGCTCTTTAGTTCGTCACGGAACTTCTTGTTTTTTATTAAAATAATTTTTCATCTTTATAATCGTTTTGGACTTCTATGGACCACGTTATTTCAATGCCTTTTCCCTCGTTCTTTCACATTGGTCCAGTGTTCACGCATTCTTCTTCGGTGAGCTGCTTTTCGTTCTTCAGTCCGCTTCTCGCCGGTTTTCAATATGGGTTTTGGCTGATAACTCTGTATTGCCACAAGTTTCTTCTTCAAAGAATCCCGTCCTCATGTGATGTCCCCAGTTCTTGTAGGTCTTTTTCCACCTCTGTAAACCAGATCCCTTTGGTTTTCTTTCTCATAAAGTAGCCACAGATTCGATTGGACAATCTTCCGAGGCTCATTCGTGTTAAATGGCCATAAAAGGAGAGTATTATTTTGCAAATGGTGTCCGTTATTTTCTCCACATGTAGATAAGCGGCTTCGGTGGCGTAGCTGGTAGCATGCTGAACTGCTGTGCCCAAGATAGCGGGTTCAAACCCAGCCGAAGTCGTCGGATTTTTTAAGATCGTTAAAAATCCTTCAGTATGCTTTCCTTAGGAGGGGAAGTAAAGCCGGCGGTCCCATGTCATAGATTTATGGCATGAAAAGGATCCTTCCACGGACTAAACTTGTGTGAAGTTAATTGTTAGGTTATATTTCGTCGGAACGCTCTATCAAAGTTCCAACGTTCACCACTAGGTATCAGTGATATCTGGTAGAGTAAGTTGGAACTACTTGAAATTGAACGGAACTTGTAGCTCACCCTAAGTGTGTCCGCTAGAAGCAGCTACAGACTCAGGCGAGCCGAACTTGTCCTCGGACACTCCCGGCACTAAAAGCCATACGATAAATATATAAATAAATAAATCCACATCTAGATAAAGTTCATCGTTGTGTCTTCTTCTATACTCTCCTCGTTCCTTGACCGGGCCCAAGATCTTTCTCAAAATCTTCCTCTCTTTGGCTTCCAGTTGTTCTGCCAGGCCTTTGTTATTCATCGGCAGGCATTCTGATGCATATATTGCCTCCGGGAGAATAACGGTAACGTAGTGCCTCAGTTTGGCCTTGTAGGACAATGATCGTGTTATTATTATTTACAAATATTTACAAAAATTTCAACACAGATCTCATTGTAGCCATCTGTCAATCACCGTCATCATGAATATCTTCAATCGTCGCTCATAAAATTCTGTCGTCTCGAAATTAATTATTCTGGCGATTAAGATGGCTACATAATGGCCATCATCTTATTAAAATGTATTATTATTATCACTGTTTATGTTATGTTATAAAGTTTAAGTTGAGATCACTCTCATTTGTCTTAGATTTGTTGTTTCATTTACGTAAAATCCAACCATGTTTTATTTATGAGAGCAAATATTTTATTTTATTCCCTCAACTAATTTTATTTTAATTATTTGAATTCTCCATATTGCCAATATCACAACATTGCTTCACCATATCAACTGCTCCTCGGCTCAGAATGCATCATCATATAAAAATAGATATCATTCCATTCACATCCTCATAAATTGTTTTCTATAAATGCTACATCTCTCTGTAGTTTCTGTAAACCATGTTTGTGGTATCATTGCTTGAAGTGAATTTGGGCTTCCAGGAAAGGAAATGTCTCCGGCTCCAAATGCTGTGCCACTAAGACATTTGCTTGAATCAAGTTTTAAAAATTCCAAGGAAATTTGATATTTAGGATGACTGTTCATTGCGCAGGGATTTGAACCTCGGATACCCAAACATACAGTAGAAATCTCTGCTCCTGCCGTAGAGCATGAGATAGCTTTAGTTGGCAACGCGGGTGATGATTTTAATACGAAACAGTTGCATATCCGTACAGCAATTTCCAATATGAGGAGAACGACTGCAATTAGAAACTGAGTGGGCTAAATTATAAAAAGGACTACTCAGAATAATTATCTACTATCTACAGAAAAGTAGCACCAAACGTGGGGAGGAAATAGGGAGAACAGGACAGGATGGAGAGGAGCAACTGGATACGGCAAGATGAATTAAAGAATAATATAGAAAGCTTTGAAGCCATAATATCGATTGCATAATAATGTTTGTGTAAGAGGAGCTAAGGTAGAACAGAGAAATGTTCATTTAGAGCCATTGCGACATCGTGATCATGTGTCATTGTGTGACCGTACTGTACTAGGATGTTGACGCGTTAGAAGCCATTGCCGAAGTAGTGTTGGCCGACTGAAAAGCAATTCTAACAGAAGACTATTTGCAATTGAGTCTAGCGTGCAGAAGGCAGTGGCATTTGCCTGGAAAGGAAGTGGAAAACCACTTCTATGATAGCTGAGGTGTGAATCGAAGCAACCTGTTCTCAGTTCTGCCTCACGACGTTGAGTGAACCCCGTTATGGCCTTCAAACGAGAATTACATTTGTTGATAGCCCCGGGAATTGAGCCCAGACCTCTCCAGTGACAGTCACTACGCCACTAGGTGGACAACTCTGGAGATGTCATTACTGTGCTTCGTAATTTTAGGTATACTACTGTCGACCAAAAAATTATGTGCACTCGAGTTTGAAGGTTGTTTGTGAAGTAACCAATAGACCTACATAAAATCCAATAACATCATCATTTTCGTCGTTCTATTTTACGTTAGTTCATATAGAGTGGCATTTTTCATTTATATTTTAATATATTTTTTATCGCAGTTGGAACACAAAAAGTGCACGTTTTTAAGCGTGTTTCAACCAAGCCTCACATTTAAGAATTATTATCTCAAAACTCCGTCATCAGATCGAATCCAAATTTTAACACAATATACATTGGAGTGTTATATAACTGGTTTATTAATTTTAAAATTTTGTGTGTCCAAGAAACAAAGTTGTTATCATTTTTGTATGGTAACTTTTTCTCAGTTCGGGGTGGTTTGAAAATGTAGTACTTGGTCGCGTTGCAATCCTTATACATCAAAAAGGTATGCTGTATGATTAAGACATGGTTCACCAATTAGCCGCTCCAGTGAAAGCTGTACAGCGTTGCCAAGATGGGCTCCATCACGCGTCATGACACACCTCGCCCGGAATTTATGGGCTCCATATCAGCAACGCTGTACAGCATTTCCCGGAGTGGCTAGCTGGTGAACCATGTCTTAATTCCCCGTACAAATACAAACCGATATAAAATAAGTGAATTAATTTACGTATTTCACAGTCATACAGCATAACATTTTGACATATAAGGATTACAACGCAACCAAGAACTACATTTTCCAACGACCCCAAGCCGATAAAAAGTTACCTTACAGAAATGATAACAACTTCCGTTCTTGAACACATAAAATTTTGAAATTAATAGGCCAGTTATACAATATTCCAATGTATATTGTGTTAAAATTTGTATTCGATTTGATGACGGGTTTGTGAGATAATAATTCTTAAATGTGACGCGAGGTTGAATCACGCTTAAAAATGGGCACTTTTTGTGTTTAAACTGCGATAAAAAATATTAAAATATAAATTAAAAATCCAAATCTACATGAAATAACGTAAAATAGATCGACGAAATTGATGATGTTATTGGATTTTATGTAGGTCTATTGGTTAATTCACAAACAAATTTCAAACTCGAGTGCACATAATACTTTGGTCGACAGTAGAGCTCGGGTCAGCCGGGAACGCGGCCGGCTCTCTGGGAACTGCGCAGAGAGAGACAGAGATACATATCCACTGTTGCAACATGTCCAACAGGTCCGAGTCCCCACACCTCAAGCTGCTGTCGTGAGTTCCTGTGGTGTAGCAACACCACCGCTTAGCTCATCGAGCCCGTCTCTGTCACGCTGCTTTACATTTTTCAAGTATTCGTGGACTTTGTAAACTATTTCTCGGGCTTGTCTATGCAAAACCTGTCGTTCAGTTCCCTCCGCTTCCATAGAACTCAATTTGTACACAATCGCTTCCACTGGATCTTTAAATATTACGATATAGTCACAGCACACTAGCTCAGATTCTCAAGACAGACTGACTGTGATTGGTGGGATAGAAGTGAGGCGCGACGTAATGGTAGCGTTGTGTTCATCGCACCGCCTTCCCGGCCGACTCAAGCTCTAGTATGTATTTGTTGGAGAACTTATGACCACACACCATAGCCGTGCGCGAAAGTCACGTACCACCACTCTGGAAATCGAAGGTTGGGCCACTTTCAAAAACCTATTAGCTACAAAACGAACATGGTGGCCAAGCGAAGTTGAAACATTTAAATAGAACTTTCTCGCGATTAACCATCCGAGTGCAGTACATAAACCATCCTGATTATCAAGTTTTCCCTCCCACCAGGAAAATGCTGTAATGGTATCTAACATCAAGTCTCGGGGCGCCAGCACAAACCTAGCTGGTTGGTTGGTTCCTCAGTTTAGGGGCTGCGACAACGCGGTCATGTAGTCTCCTGTACCTTGGGTGTGTGTAGAATCTGTCTGATAACCGGTGTTATTAGCCAGCAACCACAGCGTTAAGTCATGGGGCCAAGCTGCTGCTCGGTAGACGCGTGGGTTCGAGCCCCACCATCGGCCGTCCTTGAAATGGTTTCCCGTAGTTTCCCATTTTCAACTCCACGCAAATGCTGGGACGGTAACTTCTGACAGGCCATGGCCGCTTCCTTCCACATTCTTGCCCAGTTTCATTCATCCATCATTCAATTCGGGATTTTCTGCCAACTCAAAACTTCCTCATTTCTCTACTTAGAAAACGCTATAGTGCCAAGGAGCTCCATGACTTTCCTAGCGTTCCAAGCAACAACAAAATTCGACATGCAAGCTGCTCTTTTAACGTCAAATAACAAAGCTTGCACCTGGAACCCGAGGCCATACGATATTATTAGTATTTCTTCTCTCATTAACTCCTCTCATGAGAGTGGCGTCAGGGATGGCATCCGGCTGTAAGAACCATCCGTCACAAAGACTTTCCGTTGGAAAACGGAAATAATAAGGGGTAGACATATACTATTAGCCAGCACAGACACACAGGTTATCAGACATTTCACACACGGGGCTAATGACTAACTGCGAGGGGTTGTCTAGTGTGGAAGTTTCTTGAACATGTGTTTATGATGGCCAACAGGTGTTGGTGTTGCCATGGCGACACAGCGGATTATCGCGCCCCTGTTATTAATGAGAAGCGAGCTCGCGGTTTGCGAGTGAAGTGCCGCTAAAACGACCGTCAACACTGGTTACGCTGCTTCTCTGAGGGCGAGCAAACATCCTTCATTGGTGTGCCCTCACAATGGTTGTATTCCCTGCAATGATAATCTGCCTGAACCTGACAATGATTGGCGCCTTCGGTGGCGTAGTTGGTAGCATGCTGAACTTCTATGCCCAAGGTCGCGGGTTCAAACCCGGCCGAAGTCGTCAGATTCTTTAAGAGCGTCAATAATCTAACAGTATGCTTTCTTTCGGAGGGGAAGTAAAGCTGGCAGGCCCATGTCACAGATTTATGGCATATAATTGAACCTTCCACTAAGAAAGCTTGTGTGAAGCAAATTTTGTAGGTTCGGTTTGGTTAATGATCTGAATTTCCAACGTTCGTTACCAGGCGCTGGTTGCAATGGCATCTAGTAGTAGCCAAGGTCACAGCTAGGTGTCGTGGATGGTAGCATTTGGTAATGAACGTAGGAACTAATTGAAATTATCGTCTGCAGTCCTTACTTGAATTAAAACAGATAACACACACTAATACAGTCATCACAATTAACACCGGTTATCAGACAGATTCTACACACACACAAAGTACACGGGGCTACATGACCGCGTTGCTGCAGCCCCTAAACCAAGGAACCAACCAACTTGACAACAACATGAATGAGGCTTGTTTAATTCAAGCTCGTTGGAAACATGCAAAATTATGCGGTTTGAAATGTACTTAAGTCCCGATTTTGCGAACTTGGTGGGACCGAGGGTCATTCGGTTCATCAACACATCGGCTAAACTGGAAGCATTCCATTTCTGCGATATGAGGAGCATACACCATCTACGTGCGCCTTAAGGGACTCAGGAGTGCCCAGGCTAATTTCCACCTTGTTATTTGCCTTCTTCTCTGAAACTATTAACAGGGATGTTCCTCAAGACTCTGTCTATACGCGTTTTTAATATAAATGTGTCTTTGAATTTTTATGAATTCTTTTAGCATCACTTAATTTAAAAAACCTTTCACGACATTTCCTCCGACAAAATTAAACTAAATTAAACTTTTACAAACGGACGTATTAAAATATATCACATATAAGGAGAAATCACATCCAAAATTCCAGCTCTGTATGTAAAAACGTTCAGAAAAAAAGGAAGTTTTATTCAGAAAATATTTTAGCGAATTTGAAATCAAAGATTCTTTCCAGTTTTTAGAACATGCCATTACCCCAGGATTCCTCTTCTTCCATTTGCAATACTGACATCCCCCCCCCCCCCCCAAAAAAAAATCAAATAAAAATAAGTTAAAAACAAGTAGTTCCGTGAAGAACTATACAGCCTATTTTCATATATCCTACTTCTGTTAATTGCCACTATCAACATACAAGATTTCAGTTTGATTGCTGTAATAGATTCCTATTATTATTATTATTTATTTACCAAAAATTGTGCCTACAATTTATGGACGGCAGATAGAGAAAGGGCAAGCCCCACATACACATAAGTGTCTCCATCTCCGTTCATTAAATCTAAACAAATCTCAAATGTTACATTATACAATTTACACCTTTACATTTGCTATATACACATAATCTGCTGTACATGACGTCTATATCATACAATTCATAAATAAAAGGGAAGACACAGGCATGCACACACACATATACACACTCACACACGCATACATACATACATACATACATACATACATATATACACGCACGCGCCCACTCCCAATCACTCACAAAGTTACATTATACAGTATATAATTCAATTTACATGGGGTTTTAGTCCCTTTAGAGCCTTCACTTTGCGGCAAAATTGTCGTGGAGGAAGGTCTTTTATTTCACGAGGCAGGTCATTCCAAAGTCGAGCAGAGCGATTGTAGAATCCAGATTGATAATCTGTTGTCCTAGCGAATGGAGGAACAAGTGTGACACCCTGTGCTCTACGGACTGAACGATATGACAGCTGAAGGCGGTGAAATGGGTACAGTATAATGGTGCCAGCTAGAGATTTTCGGAGAAAGGTGAGATCTATTTGGCTACATATGTCATTGATGGATGTTAATGGTTTTGTCAAAACCTTGTTACCCTGATTGTAAATGAGTCGCTCTGCTCGACGTTGGACTGCACTTAACTTCCTCATGTTTTCTTCGGTAGTGGGATGCCAGGCAGGAAGTCCGTACAGAAGAATGGGCCGTATCGTGGAGAGATACACCGCTCGGAGTGCACGGCTTCTGAATCCCAGAAGATTACGTCTTGCAAATCCTAGAATTCTAAATGCATTACACCTAGATTCCTCAACGTGTACATTCCACTTCAAATTGCTGGAAATGTGTATTCCCAGCATTCGCAGTGAATTGCACATGGGAAGAACTTTGCCGCTCAGTGAAAGGCTATGTGCAATAGGCTGTCTGGCCCTACTTAGCCGAATATATTTACACTTGTTTACATTCAAGGTCATCTTATTTACATCACACCACAGTGCCACACTGTCCAGATCTTCCTGTAGTGCTTTGACGTCATCATTATTTTTTATGGCTCTGTAAATTATTGAGTCGTCTGCATACTGCGCCATCGTGGACGTCACACAGCTTGGAAGGTCGAGGGTAAAAACCATGTACAACAAAGGCCCAATCACCGACCCCTGTGATACTCCCGAAGTTACCACTATGTTCGGTGACTTGGCCCCGCCAAACACGACACACTGCGTTCGACCTACCAGGAATGACGTCAACCATGTAATCAGTTTGCCTCCGATGCCATATTTGCCAAGCTTTAACAAGAGTCTTTGATGAGGCACCTGATCAAAAGCTTTGCTTAAGTCCAGGGCCACACAGTCCACTTGGGAGACGTTAGTCTGATCCAAAGAGTTCTGCCAGTCATCAATCACTTTTGTCAAAAGAGTTGTACAAGATCTCCCCGGAACGAAGCCATGTTGGCTTGGATTTAACAGGCCTCGCTCACTCAGGAATTCCAGTATGTTCTTAGCAACCAGGCGCTCCATACATTTACAGATACCAGACGTCAGAGAAATCGGGCGGTAGTTGTCCATGTCTTCCTTGTCACCATCTTTGAACACAGGGACCACGTTAGCATGTTTCCACTCTTGTGGTAGAGTCCCGGTGTAGATGGACTGGTTGAAAAGTGCGCACAATGAGGGTGCTAGGGCATCTGCACAGTAATGAAGGATCCGAGCAGGGATTAAGTCTGGTCCTGTCGCGGCATGGGGTCTAGTTCTCCGTAAGCTGTCTCGAACTTCCTGTTGTGTGAAATATAGACTGGCTAGGGGAAAGAGAGGGGATGATGTCCTTGGTAGGAACATTCCTTCACTGGTGTCAGGTGGAGAGAAGTTATTTTGGAATTTACAGTTGAATGAGTTGGCTATGTCTAGTGGGTTGGAAATAGAAAGTCCGTTATGTTTAAAGCTCTGTGGTGCGGTGTTGCCACTTTTGCTCCGAATGAATGTCCACATTGCCTTGGGATTAAAGCTTAATTTGTCCATATACGTACTGTAGGCTTCACGAATTGCAGATTTGGTACTATTTCTAGCCAGCCTATACTTTTCCCACCTGCTGTCACTTGGGCACTGTTTCCACTTGTTATAGAGCTGATTTCTCTTTCTTATTTTGGATAGTATGTCCTTTGAAATCCAAGGTGTTTTTTTCTTATTTTTAATTGTAACCTTAGGGATCACTTCATCGACGCACTGAAAAAAGATTTCCTTCCAAGTATGCCAGGTACCATCTATATCTACACTGTTGGTGACCGGTAATCTGTCAAGTAAGATATCAGAAAGGAGTTTCCAGTTGGTACGGGAGTAATTGTAAACTGTTCTGGTTTGCAATTTTGGACTGTTCTTATTCTGGGTAAATATAGCTAGGAGGGCTTGGTGATCACAAAATCCAGGGATGACTTGTAGAGACTGAATTGAGGATGGAGAGTTTGTTAGGAAGAGATCGAGGGTTGAACGGGAGGTCTCAGTGATACGGGTAGCTTCAAATATGAGTTGATGGAGGAATAGATCATAGAATGCTGTAAGGAAGTTGTTGGATATAGGATTATTTGGGATAGGAGCGGCATTTCTATTCCATGTGATTTGTAGGTTGAAATCACCAACAATGTAGACAGCGTCATAATTTTGTTGAAGGTTTTGCACCCGTTTGAGGGAGAGAATCAGCTCATCATTCATCAGCTGGGACGATTTCGGAGAGCGATAGACTGATCCGATCAGATATTTACCATTACTGCATTGAACCTCAACCCACACGGCCTCAGCGTCAGTTTCCAGCTGATGGACGCGAGTTGCATTGTACTCAGGTTTCACAGCAATGAGAACTCCGCCCCCTGAAGTCCGTGTTCGGTCCTTCCGGAACAGCTGGTATGTGTCTGGTAACACCTCCCGATCACCTACCACCCCAGAGAGCCACGTTTCACTGCAACACACAATACTTGGATCTAGGGCGGTAATTGTAGCATGAATGTTTTGTTTCCGTCCCGGCCGCGTGATGCTGCGGGCATTGAAGGCGAACAGTGATAAGTGTTTATTTACAAGTGAACTATTCAGGTTATTTACACTATTTACAGAGTCACTGGGAATATCACTGGTATTGTTGCACAACGAGTCGGTAAACGGCGGCATAGCACATTGCCAACATGTCCACGTTCGCGTGCCTTTTTTAATGCACCGGAACTCAGAGGTACTGATTTTAGCACACGTCCTGTGACTCGACATGTTACAATTACTGCACTGAATATATAATTGTTTTTTTCGGCCGATTTTTTCACATATTGCGCATTGCAAAGGTCCAGGGTTGAGTTCTATGTCGCCGCTTAGAGCAAGCGCTAGACAGCAGAGCGAGAACCCGGTAGCAGGTAGCCTTGCGACACCTTCCCCTCCCGCTCGGCGTGGCCGGCTAATGGTGGCCAGCCCCAGACCTTCACTGCCACACCATGTCCAGGAATGTATTGTGCATTTGTCACTCACCAGAAGTTTTTCCATAAGGGGTTGAATCTTCAGATCCTGTTCACCATTAACGGTCACAGAATGAACACGTCTTGCCACAGTCACTGCACATTTTACCATTAAAAATACTAAAATCACACGGAGCACACTTCCCTTGATGCAGGCACGCGCCGCCATCTTGACGCCAGTTTTCAGAGACTGAGAACCGACTAAATATTATAAATGGTCGCTATGTTGGATTTTATGTAGGTCCTAACATTATGTACTGTTACATGAAGATTATTGTGTACGTGTAGCATTCAAACTTCAATCGCATGATTAGGACAAAAGAAGTAACAGGAGATTTTAAAATTTCGCTCTGCTGCCATCTTGTGGTTATGGAAAAAATTTAAATAAATTAGATGCCAGTGGATTAACATTCGTATAAGGATTTACTGTACCAAGTTTCACTGCACTCGGATGGTTAAATTGCGAGAAACGTCCATGTGAATATTTATACTTCGCGTCGCCATGTTGGATTTGTGATCACCAGGTTATTTAAAGTCCTATAGGTGAACTTATGTTCATAGCCCCTATGAACATTAAAAAATCAGTTTTATTGCTATAATAGATTCGTAGATATTCAGAGCCGTCTAAATATTTCGGATGGTCGCCATGTTGAATTGTTAAATGTATAGGCCATGGAGTCTTGTACTATTAAAGGAAAATTATGGCGGAGGTTAATTATTCAAACTTTCACTTCGATCGTATGATTACGACACAAGAAATAAAAACATAATTTTAAAATTCGCACAGCCGCCATCTTGAGGTTATGTAAACAATTGAACTGAATTAGATACCAGTGTATTACAATGTGAATAAACATTTCCTGTACCAGATTCCATTCCGTTTGGAACATTAAATAGCAAGAAAGGTCCATTAAAATTTTCAAATTCGCTTGGCCACCATGTTCGTTTTGTAGTTAACCGGTTCTTGAAAGTCTTATAGATGAACTTCCATTAGTGTCATTTATCTCCGTACAAAATTTCCTGGTGATACCGCTAATCGTTTCAGAGTTATAGAATGCCGGTGAAATATTTCTCACATCCGTCATCTTGTGGTTATGTAAGCAATTGAACGAAATTAGATGTCGGTGCATTACAAGGTGTATAAACATATACTGTACCACGTTTTATTGCGTTTGGTTGGTTAAATCGCGAGAAACGTCTATTTAAAAGTCGCAAATTGCGTGGCTGCCACGTTGGTTTTGTAGTTACCAGGTTTTCAAAAGTCACATAGGTGAAATTCTAGTCGTTCCCTTTATCACCGTAAAAAATTCCAGGGTGAAATCGGGAATAGTTTTGGAGATATTGAATGCTGGTGAAATATTTCGCACAGCCGCCATGTTGGATTGGTGAGACCTAACAAAATTTGAAGGGCGCGATCGGGGTCGCCCTGAATTGTGCCTGAACTTTTCGAGTTTTATTGAAATTGCTCCAGCAGTTTAGAAGTTATTAGGGGTGACACACACACACACACTCCTCTCTCTCTCACACACACAGACAAAAGGTGATCTCATAAGCCTATTTTTAATTGAAAATAGGCTAATTATAAACAATTAAAATTAAATTCAAATTAAAATGGAAATGGGAGTTGTGGTCTTCCTAGAGTTGTTGTACCCAACCTTTGTCCATCCACACAGTTCTTAACACCAGGTCCTCTCTCCTTCTTCTTTGTAGGCCTACGTATCCCGTCTACTCTTCACCTGCAGAATTCTTGTACCTTATCCTGAGTTTTCGACTTCTCCGCGTGTGCCATTCTCCATATTCCTCATTTGGCCCAAAAACTCCAGGAAAAATTTCATTTTCAAAATGTTATGAGTTACTTTTCATTTTGCTTTGTTAGGGTGCAAAGTGCTGCACCATGCACAGTAGAACGTCGTTTATCCGGACGTCAAACAACCGAAACTTCGTTTATCCGGACGAGCAAAAAAAATCGTTTTCAATTGTTTTCTCTTATGTCCCCTTCCGTTTGTTTACTCTATAATGTTTCAATGTGTTTCAGTATGTGAGTGTGTGTACTGTACTGTATTACGTTGTGAAAATGGCTCCTACGAGTGACAAGAAAGAAAAACGATATCGCAATGTTTTATCTATTGAGAAGAATGTGGGGATCATTAATAAACTGGATAAAGGTGAGAGTGTTCGGTGGTCTAATGAAAACTTAGTATTAGAAAATCCACAATTTATGATTAGAAGAAAGCAAAGTCGAAATTATGAACTACGCATCGAAGTTAGATAGGGAAGAAGGGTCTAAAAAGAGAAGGACCATGAGATCAGCTATGGATAAAAATAGGAAGAAGCGGTGTACTTATGGTTTATTCAGTAAGGAATATCCCATTTCTGGACCTTAGTTTTGTGAGAAAGCGTTGCAGTTAAATGAGAAGCTTGGTGGTTATTACCATAATGTACTGTGCATGTTTTTTCCTATGAAATAAACGCATGTTTGATTATCCGGAAAAATCGTTATCCGGAACACTTTCGGTCCCAATTAGACCGGATAAACGACACTCTACTGTACGTGATAAACCTAAACACTTAATATTAACAGTGTCTACAAACATTTGATGCTTTTCAGTCCGTCAACACGATTGTACCCAAATGAGGTGGGTTATTCCCTAATCCTGAAAAACATTACATGAGATTAATAAATACATTTGGATAACCAGTTTCGATCGTCAAGCGATCATCATCAGATCCATTACACTTAGGCTATAAAATCTATGTCTGAAAATATGGGTGAAATTATTTACAATATATACACTTATTTAGTTGCAGTATTAGTTGAGATAATGCAACTCGTCAAATTGGTTTGTTGTGATCTATGTGATGTTTTGTTGAGATACTGGAAGTGGTGATTGACCTCCAGAATTTGCTTGTTTGGAGTGAATATGAGGTTGTTGTAAATGATCAATTCAGATTGTATTGTACAGGCTACTTATCAGGGTGAGTCTTGCGCGGTCCTGTTGAGAGCAGTTAACTTGGTCACTATAACATTGTAACACCATAATAATTATGATGATAATGATGATGATGATAATTGTTGTTTTAAGGGGCCTAACATCTAGGTTATCGGCCCCTAATGGTTTGGGTGATAATGAATGATGAAAATGAAATGTAAACTATAACTAAAACTAACTACTAACTGATATACTAGAAGAAGAAATGGAAAACAAAAGGAAAATTAGGCAAAATAAAGGACAGGAGGAAAAGAAATGCCCTCAACTCTCGAAGAATGCGGATTGAGGGACTTGGAAGGAAGGAGAGCCTTGAAAGGCAGATAGGAAAGTGAAAGAGGAGAGGGTCCGCCCCAGAGGAAATGGATACAAGGGGGAAACCGGAAACCAGCTCAGGAATCCCTCGGGGTCGCCAACTCTCGAACTCACCAGCCGTGATCCCCTGAGGGTGTAGCAATATCTAGGGAGCACACAAGTGGTGGGGCTACATACTGTACCCATTTAACAATGGAGAATGCTTCATCACGACCTGGCTAACTACTTCGGTCCGGGGCGTGTAACGTCAACCCCCACCGTGATTCCACATTCGATATGATAGCACTTTTTAGGATCTACAAGACTAAATTGAAAAAAAACAGACATGTTACAAATGACATGAGTTTATTGCAGAAGAACTCCAAGGAACAACACAAATTGTCATACATAAAAATGTTGGAAAATCCAAAATCCACAAAAATATCAAAAATTCACTTAAATCTCTATCATTATCTTATCCTTATCTTTATCTTGCTTAGATCATATTTTATACATTAGCATTTCTCTATATTTTTGTTTACAACACATTATCTGTTTAGGCACAAAGCTTGCCTATTATTTCATATAATTTTTCTGTAAGGCTTTACGGATATTTAACCGTCTAATTAACATCCCTTCTGGGTTTTATTTTACCCTCAGTTTACTTTTAATTCTTTAATTATCATTTTATTTTGATTATATTACCTCTGCCGGTAAACCTTAGTTTATCATAACAAATCAACACTTTAAAACAGTTAACCATGCCATGTTCTCGTATTCATGTCCCTCCAAAATTTCTTCCATGCAATAGGGCGATTTATAAAGGAGGTATCATATGCCATCACTGTACAGTTATTTAATTACTTGCAAACTCCATTATGAGTTAACCCGTTTTCATTTCATATCTCTCTTTTAGGTAGGAATCGGATATTCAGTGTTCAACTTATACTTTGACTACTATGGTCTAATATTATCAGATTTCAACAAATGTAATGTGGGGATGATTTTCAAGAACCCACCAATTCAATTATTTGAGTAACAAATTTATAGCACCGTTAATTTACAAATTTGCATAATTGACTATAACGCACTTCATATTTATTCAGCAACCGCAACCTTTTTTAACAAAAGTCCATTGTACTCTCCTTTCGTGTTTAGGGTCGGTCGGCCGGGTGGCAGAACCTCCCTCACACCCTCGTTTCACGATAATTTACGACCTTGCGCTCACACCATTCACTTCCCTCTAAAAGAACCTTCAACTGTTTATTTCTACAACATAAGATGCATGAAAATCCAAGTGCGGCATTACTTCATTAAACTCTATCCCTCATTAACTTTTATTCATTTCATTGTCCTTGTAACCAGTGCTGTAATTGGAGATCACGACGCATTTATTTATTTATTTATTGGGAGGAGACAAGAGGTCTTTACCATTCCTTGCTTCGAATCCCGTTCATTCCTTTTACACATTTCACTTGATCATAACATGTCGATGCTGGCAAAGTAAGGCTATATGATTTTTAGGCTCGGAACACACTGATTCCCCAGTTATAACCATATCTCGTAGAAGCACTGATACTTTCCAGATTAATACACACACATTTAGCAATTGCCCAGCGGGACTTAGATTGCGACAACTATAATGCCTCTGGTTCGAATCCCTTTTCGTCCAGGCGGGTCGAACCCTCGCTAATACAACAATACCGACGACGTCCTGACCATTATTACTTTTAGATCTCTCATCTTACGCACGTTATAAGACATATTTATTCCACTAGCTAGCCTATTTGACTCATTTGATCATTTTACGGGCCTATTCCGGCTCTATAACTTTTATAAGACTTGGATCTTCATTACAACAACTTTGCTCGTGTTTAGCATTTTATTTAGACATGGCCTATAGCTAGAGCCCTGCGCGGATAGACAGAACATTATCCGCATCCGCCCCGCATCCGCACGACTGTTATCCGCATCCGCACGATTTTTATCCGCATCCGCAACCACGCGACTAGTACACACACGTTTGGTATCCGAATCTACTGGCATTACAATAATATTTTCAATGTGTTGCTTTATACTTTATCTTTTAGACATTTGAGCAGCAAGTCGAACCCTTAGGCTATGTACTGTACAATATGTAATGTGCTATGTCTAAAATGAATGTTATACAGCCAGAATTGCAACTCTTTTCAGTTCGGAGTGTTAATTATTCTTAATGACATAATGTGAATGGGATTAGCGTAAATCATCATCTTACATTTGTCATGAAAAACCATAACGGAAAAATATGATATGCCATAAACATCCGGGCCCTAATAAGCGGAGTGGGGGAAATGTGCGCATTCAAGCAAGAATTGGTCTTGTGATGATGAAATAATAGATAACACAACTGCAGTTATGAATAAGGGAGCCTTAGTAACTCTATATTCGATGTGCAGAAACAAATTTAATTCAAAAATAAATTTGGTGGACTATAATTCGAATTCTCGCAAATATGCATTTGCGCACGATTAGCCACCCTGCAGGGTATTCATGCGCATGAGTTGGAAAATTGTGCTCATGGGATGAATGTTGGAAAGCCATACTAATACAATCTGAATTGGCAGAAACTTGCACTGTGCATTAACATTGGAATATTCCAATGCTTTTTACAAAAGCATAACAATGCAATGAACTAAAGTTCTGCAGTTTTGGATATTAGAATAAAATATCTTCGTTTCGTCAGCATTAAAGGAGGCAATCCATTTGAGGCTTGTTCTTTTAGGTTGTCTCAACGTTAATGCAGGATATCTCTTCAAGAACTGATACAACCAATATTTACCTGCTAGACTTTTAACTTTATGGAAATTATGGTGAATATTATTCTCCTCTGCAAACTTGAACTCGAACCGTCTGACAAGCTTTGTGGGCGTTAAGCCATAAAATAATTTTGCCAATGTCAAAAGGTATTCGGATAATTATGACTCCATTTCGTTGGTAAAACAGCTTTACGGACTAGACGAGGTGGAGCAAGGCAATTTTGCAGCAACTGCTTTGGTAGGATTGACTGGGGAATGTTGAAACTTCTCCCCACTTCCCTTATTTTCCTCCCATCATCCCTAATTGCACGTCGAGATTTCTGCACATTTTCTGCTGGGTAGGAGTTTTCCTCCGTTTTCCGCGTATAATTTCTTGGCATCTGGAGAACAAACACGAAATATTTTGCCATTAATGTCGCGTTGTATTTACTTGTATCATATATGCTCTGCGCACCATTACCACCACTCTGCTTTTAAAACGTAACTCACTGAATCCCGGTAAACTAATCTATTATATTGAACAATAAATACATCCAAAACCACTGTACACACTGGCATTTAAAACTACATTTAATTTTAAATAATTGAATCACAACTGTAGGCTTGCCTTATTATTTGCAGGCTACAGAAAATAACATGCAACGTGTTAAGTTTCTTCATCCAAGCCTCCCGTTATCAAATAGCGACTGGCATCATGCTGACTGTCCCTATCTGATAGGTACGATGAGAGCTTTAGGGTAGCAGTGAACTGAGTTGCTAGTTGTACTACCAACTCGAAAATCATAGGTGCGCACAATTACCCAACTTTCCCCATGATATTCAACAAGTTCGGATTGTATTCTAAAAACTATCCGCAAATTTACTCCAAACATTATCCGCAGCTTATCCGCTATCCGCTAATACATGCAAACTATATCCGCATGGCGAAAAATGTTGCGGATAACCGCGGGTTTATCCGCGGATATCCGCATCCGCGCAGGGCTTTACCTATAGCCTATAACATTCAACTTTATTTTACGGCGTTCAATTTTCACCTATTACTTTTAGCACATTGCATTTTATAATTCGCTGAATAACTTATATTATTTCATTTCTTAAGATATCCCCAACGATCCTTCATTTACGTTAATTATTCCACGCGCTTCAATTATTTCAATTACTTTATCACTTCGAGTTTATTATTATCATTTGATTAACATTCATTATTTCATTATTAACTTGCAAAAATGCTATTGTTTACTTTAACATAATTATTCGGAGTATAAAAGTCAATATTATTTATTCGGAGTATAAAACTCAATATTATTCAGAGTATAAAACTCAATATTATTATTCGGAGTATAAAAACTCAATATTAATTATTATTATCATCATTCTAATGGTGCTTATTATATTTACGTGAATTTATTTGGCATACATTTTACTTGCCATTTTTCAATTATTATATTGGATTCCTCCTTTGAGAATTCACTTTATTTTCATTTAACCATTTTTTCGGGTTTTCATTATTATTATTATTATTGTTACTTGCACTTTTCATAATTATTATTCACATTTTTGTAAACCGTCCGAGCAGTTGCCTTTTGACATCCTAACACTTTTTGACTATCCATCGTGCATACATTTATACATAAATTCACTGATTTGCATATGATACCCTCATTTTTTATATTATGAACATTTTCTACTCACCCCTTTTCCATCTTGTGACATGATTTTTGGATGGTTTTCACCCACACATGATTCTAAGACCACATAACTTCACACAAATAGACCTTCGTAATTTTCTGGCCTTTAATTTACACACGGAGATATTTTTATACATTTTACGTTTCACAGAAAGCACTTATTTCACTAAAAAGAAAATCGCTTAATTATTATTTACACTTTCTTTCACACGGACCAAATCTCAGCTGACGATGAAGATATCCTCACGTGGCTGATGATCCTAGTAAGTCCCTTTTTTCTGTACTGGTTTGAACGTGTGATTACTGTTATCCTCCCTACGTCTAGGTAAGTCTCTTTCCTACAGCCTTTATTCATGTAACGGCTCACCTCTCTTCTCCTGGTAAGTCTCTTTCCTTCCTAATTGTATTTGTATTTCGCCTATTTTCCGCTCGAATACTGTTCGTCAATTTCTTCCATTTATTAGTTTATTCCTATAATTCTAACTTTACTTCTGTTTGGCCCCTGACGCAATATTACTTTTGGTTTCCCTTCGACTCGTCTTCCATGAAGACCATTTACTATACCGTATGGTTTTCGTTTCCTCTTAACTGACCTATTTCTTCGAACCAATGTTCTTTTGATCATTTCAGTCTCTAGCGTATTTATCGAACAGACGATAAGTTTGCTGCGTCTCGCTTGTTATCTTATTAATTTGCCTAGCGCATTCGTTCTGCACTTTTTGTCCCTTTCGGAGACTCGAATTCTACTGTCTGTTACTTTGGTTTTGTTCTTGATGGCTTTTACTTGTCGCTAATTCGCGAATCCTATCACCGAGGCTCTGTTTACTTTTGATCGTACTTGGTACACTTTCCCTATAAGCCTATAATAAAGCTTTGCCTACTGACGGACTTTGACTTATAACTTGTCTCTGCTGACTGTCTGGCAGACTGATGATACTTCGTATACTGACGTGCCTTTCACCAAGGCAACCCACAGACCGATGAAATTCACAACGTACCTCCTCTGCCTAGGTTTGAATCTGACTGACGAACTTCATATGGCGTGCCTCTAGCAAGGCTCTAGTTCAACTGACGGACTTCGTAACGTACCTCCTCTGCCGAGGTTTGAATCTGACTGACGAACTTCATACTTTTGCTCGGGTCTTAGGCCTATTTATTCATCTCGGCTGAGAACTAGTCCCTTACGAGCCCCGGAAGTTCAAATCCTGAATCCTAGCTTCGATCTTGTTTCAATTTTAATCCCAAGTGTAATTGGTAATAATATTACAATTTCCGGCAGGCGGAATGAAATTATTTCGCTGGGTTATCGGTAATTAATTAAAATAGTTGATATGCTCTTGGCGGGGCCTATCTTTCGCTTACTGCCCTCTGCTAGTATCCTGTCGCTCAAGTGTTTATGACCCTTTTCCCTTACCTTGCATTCTTCTCAAGAGTTTTTCAGGACTGCCAACTTCTTGAATTTTTGGGTCACTAGATTTTGTTTCGACTTCGTATCTAATAGCTTTGGTGAGTTCATTTCGTGAGGTTTAACGAGGTAACTCCCTCTTTTATCTACTTAAGAAAAACTGCTGATTTAACAGATTCCTGGTTTAAGTTTCGAGTGTCTATTAAGACATAGTTCCAACTCTTAGTGTCCACTTGAAACGCAATATTTTCCTGGAGTTGCTGTCTCCCTGGAATCTCGAGTGTTACTTATTGCCTCTTGAGTCTGACTTTCTGGTGCTTGCTAATCGTTATTTTAATGGCGATTTGATTTTAAAATGCCAACTAAAATGGGAATATATGTATTTCCACTTAACCATCTCCCCTTCAGGAATGCCTGAATGTTCGTTTTCCTGTGAGTTTCTCTCAGAGACGTCTGGTGCATCTCTAAGATTTTATAAAATTTTATAAGACTTTAAAATATTCTCTGTAAATGGTCAGGGGTTCAAATCTTGTACCAATTCCACATGGGCACAATTCCCTCCTTTATAGATAAATAAATGCTCGAAAACTTTAGAGGATTTATTTATCCAAACAAAAATGATTTCCTTCGTTTCTTAAATTCTTTATGTTAACTTCATCTAGTTCGTCTGTAAGGGTTTGCTCTGTCCTTAGCCGTTTCAAATATTCAATCGACTTTCGAAATTTCTCTCTGCTGTACCTCTGCTTTTGCTAATAACATATATTCATTATATGGGTTAGGCTTTCTCCTACCCGCTTTCACTCCAAATGCATTATCTGTTCCCAATATCTAAGTTTCTCATCCTCTTCCCTTATTTCCTGATTCTCTTTCTCAATTTTTCGGGCTATTTCTTTTAGCTCCTCGTAGATTTTCTTCAAGCTACATTCACAATCTAAATCTTCCTATTCCTTCTCTTTCTCAACTTTAACCTCTTCTTCATTTTCCGCCTTGGCTACTAGGGTTTGAATATGTTCTTCATATTCTTCTGGAGGATGATAAAGTTTTAAATTTGCAGCGTTCATGATCATGCTGTGATCTGTTACTAAATGCTGAACTTTATATGCATTATTTTTGAGATCCTTAATAATCCTATACGGTCAATGATATTTTTTCCGAAATGTCTTGTAGACGCGATTTTCTGGATCTGAAATCGCTGGTCTTTTCACGATCACTAGTTCGCCTTCCAGTAGTGGTCTGTGATATCGTTTATGACGATTTCACTTTTGCCTCTTTTCAGCTTGAGCCTTCAAATGCTCATACGTTCTTCTAATCCTTAATTCCCTTCCTATTTGGGCATCAGTAAATGTGGGTAATATTTGATCCCATGGCCTTTCTGGTTGCTTATCCAAATGTAACTTAACAGGGATCTCTCCTGTTGCTTCATGAATTGTATTGTTTATGCAAAACTCAATGGTGGGCAAAATGTCAATCTACTTCCAATTTCCTTCTGAGCAGAAGATTTTGCAATATTTTTGCACTTCTCTCATGACTCTTTCAACGGGATTTGCATCTGGATGCCTAATACTGGATAAGATTTGCTTGATTTCTAAATTCTTTAATTCCCTTCGGAATTCAACGCTTGTGAAGCAACTTCCATGATCTGAAAGTAGATTCTCTGGTTTTCCTGATATTGGAATTACTCTTTCCTGTTGTCTTTTTACTACTTGTTTTGTAGATGTCTTTTCGATAGGACATAACACTCCCATTTTGGTTAACACATCCATCGATACCATTATGTGTTTTTTTCCCTTCTTGCTTTGGGTAATGTCCAAAGTTATCTATTGACAAGATTTGACAAGGCCTTTCCGGTAATAGTGGTATAGGCTTTTGTTTCATCAGAAAAGAATTTGGTTTGATTCTCTGGCATGTGTCATAGGTTTTTATGGTATATCTTACCGTATCTCTTAACCTGGGCCATATAAATGCTCCTTGCAACATGTTCACAGTCTTATCCACCCCCATATGTCCATAAGTTCGGTGTAATAACCATACTAACTTTCTGTGCATCTCTGCCGGAAAGACAATTCTTAATTTAGTGTGATCACTATCTGTAAAATTGTGCAAAAGTCCATTAAAATAGCTGTAATCCATTGCAATCTTCTCCGCTTCGATGAATGCGGGTGATGCTCTATCAAGCTTTCCCTCGAAGAAGTTTATCAACATCCTCATCCATGGGTCTTGATTCTGTTTTTCTCCAACTCTTCTTAATTCTTCAATGGTTTCCTGATCGTTATCATCAATTTGAATCGCGGGTGCCTCTTCTTCTGTTCCCGGATTTCGACTCAGAAAGTCCGGTACAATGTTTTCTTTTCCAGGGCAGTATTCTATCTCAACGTCGTACTGCTGGATGTACAATGCCCAACGCATTAATCGTTGACTAGACAAGTCAGTTTTCATTAAGAAAGTCAACGCCTTGTGATCTGTTCTTAAGATGATAGAAAATCCGTAAACTATCTTGCGCCAATATTGTAATGCATACAATATCGCGAGAAGTTCGATTTCACTGACTGTGTAATTCCGTTCATGAGGCTTCAGTCTTCTAGACGCAAACGCTAGATAATTTCTTTTGCTCGGATTCTCTCTGTTTTCTTGATACAACATGGCTTCTACGCCTATTCGTGAAGCATCTGTTTGAATAATGAATTTTTCATAAAAGTCGGGGTATCCAAATTTTACGAAATTTAACACCATGTGTTTTGCTTTTATGAATGCATCCTCGCATTCTTCTGTCCATTTCCATTTTCCCCCCTTCTTGAGTAAGTCTTGTAATGGTGAAACGGTTTTCGTATAAGCAGGACAATGACTGCTGAAAAACCCTATAAGTCCTAAAAATTGTCTGACATTCTTGACCTTCAGTGGCTGGGAAAATTCTTAATAGGCTCCAACTTGCATGGGATAGGTTGTACTCCATGTTGGTCTATGACGTGACCTAGAAATGTCACTTGCCTTTGGCAAAAATTTGACTTCTTTAAATTTATTTTGAAGTCCGCTTGCTCCAAATTTTTGAGTAGTTTCCTTAAATGTTCAAAATGTTCTTGTATCGTTTCTGACGTTAATAAAATATCGTCCACATATCTAATAGTACAGGCTTTCACTTCCTCCGAAAGATTCCTGTCTAAAGCCCTTATGAGCGCTGATCCTGCTGTCTATAGTCCAAAAGGTAATCTTCTAAAGCACATTGTTTATTGATGAAATTGGAATCCTGTCATGAGACTGGTCCTTTCTTCTAACTCTAAGTGATGGTAAGAACTTGTCGGATCTATATTCGTAAATATCTTCTTTCCTTTAAATTTCCTTAAAATTTCCTTAATCGGAGGTGCCGAGTCATTTTCAGGAATAATCCTTTGATTTAGATTTCTGGCATCTAAACATACTCGCACTGATCCATCTGGCTTGTTGACTACTACTAACGGAGTAACGTATGGTGTAGCAACTTTTTCTATTACTCCATCTTCCATCATTCTCTCTAAAGCTTCCTTGGTTTGCTTATAATGCTTTTCCGCAAATGGGTATGGTTTCTGACGGAACGGTGTCCAATCATTCACCTGGAAACATACTTAAATTTTTTGATTTTCCCTGGCTTCGAGTCAAATACATTTCTCCGCTCTAACACGATTTTCTTCAAAATTTCTTTATTTTCTAATGATATTTTGTCTTCTTTAAGCTTTTCCTCTCAGCATTCCTCAAATTTGACTTCTGCTTCTTTTTCTAAATCTGCAGCAAGTGTACTCAATTCTTTCCCCAAAAATAAAACGTCTTCCTCTGTTACATTATGACAAGTTTCTTCTTCCATGTGCCATATTTGTTCGCCCTCTACATGCTCTATTGTCTGTGACGAAATGTCTATTTCTGAACCGTGGCCTTCATTTCTAAATTTGATGCAATTTTGGGATAGATCTATAACAACTTTGTGTTCTCTAATGAAGTCTATTCCCAATATAATGTTATAAGGCATTTTACTGACTAGTAAAAAGCTTTGAGACAACATTAGTTCTCCAATTTGCAATTCCAAAACTTGGTGTTTGCAAGCCAAACTTTTCTCCGGAATGATTCCTTTTATTTTCACCGCTGATATTGAAATTTTCAAAACACGTCCTCTTCTTTCTAATTCGTTAACCAGAGCTTGGGTTACTAGACAAACAGTTGACCATGTGTCCAATAGGCTTCTAACTTGAATTCCTTCTATTCTGTTTAAGATAATTGGCAATTCTCTTGTTACAGTGACTGGACCTTCTATGATCTCTTCTATTGATTCTTCTGGTCTTGCAATCCAGTTTACAACCTGAACTGTCTTCCATCCTCCAATTTCTCCTTCCCTAGCCCTTCTAATTTTGGCGTTTTTTTTTTATCCGCATCTTCCCTTCTGTTGGTGCTCCTGCAATTCCAGGCTTTGAGCACCTTCTACATTATGAATGTCTGGGGATGTCCTCTCAATCATGGCATCCTTCCACTTGACTTTTGGTTGCCTGTCATTGTTTTCCCCTCTTTCGTCGTAGAACTGTTGTGTAATAACACGACGTTCTTCTATTTCAGCCTGGTAATCTATATTATCATTTGGTGGCTGATAATTCCTTGGGTAGTTCTGTTTCCAGTTACCCCCTTGACATGATCTTCCACTGGGTGATCCTCTATTATTTCATCCCCTCTGGTTCCATGACCTTTGTGTGTTACTTCCCTGGTAACCACGACCTTGACTTTGATACCTTCCACTGTATCCTCTACTATTATTCCCACGTTAGTTTCCTCTGTTATTCCCTCGATATGGTGGATTCCAATTTCGGGTTCCGTTTCTCGGATCATTTGCCTCAGTTCCCCTGATCTCAGTACTCGTCGCTTTATCCTTGTTTGGTTCTTTAACGATTTCAGTCTGTGCCTTTGTAACATGGGCATATTCTACATTTCTGTGATGTCTAGGTGACATATGTTGCGTTGTGTTGTCGAGCTGACGTAGGATACTCCCTATCTCTATCGCAGTCTTCGCATTAGCTGAAATTAAGAACCTTTGGATCTCGAAAGGCAATTGTTTGATAATGGCCAGGCACAGATCGTTTTCTGACGGCGTGCAATCTAGCTCTCGAAATTTACAGAGTTGTGCAGTGAAATATTCTGAATAACGCGTCGGTGCGTTTGTATAGTATTTCTTCGAATACACATCTAGCCTAAGATTTTGCTGTACGTCTGCGCCCAATATATTTTGAGAAAGGCTTGTCTGAATTCCTCTACCGTGTCGAAGGTGTATCGGAAGCTCCTGAACCATAGAAGGCAATCGCCATCCATTAGCTTCTCGATAGATCTTAGCTGACGTTCGGGTGCGACTCTAGTATCCCTAAGATACTCGAACACTTCTTTTAGCCAGTACTTCGGGGTCATTGTAGATATATTTCCCGAAAATTTCTTTGGTTTGTCTGACTCAGGCCTGATGATCGTAATTATTTGGTTCTGTAGGGAATTGTTATTGTTGTATGGGGTTGATGCGTGTAAGGGTGGCCCTGGTAGTTTGTATGGGCTTTCCTCCTCTTGAGCATTTCTAAATATTTGCTGGGTTCCCGTTTCTCCCCAGTTGTTTCATAAGTCCTCCATATTTCCTCTGTTTGATGGACTATTCCTTGTATTTGCCCCTTCTTTAGCAATCATGCGGGTCTCGCTTTGATAGATCCTTCCTTCCATCCTCTCAAATCTGGCGAAGGATTCTTGCTGGATCTTTTCAAGCCTGTCTTCGTTGTTTTCTGTTCGTCGACCTATTTCGGCCTGCTGCTGCTTCCAGACTTCTTGGAACTTGACGATTTCATCGTTCACCTCCTTCTTGGTATCGAGGATTTGCTGCTCTTTTACCTCGATCTTTACCTTTATGTTTTCCTCAACCTCTTCCTTCAGGTTTTCTATATCTTTGTGTAGGCTTTTCTTTATCTCTTTGACATCCTTCTCTAGGATTTTCATGTTCCCTTTATTTGCCTCTTGTGCTTTCTTTAGATGAGCTAAATCTCCTTGGGTTTTCTCTATCTTCTTATGGGAATCTCCTATACTGCCTTTTAATGGAGTTATGCTTCCCTTAAACTCCTCAATCAGTCCTCTTTGCTTTTCTATTTCCTAGCCCTGTTCTAGGATGACTTCTCCCTGTGCCTTTACTTGCATTCGTATGGGCCCTATCTGTTCTTTTAGCCTATTTTCCCCTATCTTATCGCTTTCCTCTATTTTCTGGTCTATCTGAGTCAAAAAACTACTAATATAATCCTGGGTTTCCTTTACACCTGTTTGTCTTTTAATTTCCATTTCCTCAATTTTCCCTGACAAATTATCGATTTTTCCCTCTAAATACTGCTTAGTTTCTTCGCATTGTTTTCGACCGTCCTCTATCTGCGCATTCACTCGTTTCTTTAAACTCTCAAAATTTTCATTTACACCGGCTATCCTTTCATCTAACGTTTGTGTGAAAGATTTGTCCATTTCATCGAATCTATTGTCGATCATCCCTTTCGTTTCTTCCTGAACCGTGTCAATTTTTGCTTCTATCTCATCTAAGCGTGTGTTTACCTTCGCTTGTTCGCCTGAGATTTGGTTTACATTTGCTTCAAATGCACATAGACTCTGTTTAATCGGCTCTATTTGAGCTTGAATCTCTTCTAGCTTAGTGTCCATTTTAGTATTTAGGGTTTCAAAATTCTGTTTGCATTCCAGATTACCCTTATTAATGTTATCTTGGACGGCTTCTTGGCTATCCCGAAGCTTATTATCCAATGCTTCGAATTGGTTTTTTTTTGTCTTCCCTAAAAAGGTCCAGGAGATTCTGCATCTCCACACTCATAGCCATTCTGTTATCAAATAAAATTTGAGAATAGATGGGCTAATCACATCCAGAAATCAGCCATGCACATGAAACGACAAGATATTCGAGTGGCACGTTAAAGTGTTGTGCTTTATATCTTTCAATTGAAGTTTCAAATGGGCAGGCTTGCACCTTAACCCGTTTGCACCTTCCCTCCTTCAAAACTCTAAGCAAGATATCCATTTTCTGAAAATTCAAAATTTTCTAAATTTTCCAATAAAAATTCTTGGAAAACTCGAGTTTTCCTGCTTGTATTGAATAGAAAACCCGCTCCACGTACTGGGCGCCATTTTAAAGATATCCAGGGGTTATCTTTAAATACATTTATATTTGTGGTTTATCGCGGGCTAAGGCCATTTTACCTACATCTGAGTTTTACTTTTAACTTTAATATTGACCGTCTTTTCTTGTGATCCAGTGTTTATACCTTAGTACCATATACATTTTCACTGTACCCATTTCACAATGAATGCTTCATCACGACCTGGCTAACTACTTCGGTCCGGGGCGTGTAACGTCAACCCCCACCGTGATTCCACATTCTATATGATAGCATTTTTTAGGATATACTGTGCCCAACTCTAGGAATGGGTATTCCAAGTTTCAGACACCTAGATATCAAGGGAAAGGCTGTAGCCGCTTTTGAAAGTTGAGATATTTGAATATCGCGCTACATTGCTTCTCGAAGCATTTGGAAGGAATTTACCGATACTTGGATGTCAAGTGACGTAGCGAGTAATAGCAGAGGTCGAGGCTATTTATTGATTAAATAGTTAACCATGGAGTAGAGACTTGAGACTGGGATCAGATTACTGGCACGGCCAAATGAAAGAGAATGCAATTAGTATCAAGTAAATCGGTCCAGGGATACGAGAGATATGAGGATTTCTAGATTACAACGTGATGGCGCGTGACCCTGGCAGTTTTGAATAAAAGCCGGCTGGAGCAGGCATCGATAGCTCATTTCTACACAAGCATTTGCCGAGCAAGTTGTTGCGACGCTGAGCCAAGGCACATGGTTGCCGGATCTACGCAGAAGTTCTTTTTAAAGTCGTATAGTCACGAAAGTGCTGCGCTACGAGGTGGATCTTAGTAAGTTTACGGCGAGAAGAATCACTGAGGTGATTGATTTTTCTACAGACATTGGTGGAAATATTTATATTTCTACATGGACATATGCTAGACTTTGTCTAGAATTAGTACTTTGTCACAGTCCAGTAGTAACATAATACTTGGATGTTTAAATCCATTTCAGTCAGTTTTTCATATTTGTAACTAGTTAACCACTTCGATCTGTCAGTACACTGAAGACTAGTCTATAACGGTGGCGTTCATTAGTCTACGCAAGGGAAACTACAAGTTGCTTAGCGCATGGTAGATGGTGATATAATAAACCATGCCCAGGGAACGATCTTCAGAACAGCCGTTGATTGGTTAGACTGTCAGTGTTTTTCTTGTACTGATAAGATTACCGTGAGTTATGTTACAACTGACATATCTAAGAAGAGATCACTTAGATCTGACCCCATTTAAACAAACTGTTATGGCTTTGATAGAAGCCCATATTAAAATGGAACAACAGTTTATTCAAACGTCAAGAGATAATACCACTATGTCTGACTAGACGGATTGTGGGTATATAATGGCGGCCGATACAAGGATTGTACATGCTTGTCCGATAGGGCATGTCTGTGGATAAATCTGGCACAGACCAGGTTTACTACGCTTCAAGACCATCAAGAAATGTAAGCCACATTTGAATTATATTATGCCTAGCTAATTGGAACAAACTATTTTTCTGCAGATGACCAACACATGTATTTTTCGTCGTATTTAAATCTTGCGATGATTTACGCAAGACTTGTTAGAGTTATTCTGAGTATTTTCAGCACTCAGAACAGTTTAGGATCGATGACCGAGCATATCGAGCATTTATTTGAATATTTCATATTTTTGGGAAATCACGGTAATCAGCCGATGTAACTGTAAAACTTAAATTTATTTTTGTTGAGGAATGGATATTTTTTTCCATATTCGAAGGTTCGAACATGTGGATTCTCACATAATGAGATGATAATTAAATATATTTAAAATGATATAAATAAAAATAATAATAATAATCCACTAATAATAATAATAATAATGTTCATAATTTTTCTAAATAACTCTTGGATATTATATTTTCTAATAATCATATGTATTGAGAGAGAGCCTATGAAGTAGTTTAATCATTTCTAGTTTGGAACAGGAGATTTTCCGAAGGAAAGTGGTTAGCGCAAGCCCGCATTCAACCAACATTTCATTTCTGGTTGAACAGTTGATATTTGCAATGAGTAAAATATATTTTTCAGATAACACGGAGAGGCATAAAACGGGAAGCAAATGATAATTGTATCAAATAGGATATTTTTGTATTTATATAAAATCATGACGTAAATACACTCGAAAGTGAAATAAAGATTTTCATAAGTATGGTAAATTCACGGGTTGAACTGAATGGTAAAATAAAATAAACTTGTAAGTTTATTAATCTTCCAGTGTTGATAACAAGCAGAGGCTTGATTTATTGTATAAATTTTGGGAAGATAATTTATGTGTGGAGTAGTTGAAATGCCATTCCCAGGTGCGCATGTTTAAGTCGCAGGAAAGAAGAGTTTTTTTCGAGCATCAATCAAATAGCAGGTTCGATGGCTCAGGTTTATAGTAGGAGTATTGGAACTACACATTTCGTCGTATGAATGACCCGAAGGTTATTTCTTTAAAACTATCAGTTCTTATTTCAACCTTGTTTACGAATTCCATTTAGACTTTGATTTTGCTAGAACCCGGATTTGTCATGATAGTAGTTTATTCTTCTTCAGAGGAATACCTTTACCGTTGTTGTTGTAATATTGTGTTCTTACACAAATAATAGAATGGGCCACTGCCAATTAAAGAAATAATTCTTTAACCACGAATGATTTGAAGGATATTTTCAATCCTAGTGCCATGAACTAAATGAATTCATTATGAAATTACAATTCTAATTTCCGCATTCTGTCGAAGAATTGCAAGTTGTGAAAATTGCTAAAAATGGCCATGAATATAAATATTTTTACAATAATGATTCCAAGTGGAGAAGTGAATAATTGAATGGTTCAACCATTTATTGATCAAGTTGATGATTCAGAAATCATATATTTTGTTAGGAACTTGAAGTTCATAATCGAGTCACTTCTCGAATGTTTAATGTCAGAAGAACAATTAATTGTTGTTGTGATTCGCACAGTTCTTCGATGCTATGCTCAATGGTCAAATACTTTTCAGTTGTTATTAATATATGTAAATAATTTGTGGTGCTTCAATGATAACAATATTTTTCGACAATGTATTTTTGAAACTGGAAAAATAAGTGAAAGTTAAAAATTCTATGAACATTTATTCTACGAGTGTTAATATTATGTAAAAATTCAAACAGTGAACTACGATATTTCCAGTAGAGACAATTAAATTTGAACTAGGAATTAATCATAAATAATTTTGGAACACAGTCTACAGGACTAACAATCAGACTTGTGTTTCCAAAAAAATAATTGTCAAATGTGTTTGGAAAATTTCTGTATATTGTGTAAATAGGAGTGTGGATCGCCACGTGAGTGATGCTACTTTGAGCATCTTTGCAGTCAATTTTAACTTCAAAATAAACTGAGATAATTTTACAGGATGTGTTACTCCCAATTGAATCTCCTTCTATCCTTATTGTTGCATTGAGCCAAAAATCAGCAAAGCATTTTTTTAAATTTGATGTCGTTTTTGCGATTAGCTTTAACCCATCTGGCGCTCCGGGATATTTTGACTCTCGTGCTGACTGATTATTGGTAAAATGCATATGTGGTCGTGCGGACTCCGGTCTAAACGGGCACAATACAAGACTAAATTGAAAAAACCAGACATGTTACAAATGACATGAGTTTATTGCAGAAAAACTCCAAGGAACAACACAAATTGTCATACATAAAAATTTTGGAAAATCCAAAATTCACAAAAATATCAAAAATTCACTTAAATCTCTATCATTATCTTATCCTTATCTTTATCTTGCTTAGATCATATTTTATACATTAGCATTTCTCTATATTTTTGTTTACAACACATTATCTGTTTAGGCACAAAGCTTGCCTATTATTTCATATAATTTTTCTCTAAGGCTTTACGGATATTTAACCGTCTAATTAACATCCCTTCTGGGTTTTATTTTACCCTCAGTTTACTTTAAATTCTTTAATTATCATTTTATTTTGATTATATTACCTCTGCCGGTAAACCTTAGTTTATCATAACAAATCAACACTTTAAAACAGTTAACCATGCCATGTTCTCGTATTCATGTCCCTCCAAAATTTCTTCCATGCAATAGGGCGGTTTATAAATGAGGTATCATATGCCATCACTATACAGTTATTTAATTACTTGCAAACTCCGTTATGAGTTAACCCGTTTTCATTTCATATCTCTCTTTTAGGTAGGAATCGGATATTCAGTGTTCAACTTATACTTTGACTACTATGGTCTAATATTATCAGATTTCAACAAATTTAATGTGGGGATGATTTTCAAGAACCCACCAATTCAATTATTTGATTAACAAATTTATAGCACCGTTAATTTACAAATTTGCATATTTGACTAAAACGCACTTCATATTTATTCAGCAACCGCAACCTTTTTAACAAAAGTCCATTGTACTCTCCTTTCGTGTTTAGGGTCGGTCGGCCGGCTGGCAGAACCTCCCTCACACCCTCGTTTCACGATAATTTAAGACCTTGCGCTCACACCATTCACTTCCCTTTAAAAGAACCTTCAACTGTTTATTTCTACAACATAAGATGCATGAAAATCCAAGTGCGACATTACTTCATTAAACTCTATCCCTCATTACCTTTTATTCATTTCATTGTCCTTGTAACCAGTGCTGTAATTGGAGATCACGACGCATTTATTTATTTATTGGGAGGAGACAAGAGGTCTTCACCATTCCTTGCTTCGAATCCCGTTCATTCCTTTTACACATTTCACTTGGTCATAATATGTCGATGCTGGCAAAGTAAGGCTATATGATTTTTAGGCTCGGAACACACTGTTTCCCCAGTTATAACCATATCTCGTAGAAGCACTGATACTTTCCAGATTAATACACACACATTTATACCAGACCCATAACAACTGTTAACATGGGCTCGCCCAGTAGCGTGCGTCCTGAGGAGCACTGTTGCCACAGTGAGACTTACGGAGTTGACACAGCTCTACGCTCGCAGTATACACACGATCTTTCCCCTGAACACAAGGTGCTCCGAATGTAAGTGCATGCATGAGCTGGGGGTCTAATCCTACGAATATCTATGCTCACAAGGGATTGCACACAATGTGATATGAGGCATATATAAGAAGTCACACAAACGTTATTCGTGCAAGTGACCACCTCCTGGTGTAGCAACCAGCATTCTTGGCTGTCGCCCACGAGGTCCGGGTTCGATTCCCGGCTCTGCCAAGCTATTTAATTTTAGTCTGAGGGCTGGAACAGGGTTCTCTCAACCTCGTGAGGCAAAACTGGGAAGATGTGGGTTAGCTTCCTACCTCAGCCATCCCGAAAGTGGTTTCTCATTTCTACTCCAGGCAAATGGCGGGATGGTTCCTAACTTAAGGCCACGGCCACCTCCTTCCCAATCCTCACCAGAATAATAATAATAATAATAATAATAATAATAATACACACACTCTAATACAGACACCTCAGAAACCCAGATTTTCAGACAAGTACACGGGGCTAAAGTACCAATATGTCCAAGCCCCTCAAATGAAACAAAAATTACAACGTTATTATATCACATGACGTAATCTACACCCCAAGCCATTCTGAGTAACATTGCTTGTTAGTCCTTTATAAGGTAATAGAAACAGAGAAAACAATTTGTTGGGATAAGTTTTTGTTAATTGGAGACCACCTTGTGGTGTACTGGCTAGCACATTGCTGTCCATTCTTGGCTGTCACCGCGGAGTCCCGGGTACGATTCCCAAGAAATGTAATTCTGGTCTGAGGGCTGGAACAGGGTACACTCTGCCTCGTGATGCAAACCTGGGAATATGTGGGTTGGATTCCTACCTCAGCCATCATGGAAGGGGTTCTTCTGTGGATTCGCACTTCTACTCCAGGCAAATGCCGGAATGGTACCTAACGTAAGGCCACGGCCGCTTCCTACGCAAATCCTTCCTCAATTACAAATATACACACTAGTACAGACATCACAGTGTCACAGATTATCTGATAAATTCCACACACACACAAATACACGGGGCTACATGACCACGATGTCACAAGGCCCCTACAACAATCATCATCAACAACAACAACAACTCTTGCTGTCACCCACGATGTCCAGATTCGATTCACGGCTCAATCAAGACATTTAGTTCTGGTCTCAATGTTAGCACCGGGTACTCTATGCATGGTGAGGTAAGACTGTGAAGAGGTGAGTTTTATTCGACTCAATTAAAAACAAAGAAAACATAATCGCCGACACCACAACAACACAGGTTATCATATTTTGTGTTTTCACGTACTTCTGTATCCGAAAAATTCTTTAAAAGGCCGTATACCCTGAAAATTATATTCCTTGCCTGGCTGTTCGACTGCCACTCGGCTTGCTACGGTACATTAATATGAGTTCTAAACTTCAGTTCACAGCACTAACTTCTATAAGCTCCACTACTGAATTGATACAGCAATGCTGTCACTCTTAGTTATCTTCCCCAGCGAAATTAAATATTCCAACACCTAACCATTCTTCGCTCTAATTATCCCTTCAGTTCGAGGACAGATGATATCTCCCGAACGGCTGGTCGTATCGTCACGGGGTTTGCACAGTCAGCTTCAGAACGTTTAGCTCTGTAACATAGGTTCATCTAAATAATTGGATATTTAATTATTTTCGTGCGCGGAGAGAAATAGAGATTTCGTACGGCACAGCGAGCCCAAAGTGGGCAGTTAACTAGGCAACGCCGCGCTATGCAATTGGCTGGCGCGGGTAAGCGCGTGAATCTGGCTCCTCCCTCATGTTCACAGTTGTTTTGGGCCTGGTATAGCAATTGCCCAGAGGGACTTAGATTGCGACAACTATAATGCCTCTGGTTCGAATTCCTGTTCGTCCAGACGGGTCAAACCCTCGCTAATACAACAATACCGACGACTTCCTGACCATTATTACTTTTAGATCTCTCATCTTACGCACGTTACAAGACATATTTATTCCAATAGCTAGCCTATTTGACACATATCATCATTTTACGGGCCTATTCCGGCTCCATAACTTTTATAAGACATGGATCTTCATTACAACAACTTTGCTCGTGTTAAGCATTTTATTTCGACATGGCCTATAGCCTATAACATTCAACTTTATTTTACGGCGTTCAATTTTCACCTATTACTTTTAGCACATTACATTTTATAATTTGCTGTATAACGTTTATTATTTCATTTCTTAAGGTATCTCCAACGATCCTTCAATTACGTTAATTATTCCACGCGCTTCAATTATTTCAATTACTTCATCACTTCTAGTTTATTATTATCATTTGATTAACATTCATTATTTCATTATTAACTTGCAAAAATGCCATTGTTTACTTTATCATTATTATTCGGAGTATAAAAGTCAATATTATTTATTCGGAGTATAAAACTCAGTATTATTCGGAGTATAAAACTCAATATTATTATTCGGAATATAAAAACTCAATATTAATTACTATTATCATCATTCTAATGGTGCTTATTACATTTACGTTAATTTATTTGGCATACATTTTACTTGCCATTTTTAATTTATCATATTCGATTCCTCCTTTGAGATTTCACTTTATTTTCATTTAACCATTTTTTCGGGTTTTCATTATTATTATTATTATTATTATTATTATTACTTTGCACTTTTCATAATTATTAATCACATTTTTGTAAATCGTCTGAGCAGTTGCCTTTTGACTTCCTAACACTTTTTGACTATCCATCGTGCATACATTTATACATAAATTCACTGATTTGCATATGATACCCTCATTTTTTATATTATGAACATTTTCTACTCACCCCTTTTCCATCTTGTGACATGATTTTTGAATGGTTTTCACCGACACATGATTCTAACATCACATAACTTCCCACAAATAGACCTTAATTTTCTGGCCTTTTATTTTACACACGGACATATTTTTATACATATTACGTTTCACAGAAAGCACTTATTTCACTAAAAAGAAAATCGCTTAATTATTATTTACACTTTCTTTCACACGGACCAAATCTCAGCTGACGATGAATATATCCTCACGTGGCTGATGATCCTAGTAAGTCCCTTTTTAGCCTATTTTCAATTTTGAAAAAATAGGCTTATGAGATCACCTTTTGTCCGTGTGTGTGTGCGTGTGTGTGTGTGTGAGGTGTGTGTGTGTCCCCCCTAATAAAATCTAAACGGCTGGAGCGATTTCATTGAAACTCGGTAAGATCATAGAACTGTTCCCGGCGACCTCGACCGTGCCCTTCAAATTTTGTTACATCTCACCAATCCAACATGGCGGCTGTGCGAAATATTTCACTAGCATTCAATATCTCCGAAACTATTACCGATATCGCCCTGAAATTGTGTACGGTGATAAAGGGCACTACTAGAAGTTCGCCTATGAGACTTTCAAAACCTGTTGAATACAAAACCAACATGGCGGCCAAGCGAATTTGAGACTTTTAAATAGACTTTTCTCGCGATTTAAATATCCAAACGTAATTAAACTTGGTACAGCAAATGTTTATACACATTGCAATGCACTGGAGTCAAATTTAGTTCAATTGTTTACATAACCTCAAAATGGCGGCTGTGCGAAATATTTCACTGGCATTCTATATCTCCGAAACTATAACAGATATCACCCTGCAATTTTGTACGGTGATAAAGGGTACTGATACAAGTTTACCTATGTATAATTCATAAACCTGTAAAGTACAAAACGAACATGGCGACCAAGCGAATTTGAAATATTTTAATAGACTTTTCTCGTGAGTTAACTCTCTGAGCGCAGTGAATTGTGGTACAGTAAATGATTTTGCAGATTGTAATGTACTGCCATCTAATTTAATTCAATTGTTTACATAACCTCAAGATGGCGGCTGTGCGAAATTTTAAAATTAAGTTTTTATTTCTTGTGTCGTAATCATGCGATCGAAGTGAAAGTTGGAATAATGAACCTAGGCAATAAGTGTCCTTGAATGGTACATAACTCTATGGCCTATACATAAAACAATCCTCAATGGCGAGCTTCCGAAATATTTAGACGGTTCTCAATATCTATGAATCTTTTACAGCAACCAAACTGAAATTTGTATGTTCATAGAGACTATGAACATATGTTCACCTATAGGACTTTCAGTAACCTGGTGAGCACGAATCCAACATGGCGGCGACGCGAAATATAAATATTTGAATGGACGTTTCTCGCGAATTAACTATCCGAGTGCCGTGAAACGTTGCACGTTAAATGCTTACACAAATGTTGATCCACTGGCATCTAATTTATTTCAATTGTTTGCATAATCACAAGATGGCTGCTGTGCGTAATTTTAAAATCTCGTTTTTACTTCTTGTGTTCTAATCATGCGATTGAAGTTTGAATACCATACGAACACAATAATCTTAATATAATAGTACAAAAATAAAAATCCAACCTGGCGACCATCTGAAATATATAGACGGTTCTCAGTATCTACGAATCTGTTACAGCAATTAAACTGAAATTGTGTATGTTGATAGAGGCAATTAACATGAGCAGGATATATGAAAATAGGCTGTATAGTTCTTCACGGAACTACTTGTTTCTGTACTGGTTTGAACGTGTGATTACTGTTATCCCCCCTACGTCTAGGTAAGTCTCTTTCCTACAGCCTTTATTCATGTAACGGCTCACCTCTCTTCTCCTGGTAAGTCTCTTTCCTTACTAATTGTATTAGTATTTCGCCTATTTTCCGCTCGAATACTGTTGATCAAATTCTTCCATTTATTAGTTTATTCCTATAATTCTAACTTTACTTCTGTTTGGCTCTTGACGCAATATTACTTTTGGTTTCCCTTCGACTCGTCTTCCGTGAAGACCATTTACTATACCGTAGGGTTTTCGTTTCCCCTTAACTGACCTATTTCTTCGAACCAATGTTCTTTTGATCTTTTCAGTCTCTAGCGTATTTTTCGAACAGACGATAAGTTTGCTGCGTCTCGCTTGTTATCTTATTAATTTGCCTAGCGCATTCGTTCTGTACTTTTTGTCCCTTTCGGAGACTCGAATTCTACTGTCTGTTACTTTGGTTTTGTTCTTGATGGCTTTTACTTGTCGCTAATTCGCGAATCCTATCACCGAGGCTCTGTTTACTTTTGATCGTACTTGGTACACTTTCCCTAAAAGCCTATAATAAAGCTTTGCCTACTGACGGACTTTGACTTATAACTTGTCTCTGCTGACTGTCTGGCAGACTGATGATACTTCGTATACTGACGTGCCTTTCACCAAGGCAACCCACAGACCGATGAAATTCACAACGTACCTCCTCTGCCGAGGTTTGAATCTGACTGACGAACTTCATATGGCGTGCCTCTAGCAAGGCTCTAGTTCAACTGACGGACTTCGTAACGTACCTCCTCTGCCGAGGTTTGAATCTGACTGACGAACTTCATACTTTTTCTCGGGTCTTAGGCCTATTTATTCATCTCGGCTGAGAACTAGTCTCTTACGAGCTTCGGAAGTTCAAATCCTGAATCCTAGCTTCGATCTTGTCTAAATTGTAATCCCAAGTGTAATTGGTAATAATATTGCAATTTCCGGCAGGCGGAATGAAATTGTTTCGCTGGGTTATCTGTAATTAATTAAAATAGTTGATATGCTCTTGGCGGGGCCTATCTTTCACTTACTGCCCTCTGCTAGTATCCTGTCGCTCAAGTGTTTATGACCCCTTTCCCTTACCTTGCATTCTTCTCAAGTGCTTTTCAGGACTGCCAACTTCTTGAATTTTTGGGTCACTAGATTTTGTTTCGACTTCGTATCTAATAGCTTTGGTGAGTTTATTTCGTGAGGTTTAACGAGGTAACTCCCCCTTTTACCTACTTAAGAAAAACTGCTGATTTAACAGATTCCTGGTTTAAGTTTCGAGTGTCTATTAAGAAATAGTTCCAGCTCTTAGTGTCCACTTGAAACGCAATATTTTCCTGGAGTTGCTGTCTCCCTGGAATCTTGAGTGCTACTTATTGCCTCTTGAGTCTGACTTTCTGGTGCTTGCTAATCGTTATTTTAATGGAGATTTGCTTTTAAAATGCCAACTAAAATGGGAATAAATGTATTTCCACTTAACCATCTCCCCTTCAGGAATGCCTGAATGTTCGTTTTCCTGTGAGTTTCTCTCTGAGACTTCTGGTGCATCTCTAAGATTTTATAATATTTTATAAGACTTTAAAATATACTCTGTAAATGGTCAGGGGTTCAAATCTTGTGCCAATCCCACATGGGCACAATACACCCTGCCTCCTTGAGGGCCTTGATCAGAAGGCAGGAGATAACAGAAAAAGAAAAAGAAGGCTGACCCCTCGCAGAAGGAGGGTATCAGAAAAGATGAGACAAGGGCCAATTAAGGCGGGAAAGGAAGATACTCCCTAGGCCTCGGATACCCTTATACCATCGGGGTCGGAAGAGAAAAAGGGTTGACCACGTAAGGTCGACAGGAAAGAAGACAGAAAGGAGCCCGGCACAAGTAAATGGAAGCAATGCCGGACTCAACTTGGGTCCCGTGGTCGCCAACCCACGTCCCACTAGATGTGAGCCCCTGGGGGGCCATAATAATTAACAGTGTCTGTAGGAAAAGAAATGATTTGGCCATAACTCCTCTGTCCAAATATAACATTATCCATGGATATTATCGGACATCAGGGGATGTTGGTAACACTAGCGAAGTCATTTATTGAGTTCAAAGCTAAATCTGATTGTTATTTCAAACTGCTATTAAGTTGTTAATTAGTTTTATAGCGAGCTCTGTTGAAAAGCCAATATTTCCATTAGCAGGATTACGGTTTAATATACAGTAACTAATTTGCAATTATATTCCATCACAAATACAATACAGGTCTGTTCTCTTCAATAATATCTTTCGGTTTCTTAGGAGTTGTTGCACACATAATGGCGCAGTCGCAAGGAATGTTGACTGTCACCAGTGAGGCCTGAGTTCAATTCTCGGCTCTGCCAAGAAAACTCATTCTGACCTTGGGCTTAGAAATGGCTACACCCAGTCTTTCGAGGCAGAGGTAGGCCCATCCTACAAGTAAGAGTCCCTCCAGGCAAATAGGTTAAACTCGTTGGACATCCATTTGTAATGCTTGTATCATTTTCCCTGACAGAACTTATACTAGCAATTAAGTTTGTCACCTTATTCGTAACTTCTATGTATCCCTTATGCCTTACGAAATACAGTGTATATACCAAGGAGGATATACGGCTAGAGCTGCATCTTAATGCAAAATTTTGACACCAACCTATTGCTCGGCGCAAGTAGTTCCAACTGACAATATGAGATGGCGCGACGATGCACTTTCGAGCGCTATCCGTCCCCGACCTGGCCTATTGCCCCCCTCCCATCCCGAGCCTACTAGACCCTCTCCCCCATTCTATCCCCCCACCACTACTTTATATTCCTTCCTTTCTTTCCTTCCCCTGCCTTATAATGGTCATATTTTGGTAATTGGTCTTTAATAGGCGATTTCTTCCCCCTGTGATATCAGGTAGAAAAGTAAACATAGGCTCCATCAGAATAGTTGTGGATGTTTCAAGGTTATCAGCCCATGTTTCCACAAAGCACATAGCATGACATAGGCCTACCCCACAGATATGTACAAATAGAAAGAGTAGGCTACTATAATACAATATTAAAAATGAATTGTAAGACAAAATTACGACTGCACTTAACACACACCAATATTATTTAATTGTCAGTGCGGTACTTCCTACAAATCGAATTAATCACGTTTGAATTACAGGAAGCGTTGGAACGACCTGCTCTTATTTTGAATTATATCGATGGTATCTGATATCGTTTTCAAGAGCGGGGTATCGACTAAAATCGATGTGTGATTCAATATAATTCAATTTCTTCGTATAATATTGTTCGAAACCGATTGTATTCTTTTCTAAGCGCTGCAATATGTATTTACTATTGATATATATTCAAATATGAATTAAATATACAACATTAACAGGAATACTTACCAATTTTCCGATTTTGCTGCCATCTATAGAAGTACAACTCAACTACATCGCCGTACGCGATGACTGCTAGCGTTTTTGACGTTGTCAGCAGGTACTACTACAAGGCAAGCTAGCGTTGGCACCAACACTCCCTATAAAGTTTCACCCACTCGGTATATACTGTTCAGGGTTATTCAGAAAGAAGGAACAAATTTCAACCATTTATTGCGTCCAAACTACAAAAGATAGAACCATAAATCCAACGTTCCTGGACAGATTCTGAACGATTCATTTTTTTTCTTCGAATCCACTTTTCTTCTTTCCGGTACAGTTAATCACCAAAACGTTAGACTTTGGGCAAGTGAGAATCATATGGCAGATATTGAACATGAACGAAATTCACCGAAGATTAAAGTCTTCTGTACCATATCTGTAAACAAAGTTTATGGACTAACCTATATAGACTTGCTTCAAAACTGGTTATTCCCTCAACTTGATGACGATTTAGATGACTTCATCTTCATGCAAGATGGTGCCCCGACTAATTTCTCTAACCACGTCCGACGTTACCTGAATGACACCATTCCAGGATGTTGGATTGGAAGAGGAGGAGCAGAAGATCAACTTCATCGCCGGTGGCCTCCCAGGTTTCCATACTCCACTCGGTGTGATTTTTATCTATGAGGTTACGTAAAAGACCATGTATGTATCCCCCTATGCCTGCCACTCTTGAATGTCTGCAACATCGAATTGGTGAAGCTGAGAATTCGATAACTAGAGACCAGTTGATTCGTGTGTGTCAAGAAATGAACCACCGTTTTGATATTTGTCGTGTTCATATTGAATGCATAAAAACGTGAAAATTGAACTTTTCTCTTTCCAGGAACGTCAGAATTGTGTTTCTATCTCTTGTGGTTTGGAAGAAATAACTGTTTGAAATCTGTTCCTTCTTTTTGAATAACCCTGTATATATTTTCACAGCATCCTAGTTAGTTAGTTAGTTATTGTCGTTTTAAGGGGCGGAACTAACAGGTCATCTTCCCCTTCACAGCATCCTAAATATGTACTTAAACTGTTAGTGGAAGCAGAGTTAATCATAACATGCAGTGTGTCTGCCACCACAATGTACGCAACCAGTAATCACTTAGCTCTCAGGTGGCTTTTGAGCTTTGATTTGTAGTTATGTCCGATAGAGGATTCTACCCCCCCAGGGTGGGAGTTCCAGGCTTGCGCAGAAACTGGGCCCGGTCACCCCTCGTCCACGAGTTACGGATCTGTATGCCGAAATGGTATTTTAGTTCAAGTCCTGAGGCACCCACCACACTCCTACACCATGTACCTCGCAGTACAATAACACAGTTTATCATCACAAGAATCCCTTTTCCGATGTGCATGGGGACTTCGGTGGCGTAGTAGGTAGCATGCTGAGCTTCTATACACAAGGTCCCGGGTTCTCAAACCCGGACGAAGTCGTTGGATTTTTTAAGAGTGTTAAAAATCCCTCAGTATGACTTCCTTCGGAGAGGAAGTAAAGCCGGCGGTCCCATGTCATAGAACCTTCCACTAACTACACTTGTGTGAAGTCAAAATTTGTAGGTTAGAATTGATAACGCTCTATTAGTACCAACGTTCGCCGCCAGGTGATGACTGCGATTCCATCTAGTAGTCAAGTCTGTGAGCTAGGTGTCGCGGACGGTAGCATTTGGAAGCATTATCTGCAGTCCTTACCTGAATTCAAACAGTTTTTTATTTATTTTAACGTGGCTTTGAGTTCCGGGAGTGACCGAGGACATTTTCGGCTCGCCAGAGACTATAGCTGCTTCAAGCGGACACCCATAGGGTGAACTACAAGTTCAGTTCGATTTCAAATAGTTCCAACTTTCGCTACCAGATATCAATGATATCTAGGGGTGAACGTTGGAACTTTTGATAGAGCGTTCCAACGTAATCTAACCTAGAAATTTAGCTTCACACAAGTTTAGTCTGTGCAAGGATCTTTTACATGCCATAAATCTATTACATGGGACAGCCGGATTTACTTCCCCTCCGAAGGAAGGCATACTGAAGGATTTATAATGCTCTTAAAGAATCCGACGGCTTCGGTCGGGTTTGAACCCGCGATCTTGGGCACAGCAGTTCAGCATGCTCCCCACTACGCCACCGAAGCCGCATTATTAAAACAGATAACACACAATAATACAGCCATCACAATTAACACCGGTTATCAGACACATTCTACACACACTCAAAGTTCACAGGGCTACATGACCGCGTTGTCGCAGCCCCTAAACTGAGGAATCAACGAACGTGATGTGTATATAAGTTATCTTATCATTAAATCATATATTTATTTCCATATTAGTGGACATTAGTAAATAAGTTTTATTCCCCTTCCAATATATTTGACACATTGACGTGTAGAGAGACTGAAGATCAAATCTTTTACCAAATCGCACAATAATTCACGAGGTTGATGTCGTAAGCCCATAACTGAGCGTTGGTAGCGAGTGTTATAATTTAACAAGCAGGAACACCGTTGTCTTGCGCTTCTTGTGAATATTAATTGCGCCACATCGCTGCTAATATGAATTACAGACATGATAAGAACACAACATTTCTGTAATTTACATTATAACTTACTGGGAATTGCGTCGACCCCATTTCAGATTCCATTTGCTAACCAAATATCTGCATTCATTTACAGAGACAAACATCCCGTGGCTTATATCACAAGATTCACGGTCACGTTTAATTACTATCTTCCTTTCTTTTTCCTTAGAGACAAACATGATGGCCCTAGGGATTACTCATTCCCATACCGCTCTATGGAAATGAAACTTGTACTATTGGTGTAGCAGAAAAGAGAAGAATTGAGGCGTTTGAAATGTGGTGTTACAGGAGGATGATGAAGATTAGATGGGTAGTGTACCCAACTGTCATCATGTGGACCATGTGTTCGTATCGCAACTAACTCACGGTTTTTCGAGGTATGGGACGTTCCTGCCCACCATACGACCACATGCTCAGGATTTGAGTCTACCAGGTAAGTACTCTACATGAAATACACAACATATTCCTACAAGACAATATTTACTGGTCCAAAATCATGGCTATACAACAAATACAAATAAAGGACAAATTATATTTAATTCCCACAAATAAAAATAGGGTTATTTTGTGAGTTCTCTTCATAAAATAGTGCTACACTGCACTCAAATCTAATTCTAGCATCCTATCATTGATACTTTCAGACTTCAATGGGTTTCCATAGTGTTCATCATGTGACATAATTACTTAACTGGAGTATCATAACACAAAAGTCACATATCACATCAAAATGACGTTAATAACAAAATTACTCCGTTTCTTACGGCATTTACTTTAATTAGCATAAATTCATTATTTTCTGCATTAATTAACAAATATTTGTTGTGTCGTGTGGATCATCTTCCTTCTTTCCGTCAATTATGAACGCTTTAAGAAAAGTGGTCCTTATCCCTTCCAAAATAAACATGGATAGAATGTTCTATAGTTTCACCATACAACGATTTTCTGGGTCTTGTCGGGCTTATATCGTTACAAACGTGTCATGTTCTTTAGAAATCACATACCCGTCTGCATAACTTAGTGTGAACTGGCAAGAATGCATTCTAAAAAGATGCCTAACAATTTATTTGGTTCAGTGTTCCTCTTCAGAGAATAACTGGGCCAAATATTATCCGATTTCTATGATCCAATAACGTATGTGTGTTGCAACACATCATTCAATTCAATTGGCATCATCAAAACACTCCTATCATAATTGCATATTGAAATATCGAGATTCTTCCGTGTCCTACTGTGACCCTCATTTAAAGGACTGGTCGACCGACCTTCCCCTTCCCCCAGCAGGCAATAAAATTCGTTCCAGCAGGCTAGTCAAGATGGCTGCCGCAGCAGTGGTCTATTCCCCCACTTCCCTCATCTGCTGTCAAGGTCAGATTTGTTTACAACTGCAGTACAGTAAAGTTACGCTAGGTGTGGCTCCTAAGTAATTGAGTCATCTATATATTTAAAAGTAAGCCTCCGTGGCTTAGGCGGCAGCACGCCGGCCTCTCACCGCTGGGTCCGTGGTTCAAATCCCGGTCACTCCATGTGAGATCTGTGCTGGATAAAACGGAGGCAGACAGGTTTTTCTCCGGGTACTCCGATTTTCCCTGTCAAAATTTCATTCCAGCAACACTCTCCACTATCATTTCATTTCATCTGTCAATCATTTAATCATTGCCCCAGAGGAGTGCGTCAGGCCTCGGCAGCCGGCACAGTTCATATCCTCGCCGCTAGATGGGGGCTTCATTCATTCCATTCCTGACCCGGTCGGAGACTGGAAGCAGGCTGTGGATTTTCATTTCATATATTTAAAACAGTAAGGTGATTTTTGTTACTACGAGATTGAGAGAACGACAGAGCGATTTACTTCGTAGAGCACTCTAACGAAAGCTCTTGGCCTCTAGATTTGCAGAGTGTCTATAAAATAAACAAATATATTACGGTATATTTTTGAATTAATATAGAAAATAGCAGAATTCTTGGCCCTCACGCATGCGCAGAATCCGCCTGGGGTCATGACAAAATGGCGGTGAGAAGTCCATTAAAATGTAAGTTATTTAATAAGCTTGCATGTAATTGAAAACATACATTAACCAAGTTCTGGCAATAAAATATAATAACAGTATGAACGTATACGAATGTGCAACATTGATTTATTTGGATAATGAAATGGATTATTTCCTTCAGACAGTGGCTTTTAATGATAAAGAACGGCTGCGTCTGCTACTGACCAAGAGTGCGCGATTAGCTATGTGGTTAAGGCGACAGACTGTGGTTCCAAGTATCACCGGTTCGATCCCAGTCCTAGCCGATATATTTTTTTTTTTACCACGGAAATATTGTTTAATCAAGGAGTATTAGTAAGGTTTTATGTTTGTTAAAGATACATATTTCTACATTCCCTCTCGGTATATTTTTGAATTCATATAGAAAATAGCAGAATTCTCGCCCCTCACGCATGCGCACAATCCGCCTGAGGTCATGACAAAATGGCGGTGAGAATTCCACTAAAATGTAAGTTATTTAATAAGCTTCCATGTAATTGAAAACATACATTAACCAAGTTCTGGCAATAAAATATAATAACAGTATGAACGTATACGAATGTGCAACATTGATTTATTTGGATAATGAAATGGATTATTTCCTTCAGATAGCAGCTTTTGAAGATAATGAACGGCTGCGTCTGCTGCTGTACAAGATTGCGCGAGTAGCTATGTGGTTAAGGCGACAGACTGTGATTCCTAGGATCGCCGGTTCGATCCCAGCCTTTGCCGATATATGTATTTTTTTTTTACCATTGAAATATTGTTTAATCAAGGAGTATTAGTAAGGTTTTATGTCTGTAAAAGATACATATTTCTACATTCCCTCTCAATACGTTTTATTTCCGTTTTACCATTGCATTACAGCATGTGATCAAAAGAGCAAACTGTTGTCCTCAGTACGCCGTTTAAATATCTGCAATCAGTTCCTATAACTGACAACAGATGGCAGTACATCGCCCATATAGTTCCAGTAACTGACAGCAGATGGCAGCACCATTGCGTCGATATATTTAAAACCCTAGACATGGCACGTTTTCACGTGATGGAGAATTATAAAGGAGGGGAATATTTAAGAAGGGAAATTTTGAGGATCATTAACCGACAGTTGAATGTGTAGGCTATGTTGTTTATGTACCTTAATATTGCAATTTCTTCCCAATGCTTCGGTGGTCAAGTTATTAGCGTCCTAGACTAAAAGTTATAATTATGCATCGTCGATATACTCTTAAATTATTAAAGAAAAAAAGTAGTTTTTCAGGCACTCGCGCGTGTCCACAATTGCTTTAGCCATAAGAGACACTTGGCAAACATAATTCGTTTGAAGGGCTCCGACATCGTGGTCACTCAGCCCCGTGTACTTGGGTGTGTATGTGTGAAATTTTCTCTCATAACCTGTGTTATTGTGATGGCTGCATTACTGTGTGTATTTGTAATTAAGGTGGTAAATGGCAAGGAGACGGTCAAGGCCTTAAGTTAGGAACCATCCCGGTATTTGCCTTAAGTGGAAGTGGGAAACCACGGAAAACCACATCCAAGATTGTCGAGGTGGGAATTAAACCTTCCTCTTCTTAGTTATAGCTCAAGAGACTGAATGTGCCCCGTTTTTGCCCTCAGACCAGAATTCAATTTCTTGGCAGAGCAGGAAATGTAACCCGGGTCTCCGGGGCGATAGACAAGAATAGGTGGGCCTCCATGCGTTAATACGATTTTTGACATGCACGGGACATATAATTCAAAAACTGCCTCCATTAGGGTGACTGCCGAAGTGAGTATTGAGTATAGGCCTATGGTCGTTCCAGTAGTTGGCGAAGTGATTCTATGTTCCCCTGCAAAATGTACTGTCATAACCTATAACAGGTGATGGAAATTGCTTTAGAGCAGTTTCGTACTGTTTATAACAAAATGAAGAACGTCATTCTGAGCTGCGTTTTCAAGCTATCGCAAAAAAATTCGCTGGCAGGAACAATTATAAGGAATTTATTTTTAAGCGATTAGTCTCATCGCATTCTCCTCACCAACCAACTTGAGTATGAAAGTCTCTGGACGGTCATGTTGAACTTCATTGTATAAGACAATTGTTTAATGATTATTTGTTTAGAGTACTGAGTCTAAGTACGCAGTTGATTTCGGCAATGGAAGTATTATTTGCCATGTAATATTTAGCGGCTCCGTTATTGCAGGACACTATAGTGTTATCGAATAATACGAAGCCACATTTAAAATCCAATATAAATAGGCCATTTCAGAAACAATTCCAGATATTATGCAGTACAGTGTACTTTGACGATCAAATGTAAACATTGTTCTACATTGTGCTTCTCTTGCGTAAAATCTATGCGTGGTTACTTTGGTCTTTACTGTTGTGAGGATAAAATTGATCTGCCGGAACATAAAATATTTGCCAAGCTGCAACAATGTAATGATATTAATTTAAAAGTCATTGAACTTATATCCAGTAGTTCAAACACATACATCAGCGTTAACAGATTTGATACTGAAGATGAAAGCCAGCTACTTCATTTCCCTATTATTGAATTTTTCAATTCCTTGGAATTAAGTGATTCGCCTCCACATACTCCGAACGTTTGAGCCATAGTTATGCTCCTTAGAAATCTGAACGTTTCCCAAGGACTCATATATGCTAATATATTAATTGTTAGAAATATGTAAGAAATTGCTTGGATTCGGATATAATAGGTGCAGTAATATTAGGCAGAGAACTCAAATCCTACGACTTGATTTAACACCTTCCGATAAAACACTTGCAGGTACAGTACATTTTCTTTTAATAGGCAACAATGTCCTATTCGCTCGGCCTACTTTATCACAATCAATCAAGCTCAAGGAGAAACTCTTGAACGTATTGGGCTATTTACCTCGTCACGTTTTAAGTCATGACCAGCAGGATAGTGAAGGTACAAAAAAGGTCCTGTATGGGATGGTAAAGAATAAGAGGCGGAAGGATCATACGGATTATGTCAGAATGGTGAACAAAAGGGGACAAGGGATAGAAAATAGGGAAGAACTGAAGAAAATGTGGAAAGAATATTTTGAAGAACTCCTGAACCCAAATGGAAACCATGGCGAGGAAGAAGAAATCGGGGATGAGGTACAGTAGATGAACTGCAAACAGAAAAGGACTTAACATGGAAAGAAGTGGAAGATGCAATGAGGAAGATGTAAGGAGGGAAGGCACCGGGTGTGGATGAGTTGAGTGTGGAGATGGTGAGAGCAGCAGGAGAGGTGGGGATACAATGGTTGTACCGAGTGATGAAGGCAGCATGGAAGGAAAGGAAGACCCCAGAGGACTGGAAAAAGGGAATAATTGTCCCGATCTTCAAGAAAGGTAGTAGAACAGAATGCAGAAACTATCGGGGAATAACACTGATGAGTCTTTGTGCAAAGATGTTTGGGAAAGTTTTAGAAAGGAGAATTAGGACAAGGATAGATGGAGGGATGAGGGAAGAACAACATGGCTTCAGAGCAGGAAGGTCCACAGTGGATTTGATTTTTGCTGTAAGTCAGTTACAAGAACAGCACTATGAGTATGGAACAGATCTACTGATGGCCTTCCCGGACATTGAGAAAGCATATGACAGTGTATGCAGAAACAAAGTATGGAAGTCCCTGGAGGATAGAGGAGCAGAAAAATGGACTATAAGGAGGATAAAAGAGATGTACAAGGGAAGCGTGAGCTGTGTGAAAGTGGGAGGAGAGAGATCGGACTGGGTGGAACAGAGAAACGGCCTGAAACAAAGAAGTGCACTATCACCGTTACTTTTCATTGTGGTGATGGATGACATAATGACCCGAGCGGCACAAGTAATTGGGGAAGGAAAGATGAAAGCAATGGTGTTTGCGGATGATTTGATGATTGTGGAAACAAGGAGGAGGAGGTACAGGAACAGTTGGACGTGTGGGAAGGAATAATACAAGGATATGGGATGAAATTTAGCATAAATAAGAGTGAGATGGTGATCACAACAAGGAAGAAGGAAAGGACCACAACGGGAATAAAATTGGTGGGGAACAGCTAAAGAAAGTGGAGAGTTTCAAGTATCTGGGAAGCCTGATACAAGAGAATGGAAGAAACGGTAGAGAAATAAATGAGCGGGGGAGACAGGCAGAAGCATTCCGGAGGAGTGTGAGAAGCATGTTATGGAGCAAGGATGTCCCTCAGAACAGCAAGTAGATCATATATCGTACTATGTCCCTATCCTGACGTATGCCTCGGAGACCTGGGTTATGAAAGGAAGGGAGAAGAGCAAAATACAGGCCAGTGAGATGAGGTTCTTGAGAAGCAGTATTGGAGCTACAAAGAGGAACAGATTAAGAAATGAGAGGACCAGAGAATTAATGAAGGAGGAACCATTACAGGATGGTATAGAGAAATCTAGACTTAGATGGTATGGACATGTAAAACGAATGGAGGAGAAGAGGATACCCTGGAGGATACACGAGACGAAGTGGGAAGGAAAGAGACCAAGAGGGAGACCGAGAGACAGGTGGCTGAAGGGGGTGGAAGAAAGCGTGAAGAAGAGAGGAGAAGACTGGACAAGGGTGGAGGCTGAGAGATGGTACGAAGACAGAAGACGTTGGAGAGGCTTGTGTTCCAAACAGACCCGGCCAGTGGCTGGAAACTGTGCAAGATGATGATGACCTCATCACGTTTTCAGTCATGACCAGCAATATCTTGCAATGCTGAGAGTGCTATCTTTTGACGCCCTTAAAGTTGCAATAGTGCTAAAAAGTAATCGTACAAAGAATGTAACTTATATAAGAAGCTTCTTCAGCAAATTTGTTTTCCATTGTCCGTCATGTTATGACGGGTTTCATCTAGTTTAATTATTTAACACCTATAATTAGTGCACTGGGCTCAACTTGGCTCCTTATTAACATTCATGGCTGGGGATGACTCTGGTGATAGCCTTGCCGTTCTATGGTGAATACTGTGGCTTTAGACGCGCATCATAACGAAAATCCAAGATTTTCGCCAGCAGCTGTCACAATAATATATAAGGAAATCTGCGTTTCCTAAACGAAGAATATGATCCTTACCTCTCAGGGTAGATCATTCATATACATGCTCACGGAGTCTCAACGGATCTCAATCGTGGCCATAATTCATGCAAGCGATGGCAACAGACAGGCTCTGTCCAATTCGCTGCGAATAATACAGTATGCTCAAGGGCGATACTACTCGTAGATTTAGCCAACTTCTCACCTAACGCGCAAGCTATACTAGTTGGTCCCCGCAATTATTTATTACGTAAATCACTGGATTCTACGTTAATTCTGCACGCGACATGCGGCTTCAAACAATATTTCACATAGATGACTCAATTAATAAGACGCCCGCGTTCTCTCTGTAATAATACTTAAGCCAAAGCTCTAAATAGCTCCTAACAACAAGGTATGAATTTACTGGCTTACTTTACTTTAATGGTCCTCAAACATAATCCTAAGGATTGACCATATCAAATATTCATTCAACATTTCACTGACACTGAAAAATTCTCGTATCTCGCTATATTCCACATTATTTTCTTACTGTTTACCAAAATGCAGTATCTTTATATTAGACATGACACAATTTGAACATTATTTAGGCCAAAATGCCTATTACTTCACTGTTGCCGACCCCAGATTATTATTATTATTATCATTCATTTAACGTTACCGTTACATTCATCACTATTTTTGGCCTGAATGGCCTTAAACAAATCACCTTCCAAGCCATATTTTATTCAAGACGAGTGGTGAAAACTCGTTCAGTAAGTGACTGTGACATTTTAGTCTCAAAGTGATAAAATCGTTATATGGTGAACTATTTAGTTATAATAACATAATTAATTGGTACTCACTTTTTCTTTTCGCTGGATAGTGCCAGAAGCTCAACCTGCGACCCACCATGATGCTTGATTTAAGCCATCATGTTATACTTTTCACAACACTTAATTTCACATATTTTCCACCTGATAAACATACTCTTATCAGTGGCCTCATTCACTTTCACACAATGCATATTAATCACTATACACATGAACACTTTTAAATCACTATTACACAATTTATGTACACTTATTCACTATTTCACATGTTGATCCTTAAATCGGACTTCTCCTACGCCTGATCTCAGAGATGCGATGCAATTACGCCAACCGCTGGTCTTCGTGAAATCTAACAGCGTTTACGGACGTTCGGTCCTCGTCACCTGCAACATCGTTCAGCTCACTGTCAACATGAAGTGGCGATGCTTCCCCAAGCTCCCCTCATTGTACTGATCCTGCTGATAATGCCATATTCAACACTGACAGTACCTCCTGGTATGTGTAATGTTCACAAACATTATAAGTTATACTTCTTCGCTGTGGCGAATTTATATTTGCGTCAGATAATAGATAAATATCTGTATTAAATTAACTTCGACGCACTTCATGATTATACTTATGAAGCTGTATGACTTGCTTCCATTGTTCTTTAACGGCTGAGCGTCGATACTTTAACATTTGGCGCGCTCACTGGCGGCGTATTAGTTACGTGTATACTGCTGAATAACTTGAGACGAACTGGTGAAGACTGGAGAACAACTGGCTTGGCTTGCCTTACTCCTCCTATATAAAGGTTTCTTGTACCAAATAGTCCACTGGACATGTGAGCGCGACTCCTATCTTGAAATAAGACCTCTTCAGCCGAAATGACATATACACCTTGTTCATTTAGGTGTGGAGGTTTCATAACCGTTCGCGTGCCGGCGATCGCTTCGGCCAATTAATTACAATTAATTGCCTTAGTTCAGCGCGTGGGGATGCCATCGTGGTAATTCCCCCTTGCCTGGTCAGCAAATCACTCCTCTCGAGCGTAGGCTAGGTTGTAATTCGTTCATTTGGAGATACAGGCATTAATTTAGGTGAAAAATCACTCCTAAATTCCCCTCCATGAATATGTTCACCTGGGTGTACATTTCACACCATCTCATTGCTCCACTTAACGGTAATTAATTAATTTCCGTGTGCAGTCGTTCCCACCATAGCTTCCATCGTTGTCAAGTGGTGAATACCCGAGTCATTAATTTTGGGCTGTCTTCTCGGTCCAGACGTAAATAGTCCGCTCGGCGCCTAGGGTTACCACCCACTTGCCAAGTGTAATTTGTAAAATGCCAAACTAGCCTCCTTCGTTCTTATATGCTTAGAAAACGTAAATTTTCTTGCATTTGGTTGCAATTCTTTACCTTAAATTGCTATGATATTCACATATAGGTCGTGAAATCATGCTACATTATTATATCTCATTATTTAACACATTGCTCTTCAGGTTCCCTAAAACTGTTCCCCCTCAGAGATCAATGGTTCGACTCTAGGCATAATCATGTGCCTGGTCTTCTCTGATGAGACCTGAGTTCGATGCCAGACTGCCGTGACTGATTGGGCACATTTTTCCCCTGCTAAGCTCGGAAAATTCATTTCACAAGTGAATTTTTCGGGCCCCTCAGATGGCATCGACTCCATGCAGTACTTACTTTAAGCGGTCAGTGCTCTCGGCAATGGGATCTCTCGTTCCCCATTCCACTCTGTCTGCCGTCTCGTAGACTCTTGTTCTGTCTTCTCAATTGTTCATTCATCCCCTCTAGCTCCGCAGCGGCTTCCCTCAACTGGTCATAAAGTTCCTTCAGTTGACAGCTGCATTTTCCCTTCGGATCCGTTGGGTTACGAGCTGGTCGCTTCGCTCCGTTCCTTCCTGGGACTGCAAGCTTTTCTCAATATTCTTTCCGTGCATACTTAATGACTCACCGTCCACTTGGGTGTGCATTGCTTGCTCCTCTCTTGTATCATAATCCTCTGGTGGACTATATAACTTCAAATTTTGGTTCGAGGTCCTTTTCAATGTCTGCGGCCAGTGTTGCCAACTCTTCCTCAATGTCTTCTGTTGTCGACACTGCATCCCCAGTCATATCTCCGTATGTATGCCATACGTACTCTTCTGGTCTCGTTTCATTGTGCTTTAATGAGAGCTCTAAATCTTCCATCCCCTCACTTGCGCGAAACATAGCAATGTCTTGCGAGAGATCTATAATAACTTTATATTCTCTTATGAAATCCATTCCAACTATGAGGTTAAAAGGCAACTTATTTACAAGTAGGAAGCTCTGTGAGAATGTAGAGTTCCCTATCTGCAGATCTAAAAACACTTGGTATCTGCATATCATAATTTTATCTGGTATGACACCTTTTATTTTCACGCTTGAAATAGGTATTTTCAATACGTGGATTTTCTCTGGATTTCACTATATAGTGCCTGTGTTATTAAGCTCACTGTTGACCCTGTATCAATGAGACTTCTTATCTTCATACCCGCAATGTTTACAATAATAATGGGTAGTTCCCTTCTTACATTGACCGTCCCTTCATCTAGGTCTTCGATAAGCTCCTCAGGTTTGGCAATCCAGTTGACAACATTTACTGCATTCCATCCTGAACTTATCTCTCTTTGGTCATTTAATTTTGGCGTTTTTTTTTTCAATTGCTCCATTCTTCGTGGAGTTCTTCTGCCTGTCTTCATACTGTTGAAGTTCCAGACTTTTGGCACCGTCCTCATTTTTATATATGTCGGGTGACCTTCTATTTCGAATCGCTTCATCCCAATGAACTCGTGATTGTCTCGGGTCATCTCCGCGCTCTTCCATGTATCTTAAAGATGCGTGATAGCATTCTTCCGCCTCTTCATCGAACCCGCGACTCTGCTCTTGGGATCTCCATCCTTGGTTGTTCCCATTTCGGCCGTAACTCCTTCTGTCATCAGGTTGCTGGTCTCTGGTACCGCGCTGATTCCTGTTTTTCCTCCCTCGGTTTCCACGGTTCGATCCTCCTCGATAAGCTGGCCTCCAATTCTGGTTTTCACGTCCTTCACGTTGCCAGTCTGATTTTTCAATTTCGGTGCTCGTAGCCTTGCTTTTTGTCTGCACCTTAATCGGTTCAGTCGGTGTAGTCGTCATGTTGACTTGTTCCTCGTTTCGACTTTGCCTTGTGTGCTGCACTGTGGTTAGATCGAGTTGTCTCAGCACCTCCTCCATATCGATCGCAGTTTTGGCGTTTGCTGAGATTAGTAGACGTTGTACTTCGTACGGTAGCTGCTTGGCTATCGCTATGCACAAATCTGACTCGCTAAGTCCTTCATCAAGCTCACGGAAACGGCATAATTGACTCACAAAGAATTCTCCGTACTTTGTTGGATTACTAGTACTGTAACGCCTGGAATACAGGTCCAATCTGAGGTCCTGTTGTATGCTTGCATTCCAGTATCTGCTTAAAAATGCTTGGCGAAATTCATCAACGGTGTCGAATGTGTACCGAAAACTCCTAAACCATAAGGCACACTCGCCTTCAGTTAATTTTTCAATCGCTCTCAGCCTTCGCTCTGGCGGTACTTTCGCGTCATTCAAGTACTCGGAAACTTCTTTAAGCCAGTACTTGGGTGTCATGTTAGAATTTACTCCCAGAGTATTTCTTTGGTTTCTCATCACTAGCCCTTACAACTGTGACTATTTGATTTTGAACAGAATTTTCATGCGTTGTTGACATGGCAATTGGCATACCAGGAGTGGCCGCAGCTGAACATGCCGGCGCGTTCTATTGGAAAGAAAAGTATTCCGATCCCACGACAACAACAACAACATATTATAAAATGTCAAAACCACCTATGGAATGGGTATAGACCCTCGTACCCGTCTGACAACAGTGTCTGACGTCTGAATATCATCTAGAAAGACTCACAATCGCTCAAACAAAGTTTGAGGAGAAATATTATTTTTATGGTTTTCCCCATGAAAACCATGCTATTATTATGGGGTTTTCTGAATCCCATAAGCCATCCACGTACTGGGCGCCATGATAATGTAGATGGGTGTCATGCTTATGTGGTGGTTAACTTATGAGCATGGTGGTGACCTGTATTTTAATCTGGCCCCACGTATCAGCGTCATGATAATGTAGTGTTATCATGGGAGGTGGTCTTCGTTATGACATCGCAGTAACCATCCAAGGTCTCGGTTGTACTGTCGAATGCCCCACTTGGGTCTCGCCATGATAATGTAGAAGGGATGGACACGCTTTGCCCCACACACCTGGGCGACAAGATAATGTAGTGTTATCATACTTTGGCCGGTTTGTGCAATGTCAAGATCGCTCATATTGCACTGACGCAGGCGGTTCCATAATGAATTAATACCGTCCCACATTGCTTGGGCCGTGATAATTAAAGGGGGTTGTGTGTAAGTTACATTTACATTTAAGCATGTCTTATGGAGGATTATCAACATTTATTTTACGTGATGGCTTATTAACAAATTGGGCGCGGCCTTTTTCTATTATAACCTAATTTCCATGCTGTATTTGCTTCTACCATTAATATCTTGGCCGACTTTAGTAGTACCGGTGACTCAATCCTAGTACAGGGACATCTCCTCCATATACCCAACTGTCATCATGTGGACCATGTGTTCGTATCCCAACTAACTCACGGTCTTTCGAGGTATGGGACGTTCCTGCCCACCATACGACCACATGCTCAGGATTTGAGTCTACCAGGTAACTACTCTACATGAAATACACAACATATTCCTACAAGACAATATTTACTGGTCTAAAATCATGGCTATACAACAAATACAAATAAAGGACAAATTATATTTAATTCCCACAAATAAAAATAGGGTTATTTTGTGAGTTCTCTTCATAAAATAGTGCTACACTGCACTCAAATCTAATTCTAGCATCCTATCATTGATACTTTCAGACTTCAATGGGTTTCCATAGTGTTCTTCATGGGACATAATTACTTAACTGGAGTATCATAACACAAAAGTCACATATCACATCAAAATGACGTTAATAACAAAATTACTCCGTTTCTTACGGCATTTACTTTAATTAGCATAAATTCATTATTTTCTGCATTAATTAACAAATATTTGTTGTGTCGTGTGGATCATCTTCCTTCTTTCCGTCAATTATGAACGCTTTAAGAAAAGTGGTCCTTATCCCTTCCAAAATAAACATGGATAGAATGTTCTATAGTTTCACCATACAACGATTTTCTGGGTCTTGTCGGGCTTATATCGTTACAAACGTGTCATGTTCTTTAGAAATCACATACCCGTCTGCATAACTTAGTGTGAACTGGCAAGAATGCATTCTAAAAAGATGCCTAACAATTTATTTGGTTCAGTGTTCCTCTTCAGAGAATAACTGGGCCAAATATTATCCGATTTCTTTGATCCAATAACGTATGTGTGTTGCAACACATCATTCAATTCAATTGGCATCATCAAAACACTCCTATCATAATTGCATATTGAAATATCGAGATTCTTCCGTGTCCTACTGTGACCCTCATTTAAAGGACTGGTCGACCGACATTCCCCTTCCCCCAGCAGGCAATAAAATTCGTTCCAGCAGGCTAGTCAAGATGGCTGCCGCAGCAGTGGTCTCTTCCCCCACTTCCCTCATCTGCTGTCAAGGTCAGATTTGTTTACAACTGCAGTACAGTCAAGTTACGCTAGGTGTGGCTCCTAAGTAATTGAGTCATTTAAATATTTAACACCTATAATTAGTGCACTGGGCTCAACTTGGCTCCTTATTAACATTCATGGCTGGGGATGACTCTGGTGATAGCCTTGCCGTTCTATGGTGAATACTGTGGCTTTAGACGCGCATCATAACGAAAATCCAAGATTTTCGCCAGCAGCTGTCACAATAATATATAAGGAAATCTGCGTTTCCTAAACGAAGAATATGATCCTTACCTCTCAGGGTAGATCATTCATATACATGCTCACGGAGTCTCAACGGATCTCAATCGTGGCCATAATTCATGCAAGCGATGGCAACAGACAGGCTCTGTCCAATTCGCTGCGAATAATACAGTATGCTCAAGGGCGATACTACTCGTAGATTTAGCCAACTTCTCACCTAACGCGCAAGCTATACTAGTTGGTCCCCGCAATTATTTATTACGTAAATCACTGGATTCTACGTTAATTCTGCACGCGACATGCGGCTTCAAACAATATTTCACATAGATGACTCAATTATTAAGACGCCCGCGTTCTCTCTATAATAATACTTAAGCCAAAGCTCTAAATAGCTCCTAACAACAAGGTATGAATTTACTGGCTTACTTTACTTTAATGGTCCTCAAATATAATCCTAAGGATTGACCATATCAAATATTCATTCAACATTTCACTGACACTGAAAAATTCTCGTATCTCGCTATATTCCACATTATTGTCTTACTGTTTAACAAAATGCAGTATCTTTATATTAGACATGACACAATTTGAACATTATTTAGGCCAAAATGCCTATTACTTTACTGTTGCCGACCCCAGATTATTATTATTATTATCATTCATTTAACGTTACCGTTACATTCATCACTATTTTTGGCCTGAATGGCCTTAAACAAATCACCTTCCAAGCCATATTTTATTCAAGACGAGTGGTGAAAACTCGTTCAGTAAGTGACTGTGACATTTTAGTCTCAAAGTGATAAAATCGTTATATGGTGAACTATTTAGTTATAATAACATAATTAATTGGTACTCACTTTTTCTTTTCGCTGGATAGTGCCAGCAGCTCAACCTGCGACCCACCATGATGCTTGATTTAAGCCATCATGTTATACTTTTCACAACACTTAATTTCACATATTTTCCACCTGATAAACATACTCTTATCAGTGGCCTCATTCACTTTCACACAATGCATATTAATCACTATACACATGAACACTTTTAAATCACTATTACACAATTTATGTACACTTATTCACTATTTCACATGTTGATCCTTAAATCGGACTTCTCCTACGCCTGATCTCAGAGATGCGATGCAATTACGCCAACCGCTGGTCTTCGTGAAATCTAACAGCGTTTACGGACGTTCGGTCCTCGTCACCTGCAACATCGTTCAGCTCACTGTCAACATGAAGTGGCGATGCTTCCCCAAGCTCCCCTCATTGTAGTGATCCTGCTGATAATGTCATATTCAACACTGACAGTACCTCCTGGTATGTGTAATGTTCACAAACATTATAAGTTATACTCCTTCGCTGTGGCGAATTTATATTTGCGTCAGATAATAGATAAATATCTGTATTAAATTAACTTCGACGCACTTCATGATTATACTTATGAAGCTGTATGACTTGCTTCCATTGTTCTTTAACGGCTGGGCGTCGATACTTTAACATTTGGCGCGCTCACTGGCGGAGTATTAGTTACGTGTATACTGCTGAATAACTTGAGACGAACTGGTGAAGACTGGAGAACAACTGGCTTGGCTTGCCTTACTCCTCCTATATAAAGGTTTCTTGTACCAAATAGTCCACTGGACATGTGAGCGCGACTCCTATCTTGAAATAAGACCTCTTCAGCCGAAATGACATATACACCTTGTTCATTTAGGTGTGGAGGTTTCATAACCGTTCGCGTGCCGGCGATCGCTTCGGCCAATTAATTACAATTAATTGCCTTAGTTCAGCGCGTGGGGACGCCATCGTGGTAATTCCCCCTTGCCTGGTCATCAAATCACTCCTCTGGAGCGTAGGCTAGGTTGTAATTCGTTCATTTGGAGATACAGGCATTAATTTAGGTGAAAAATCACTCCTAAATTCCCCTCCATGAATATATTCACCTGGGTGTACATTTCACACCATCTCATTGCTCCACTTAACGGTAATTAATTAATTTCCGTGTGCAGTCGTTCCCACCATAGCTTCCATCGTTGTCAAGTGGTGAATACCCGAGTCATTAATTTTGGGCTGTCTTCTCGGTCCAGACGTAAATAGTCCGCTCGGCGCCTAGGGTTACCACCCACTTGCCAAGTGTAATTTGTAAAATGCCAAACTAGCCTCCTTCGTTCTTATATGCTTAGAAAACGTAAATTTTCTTGCATTTGGTTGCAATTCTTTATCTTAAATTGCTATGATATTCACATATAGGTCGTGAAATCATGCTACATTATTATATCTCATTATTTAACACATTGCTCTTCAGGTTCCCTAAAACTGTTCCCCCTCAGAGATCAATGGTTCGACTCTAGGCATAATCATGTGCCTGGTCTTCTCTGATGAGACCTGAGTTCGATGCCAGACTGCCGTGACTGATTGGGCACTGTAGATAGGGTTACAAACGAAGAGGTATTAAGACGCGTGGGAGAGGAGAGATGTTCTGGCGACTGCTAATGAAGAGAAGAGGAGAAGAAATAGTTTGGTAGGATGCAATCTAAGACACCCAGGAATAGCAAGCTTAGTTATGGAAGAAAGGGTCGAGGACAAGAACTGTAGGGCTAGACAAAGGTTAGAATATGTTAAAACGATTGCCTCGGATGTAGGGTGTGGTAGCTATGTTGATATGAAACGATTATCTCATGTCAGGGAGGTCTGGAGGACTGCATAAAAACAGTTAATAGACTGAAGAATCAAGCAACAACAACAACTACTACTACTTTAAAAGTGATTTAAAGTACGTAAATGTCACTATATGAAGCCTGCACTCAGATGACTAAGTCGCGCGGAAACCCTATTTAAATAATTGATGTTCGTAAAGCCACCATGTTGGTGTTGAGCCTATCAGGTTATTGAATGTTACATAGGTGAATTTATTTTAGTTATGAACGTGGTTCAGTTTGATTGCTATGATAGGTTTGTAGATATTGAGAAACGGTTCAATATATTTCGTGGCCGCCACTTTGGAGTCTTATATATGTAGCCCATAGAGTTATACCATTATTAGGTTTGTTTATTATATACAGTTACATTTCGATCGTATAGATAGGACACAGGGAATAGAAGCATAATTCTGAAATATGACACTGCAACCATTGGGTAGATTATAGGCTAGGGAATAACCCACCCACCAAGGGAAGATGGTTAAGAAAAGGAAATGGGTTTCGGACTGAAGAAAAAGGATAGAAAAATAGGAGGAGAGCCCCACAAAATTAATAAGCTTCACTTTAAACACACTTAAAGGCGATTGCCACAGAAACTTAACCTCCTGATATCTAAAATAGGTACGAGCTTGGTCGAGGCCAACGGGAACCGCAGCTGGGACTTGGGCGATTTGCAAGAGAGAGGCTTTAGTAGGTTTCCTCCCAAACATGTATAAAAGTATTATGTGGAAGGGTAATGGTCCGGCAAGACCGAGAACAAACGATTTATTGTATGTCTTCTCAAAGAAATTAGTTTTTTCGAAACGATTCGAAGAATGCCAATAGTTAATCAAGCTTGGTATTTTCAATTTTTTGAAGTTATAGAATTCCTGAAAAGAGCGACCAAGTGCTTCAAGGAAGGGGAGTGACGAAAAAATTATAACTTGGAAAGTAATTTTGGTAAGTGACCCAATGGTTGCATTTGGAAATGGCTAAGCCCTTACTCAGCGAGAGGCCGGCTAAAAGCTTAGACAAAAAAAAGAAACACTTATCTTTTGGTAAATTGACCATAAGTTTTCGGAGAGGATCTCCACAAGCAGGTAGCTGGCGTAGCGAGCTTTACTTGCCTTACTGGCCAATTAGAATTAGCTATTAAAGCTAAGAGAAGCTTTGACAAGATTACCACTAAGAGTTTTTGCTCAAATGCAACGAGTGGTGAAATCCCTATCAATAGATTTAAGGGCATCGAGTAGGGAGAGCCAAGGAGTACAGGACCTTGCTTAACCGTTGTATTGGAAAAGTGAGAATCCAAAAACAAATATTTAATTTATTTAACAATTCAAAGAAGCGTAACTTTAACAAATAAATAGGTTCTATGTAGTTAACAATTTGGGGTCGCAGACCTCCAACAACGTTCAGAAATTGCTCCAAGCAAATGACAATTTTTAAGGTTTTTAAACCTTATATTAAAATCTTGGTAAGATTTAATAAATAGGCAAAATGGAATAATTAAAGTTTTAACATTTACAGGAGTACAAGCAGTGTACTATAAGAAACCTCTGAAAGAACATTCTAACGAGAATAACAACTTCGAAGATAACAAAATAGAAAACTTACAGAATAAAAAGGAAGTTCCTACAACTTCTTATATTTAAACAGAATTACTTTATGAGAATTATACAAAGAGAGCAGGTCACTTACTGTGAACCTGAAAAGTTAATTAGAAGGAAGGTTCTAGACCTCCTATACTTTAAATAAGACTCGCAAGTCAAATGAGGCAGTTTTCATTTAGCGAGACCAAAAAAATAACTCACTCAAGAGTTGAGAGAATTGTTTTCCCTGCTTTTGAAGGGAGGAACAATGGAAGTTTGAAACGTGTGCTAGACACGTAATTATACAGAGATACTTAATGATAAACCAACAAAAATGGAAGGGCACTTCTTGGAATGACACCTTATTGGAACAGACCTAGATTAAAAGTTTATTGCAGATTGTTAGTAAGAGGTTTAGGAAAGAGAAATGGGAATTAAGGAAAATGTTCATGGCCTTATTTGAATATAAGCGGACGATCGCGACGCGGTAGAAAAGTTGAGCAAGCACTGGTTTACTATAGTTCATTGAAATATATGAAAAGTTCACTGTGTAGACACAAAGTTTATGGAAAAGAAAGTTATTGCAATGATGAAAATAACTGGTTTCACTAGATAAGTGAGAGTCTATTTCTTGAGAAAGTTGTAAATTACAATTAAATACGCTATAGAAAATTCCCGCGGTGGCCGAAACTTCACTATGTAGTAATTTAGAAGTAAGATAATTCAATTTTAAATAGAATTCTCACAGGTACGTGAGAAATACATGACGGCAGGACTTGTAGATTGAGTACAGAATCTGGAAGGTTCCAGAACAATCTTAGCAGTAAAATGGGGCTAATGTAAATCCAGCGGAGGAACTAGCTTGTTGAATTATAGACAGCGGGTAATTAGATAATATCCCACGTAGTGAGAGGATTTCTCATTTGAATAGCTTAATAAAAGCTCTTTATGGTAAAGTCGGCTTATACAAGCGAAAGCTCAACATGGCAAATCCCACGAAGAATGATTATTGCCCCAAAATAAATACTTTCACACTGTCTATAAAAGTATCATTAAAAACACGTGGAAGTTAAAACCATGAAGATGAGGTTAAAACTTGAAGAAGGTACTTATCTTTGTTGCATGTCGAAGTGAAGTTCCTCACTGATGCCTAGAGTTCCAACATGGCGTGGAATTTAAAAAATGCCTCGTTAGGTCAGGAGGCTAGCTCTGGTTGAGCCTTAACTGATTGCTTCAACTGCCGACTAAGAAGTGAGACTTGCTCAACGAAGCACGGAAGGTCCTAGGAAGGGGAGAGATTGGGGGTAGGAAACAAAAGGTATACATATCAGCATAACCAATTTATCAAAAATAAATTTTCTTCTTGATGGATGGTCTTCTAAGAATTGATAGTAGGCGATATTAGCGCAGCATGGTGAGTGAAACAGTAGACGTAGTTCTCTTGCTCAAGGAGAAAATAGCTGGCGATAGTAACAAGATCTGGTGGCCAGATGGATATGTAAGTCCTCTTGCACGATGAGGAATTGAGTAACTTCAGAGGTTCGCTACTAGATGACGCTAGGTGGGTCACAGAAGTTATATATCTGAAACATACTTATGAAGACGTAAGAGATTTGCCCAACAAGGAGAAAACAGAAGATCACTGTTGGTGTTTGGCAAAGAGGAAGGAAGAAATGAACATGCAAGGAGCAGTAGACATTATATCTCAGGTACCGTGTATTCAAAGAATACACCATACTGGGGGGAAAAACACCAACAGAGAGCAAATAAGCAGTTACACATTTAATGGCAGCGGAGCGATCAAAGACAGTGGTCTTGTGATTGGTCCATTAGTGGTCAAGATTCTGGCCACCCTGACTCTCCCATCTCTCCCAGGATAACACTCGGTCACCCTACCAGAAATCCATACTAGGGGGGGTGAGACATCCCTAACCAAGACCAAGTCCCCCACCTTAATGTTGGGACTGGAAAGAAACCACTTCTGTCTCCGTTGTAAGGAAGTTAAATATTCCAAGTTCCACCTTTTCCAAAAAGAATTACGGAGGGCTTCAAGTTTCCGCCAAGCGATAGGTAGATTAGAATCCCTGTAAGAATTGGGAAGAGGAGGAGGAGCAGAAAGAGAAGTGCCTATAAGGAAGTGACCAGGTGTAAGTGGAAGCAGGTCATCAGGGTCATTGGACAGCGGAGTTAAAGGTCGAGAATTAACAACACCTTCAATCAGAACAGACAGTGAATTGAATTCTTCGTAAGTCAGAATTCGATTACCTAAGACTTTTCTTAAATGACGTTTAGTAAGCTTTACGCAAGATTCCCACCTACCACCGTGATGAGGAGCGTAAGGAGGTATAAAGCGCCATTTGAAACCCTTTGAGTAGGAAAAATTAGAAATTTGTTCCATGGCAGGAGAGGAAGTAAGAGCTTTCTTCCACAGGGAATCTGCGCCCTGAAAAGTGGAAGCGTTATCAGAGAACATCTCTGAAGGCACACCACGCCTAGCAGTGAAGCGAGAGACAGCTGATATAAAATAAGAAGTAGAAGCATTCGTTACTAGTTCCAAGTGGATTGCGCCTGTAACCATGCAAACAAAGAGAGAAACATAAAGCTTACCAAACAATTTGCGTTTAGCTTCAGGAGAATTTCGTTGATATTGAAACGGACCCATATAGTCCACACCAGTTAAAGCAAATGGGCGTATAGGAGAAGAGCGAAAAGAGGGCAGATCGCTCATTAATTGAGTATTGATTTTAGGTTTCGCTTTAAAGCAAGGAATGCACTTATGAATTACAGAAGAAATTTCATGAATTCCATTTATAATCCAGTACTTTTCCCTTAAAAGGCAAAGCAGAGTGCGTGTACCAACATCGGATTACGATAATGAAAGTCACGTATGATTAAAGAAGTAACGTGATGTTTGGAAGGCAAAATAACGGGATGCTTTTTGTCCTCAGAGAGTAAAGATTGCGAGAGCCTTCCACCTACCCTGAGTAACCCATGGTCATCAAGGAACGGGGCTAAAGCACGAAGACGGCTGGATTTGGGAAGATCTCTTTTAGAAGAAAGCAAAGACAACTCAGAAGAAAAGGCTTCTTGTTGTGTCAGTTGTAAAACTTTAATGGTGGCGAGATTCAATTCATGATTGGTAAGGTGTGGTTTGGGGAGAAGAGGTTGGTCAACCACAAAATATTTCCATCTAAGGAGATAGGCGATAATTCGTATTAATTTATGAAAGGAAGAATAGCGTGACAACAAAGGATAAGAAGCATTAGAAACCAGACACGAGGCAATAGACAGAGGTACTTTAGCGTCAGGCAAGTTGGAGTTTGTAGCTGGAGGTTTAGCAGGCCATGAAGAAGAGTCTTTGATTAACCACGAGGGCCCATGCCAGTACAATTGGGAAGCTGCCAATTGAGAGGGTAAACGACCACGAGAGATAATGTCGGCTGGATTATCCGCACTGGGAACATGCCTCCATTGACATCCAGAAGAAAGAGTTTGAATTTTGGAAACCCTGTTTGCGACAAAAGTTTGCCAGTGAGAGGGGTTTTTAGCGATCCAAGAAAGGGTGATCATGGAATCGCTCCAGAGATAGATTTGCGAGAATTCGACTTTCAATACTTCCCGTAATTTCTTGACAAGTTCCGCAGCCATGAGTGCAGCGCACAGTTCGAGCCTAGGCAAAGTGATAGTTTTAAGAGGAGCGACCTTCGATTTGGCGCAAACAAGGTTGGAAACTAGAGATCCATAGAATGAATCATGGTAAACTAAATATGCACAGCAACCGTAAGCTTTTTCGGAACTGTCCGCGAACACATGGAGGCAAAAGAATGCATTAGAATGAGAGCTGATTAAATTCCTGGGAATTTCAATAAGGGAAAGATCCAGCAAATTGCTGCGAAACGAGAGCCAATGATTCAGAAAAGATAGAGGGACAGTGTCATCCCATTCACATTTAAGCGACCACAGCTCTCGCATAAAGAGTTTGGCTATAACGATAACTGGGGCAAGAAATTGAAGCGGATCAAAAATTTTTGCAATTTCAGAGAGGATTTGTCTTTTTGTATTAAGAAGCTCTTCTGCGAGCGTAACTTTATAGATAAGAGTGTCAGTGCTAGTGCACCAATGAACTCCTAAAGTTTTTATAGATTCGGAGTTTCCACAAATTTCGACAGAAGAGGGATCTACGTCTTCGATGGGAAATTGGGCGAGAAACTCAGGAGAGTTGGAGTTCCACTTATGAAGTGGGAAACCTCCATTCCTTAGTAATGCTTGAAGTTCTAAAGACACAAAAGAAGCTTCCTCCAAAGTAGAGAAGGACTGCAAGTAATCGTCAACATAGAATGACGTAGTTAGTGCTTCAGAGGCTTTGGGGTTAAATAAATGACCATCTTGTGAGGCTAGCAAGTGTAGGGATCGGATAGCAAGGAAAGCAGAGGGTTTTAAGCCATAAGTAACCGTTTTCAAGCAAAATACCTTAATGGGCTTATTGATTTCATCACGCCACAAGATTCTTTGAAGATCTCGTTGTTCTGGTTGAATTAACACTTGACGGTACATCTGTTTTATATCGGCTATGACAGCTATGGGAAATAATCGAAAGTTTAAAAGTATAGCAGATAAATCTGATTGAATAGCAGGACCAGAATAAAGAGTGTCATTAAGGCTGTTGCCATTAACGTCGGGTGATGAACCATTGAAAACAACTCGGATTTTATCTTTTACAAGAGGGTTTTTCCACACAGGATGATGATTTAAATAAACCGTTTCGATTGGGGGGTGCAATTTATCATCGGATTTGTTAACAACCTCCATATGATCTAAGCTTTCATACTCATCCATGAACTCAGTGTACTGCTTTTTGACAAGGGGTTCCTTTTTGAATTTGCTCTCGATAGCAAAGAGAGCTTTTCGAGCTTTAGGCTGAGAGTTAATAAGTTTGGGGGAATTGTGTAATCTTGGCATTTGAACAATGAACCGGCCATCAGAAGAACGAGTGGTCGTGTTCAAAAAAAGTTGCTCACAGAATTCGTTTTCTGAAGAAGTTACATTAGGAGAATCAACATTTTCAAGCCTCCAAAACTGTTCCAGATCAGTATTGGAGAAGTAACATTGGGATGCAAGTTGGGGTGAATAATGGGTAAGTTGCCCTGTGACAATCCATCCAAAATTAGTGTCTCTAGCGACCACGTTTGAGGATAGCTTGCGAACCTGTTTCCGAAGGCAATTCCAAAAGACATTGGCACTAAAGAGTATGTCAATGGGATTTTGTATGTTAAACGAAGGATCGGCTAACCTTAAATGCGAGGGAATGTTTAACCCTGAAATATCAACCGAGTGACTAGGAGTGTCTTCTCCAATGCTATTGAGAATTAGACAATTAAGTTTAAAAAAGTTGTTTCTATGACAAATATCTCTTATGGTTAGTTTTGAAAATTGTAAAGCTTGCGATTTTGAGCTGTTGATGCCCGACACATTGATAGAAGTGGGGTTTATGGGTAGGCCTAGTTTTCTAATCAAGGAATTGGACACAAAATCATGAGTTGCAGCTGAATCTAGAAGGCCGCGTGCACGGACCCAGTTGCCAAAGTTATCCTGAACTTCAATTTGAACAGTAGACAACAATACTTGAGCACTGCGAATGGACTTAGCATTTTGAATGTATGATGAAGCATTAGAACTATTAACACTATCATTTTTAGGAGAAGTGGATGCTGTTGATGACCTTGCCTGATCATGACGATGTAGCAAAGTATGATGAGCCTTTTCACAATGGTAACAAAGTCTTGTGGACTTACAATTAGAAGCAGAATGCGTGGGCGCTAGACAGTTGAAACAATGTTTATTTTGAGCAACTAGTTTTCGTCTGTCGTCGACTGACATTTCTTTAAAGGATTTACATAAGTATAGGGCATGGGAATCTTTACAAAGTATGCACTTTACAGGTTCGTTTGAACTTTTGCGAGGTTCGCTTTGCGTATTTAAAACAATAGAGCTAGCAACACGACGTTCACTAGACCTAGTTGGGTAACCAGTAGTGTTTGATTTGAATTTGGATGAGCTGAACCCTGATTTTTGGGTATTAGACGCTGAGCGTTCGCTTTTGGGTTTGATGGACATTAATTCAAATTTGGAACTAGGAGATGAAGGTTCGCTCTGATTAGCTAGCGCGGTTAAAAGTTGGCATCTAGCGTTTATGAAGGTGACTAAATGCTCGTAAGTATAGTCGTCTTCTTTAGAAAGTTCGATTTCCCAAGCTTTGAGGGTAGCAACATCAACTTTAGAAACCACTAAATGTATTAGGAAAGTATCCCAATAATTAGTAGGTTGATCTAATTGGGACAAAGCCTTTACGTGAAGCTGTGTAGTGTCAACTAGAGTGCGCAGACTAGTGACGTCATTATGCTGTGACGCGGGTAGATTGAATAGAGCCCTTATGTGTCGTTGAATGCGTAACCGTAAATTTCCATATCTATCCTTTAATAAGTTAAAGGCAATGGAATAATTTTCGGCACGAAGAGGAAGTGCTTCGACCAACTGCAAAGCTTGACCTCGGAGGATAGATCTCAAATACTGAAACTTGTAAATGACTTGAATGTCTTCATTGTCGTGAACAAGGGAGCAAAATAATTCATAAAAAGAATCCCAAGCGGATTCATCTCCAGAAAAATGGGGCAAATCAATTTTCGGTAAAATTGGTTTGGGCTTGTGAGTACCCTCACGGAAAGAAGTTTGTGGTTCGTGAAGGGAACCAAGAACAGAAGCGTCCTTTTTCTGCTCCTCTTCGAGTTGGCGTATTATTTTGAAAGCAGAACCTATGCCTTCGTAATATTGGTTTTCTACTTCAACTCGATCTTCGGTTTGATTGAGCATGCAAGTTTCTATTTCAGTTTGGATGTTACAATAATTTTCGTAAGACCGTTCATAATCTCGTACGCGATGTTTTAACAAGTCTAATTGAGCTTCTGAGGGATCTAGCTCTTTTATGTACTTTCTGAAACGGGTAATTTGTCCTTTGTAGGATGCTCGTTTAGAAGTAAGTTTTTCATCTTTATCCTTCTCAGTAGGAGCCATGTTATAAAAAATAGATTGAAATGTAACTCACGATACTGTGGAACCTTGGAAATGCTGTCAAGCTGGCAGCAGCGAATGGGTAGAAAGCACGGGACCCACCAAAGAAGACAGGAGTGATCTCGTTCCCTTTCACAGGCTTTGCACGATGTAATTATAGCTGAAAAATTCAAAGTAAATATTAATAATTTGCAGAATATTGCCAAATAGAAAAACTGAAAAAAGGACTCTCCCGGGTTTCTGGTACCAATCTTTGGGTAGATTATAGGCTAGGGAATAACCCACCCACCAAGGGAAGATGATTAAGAAAAGGAAATGGGTTTCGGACTGAAGAAAAAGGATAGAAAAATAGGAGGAGAGCCCCACAAAATTAATAAGCTTCACTTTAAACACACTTAAAGGCGATTGCCACAGAAACTTAACCTCCTGATATCTAAAATAGGTACGAGCTTGGTCGAGGCCAACGGGAACCGCAGCTGGGACTAGGGCGATTTGCAAGAGAGAGGCTTTAGTAGGTTTCCTCCCAAGCATGTATAAAAGTATTATGTGGAAGGGTAATGGTCCGGCAAGACCGAGAGCAAACGATTTATTGTATGTCTTCTCAAAGAAATTAGTTTTTTCGAAACGATTCGAAGAATGCCAATAGTTAATCAAGCTTGGTATTTTCAATTTTTTGAAGTTATAGAATTCCTGAAAAGAGCGACCAAGTGCTTCAAGGAAGGGGAGTGACGAAAAAATTATAACTTGGAAAGTAATTTTGGTAAGTGACCCAATGGTTGCATTTGGAAATGGCTAAGCCCTTACTCAGCGAGAGGCCGGCTAAAAGCTTAGACAAAAAAAGAAACACTTATCTTTTGGGAAATTGACCATAAGTTTTCGGAGAGGATCTCCACAAGCAGGTAGCTGGCGTAGCGAGCTTTACTTGCCTTACTGGCCAATTAGAATTAGCTATTAAAGCTAAGAGAAGCTTTGACAAGATTACCACTAAGAGTTTTTGCTCAAATGCAACGAGTGGTGAAATCCCTATCAATAGATTTAAGGGCATCGAGTAGGGAGAGCCAAGGAGTACAGGACCTTGCTTAACCGTTGTATTGGAAAAGTGAGAATCCAAAAACAAATATTTAATTTATTTAACAATTCAAAGAAGCGTAACTTTAACAAATAAATAGGTTCTATGTAGTTAACAATTTGGGGTCGCAGACCTCCAACAACGTTCAGAAATTGCTCCAGGCAAATGACAATTTTTAAGGTTTTTAAACCTTATATTAAAATCTTGGTAAGATTTAATAAATAGGCAAAATGGAATAATTAAAGTTTTAACATTTACAGGAGTACAAGCAGTGTACTATAAGAAACCTCTGAAAGAACATTCTAACGAGAATAACAACTTCGAAGATAACAAAATAGAAAACTTACAGAATAAAAAGGAAGTTCCTACAACTTCTTATATTTAAACAGAATTACTTTATGAGAATTATACAAAGAGAGCAGGTCACTTACTGTGAACCTGAAAAGTTAATTAGAAGGAAGGTTCTAGACCTCCTATACTTTAAATAAAACTCGCAAGTCAAATGAGGCAGTTTTCATTTAGCGAGACCAAAAAAATAACTCACTCAAGAGTTGAGAGAATTGTTTTCCCTGCTTTTGAAGGGAGGAACAATGGAAGTTTGAAACGTGTGCTAGACACGTAATTATACAGAGATACTTAATGATAAACCAACAAAAATGGAAGGGCACTTCTTGGAATGACACCTTATTGGAACAGACCTAGATTAAAAGTTTATTGCAGATTGTTAGTAAGAGGTTTAGGAAAGAGAAATGGGAATTAAGGAAAATGTTCATGGCCTTATTTGAATATAAGCGGACGATCGCGACGCGGTAGAAAAGTTGAGCAAGCACTGGTTTACTATAGTTCATTGAAATATATGAAAAGTTCACTGTGTAGACACAAAGTTTATGGAAAAGAAAGTTATTGCAATGATGAAAATAACTGGTTTCACTAGATAAGTGAGAGTCTATTTCTTGAGAAAGTTGTAAATTACAATTAAATACGCTATAGAAAATTCCCGCGGTGGCCGAAACTTCACTATGTAGTAATTTAGAAGTAAGATAATTCAATTTTAAATAGAATTCTCACAGGTACGTGAGAAATACATGACGGCAGGACTTGTAGATTGAGTACAGAATCTGGAAGGTGCCAGAACAATCTTAGCAGTAAAATGGGGCTAATGTAAATCCAGCGGAGGAACTAGCTTGTTGAATTATAGACAGCGGGTAATTAGATAATATCCCACGTAGTGAGAGGATTTCTCATTTGAATAGCTTAATAAAAGCTCTTTATGGTAAAGTCGGCTTATACAAGCGAAAGCTCAACATGGCAAATCCCACGAAGAATGATTATTGCCCCAAAATAAATACTTTCACACTGTCTATAAAAGTATCATTAAAAACACGTGGAAGTTAAAACCATGAAGATGAGGTTAAAACTTGAAGAAGGTACTTATCTTTGTTGCATGTCGAAGTGAAGTTCCTCACTGATGCCTAGAGTTCCAACATGGCGTGGAATTTAAAAAATGCCTCGTTAGGTCAGGAGGCTAGCTCTGGTTGAGCCTTAACTGATTGCTTCAACTGCCGACTAAGAAGTGAGACTTGCTCAACGAAGCACGGAAGGTCCTAGGAAGGGGAGAGAGTGGGGGTAGGAAACAAAAGGTATACATATCAGCATAACCAACTTATCAAAAATAAATTTTCTTCTTGATGGATGGTCTTCTAAGAATTGATAGTAGGCGATATTAGCGCAGCATGGTGAGTGAAACAGTAGACGTAGTCCTCTTGCTCAAGGAGAAAATAGCTGGCGATAGTAACAAGATCTGGTGGCCAGATGGATATGTAAGTCCTCTTGCACGATGAGGAATTGAGTAACTTCAGAGGTTCGCTACTAGATGACGCTAGGTGGGTCACAGAAATTATATATCTGAAACATACTTATGAAGACGTAAGAGATTTGCCCAACAAGGAGAAAACAGAAGATCACTGTTGGTGTTTGGCAAAGAGGAAGGAAGAAATGAACATGCAAGGAGCAGTAGACATTATATCTCAGGTACCGTGTATTCAAAGAATACACCAACCATCTTGAGTTAGTCAAAACAATATTGTACTAAATTACACGCCAATATTACATTGAGCATTTTTTAAGATTTGCCTTGCTGAGTTTCGCTGAGTTCGAATGATTGGTTGGTTGGTTCTTAAGTTTAGGGGCTGCGACAACGCGGTCATGTAGCCCCGTGTACTTTGGGTGTGTGTAGAATCTGTCTGATAACCGGTGTTAATAGTGATGACTGTATTAGTGTGTGTTATCTGCAATTTTTTATTTAAGTACTGCAACTTACAATTTTTCTAATAGTTCCTACTTTTGCCCCCAAGCGCCACCGTCAACGACTACTAGGCCAAGTTCATAACTTAGCTACTAGACGCCACCGCAGTCGGCTCTTGGCAAAGAACGTAGAAACCTAAGAGCGTTGTTTACATTCTTAACCTATCCAATTTAGCTTCACACAGGTACAATTAGTGGAAGGTTCTTTAACATGCCATAAATCTATGATATGGGACCGCCAGCTTTACTTCCCCTCCGAAGGAAGGTATACTGAGGGATTTTTAACGCTCTTAATAAATCAGACGACTTCGGCCGGGTTTGAACCCGCTATCTTGGGCATAGAAGCTCAGCATGCTACTGACTACACCACCGAAGCCGCCAGTTCGAATGATAATAGAGAGAAACGTCGATCTAAATGTTTGAACTTTGCTAGGCCGCCATGTTAGTTTTGTAGTTGTCAGGTTTCTGAAAGTGAAGGTAGTATTGTATCCTTTGTCACTTCAGGTTAATAGCCGTAATAATTTCCGAAATACTGATTGCTGCTCATGGCCGCTATGTTGGATTCGAGAAACTTATTAATAGTTGAAAGGCACCGTCGAGGTTGTACGAGGCAGTGTAAGGTTCTATAGTTTTAGTGAAATCGCTCTAGCCTAGCCAATTATATTTTGTTAGGGAGGGGGAAGGAGGGTGCGCGCACACACACACACACACGGAATGTCCAACAGCTTGACCGCTGCGCCACCTCGCCCCAAATTTATTAATTAGTTAGTTAGTTATTCAGGCCATCCTCCCCTAAGGTGATTTAAGTCCTAATATTTTCTTTTGTGATAAAAATAGGGCAAACATAATAATCTGACGTCAATATCGTTTCGAGCCACATGTACTGTAGGGACAGATGGCCTAGTAGTTCCTCCCCTTTAAACAACAATAACTGACACTTGCACAGTGGCCTAAACTAATGTAGCATTCCAGGCTGTCACCCCGGAGACCTGGGTTCAATTCCCGGCTCTGCCAAAGAATTTAATTCTGATCTGAGAGCTGGAACGGGATACACTCAGTTTCAAAAGGAAGGTTCGATTCCTACCTCAGCCATCGTGGAAATGGTTTTCCGTTGTTTCCCACTTCTACTCTAGGCAAACGACGGGATGATTACGACCGCCACCTTTCCAAACCTCACCTGAATTACTCACACACGCTCTAATGCAGCCAACACAATAAGACAATGTTAGCAAACATTCCACACACAAACTTTAGTACACGGGATGAATGACCACCTCATTGAGCTCCTCAAATGAATCAAGAAGAATTTCCCCATCCATAAAACGGAGATGCCCAAAAATGGAGGTCATTTTAATGTTGGACAAGTAGGCTTTGTATTAACATCTCCTCGCTCGACCCACAACACCCGTGCACTACGCTCCTGGGATCTGAACAAGAGTTAAAGTTTGAAGATTTATATACTTCAAGGTTTTCAATTACATGCCACTTTTGAGAGAAGCATTAGGCTTACCGGTACCAATCAGAGTTCGAATTAAAGGTAAACAAATAAACTTCAAGTTCATCGCCTATCACTTTTTGATGGAATGAGTAATTTTGATAATGTTTGTCAAATTAGGAGACCAAAACCAACAATTTTTATTTTTATGAAAAATATTCAATTTTTGAAGAATTGTATCTCGGGATCTACTAAACATACAGTATTCGTTTGGATTTCAAATTGTAGTAAATTTAATCTAGGTTAAAAAAAAGTATGGGTTTTTCACGCAGATGCATATTTTAAAAGACATTGAGCAAAAACCAAAAATTGTGCAAAAAGTTAGCTGTTTTTTGGGTATTACACATCTAGCACAGGTCTTTCGAAGTTGCAAATATGTTTTTTTTACTATTGGCAGAGGTCCAAACAACATATAAAAATTAGAACTACTGTACATGACCTTTTGCAAGGTCGGGCCGCTTTTTATGTCTAATTTGACTGGACTATTTTATATTTGGAGGGTTATTCAACGATTTTCTTTTTAAGTGTATATTTTTATTTTATTGCTTAATTTCTATTTATAGATTGTTAACCTTTTAGATATCAACGATTGGTAATATCATGCACAAACAATTGGTATATTGTAGCATAGTGCTTGTGCAGATGCAAAGAAATATCATGCCTACGGCACGAAGACGTGTTATTTTACTTACAGCCAAAGAATTACAGTTTTGATCAAGTTTTACATAGTTTATTGTGAGCTGAAGCGAACGCGGAGAAATGTTCCGCGCGCGCTCCTTCGTGCTTCAAAACATCGCGCGCCCTCTCCCGGGTTAAGAGGATTGCGAACAGCGGTCGACTGAGTTGTGTTAGAACAGGCTATGAGTGCCCGCAACATGACGCACCAGACCTGGTATTTGCATACGCATGTCCTGCTGACAACAGCTGGCGGTGTTGATGTTTACACGATTCGCGTGGGAAGTGGACAACACCAGGCACTCGGGGAGGGATTTATCACTAGGGAGAGGGGTCCATTAGGCACAAAGCGTACATTTTAAGAGATATTCCAAAGGGAGATTTTTTTTACATTGCTATATTTTGGGACCAGGGGGTGTGATTGTGCAGTGCCGAAGTTGCTTGCCCTTCACCAGGGTGGACCGAGTTCGATTTTCAGTCACTGCATGTGAGATTTTCGAAGTAAAATATCACGTCCTGTGATTCGGATTGCACTTAAAATGGAGGTCCAGTTGCTCACGATCGAGAGATTAACGGTCACGTAAAACTGCAAGCTTCCTTTTAACTCTGATTTGGGGCAGATGACCTCGTAGTTCCGCCCCTTAAAACAACAATAACTAACTCTGATGAGCGTGGACACTGTGGTTATCAAGGCAACAGGTGTTCGTCATCCAGACCAGTAGCTATAAGAACACCTTACTTACCAATAATAATTGAACATTCGTGCGCGTATTGGTCGTGAGATAGTATAAAATAGTAGTGTTAACTAAAAATCTCTGATGTTACTAAAATTCGTTTAAAGTCACGATTTTGTTTCTTCTAGCGTTTGCGAGTGTCATTTTTATTTTAAAAAGCAATGCTACCAACTAAACATTTTGTGACAACAAATATATCTAAAGAGTTACTAAAATTAAATGTTTCCGAAAGTGTCATTATAAGTTCATGCGGTGATCTAGGTCTATATGGTTACACAGGCAAGATGCGACATTACTATCGATTGTATCAAATTGTGCCAACAACGAGAACGAGAAGAATAACAAAAACGGAAACAGAAAAAATATAGGTAGGGGCAATTTAGGATAACGCGTTTTGACCGCCAGGTGGTCATCATCAGATCCTAATCACGACGGTTAAGATTTAGATTCATTTACAAAATATTAGAATTGTGGTTTCAATATACTTTTGTATAACTTGTCTTGTTAAATCACAGTGAAACTCTTTATTTAAAAGTAGTCTGTTCCATAATGGTATATTATAGTTTGAGAGCATTTTACATAACTTTACATTCATCTTTGGGGCGGTTTTTCATCATTAAAATCCCCCTCCTGTAATAAAGGTCTGAAGATATTCGTATTTCCGTCAGATTTGTTTGAACTACTGAGATTGTATTATATAATGCGTGAATCAGCTGCCCCTCATACTATTGTTTTATACAGCCCATATTGTGAGGTTTGAAGCCATTTTTCAGTGTTGCCTAAGTAAACAAAAGTTTTGTGCTTTTCAGTCGGTCAACATGAATGTACCCAAATAGAGCTGGGTTATGCCCTAATCCTGAAATAAATTACATGAGATTAATACATACACTAGGATGACCAGTTTCGATCGTCAAGCGATCATCATCAGATCCATTACTCTTAGGCTATAGCATCTATGTTTGAGAATACAGGTGAAAAATATATACAATATGTACAATTATTTAGTTGCAGTGTTGGTAATGCAACTGTCAGTGAATGCTAAATGTGGTATATCTAATGATAGTTAAAATTCTAAAATGGTGATAGAAATCCGTAATTTGTCTGTTCGGGGTGATTATATGGTTATACAAAATCAACTATGGTTATACTGTAATAACACAGGCTGATACTTATCCGGTTGTCTTCCTAACTGGGACTTCAAGCTGTTTCGTGTTCACTCTGGTACAGTTATAGTCGACTAACCCGGGTGTTAACTGGACGAGACTGGTTTTTCCCTTTCTCCCCCTTTTGTTACTATGTTCGTTCTGAGGTCAGTGCCATGTTTATTTGTGTGACGTTGCCAAGTCTAGATAAGGGTGTATGTTATTGAATACAGGAAGATCTTCAACTATTAATGACCGTGGAACTATCTTCGCCACGCGTGGACTAAAAAGCCATTTAAACTAAGTGGTAAACGGTCTATTGAAGACGTCCCGGCACCTTTAATGAACATAGGAATGCGATAAGATACGGATCACATTCAGCCGTATGCGAACATATGTGTGACATGGGGCACAGCTTTACTAAAATCGAAACTGACCTAAAAATAATTCATCACGAATCGAAAGGTAGAGCTCTCGACATAAAGGAAGCAATCGAGATTCACCTAGCCAAATAAAACAATCCCAACGATCTAAATAAACACACTTTTATGGAGAGTTCACCTCTTTTCACTCCACTAAAAACACACCCTGTCGAAAACAAGACAAAACTTAGCGATACAGCCAAGCTAGATAAAAATAAGGGGGGAAAATAGCGGTGGTTATAAGTAAATGTTATTTAGATCAGGTGTACTATGTACTTTTTTCTGCAATAAACCTAGGCCGTTATGCGCGACAGTATTAAAGGTGCCGGGACGTCTTCAATAAACCGTGTACCGCTTAGTTTAAATGGCTTTTTAGTCCATGCGTGGCGAAGATAGTTCCACGGTCTTTAATAGTTGTAGATCTTCCTGTATTCAATAACATACACCCTTATCTAGATTTGACAACGTCACACAAATAAACACGGCACTGACCTCAGAACGAACATAGTAACAAAAGGGGGAGAAAGGGAAAAACCAGTCTCGTCCAGTTAACACCCGGGTTAGTCGACTATAACTGGTACCAGAGTGAACACGAAACAGCTTGAAGTCCCAGTTAGGAAGACAACCGGATAAGTATCAGCCTGTATTATTACAGTGTAACCATAGTTGATTTTGTATAACCATATAATCACCCCGAATAGTCAAATTCCGGATTTCTATCACCATTTTAGAATTTTACTTAACTTTAGATATACCACATTTAGCATACACTGACAGTTGCATTACCAACACTGCAACTAAATAATTGTACATATTGTATATATTTTTCACCTGTATTCTCAAACATAGAGATGGGAACAGAGAAAGAACGATCAGAGTCCAAAAATGTATTTTTAGCCTATTTTCAATTTTGAAAAAATAGGCTTATGAGATCACCTTTTGTCCGTGTGTGTGTGCGTGTGTGTGTGTGTGTGTGTGTGTGTGTGTGTGTGAGGTGTGTGTGTGTGTCCCCTAATAACTTTTAAACGGCAGGAGCGATTTCAATGAAACTCGGTAAGTTCATAGCACTATTCCGGGCGACCTCGACCGTGCCCTTCAAATTTTGTTACGTCTTACCAATCCAACATGGAGGCTGTGCGAAATATTTCACCAGCATTGAATATCTGCGAAAATATTCCTGATATCACCGTGGAATTTATTACGGTGATTAAGCGAACTACTAGAAGTTCACCTATGAGACTTTTGAAAAACTGACAACTACAAAACCAACATGGCGGTCACGCAAATTTGCGACTTTTAAATAGACGTTTCTGGCGATTTAACTAACAAAACGCAATAAAACTTGGTACAGTATATGTTTATACACATTGTAATGCACCGACATCTAACTTCGTTCAATAGTTTACATAACCACAAGATGGCGGATGTGCGAAATATTTCACCAGCATTCTATATCTCTGAAACTATTAGCGGTATCACCCTGAAATTTTGTACGGAGATAAAGGGCACTATTGGAAGTTCATCTATAAGACTTTCAAAAACCGGTTAACTACAAAGCGAACATGGCGGCCAAGCAAATTTGAAAAATTTAAGTAGACCTTTCTCGCGATTTAATGCTCCAAACGCAATGAAATCTGGTACAGGAAATGTTTATACACATTGTAATGCACTGGTATCTAATTTAGTTCAATTGTTTACATAACCACAATGTGGCGGCTGTGCGAATATTAATATTAAGTTTTTTTTTGTGTCGTAATCATGCGATCGAAGTGAAAGTTTGAATAATGAACCTACGCAATAATTTTCCTTTAATGGTACATGACTCTATGGCCTATACATTTAACAATCCAACATGGCGACCATCCGAAATATTTAGACGGCTCTGAATATCTACGATCTATTATAGCAATCAAACTGTTTTTTTTATGTTCATAGGGTCTATGAACTTAAGTTCACCTCTAGGACTTTAAATAACCTGGTAATCTCAAATCCAACATGGCGGCGACGCGAAATATAAATATTCACATGGACGTTTCTCGTAATTTAACCATCCGAGTGCAGTGAAACTTGGTACAGTAAATCCTTATACGAATGTTAATCCACTGGCATCTAATTTATTTCAATTGTTGCCATAACCAAAATATGGCAGCTGTGCGAAATTTTAAAATCTCCTTGTCACTTCTTGTGTCCTAATCATGCGATTGAAATTTGAATGCTACACGTACACAATAATCTTCATGTAACAGTACATAACTCTAGGACCTACATATATAAAATCCAACATGGTGACCATCCGAAATATTTAGTCGGTTCTCAATATCTACGAATCTATTACAGCAATTACTTTCAATTCCAAATCCGCCCCCCCCCCCCCCCAGATTCCAGCTTCTAGAACCGCCACTGCGATAGAGCCCAAAATGTCATACAACGAACGTATTCCTTTGAATGCAGCAAACTACAAAGGCGTTCAGTCCTTGTAAAAAATCTGTAGGCAGGAAGCACAAGCTGTTTTGGACACCCTTCCAGTAGTCGGACCTGGGAAGAACCATCCAGAGGAGAGGGACAGCGATATTAAGACGCACTTCACTCTTCATTTCTTCGTCACTCGAAACCTCTCCGAGTATAATAAAGTAATATTAGTATTTTTCCATTTCAGATACACGTCTTCTAAGACAAAGATGAGCAAGAAAAAGAGGATGTTCGAGAAATAATATTAACATTCATATTATGAAACATAACTTCGTTCAATCCTTAGTAAATGGATACTGTCATTAATAAACTGTGTGTAATGTAATAACAGAAATTATTACTATTATTTTGAGTAATCTACACTTTCTATTCCCAGTGATACAGAGAAAGAATGATCAGAGTCAAAGCAGAGGTAAATAAAATGCCTTTTTTTTATACTGCAAGGATTTGCAGTAATAATGTGTTCTGTTATAAGTGTATCACCAACAAGTACATACACCCAACGAAATGTTTAAAATTTTGATATATTCCAAACTGTAATTGTAAGAGCGTTTCAAACTTTAAAAACATTCTGCTTCAAAATGTGGTTTTCCTGACTCTGATCGTTTTTTCCCTGTACCCTTCAGATACTATAGCCTAAGAGTAATGGTTCTGATGATGATCGCTTGACGAACGAATCTGGTCATCCTAGTGTAAGTAATAATCTCATGTTATTTATTTCAGGATTAGGGAATAACCCAGCTCTATTTGGGTACATTCGTGTTGACCGACTGAAAAGCACCAAACGTTTGTTATGCAGCCCTACTAGCGTTATTGTCAGGAAGGTCGATATTTCTCTGCTCGCATCCTGTAGGTACTAATGCAATGCAAGCATATCCTACAAACGATACTGAACACTATTACTTTTCCCTCGATGTGACTACAGACTAGTAAGAGGAAAAAACAATAGTGTTCAGTATCGTTTGCGGGATATGGTTGCAGTGAATTAGTACTATACGGGATGCAGGCAGAGAAATATCGACCTTCCTGACAACACGCGTTATTTGGGTTGCATAAAACAATATTATTAGGGGCAACTGATTCACACGGTAAAATGTGGCGTCTTCGGTGGCGTAGTTGGTAGCATGCTGAGTTTCTATACCCAAGGTCGCCGGTTCAAACCTGGCTGAAATCGTCGGATTTCTTAAGAGCGTTAAAATTCCTCAGTATGCCTTCCTCCGGAGAGGAGTAAAGCCGGCGGGCCCATGTCATAGATTTATGGCGCGTAAAAGAACCTTCCACTAACTACACTTGTGTGAAGCCATAATTTGTAAATTAGGCTCGATTAATGCTCTTAAGTTCCAACGTTCGTCACCGGGCGCATGTTGCGATGGCACCCAGTAGTACCAAAGTTCACAGTGAACCCGAGGGGGTCATGCTGACTGATATCGAACGTGGATCTCGGAGATAAGTTGAGCTCAGAAGGAAGGTTCCACCAGGGAACGAACCCGAGATCTGTTGAGGGAGTTTCGCTGTAAAAACCCCTAAATGAAAGTATATGTTTAATCACTGGTGTGATATCAGTTGATACTGGCATTATTTAGTGAAATAATGCAGGGAAAATGAGCGGAATACAACATTATCGAGCATTATCGGACTACATGGAGTAGGCTATGCTGGACTTGAAACACAGAAGTGCAGAGTTTGACAGTTTACTAATAGCCCCAGAATTGTGGGAGGAGACCCATGGAGCCCTGTCAATCTCGCTGACCTAGTTAAGTCGTCTGGAAGAGGTCGGGGGGTTGAATAATGACCCAGTTCTTCCCCGTTTGAGAATAAAACCAAGAAGGGAGGGGAGAGATCCCAAGGAAAATCATTGATTACTCGTGATTGGAGCAACGCAATGACATGAGAGTTGCACACAGGTGAATCTTTAGCCAGGAGGCTAATTTTAGAGCCATTAAACTGGGAAATCAAGGCATATTTAATGGAGTGCGTAAGAACACAGGAATATGGATGTTCGCGGCAGGGTTTGACTATGTCGCCGGGTATTTCCACTGGAAACCGCGTCCCCACGCCATGGAAAAAGCAATTAATATTAATTAATTGGCCGATCGATCCTTCAGCACGCAGATAGTTCTGGGATCAGTGAAGAAAAAGGAACCCGATGAGCATTGTTTCGAGAACAGAATCATGCTGGGAGAGGAGTCGATATAGCGCGGGAATTCTAGGTCTACTTTTTTGTGTGAAACGGATATAAGGGAGTAGACCCTTGGCAGAAGACAGTTGTCGGCAGTTTTGGAAGAGACTCGAGCGCGGAACGTATGTCGCTCTGGCTCAGGAAAGGACGCTCAAACAAAGAATTGAACACTTTAGTTATAATAATTATATTCGCCGTGCAGTGTAATGCACCAAGTGATAAGATAATAATGCATAGTCAGGAAGTAATAAGAAGTACGGTAATCAACGAACTTTATTGTGTGAAATGCGTATTACCGAAGTCAAGGAAGGAGGCCCGGACTTCAACTTGGGAAGCCGTGCAGTAAAACCTTTAGTAGGCTTTTATTAAGGACAGTCGAGCTGCATGTGTAGGCGGCAGTACGAGCAATGGTTTATGTTCACATAGGAAGTACCGTGTGATATATTGTTGCAGAACTATTGAATGTATTAATCTGTGTAAAGACTATGTACAATGTTAAGCGCAGTGTATAATATATTGATTGGTTATACATGTCTTATTACGTCGGACTGCGCTGGGAGAAACTTTATGAAGCATTTGGTGAAATGTCTTAAGAATACCAAATAGTAACGCTCAGGACGAAAGCAAGCATATTTATGCAAAGCAGGAAGTTTATCGTAGGATAATTGATAGACTGTTGGTGAAACCGTAGGCAGATGAACCAGACTTTCAATCAGGAGTTGGTAGGAGCATGGAAGATGCCGTCAATACCTGTAATTCTGATATTTTGCCAGGGAATTTCAACCAATGAAAAGTGTAAAAAGTGACGTGTGTTATGTATAAATCATATGTGAAATATCTTTTAAATTAATGGTATAATAAGTGTCATAAAGTGTCATGTGTTTTGGAAGCAATAGCTTCGTCATAGAAATGGAAAGTGCCGTGTGCTTGGTGAAAGAAATGTATGATAAAATGTGTATATTCAATATGCAAATGTCGCGCTAACTCTACAAATGGCAGGCGACATTGGAGTATATGAGTGGTTGGAGCCACCAGGATAAGCCTAAGATGTGAGTACCCCACAAATTATGATTATATAGAAGTATAGCCCACTGCATGTAATGTGATTTCAGAATTATAAAATGAATGCCAGTAAGAATCAGTATTAGGAGATAGACCCTCCAGGTTTAATTGTTGTTGTGTTGATTTAGTAGAGTTGAGATGTTGTTATACATCAGTGAGTGGATTAATCGTTACCACTATTAATAAAATGGCAAATCAGTTATGTAAACTTAACGTAACGAACACGGATGTTCGGTTGTTAAGATGGTTATGTTGTGTCGGATTATGGTAATTTATGTCAGTGAGAATAATAATAATAATAATAAATAATAAAAGGTATGAATGAATACATCAGGTAAAATGTTGTAAGCTAGGAATATTTACGCTAATTGGAAGACTTATCGATCTAAGCAGTAAGATTACATTAAGGGATGAGAAAAGAGTTTAATATCAGAATATATTGTGTTAATGGGAATATAAATTATGCAAGGAAATGGAAGAGCTTTCTAGTGAATTGAATTTGCAGCTTGTGTAAAAGCTTATAGAGTAATTGATAGATTTCTCTTAATAATTAAAGGACGAAGATCATAATATCAGGTCATGGAACCAGGTAATCTATTCGACGTATGAAATCTCGTATAGCCGTGGGCATACTGAGATATGTACTTTGTGCCAGAGTGTATTTAGTGATTGGACCCTAACTCTGATGGTGGATATGGAATGTTCCGGGTTCGAATCCTGTGATAGGTGAGAGGAGGACGATGGACACCTCTGCACCCTATCTGATCGCCCGAGAACTTATTATTGAGTGATTCGGCTCTAGTGAAGCGAATCTTATGGACGGCAGCATGTGACTGACCACAGCATTTATTATGATACCGGTTGTCCAGATCGACCAATGTTTTTATGAATCTCGTGCCTTCATGTTGAAATGGACCTGTTGGTGCCAGTTATTATTAATATCCTAAGGTTAGGAATAAATATTTAAGCTCATCCAGGATCTATTGCATAATATTCAGTTTAAATCCATTGGGATATGTGCGTCATTGTGACCACGGTATTGTCTTTAGAATCTTATACTGCTTGGGGAGATATAAGCCAAGAGACAGGAATTCGGGGAACGGTTTACTGCGGTAACCTCACTCCACTCCATTGTATACCAGCCTCTCGAAAGGGGGCTGAGCTGTCAAGCGAACCGTGAAGGTTAAGGTTTAAGAAAAGGGTGGATTTTAGACCCTGTTAGTAACATGAAAGGAAACATTGTTATATTGAGTAATGAAGTCATGTGGTTTAAGAACACATTGGTAATTATAGATCACCCTGATGGTTCATGATTTTAGCAATCTAACGAATGGTTGGAAGTTGCATTTTCACTGTCACTGACGCCTATTTCAGAAGTTGGTTACTTGACGCCACAGGCTACGCTCGCAAGGGTAGCTTAATAATACCATCCGACACAGCAATAACGAAAGTTTTGAAGATGAAATCACAACGGCATGCAGTGGAACTATAAATAGAGAGAAGTGTAGGGGATATTTACATAATTATGGAGTTGCACGTAGATTGATGTGCAACACCTGAATAGGCTAATGCATGTAAAGCATTTGGTGGGAAGAGAGGGATCTAACACACACGGTACACATAATTGTCAAAGTAAGACAAGGTTTAAGAAACAAGTAATTTTGTGAAATTAAAGAAGTCACATTAGATGACAGAAGAGTAAAAGTACAGTTTTGTTCATGAAAGTTGTATGTGCATCAGCGCACTAGAGTGAAGTGTGAAGTCAATATAAGGGTAAAGGTTTCTGTAATGATATGAGTTTATTATGATAATATTATGTTAATATTAGTGGATTGCGGAAGTAATTTTGTTTGATTTTGTTTTATGTTTGTTGGGATTGTTTTTATATGTTTGAAGCCATGATTTTAGTACTGAATTAAAATCTTTAGAATAGAGTTGTGCCTTATTATTGTAGAGTTGATACCTTTTAGTCTCAAATCCAAAATATGCTACTGCTCAATGGGGGAACGGTACACGCCTGAGACCTGACGCTAGCTGGAGGCGGAAGCATATTTTCCATGGAGATGATTCACATGGGTACAACAGCTAGGTGTCGTGGATGGTAGCATTTGGTAGCAAAAGTAGGAACTACTTGAAATTATCGTCTGCAGTCCTTACTTGAATTAAAACAGATAACACACACTAATACAGCCATCACAATTAACACCGGTTATCAGACAGATTCTACACACACCCAAAGTACACGGGGCTGCATGACCGCGTTGTCACAGCCCCTAAACTGAGGAACTAACCAACCAACCCCGTATAATTGTGTGAAAATTGTAGTTTTTAGACTTTAGATATTAACGTTTTCTTCATGGAATTGTTGCCGCGGTTATTAATTGGCTAACTGACGCGTCATCCTCGAGTATGGAAGAAGGTTTCTCAAGTTAGAATTCACTCCCTGAATGAAACCTCTGCTTGAATCATCTTACACGCATACTCTCACGCTAGTCTCTGAGTTCCAAGGCATTTTTAACTTCTGTACGCCACCTTTGAAATGTCCTACACTGTACGGGATAAACGTCGGTAAAACGGCAATAATTTCTGTGTCAACTGTTGTTGTAGAAAGTTAGTGTCATACCTAACTATGAATTCAAACATTTCATTATAAAATTTAGAACACAATTTGAAGATATTTATTTATGTAGATGAAAACAGATAAATCCACTGTTGCAGCACACTCGGAGACACCGAAGTTCTGTCCAGAATGGTGTCTTATCATGCCAGGCTACAAAGGGAGGCCATTGAAATCCTGAAGCATACTAACAGCTTCAATCTTAAGGAGGAAGCAGAACGTGTGAACAGAGCTTGGATTCCAGTCCTTAATCCCCTCAAGCCTGCCCTCACGAGAAGATGCAACAGAAGAGCAGCCCTGTCCTTGATGCATTACTTTTATGTGGTACGCCGTTGCTATGGTAGCCTCTATGTGTGGGTTGTTGACTGTTTATATATCTTCTGTTTACTTGTTTTACCTCGCTTAATGAGACCTGTGAACATGCTGAACGCAGTCTTCGGCGAAACGTCAGGACGACAACATGGCCTTAGAACACGGCCTATAAGCCCGCGAAACAGAGATTCCTACTGAATATTGTGTTTTCTACTGTCAGACCAAAGCACTCTGTGAGGAAGACATTAATGTGATTAAAGAAAATATTCTCCAAAATTTGACGTAGAATTCTTAATACAATTGACATGGAATAAAGGAATTCTTTTCTCTTAGCAATATGAGACTGAGGATAGAGTCTCATTAAGGGAGTGCATTCTCTCATCCTCTATCAGTCTCGCCACGTTGAAATATCGACCACTACGCAACCATCTCGTTATTATCTTCACATTCCACATTCCACATTCCTGCAGTCTGCAAGTGTATGTCGGTCAGAGACTACAATGTAACAGCTAGAACTTGAACGTTTGTCGCAACACCCCTGTGAATTATTTTCTGCGCACGAACATTCTTTACTCGAGTTCACTGATTTGCGCCATTTGCTTTTATAGCTTTCATTTTTCTATCACACTTCTAAACAAGTAGTTCCGTGAAGAACTATACAGCCTATTTTCATATATCCTACTTATATTAATTGCCTCTATCAACATACAACATTTCAGTTTGATTGCTGTAATAGATTCCTGGATATTGAGAACCATCTACATATGTTGGATGTACGCCATGTTGGATTTGTATATATTGTACAGCCTCCCAGGGGTATGCACCCCTTGGAGTCCATCCCCCCGGCATCTGGCTAAATCCCCTAAATGGCAACCCTTGGAAAGCCGGCCCAACATCCATAAAACTTAGCAGGGACAGCTTGCCACTCTAAAAGCAGCCCAGTCCTTGCGCAATGGTTACACATACCGACATAATATTAACTGGGCCAGCAATGCCAACACATGCTGACAACATAACGCCAGAGGGTATAAGAAGGCATCCTAATGAGGTCAGAGGATCTCTCCATTGTCAGTGCTTCATCGAGACGGCCCGAGGCTACGCTGGTGTCAACCGAGGTGAGTCAGTCAATCGTGTTCAGAGTTCCTACTTATGTAACCTGTGACCCACAACTTGTATTACATTGTGAACATAATTTCATTCCCTACAAGGGACTCACACTCAGAATCACAGACCAATAAATACTTGGTCAACATATCACACTAGCATTACTGTTTATACGCCTTTTTACATCCCAACGCCCTTCCTTACTCCCGTCACGGTAAGACGTGACAGACGGTAGCCCAATAGCGCTAACTCAGGTACCTTTGTGTTCCCCGAGCCGACTCGGCTGCCAGCAAGCAGCGCGTGCCACTCGGCTGATACGAACAGAGTCAGTTACATAATAAGCAGTCAGCTGAGCTAAGCGACCAGCACCGCGACCCTGTGCATTGGGTCCCATCCCTTCAAACACTACTACATTATTTATAGGAACGCCCCCTAGTTCCTAGCACACCACAACACTCTACACTGGTCAGCTTACCCTAACAAGGGAAGCTACCCTTTTAGGCACCACCTTATAAATTAGTACAACAACTCTCCCTTTTAGATCCACCCCCAAATTAGGGATCTAAAACACTGGTGGAGGCGGGGTACTACGCATAGAGAAAAGGACTCAACCACCGAGCCCTCGTAGTTAAAACGACCCCTTCCGTACCGCAAAAAGCCAAGCAAATTAGTGAGAAAATTTTTCCCCCAGACAAAAAGCACCATTTTTTTGTGTGCTCCAAACTAGCTACACAGGGGAAATTCTTAATAAACCAACCCCCTAGCCCCATACAGAATCAGAGAAATATAAGAATACACTGTCAAACACGCACAGATTTTTTTTTCACATACACTCCATTCAACATGGCCCCCCTATACCGCCTAGCTGTGCTAAGGAGCATTGGGGAGTACCAGGAATTAATTGCCTGGCACAGAGTTTTTGAAACTAGGCAGGACTACCTCAGAAGGTTTCAGCAGCTCCTGCACGCCCAGTACATGCGGATCATAAGAGCCCTTGTCCGGCCACTCCGCAGTGCTAAGAATCGCAAGATTCGGGCGAAAATCCCCACCCTCCGCACACAAATCATAAAAGCACACTGGCAACTACACTGTCGACACGAGTTTATGTTCCAACAATGGGAAACACTCATCACGGAACACAGACGGATAGGGACTCAGGACACAAAAGTCGCTGAACAGGCCATATGCCTCAATAGGCAGTACACCCAAATTTGGGATGAATACCGTGAGCTCCAAGCCAACAAGGCCATTTTTGAGTTCATGGTAGGGCCACCAGCCCACCCGAGAGAGGACATAAGCGTGGATACGCTGACTCGACAATTTGCGAGGATGTCCCTCTCGCCACGTACTGCCACAGAATGGAAGGAGTTCGCCGTGGCCACAGTCAAGAAGACGGCCAGGTTAGGCTCCAACTTACTACAAAATAAACCTAACACAAACACACGTCCTTCAGCTCCGGATCGGAAGGCAATTTTGCCAAACCGAGGGGCAGAGCCTAGAACAATCCCCTCGGAACAGAGGGATGAGAGGGAGTTGAAGCCAGGGCCATTAAACACACACGATATGACAAGAAAACAAAGGGACGTAACCACGTCATGGGCAGACGACGTAGAGCCCGCCCTTCAGTACATAAAGCCTACATACACCCACACAGATAGGCTAGCGCAATGGCAGGAGTCTGCCGTGGCCAAAGGCCGAAAAGCGGTCTGACTACAAGCCACCACATTGCTAGGCCAGACACAAGCCATTAAGCGACCTTTACCGCCAGTTCAAAGGGCAAATTTGCCAGAACGAAGGCGAACACCGATATTAGGCCCTCAGGATGCACGATATATGCACGAACATTCTGACCAGGCATTACCACACAGTACACGGGGATTAGGAAAAGTGTTATTACCTACCCCACAAAACCAAGCAGGCCAAAACACACACACTCCCGTAAAATCTAATAGGGCAGCGTCAAGCACAATTAGGCCCTCGAATACAGGTACACTCAAACCTATAGACACGCGCTACGGTGGAAGTAGGCCAAAGCTTACTTTGCTAGAAATTCCGCCGGAAGGTAGCAAAGGAACACCCCAGTGGATTCCAAAGGCCTATAATCTGATAACAGGGCAAAACCCTTCACCTTTCTGAGCACTGAAGCTCGAAAGAGGATAACGACTTCCACCAGGGCCACAGAAACAAACCAACATCGCTAACACCAACATTATAGGCCACATAAGTTCTTTCACACGGGGGCGATAAGAAAATGGTCCAACAAGTACATAATAAACATAAAATCGCATATTTTTCTTTCTTATTTTATGTATATACAGTGCAATATAGCCAAATTAGAAGGAACAATTCTAAATCCTTCCAGCTTTTTTTTCGGAACCATGGCATTTTTCTCTCAGGCCATCAATGGTTATTGGGCGAAGTGGGTAACGCCATAACGTAAAGTCTCTAATATGCTAAGCCAAGTGGAAGCCAAGCAGGCTTCAGGCCGAAAAAGAGATCTTTTGAACACAACTTAAGCATAAAATCACAGCATAAAGCTTAAGTGAGTCTTTCTAAGTAGAAATGACTAAACGTTCTATGTTAGGGTTCCACAGTTTGATAGATTCTCCTGGTGCGGGCGAAAGCCGTAGGTGTGGCAGGAATTAAGAATCTCAAACTAACTTCAAAAATTTGGTGAGGTGTGCTTTAACCAACTGAAAAGCCCAATTGCACACCGGGACGAGACACTGTCATTTTGGTGAGTTACAATTACTTTGAAGGGCAGGTTTGACTCCCATAGTGCACTGGCTTTGCTCGTGACGTGGATACAAGTGTATCAATTACGTCTTGCAATGGCCTTCCTAATGTGTACTAGACAGTGTCGGTAGATTCCCCTGAGACGCAACCAGATTACAGTAGTACTCACGTTACCAAAATGGTAAATACTACACTCAGGTCCCAAGCACCATTTTTTTTATTTTTAACATTTTTTATAGTGTTCACGACATAATTTTTAGAGACTATCGCCACCTGCTATTATTTTCTTTCAAAGTGCTCTCTTAATCCAGAGCGGGGCATAGCTCATTTTTTTTTCTATGACGCAGGCATTAGGCCCGATGAAAGAAAGGTGGCCAAGTTAAACATATATATATATTTAATACATAGGTACACGTAAAGGCGGAAATACTGCCAGAAGGAAAGGAAGTAATCCCACGGGCAGGCGTGAAAAGAGGGCCAAGAAATAGCCCACTGACCGCGCCGGGATACGATCCTAACACCCCACAGAACTGTCCCGGAGACACGCGGGCATAATGACATTTCGTACCATTGGAGGGACATAATCGAACCACGGTACAGTAACACAAAATCTGGGGACGCACATGTAGTCAATGGAAGGTTCTTCTACAAGTACGGCCAACGCGTATGAGATTTCCAAAGTGAAATGCCATGGCCTGTGGTTTGGATTCCAAGTAAAACGGAAATCCCGTGCCTCATGATCTCCAGATACGGTCACGTTAAACCACAAATTCCCCTCTTTTCTGTCACAATGCGAAAAGCACTCATCACAGTCACAGCGAGTAAGCGATTAAAAACACATGTGCCGGACATACAGCGTTATCAAGACAAGTAACGAGCGTGCGCGCAGGACATTGTAATCCGATACCGCCATACTCAGCAATAACGCAGGCCTCAGTGATAACCTGCACGCTTACAGACAACAGCTCTCAGAGCAGAGCGCACGGCATCATTCACGCCCGATTTAGAGACCCTATATCTTCCAAAATTACACTACAAGGGGAAATCAAAAACGTACAAACTCTACACAGGTATGCATGCTTTCATTTGCGCATTGCACATCCACGGGAACGTGCCATATTATATGCGGCACGGAAATGATCACACCAAGTCTTTACAGACAACCGGATTCGAACCCATGACCACACACCACACTCGTACCAAAAACTAACTATCCAATGGTATTTTTGGTACACGGAACACAAGCAAAAACCACACTGGGAAAGCCCCAAGCCCTGGAACACAACGCAAACATAAAACACAGAGAATGACATAAGGTCACGGGTCTGAGTTCCAGTAAAAATTTAGACACAAAGGAGAACAGCTATTCAGGCGTCCAATCATACTGAAATTGGCCCATACAAATGCATGAACAGGGAATACTACATTTCCTTCCACCAAAAGCCAGACATAAAATTTCGAATTACACCAGGCATAGAGGATACATTTCACAGACACAGGTAGGACAATTTCGCAAGACACAGGTCTTAGGGAACAATGGCCATACAACGTCATTACCTAACTAGAACGAATTGCTACATTAAGCCGCTAGGAATCTAAAACAATGACCACACTTGCATACGTGCAGAAAAAGCACATACCAAATGCTGACAGCAGACTATTTACACTGCAATACTGCGGTGACGAGACACTATTGCGTAGCGCCAGTGACCGTGAAATCACAAACACATAACAATTATAACACCATACATTTTTCCCCACACTGCAAAAAAACATTTGGCAATGGACAAGACATGACACAGCGGAACTTATCTTGGGCCTATAAGGGCACGTTCGCAAAGACGTCGGCAAGCCACGGGCGCATTCTGCCCACACAGGCGATACATATTACGACTTGGCCTGCAACAGACCAACCGTCCGCGTGGTGTAGCGGTACATAGTCACACACACGCACTCAACAATTAGGAGCAAACACAGACAAGATCTCCCCCCTAATAACTTCTCTTATCAATCGCAAGGCATAGGAGTCATTACAGATGACTAGCACATGACCAGTCGCATTACGACCACTGGCCACATCTACACTGCAAATGGCCGACCAGATTAGGTCATGCAGCTCTACTATCCCAAGGCGCGGATAGAAAGCCAACATGGACCAAGGGAGGATGACAGGAGAACAGGCTACCAGCGTACCACCTTACTCCCTTCCCATAACCTTCTCACGCCCAACATAAACAACGCAGACATAGCTACACGACCAAAAACAGCTACACTACATACAAAGTACACACAAGGGGTTGATGGACTTCATGCGTCTAAAGAGCAGGCATGCTACGCCTTGCGTCCCGATGCTAACACCTGAGTATTAGGGGTGGCTCAGCAAACATTCAATAAGCATAATGCGCCTCTCCAAATGAGAGAGGAGGCCATAGATATATATTAACCATTCTTTAGTACTTAAACACTCCCGCATGAAAGGAACATATTGGTATTATGCCCCACCCCACACCTATCCGTACATGAAGGCAGAAACTTCATATCCAGACACATGCATGAGTATCCCATCCATTTACCAGGGATTTTAATATCAAACCTGCATGAACTTTCGTATCTTTGCAATCCCGGGAATTACCTCCCCACTCCACTCACTATAGAAGCATCCCAGTGGCATCACCGGTTTCAGGCCACCACTAACGTGGAACCCAAAGGTGCGCAAACCCTTCCTACCATACTTTAAGCCCACTCAACAAATAACTACCCCCAAGTCCTAATAACAGGGTACCTGACATTACAGACCCTACTAACACCTCCATTAAGGTAAAGAAAGCATTATTGCTGGAAAGCTGACATAGCGATGGTAGACCAGAAGTAGCCTATGTACTTAGAAGATCTACAACCCCGCAACACTGGAAATATTTTACATTTTACACAGAGATTAAACTATTTACACAGGTTACGCCACATATTTTTTTTTTTACAAAGGAATCTGATACGATCTGATTGTTGACAACGGTGTAAGCCGAAGGTCAGGAGAACCACACTTTGAGAACTGGGGAAGGCGATGTGGACCCTTCCCCAGTTGGCTCGACAGCGCGGCGACCTCACTTAACTGACGACCAGACCAAACAGACGAACTACGTAAGGTCAAAGCATTCGGGACCGGACACGGGCAAACATCGAGATCTAGGGGTGCATATTAGCCCATCCCCCTTATCGGAGAAGGTTATACCCACTATGTGTCACGGTCATCGAAGCCGAGATCTGCAGGGTGACTTTCTGAGGATGGCGGGAGAAATAGCTCACTCAGCGCCGGCCTCGGGAACTATCCCTAGAGACGACCCATATTATGACTAGACTGTTAGTTAAATTTACATAAGTAGGGCTTCCATAGCGGGAAGCAAGACTCCTGTGCGTTGGAGCAAAACACACTGCGGCCGATACAGGCGAAGAGGACTCCCCGGACGCTCACTTCCCGGAGGACACATGAATCATTACTATTGCGGCCGATACAGGCGAAGAGGATCCCCCGGACGCTCACTTCCCGGAGGACATATGAATCGTTACTATTGCGGCCGATACAGGCGAAGAGGATTCCCCGGACGCTCCCTTCCCGGAGGACACATGAATCATTACTATTGCGGCCGACATAGGCGAAGAGGACTCCCCGGACGCTCCCTTCCCGGAGGATATTATGCCATTGGACCACAATGTCCAATGCACACATAAATGGCGACGCAGCGGGCAGTCAATGGGCATTAAGAGAGGGGCAGTGCGCGCACCTCATAGGAGCCAAGTGGGCGGCTCAACTACGATAAATCGGAACAGCAAACGGTCATGAACAAGGAAGTTACAGCGGGCGAAACGGTTAGCTTAGTGGCACCGTAAGCCGCCTGCGAATAGATTAATACTAGTAATAGACGTCGACACCTAGAGTTAAGGGGACGGAATCTAGCGACCCTAGAGACAACCGGTGTTTCTGGGGCTCGTGCGGGTGGTGTCCTGGGGATTTAATTGCCCCAGGCGATCGTCCTAGGCCAAATTTAGTTGTAAGACGGTTGCATTTGACACGCAACCTAGGATTAAGCAAATTTATTCACCGCTGTTGCCAGGTATGGCGCAGCACATTTCGGCAATAGATTAAGGCAACCCTCTCGGCTTAGAAATAGCATTTTTTTAAATTATAAGACCATAATTAAGATAGATAGTATTAAGTAACGCCGGTCGGCTCCTGATGACCGCCAAACCCGGCATCAGGGTAAGGCCGACAATGCACTATAATATAGGATAATATATAATATAGTACAATAGGCATAATCAAAGTGGAATATATCGGCACCCGGTAACCACAATTCCGCTACCGGGGTAAGACCAACTATATATTATTTACGGCATCACGGCACCGTATAGGGTAAGCCCGGGCATGCAGCTAATTAACATTAATCATGCTATTTTTTCAGAGAAAGAAGAGCTTCAGCCAGTGAAAACTATGACACAGGAAGCGACATAGAGAATATGTCATACTAATATGTTTTTTCTAAACCTCGCCATTTTTTCACAGGCATCGCCACCAGATACAGGAAACTGGTGACAGGAATTTCACTACCATATAGCAGTGTCATATTATTTACGGCATGCCATGATTGTGTACTATTTTTTTTATTTTATATACGTCAACTTGCACTAATCCCGACACACTCTCAAACACTCACCACATTTTTCTTTTTCAGCTACACACTCCAAAAAAAAATCTGCACAGCAGGACTGGTGCCTGTGGGGTACCAGGCTTACTGGCAGATCTACTAAATAGAAACACATAAAGCGTCAAAATGCGACGCAGATTCCGACAATGAGGGCGCAACCGATTTGTGGCAGTGACTCTCATTGTCAAGTGTGAAAGCATTCACCCACAGAGGATGCTTCACAGTTTAAGTATTAAGAATACATGCAAGCGGTACGACCACTATACCGTACCAAGAAGTGGCCGTACAGGATCAGCCGTGAGACGGCAAGCGTACGTACAGACGGGTAGCGTGCACGCGAGGTACCTCACAAAAACTAGAATTATAAGGGATTAGCGCACTTAAGTTAGACATAAGGTTATTGTAATTCATAATTTTTAAGGATAAACTTCATACAATTATTCCACTAGACATAAGGTCATTGTAATTCATAATTTTTAAGGATAAACTTCATACAATTATTCCACTGGAAAGCGACAATATTCCTAAATGTCAGAATCGCAACATAGTACATTAAACACTATATATTTTTGTTTGTTTATCAAGATGCCAATGTACATAATGTGTATGATTTGTCTTCTTTCATTTTTCCTTCTTCTAACTTCCCCATTTGTCAGGGTGTTCCGTTTTTTCCCAAACCAATAAACGTCTTTTGAAGATTTCCCTTAAATTATACCCTGGAACACCCATTTTTCTATTTTCTTCTACCTTTCTTAGTGCAGGGAGCACTTTTTCCCTAAGATGGGGCGGACGACGCAATCATCCGTTCGGCCCTGGGTTTTTCCTCCCTGCACAACTATGTAACACATCACCATCAGAAACCATGTTTTTTTTTTGAAACTAGCCATATGCCAGCAACAGCAAGGGCAAAAAAAAATTTTTTTTACATGTCAAATTTCTTTTACTGTCAAATTTTTCTCAAATGTCAATTTTTTTTAATGTCAATTTTTTTCTCGATGTCAAATTTTTCGCAATGTTAATTTTTTTTGTTTTGTTAATTTCCTTTTTCACAATGTCAATATCAGCGTATACATATATCTGTAAATCCCATAACCCTCCCCTCTGAACACGGGCTGACCTCACACCCACACTTCGATACGACACCACCAGGAGATACGAGGGGGTTTCAAGGACCACTACGTCAACGCCCCAACCTCCAGTTCCGTTCCCGTTCGCGAGGACGCGAACAAATGAAGGAAGACGCTTGTACAGCCTCCCAGGGGTATGCACCCCTTGGAGTCCATCCCCCCGGCATCTGGCTAAATCCCCTAAATGGCAACCCTTGGAAAGCCGGCCCAACATCCATAAAACTTAGCAGGGACAGCTTGCCACTCTAAAAGCAGCCCAGTCCTTGCGCAATGGTTACACATACCGACATAATATTAACTGGGCCAGCAATGCCAACACATGCTGACAACATAACGCCAGAGGGTATAAGAAGGCATCCTAATGAGGTCAGAGGATCTCTCCATTGTCAGTGCTTCATCGAGACGGCCCGAGGCTACGCTGGTGTCAACCGAGGTGAGTCAGTCAATCGTGTTCAGAGTTCCTACTTATGTAACCTGTGACCCACAACTTGTATTACATTGTGAACATAATTTCATTCCCTACAAGGGACTCACACTCAGAATCACAGACCAATAAATACTTGGTCAACATATCACACTAGCATTACTGTTTATACGCCTTTTTACATCCCAACGCCCTTCCTTACTCCCGTCACGGTAAGACGTGACAGACGGTAGCCCAATAGCGCTAACTCAGGTACCTTTGTGTTCCCCGAGCCGACTCGGCTGCCAGCAAGCAGCGCGTGCCACTCGGCTGATACGAACAGAGTCAGTTACATAATAAGCAGTCAGCTGAGCTAAGCGACCAGCACCGCGACCCTGTGCATTGGGTCCCATCCCTTCAAACACTACTACATTATTTATAGGAACGCCCCCTAGTTCCTAGCACACCACAACACTCTACACTGGTCAGCTTACCCTAACAAGGGAAGCTACCCTTTTAGGCACCACCTTATAAATTAGTACAACAACTCTCCCTTTTAGATCCACCCCCAAATTAGGGATCTAAAACAATATGTAGGCCGTAGAGTTATGTACTATTAGATGAAGATTATTGCGTAGGTTTATTCAATCGTATGATTAGGACACAAGAAATAACAACGAGATTTTAAAATTTCGCACAGCCACCATCTTGAGGTTATGAAAACAATTGAAATAAATTAGATTTCAGTGGATTAAAATTTGTATAAGCATTTACCGTACTAACTTTCACTGCACTCGGATGGTTAAATCGCGAGAAACGCTCATTTGAATATTTAAATTTCGAGTTACCGTCATGATAGATTTGTGCTCACCAGGTTATTGAAAGTTCCATAAGTGAACTTAAATACCAAGACTTTATCAACATTAAAAAATTCAGTTTGATTGCTGGCATCGATTAGTAGATATTGAGAACGTCTGAATATTTCGGATGGTCGCCATGTTGGATTTTTATATATGTAGGCCATACAGTTAGGTACTATTTGATGACGATTATTGCGTAAGTTCATTGTTCAAACGTTCACTCGGATCGCATGATTAGGACACAAGAAATAGGAACCTAATTTTGAAATTTTGCACAGCCGCCATCTTGAGGTTATGTAAAATACTGAACATAATTTGTTGTCGGTGCATTACAATGTGTATAAAAATTTGCTATACCGTGTTTCACTGCGCTCGGATGGTTGAATCTTGAGAAATGTATATTTAAATGTTTCAAATTCGCTTGGCCGCCATGCTCGTTTTGTACTTAACAGGTTTTTGGAAGTCACATAGGTGAAATTGTAGTAGTGTCCTTTATCATCGTACGAGATTTCAGGGTAATATCTGTAATAGTTTCGGAGATATGGAATGCCGGTGAAATATTTCGCACAGCCGCCATGTCGGATTGGTGCGACATAATAATATTTTAAGGGCACAGACGAGGTCAGACAAAATAGTACTATGACCTCGCCGAGTTTCATTGGAATTGCTCCAGCCGTACTACAGTGGCGGATCCAGACCTTGCGGGGCCCTGGGAGATATGATACGGTGGGGCCCACAACAATAGGAATTAAAAAAATATCAAATCAACTGGAACGTAGTTTCGTAATAATAAAATAAAGAATAGTTACAATAATTTGAATAGGCCTACACTACAGTATCTTTTTAATAATATGAAAGAAACCTTTAAGTCCCCATGAAGAAGATTATGTTAACTATGAAATATTAAAATATTACTTTGCGACTATTTTTCCGGCTAAAGTCTTCTATTATTTTACTAAAATCTAAAGTTGCTAAACGGTCACGGAAGGTCATAGCTGCAATGAATATATATATATATATATATATATATATATACAGTGTGGTCCACCAGCCCCTTATTTTTTTGAGGAAGGCAACCCAACTAACGCGTATATGACAGTCATCCTAAAAACATTCGTACCTGCTCCTTGACGTCCATTGTACAACTTTACCGTTGAGTACATCCTCGCGAATATAGTAGAATTCAATAGTGGCAGTGTTCTTTCAATGACCTCAAATATAATGCATGATTGAAACGATCAGAGCTCCGAATGACACCTTCTTACATTTGGACATGAAGCGCCTACGAATAGACTCAATACGTGCCAGCAATAAACCATGGTTCTCGGTAGCTAAGGTGGCTAAATCAAGAAGTGCTGGAGTAGGTTCGAACCTTGGACTAGTGCATTTTTTTTCTTAATGTCGTTTATTGTGGAAGTATTATGGACGCATATCTATATGTTCCAACGAGTGATTTTTTTATTAGGTCCTGAAAATGACCGTACTTATCCGATGGTACGCAGCCAGATTGGACGTCGACATAATGATCTGTAGAACGAAAGCAAGGTAGCCTATCCTATATATTCAAGGTAGCAAGTGTTCGAAATTTTGGCCACCTTTGTTTAAAGGAAAACTCCGACTCACTCAGACGACCCACGTAACAAATAGATTTGTTATGAGGGTAGGCTCACGAATAAATACATCAGACCGAAACTATAATTTCTTTCGGCGGCGTCTGTGCGAAAAGCGCTTGCTATACACTTACAGTAATAGTTTTTTAGTGAGGTTTTAAGGGGCGGAACTACGAGGTCATCTGCCCCCAAACATACAGTAAATACAGATAATTATAACATTATTGGTTTTACGTCCCTTTTAACTGCTCTGGCATTTAGATACGCCGGGGTGCCGGATTTTACTCCGAAAGGGATCTTCAACGTGAAGGTAAATCTACTGACACGGCTCCCTCGCTTTTGCGCACCCTCAAATGCCAGCTGACTGCGCCAGGATAGGAACCAGCAACTTTCGGCACAGCAAGCGAGAACTTTACCGCTGAGCCTCGTATCAAGGCAGTAATTGCAGAACGTGTCATATTTTGATTCTGGGATAAATATTGAACTATTAACATTCTAATTATCACGATTAGAGTCGCCTCCGTTGCGTAGTAGTCAGCGTGATTAGCTGCCACCCAGGACGACCTGGGTTCGATTCCCGGCTCTGCCACGAAATTTGAAACGAGGTATGAGGACTGGGACGGGGTCTACTCAGCCTCGGGAGGTCCAAATGAGTAGAGGTGGTTCGATTTCCACCTCAGCTATCCTCAAAGTGGTTTTCCGTGGTTTCCCACTTCGCCTTCAGGCAAATACCGGGATGTTATCTACAGTACGGCCACGGCCGCCTCCTTCCCTCTTCCTTGCCTATGCCTCCCGATCGTCCCCTACCTTCCCATCCCTCAAGAGGACCCTGTTCGCTTTGCAGGTCAGGCGACCTGGGCGAGGTGCTGATTCCACCTCCCGAGTTGTATCCCGCAGACAAGATGTTTCAAGCTCCAGGACACTGCCCATAGAGGCGGCAATGATGGGATCCCTCGCTGAGTCCGTGGGAAAACCTAACCTGGTGTGCAAAATCGACTAAAAAATAATAATTTTAACGAATAGTATCCATCCATGGTTTTGAACAGTATTTAGGGAAAATAACCATTTAAATGAGACAAGAAAATAGCTTTCCCTATCGTCTTCGTAGATAATGTGAACAAAGCCAAGTTGAAATCTTGCTGTACGAGGTAGGGAGGGTATAATAAAATAGTTTAAAAGAATTAAAAAATCTGCCGTTGGATAGTCTTGAACCCGGGATCTTCGAAAGAGCGAGCGGGCGCAATAACACTTGCACACATTTCCAACACACTCTCGAGGTTTTTGTTGCGCTTCTTATTAACACGCATGGTAAAATATTCAATTATTACAGTTAGATCCTAAATATTGAATGGAATGCATTCATTCAGTACCTGGCATGTTTTCTAATTTACTTAAAACAAGTTTCGCGACCGCTTTGCGTTAATAAGGCGAAAGAACAGCAAATAATGGCCTCAAATGACAGCCCTTCGGTTTTATTTCATACAACTTAGCGCACAAAATGCCAGCGTGTGATACACTTCGGTCATACAAGCAGGTGTACTGACGAAGAGAACAGAATCATACAGGATTTTGTACCAGCGATCACAGCAGCTTCCTTTCCAGCGAGTGTCGTGTGATACGGGCCAAAAGATATGCTAAGACTTTTTGTTAAAATTTAATAACAAAGCAAGATGTTCGGTAAAGAACGTATAGCCTACTTTCTCCTAAATGCATGGGTATTGTTATAACTCTTTGTCCTTTTCAAGGATTATAATTGATTGTTGGTTGTAGTAGCTTCTTACATACAACGTGCTAAACGGATATTATACATGAATATGATGCGCCCTTTGCTAGTGCTATCTCTGTAAAAATTTCATTCAATTCATTTTCACCGTGTTTGAATTGATATGGGGAATCGATTTGCACACATACATGGCCGTTATCTGTAAACTATTGGGCTGATGACCTTGTGGTTCAGTCAAAAGATGCTTCCCACAAAATGGTATGTTGTTGAAAAATTTGGTAGAGATCAAATTATTAGGTTGGTCGTAATTTGATTTAAGCTTTTAACATTTGGGTGGCCGCCATTCCGTTTTCGTCAAGATGGCGGCGATATAAAACATGACACTGAGGTGGCCTTTGCTAGTGCTATCTCTGTACCAAACTTCGTTCCATTCGGTTTCACCGTGTTTTAAAAGATAGGGGGGATCGATTTGCACACATACATGGCCGCTATACGTACATTATTGGCCTGATGACCTTGTAGTGTGGTCAAAAGAATCTCTATACATAAAGGTATTTTGTTGCAAAATTGGGTAGGGATCAGATTATTAGATTGGTCGTAATTTGATTCAAGCTTTTAACATAAGGATGGCCGCCATTACGTTTTGATCAAGATGGCGGCGATATAAAACATGACACTGGAGTGCCCTTTGCTAGTGCTATTTCTGTACCAAATTTCGTTCAATTCGGTTTCACCGTGTTAGAATAGATAGGGGGAATCGATTTGCACACATACATGGCCGCGATATGCAAACGGTTGGGCTGATGATCTTGTAGTTTGGTCAAAATATGCTTCCCAAATAAAGGTATGTTGTTGCAAAATTTGGTAGAGATCAGATTATAGGTTGGTCGTAATTTATTTAAGCTTTTAACATTTGGGAGGCCGCCATTACGTTTATGCAGCATTCTACCTGCTCGCTCCCAGCACATACGGTCAGGCTTTAACCCTCGCAGCCACGAACACATGGTAGATACCGCACGCTAAACGTGCTTTAGTTACTGTAGCCGTCCCACCTCAAACGTTTAAGTCTATCTCAAAGTCTTCAATCACGGTTTATGGTGTTGATTTAACTTTCTACTAATACAGATCACGTGGCGTAAGCTATTAATTCGAACGTATCACGTGTATGTGTGTTATTTCAAGGAGCAGTAAGTCATTTGTTAGTAGAATGGGCCATAGTATTTGGCGGGGAAAAGTTTAAGGTCGGTTTTTCTTTGCTAGACCCATGACCCAATTACATTGCTGTCACACAGTCACAGCGCAGAGCAATATCGACCATCGGGAGAAATGCGATGTTAGTTGGATTTCATAAAACTAAATAATAAGGGGCGGGTGGACCACACTGTATATATATAAATTAGTTTGAAACGTTTGAAAAGTATAATTAATTAATTAAATTTAAAAAAATCCATGGCGCGGAGACCCCCGGGCCGCGGGGCCATGGGCGGTCGCCCTCCTCGCCCTCCCCTAGATCAGCCCCTGCACACACACGCACACACACACAGACAAAAAGTTATCTCATTAGCCTATTTTTCATAAATGAAAATAGGCTAAAACTGACGTAGCGCTCATGAGTTTCACTACTACAATACTCATATCCCTATTTACTTTTAAACGTAGGATTACACATATTTGTATAGAAATTTTAACTTAAACCCAATTATCAGGATCTGATGATGACCGCTTAATGGTCTAAACGCGTAATCCTAAAATTTCCCCGTAATAACAGTGATTATAAATAACACAATCATGTATTTTTTTCAGGAATGTTACATACCTATTATTCATATCTATATATATAAAGCACAAAATTTGTCTGTCTGTCTGTCTGTCTGTCTGTTATGTATACAAATCTACACCGTTTCACCGATCTGAACCAAAATGTGTATACTTACCCTTTGGAACCCTGCGGGTAACCCCGTCAACATTAAATTTCGGACAGACCACCCCATGCCCTGCATTTAGGCCCTTTTGCACAAATCTACACCGTTTCACCGATCTGAACCAAAAGTTGTATATTTAACCTCTGGAACCCTGCGAGTAACACTGTCCACTTGAAATTTCGGACAGACGACCCCATTCCCTGCATTTAGGCCCTTTGGTCGAAATCCACACCGTTTCACCGATCTCAACCAAAATTTGTATATTTACCCTTTGGAACCCTGCGAGTACCACTGACCACTTAAAATTTCGTACAGACCACCCCATTCCCTGCATTTAGGCCCTTTGGTCCAAATCTACTCCGTTTCACCGATCAGAACCAAATTCGTATTCTTACCCTTTGGTGCCCTGCGAGTAACACTGTCTGCTTGAAATTGCGGACAGACCACTCCATTCCCTGCATTTAGGCCCTTTGGCCCAAATCTACACCGTTTCACCGATCTGAACCAAACTTTGTATACTTACCCTTTGGAAACCTGCGAGTAACACTGTCCACTTAAAATTTCGGACAGACCACCCCATTCCCTGCATTTAGGCACTTTGGCACAAATCTACACCGTTTCACCGATCAGAACCAATATTCGTAAACTTACCCTTTGGTACCCAGCGAGTAACACTGTCTGCTTGAAATTGCGGACAGACCACTCCATTCCCTGCATTTGGGCCCTTTGTCCCAAATCTACACCGTTTCACCGATCTCAACCAAAATTTGTATATTTACCCTTTGGAACACTGCGACTAACACTGTCTGCTTGAAATTGCGGCGAGGCCACTCCATCCCTTGCATTCAGGCTGTTTGGCACAAATCTACACCGTTTCACCGATCTGACCCCAATTTTATATACTTACCCGTAGAACCCGACAAGTAACACTGTTCACTTTAAATTTCGGACAGACCACACTATTCCCTGCTTTTTGGCCCTTTGGCAGAAAACTACACCGTTTCACCGATCTCAACCAGATTTTACATAATTACCCTTTGGAACTCGACGAGTAACACTGTCCACTCGAAATTTCGGACAGACCACTCCATTCCACGCATTTAGGCCCTTTGGCACAAATCTACATCGTTCACCGATCGAAAACAAAGTGTGTATACTTACCCTTTGGAACCCGATGCGTAACACTGTCCACTTGAAATTTCTGACATACCACTCCATTCCCTGCATGTAGCTCAGGAATTCCCCGGGGTTGCCAGCTTCCTAACTCACCAGTCATGAGCCCTTGAGGGTGTACCAGAAGTGGTGGGTCTACACACACCCTGCCTCTTTGAGGGCCTTGAGCAGAAGACAGGAGATATTATGAAAAGGAAAAGAAGGCAGACCCCTCGAAGAATGAGGGTATCAGGAAAGATGAGACAAAGCCAATTAAGGCGGGAAATTGAATGACTCAATAGCCCTCGGATACCCTATTACAGTCTGGGTCGGAAGAGAACAAGAGTTGACCAAGGGAGGCCGACAGGAAAGAGAACTGAAATGAGCCCGGCACCAGGAAGTAGAAGCGATGCCAGACTCAGCTGGGGTTCCGTGGTCGCCAACCCACGTCCCACAAGTTGTGAGACCCTGGGGGGGGGGGTCAGTTGTGAGAATAGCTTGCTGATTCATCGTGAGGTGACTTGAGAGTACTTTCCTGAGCCCGCCGTGTTATCTCCTGCTGTCTATGCTGATGCCAGCACAGGGCCGTTGCGAAACAGTGAGTGATTCCCGGTCAATCTGTATAGGACGGGGAACCCCGAACGTGTGTCATCATATTTCGTCATCATCTGCGATCATCTCAGGTTCGTGCAGCTTGGACCTATATTCTTTGTCTTTGCCGAGCAGTACGTTCTTACACTAGACGCATCCAGTACAGGCCTAAGCCAGAAAATAAGGTTGAGACTTTGGAAGACATCGAAGCTAGACACCTGAATTACCTATATCAGTTTTAAAATAACACCATGTTCGTTTAGTAGTCATTTTTTCATTACCTTATTATTATCATCATAAGTGCAAATGACCTAGATGTTACGCGCATCATACCAATAATCACCGCCGCATAAAGTCTTTCTCGAATGTGATTTTTAAAATATTTATTTTTGGTTGGTTGGTTCTTAAGTTTAGGGGCTGCGACAACGCGGTCATGTAGCCCCGTGTACTTTGGGTGTGTGTAGAATCTGTCTGATAACCGGTGTTAATTGTGATGACTGTATTAGTGTGTGTTATCTGTTTTTTAATTTAAGTACAAACTGCAACTTAGAATTCTTCAAATAGTTCGTACTTTTGCCGCCAAGCGCCACCGTCAACGACTACTAGGCCAAGTTCGGAACTTAGCTACTAGACGCCACTGCAGTCGGCTCTTGGCAACGGACGTAGACATCTATGAGCGTTGTTTACCAATCCAATTTAGCTTCACACAGATGTAATTAGTGGAAGGTTCAATAACATGCCATAAATCTGACATGGGACCGCCGGCTTTACTTCCCCTCCGAAGAAAGGCATACTGACGGATTTTTAACGCTCTTAAAATATCCGACGGCTTCGGCCGGGTTTGAACCCGCTATCTTGGGCATAGAAGCTCAGCATGCTACCAAATACGCCACCGAAGCCGCCATATAGTTATTTTTATTACAGTACATTGTGTACATTATACGTTGAAGTGTCAATTCAATACCGGTAGTAGTTTCCCTTATCATCCTCATCATAAGAGCAAATGACCTACAGTAGATGTTACGCCCATTACACCATTAATCACCACACACAATAAGTCTTCCTCGCCTGTGAATTTTGAAATATGTATTTCTATTAAGGTAGTTTGTAAGTTTGACGTGTCAATTCAACAGTAGTTTTTATTATCATCCTTATCAAAAGGGCAAATGACCTAGATATTACTCCCTCATTGTCTTTGGGGGCAAATGACTTAGATTTTAAGTCCATTATATTTCTAAGGAGACCATAAAACATTATCATCATTCCACCGGGCGAAGCCGGGTACTACTGCTAGTATTATATACAGTAGAGTCCCGCCAATCCCGACCCCGCTTACCCGAAAATCTGCCTAATCCGAACAGGGCTAGGAAATAATATCTACCAAATTTGTTTTAAATCTTAAAAGAAGAAAAAATAAAGATTAAGATTAAACTAGATCTTACAGGTAACAAGAAGTTCCGTGACGAACTAAAGAGCCTACTTTTCTTAAAATGTAAGATTCATTCCAATGATTAATCTAAATGGATCTATCTAGAATAATGACAAAATTAAGTTGGTAATATCGAAATTTCTAATTAGTTCGAAATACAGTATACCTGGCATAATGTAGCCTAATAGAGCACTACAGTTGGCGGCCCTGGTTGCTCTTAAGCATACGCTCAGTCATATATGTTTATGTACACATAGTACATACGAAGTTTGGTTGAAATCCAATTGATAGTGTAGAAGTTATATGCATTTAAAAATTGGACTTATCGGCAGACTTAGAATCATTTTGTCAACACTGTCATATGTGGCCTCCTGGAAATTAAACTGAAATATTATTATCTAACTTATGCGTGTGCCAATTTTGAAATAGCTCCCATGCATACCTCCCGAGATATCCAACATGGAGCTCAAATTTTAATTGCGATTTCTCAGCAGTTGGTAGCACTGACAGCATTTTAAAATACGGCATTGAGATATTCAGGTTTAGATCTTTACTCATACCAAATTTTCTTTCGATAGCTGCAGCCGTTTAGGAGTTGATAGGAGGGGGACACACGGACAGACAGACGGACAGACAGACACACATTTGCACAGATCGATCTCATAAGTCTACTTTTTCCACATTTTTTTGCAAAATGTGAAAAGTAGGCTGAAAACGTAAATTTATTAGCAGAGAAAAACATTAAATAAATGTTACAGGAGTAATCAGTGAATCTGTTGGGTATCTTACACACAAAAACTTTAAAACGCAAGACCTACTAACAATGTGCATCAAAGTTTGAATGCATTTTTAGCCTACTTTTCACATTTTGCAAAAATGAGGAAAAAGGAAACTTATGAGATCGATCCGGGTGAATATGTGTCTGTCTGTCCTTCTGTTTGTCTGTCTGTCTGTCATTCTGTCTGTCTGGCTGTGTGTGTGTCCCCCTATTAACTCCTAAACGGCTGCAGCAATCGAAACCAAATTTAGTATGAGTAAAGATGTATACCGGAATATCTCATGCCCATATTTGAAAAAATATGTCAGTGCTACCAACTGCTAAATAACGCACTAGAAATTTGAGCTCCATGTTGGATATCATGGAAGGTATGCATGGGAGCTATTCCAAAATTGGCACACATGTAGAAAATACTATTTCAGTTTAATTTCCAGGAGTCCATACATGACAGTGTTGCCAAAATAATTTTAAGCGATCTAATATGTCCAATATTTAAATGCATATAACTTCTACACCATTAATTGGATTTCATCCAAATTTCGTATGTGCTATGTGTAACATAACAGATACGACTATAAGTATTCTTAAGAGCATTCAGAGCTGCCAACTATTAATAAATGCTGTCTATATTTTTTACCCTAATATCAATATACCAGCGAGTATGCAAGCCAACAGCTCTATATTTTGCACACGTATAGCACCTGACACTCTAGATTGATTTGGAGTAATTAATATAAGTCAGTGCTGCCAAAATGATTCTATGCTTGCTGATAGGTCCAATTTTAAAATACATGTAACTTCTATACTAACAAATGGATTCCATCCAAAATTGGCACAACAAGATATCATAATATTTCCGATTATTTCTAACCAGCACACGCATGACATTGTTGGCAACATGCTTTTACGCGTGCTGATAGATCCAATGTCTAACTGCATGTAACGTCCATTGGACTTCAACCAAATTTTGTATTCTGTACCTTAAGAGATGGATCTAAGAATATATTCAGTCACCAGGGCTGCCAACTGTAGTGATCTATTAGGCTACATTTTACCAGGAATATTTCGAACTAATTAGACATTTCGATATTACCAACTTAATTTCGTCATTATTCTAGATAGGTTCATATACTGTAGAATAATCATTGGCATGAAAAGTAGGCTCTTTAGTTCGTCACGGAGCTTCTTGTTTATTACGTTAACGACAAACCAAACGGGAAGCAAATCATCAATCAGTGATCTTCTTTTCACGCAACGCACTGAAACGACTTGAAGAGGCTGTGTTTATAAGAACATTACAGTACTGTGTAATTGGTTTTCGAGCCTTCAAGTCAATATATTGTCGTGTTTGATGAAAATCCAACTAATTCGTATTTTTGCTAATCCGAGCAGTATAAGGTCACGATTAGTTCGGCATAGTGGGGTTCTACTCTACATTGTACCCGCCCAGTCATTGGGCAATACGTGTTGACCGACTGAAGAGTAACAAGTGATAGTTTGTATTGGCAACCCTGAACTTTGGAATAAGAAGAAAGACGAAGGGTATGGTTTGAAACGCGGAAAGTCAAACACTTGAACGTACTGAAGGACAGGGAAAAATGTCCCGCGGCGTAGCCTTGCTCATTAAATCGTGCACCACGACCACGCAGGCAGCTGCAGCTGCGGGAAATTTCCTGGTGGGAGTGTGGAAATACCCGGGGAAAACTACACAGTCAGGATAGCCGCTCTCAGTGCCGGGGATTCAAACCTACGGTCTCCGAACTTGCTGCAGCTGCCTGCGTGGTCGTGGTGCACGATTTAATGAGCAAGGCTACGCCGCGGGACATTTTTCCCTGTCCTTCAGTACGTTCAAGTGTTTGACTTTCCGCGTTTCAAACCATTCCCTTCGTCTTTCTTCTTATGTCAAAACGAGCAGAATTTAATATTCTCCAGCCGCTACCAAGTGTAGAATGTGACCTACTTCCCGGACCATCATGGCCGATGACTCATTGGCTGATTGCAATATGGAGCAATCTACTGTAATGAGGCTGTTTGACTTTAGAGGGAATATTTTTCGGCTGACACCACGCGTACATCAAAGGGAGAATATTAACAAAAGCAAACACAGTCCTGTTCACTCAATAGCATGCCTTCGATATTTTGAATTTAGTCCTTGCTTTGAAGGGCACATTCATGGAGCTGTAATAATAATAATAATAATAATAATAATAATAATAATCCAGGCAACAAATTTACTCGAGGATAGAGAAGATCACAGACACAATGCGAAAACGCAGAGTTTGCTTCTACGGTCATATGCGACGGATGATCGATTCCCGATGGCCGAAACGTATCTTCAGTATATTCGACTCAAAACCAAAAACGACAATGCCATGGTATGTTAACATCCAGAAAGATCTGAAAGAAATGGGGATACGAGCAGAAGATGCACAAGACCGAAATCTTTATAGAGCAGCCATCAAGACGTTTGGGACTTTCCGGGACGAAAAACGGACAACTGGTGCGAAATGGACAGTGGAACGTCGTGCTAAACACAGTGAGCTCATGAAGGCAATGTGGATCAAGAAAAAAATGAGCAAATGCCAGAATGTAAAATGAGGCTTATCGTGGTCCCTAGTTGGCCGATTAGCGAAATTGAATGAATGAATAATAATAATAATAATAATAATAATAATAATAATAATAATAATAATAATAATAACAAATATATTACAAACAATTTGCAAAATTCGTAAATTAAATCAGGCTCAACCTTCAGAGCAAAATTCAGTCAGAGAGACCGCTCTCTTCTTGCACTCCATGTGTGATACGTATCGTACTGTTCTTCACACAAAACACATGTACACTCATGGCTAGCCTGATGAAGGATTTCCTGGCAGAAATACAATCGCGAAGCGCAGGTGTCACAGCTCGTAGTCTTCTTTCATCCAATCTTTGTTGATCATTGCATCTGTTGTGTAGAAGATTTCTTCGATCGAGTCCCTTCTTCCTCGTAACTCTTGTAACAGTTCCTCGTGTGCTGCAGATGCAGTTTCAGTCTTAGGTCTTCTACCAAAATGGTTTCCCGGGCTAAGACATACACGTAGCGGGATCGAGCAAATTTTGACACCCCTAGAATCCTTTTGAGGCATCTCGGTTACATGCTTTCCAGTTCCTTCAGCTGTCTACGTGACAGGAATTGCCAAATTAATTCCCAGCCGTATGTGAGTGTTGGTAGCACTTAGACTTGGAAGAGTTCCATTGCAGTCTTCAGTGATATTCTGTGTTATGTCACTTATACTACTAAGTGCAGCTGCTAATTTTTCCTTTACATGCACCGAGAAAGTCGTCCCAGTTACTAGTAGTGTGATCCCAAGATATTTGAACTGGTTCTTAGGCACTACTGTATGTTCTCCACAGACAATGTAGTCTTCCCTCGGTAAACGTTCTCCTGTCCTGAAAACCATAAGTTCTGTCCTCCATCGGTTCATTCTTAGTTCCTTATCATCTGCCCATTTTGTGAGAAGGTCCATACCTTTTTGTAAATCCTGTATGATATCAGAGGCTAGCGCCATGTCATCACATTCTGTACTCCCTCTTTGAATTTAGTTAGTTATTGTTATTTTAAGGGGCGGAACGACGAGGTCATCTGCCCCTTTGATGTTTGTGGGGAGATAATAATAATAATGTTACGGCTGTGAGTTTGTTTCATCGCTCGCCGCATGAGTCACAACTGCCACCCGGGCTGGGCTGTGCTCTGCCTCAGTGTATTGCGTGCGCCTTATGCAACAGGACTACTAGGACAAAGGGATGGTCCAGAATATTCGTGACTCAGCCAGTGAAGGAAACCTCGATGGGTCTAGAAGCATTTATTGAGTCACCGGCCTGCTATATAAGAGCGACCTGTCAAGCAGTTGTGTTGTGTGTTTTACGAGCTAGTGCGAGCGTTTATCCTGAGCGACAGAAGTGTGGTGACTTGCGAAACCCCTAGTGAAGCTGATTCTCTAGACTGTGAAGGAGTGTGAATCATACGGAGAGGCTGGGTATTGAAGAGTGTGTGCTTACCTAGTGCGACAGAGGTCATTGTGGTGAGTTGCAAAACAGTGAGTGACAGACTTAGTGCAGCTATTTCCAGCCAGCGTGCGGGACGGGACTCATTAGCGAGAGGATTAACTGCAAGCCCGAGTGAAAGGGTGAGTCGAGCTCCATACAGGAGGGAGCTTCTGTAAGACAGCTAATTGTTTCTATCTGCTTACTGTACGGTGTATATTTCTGACCTGCAAGCAATAAAGCTAACTTCTCTTTAAAGCAGTAATTGGTGTTGTGCTTTCTACCCACCGTAATCCAGTTAACGGAATTGCCACTAGGGGGTGGCACGTAACAATAATATCTTACACTGATATACATAAAGATGTTGCCAAAGTCATTCTTACAAAATCGTCCAAACACGATCTCTCATACACGACAGAAGGCCTTACTACAAATCAATACTCTCCAGAAAGTGGGTTCAAATACGGCTGAAGTCGTCGGATTTTTAAGAGCGTTAAAAATCCCTCAGTATGCCTTCCTTCGGAGAGGAAGTAAAGCCGGCGGTCCCATGTCATAGATTTATGGCATGCTAAAGAACCTTCCACTAATTACACCTGTGTGAAGCTAAATTGTATAGGTTAAGAATGTAAACAACGCTCATAGGTTCCAACGTTCGTTGCCAAGTCGGTGCATGCTTGCATCAGTGACTGAAGTTGATACTGCTCGCAGCTGCAGTCCGGAAGACACCCCACCAGATAAGTAGTAGCCTGTACTATACAGTACAACCATATTGGCTAGGCACTCCAAACAGATAAACTACGGATTTCCATCACCATTTTAGCATTTCATCTAACTTTATATATACTACAACTAGCATGCACGGACAGTTGCATTACCAATACTGCAACAAAATAATTAATTGTACATATTGTAAATATTTTCACCTGTACCTGTTCTTATTAGCCTATTTGCAATTTTGAAAAAAAAAAGGCTTAGGAGATCACCTCTTGTCCGTGTGTCTGCCTGTGTGTGTGTGCGTGTGTCTGTATGAGTGTGTGTCCCCCCTAATAACTTCTAAACCAATCCAACATGGCGGTTGTGCGATATATTTCACCAGCATTCAATATCTCCGAAACTATTCCCGATATCACCCTAGAATTTTGTACGGCGATAGAGGGAACTACTAAAAGTTCACCTATGTGATTTTTGAAAAACTGGTAACTACAAAACCAACATCACGGCCACGCGAAATTGCGACTTTTAAATAGACGTTTATCGCGATTTAACTAACCAAACGCAATAAAACATGGTACAGTATATGTTTATACACTTTGTAATGCGTAGGTTCATTATTCAAACTTTCACATGGTTCAATTGTTTACATAACCACAAATTGGCGGATGTGCCTAATATTTCACCGGCTTTCTATATCTTTGAAAGTATTAGCTGTATCACCCTGAAATTTTGTAGTGAGATAAAGGGCACTACTGGAAGTTCATCTATAAGACTTTGAAAACCCGGTTCACTACAAAACGAACATGGCGGCCAAGCGAATTTGAAAATTTTAAATAGACCTTTCTCGCGATTTAATGTTCCAACCGCAATGAAATCTGGTACATGAAATGTTTATACACATTGTAATACACTGGTATCTAATTTAGTTCAATTGTTTACAAAACCTGAAGATGGCGGCTTTGCGAATTTTAAAATTAAGTTTTTATTTCTTGTGTCGTAATCATGCGATCAATGTGAAAGTTTGAATAATGAACCTACGCAATAATTTTCCTTAATGGTACATGACTCTATGGCCTATACATTTAACAATCCAACATGGCGACCATCCGAAGTATTTAGACGGCTCTGAATATCTACGAATCTATTATAGCAATCAAACTGAATTTTTAATGTTCATAGGGGCTATAAACTTAAGTTCACCTATAGGACTTTAAATAACCTGGTGATCACAAATCCAACATGGCGGCGACGTGAAGTACAAATATTCACATGGACGATTCTCGCAATTTGACCATCCGAGTGCAGTGAGACTTGGTAAAGTAAATCCTTATACGAATGTTAATCCACTAGCATCTAATGTATTTCAATTGTTTCCATAACCACAAGATGGCAGTTGTGCGAAATTTTAAAATCTCCTTGTTACTTCTTGTGTCCTAATCATGCGATTGAAGTTTGAATACTACACGTACACAATAATCTTCATGTAACAATACATAACTCTAGGACCTACATATATACAATCCAACATGGCGACCATCCGAATTATTTAGTCGGTTCTCAGTATCTACGAATCTATTACAGCAATCAAACTGAAATTTTGTATGTTGATAGTGGCAGTTAACATAAGTAGGATATATGAAAATAGGCTGTATAGTTCTTCACGGAACTACTTGTTAAACATAGATTTAATAGCCTAAGTGTAATGGATCTGATGATGATCGCTTGACGATAGAAACTGGTCATCCAAGTGTATTTATTATTCTCATGTTATTTATTTCATGATTAGGGCATAACCCAGCTCTTTTGGGTACATTCGTGTTGACCGACTGAAAAGCACCAAGCTGAAAGTGAAAAGTGGCTTCAAACCCCATAATAATAATAATAATTATTATTATTATTCATATGTTCACCATTTTATCGGCATTTGTTGCAAGATGGAGTGGAGTTCTCTATATCGGTTGGTTGAGGAAGGAACGATCTATAGAGCAGGTCTCTAAAATAACTACTTTCTGCATGCAGATTATGGTGGAGCCCCAGTTTATCGAGGTTGGCCTTCAGCGACTTCGGTATGATCCCTGTGGAAGAGACCATGATAGGTAATACAGTGACAAATTCCTTTCGCCACATCTGTCGGATCTCTTCAGCCAGAGGCAGGGGCGTATATAGAGTTTTATTTTGTGGGGTGCCCAACCGGGCGTTATGGGGCATGGTATAGGCCCCGAATAATGGGGGTCCGTGGTTCTCCTAGGGAAACTTTTGTATAATTTGGTGCAAAATAATGAGTTTTTAGGCTATCTGGCATCTCTCCTTCAAACAATTTGTTGTAATGTTTTAAGTTTGGTTAATGTTAAACACAACTGAGACCATTTTATGTTACTTTTTAGGCATCTTGCTCACTTGATAGTGTTTACATCGAAAGAATTAATGTTACTATTTAACAACTTACACTATACAAAGTCAAGGTTTCTTGAAGCATTACCAAATCGGTTTATAACTTCATCGTTAGTGATGTATTGAACCCTTCAGTATCGCAGTGTTTATATGCAAGAATCTTGATCAAGGGGTCGCGCTCAGTTCATAATGTGATGTTTACGTTCGCCAAACAACATGCTCTACTGAGGGAAGGGTCATAGGATTTAAACTACATTTAAGAAAGGAAGTGACAAGACGTAAAATAATAACATAATTTAAAGACTATTAGTGCAAAAAATGAATATAAACAACAACAATAATAATATTCCTCCCTGAATCTTCCCATGACAGAAATATCTATCAACGTTGAGGAGTCAGACGGATCTCCCCCTCATAAAAATGTGGATCCAAGTTCCACTAACTTGCATTGGGATTTTATGTACGCGTAATGACTAACTACGAGGAATGAGTACCTGGATGACTGTTCGTTTACAGCGGGTAACAGCCACGATGCTTACGAACAATCATCTCGTAAATCAACGTTTACGGATATAGGACACAACACTAATAAAAACCCTTAAAATTAATGCTGACACTCAATCTGAAATCTAATATTTACAGGAATCTCCCTCGAGACCCTCCTTCAGTGCGATGACGCATCTGACAAATGAGCTGCCAACACGGCCAATTGCTCAACACACAAACAAGGAAAAGACAGCATCGCACGTGACTGCACGGGTCACTAATACGGAACATAAACATGGAATGAAACCGACCACAACAAAAGCCTCACCGGCTGAGATTACCTTATATGAACAAAAATGCACATCAAGCTAACGCTTCGGAGATTATAGTGATTCGTAGGCAACTCCCATTTATTTAAACAATTTTTATCATCGATCAGTTCTTATTCTGTATTTCAAGTATTATTACGGAGCCAACAAATACTCCACTAATGAGCTCGATGCAATCTTTTCAGCCCGCCTTGTGACAACAGCTTCCCCTCTTCCTCAATGCTTGTCATCGTCCAGCTCCAGTGTGTAAAAATAACTTGACCAACTGTTCCGTTATCTCGTAGAATCAACAGCAACAAATCTCAACCACATAAACATATGGTAAGACATTAATCGATATAGCCACATATGTCCTCGGAAGGTAACGATATGGACTCCGCACCAAGCTGACAGAAATCAGTCTACGCTGAAATTCCCGCTTGTAATGACCAATAAAAATACACACACACACACTGCTGGGAATGACATAACACTTTTCACACAGGTCGGTTGAATCAGATGCTCACAATCTATTTAAGAATATTAAAAGCTACGAGAGAGCTGACTGCTCTTCGCCACAACTCACATTGCTCCAACGGCAATAAACTCACTGAATCTGATCAATAATAATCATTACAAAGATTAATTTACCCTCCAATCTACTGTATGATTATATTAATTCAGTCCTACTTCTGAAACACAATATATATCCGAGAGACGTTTCTTAACCGCATTGCGTAAACATATGCAAACACGGTTGTCCACATAGCCACGTTAGTTAAATCAAACAAACAAGAACTTACGACTATAAAAAATTGTGCGAGCTGTTTCCATGCAAAAGGTGTGTCAGACCAAAACTAAATACACTACGTTAATCAACACAAGCAAGATATTTACAAACAAAATATGTCCCATATACCATAAGTTAACTTGTCAGATTATAAGAATATTATTCAGTACTCATCCTCGGCCAGTCACCGTCAGCGAACATCTGCAGCCATCTCCCTACTTAATGCTGCTTAGCTCATCTCAAACATCTCGACGGAGTGTTGACAGTTCCAAACTTCTTCCAGGATAAGCGATGTCATCTCTCGTGCTGATGCAAAAAGTTATAGATTATTGCACACTCGATATCTGTCTACTAAATTCACCGTTTTAGGTACTTATTTCCCCAGAACAGTCTGTTGGCGAATTGTCGATGATACTGTCCCTACAAAATAGTACTGTGACTATCTATCACACTGAATTTACAACACATTAGTATTAATAAAAATCTGTGTCCTCATGACACGCAAAGTACAAGTGCCTACGTCCTCAGACGCGCAAAATGTAATAATAACCTGTGTCTTCCGACACACACCATGTAATAATAACCTGTGTCTCCCGACACACACAATGTAGTCAAAACCTACGTCCTCAGACGCACAAAATGTAATAGTAACCTGTGTCTTCCGACACACACAATGTATTAATAATGTCTTGGCTCTTCACGCCACTTATAAATGAACTGGCCCTAGGTCTCGATAGGGGGGGGGGAAATTATATAAAATTTTCTCAAAATAATAGTGGTACAGGAATGAAACAAATATCACTGAACTCGTAAAATTGCGCAGGTCAAGAATATGCCCATTAATTATAGAATCGATCGTAGAGATGTTGTCTAGCCGATCTCCCGCGTTAATGCTAGCTATCGCGTGCCCAAGCTAGACTTGGCGCGTTCGTAAGCATTCATATCTCATTGGTTCCACTTTTTCGTTAACTTCGCGGTTTTTATCAGACCTCGGCCTCGTAGGAGTGTCCAGTAGTACCATCAGCCACTCACGTTACTGCATTATATTTTTTCTAGGCGCGAATAGTACAATGAACATGCCATAAGCGTGTCTCACCACGCGTCCCTTCTATTTTGAGGTAGCCACCACCTGTCCTTCTGAAACATTGCTAGGCTCTTTCTTTTCACAATCCTTAAGTATTTAGCCTTTTGTCAAACTGCTGCAGGTATGTCCCCACTGTCTCCAACAAAATGCATGAAGTTTCATCATCTTCGTCTGGCTATTTCATGACGCTGGTGGAAATATTAATTAATTGTAGAAATAAAACATCGAATCATTTATCCATCAGAGGATAAAGGGTTCACAACTCCTTCACTCACAAAATTTCGAACTTAGGATAAAGTCGATAATTTTTAAAAGACTTCCGTAGGCCAATTTGTTTTATTTCAGAATCACCCCTTTTCTATTTCTTGGTCTAGCCGCTCCTGTCTTGAATGGCATTTACTCGTTTTTTTTCCTGCTTGGACCTCACCCTTTCAACTGCTTGCGTGACGCGCTGATGCCTTAGGCAACACTCTGCCCGTCTCGTTAATGTTTGTCAACACCATTTCCACTTCCTCCTTCACGTGCCGTACTCAACTGCCCCCCGTCCACTTGGTTGATATAGGACGTCCATATATTTAAACTGCATCATTATTTCGGCGCTCCCATGGTTCACTTCTTCGATACGTTTTTAAATTGGCTGCATTGTAGACCGACATTGTTCCTGTGCTTAACTCTTTCACTCTGTATGCATTATTTCCTAGGTTTCTTACAATAGAATAGGGTCCTACGAACTTTTCACAGAATTTGCTGAAGATCTTCTTCTCTGGATCCGAAGTAGCGGGTCGTTTCACCAAAACGAGCTGGTTGATTTCTAGATCACGGTGAAATCTCCTAGTTCTCACTCGCCGTAATCTGCGATCTGCTTGTTTTCTCCCGTAGGCTCTCGTTCTCTCTATTCGCAGGTCAGGTGCTATCATAGGATCTTGTGGGCAGTTAATGATGCTTTTCCACGTTCTCACTGGATACTCGTTTTTGTGTAAGACCATAGGGATCTGTCCTGTTGACTCGTGCCTGGTAGAATTCATACATGTCTCTACATCCTTAATTTTATCCACCCACTTATGATGTTCTTTGGGAATGAAGATTCTCAAGTATGATGTCACACATGTTATTGCTCGCTCACTTGGATTAGCTTGGGCATGTCGGATACTGCTTAAAACGTGTTTTATACCCATGTCCTCCATACCTTTCTTGAATTCGGCGCTTGTAAAATAGCTGCCATGGTCTGACAATATAAATTCTGTTTTTTTCCAAGGATTGGAATAACTCTATTTCGAATACGACTGAGTACTTGTTTCGATGTAGTTTTCTGAATGGGGCATAATGCGACAAACTTAGAAAACACATCAATGCACACTAGCAAGTGACGGCAACCTCGCCTACCTTTCGGGATTGGAACGAAACTGTCCAGGGCCACTAGCTCGCAGGGTTTCTGAGGTAGCAATGGTCTAGGATACTGCCTCATTAAATAGTTATTGGGCTTTGTCCTCTGACAAGGATCACAAGTCGTAATGACGTCACATATAGTTGTTCTCATACGTGGCCATGTAAATGTCTCTCCTATTGTCGCTTCGCATTTGTCTACTCCGACGTGTCCGTAACTTTCGTGAGTATGCCATGTCAATCCTCGCTGTAAAGATGCAGGTACTAGTATGCGTAACTTGGTGTGGTCATTATCTACACATTTGTGCAGCAAATTGTTGACATAACCATATCTTCCTTCTTTTGCTTTCGCTTCTCGAAATGCAGGTGTTCCTGTAGGTAGCTGCTTTCTAAAGTATTGAATTAATAGCATCATCCATGGTTCCGTTTCCTGTTCTCGCTGTATCTCACGTAACTCCTCCAAGAATTCCCGGTCCTTCTGTGTTAACTCCAAGTGTTGTACCATCGCTGTTTCTGCAACATCAGGCTCTGGGTTCCTGCTGAGTGCATCCGGAATCAGGTTCATCTTCCCTGGACAATGTTCAATCTCAATGCTAAACTGCTGAATATATATAGACCAACGTGTCACACGTTCGCTTGCCATCGACGTCTTAAACAAGAATGTTAGTGCCTTGTGATCAGTCCTAACAACAATGGGGTATCCAAAAATTATTCGTTTCCATTGTTGTAGCGCATGAAGGATGGCCAACAGCTCTAGTTCCGTTACAGTATAATTGCGCTCGTGCTTACGCAATTTTCGGCTGACAAATGCCAAATATGTTTTATGTTGCAGGTTAGCTGGATCTTCTTGGTAGAGCATGGCACCTATACCAATTAGTGAAGCATCCGCTTGGATTATAAATTTGTGCTTGAAGTCTGGATATCCTAACTTAATGCAGTTTTCCAGTAGCTGTTTTGTTGCTTGGAACGCCTTCTCACATTCCGCATTCCACAACCATTTATTATTCTTTTTCAGCATTTCCTGCATTGGAGCTACAGTCTCCGTGTAACCTGGACAGTTTTCCTTAAAGGATCCCGTTACGCCTAAGAAAGCTCGAATGTGCTTGACTCTCGTTGGTGTAGGGAAATTCTTTATCGCTTCGATCTTAGCTGGATTTGGCTTCACTCCCTCCTTGTCAATGACGTGACCCAAATATAAGATCTCGCTCTTGAAGAAATGCGATTTCTTCAGGTTTACTTTGAAATTTGATGCATTAAGGTTGCCTAATACTTTATTTAAATTTTCCATGTGAATTTCAATGTTGTCGGATGCCAGCAGAATGTCATCAATGTAGCGCACCGTCATCTCCTTAACTTCCTCGGTTAGATTTCGATCCAGGGCTCGGATTAAAGCACAGCCCGCTGTTTTGACTCCGAAAGGCATTCGGACAAAGCAGAACGTTTGGTTATCGAATAAGAAGCCAGTTAGAAGCTGTGACTTCTCATCCAATTCAAGATGGTGGAAACTGGACGTCAAATCAACTGATGAATAAATGCACTTGTTCTTAAAGCCTTTTAGTACGTCTCTGATAATTGGCGCTCTGTCATCCTCAGTAAAAATGAGTCTCATGTTGAGATTTCTGGCATCTAAACAAAGTCTAATAGATCCATTTGGTTTTGTGACTGCCAAAATCGCATTTAGATAAGGTGTAGGTGTCTTCCTTATCACTCCAGCTTGTAACATCTCATCTATAATGACCTTGACTTGACCACGATATTTTTCCGGAATTGGGTACAATCTACTTTTGAAAGGTGACCAATCCTCGAATTGCATTGAATATTTGAAATTTAATATTTTACCAGGAACTGTATCGAATACTGCTTTGTGCTTCCTAAAATCTCTTCCAATTGTTTTCTATGTTCACCCCCAAGTTGAATGTCATTGAGCCGCTCCTGTAGTAACTCTTCAAATTGTGCATCACTGTCATCTCCTTCTGTTAATAAAGACCATATCTCCTGGGATTCACTCTCCTCATCTAGTTCCACAACAGCTCCTTCTATGATGTTATCTTCTTCCTTTCGTATCTCCTCTTCCGTCTCTTCCGATATTGCTTCCAATGCCCAAGAATTTACATCTCTTCCGGTAGTGATTTCATCCATATGCAATCCCACGTTCTTCAGTTGATCATACTCTCTAAAACTGACTGTGTTCTTGTGCAAATCTATCACTGCTTGATAGTCACAAATGAAATTTGCACCAAGAATTATATTGAAATTCATCTTTGCCATGATAATGAATGTTTGCCCAAAAGTGTGTTCCAATATGTTCAGCTCTAAGTATGCCTGACGTTTACAAGTGACGGTGCGTTCAGGAATAACACCCCTCACTTTGAGTTGTGGTACGAGAATCACAGGAATATTCTGACTCCGTCCCAACTCTCGAACCAAGGCCTCCGAGACCAGACTGATCTGCGACCCCGTATCCAATAAACATCTTATATTAATTCCACCAATCCTCGCGTAAATAATGGGTAACTGCCTAATTTCATCGTTCCGTGGTTTCACCGTCTCCTCCAGGCAATCTTCTGACAAAGCAATCCATTCTTGTATGTTCGCTACTATCCATCCATCTTCAACTTCCGACTGTTGCGTTTGTAGACTGTCTCCTTTATCTAAATTTAGTTTTTTTTTTAGCTCCACTGCGACTTCCATCATCCTTTTGTCGCCCACGCCCCTGACATTCCTCTTGTCTCAGTAGACTTCCAGCTTCCTCAGTATGTGTATCTGGATTCTTCATGTTCCCAATGGCTTTTTCCCATCGTCCTTGCTCTCCACCTTGACTAGCGTGTAATTCCTCTAGGTAATTTTGTGATTGAGCGTGCCTATCATCCCAGTCATTTCGATAATTACGTGCCTCTCCTTGATTTTGACCTCTCCTTCCTTTCCTTCTTTGATTCCCATTTTAATCACCGTATCTTCCATAAGGCCCCTCATTTCTTCGATTTTCACGCCATTGTTGATACGCTCTCTGTTGATATCTATTGTTGCCTTGATATGACCTATTGTTATAGTTATTCTCGTTACGCTGGTACGGTCTGTTTTCTACCTCTTCCTGGTTTCGCCTAGGTGTGGATGTGCTGGTATTTGTACCCTGCGTTTTAGTGTTCGCCTGTTTTGATTTTATGACCTCTGTCGTATTTACTAACTCCAGTTGTCTTCCTCCTCTATAATGATTATGAGATGTAGTCTCATCTATCTGGCGTAATATCTGTTCAGCATGTAAGGCCGTACTAACGTTCGCTGCGACTAATACTTGTTGCACGTTGACTGGTAATTGCCGCGCTATAGTCATCACCAGATCCGCTTCATTTAAAGGGTAATCAAGGTCGCGAAATTTTAACATTTTCATGTTAATGAAATCTGAGTATTTCGTTTGCTGGGTAGTTTGGTATTTCCTAGAGTAAAGCTCCATTCTTAAACTCTGTTGTAATGCCGGCGACCAGTATTTGCGCAGAAACGCGATTTTAAAATCTGCCATAGTTCCAAATGTATATTTGAAGCTTAAAAACCATGTAAGGACATTTCCTGATAAAAATCTCTCCATCATCCTTAACCTACGTGCCTCAGGTACCCCAGTGTCATTGTAATGATCTTCAATTTCTTTAATAAAGGCTTTAGGTGTCACCCCTGAATTCTCCGTGTACTTCTGCGGTTTATAATCGTTCGAGTGAATTACTTGGATAAGTTGTGTGGGCTGATGACCGTCCTGTGGCGTGGAACTCCTTTCAATATTCTTGCGAAACCCCTCCGTGTTTGTCGTTAATGGGCTCTCTGTCTGAGTTTGACTTCCTGCTGTGCTCGTCCCCTCCGGGCTATTTGAATCCTCCTGCTTATCTTTCATTGTTCCCGTTGTAAATATCGAGGATTGTTCTATCGACGTCAGTTCAGCTTTAATGATCCTGTCTGTTTGTTCTTTAAGTTTACCCTTAATTTCTTGTTCTAATGCTTGAATACGAGTATGATTTTCGCCTACTGTCTTAATGATGGTTAATCTTTCCTCTTTAGAATCGATATTCATTTTTCGCCAATCTTTTCTTATTTGCTCCTTAATTGTGCTTACTTTCTCCTCAATCTGGCTTTTAGTGTCATCCTGATTGCTTTCTATCTGGCTCAGCCTATCTTCCAATCTCGCGCTATTTTCGTCGATGGTACTCTTTAATTGATCCTGATCCGCTTCTAGGCTTTTCCATTTCTCCGCTGATTTTATTTCGAGACGGTCCATATCTTTAATTATGCCGGATATTTTTTCATCTACCGCTGATAATTGTTGCTGAATGACCTTGCCGCTTTTTTCCATTTCCTTAAATAGTCCTTCCATCTTATCCTGAGCTATCTTGACCTCGCTCGTACTCATAGTGCATGCTAGTTCAATTTGCTCTAATTTACCTAACACCGTTTCATCCAGAATGCTAAGTTTTTGATCAAATATAATTTCCATTTTCTTAATCTGATCTAATTGTTTTTCATTGTTTTTACTAACATCTAGGGCCAGCAATACCATCTGTTGATTAGTGTGATCCTTCATCTCTGCGGTTAACGAAGCTAATTGGTTCGTGTTTTTAACATTCTGCGCCTCTAACTGCGAATTTATAGTGTCATTGATTTCACTTTTTAATAATCTAGCTTGTTCCGCCTGATATTCATTTTGTTCAATCCTACTGTTGTTTAATTGTGTCCGCAATGATTCACTTTGTTCAGATAGTTTTGTGTTTAGTGATTCACTTTGTTCGGAGAGTTTAGTGTTTAGTGATTCACTTTGTTCGGATAGTTTAGTTTTTAGTGATTCACTCTGCTCAGACAATTTGTTTATAGACTCACTTTGTTCTAACATAGTATTGTTTATTGATTCACTTTGTTCGGATAGTTTAGTTTTTAGTGATTCGCTCTGCTCAGACAATTTGTTTATAGACTCACGTTGTTCTAACATAGTATTGTTTATTGATTCACTTTGTTCGGATAGTTTAGTTTTTAGTGATTCACTCTGCTCAGACAATTTGTTTATAGACTCACTTTGTTCTAACATACTATTGTTTATTTGTTCAGATAATTTCGCGTTTAATGATTCGCTTTGTTCCGCCAATTTAGTGTCCAACAATTCCTGTGTCCTCCTAGCGGCATTTTCAATGATTTCTTGAATCTGTTCTACTGTTGCCATGTTATACACTTTATATGAGACATTAGGGAAATGGCATAAAGCAATGCCCCCTGACACACACATAAAATCCCCATGGACATTTAATTTCTTTACCCTACTCAGTTCATTTATATTTTACATTTAATCTCACTAGTCGATTGCATCTCTGAGTGGTTCTAATTTTACTCAATTTAATTTAAACCCAAACACATATTCAGTCATTAAATTGTTATCCTGATCTGATATTAACACTGACTAATTAACAAAGTATTAATTGTCATTTAAGGCTACCAGCCTCCTAACATTTTCTTGAGTTTGACTTTCTAAACAAATCTAGTTTTTACTTTAATCATTGGGCGCCCGATATCACGTATATTACTTTTACTTTAATTCAATAGACAAAAACGTGAACTGTATTTTACATTGCAAACTCCTGATTTTAATTTATATTTCACACAGTTGGAGGTATCCTCTTCGCCTCAATTACTTTTAATAAAATATCACTTTCCGGTGATTAAAATACTGTCATATCTGCCTCCACTTGTGGCATGCCAGTTTTACTCAAATACGCCAACTAAAAGTGTTCCAGCAGCGAACCAGCAACAAAACTACACCTTCATTGTTGCGTCAGTTTGTAAACCCAACTACGCTTACATTAACGTGTGCAATTTCTTTGCCGCTACACCATAGTGAACCGCCCCACGCTTGGCCGCGCCAGTTTAGCTCCTATGAACCCTTCAGTATCGCAGTGTTTATATGCAAGAATCTTGATCAAGGGGTCGCGCTCAGTTCATAGTGTGATGTTTACGTTCGCCAAACAACATGCTCTACTGAGGGAAGGGTCATAGGATTTAAACTACATTTAAGAAAGGAAGTGACAAGACGTAAAATAATAACATAATTTAATGACTATTAGTGCAAAAAAATGAATATAAACAACAACAATAATAATATTCCTCCCTGAATCTTCCCATGACAGAAATATCTATCAACGTTGAGGAGTCAGACGGATCTCCCCCTCATAAAAATGTGGATCCAAGTTCCACTAACTTGCATTGGGATTTTATGTACGCGTAATGACTAACTACGAGGAATGAGTACCTGGATGACTGTTCGTTTACAGCGGGTAACAGCCACGATGCTTACGAACAATCATCTCGTAAATCAACGTTTACGGATATAGGACACAACACTAATAAAAACCCTTAAAATTAATGCTGACACACAATCTGAAATCTAATATTTACAGGAATCTCCCTCGAGACCCTCCTTCAGTGCGATGACGCATCTGACAAATGAGCTGCCAACACGGCCAATTGCTCAATACACAAACAAGGAAAAGACAGCATCGCACGTGACTGCACGGGTCACTAATACGGAACATAAACATGGAATGAACCAACAACAACAACAAAGCCTCACCGGCTGAGATTACATTATATCAACAAAAATGCACGTTAAGCTAACGCTTCGGAGATTATAGTGATTCGTAGGCAACTCCCATTTATTTAAACAATTTTTATCATCGATCAGTTCTTATTCTGTATTTCAAGTATTATTACGGAGCCATCAAATACTCCACTAATGACCTCGATGCAATCTTTTCAGCCCGCCTTGTGACAACAGCTTCCCCTCTTCCTCAATTATTGTCATCGTCCATCTCCAGTGTGTAAAAATAACTTGACCAACTGTCCCGTTATCTCATAGAATCAACAGCAACAAATCTCAACCACATAAACATATGGTAAGACAATAATCGATATACCCACATATGTCCTCGCAAGGTAACGATATGGACTCGGCACCAAGCTGACAGAAATCAGTCTACGCTGAAATTCCCGCTTGTAATGACCAACAAAAATACACACACACACACTGCTGGGAATGACATAACACTTTTCACACAGGTCGGTTGCATCAGATGCTCACAATCTATTTAAGAATATTAAAACCTACGAGAGAGCTGACTGCTCTTCGCCACAACTCACATTGCTCCAACGGCAATAAACTCACTGAATCTGATCAATAATAAACATTACAAAGATTAATTTACCCTCCAATCTACCTTATGATTATATTAATTCAGTCCTACTTCTGAAACACAATATATCTCCGAGAGACGTTTCTTAACCGCATTGCGTAAACATATGCAAACACGGTTGTCCACATAGCCACGTTAGTTAAATCAAACAAACAAGAACTTACGACTATAAAAAATTATGCGAGCTGTTTCCATGCAAAAGGTGTGTCAGACCAAAACTAAATACACTACGTTAATCAACACAAGCAAGATATTTACAAACAAAATATGTCCCATATACCATAAGTTAACTTGTCAGATTATAAGAATATTATTCAGTACTCATCCTCGGCCAGTCACCGTCAGCGAACATCTGCAGTCATCTCCCTACTTAATGCTGCTTAGCTCATCTCAAACATCTTGACGGAGTGTTGACAGTTCCAAACTTCTTCCAGGATAAGCGATGTCATCTCTCGTGCTGATGCAAAAAGTTATAGATTATTACACACTCGATATCTGTCTACTAAATTCACCGTTTTAGGTACTTATTTCCCCAGAACAGTCTGTTGGCGAATTGTCGATGATACTGTCCCTACAAAATAGTACTGTGACTATCTATCACACTGAATTTACAACACATTAGTATTAATAAAAATCTGTGTCCTCATGACACGCAAAGTACAAGTGCCTACGTCCTCAGACGCGCAAAATGTAATAATAACCTGTGTCTTCCGACACACACAATGTAATAATAATGTCTTGGCTCTTCACGCCACTTATAAATGAACTGGTCCTAGGTCTCGATAGGGGGGGGGGGGAAATTATATAAAATTTTCTCAAAATAATAGTGGTACAGGAATGAAACAAATATCACTGAACTCGTAAAATTGCGCAGGTCAAGAATATGCCCATTAATTATAGAATCGATCGTAGAGATGTTGTCTAGCCGATCTCCCGCGTTAATGCTAGCTATCGCGTGCCCAAGCTAGACTTGGCGCGTTCGTAAGCATTCATATCTCATTGGTTCCACTTTTTCGTTAACTTCGCGGTTTTTATCAGACCTCGGCCTCGTAGGAGTGTCCAGTAGTACCATCAGCCACTCACGTTACTGCATTATATTTTTTCTAGGCGCGAATAGTACAATGAACATGCCATAAGCGTGTCTCACCACGCGTCCCTTCTATTTTGAGGTAGCCACCACCTGTCCTTCTGAAACATTGCTAGGCTCTTTCTTTTCACAATCCTTAAGTATTTAGCCTTTTGTCAAACTGCTGCAGGTATGTCCCCACTGTCTCCAACAAAATGCTTGAAGTTTCCTCATCTTCGTATGGCTATGTCATGACGCTGTTGAAAATATTAATTAATTGTAGAAATAAAACATCGAATCATTTATCCATCATAGGGTAAAGAATTCAGTATGTCACTGTGAATAGATAACAATACTAGATCATTGAGTCGGTTTTCAGAAGTAGAACTTCTTAAGTATGTTTTCAACCAACCCAAACATCGTTCGGCGGTACCGGTAGCTACATAGAGAGGCAAATTTTCCAAAAGTTTCATAAGTGTATAAAAGTTAGGGAAAAAACTTTTGTCACACGCTTCAAGGGCACTTGTTTCTGTTCATGGTAGGTTCATAAGAGCGAAGGCACTGGAGAGTAATAAGAGGCTATGTTGCTGCACATAAGATCAGAGCAAACTCATTGTCACACTGTTTACATCGCTCTACCCTCACCTCGCTTTGCAACGTTGCCATACGTCGCTTAGTAACAACAGTACATGATAAGTATAGCCTATTCGTTTTTAATGTTTTAATTCATAAACAAAATAGTATATGTGACAAAAATTTGGGGGGGGGGGGGGACAACCCGGGCAACCCCATTATATATGCCCCTCACCAGCAGATGGATGTATTTCGTCACTTTCCCAGCATAAATGTGTTGGATATTATGCGAATTACGGACTGCGAGGTCTATTATGAGAGTTTTCTTCTGCACTTTATCAATACGAATAATGTCTGGCCCGTTCGCTGATATAGGTCTATCTGTGATCACTGACCTGTCCCAGAGTAGCTTGAGTGTATCATTCTCCAGAACAGCATCAGGAATATATTGATAATAAGGCAGAACATTATTACTTACGGAGTGCTTCTTTGCCAGGTTCAGCTGGATAATCTTAGCTACTTGGTCGTGCGTCTTCAAGTAGTGCGTAGAAGAAATTGTTGTACAGCCTCCTGTGATATGCTGGATGGTCTCCGATTCGCGATGGCATCTCCTACATTTGTCATGTGGCATGTCTGCCTTAGGTAGTTCTTTGTTGCCACTACTTGATCTTGTGTCTCGACAATGAACCCCTCAGTTTCAGGAAATATATTCGCGTGAGTTAGACAGTTGTTCGATCCATGTATGGCGACATATTCTAGACTGAGATCATACAGATGACGGCCGTGCAGTGCACTGTTGACGCTTGTTTTTATGTGAACTTCTGACGTAGCTAGCTGCACATCCTTGGCATGGAGAAGGTCCAATGGGGTGTACTTCTCATCCAGCTTAACAGCCTGATGCAAGGGAGAGTTCATCTTCCTTAAGAAGTAGGCCTGAAGATTCTTCACCTGCTTGGCATGTTGGTATACAATATCATTAAGCGCGCGTCCACCTTTCTGGCGTGGCGAAATCAGTCGTTCAACTGCAGACTTCGGGTGTAGACATCTGTGTTTCGTTAAGTTGGTGCGTGTCTTAAAAAGAATACGTTCTAGGTCTGTCTGTGTGGATTTTACTATAGGCTACCAAAGGTGTAAGCCAGTACTGGAATGGGATAGGTGATGTATTATTTATTCATGTGTTTAAGTTGTTTAGATCCATAGGATCACATACAACAAATTATGATCTGCTGCTGCTTTTCTTGGTCTTACAAAACTTCTTCATCGTTTCGCTATAACGAACTCCACGTTCCTCCGTCCATCGTTTCCCCGTTCTCTTTGGTCGATCTTCAGGTGTAACTTCCCAACTGTGTATCTCTTGTCTGAATGTCATTCTATCTTCGATGTCTGTTGGTGTGATATTGACACTTCTGAGATCAATTTGGACACGTGTAACCCTGACTGTTGTCACATTAAGTTTTCTTAAGTATGTCAGAATTCTCTTCGTTGATCGGTCGTCAATCAGTCCCAAGATGTGGTCGTAAAACCTCAGTCGTCGTTTGCGGAAATCTGTCTCAATGTTGGAATATCTCTCTGTGACTGTAGACAATATCCTACAGCTGTGAGTTTAGGACCCAATCTGTCTCAATGTTGGAATATCTCTCTGTGACTGTAGACAATATCCTACAGCTGTGAGTTTAGGACCCAATATTTTCCGGATGATTTTTCTCTCCGCCTTCTTCATGTTTTCGAAATCCCCTTTGTAGTTGAGGTTTAAGGTCTGGCTGGCGCAGAGTGTCTCGGGTTTAATGCCAGTCGTGTAGTGTCGATTTTTTTTTATTGATTCTTATGCATCTCTTGCTGTAGTTGTTCGCCAAGAATGTGACATGGATGTTATCCCTTTGCCTTCCCAGTATGACCGGTTTCCATAAGTTCCGGCTCTTTAGTTCTCTTCTCCATTCTTTGATGACCTTGTAATGTATTATTATTATTAGTAGTAATAATAATAATATAACCTGTCAAACCTATATTATTGTCATCCCAATGTTAGTATATAGGTTTCATTAGACATAGTACTGTATGTTCGGTTCAGAAAGACATGTGTGCAGTAGACTGATGGACAAGATGTCCAAAGCTCCAACATGTTGACAATGGGACTACACCGCGCCCTAAATTAAAGTTGAGATACTGTAGGTGACCCAGGTATCACGGTTTCTAGGTCAAGTACTCTTGTCCAGGGCTGCTTGCCTCTTCTCCAAACTTCCTGATGTTACCCACAAAGGAGACACTCAAGTTTGATTCTAAGAACGCCTCAATAGCATTGTTCATTAGAAGCGTGACTTGTTGTGGCTATTGCTAGGTCCACCGACGGTATACACAGATGATGATGATTATTATTATTATTATTATTATTATTATTATTATTATTATTATTATTACTAGAGGTCCCGTATGAGAGCTCTCGCATAGTAGGTTGTGTGAGTCCCATGTGTACAGACTACCCGCCCGGCTCTATACGGGCTGTACGCGTCACAGTTCTGCCAAGGGCTATCGTTTTGTTAATTTGTTTAAAAGCGCTTTATAAACAAATATTATTTCTGTTGACTTTTCAAGTAATACAAGATTTTTCCTGTACTATTGAGATGATTTGGAAGATTTTGGTACAAACCACACCTTCTAACTCCCTCTGGTTTAGGAGCTTGAGTTTTGTGAAACATACACCTTAGCCTTAGCATATTATATAATAAGATTATTATTATTATTATTATTATTATTATTATTATTATTATTCTTTCCGATGAGGCCTGCTAGGGACCACGTGCCAATTTCAATTATTCACACTTTGTTGTTTTCTCTTCCGTTCGTCTGGCTGCGTGGCTCAGGGGTAACGTTCTCGCTTGCTGAGCCCAAGGTTGCAGGTTCGAAACCTGGCGCAGTCAGCTGGCATTTGCGGGTGCGCAAATGCGAGGGAGCCGTGTCAGTAGATTTACTGGCACGTTAAAGATCCCCTTCGGGGCAAAATTCCGGCACCCCGGCGTCTCTAAAAGCCAGTGTAGTTAAAAGGGACGTAAAACCAATAACATTATTATTATTATCTCTTCCGTTCCCTCCAGTACTCCTTCATCCGTTCACTATGCTGCTTCTTTCTGTCCTCGGACCACTTCGCACCAGGTTTCTTTGGCAATCTTCCTTGGAATCCTTTCATACTTAATACCCTTTTTCTAAAGATCTCTCTGTTCACCGTTTCTTCTTCACTTATATTATTTCTCTCTAAATCTTTCTTTACTTCTTGAATCCAGCTAGTGGTTGCCCTTTTCTCACAAAGGTACTTGAATATCCTTTTTGTTAATCTGGAATCATCCATTTTGTAAATATGTCCAAAAAATTGCAATCTCCTTTTTCTTATCGTTTCTGTTATATTTTCTATGTTCCTGTATATTTCATCATTAGATCTTAATTTCCATACTTCTGCTGTTTTCACTGGGCCTAAAATTTTCCTCATGATTCTCCTTTCTAGTACTTCAAGTTTATCTAATCTATAGTTCAGTACCAGACATTCACATGCGTATAGGCATTCCGGTTTCACCACTGTAGTGTAGTGCCTTATTTTAAGATTTTTAGATAAGCACTTTTTGTTATAAAAATTCTTAGTGATACCATATGCTCTTTCCATCTTGTGTACCCTTTCTTCAACCGAAGATTTTTCTAAACCATTTTCTTGAATTATTTCTCCCAAATATTTGAATTTCTTTACTTTTTCCACTGGGCCAATATCTGTTGCCAAATATTTTGAAGCGTTCTTGATGTTTGTAATAAATTTAGTTTTTTCTACAGAGATTCTCAAACCTGTTTTGTTGACTATTTTTTCCAAGAGATCGATTATTATTATTTTCAGTAACTCCCCCTTAAGGAAACCGTTAAAACACAATCAATTTTCATGGTTTTATTTCTGCCCCTTCCTTCTTTCTTCCCAAAAACCTCTCATATATTCAGTGTGTTTCCCCTTTCTCTCTTCTGTCCATTTCTTTCCTGTTTTTTTTTTCTCTCTTTGGGCGTTTGCTCAAATTCTGTTTTCTGATTTAGTCTCTGTATATTTTAGTGTCCGTTATGTCTTCTGTAGAGATGTTTAGTTTCCTGAGGTCTTCCACGGTTTCTTTTACCATATTGGTTTTCAGCGTACTAGTAATAACTAAAATGCGTAGGCATTAACTTTTATAAAATGGTATAGCTATTATCCGTGTTGACTGAAAAGTAGGGGTTTGATTGGTTGGTTTCTCAATTTAGGGGCTACGACAACGCGGTCATGTAGCCCCGTGTATTTTGGGTAGGTGTAGAATCTGTCTGATAACCGGTGTTAATTGTGATGGCTGTATTAGTGTGTGTTATCTGTTTTTAATTCAAGTAAGGACTGCAGACGATAATTTTGCATTAGGTCCTAATTTCGCTACCAAATGATACCGTCCACGACACCTAGCTGTGAACTTATCTACTACTAGATGCCATCGCAAACAGCGCCTGGTGACGAACGTTGGAACTTAAGAGCATTAATCAAGCCTAACCTACAAATTTTGCTTCACACAAGTTTAGTTTGTGGAAGGTTCTTTTACACGCAATAAATCTATGACATGGGCCCGCCGGTTTTACTCCCCCCCCCCAAAGGAAGGCATACTGAGCGATTTTAACGCTCTTAAAAATCCGACGACTTAAAGGCCCTGTAAACTCATGAAAATCTATTTTCTGTTTTTAATGAATTCAGTTAGATTTCGAGCTGAAGATTGGAATGTCGAAATCGGAAATTAAAAATCTCGATTAGATTGCGCGATACGAAGATTAGAAGTTTTAGGTAGGGGACAGCGTGACGTCACTGGAGCCTTACGACACGGTATTGCGCGCCACTTCCGTCTGTCTACTGGTGATTGTCAGAGTGCAGAGTGAGTGTTGTTTGGAATAAGTAGTCATGTCCAGAAAAGTGAAGCCTTATCAGTTTGAACCAAAGTGCACAACATCTGGAGTAGAAAATGAACCATCAGCATCTGTTATATCGGAAAGACTGGGGAGCACCGACCGGTGTAAGTGTGAACGGTGTGAGGCGATGCCCACTGCTGCTGAAAGTTTCTGCTGTACAAACAGTGAAACACTGAATGGAATGCGTGGAAGTGTGACGTTTATTGTTTGGCACGAGGACTTTTCTAATGTTGTATTAAATTACAATGTGTTAAATAATGCACGTTGTCTTCATATGGACAAAACTAATAATCCCTACGTGGGGAACAGACTGGCTATGAAAACCAACGCTACCTGGCGGTCTGTGGCCTATCGGCAGTATGTGTACTGGGTCAACTCATGGACTCCTTTAGGAAGAAAGAAGAGGAAAGTTATACCGTCTTGTGTCGTGAAGGCAATCCGACAACAATATCCCGACGAAGGAGGTACATACGTAGGATTCCAGGCTGCTGAGGGGCAAGAACCTGAATACTTTGATTAATAAATTTGAAACTATATTTAGAATATTTCATGGCAGTCTTTTCTGAAGATCGTCATGAAACAGTCCTTTAACAATTGAATACTTGTAAGTATAAAATAAATACCTATATTAAATTATATATTTTACACACAGTTATTTGAACTAGTGTGAGTATTAGATACAGTTTATAGCTGATGAAAGCGGGTGAAATGCGAGAACACTCCATCCAAGGGCCTGGGGTCAGAAGCAATGTTTCTTGGTAGTTCTGGCTCATAGTATGGATCTTCTTCTAAGGGAGTGATGTGCTTTTGTCCATTTGCCATTCCAATTACTTCGAGAAGTATATCTGCCCTCCATCCGTATTCTTTCTCCTTATAGACCTTACTGTTAATCCACTTTTTTGATGATTTTGAGCACCGTATCTAAGTGTTTCACCCGTTTGATCACGTTTTACATTGTTATTGTGATCCATAATTGCTAACATAGATCGATTTACCATTCCGTGAAATGAGAAACTGGATCTTTTAGGCATGTATTTCAGTTGGACGTTATGGTAAGATTCAAGGGACCCAGTGTGACAGTAATGCTTTATGCTTTGCAAGTCTTTTACAAAGCGCTTGTCTATGATACCATAGTCTAGAGAATTTCTATTGAGCCATTTTGTTTTTTGCGTTGGATTTTCAATTATTATTTCATGCTCACATTGGTGAAAGTGAGTGTTTCCTAACCATGAATGTGTGTCACAAATATGTTTCAGAACGGACAAAAATTTCTCAACAAGTTCTCTCAATTGTTCTCACATGTCATAGCTGACCACCAAAGATGATTAATAATGCTGTATTTCCATTCTAATATTGCGGGTGCCTTGGTCGCTACTGCTTTCAGCTTTTTACCTAAGCTTTTGGAAAGGTGCCACACATCAAACTCATGAATGATTCCAGGGTACTTGGTTCGTAAAAAACTTTCGAACGCCCTGATGCCGGTCGGATAAGAATAGTTCTATATTTAGTCCTTCTGATGATAGTTCTGATAGCACTTTATCACACACAGGCTTTTCCAACTCACCGAAAACTTGGCCTCGTTGCAGAACAGCAAATTCAATAGTTTCCTCTGAGCTGATGTCCATCACAGAATATGTTACATATTTTGCACAAAAACCTGGACTGTCAAATTGACCATCGCCTGCAATCCACACCCTCCTACCGGATGACATGAGATTCGTGACGGTGTTACCACGATGCATGTATGCCTAATAGCTGGGGTAACGATTCGTTTTACAATTTGTAAAATGTTGTGTGGCTCATGAAACATAAATCAATACAGTCTGTCAACAATTTCAGTAACGCAAAACCCACTCCCGTTATGTACATACCAGTAGCCAAGGTGACTGATAACATGGGGTATTTGTTAGCATTCTTATGAGATCTTCATACGACAGGTCCTTTAGTAGAAGGAATAGTTTGAATTACTTTCTTGCCGCAGGTAAGGCACCTAGCAAAGAGAAGTAGCAGGTTCTGCCACATTACGAACAGCAACGTAGTCTCACTGAAATGCCATGCTTTATGTTTTCTACTCACCACCTCCGGCTGTACTGTTTCATCTCCTTCCCTGTCATCGTCATCATCATCATCCGAGGAGGTATCACTCTCTTCACCTGCTTCATATATTGCATCACGAACTCCAGGATCACTGTCACTATTGTAACACTTTGCGTTTCTTAATGTTTCTACTCCTAATTCGCACTGTACTCCAACTGTATTGGGATTTTCAGACATGCTGGATTCATCATGGAAAACACTCTCATTTTCACTGCAAACACTCAGGGAAACACTTGAAACACTCGCAGAGGTACATTCAATCGCTTCACTTAAAATTTTCTTCCTAATATATGTAGATGTACGCCTTGTCACCGGAACAAGTTTCATTCCTTTCTAATTTAGCGCGGGCACAGCACCTTTTATTAACACAAGTTTCCTTTTTTGCTTCAGGAGTTCTGCTTTGTATCTACTCGATAGTTCATAGTCCTGCTCTCTGAAATGTGTAGAGCATACGCGACTATTTCGGGTTGGTGAGAAATCAGCGCGACTGTTTCTAGATAGCCAAGATCGGTATCCCTCTGGAGATTTCTCTCGACTGGGGAATCTGTGAAAGCCTACATTTTTTCCTTCGATGTTTTCGGAGTGGTTGCGTGCTTGCAACCATACACAACGCAGTAAACCATGTGTTCACTTAGGTATCATTTACAGTACTAAAATACGCCGAAACAACAGCTGCACTGTCTGATTCTGCTATGCCTACTGTTGGCGCGCGGAAGGCGAATCGGCTCCAGTGACGTCATACGCTCAAACATTGTCGCCGTTTTCCGCTTATACTACCTGAACAAAATAAAATAACGCGGTAGGGTTTTCAGCACGTTGATTAAAATTTAATAATGGAATCAGTGAGTTAGGAAACTAAAACTCGAAAATAAGTTGCCTGGGCCTTTAAGCCTGGTTTGAACCCGCGATCTTGGGCATAGAAACTCAGCATGCAACCGACTACGCCACCGAAGCCGACAAAAAGTGGGGGGTCTTCTCTTCTCATTAGGTACGAGTGGGTGGATCTTGTATGTCCTATCCTTAGCCTACACAAAAAGACGGACTATCTCCGTGATCGGAAAGAGCTCCGCCACACGCAAGTAGTTCCCTTTATTGCTCTCAGTTTACTGGGCATTGGGTCAGCTAGCCACTGACGCTCCAAAAATGCCAGTACTTGTCGGCGTAACTGAGAGCGAATATCTTTAGCGGCTACCTCCATTGGTCGAGGTGTTAGTGATGCCGCCTCTTTTTCAGCTTGATCCGCTGACTCATTTCCCGCAATTCCCATGTGGCTTGGGGGCGATAGGTGATTTGAGTGTCAGCGTGGCACAGCCCGGCTAGTAGGTCGTGCATTCGCTGCACTAAGGGGTGTTGTGGGAAACATGAAGCAATTGACTGCAACGAACTCAAAGAGTCGGTACACACGAGAAAGTGAGATAGATACTCTCTTGCACTACTTCAACCCGAGCTGGTAATCGAGTGTCCCTCCTGAGCAGGCAACGTCTGATTCGCTTCAGAACTTTGATACAAGTTTCTTGATTTGTCCCCTGTAGATGTTTTCACGAACAAATTTCTTAGCAGTGGATAGGAAATATGTGTGGCTCCTGCTAAATATAATGTCGTCAGCCTTGTCTGGCAAGTCATTGCTCGTAATTCATCTCTGTTTATTGACGGCGGGCTTCAATACTGACGTTAGTTTTATTTCCAACCAACGCCATTGACAGGAATAACTGTGTCGCTAATTTCAGAACAGCCACACGCCTCGATGATGACGGATGTCCACGTGTTAACATGCTAAGCATTGGCATGTGTGCGAGGGTGGGGTCCAAATACTCACATACGTCATTTGAAGCAGATGCGTCTAATTCTGAGATCTGATCCTTTTGAATCTTTCAAATTTTGTGTACAAAATTTTACAAATTGCTTTTATTTTATATTAATTTTGTAGATTGAGTTTAATATATTTTTTTAAATATTGCTAGTTCCTATATCGCATTTCACAAATTGTTTTTTGAATTTTAAAAATATTTGCAGTGAATTTCACTCATTGCTTTTAAAAGTTTAATGTTTTGTAGATTATTTCGTAAACTATGAATGTTTTTCCTAAAATTTCGTGTTTTGAATTTTACACTGTTTCAGTCTTCTGAATTGAGTACAGAATTTCTCAGTAGGCTGTGTTTAGACTTTCCTTGACTGGTAGTGTCATGAAGGCGATGAGTTCCTAAGCCGAATTGTCACCGCAAGGATACATGGGTGACTTATGTTACGCCGGAATCAAAACAGCAATTCATGGAATGGAAACACCCAACATTGCCCAAGAAAGAGATGATCAAGCAAACTATTACAGCACGCGCTGTGTTTTGGGGTAGGCAGGGTGTGTTGCTTCTGAATGTTGTGCTCCGGGGTGACACAATAAGTGTCGATATTTATTGTGAGACCTTAAGTAAACTATGTCGTGTAATCTAAAACATACAGTGTGGCAGGTCCAAAATGGGGATTCGTTTGATTCACGACATTGCCCGTCTGCACACGGCTCATCAAACCCGCTTCATTTGGGTAGGAGTAATTTGATCTTCCTCCGTAAAGCCCTGAACTAGCGCCTTGTGACTGCCACTTGTTCCAGCAGTTGAAAGCATTTAGCAGATCAGTGCCATGGCAAAGATAATGACCGATAAACGACCGTACAGCAGTGACTGGCTCATCAGGTGGCAGATTGCTATGAGAATGGAATTCAGAAACTGTTTTCACGATGTACGTGCCTTAATATGCGTGGGAATTGTGTTAATAACTAGTTTAAGGCACAGGCTTACAAGTAAAAATAAAATTGTTTTAAACATTGCATTAGTTTCCCATGTATATCAAAATGGTGCCGACTTAGACAAGATGTTCAGCAAAGAACATATAGCCTACTTTCTCCAAAATGTATGGGTATTCTCATAACTGCTTGTCCTCACCCCTAAAACAATCACCTCCACCACCATGCATTTTTTTTTTATTTTCTATATATTGATAATTAGCCAGTAAGTAAGTATCTGAATCAATATTAATACTTTATGATGATTGAATAACAAAACTAATAACTTATTGTAATGCATTCACGTCCGTTAATTTAAAATTATGATAAATAACGGAACACGACTTTTAGGATAGCTTAAACCAACCTCGGCTCGATAATCGGAATTGGAGGGTCCTAAGCTATTAATTATAATCTTTACATAATTCACACGGCCGCTATCTTAAAATAGTACGGCTGATGACCTTGTAGCGTGAGCACAGGACGCGTCTCATTTGAAGGTATATTTTTATCAAATTTCGTAAAGATCCGACGACACTCTCTTGCTGATACCCATACACCGCACAGTACGCTATACCAACTCCTTCGTTGTTGCTACTGCACGACTGTGGAACAATCTGCCTCGCTCTGTCAGAGGAGCAACCCCGTCCAGCTTCAAGCAGCGTTGCCAGCAGTACATACTCACTAAGTAAATGAAAGTTGAACTCAACACTAATGCTTATATTCTTACGTCGTATTACATATATTCAAACTTTCCAATTCTCACTTTCTCATTTACTCTTTATTTAGATATCTAAATAACCTCCTTCAGTAACGACTAATTATCTTCATCATCATCTTCATCACCATCATTAGTCTACTTTTTTCAGTATTTCCTTTACCTTACTGTAATTTTAAAGTTACTCCTAAGTATCTTAGTTATTCACCCTAACAATGCAACAATTTACAGCCTACACCACCAACCTAATCCAGTTTATATGTATTTTATATTGTATCAACATTGTAATATCGTTAGATTTAAGTTGTATTTGTATTGTTCATTACTTATCATTTGTATACTCTGCTTAGATGGAAGAGAGGGCCCAATGGCCCTAATCTTGCCTGACAAAATAAATCTATCTATCTATCTATATATCTATATATTAGTTTGGTCGTAATTTAATGCTAAGTTTTGACCATTTGAGTGGGCGCCATTTAGTTTTGGTAAAGACGGTAGCAATATAAAACATGACACTGAGGTGCTCTTTGCTAGTGCCACCTCTGTACCAAATTTCGTTCAATTCGGTCTCATCGTGTTTCAATTGATAGGGGGGGGCAGACATACACACACAGACAGACACACAATTGTTTGGCCCTGTGTAGATCTCATAACTTTAAGGTTTTGCAAAAATCGAAAGTAGGCTAAATGAATGCCTCATAACAGAGCCACGCAGAGCAAGTTGCACGTGAGGAGTCAGATGCCAGTTTATATCAAGAAGGAAACTATCACGAGGTGTGCTTATGCTTCTTGATAATGCTGAGCCCCATGTTGCCAAGGTGACACTAGGCAAACTGCATCATTTTGGCGTGGATCGAACGAAAGCCGCCCTACAGTCCTGATCTCTCCCCTTGCAACTATCACGTGTTTAGTTCTTCGAAGATATTCCTGAAGTTTAAGTATTTCAAGAGAGATGAGGTGATTTGTGTTGGTGTGGAAGAGCGGTTTCACTAGCAACCAGCATGTTTCTTCGCAGAGGGGATAGGGAAACTTATTGAGGGTTGCGACAGTAGCCTGAACAACAGGATTGGACATCTGCAGACTCCCTAGAACTGTCATTTGTGTGCTGTCGTTGTGATATAGTGTATATTGCCCAATACGCATTGTCTTCGTTCCTAGCCATTGGACTACTGTATGTTTTATTTGAACAATCCGTGCACATTAACTAAAGTATGATGCCATTCTCCCACGTCTGACAAGGGAGAACCATGTTGCTGAAGGAACAATAAACAAATAATATATTCGACGTGGTGATTATTAATAAGAAAAGCGCACAGCTGTGCATACAAATTTAACTAAGATTTACAAAGTTGGCTAATGGAGATTCCTTTCTTTGAGCACTTAATGCCGTGGTACTGATCACAGTATTCATTGCATATCTCACATACACATTCACGACTGGTTCATGGAAAGTCTTAGTTCTACATATGTTATGATGATAGCCATGTGCAGCTACATTGGTGGCCATGTATCTCAATGGTTGCTTCCATGTGTGGTCTGTCATGGCACTTTTGGCTTAAAAGTCCGGCCAGATGGCTTCTCTCTTCTGTTTTCTTTCTTCTGTTAAGGTACTCATCGACACTACTGAAGACATTACAAGTTATCTTATTTTCTCGAAATGGATATCACTGATTCCAAATATAAACTAGTGGATTTTTGCCAAAAAAAGAAAAATTAAATAAATTTAGGTTTTTTTTTCCAAAGATTAATCACAAAAATAACGTGAATTTTTAGGACGCGATATCTTTGCTCTTTTTCAACTTAATTGAGACATTATTGTCGCAAATTGATCTGCTGTGTGTTCAGAATGTTGTATAGCAGAATCGTTTTTGTATCATTGTTTTTTTTAGCGTATGGCTTTTAGTGCCGGGAGTGTCCGAGGACATGTTCGACTCGCCAGTTTTGTAACTGCTTCGAGACGGACACCCAATGGGTGAGCTACAAGTACCGTTGGGGAGGAAAGTTGGATTGGAAGGTTGAGGAGTTGTAAGGTAGCGGCTGTGGCCTATAGTTAGGGACCAACCCCGGCATTTGCCTGGAAGGAAGATGGGAAACCACAGAAGACCATCTTCAAGGTTGCCGGCGGGGGGATTCGAACCTCCTCGCCTCCCGGATGTGAGCGACTGCCAACATTCATGCCGTAACGACCACGTCTAACTCACCCGGTTATCATTGATTGAGGCAAATATATTAGCTTTGTTTTACAATTTACGTTATTTTGATTGAAGCAATAAATTAATTGTTTGGGCCACGACTCCTAATTTCAATTTAACAGCTTCCTTCTACTTTACATTGTAGCTGCATTATTTATCTATATTTTAGTTTTTAAATGAAACTAATATCTGCATTCTAAGTGGACATTTTAACTGCCCAAGTTAAGACAAATAAAGTAAAGAGTCTTACTTTTCAACTCCTAAAAACTGCTTTTTCTTTTCTTGAAAATGACTAATGGAAGGGTCGGTGATTACCTTAACTTGGACCAGTTTGTTGTTGATGGGAGGCAAAATCTTAAACACAGGTTTCCATCAGGAAGGTTTATCGTGCTAGTTCATATGCGAGCCTCGACGGGACAAATTTGGATATTCCAGGTGTAATTTTCAAAAATCTTAATTTCACTCTTTCCTATGTCCTAAAATCTAATACACTGAGGCTTTCCCTAGCCAGTTCTAAGCCATAACACAATATTGGGATAATTTTGACTTCTAGAAGTCAAGTGGTAATGAAAATCCAGTTTCTGGAAGCTACGGTACTTCACGGCGGATGATAGTAAACGTAGCAGATGTATCCTTACCATGAGAATTACAATGTCCCAACACTTTCTCAATGGTGGAAAAAGCAGGAGGGCACGTGTTCCAATTCAGCAGATGTCGGATCTTTAAATTTGCTAAATACAGTGTTGGCACAGGATAGAGTAAATTGTGACATTTCACAGTCTCATTCATGGCTGTGGTTATTTGGAAGCTACTGAGGCATGTGCCTAGTGTCTGTAGATATTGTGGAATATACTACTCATATGGTTAGTACTACTTGCGTTTAGCTACCGAGATGTCAGCGGGGCTTCGGAGCCCTTCGCCTGCTATCGGCAAACTTTACGTTGGCTCGGTACTCTCAGCGCTCAGCGTGCAGGCTGTGGAACTGTTTAATGTACGTATAGCACACTATATTATATATGTACATGAATAAAAGTACATTATCATTCTGTAAATACATGAATAATTGTAATTTTCTATTACATCAATTAACACAGTGATTCGCTAAACAGTTTACTCACAGAAGAATTACAAATATAACACTAGTTTTCATAAGACAAGTCATTAATGAATAAAATATGTACCAAAATGAGTCATTTGTGGGCTTTATAGGGACATCTGAGTCATTTCTATTAATGAAGTTTCTATAACATCGCACTTCTTCCTGTCAGACTTAACGAAAGTCAATTTATGGAGCTTAATTGGTGGCTTCTTCGAGGCAAACAGAGACTTTATTGTAGGTTTAGCACACTATATCATATATGTACATTTAAATATTCCGTAAATACATGAATAATAACTATTGCCCATTACATCAATGAACACGGTTGTTCGTTAACTAAACAATTTAATCACAGAAGAATTACCAAGCAGTACTGTAGCACAAATAACTTGAAATTCTTCAGAGAACAGAATTTTAGATTTATTGCATTTCACTAGCATGGTGAAGCAAGGCTCAGTAGCACGTGTTCAGCTGACAACGGAGGGATAAACAGAGCTAACGCGAGGTTTGCCGATAACAGGCGAAGGGCCCCAAACCCCGTTGACATCTTGGTGGCTAGACGCAAGTGTTAGTACTAGTGCTCTGGGTCAGTGAAGAAAGCAACGCCAGATTACCTCACTCTTAACTTTGCTTAGTGCGCCTCGATAGAGCGCAGACTTGGGTTTTTGTGGGTTTCTACCTTCCTATATGTGGTGTTGTTTCTGACGATCCAACTAGCCTCCAGGCTGACTACCTAACATGCGAATCTTTCATTTAAATAATTTGTACTATTTAAACTATGCACTACTCATTAGCTGAAATTCTTCACTGCCTTGAAGCAGTGAGATAGTTATTGTTTTAATGGACAAAACAGCGAGGTCATCTTCCTCAATCATTGGTACAATATATTCCTTCAGAAGATTTGTTTGGGTCATTCTTTCTCTAAATGTCTAATTAACACCCTGCTGGCGAAACATTTGGTGAATTCTGAGCACAACAATCATTCTCGTTTTGAAATTATTTATTGATATAACTTATTTTTGCTCTTGGCCACGGCTGACCTCTAGTCATTCGCCACGGCTTTTTATATTTGCTCGGGTTCTCGAAACCCATATTCAACAATTATTAAAGTTAATTACTCTTTTTGCCATTGTCAATCTTCACTTGGCTGCAAATGTGGATGCACCACGTGAACTTTTTTACTTATTGTTATTTTGCCTTTTATACTTTGATCTATTCCTCTTTGGATTTAGCATACTTTTCAAGTAACTACATACTTTTATTCGTTCTACACTTTAAGATTGATCATAATTTATTGTAATCACAATAATAATAATATTCACAACAGTACAAAACACTCGTAGAGACACGAGCTCTTTCTTTACTTGGCTCTATTTTGCCCCAATCGTTCAAAGATTAAGCTCACTTATACCTTACTTATAACTCTTTCCTCAATCCATCATCTTCCCGTATGGTCGTGTTTGGAATCGATTCCCAATTGCTCCAATCATCAAGGAGGTCGTTCTTAAAATCCCATCAATTTGTGAACTTATGCTCTTACGTAGCATTGTTCTTCTTTGAAACTGACTACTGTTACGTATAAAGTTCATCCACACGGTACAGCTAAGCCTTGTCTTCTGTTTACTGGCATAAGAAGGCAACGTTCAGATGGAGGAGAATGACTTTCTGTGCTCATATAAAATCATCAGGAGGCCAACCTTCACAGGACGTGGAGGATAAAGCAATTCGTTAACATTATTTAAATGCACAAACTGATGTTGTGAAAAACAAATATGTACAGGGTGTTAAACATATTTTAGGGGGTGAAAGTTTGCATCAAAACAAGAATAAAATGTCTGGTAAACATGGAAATTAAGCGCCTACTTTTTGAAATCAAAGTTAGTGGTTTTCATTAATTTAATGCAGCCCTCTGCTTCCATGTCCTGAGCTAATCGTTTCATCTCTACATAGCTACCACACCCTACATCCGAGGCAATCTGTTTAACATATTTTAACCTTGGTCTACCTCTACAGTTATTTTCCTCTACCTTTCCCTCCACAACTAAGCTTGCTATTCCTGGGTATCCTAGTGTGAGTCTTACCGACCTATCTCTTCTCTCCATTAGCAGTCACCAGAAATATTTCTTCCCTCCCACTCGTCTTAATCCATCTTCATTTTTTACTCTATCTACCCTCCTGATCTTCATCATTCTCCTCTAACACCACATTTCAAACGCTTCTGAACACTTGTCTTTAAAACCACCAGACACCCCTAGCATGGAACCCTGCTAATGAATAATGAATACAAAATTATGTTATGTTCGACCCTGACTATTATATGTCAGAACTCTGTAGTATAATGAGGCTCATTATAATACGATTTTTCATTATGAAACTGTTTCTCCCACCAATCAGAGCTCAAGAAACAGTTGTTTGACCAATTAGATAATTAGATGCGCTGAGTTCCACGGCCTTCCAATTTAAATTTCACTGCGTTGCCTAGTGTCATAGTAGGGTGATCGAGGAGGCCATGGCCAAATACAAGGCATTCTCTGCGTCTCATGCGCTCTGTTCAGTACATAAAACTGGCGAAAACTCGACAGATATTTATGAATATTTATGTTCGAACATAAAATATTTATAACAATTATCGTTGAACATATACAGTCGTATGCAACTCGCCTATAATGGTAATTAAGACACTCGTATGGAAATTATAAAACTTGCATACGCTCGTTTTATAAACATACTCGTGTCTTAATTATTGCCATTATAGGCTCGTTGCATAATGTACTATTATGGATCTGATAAGAGTCGTTGTATCGGCGCTCGATCAGTTGAGTTGGGTAGTCCTGGTCATGTTATACTTGGTGTCACTTACTTTGAAAGGTAGAGGAGTGGATTGCAATGGAATGGCGTTATATTGATCACCTCCCATGAACAAGTGACCTCATCGCATTAAGCACTGTAGGAGCCAAGCGGCTTTTGGTACCATGCTACGCTTCTATGCCTAAGATGGCGGGTTCAAACATGGCTGAGGTCGTCGGATGTTTTAAGAGCGTTAAAATCCCTCAGTATGCCTTCCTTCGGAGGGGAAGTAAAGCCGGTGGTCCCATGTAATAAATGTATGGCATGAAAAAGAACCTTCCACTAACTACACTTGCGGAAGCTAAAATTTGTAAGTTAGTTTGATAACACTCTATTAGTTCCAACGTTCTCCGCCAGGTGCTGACTGCGATGGCATTTAGTAGCCACATCCGCAGCTAGGTGCCGTGGACGGTAACATTTGGTAGCAAAAGTAGGAACTAGATGAAAAAATAATCGTGTTCAGTCCTTCTACCTGAATCACAGATAACGTACACTAATAGAGCTATGATAATTAACACCGGTTATCAGACAGATTCTAAACACACCCAAAGTACACGGGGCTACATGACCGCGTTGTCGCAGCCCCTAAACTGAGGAACCAACCAAACAACTGTAGGACTCATATTTATTAGATATTGGTCTCTAGTTTTGATGCAAACTTTCACCTCTAAAAAACCGGGTGAGTTAGCCGTGGTCGTTACGGCATGACTGCTGGCAGTCGCTCACATCCGGGAGGCGAGGAGGTTCGAATCCCCCGCCGGCAACCATGAAGATAGTCTTCTGTGGTTTCCCATCTTCCTTCCAGGCAAATGCCGGGGTTGGTCCCTAACTATAGGCCACAGCCGCTACCTTCCAACTCCTCGTCCTTACATTCCAACTTTCCTCCCCAACGGTACTTGTAGCTCACCCATTGGGTGTCCGTCTCGAAGCAGCTACAAAACTGGCGAGCCGAACATGTTCTCGGACACTCCCGGTACTAAAAGCCATACGCTAAATGGATACTTATTTTCAAAACCTGGTATAAACTTTTAAATGGTTAGCTGCTGAATTTCATGAGTATTTTGTTTGTGTCAAATCCGCTGTGGACCGGGCATTTTACTGTTGACTATACTCGAGTGCGCTAGATTATAGAAACATACATCACTGTTGAAATAACCCACATATTATCTTTGATGTTGGTATGAGTATAGATTAATTCCCCTAATAGAGCTCTTGAGAGTGATGTATTTTGAAGCATGACAGAATATGCAGTGGCGGCTTACAGAAAGAGCAGATGCGTTAGATCCGTCAACAATCAAAATACGGCATGTTCGCAGGGCTGGATTTACCAATAGGCGCCGGCCAAGGGGCGCACCATCTGAGGGACTCAAAATTAATCCGAAATTCTTTTGTCAGAAAATTTTCATAATTGACTACAATGCACGTCTACATCTACCTGCTGTCCACGAATTTGACACTTTTCCAATTTATATTGTGGCCATCATTTTCCAACAAATGTTTTGCAACAGCAGTTTTTCGACTGAACCCATGTACCATAGGCTTCAAAGGGAGTCGAATCCATGTATTTTGAGAAAGGAATGAAAGAATCATACAGTCTCTAAGGGAACGGAGAGAGATTTCAAGCCAGGATTCTAGCCTAACATTGTGCAAGCGCTGGGACCAGGTGTTCCTAAGATGAGCTCACGCCTCTTGACATTTATAAGGAGCCAGTCATGGATATTATTAGAACGAGTGGAAAGTTTGGACTGTATGACGAAGAAGCTCGACTCGGAAATTGCTCTTACGTTGCAGGAAAACGGCAACCTCGCTGCTGAGTCAGAACAAAAATAATTAAATTTAACCCGTTTACGAGTATAAAAATAAGTAAACAAATACAGTACGGTGAATCATTTCGGATTAAAGATTTTTGTGTAAAGAAAAAGCTTTTAATAATAGTCCAGGAGAAAAGTGCAAATGCAGCATACGTCATTGGGAATTCACCGGGACCCAAGGAGTGGGAGAATTAAAAATGAACAGCACCACCCACACAGTTGAGGACGAAGAATTAATTAATATCTCGGAAATGCACGATCGATTTCCATGCACAGGAAGATTATTTTACGTTTTGAAGACGAGCTTTCTGGAGATATAATTTTTATAATTGTGCGTCAATTAGTTCAAAAGTTGGTCACGAAAAGGACTAGGATTTTATCTTTTTTTGACTAAAAGGTATAAAACTCCTGGCCTCACCAAGCCAATCATGCAGTCTACGAGAGCCCGTGAGGGGAACGTCACGCTGTATCAGTATATGCAGTCTACGATAGCCTAGGGAGGCGTTACGCTGTATCAGACATCGAAGGCAGTTTACCAGTACTCCTTGAGGGGAGAAACGCTGTATTACACCGCAGAACTAATATTCGACAGCCACGGGCGTCGAAGTATCAGTAACTTGCGTGCCTCCGGAAGGAGTTGCAAAGAAGAAATATTAAAGTATCGCCGTGTTGAAAAATTAGGAAAATCCTAGTTACAGGATTTAGGTCCGACAGTGCAAAGTTTATCGTAAAAATTCATAAAATACAGTTAAAACAGGCTGCGAACCTAGGATTAAGGCGATAGGTCTGTCAGTAAACGACCAAAAGTATCATAACTTACGGAAGTACTGGAACAGCGAGATAAACAGTTTATCAATTTTAAAGAACCCGAACAGGGAAAACAGAGTAAGGTTCGCAACGTATTCCAGAAAATTAGAAGTGCGAGAACCAAATAAACAAAGAAGAACGGAAACTATAGACATTGTTTTCAAGAAAGCAGACGAACTATTCTAAAGCACTAAGACTCGAGAAGTATTAGTGGCAAAAAAAACCATAGGTCACCGATAGGTTATCGAGGGGACCTCGATCAGAACAGACTTTCGCTAGGATCGATAAATCAGCTCTAAAAGGGGAGCCGTTCAAGCCAGAGAAATAGCCGATCATCAGGAACGGGATTCGAAGAATTGTTATTCCAGGGAAGTAGTAGATGATTCGAGACTTTCGTATTCTGCAGGATAGGAAGCCGACATTGAATAAATTTCACCCTTGGAGACGGGAGATTAAGAGGTCACGTGTGATAGGCTAAAAAGACGGCCTAGTGATCAAAAGTTGTGAAGTGTAAATATATCAAGAGTGTGTGTTAAAAGTAATATATTTTTTAGTGTTTTATTGTGTGTTCAAAACGGATACACCAGTGTATTAAAAATGTTGTCAGTGTTAAATGTATTGAATATGTGTCAAGAAATGTCTGTACATGAGATGAGTTTGTACAATATGGATTAAGTCAAGAAGGTGGGCCAAAATGTCACATCGAACGAGAATAAAGGTCAGAAAACGACCTTTGACATGTGAGTAAAGATTTTCATTATGTTTTGGGTGTCGGGAAAATTTTGTGTACAATTCCACCGGAGTTTTGACAAAAATTGATGTTTTTAAATAAAAAATAACTAAATAAGAACGCGATCTGAACAAAAATAAAGTTTTAAGAAATAATAAATAATTATGTGAAAGAATAAATCCTGTAGAGGAAATGCATGGAATACAATATCAGTGTATTTAATGAATGTTATAAAAGCAAGCGTAATAATAATAATTATAACAAAGATATTTACATAAAGGTAAATTTGAATTATATGAAAGAAATAGCTTTTGAGCTTTTGTAAGGAATGAAGACATGATGTGAATAACAAGGTAAAGAAATCTAAATAAAGATTAAATTGAATGATATAAAAATATAGGGCGTTGGAGCCTTAACAAATGTATAAGACATGATGTGAATGCATGTTCTTAAAAATGGAGCGATTTATTGTCAACGGAAAAGATTAATATAAGAATTGAGATATGTATCAATTGTTACTATGAAACTTATCAGTTCTTTGGAAGACACCAGGCCGTAAAGTAATGTGTAGCGCAATGGAACGCAATTAAATAAAAAGTCACGCTTGGAATGCGTAGAATTAAAATGTACTTGGTAAATTACTTATGAGGGGTAGTTGATTGTATTGAATTGAGATATGTTGTAAGTCCTCTAATTGTGACGTAGATCACGAGGCCATGTGTGTGTTATTATATAAAAGGGAGCAAGAGTATGGTATTATTGAGCGTAGGTCCTGTAAGCTACGGCTAGACCCTAAATCGCGTCTTGTATAAGTCCGCCAATGTGGAAATGGTTCCCGAGGCATGTTAAGAGATTCGAACCTAGAATCCTCTTGTTGTTAAAGCCCCTTATTATTCGTCGTCGAATGTGTATTACTCTTCCCAATCAACGAGGACCCTTCATAATTAATAAATGCCAAGATTACGAGAGTGGTTTATGAGCCAATAATATTGTTGAAAGTAAAACGATTGAGTAGAATGCCATGTCTCCCCAAAGAACTGAGAATGAAAATGAAGGTTTGTTTTAAAAGCATTGAAGAGAGCTCCAACCGTAGGCTAGGTAGGGAGCCGCTCTCCCTGTCATAAATCACGCTCGAGTATAATGGCCGGACCCTCATAGTACGAGGGTGGGTAAAGACCGTCTTGTAAGAAGTGTTAAATACACCGTGAGTGTTTAAAGTTGTTAATGACCCGGGCGTTGAACCGAGGTCCTTGTAGATTGATATTATCGCTTGCCAGTTCAGATCGTAGTTTTCTTATGTGATAATGGTCTTATAAGACAAATGAATTAAATAAAATCCCTATTGTAATGTTGTATGGAAAATAAGGAATCCACGAGTTTTATGAAGATAACTAGATTTCGGGAGTGATCATAGTTTTTGACTTTGTCAAGTAATCTTTATAACTCTGGAGTACACAAGTAGTTTCCCGATCACCGTAGTGAATTTGCAAAACTTGAGAGAGATAGTAAATACTGAGAATATGTGAAATGCCCAAATATTGAAGTGAATAATTAACATGTAATTTTAAATGTAATTATATATTGTCTTGATGTTAAGAAAAGATAAAAATAGTTCTTGAGGTGTACAAAAGTAAGACACCATTATTATGGGAAAGTATCGAGCCAAAGGAGCTCGTAGTTATATGGAACTTTAAGATAGGTACTTTATGGAAGTGAAAATAATCATGAATTGTTGGTTTTAAAGAAAACCATGTGTTTAAAGAGAATATTTGTTTTATTCTTATGCTATTCCTTGTTCACTTTGAACAAGTAGAAAGATATTGGTCAGTAGTTTATTTGTTTTATTGTTTGTAGCGCCATAATTTTGATTAATTAAATGTGTTAAAATAGGAGTTGATTTTGTTGTTATTTTTGCAAGTGTATCCTCTATTTAATCCAGAATATGTAAGTCACAGAGTGGGAGAACTTACCGCAGCCCCGAAAAATCCCGAATTGAGCAATGCTGGCATACTGTGATTTGCATATTTCTTGCTGAAAGGGCACAGGGGGGGTGAATAGAAGTACTGTGCTTGGATTAATGGTTAGAGGAACACTAAAGACGGTCAATTCATGTAAAAATAAAGTAATGATAGGAGTAGCTACAACTTATAATGTTAACTGACCGCATGGGTCCCTGGAAACTCACACCGAGCAGCCCTGGATTAAACGACCCCCCAGCAAATCTTCGATTTTGGCGCCCAGTACGCAGGGATGAGTTTTCCTAGGGAAAACCCGAGTTTTCTCGAAAAATCAAAATTTTCATTAAAAAAAATGGTTTTCCGAAAATTTTGAATTTTAAATACTTCCATAAAGGTCTTTGAGTTTGAATAAGAATATCAAAAGGTTACGGTGTAGTAAAAACCCGTACCAAAGTAAATTTTTGAAGAAATTGGGACACAAAGGTTCAGATTACTATCTCTCAAGCATGTTCTGGTGATGTGGCATGAGTAGCCTATTGTATTTTTATATTGGAATAAGATGGTGACGATGATGGAGTTAAAGGAGTGTTTGGATGAACATTTCCAAAAGAATAGGGACGAGATAGTAAAAATAAGTACGAAAAGTACGGAAGATGCAAAAAAAGAGAATAGGGTAGAGAGGCAGGAACTTTTGAACGCTATAAAAGCCGATAGCAAAGAAAAGTGGGAGACCATGAACAATAAATTGGGAACAATAGACAATACATTGAGTCTCCAACAGGATGAAAATAACAAAAAGTTGGAATCCATAAATCAAAAGTTAGGATCTATCCAAGCCGATTGTATCAACATGAATAGTACATTGAAGGCTGAGATAGAAAGTAAGTTGGATAATATGAGGGCAGAGAATACAGATCATTTTTCAACACAATCCAGGGTTTTGGAGGATAAATTAGGAGTAATGGAAGTGAAACTTGAAGATAAATTACATTCGTTTCAGGAGAATATGATAGCTGATAATTCTTTGAAAAGTCAAGCCATGAATACCAAACTAGAGGCCATGGAGACTAAAATACAAAGCAATATAAATGAGAAATAAAAAGAGACAATGGATAACAAATTTCAAGATTTTGACACTAAGTTTGGGGACAAATTAAATGATTTAAAAGGGAAAATCACAAGTGAGATTAAAGAGGAAAATAAAGGATTTCATTCAGAATTGCAAGCCCAAATAGATACCTTGAATGAAAGTATGAAAAAATCCCAAGATAAATGTCAAGAAAATTTTGTAAATTTAGAAGGTAATTTTGGGGCTATAACAATTAAATTAAATAGCATGGAACATACCTGTAAAAAAATGTAGAGGCATGTGAAAAGAAACTTGTAACCCAGATCCAAGGTGTGCAGGATAAATTAGAAGCTCAGATAATATCTAACAGCGATATCTGTAAAACATCCCGGGATGAAATAAAACAAAGTGTGAATGAGCTAGGAACCCGATTTGGAAAGGTTGAGGAGAAAGTAGGAACCCTCGAGAACAAAATCGGTGTAGTTCAGACCGAAGTAACTGAGATGAAAAATCAAAATCAAAAGGATGCGTGGGATATGAAAGGTCAATTTGAGCTGTTTACCGGGCAGGTAGATGATAACTTAAAGAAGTACGAGGTTGGAATAAATCAAAGATAAGGTCTATATGAGGAGCATCTCCAGAATGAAAGAAAACAACGAGAGAAAGAAAATAAGGAAAATACCCATAAGATAGATGAAATAAGTCAGGGTATTAATGATGTTCAGGGAACCATCGGAACATTAAAGGTCGAAGTAGGAAAAACTCATACGGAAGTAGGCCAGATCCAAAATGACTTGATGATATTATATAAGAGTCAAGGGAAAACTGAGGAAAAACTGGAAGGAATTAAAGTAAATATGGTCAAAGGACAAAGAGAGATGGAGAAGAAAATAAAAGAAATACGAGAAGACCTGGATACCATAGGGGACGTAAAGCCAGAAATTATAACAGAACAGGTCATGGTCATTAAGAAAGAGGTAGAAGAACATATAAATGAAATCAGGGATAGCTTCAGGAACGAGAAATTCCAACTCAAACGAGAACTGGAAAATAGTAAGAAAAATCAGGAAAGAATTCAAAATGAATTAGGATCTCGGTTGGAGAGGACTGAACATAAGAACAGTCAAATGGAAATCCAACTCATGGCTAATGAAGAAAGTGCCCGAAGGGAAAGGAAATTAGAATTTGAGAATCAGGACGAGTTTCCAAAGACAGGATAGGTAGATTCCCGGGAACAAGGCACAGATACCGATAGGGACTTAGGAGGGGAGAGCCCTTATAAGAACCCAGGATATCCGATGGCGATGTCAACCCCATACATGAACCAGACAAATGGTCAGATAATAAACATTATCAAATCGAATGAGGACAGACCGGTAAAATTTACGGGTAATAACATGTCAATTACTCCAAAATACTGGTTAAAGGAAGTCGCAGAGTACTTAAACGAAATGAAGGTTCCTCAGGATCGGAGACTGAGAGCTATTGAGAAGCTGTTGGCAGGTGATTGTCTCACCTGGTTCAGAAGCCTAGAGGAATACACCTTTGATACGGTGGAAGACTTTAGAGAAGCCTTTTTAAAACGATATTGGGCAGCAGACGTCCAGGAGAATTTGAGGCTAGATCTGTACTCTAGGAAGTATAGCACAAATGCACCAACTAAGTACTCGGAATTTTTTACCGCTCAGCTGTGTAAATTCCGCGAACTTGACATTGCTCCAGCTGAGAACGACCTGTGTGCCGCCATTGCAAGACAACTTCCATATGAGATTCAGAGGCTGTTAATCTCATCCAAAGCCAGAAGTGCTGTGGAAGTGGAGAGAGTATTACGTCAATTAGACATGACGACGTCACACGTAACTCCTAGGCATCAAAGACAGACTGAACAGGTACACATGACCAGCAGTCAGGAAACCAGAGAAAAACCATCGACCAGGAATCAGTCCACTAGCACTGATACTCAAGGACTAGGTCCAGAGTATGGGCACCAAGAGCCTAGAGGAATACAGCCCTACTACAGAGGAGGATATCGAGGAAGAAATCCTAGGAATACGAGTTATAGGCAACAAGAGAGCCGACCCTATAACAATAACCATCAGAGGCAAGAAAACAGAAAGAAATGGGAGAATTATCCCAGAAGGAACGTAAGGCCAGAGGATAGGGATGATGAATATCGGGCCGAAATAGAGGAAAGATATCAGGAAAGTCTTCGTTATATGAACGAACGACCAGACGAACCTGAAAGGCAAAAAGTCCGTTGGAGTGAGGCAATAACGAACCGGAAATCACCCGATCGACTAGATGGAGCTTAAAGCTTGGAACTACAAGCTCAGTTAAAGAATAAGGGAAAAGAAAGGGTAGGGACAGAGCGTACCCAACCGACACAATTACCGGATATGACTTAAAAAGATGAAAGAAATCAAATTATCGTGGGATTTTTAAGGAAGAAAAATCAGAAGGTACGGATAACGTTATGATGGCTTCGACATTTAAAAAGGAAAAATAAGATTTTTTTTTGGATAATTGAAATAAATTTCCTCAAAAGTTTTCGAAAATTTATTAACATAAGGAGGGGAGAGATGAACCCATGTACCATAGGCTTCAAAGGGAGTCGAATCCATGTATTTTGAGAAAGGAATGAAAGAATCATACAGTCTCTAAGGGAACGGAGAGAGATTTCAAGCCAGGATTCTAGCCTAACATTGTGCAAGCGCTGGGACCAGGTGTTCCTAAGATGAGCTCATGCCTCTTGACATTTATAAGGAGCCAGTCATGGATATTATTAGAACGAGTGGAAAGTTTGGACTGTAAGACGAAGAAGCTCGACTCGGAAATTGCTCATACGTTGCAGGAAAACGGCAACCTCGCTGCTGAGTCAGAACAAGAATAATTAAATTTAACCCGTTTACGAGTATAAAAATAAGTAAACAAATACAGTACGGTGAATCATTTCGGATTAAAGATTTTTGTGTAAAGAAAAAGCTTTTAATAATAGTCCAGGAGAAAAGTGCAAATGCAGCATACGTCATTGGGAATTCACCGGGACCCAAGGAGTGGGAGAATTAAAAATGAACAGCACCACCCACACAGTTGAGGACGAAGAATTAATTAATATCTCGGAAATGCACGATCGATTTCCATGCACAGGAAGATTATTTTACGTTTTGAAGACGAGCTTTCTGGAGATATAATTTTTATAATTGTGCGTCAATTAGTTCAAACGTTGGTCACGAAAAGGACTAGGATTTTATCTTTTTTGACTAAAAGGTATAAAACTCCTGGCCTGACCAAGCCAATCATGCAGTCTACGAGAGCCCGTGAGGGGAACGTCACGCTGTATCAGTATATGCAGTCTACGATAGCCTAGGGAGGCGTTACGCTGTATCAGACATCGAAGGCAGTTTACCAGTACTCCTTGAGGGGAGAAACGCTGTATTATACCGCAGAACTAATATTCGACAACCACGGGCGTCGAAGTATCAGTAACTTGCGTGCCTCCGGAAGGAGTTTCAAAGAAGAAATATTAAAGTATCGCCAGGTTGAAAAATTAGGAAAATCCTATTTACAGGATTTAGGTCCGACAGTGCAAAGTTTATCGTAAAAATTCATAAAATACAGTTAAAACAGGCTGCGAACTTAGGATTAAGGCGATAGGTCTGTCAGTAAACGACCAAAAGTATCATAACTTACGGAAGTACTGGAACAGCGAGATAAACAGTTTATCAATTTTAAAGAACCCGAACAGGGAAAAACAGAGTAAGGTTCGCAACGTATTCCAGAAAATTAGAAGTGCGAGAACCAAATAAACAAAGAAGAACGGAAACTATAGACATTGTTTTCAAGAAAGCAGACGAACTATTCTAAAGCACTAAGACTCGAGAAGTATTAGTGGCAAAAAATCCATAGGTCACCGATAGGTTATCGAGGGGACCTCGATCAGAACAGACTTTTGCTAGGATCGATAAATCAGATCTAAAAGGGGAGCCGCTCAAGCTAGAGAAATAGCCGATCATCAGGAACGGGATTCGAAGAATTGTTATTCCAGGGAAGTAGTAGATGATTCGAGACTTTCGTATTCTGCAGGATAGGAAGCCGACATTGAATAAATTTCACCCTTGGAGACGGGAGATTAAGAGGTCACGTGTGATAGGCTAAAAAGACGGCCTAGTGATCAAAAGTTGTGAAGTGTAAATATATTAAGAGTGTGTGTTAAAAGTAATATATTTTTTAGTGTTTTATTGTGTGTTCAAAACGGATACACCAGTGTATTAAAAATGTTGTCAGTGTTAAATGTATTGAATATGTGTCAAGAAATGTCTGTACATGAGATGAGTTTGTACAATATGGATTAAGTCAAGAAGGTGGGCCAAAATGTCACATCGAACGAGAATAAAGGTCAGAAAACGACCTTAGACATGTGAGTAAAGATTTTCATTATGTTTTTTTTTTTGGGTGTCGGGAAAATTTTGTGTACAATTCCACCGGAGTTTTGAGTAAAAGGGATATTTTTAAATAAAAAATAACTAAATAAGAACGCGATCTGAACAAAAATAAAGTTTTAAGAGATAATAAATAATTATGTGAAAGAATAAATCCTGTAGAGGAAATGCATGGAATAAAATGTCAGTGTATTTAATGAATGTTATAAAAGCAAGCGTAATAATAATAATTATAACAAAGATATTTACATAAAGGTAAATTTGAATTATATGAAAGAAATAGCTTTTGAGCTTTTGTAAGGAATGAAGACATGATGTGAATAACAAGGTAAAGAAATCTAAATAAAGATTAAATTGAATGATATAAAAATATAGAGCGTTGGAGCCTTAACAAATGTATAAGACATGATGTGAATGCATGTTCTTAAAAATGGAGCGATTTATTGTCAACGGAAAAGATTAATATAAGAATTGAGATATGTATCAATTGTTACTATGAAACTTATCAGTTCTTTGGAAGACATCAGGCCGTAAAGTAATGTGTAGCGCAATGGAACGCAATTAAATAAAAAGTCACGCTTGGAATGCGTAGAATTAAAATGAACTTGGTAAATTACTTATGAGGGGTAGTTGATTGTATTGAATTGAGATATGTTGTAAGTCCTCTAATTGTGACGTAGATCACGAGGCCATGTGTGTGTTATTATATAAAAGGGAGCAAGTGTATGGTATTATTGAGCGTAGGTCCTGTAAGCTACGGCTAGACCCTAAATCGCGTCTTGTATAAGTCCTCCAATGTGGAAATGGTTCCCGAGGCATGTTAAGAGATTCGAACCTAGAATCCTCTTGTTGTTAAAGCCCCTTATTATTCGTCGTCGAATGTGTATTACTCTTCCCAATCAACGAGGACCCTTCATAATTAATAAATGCCAAGATTACGAGAGTGGTTTATGAGCCAATAATATTGTTGAAAGTAAAACGATTGAGTAGAATGCCATGTCTCCCCAAAGAACTGAGAATGAAAATGAAGGTTTGTTTTAAAAGCATTGAAGAGAGCTCCAACCGTAGGCTAGGTAGGGAGCCGCTCTCCCTGTCATAAATCACGCTCGAGTATAATGGCCGGACCCTCATAGTACGAGGGTGGGTAAAGACCGTCTTGTAAGAAGTGTTAAATACACCGTGAGTGTTTAAAGTTGTTAATGACCCGGGCGTTGAACCGAGGTCCTTGTAGATTGATATTATCGCTTGCCAGTTCAGATCGTAGTTTTCTTATGTGATAATGGTCTTATAAGACAAATGAATTAAATAAAATCCCTATTGTAATGTTGTATGGAAAATAAGGAATCCACGAGTTTTATGAAGATAACTAGATTTCGGGAGTGATCATAGTTTTTGACTTTGTCAAGTAATCTTTATAACTCTGGAGTACACAAGTAGTTTGCCGATCACCGTAGTGAATTTGCAAAACTTGAGAGAGATAGTAAATACTGAGAATATGTGAAATGCCCAAATATTGAAGTGAATAATTAACATGTAATTTTAAATGTAATTATATATTGTTTTGATGTTAAGAAAAGATAAAAATAGTTCTTGAGGTGTACAAAAGTAAGACACCATTATTATGGGAAAGTATCGAGCCAAAGGAGCTCGTAGTTATATGGAACTTTAAGATAGGTACTTTATGGAAGTGAAAATAATCATGAATTGTTGGTTTTAAAGAAAACCATGTGTTTAAAGAGAATATTTGTTTTATTCTTATGCTATTCCTTGTTCACTTTGAACAAGTAGAAAGATATTGGTCAGTAGTTTATTTGTTTTATTGTTTGTAGCGCCATAATTTTGATTAATTAAATGTGTTAACATAGGAGTTGATTTTGTTGTTATTTTTGCAAGTGTATCCTCTATTTAATCCAGAATATGTAAGTCACAGAGTGGGAGAACTTACCGCAGCCCCGAAAAATCCCGAATTGAGCAATGCTGGCATACTGTGATTTGCATATTTCTTGCTGAAAGGGCACAGTATAGATTAATTCCCCTAATAGAGCTCTTGAGAGTGATGTATTTTGAAGCATGACAGAATATGCAGTGGCGGCATACAGATAGAGCAGATGCGTTAGATCCGTCAACAATCAAAATACGGCATGTTCGCAGGGCTGGATTTACCAATAGGCGCCGGCCAAGGGGCGCACCATCTGAGGGACTCAAAATTAATCCGAAATTCTTTTGTCAGAAAATTTCCATAATTGACTACAATACACGTCTACATCTACCTGCTGTCCACGAATTTGACACTTTTCCAATTTATATTGTGGCCATCATTTTACAACAAATGTTTTGCAACAGCAGCTTTTTCGACTTCAGCTTAGAAAAGGAATGTTTCATGATTTATTAGGAGAAAATCTAAGTCTTGAATATTAATATCAGTTTAATTTGAATAATCCATTATGCATAGTATGGTGTAGTGTAGCCTACATGTACAGGGAGCGGCAAAAAAATCTGAGGTTTTTAAATCACATCAACACAAACATTTTAAATGATACAAACTCTTTTATTATTTATAACAGCTAGGTGTAGATGTCAGTTAATGTAAAACATGAAAGAACAATAGATTTTAACTTTTAAGATTTGAAGATAACGTCTTTCAAATGATGCCCATCTTTTGCCATGCGACAAAAAGATCTGACGGTTTATGTCGTTGTACGGCTGAGCGAGTCGAAGAGGACGCGTTCCATCTCGTAACACAATTTTGTTATGGGTGAGTAATTTTAGAGCTACAGGTTCAGCCTTAAAACGTACGTCGACAGGCCGTCCAAGGTCAGCCAGGACACCAAAAAATGTTGAGCGAGCGAGACAATCTGTGGAAACCAGTCCACGGCGGCCGGCTCGTAAACAAGCTGCTACTTTGCAAATGTCTGATCGATCATTGAGACGAATATTGCGTTTCTATTTGCATTTTTATCCGTATAAAATGGTTATTGTCCAGCAGTTGAAGCCTACTGACTATGCAAAGCTTCAGTGCAAGTCTGGAAGAATGCATAATGAGCCTTAAATGGTTTAAACTTATTTTAATATCTCGTTGGCCTATTTATTTATAGGTTACTAGCAGTAGGGGGGGGGGGTGAGGCGGTTTCCAAGCCACTCCAGAACCCTCCTTGCCCCACTACTAAGCCTCAGCCATGTTAAATATCTCTCGAACGCATGGTCCGATTTTGACAAATGAGGTGTCGTTGGACTCGGGCTAACGTCCTCTTTGCTATGGACCACTCGTTATATTTTTTATTTTTTTTTATTTTTCTCGTTTTCGAAAATAGGCGATAGTTTGAAAACGAAACATGATAGAACGTTGTGCTATGGCTCAAACGAATGGTCTTTATGGCCTTTATTTTTTGTAATAAAACTTTTTTACTTTTTATGTTTTTTTGAAAACACTCGAATTTTGAAAATCCTATATTTTGGAAACTAGGAACTTTACAAAAAAAAATTGTTTGACGTAAATGAATGCTCCCACCCCCTCTACCCCCAAAATAAATTTCAAGTCCCTAGGATGAAAACCCGTAGTAGTGGGATGACAGGGGAGCTGCTCCACTTAGGAAGTTGTGAGCCCCTGCGACCTTGGAATGGAAGGTGCCATGCAAGGAGGGCGTGCTTGGATTCGTTTTTTTCGTCTCGTTGCGCTCTTGACGGAAATGTAGGTGTCGAAAAGGTGAAAATCTGGAAACAATTTTTTTGGGGTAAAACCATGATTTTAAACATTTTGCTATATCTTGCGAACCAATCATGCTAGAGGCGTGTTCGACAGGTCCAAGGACTCGGGCTGATGTCCTCTTTGCTATGGACCACTCGTTATATTAGAAAATTTTGGAAACTCGATTTTGGGGTAAACACGTGTTTTTTGTGATTTTTGCCGATATCTCACGAACCAATAACGCTAGGGACGTGTACGAGGTGTCCTAGGACTCGGGCTAACGCCTTCTTTCGAGTGTGGTAGATATTGTTTCCAAAAAAATCACAAAGGCCTAACGCCATACATGTTGAAATAACGTTTTCTTTTTCTTTACCTGTTTATAATGTTTATGAAGCGTGATGGTTGAGACAGACGATACTGCTGGATGTATGTGTTTCAACGAACCTGTCTCTAACCACAAGGACCATGCTTAATAGAGCAATCGCTATTTCGGCGGGTCGGTGTATGACAGAGCGAGCGTGCGTTTTTCTGATATTTTACCTTTAACGTGTAAACGGTGATGAGAACTTGGTTCTACGTTGGTCGAAGCGAGTACAGAAAACAAACTTGCAGAGGAGCAGGAGGTTAATGTCATTTGAGCTTATTGGAATGCGCTGATCTGACTTGACAACAGGTGCAATGGAAAATGACAAAGACGCAGAGGACACTTGAAGGTGAAATAATCTGACCATCGTGGTGGCAGGAAAGAGCGAATACACGTGTGAGATGACATGTACGCTAAACAAGTTACATCCTGTTTGCTTCGGACGTGACAAAATGCAAGTTCATGTGAAATTTGATCCGGCACAGGTGTTCACTTTGGGCGTTAGCTGTCCACGTGACCGATAACAGGTGTTCAAAGTGTGGGAAAAAAATGATTATACATGCAATGTAACATATATAAAGACATGTCGTTATCATTTCCACTCTCACTTAGGTGACTACCTTTGAACACATTGCGTTGCATGAATCACTTGGTCTTGTTTAACAGTTTTGGTGTTGGTGGAAAATACTTAACCTTGTTGTGGGGTAGGTATTTATTTATATATTTATTCATTTATACATTTATTGATTCATATATATATTTACAAGCAATTATTTATTGATTAGGTAATTAATGATTTTATTTATTTATTTGTTTGCAGATTACCGGCATACCTTACATGTCTGAGGGAGAAGAAACCATTGCACTTTTGAGCCCACTAGAAGGGAACAGCAACAAGTCACTGCAAGTAAAGGTGAGATGATTTTTTAAACTAACTTGTTTCATTTTTTTATGTTTTATTTTATGAAATGTATGTATTGAACCCTTATTGATCTTCGATAAATAAGTATTCATATTTATTATTATTATTACTACCGCCCAGGCAGTACTTGAAGAAGTCGACATGGATATAAGGGAGGCTAGCATTTTGTAATATTGCAACAGGAGCTGAGCTGGTAGCTATTCTTGGGGGACGGCTAGAATTAGTCGGGTTCACGGCCAAATTGAGCAACTACTGTACCAAAATTGGAAGCATAAGGAAGGATCACGAGGCACTTGCAACGAACATACGATTGAATCAGCCAATCACAAGAGACCAAGCCATGACCACACGGTGGACAGCGTCAGTAGTAAAAAGCCCGCGGAAATGGATATCTAGAGAACCGCCGAACGGATTAATCTCCGCGCGAGTGAATTGAGACGTTTGATTTATTTGAAGAAGAATGACACTAGTCCCATCTTTGTGAGACAAAAACTCTGGAAGTTTTTATCCGACTCCACCCCACTCCTCCGCCCTGTCAGTTTTCTAATAAATAGTTTGGCCTGACGCCACTCTAGGTCATTCTTTGTGGAGCCGTGAGGGGCTTACTTCACGCCAGTTTGTATCGTGATTTTAACGCTCTGAATTTGGTTAAGTCATTTTATTTGGGAGCTCTGAGGAGCTAAAGTCGCAGCGATTGCATTATCGAATTTTAAAGCTCGAATACATTTTTTTAAAATTCTGGAATCAATTTTATTTTGTGAGCTAAATATTTCACGCCAGTGCGTGATAACTTGTAACAGTTACTTAAAGACGACGATTTCAGCTCTATGGGGGAAGTCTTGAAACACCCTAATTAGCGCTCACCGGAGCAAAGGTCCACAGTACAGGACGGAAATACCGAGCAAGATAGCGACTGCTAGTGCAGCCAAGATCTAAAACTTGTTAACGAGCCAGTGACGTGGTCTCGAGGTGTATATTTATGTACATATTGCAGTGTATTTTATATGTGTTTTATTGTGAGTGTGTGCGAGATATTTAGGGCCAGTCTTCGCTATTAATCGCATTAGGACAATTGTGGGTGAACTGAGTAACCTGCAAGCGATTATAGATAGGTAAAATAATTAACATTGAACTTTTCTGCCAAGGAGTCGATACCAAGATGATCAGCACGTGGTTTGGAGTTGGGATGAACTTCAACAGATCAACGCAGACGACTACTATGGAGTGCTAATTTGTCCATAGGGGCAATGGGTTGAGGAGGATGTCCTTAGTTCTACAAGCAGAGCGGTGATGTACAACAATTGGATTATTTCAATTATGTAGTTAGATTTGGCCGGGGAACTTTGTAAATAGTCATGTTTCTTTTCTTGTTGTTTAAAGTTTTTCTTGCACCGACGCTCAATGTTTTAAATGTCCGTTGGCGCGTGGCCAAAGTGTTTGTTAGATATTTGTTTTTCCTTGAGTCATATGTAATGCGCGCGGCGTGCGTGCGTGATTTTTATCCTTGCAAATGCGGAACCCGTTACATTCGATAAATGGTGCTTTATTAACGTTAATTTTTGAAATAGGAATGGGAGGAAATTACTGTAAGATATTTGCTGAACAGGTTTATTATTCATGTTAGGGTTGCCAAGCGCACCAACTTAAAAAGTAATTTGTAGAACACCTTCGTTCTAATTTTGATAGATTTTTTTTGAGTCCTTTTCAGGTTGACTAGTCACGGCATAGAACGGTGGCGCCAGCATGTGGATATTATTTGTGTCTTTTTATTTCAGGGTCTGTCAAAACCCATACGTGTGATTGTGTGTGTTCCTGTGTCAAGTGTGTGTTGATTTTACGTGAGGAGGGGGTAGACGTCCTACCGCTCTCATATTTTGCTGCTGTTATATTTTTCATGGAAAGACAGGGTGCTCTAGGGAGACCGCTGTTTCTTGTCCATATTTTTCTGACACACACACGTCTTATTGTGCTTTGGGGCACACTTCTTCGAGATTCGACCCCATGTCCTGGGAGGTCGAGGTTATTGATAACCTAGATGTTAGGCCCCTTAAAGCAACAATTATCATCATCATCATCATCATCATGTTATTGACACGTGGGTTGACAGACATGCAGAGTTCCACAAACCGCCCGTTTTGCCTGGTGACTTATTTGGATAGGCAGTCCTGATTGTCCGACTGACCCCTGCAAGCTTTCATGTAGCAAACCTGTTCATTGTGATGGTTATTTTTAAGCCATAATTAATTGGGAGTTCGCCATGTGTGTAACGGCTTGTTGTACGTTGTATGGGTAGAATATTGTATTATTAACGTAAATGTTGGCTGTGTGCCTATTGCTTTGTTGATGACTCGATTCATGTAATTTTTGTGTGTCACACCCGTGCGGTGTAGTGGTAGAGTATTTGTAAATTTTGACAGCGGTCATTTTGTGTATTTTTATTTGGTCACGTGTTAATGTACTTGTGTTGATTTGTGTGAGAAGTCCTAAGTTTTTAGGCAGTAAGTGTTGCTACGGCAATTTGATTCCAATTTCACACGGAAATTTTGTGTTTGTTTATATTAGATTTAGGAAGTGTCGGTTTAGTTGTAAGTATTGTAGTTGTGTTCCCCCGTGTCGGTCTAGCTCTAGAAATGCGGATTCGTTGTCTGAAGGATCATTCTGGATGATGACGAATCACGCATTCATTGTACACATCGTGATGCATGTAGAACGGCATACGCACATATATGGTCACTTTTGTATTTTATCTTAGGGACACTTGGTCCAGGTAATTAATCTCTCCAGAGATGTTTGCCTAGTTTTTGGCATTTTTATTAAGTGGGAGTAAGATGGGAGTTTTTGTTGTTTATTTGTTAAGTGTAAATATGGTGATTTGTTATTAAATTCATTTGTTTTTAACCCTGGCTTCACTCTTTCCTGCATGTTATTTTGTTATATGTTACCCTGCAAGTTAATGAAGCACCTTGACAACAACTTACGATATGAACCGTTACACCCCCCGAAACTGAGTCTCATATGCTTCTTTGCAAGGGTTCAGTATTAACCTGAATTTAGGTATTTATAGCGGTTTATTTTATTTATTTTTAGAAACTTGGAAAGAATAGCCTTACCGCCGTAGCAGTCGCTGAAAAAAACCCGAAAAGCACTAAAGCGAAACCACTGCCAAAGAGTGAACTGTTTAAAACTCAGGTAAGTCCAACTTAAAAATGGTATTCCATTTTACCACTACTGAAAACTCGTAGACAAAAAAAATTATTACCTGTACATGACTGGGACAATGATTGCTTTCTTGATTAATGGCTATGTTGTTGTTGTTGACTGGGAAAAGTACAAGGCCATGTTGGATTTTCTAAAAATAAAGATAATAAATTTAATTTATGGGTGGTTCCCTATGGACTCAACGAATATACACAGGTTTGAACATGATAATGTGAACAAAATGACATGACATTCATTTTTGTTTATATATTGGTTAAAGGGGGGGGGGGGTGTAAATGACTGTAGCTTTATAAAAAGAAAATAAGTACATGGGTTACTGTTAGTGCCAACATACAGTTTATTTTTAATGGTGTTTTGATATATTAATGCCAATTAACGTTAACGTTTTATTTACAAGTATTGGTTGTTTGATAGATTGATTGATTGAGTGAGTGATGGGTTATTTTGTTTGCTTTAAGGTGTCGTCATATGCCATTAACGTAATGAACAGACAGTGAACAAGCATGCATTATGCTTTAAAGTACTCTGTGCTCTTGTGCAACGTTAATAACTTACAATAAGAAAAAGTTTTATTATAACACATGGCGTTAGTACCAAATACAATAAGTGAGCAAGTTGGTTTACCACGTTGGTTAAATTTAAAATCAGAACATGACCGTTGGTTAACATTTGAATCCTGGCCTGTAGGCTTTTTGTCGACACATGCACTAGCAAAAGCCGTTTTTTTTTACTTGAACCGAGAAGATGTGGTGCGCTGTGTGTTTTGTTGTATTGAACTTTCACACTGGGAAGAAGGGGATGATCCCTTTAGAGACCATTTGCGATGGTCTCCTTGTTGTCCTTACATGCTTGGAAAACAAGTGGGTAACATACCTGTGTATTCATTTTACCGAACCACAAGACCATTGGCCGCTACTTACGTTGCTGATTCACAAATAAATAATAATAATGTATTACCAGCCAACAACGGTAGTGTCGATATATGTGGTCCATATGCCATAGACAGTGTTGAATTGGCATGTGCTTTTGAAAAATTGGGAGTTTGCAAGACTAAAGCACTAGCACACTCAGAGTACAGCTCTGTTGAAAAACGTTTAGAATCTTATAAAAATGTTTGGCCATTAATATTAAAACACCTTACCAAACAGCTAAGTGAAGCTGGATTTTTTTATACTGGTGAAGGGGATAAAACAATATGTTTTTATTGTGGATTTGCTTTAAAGGATTGGCAAATGACTGATGACCCTTTTGTGCAACACGCTCGTTGGTTACCAAACTGTAAATACATGGTGTTGCTTAAAGGTCAGGAATTTGTGAACACTATTCGTAAAGAAAAATTGATTGCAGCACAAGACTTAAAAGTGCCTTTAGAGTTAGAACACGCGGAGCAAATACACGAGGCTGAAAGAAAAGACTTGTCTCACGAACAGATACAGAAGTGTGACCAACAATTATGTAAAATTTGTTATCAAGATGAACTAGGTGTTGTATTTTTACCTTGTGGACACGTGATAGGCTGTGTCAAGTGTGCATTAGAACTTAACACTTGTGCTATATGCATAAAAGTAGTACCTGCTACAGTTAGGGCATTTCTTGCAAAACTAGTATAATTTATTCACTACGCATAGTGCAAAATCCCTAATTGCACAATATTATTAAAGCTGTTTTAGAGTGTAATAGGTATGCTTTTGTTTTGATTATAGACTACTACAATGAATGTTTTGAATGCTGTGGGACAATCATGTGGCTTAGAGACAAAGAAGCTCAGCGAATTGCCAACGCATATTCCATTCCGCATTATCAAGATTCGGAAATTGAAAACAGCATATGGTGATCGTGTACTTTGTGTATGTGAAAACTTTGAGACATTTCTGCCTATACGGTTTAATGATATGTCGGAAAGTGTTTTGATGAAGTCAATAATGCTGTGCAACCTGTACACTTAATTTATGAAGGTTTTAAAAACAATAGGTGCATGATTCGTTTTAATTAAATAAAAAAAGGTCAAATAATAATGGAAGATATAAGTCATGACAATGGACTGAAAGAAAAATATGTGTATAGAATAATAATGTCTTAGTGTTTAGTATTGTCTTAAAAAATATTATCATGAAAACAAAAAAAATGTATATAAAATTTGTAAATAAATGAAAATAATGGTACAATGTTGTTTTATTTTCTATAGAAGTCAGAATATTTAACATTGCAGAGCATACATGATTATGACAATAAAAAGCACACTTAATACAAGTCATTGCCTATACGATAGTGTGTTATAGTTTTAAAAACAAAGCTTGTTGTAGATCTTTTTTCTTCCACGGTAAACAATAGGCACGAAAACGTTATTGTCCTGTTTTGGATCATTATCACTATCATAATAATAAGCAGCATGATCTATATCACTATTATTTTAATCACTATAATTATCCTCAACATTATCCTCAACATTACTAAAACCAGTTAAATATTCCTGGTCCTCTTCCTGTTCCTCTTCCTCTTCCTCTACAGTGTCCTCATGTAGAGTCTGCGTGGCTTTTGATAATGTTAAGGGTTTTTTGAACATTGAATTATTTTCAATAGTAGTATTGTTTTGTAGCACTTGCTTTTTAACTTTTTCATGATTTTCTGTTGACAGCAATAGTGTTTCATGCAGTACACTACATTGATGATCACTGACACTTTAAACCACACTATTTTTGCTCTTTAGCTCACTGCGACATTGTTTTGAACGTTGTTTTGTACAACGCCAAATAACAGTTCCATTTTTATTGGTTCGTTTTACAATATATGAATATCCTTTATAGAATGCATGAGGCTTACCATACCTAGTCACAGATACTTCCATATCAACTGTCAAGCTTAGACTAAGCTCTAGTAAAGACAACTTGGTAATAAGAACAATAGTTTAATGTGCGAGCATATATGGGTGCAAATGTGGGAGCAAAAAAAATGGGAGCAAAAATTGGGAGCAAAAAGTAGGAGCAAAAAAGTAGGAGCAAACAGTGGGAGCAAAAATTGGAAGCAAAAAGTTGGAGCAAAAAGTGGGAGCAAAAAGTGGGAGCAAAAATAGGGAGCAAAAAGTGGGAGCAAAAATTGGGAGCAAAAATTGAGAGCAAAAAGTGGGAGCAAAAAAAAAAGTAGGATTAAGTATGGGAGCAAATGTGAAAGCAAAAGTGGGAGCAAGTATGGGAGCATATGTGAAAGCAAGAGTGGGAGCAAAAGAGTGGGGGCAAAAAGTGGGAGCAAAAAGTGGGAGCAAAACGTGGGAGAAAAAATTGGGAGCAAAAGGTGGGAGCAAAAATTGGGAGCAAAAAGTGGGAGCAAAAAAAGTGGGAGCAAAAAGTGGGAGCAAAAATTGGGAGCAAAAAGTGGGAGCAAAAATTGGGAGCAAAAAATGGGAGCAAAAAGTGGAAGCAAAAATTGGGAGCAAAAAGTGGGAGCAAAAAATGGGAGCAAAAAGTGCGAGCAAAAAAAAGTAGGAGCAAGTATGGGAGCAAATGTGAAAGAAAAAGTGGGAGCAAGTATGGGAGCATATGTGAAAGCAAATGTGGGAGCAAAAAAGTGAGAAAAAAAGTGGGAGCAAAGAGTGGGAGCAAAAGTGGGAGCAAATATGTGAGCAAAAAAGTAGGAGCAAGTATGGGAGCAAATGTGAAAGCAAAAGAGGGAGCAAAAAGTGAGAGAAAAAAAGTGGGACCAAAAAGTGTATGCAAAAGTGGAAGCAAATATGAGAGCAAAAAAAGTGGAAGCAAAAATGTGAGAGCAAAAAGTGGGAGCAAAACGTGTAAGCAGAAGTGGGAGCAAACAAGTGTGAGCAAATATGAGAGCAGAATGTGGGAGCAAATGTGAAAGCAAAAGTGGGAGCAAAAAGACCGAGCAAAAGTGAGTGAACAAAGTGGGAGCAAAATGTGTGAGTAAAAAGTGGGGGCAAATGTGGTGTTTTACTAAAACAATCTCCCCTAACCTAACCTAACCTAACTTCACCCAACCTAATTTCACCTAACCTAACTTCACCTAACCTAACCTTCCAACTCTCAGATCAAAAATGAAATTCTGGCCATAGTCGAGTTGGAACCTCTGGGATAACACCCAAGTATACTAGCCACTACACCGCGAAATGGGCAAATTATCATGCAGCACAACACAAAAATAAAAAAGTTTTCTGTAGTGTAACTCATTGGCTGACAATCATAGTTGAGAATTCAAACCCAAGACCTCAGGACTTTTGTTTTGAACATTATCAGAAATATTATTCCATTTACATTTTGCTGTTGCTTATAGTTATAAGAGTTGGCATTAATATGGGAGAAAAAGTGAAAGCAAAAAGTGGGTGCAAGCATGGCTGGTTGTAGAGACTTTCAAATCAACTAATACACATAAATTAAATTTTAGTAAAGTGACTTGGCTAATAATAATAATAATAACAGTTTAAAAAAAATTCAAGGGGATTGATATTTTTCAGGGTGTAATTTCCAAAGTGAAAATCCACAGCCTGCTTCCAGTCTCCGACCGGGTCAGGAATGGAATGAATGACGCCCCCATCTAGCGGCGAGGATATGAATTGTGCCGGCTGCCGAGGCCTGACGCACTCCTCTGGGGCAATGATTAAATGAATGACAGATGGAATGAAATGATAGTGGAGAGTGTTGCTGGAATGAAATTGTGACAGGGAAAACCGGAGTACCCGGAGAAAAACCTGTCTGCCTCCGTTTTGTCCAGCACAGATCTCACATGGAGTGACCGGGATTTGAACCACGGACCCAGCGGTGAGAGGCCGGCGTGCTGCCGCCTAAGCCACGGAGGCTTCCAATTTCCAAAGTACTGTCAAGAATAATAATTACATGAACAGATTCCAAGATCTCTAGAGTGCTTTTAAGGTTAATGATTGGCTAGGAGTGAGATAGAGCTAGCTAACCTAAGTTAACCTCAGCTCAGTAAACCTAACCTTGTCACATGGCATGTTCTACAAGTATAGACTTGCTTTGAGACTGGCTATGACGTCACAGATGAATGGCGGTGGGAGGCTAGCAAAAAGGAAAATGTTTTAGTGTAATAAAAAGTCATGTCCAGCCTCCCACCGCCATTCATCTGTGACGTCATAGCCAGTCTCAAAGCAAGTCTATACTTGTAGAACATGCCATGTGACAAGGTTAGGTATACTGAGCTGAGGTTAACTTAGGTTAGCTAGCTCTATCTCACTCCTAGCCAATCATTAACCTTAAAAGCACTCTAGAGATCTTGGAATCTGTTCATGTAATTATTATTCTTGACAGTACTTTGGAAATTACACCCTGAAAAATATCAATCCCCTTGAATTTTTTTAAACTGTTAATATTATTATTATTATTAGCCAAGTCACTTTACTAAAATTTAATTTATGTGTATTAGTTGATTTGAAAGTCTCTACAACCAGCCATGCTTGCACCCACTTTTTGCTTTCACTTTTGCTCCCATATTAATGCCAACTCTTATAACTATAAGCAACAGCAAAATGTAAATGGAATAATATTTCTGATAATGTTCAAAACAAAAGTCCTGAGGTCTTGGGTTTGAATTCTCAACTATGATTGTCAGCCAATGAGTTACACTACAGAAAACTTTTTTATTTTTGTGTTGTGCTGCATGATAATTTGCCCATTTCGCGGTGTAGTGGCTAGTATACTTGGGTGTTATCCCAGAGGTTTTGGGTTCCAACTCGACTATGGCCAGAATTTCATTTTTGATCTGAGAGTTGGAAGGTTAGGTTAGGTGAAGTTAGGTTAGGTGAAATTAGGTTGGGTGAAGTTAGGTTAGGTTAGGTTAGGGGAGATTGTTTTAGTAAAACACCACATTTGCCCCCACTTTTTACTCACACATTTTGCTCCCACTTTGTGCACTCACTTTTGCTCGCTCTTTTTGCTCCCACTTTTGCTTTCACATTTGCTCCCACTTCCTGCCCTCATATTTGCTCACACTTGATTGCTCCCACTTCTGCTTACACGTTTTGCTCCCACCTTTTGCTCTCACATTTTTGCTTGCACTTTTTTTTGCTCTTATATTTGCTCCCACTTTTGCTTACACTTGTTGGTCCCACTTTTTTTCTCTCACTTTTTGCTCCCACTTTTGCTTTCACATTTGCTCCCATACTTGCTCCTACTTTTTCCTCTCATATTTGCTCCCACTTTTGCTTACACTTTTTGCTCACACTTTTTTTCTCACTTTTTTGCTCCCACTTTTGCTTTCACATATGCTCCCATACTTGCTCCTACTTTTTTTTTGCTCGCACTTTTTGCGCCCATTTTTGCTCCCACTTTTTGCTCCCACTTTTTGCTCCCACTTTTTGCTCCCACCTTTTGCTCCCAATTTTTTCTCCCACTTTTTGATCCCACTTTTTGCTCCCACTTTTGCTTTCACATATGCTCCCATACTTGCTCCCACTTTTGCTTTCACATTTGCTCCCATACTTGCTCCTACTTTTTTTTGCTCCATCTTTTTGCTCTCAATTTTTGCTCCCAAATTTTGCTCCCTCTTTTTGCTCCCACTTTTTGCTCCCACTTTTTGCTCCCAATTTTTGCTCCCATTTTTTTTGCTCCCACATTTGCACCCATATATGCTCGCACATTAAACTATTGTTCTTATTACCAAGTTGTCTTTACTAGAGCTTAGTCTAAGCTTGACAGTTGATATGGAAGTATCTGTGACTAGGTATGGTAAGCCTCATGCATTCTATAAAGGATATTCATATATTGTAAAACGAACCAATAAAAATGGAACTGTTATTTGGCGTTGTACAAAACAACGTTCAAAACAATGTCGCAGTGAGCTAAAAAGCAAAAATAGTGTGGTTTTAAGTGTCAGTGATCATCAATGTAGTGTACTACATGAAACACTATTGCTGTCAACAGAAAATCATGAAAATGTTAAAAAGCAAGTGCTACAAAACAATACTACTATTGAAAATAATTCAATGTTCAAAAAACCCTTAACATTATCAAAAGCCACGCAGACTCTACATGAGGACACTGTAGAGGAAGAGGAAGAGGAAGAGGAACAGGAAGAGGACCAGGAATATTTAACTGGTTTTAGTAATGTTGAGGATAATGTTGATGATAATTGTAGTGATTATAATAATAGTGATATACATCATGCTGCTTATGATTATGATAGTGATAATGATCCAAAACAGGACAATAACGTTTTCACCGTGGAAGAAAAAAGATCTACAACAAGCTTTGTTTTTAAAACTATAACACACTATCGTATAGGCAAAGACTTGTATTAAGTGTGCTTTTTATTGTCATAATCATGTATGCTCTGCAATGTTAAATATTCTGACTTCTATAGAAAATAAAACAACATTGTACCATTATTTTCATTTATTTACAAACTTTATATACATTTTTTTCTGGTTTCATGATAATATTTTTAAGACAATACTAAACACTAAGACATTATTATTCTATACACATATTTTTCTTTCAGTCCATTGTCATGACTTATATCTTCCATTATTATTTGACCTTTATTTATTTAATTAAAACGAATCATGCACCTATTGTTTTTAAAACCTTCATAAATTAAGTGTACAGGTTGCACAGCATTATTGACTTCATCAAAAACACTTTCCGACATATCATTAAACCGTATAGGCAGAAATGTCTCAAAGTTTTCACATACACAATGTACACGATCACCATATGCTGTTTTCAATTTCCGAATCTTGATAATGCGGAATGGAATATGCGTTGGCAATTCGCTGAGCTTCTTTGTCTCTAAGCCACATGATTGTCCCACAGCATTCAAAACATTCATTGTAGTAGTCTATAAACAAAACAAAAGCATACCTATTACACTCTAAAACAGCTTTAATAATATTGTGCAATTAGGGATTTTGCACTATGCATAGTGAATAAATTATACTAGTTATGCAAGAAATGCCCTAACTGTAGCAGATACTACTTTTATGCATATAGCACAAGTGTTAAGTTCTAATGCTCACTTGACACAGGCTATCATGTGTCCACAAGGCAAAAATACAACACCTAGTTCATCTTGATAACAAATTTTACATAATTGTTGGTCACACTTTTGTATCTGTTCGTGAGACAAGTCTTTTCTTTCAGCCTCGTGTATTTGCTCCGCGTGTTCTAACTCTAAAGGCACTTTTAAGTCTTGTGCTGCAATCACTTTTTCTTTACGAATAGTGTTCACAAATTCCTGACCTTTAAGCAACACCATGTATTTACAGTTTGGTAATCAACGAGCGTGTTGCACAAAAGGGTCATCAGTCATTTGCCAATCCTTTAAAGCAAATCCACAAAAAAAACATATTGTTTTATCCCCTTCACCAGTATAAAAAAATCCAGCTTCACTTAGCTGTTTGGTAAGGTGTTTTAATATTAATGGCCAAACATTTTTATAAGATTCTAAACGTTTTTCAACAGAGCTGTACTCTGAGTGTGCTAGTGCTTTAGTCTTGCAAACTCCCAATTTTTCAAAAGCACATGCCAATTCAACACTGTCTATGGCATATGGACCACATATATCGACACTACCGTTGTTGGCTGGTAATACATTATTATTATTTATTTGTGAATCAGCAACGTAAGTAGCGGCCAATGGTCTTGTGGTTCGGTAAAATGAATACACAGGTATGTTACCCACTTGTTTTCCAAGCATGTAAGGACAACAAGGAGACCATCGCAAATGGTCTCTAAAGGGATCATCCCCTTCTTCCCAGTGTGAAAGTTCAATACAACAAAACACACAGCGCACCACATCTTCTCGGTTCAAGTAAAAAAAAACGGCTTTTGCTAGTGCATGTGTCGACAAAAAGCCTACAGGCCAGGATTCAAATGTTAACCAACGGTCATGTTCTGATTTTAAATTTAACCAACGTGGTAAACCAACTTGCTCACTTATTGTATTTGGTACTAACGCCATGTGTTATAATAAAACTTTTTCTTATTGTAAGTTATTAACGTTGCACAAGAGCACAGAGTACTTTAAAGCATAATGCATGCATGTTCACTGTCTGTTCATTACGTTAATGGCACATGACGACACCTTAAAGCAAAAAAAATAACCCATCACTCACTCAATCAATCAATCTATCAAACAACCAATACTTGTAAATAAAACGTTAACGTTAATTGGCATTAATATATCAAAACACCATTAAAAATAAACTGTATGTTGGCACTAACAGTAACCCATGTACTTATTTTCTTTTTATAAAGCTACAGTCATTTACACCCCCCCCCTTTAACCAATATATAAACAAAAATGAATGTCATGCCATTTTGTTCACATTATCATGTTCAAACCTGTGTATATTCGTTGAGTCCATAGGGAACCACCCATAAGTTAAATTTATTATCTTTATTTTTAGAAAATCCAACATGGCCTTGTACTTTTCCCAGTCAACAACAACAACATAGCCATTAATCAAGAAAGCAATCATTGTCCCAGTCATGTACAGGTAATGATTTTTTTTGTCTACGAGTTTTCAGCAGTGGTAAAATGGAATAGCATTTTTAAGTTGGACTTACCTGAGTTTTAAACAGTTCACTCTTTGGCAGTGGTTTCGCTTTAGTGCGTTTCGAGTTTTTTTCAGCGACTGCTACGGCGGTAAGGCTATTCTTTCCAAGTTTCTAAAAATAAATAAAATAAACCGCTATAAATACCTAAATTCAGGTTAATACATACATTTCATAAAATAAAACATAAAAAAATGAAACAAGTTAGTTTAAAAAATCATCTCACCTTTACTTGCAGTGACTTGTTGCTGTTCCCTTCTAGTGGGCTCAAAAGTGCAATGGTTTCTTCTCCCTCAGACATGTAAGGTATGCTGGTTATCTGCAAACAAATAAATAAATAAAATCATTAATTACCTAATCAATAAATAATTGCTTGTAAATATATATATGAATCAATAAATATATAAATGAATAAATATATAAATAAATACCTACCCCACAACAAGGTTAAGTATTTTCCACCAACACCAAAACTGTTAAACAAGACCAAGTGATTCATGCAACGCAATGTGTTCAAAGGTAGTCACCTGAGTGAGAGTGGAAATGATAACGACATGTCTTTATATATGTTACATTGCATGTATAATCATTTTTTCCCACGCTTTGAACATCCTGTTATCGGTCACGTGAACAGCTAACGCCCAAAGTGAACACCTGTGCCGGATCAAATTTCACGTGAACTTGCATTTTGTCACGTCCGAAGCAAACAGGATGTAACTTGTTTAGCGTACATGTCATCTCACACGTGTATTCGCTCTTTCCTGCCACCACGATGGTCAGATTATTTCACCTTCAAGTGTCCTCTGCGTCTTTGTTATTTTCCATTGCACCTGTTGTCAAGTCAGATCAGCGCATTCCAATAAGCTCAAATGACATTCACCTCCTGCTCCTCTGCAAGTTTGTTTTCTGTACTCGCTTCGACCAACATAGAACCAAGTTCTCATCACCGTTTACACGTTAAAGGTAAAATATCAGAAAAACGCACGCTCGCTCTGTCATTCACCGACCCGCCGAAATAGCGATTGCTCTATTAAGCATGGTCCTTGTGGTTAGCGACAGGTTCGTTGAAACACATACACCCAGCAGTATCGTCTGTCTCAACCATCACGCTTCATAAACATTATAAACCGGTAAAGAAAAAGAAAACGTTATTTCAACATGTATGGCGTTAGGCCCTTTGTTAATTTTTTTATGGAAACAATATCTACCACACTCGAAAGAGGGCGTTAGCCCGAGTCCTAGGACACCTCGTACACGTCTCTAGCGTTATTGGTTCGTGAGATATCGGCAAAAATCACAAAAAACACGTGTTTACCCCAAAATCGAGTTTCCAAAATTTTTTAAAAATATAACGAGTGGTCCATAGCAAAGAGGACATCAGCCCGAGTCCTTGGACCTGTCGAACACGCCTCTAGCATGATTGGTTCGCAAGATATAGCAAAATGTTTAAAATCATGGTTTTACCCCAAAAAAATTGTTTCCAGATTTTCACCTTTTCGACACCTACATTTCCGTCAAGAGCGCAACGAGACGAAAATACGAATCCAAGCACGCCCTCCTTGCATGGCACCTTCCATTCCAAGGTCGCAGGGGCTCACAACTTCCTAAGTGGAGCAGCTCCCCAGTCATCCCACTACTACAGGTTTTCATCCTAGAGACTTGAAATTTATTTTTGGGGTAGAGGGGGTAGGGACCATTAATTTACGTCAAACAATTTTTTTTTAAAGTTCCTAGTTTCCAAAATATAGGATTTTCAAAATTCGGGTGTTTTCAAAAAAACATAAAAAGTAAAAAAGTTTTATTACAAAATATAAAGATCATAATGACCATTCGTTTGAGCCATAGCACAACGTTCTATCATGTTTCGTTTTCAAACTATCGCCTATTTTCGAAAACGAAAAAAATCAAAAAAATCAAAAATATAACGAGTAGTCCATAGCAAAGAGGACGTCAGCACGAGTCCAACGACACCTCATCTTTCAAAATCGGACCATGCGTTCGAGAGATATTTAACATGGCTGAGGCTTGGTATTGGGGCAAGGAGGGTTCTGGAGTGGCTTGGAAACCGCCTCACCCCCCTACTACTAGCAGAAGTACCCGTTCTTCGAACGGTGTTATATATTAATACCAGACATTATCAATTGAGCTACTGTTGCAATGGTTAGCGGTTTGTCATTCCTTCATAAGTTTATCAGAACGAAGTTAGTTTTCTGGGAATATCACATACACTGTTAATTTAAGGGCCTTAAAATGTGATTTTCGGAGACCCCTTATAGACTCGCGAATTTTATGTCTCACAATGAGAAGCGCAACATTTGCTTTCATCGTCCTTCTAGGATAATTTTATATTTCGCCTATTTTAGCATGTATTTTGAGAAGTTTTTCCCTATATCCACCCTTCTACTGTATGAAAAGTACGGTGAGGAGTTTTATAAGTGACTAGCAGAAGTACCTGTTCTTCGAACGGTGTTCGTAGTTAACACCAGACATTATCAATTGAGCTACTGTGCAATGGTTAGCGGTTTGTCATTCCATCAAGTTTATCAGAACGAAGTTAGTTTATTGGGAATATCACACACACTGTTAATTTAAGGCCCTTAAAATGTAGTTTTCGGAGACCCTTTATAGATTCCCGAATTATCTGTCTCACATTGAGAAGCGCAACATATGCTTTGGTCGTCCTTGTAGGATAATTTTTATATTTCACATATTTTAGCATATATTGAGAAGTTTTTCTCTATATCCACCCTTCTACTGTATGAAAAGTACGGTGAAGAGTTTTATAAATGATTGGTGTATTGACTCTCATGGTTACCATACCTAATTTTAAGATGCATCAAGCATCCGAACACGAGGTATAGGCGTACATAAAGATACACAGAAAGACAGACAGACAATTCTATTGTCGACAACATATTACCCAGATATCCAAATATGGGTATATCTACCACACAGTATCAAATAAAATCATCCTTATGATGAACCCGTATGTCGACAAAAAAAATAGTTAAAATGTGCTCTCAGACTAAATTTACCTAACGTGTACTTCCTGACGTGAAATACAATTGAAAATCTTGTAGACGAAACGCAATACACGTCACATAAAAACTGACCCTCTACGTTGTGCTTGGTGCCCATACACAGGAAGACCCCTTTCATAAATTATAAAGGCTTGTGGTGCATGAAAATTCAGGTTCTCTAGACTCAAATTGCCCAAATTCCTAAAAGCCGCAAAAAAATGCTAGTTCAATTCAGGAATTTTTGAAAATAATGTTGCTGTTTGGAGACATAATAGACCTTCTGTACTATATGTCGAACGTGAAAATTGCATGAAAAAAATCTAGGTTCCCCCTTCACCCACTTAATTGCATTGATGAATTATACGGTCTACGTTAGTTCCGTGATAACCTTATAGCCATTTGCAAACTTTCACAGAAATGTAATAAATGGAGTGTCATTGCTTCTTACAGAAATAGATGGAAAGTTTTATGCCACCCCATGAGATAATGTTCTCATGGTTACCGATTTGCATTCCTTCATTAGTTTGTTAAATTAAATTAAATTAGTTTTCTGGGAATATTTCACAAACTGTTGGATTTAGAGCCTTATAATGTAGTTTTCGAGGACCCTTTAGGGCCCCCGAGTTTTGTTGCTGGCACCGAGGGGCTTTGTCTCGTCGTTGTACGCCATAATATAATACTAATACTAATATAATATAGGGAGAAATTATAACACCTATTTTTTATTATTTTTTATTCAGCCAATGGCCATGTACTTTTCTTTTCAGGACGGGTCAGGGAAGGGATATTAACAGAGAAAGAAGCATTCACATCGCGCTTGAGCAAAATGGAAATGGCCTACCATTTAACTAAGGACATCTATATGAAAAGGTCAATATCCTTCAACGCAAAACTAAAACATTACTGCAGTGTCATCCGTCCGGAAGTCTTGCATGCTTCTGAATGCCTCACGATGAACAAAAAAGGCTTGGTCGAGAAACTGGAGGCCAAAGAAAGAAAATTTTTGAGAAAGATATTGGGTTCCATCAAAGATAATGGGGAATACAGAAAACGGCATAACCATGACCTATATACTCATGTGGAGAAGATAAGCAACGTCATCCGGAAGAGAAGGTTACCATTTGTTGGGCATGTGAAACGAATGAGCCCAGCGAGACTGACCAACCGCAACATAACTTACTTTCAGGAGAGGAAAACAAAATGGGCCTGGTTCATTGAACTGGATAAAGATCTGAAAGAAGTGGGGATTACACCAACAGACATTCAGGAGTGCGTCCCACTCAAAGGGAAACTTCAAGCTTGTAAAGGTTTCCAAGAAAAACCGAAGCTGAAAACGGGAAAGATTTGGACCCAGGAACGGAAGGAAGTCCACCGAGAACGAATGCGGGCGTACAGGGCAAACATCAAAGCCAGTAGGAGACGGTTGGAATGACGCGGTCCATAGATGGCATATACGAAATGAATGAATGAATGAATGAATAATATGGGGATAGGAATATAATAGACCTGCCGTACCACACCCACAGGTGTAAATCGCGTGAGAAAATTCTAGAGTACCCCTTGATCCCCTTAAGCGCGTTAAACGTATTGATGAATTTTACGGCTTTGGTTCCGTGATAACCTTCTAGCCGTTTGCAAACTTTCACACTAATGTAATTAATGGAATTGCATTGCGTCTTACAGCAATAGACGGGACCTCTGAGAATCCGTTGGCATGGTTACTGGCTTGCATTCGTTCATTAGTTTATTAAATTAAATTAGTTTTCTGGGAATATCTAAAAAACGGTTGGTCTTCGGTCCTTAAAATGTGGTTTTCGGGGACCCGAGTTTTGTCTCTCACATTGAGGGGCTGAAAATGAGTTTTGTCTCGTCCTTCTACGCCTATTTCAGCATGTATTTTAAGGGGGTAGGCCCCCTTTTATGAGAGGTACGGAGAAGAGTTACATCAATGATTGGTGTCGTGCCTCTGATAGATATCTGTACCAAATTTTACGCTGATACATCCAGCCGTTCTCGAGTTATAAGGGAACAAATTTGTCCACAGACAAACAAACAAACAGACAGACAAACAAAAAAATCTTTTCGCGCGCATCCATCACAAAACAGTCTGAAACGTGTAAACATCTCAAATTTCCGTAGAAATTCACAGATAAACACACAAATTTTCATGTTTAGCCTACTTTCGATTTTTGCAAAAAATGAAAGTAGACTTATGAGATCAACACAGGGCGAAAAAAGTGTGTCTGTCTGTGTGTGTGTATGTGTGTGTGTGAGTCTGTGTGTGTGTGTGTGTGTGTCTGTGTGTCTCTGTGTGTGTGTGTGTGTGTGAGTGCGTGTACTCTGAATGTCTGTCCCCCCCTATCAATTCGAACACGGTGAATGCGAATTGAACGAAATTTGGTACAAAGGTAGCACTAGCAAAGGACACCTCAGTGTCACGTTTTATATCGCCGCCATCTTTACTAAAACTGAATGGCGGCCACTCAAACGTTCAAAACGTAAAATCAAATAACGACTAACCAAATCATCCGATCTCTACCAAATTTGGTAACAACATACCATCGTATAGGATGCGTCTTGTGACCAAACTACAAGGTCGTCCGCCATACCATTTCAGGATGGCGGCCGTGCGAATTATGCAAACTTTATAATCCATATCATGGGACCCAACAGTTCCGATTATCGAGCCGAGAATCGTTTTAACTGTTCTAAAGGAAGAGGCACGTTCGAAATTAAAAGTTTATTTTGTAATACTATAGTGCAGACGTGATTTTAAAAAGCTGAGCTGATTTAGTAATAAGACAAGATGGCAGCGGATATCTTGTGCCTGACTTATATTTCACTAATTTGAGTATTGCATGCAATATAGCGTACTGATATAAAATAAATAAACTTTGTATGAAATGCTTTATATATAAATAATATACTCCAGTGATGAAATCGTTTAGTATAAATCACTATTTGCTAACAAGTTCTATGTAAGTCATTTTATATAGAACGATATTCGTTGACACAATTAGCTCAGTGGTAGAGCGTTAGCCTATCGCTCAAATGCCTATGGTTCAAACCCGATCAGAGCTACTTTTTCTGCTTGAAATTTTATATGTTTATTGTTTTGTAATGACTCAGATGTTTTAAAATTAAGCGTTATATTGTGCATATTATGGTGTAAAATATATATTTAATTAAAACATAATTCGCCAGCAGATTTACTCGAGACATCTAGCTGCCAAAAAGGTAACTGCACGCCGACCAGATTTTATTGAAAAGTTTCTTCTTCTGGCCGCTAGAATGCACTCGCTCTGTTAGGATTATATTGTTAGATATTTCACCACTAGATATCACGACTAGTCTACGTGGGGCTCCATTGATTACTATACCATTTGCATTCTATGCGCATCGAATTTGAAGAATGACAAGATGATACTACGATACATTTTTACTTTCTATTTTAAAGGGTTTGTAACAGCCTATTGTGCGTTATTTGAAAATGTTAATTGAAGTAAAGAACAAAACGATTTCACATAGTATCTGAACTCTATCGTTGGTGCTAGTTCAGGATATTAATTAATACTTCTATTTCAGCCAAATAGCAATCGAAAATATCCACATAGTTGGTATACACACGTCTCTGTAGGGTCATGGAAAGATTTGTTAATTCAATTAGGGTTGTGAAAGTCATACGCAGCCAGACGTGTAAAGACATGCCTCAACTCAAAGTTGGATGTTGCCCGCGTCAGGCCGATTATGTAATATTAATAATAATAATAATAATAATAATAATAATAATAATTATGTTATTGGTTTTACGTCCCTTTTAACTACTGTTGCTTTTAGAGACGCCGGGGTGCCAGAATTTTGTCCCGAAGGGGATCTTTAACGTGCCAGTAAATCTACTAACACGGCTCCCTCGCATTTGTGCACCCTCAAATGCCAGCTGACTGCGCCAGGATACGAACCTGAAACATACGGTCCAGCAAGCGAGAACGTTACCGCTGAGCCACGCCGCCAGTCCGGTCGATTATGTCTCCAGATCCATAACATTCTTTAGATACTTCTTATCTTTCTTTCTTCAATGATGGTAGCAGTTTTTATCTAGGTTGTGGCGTTTTGTAGAGGTAAATCGTTTCTAAGGTCTTCAACAAAGAATAGTTCTATTATACTCTTTGATAATAACAACGAGTTATAACTATACTCATACATTTAGGAGAAAGTAGGCTATATGTTCTTTACTGAACATCTTGTTTATATATAGAGAGATATACTGCACCGCTCGGTGTTGACCGTGTTTTATTGCACAGATTCTGGTTTTACTCGCTAACCGTTGGAGATATACGAAAAGTGATAAGGACTTTCAGATAGAAAATTAAATGTTAAAGCTCATGTATACCATTAAACGTTTGCTATTTCTTAGCGTTCTCTTTTTATTTGAAAAGGAAATATTAAATTTTGAAACCAAAGGGTGTAGTGACGTCACAAATGTCGGTTTTACTCGCTAACTGTTGGAGATACACGAAAAGTGATAAGGACCTTTCGGATAGGAAATTAAATTTCAAAGCTCGTATGCGCCATCGAAAGTTTGCTATTTCCTACCGTACTCTTTTTATTTGATACTGGAAATATGAAATTTTGAAACCAAAGGGTCTAATGACGTCACTAAAATAGTCGCCATTTTTAATAGTGCAAAATTTCGAAATCAAAAGTATCCTATATGTAAACCTGGTAAATCAGCTACATCCATGCAAAATTTCATTTAAATCGGACCAGTGGTTCTTGAGTTATTGAGTAACAGACAGACAGACACACACCATCTCATTTTTATATATTAGTATGATTAGTGTATTGACTCATGTTTACCATACCTACTTTTACGATGCACCAAGCATCCGAACATAATTTATAGGCGTACATAAAGATACACAGAAAGACAGACAGACAATTCTATTGTCTACAACATATCACCCAGATATCCAAATAGGGGTATATCTACCACACAGTATCAAACAAAATCATCCTTACGATGAACCCGTATGCCGACAAAAAAAAAAGTTTAGTTAAAATGTGCTTTCAAACTAAATTCACCTAACGTGTACTTCCTGACGTGAAATAGATTTAAAAGCCTTGTAGACGAAACGCCATACACGTCACATAAAAACTGACCCTCTACGTTGTGTTAGGTCCCCATACACAGGAAGACCTCTTTCATAAATTTATTATAAAGGCTTGTGGTGCAAGAAAATTCAGGTTCTTTCGCCTCAAATGGCCCACATTCCTAAAAGCCGCACAAAATGCTTATTCAATTCAGGAATTTTTGAAAATAATGTTGCTGTTTGGAGATATAATAGACCTTCTGTACTATATGTCGCACGTGAAATTGCATGAAAAAATTCTAAGTGACCCCTTGACCCCCTTAATTGCATTGACGAATTATACAGTCTACGTTGGTTCCATGATAACCTTATAGCCATTTGCAAACTTTCACAGAAATGCAATAAATGGAGTAGCCTAATAATAATATCGTATGGCCTCGGTGCCGGGTGCAAGCTTCGTAATTTGACACCCAGAGGGTAGCTTGCATGTCGAAATTTTGTTGTTCCTTGAATCACTATGGAAGTCAAGGAGGGTAGATATCTAAGCTCTTTGAACACTATAGTACTTTACAGTAGAGAAATGAGGAACTTTGTGTTGGCGGAAACTGCTGAGATTAATTTTGCCATTATGAACACGGCCTACTGAATTCAAATGGGTTCTTTGACATGCCAACATCGTATGACATGCGAGTCGTATTTTTGCCGCCTTTCAAAAATCACTTACCACGGCCAGGAGTGAACCTGCAATCTTGGGGTTAGTAGACCGACACGCTATCTACTCACCCACCGTGGCAAGGTATAAATGGAGTGACATTGCTTCTTACAGAAATAGATGGAAAGTTGTATGCCACCCCTTGAGATAATGTTATCATGGTTACTGATTTCCATTCCTTCATTAGTTTGTTAAATTAAATTAAATTAGTTTTCTGGGAATATTTCAGATACTGTTGGTTTTAGAGCCTTATAATGTAGTTTTCGAGGCCCCCAAGTTTTGTTTCTGGCACCGAGGGGCTTTGTCTCCTCGTTGTACGCCATAATATAATACTACTACTAATAATAATATAATATAGGGATAGGAATATAATAGACCTGCCGTACCACACCCGCAGGTGTAAATCGCGTGAAAAAAAATTCTAGTGTACCCCTTGACCCCCTTAAGCGCATTATACGTATTGATGAATTTTACAGCTTAATTTGGATCCGTGATAACCTTGTAGCCGTTTGCAAACTTTCACACCAATGTAATTAATGGAATTGCATTGCGTCTTACAGCAATAGATGGACCTCTGAGAATCTGTTGCCATGGTTACCGGCTTGTATTCGTTCATTAGTTTATTAAATTAAATTAGTTTTCTGGGAATATCTCAAAAATGGTTGGTTTTAGGGCCTTAAAATGTGGATTTCGGGGACCCTGTAGGGCCCCCGAGTTCTGTCTCTCACATTGAGGGGCTGAAAATGATCTTTGTCTCGTCCTTCTGCTCCTATTTCAGCATGCATTTTAAGGGAGTAGGCCCTCTTTTATGAGAGGTACGGAGAAGGGTTACATAAATGATTAGTGTCGTGCCTCTGATGGATATCTGTACCAAATTTTACGTTGATACACCCAGCCGTTCTTGAGTTATAAGGGAACAAATTTGTCCACAGACAAACAAACAAACAAACAGACAAGGCAGACCAAATATTATTTTCGCGCGCATCCATAATGAAACAGTCTGAAACGCGTAAATAACTAAATTTCCGTACAAATTGCGAAAAAAAAATACAAACTTTAATTTTTACTTATGTAGAGATATACTGCACCGCTCGGTGTTGACCGTGTTTTATTGCACAAATTTAGGTTTTACTCGCTAACCTTTGGAGATAGACGAAAAGTGATAAGGAGCTTTTGGATAGAAAATTAAATGTTTAATCTCGTGTATGCATCAAAAGTTTGCTATTTCTTAGCGTTCTATTTTAATTTGAAATGGAAATATGAAATTTTGAAACCAAAGGGTGTAGTGACGTCACATATGTGGGTTTTACTCGCTAACCGTTGGAGATACACGAACAGTGATGAGGAGCTTTCGGATAGGAAATTAAATTTTGAAGTTCGCATGTGCCTTCAAAAGTTTGCTATTTCTTAGCGTTCTCTTTTTATTTGATATCGAAATATGAAATTTTGAAACCAAAGGGTGTAGTGACGTCACTAAAATGGTCGCCATATTTTAATAGTGCAAAATATCGAAATTAAAATTAGCCTATATGTAAACATGGTAAATCAGCTACATCCATGCAAAATTTCATTTGAATCGGACCAGTGGTTCTTGCGTTATTGAGTAACAGACAGACAGACAGACACACACCATCTCATTTTTAGCCTATTTTCAATTTTGAAAAACTAGGCTTATGAGATCACCTTTTGTCCGTGTGTATGTGCGTGTGTGTGTGTGTGTGTGTGTGTGTATGTGTGTGAGGTGTGCGGTGTGTGTGTGTGTGTCCCCCTAATAAAATCTAAACGGCTGGAGCGATTTCAATGAAACTCGGTAAGTTCATAGCACTATTCCCGGCGACCTCGACCGTTCCCTTCAAATTTTGTTACGTCTCACCAATCCAACATGGCGGCTGTGCGAAATATTTCACTAGCATTCATTATCTCCGAAACTACTACCGATATCGCCCTGAAATTGTGTACGGTGATAAAGGGCACTACTAGAAGTTCACCTATGAGACTTTCAAAAACCTGGTGACTACAAAACCAACATGGCGGTCACGCGAAGTTGAGACTTTTAATAGATTTTTCTCGAGATGTAACTTTCCAAACGTAATGAAACTTGGTACAGCAAATGTCTATACACATTGTAATGCACTGGAGTCAAATTTAGTTCAATTGTTTACATAACCTCAAAATGGCGGCTGTGCGAAATATTTCTCTGACATTCTATATCTCCGAAACTATTACAGATATCACCCTGCAATTTTGTACGGTGATAAAGGGTACTGATACAAGTTTACCTAAGTATATTTCTTAACCTGTAAAGTACAAAACGAACATGGCGACCAAGCGAATTTGAAATATTTTAATAGACTTTTCTCGTGATTTATCACTCTGAGCGCAGTGAAATGTGGTACAGTAAATGATTTTGCAGATTGTAATGCACTGCCATCTAATTTAATTCAGTTGTTTACATAACCTCAAGATGGCGGCTGTGCGAAATTTTAAAATTAAGTTTTTATTTGTTGTGTCGTAATCATTCGATCGAACTGAAAGTTTGAATAATGAAACTAGGCAATAATTAATTAACCTTGAATGGTACATAACTCTATGGCCTTTACATATAACAATCCTAAATGGCGAGCTTCCGAAATATTTCGACGGTTCTCAATATCTATGAATCTTTTACTGCAACCAAACTGATTTTTTTATGTTCATAGAGACTATGAACATATGTTCACCTATAGGACTTTCAGTACCCTGGTGAGCACAAATCCAACATGGCGTCGACGCGAAGTCTATGGACGTTTCTCGCGAATTAACTATCCGAGTGCCGTGAAACGTTGCACGTTAAATGCTTACACAAATGTTGATCCACTGGCAACTAATTTATTTCAATTGTTTGCATAATCACAAGATGGCTACTGGGCGTAATTTTAAAATCTCGTTCTTACTTCTTGTGTTCTAATCATGCGATTGAAGTTTGAATACCACACGTACACAATAATCTTAATGTATTAGTGCAAAAATAAAAATCCAACCTGGCGACTATCTGAAATATTTAGACGGTTCTCAATATCTACGAATCTGTTACAGCAATTAAACTGACATTTTGTATGTTGATTGAGGCAATTAACATGAGCAGAATATATGAAAATAGGCTGTATAGTTCTTCGCGGAACTACTTGTTATATATTAGTATGATAAATACACATTTAGAGACAGTTGATACTCTCATTATTTTAATTTATGTTAATGATTTTACTTCACGATACATTAGAATAAAATATAAATTTCCTTCACAAATCCCTTTCTGAGGTCTAAATTCTCCCTCCTTTACGATGGAATGAGGAGGGGGCGGCAAAAACCCACGGGTCTAGGAGCGCATAGGATCTAAATCCGGCCCTGCTTGTGCCTAGAGGCCTGAATATCACTCTCTCATTCAGTTTCCACTAGTTCTCTATAACTTGGTCCATTTGAACGATAATTCTTCTAAATTCTCATCATCTTATTATACAAGTCCTCAATCTTAAGCGGCTTCGGTGGCGTAGTTGGTAGCATGCTGATCTTCTATGCCCAAGGTTGCGGGTTCAAACCCAGCCGAAGTCGTCGGATTTTTTAAGAACGTTAAAAGTCCCTCAGTATGCCTTCCTTCGTAGGGGAAGTAAAGCCGGCGGGCCCATGTCATAGATTTATGGCATGTAAAAGAACCTTCCACTAATTAAACTTGTGGGAAGCAAAATGTGTAGATTAGGTTTTATTAATGCTCTTAAGTTTCAACATTCGTCACCAGGCGCTGGTTGCAATGACATCTAGTAGTAGCCAAGTGCAAAGCTAGGTCTCGTGGACGGTAGCATTTGATAGTGAAAGTAGGAACTACTTGAAATTATCGTCTGCAGTCCTTAATTGAATTTAAAAATTCCTCTCGGCACGCCGGAAGGCGGAGGTAAATTCTCACCGGGCAAACTAGGAGATAGGCGAAAATAGGCAAAATAGTGTACGTATGCAGGCTTTCGTAGAAGGATCACACCTCATTTATTGCGAGAAAGTATTTTACAATTGGAGCTTAATTAACTTTGCTTTTCGTCTTTTTTATGCATACTTTTAACATTTTATTGTCTTATGGGGACGGTAACCTTCTCGTCATTTGGGGTCCATTTTTAGCCTACTTTTCACATTTTGCTAAAATGAGGGAAAAGTAGACTTATGAGATCGGGAAAATGTGTGTCTGTCTGTCCTTCTGTCTGTTTGTCTGTCTGGCTGGCTGGCTGTGTGTCCCCTCCCCCCTATCAACTCCTAAACGGCTGCAGCAATGGAAAAAAAATGGTAGGAGTAAAGATCTATACCTGAATATCTCACGGCCATATTTGAAAATGATGTCAGTGCTACCAACTGCTGAAAAATCACAATTGAAATTTGAGCTCCATGTAGGATATCTTGGAAGGTATGAATGGGAGCTATTTCAAAATTGGCACACGTATATCTAATAATATTGCAGTTTAATTTCCAGGAGGCCATACATGGCAGTGTTGCCAAAATGATTATAAGCCTGCTGATATGTCCAAATTTTAAATGCATAAAACTTCTACACCATCAATTGGATTTAAACCAAATTTCGTATGTGCTATGTGTACATAAACACATATGACTGAGCGTATTCTAAAGAGCCACCAGAGCTGCCAACTGTTGATAAATGCTCTCAATTTTTGTTATCCAAATACCCATATATCAGAAAGTATGCAAGCCGACAGCTTTAAATTATGCACACGTATAGTAACTGACATTCTATATTAATTTGGAGTAACTTACATACGTCAGTGCTACCAACATGATTCTAAGCCTGCTGTGAAGTCCAACTTTAAATACATGTAAATTCTATACTATCATTTGGATTTCAACCAAATTTCGTGTGTGCTATGTGTACCATAACAAATATGACTATGCATATTCTTAAGAGTAACCAGGGCAGCCAACTGTTAATAAATACTGTCTCTATTTTTGTTACCCTAATATCAATATATCAGAAAGTATGCAAGGCAATAGCTCTAAACTTTGCACGCGTATAGTACCTGGCATTCTACATTAATTTGGAGTAACTAATATAGGCCTACGCTAGTGCTGCCAACATGATTCTAAGCCTGCTGATAGGTCCAATTTTAAAATGCATGTATCTTCTATACTAAATAATGGATTTCATTCAAAATTGACACAACAATAGATCATATTATTTCAGATTATTTCTGACCAATACAGGTATGCCATTGTTGCCAACATGATATTATGCGCGCTGTTAGATCCAATGCTTAACTGCATGTAACGTCCATGCTATCCATTGGACTTCAACCAAATTTTGTGTATAACCTTAAGAGATGGAAATAAGAATATATTCAGTCACCAGGGCTGCCAACTGTAGTTCTCTATTATGTTACCTTGTGCCAGGTATACAGTAATTCGAACTAATTAGAAGTTTCGATATTACCAATTTAATTTCGTCATTATTCTAGATAGATCCATATAGATTAATCATTGGCATGAATCTTAAATTTTAAGAAAAGTAGGCTCTTTACTTCGTCACGGAACTTCTTGTTATACTTGTGGTCACACTGTCCTTGTGCAGAGTTTCGAGACTAATGTGTCTAACTATCTAATGGTTTGTTACTTCTTCACGCAAAATTGTATCTCCCGCAGAAATGTTGGTTGGTTCCTCAGTTTAGGGGCTGCGACAACGTGGTCATGTAGCCCCGTGTACTTTGGGTGTGTATAGAGTCTGTCTGATAAACGGTGTTAATTGTGATGGCTGTATTAGTCTGTAATTCAGGTAAGGACTGCAGACGGTCAATTTCAAGTAGTAGTTCCTAATTTTGCCACCAAATACTACCGTCAACGACACCTAGCTGTTAACTTGGCTACTAGATATCACCGCAACCAGCAACTCGCAACGAACCTTGGAACTTCCCCTCCGAAGGAAAGCATACTGAGGGATTTTTTGCGCTCTTAGAAATTCCGATGACTTCGGCCGGCTTTGAACCCGCGACCTTTTGCATAGAAGTTCAGCATGCTACCAGTTACGTCACCGAAGCCGCTACCCACATAGTCACATGGAAAACTGAATGTGATCTCATGCAATGGCATTGTCATGTCAACCTCTGATGGCTCATCCCTCATCAATTTAGTGATTGCCACGGTGGGTGCGTGGTCAACGTGTCGGTCTACTAACTCCAAGCTTGCAGGTTCGCTCCTGGCCGTGGTAAGTGATTTTTTTTTATGGCGGCAAAAAATACGGCACCATGTCATACGATGTTGGCATGTCAAAGAACCCATTTGAATTCAGTAGGCCATGCTCATAATGGCAAAATTAATCTCGGGAGTTTCCGCCAACACAAAGTTCCTCATTTCTCTACTAGAAAGCGCTATGGTGTTTATGGAGCTTAGATATCTAACCTCCTTGACTATCATAGTGATTCAAGGAACAACGAAATTCGAGATGCAAGCTACCCTCTGGGTGTCAAATAATAAAGCTTGCACCCGCCACCCGAGGCCATACGATATTATTATTATTATCAATTTAGTAGCGTTGTCAAGGCATTCTCTGATGGCTCTTGGCATTTTCTTCTAATTCCGAAATCATTTTGCTCATCCCTTGGCGTAATGGTGGGTCATATCAAAATTTATTTCAGACAAAAGGTTTAGGTAATTAGTAGGGGAATATTGTCCATTTTGTACGGTTTTGATATTGTGCCTATTAAGAGAGATATGATTAATGTTTACCAAAAATCCCACTTTTTCCCATCCCTTTGGTCAATGGTTGGTGCTATCAAAAGACGTTTCAAACCCAGATTTTTGGCCCTTATCCTACACATAGTATGAACTTGGTGAACAATGCTTGGTGAGCAGAATCCATGTTTATAAATTTAACCGAAGATGGTTATAAGTTCAATGTACATGCTGAATGTTCCTCCCAACGCCTTACTTTCCAGTATGCCTTAATTACTGAGGAAATTCACATTAGAATGTGGGGATATGGGGATATTGCTCATAGTAACATAGAAAACTGTGAAATCCTTGCAAACTACTTTTCGGTATTGCTCAATTGTGAGAAACCCCAAGAAACATTCACATTTATCCACACGCAACAAAACCAAGATTCGCATCCACCCAACGTTCAGGAAATAAGAGAGATAATTAAATCATTGAAAAACAACAAAGCGTCGGGGGAAGACCAAATTGTTGCAGAGTTGTGGAAAAATGCAGGAGAAAATCTCATTGTAAAACTCCAAGAAATTTTAGAAGAAGTTTGGCGAACTGAAAAAATCCCCGCTGACTGGAAGATGGCACTCATACATCCCTTTCACAAAAAAGGAAATCGGATGGATCCCAACAATTATCGTGGAATTTCATTACTATCCATAACATACAAAGTTTTGTCTAAAGCTCTCCTGAATCGTGCAGAAATTCAATTGGATCCATTAATCGGCGAATACCAAGGTGGCTTCAGGAAAGGCAGGTCGTGTGTGGAACAAATTATCAATTTAAAAAACTCAATGAAATATTTCCGCAATACACTTCGAGATCACTCGTCCTCCCTTGTTAGCACACTAATGTATCCTCGCTTTCAAATACGACTTAAAAATTCATTCGGAGATGTGTCCGGATATGGGAGGGTTCGGATATCACAGGTCCGGATGTGACAGGTTGTACTGTACACTGGTTTTTCACATAACCATCCTTTAACGTTCTGTAGTTTTAATATACTGCAAACACCTCGTCTAATATAGGTCTCATTACATTATCGGTATAGTACAGTCGACTGATTAAGGTGAACTGTACTTAATTACATAAATTCGGGTTTAATAAAAATTTAATAATAGTATTATTATTATTATTATTATTATTATTATTATTACTGTAAATATTGTCAATTCAAATAACAGTACAGTACGTATGTAGTTAGTTTTAGTTGTAAGTAGGTAGTTAGTTTGTCTATTAGATATATGTCGTTGTTCTATTAGACTGTGGTGTGTGAGTGTGTCTGGTAGCAGTTGCATTGTTTATTAGTTCTAGTTCATTGTTTCAGTAGACTGTGATGTGTGAGGGTGCATGTGAGTGTGCCTGGTGACAGACTGTTTTAGTGGTAGTATTTGTTGTTGGTGGAACTTTAGTATTTTTTTCGTTAGTAGAATTTTGGTATTTAATTGTTAGTACGGTAGAAGGTTAGTATTTTTGTTTAGTAGAATTGCTCTTTACTTATTCTGAAAGGGAGTAGCAGCCTTTCAGAATAAATCAATTCTTTACTAGTCTTATAGACGGTTAAGATATTGATAATATAAGCCAAATAATGGCTACACTGCGTCCTGCTGCACTGCTGAAAGCAACGGGAAACTACAGCCGTATGCTATTCCCGAGGATATGCACCTCTCTATGCATAATTACATGTGATGATGGCCTCCTCCCTTGTAAAATTTCAATCCGGAGGTAAACTAGTCCCCCGTTCGGATCTCCGGGTGGGGACTACTCGAGAGGGGGTTAACATCACAGAAGTGACAAAGAGGAAATCTGACATTCTACGGATCGGAGCGTGGAATGTTAGAAGTCTGCTAGGAAGTGGAAGGTTAGAAAACTTAGAAAGGGAAATGGATAGGTTGAGGTTGGATTTGGTTGGGATTAGTGAAATGCGCTGGCAGGAAGAACAGGACTTTTGGTCAAGAGACTATAGGGTCATTAGCACTAAATCAAACAATGGCCAAGCAGGGGATGGCCTCATATTGAGTAGGAAACTTGGACAGCGGGTGGAATATTATGAACAATATAGTGAACGGATTATTGTATCAAAAATCAATACTAAACCTACCTGCACCACAGTGGTACAAGTCTATATGCCTACCAGTCAAGCTGTTGATGAGGATGTTGAAAAGGTCTACGAAGAAATAGACGAAATTCTGAGGTATATCAAGGGTGATGAAAATGTTATAGTAATGGGAGATTGGAATGCTGTGGTAGGAAAAGGGAGAGAAGGGAAAATAGTAGGAGATTTCGGATTAGGTGAGAGGAATGATCGAGGAACCAGGCTGGTAGAATTCTGCACCGAGCATGAGTTGGTCATAGCTAACACCTTATTCAATAACCACAATAGAAGAATATACACATGGATGAGACCAGGAGATACAGGGCGTTACCAAATCGACTTCATTATGGTCAAGCAGAGGTTTCGAAACCAGATTTTGGATTGTAAAGCATATCCTGGTGCTGACATAAACTCTGACCACAATCTGGTTGTAATGAAATGCAGATTAAAGTTGAAGAAACTGAAGAAAAGTCAAAAGCCAAAAAGGTGGGCAATAGACAGACTGAAAGGGAAGGATGTAAACGAAAGATTCAAGAAGAGTATAAAGGAAGGACTAATGAAAAACCCTAAACAAACTTCAATTACAGACGAATGGGCACTTTTGAAGAATGAAATAACAAAATCCGCAGAAGAAAACATTGGTAGGAAAGAAAGAATTGGTAGAAAACCGTGGAACACCCCGGATATACTAGAATTGATGGATGAAAGGTGGAAACACAAGAATGTAAGAAATGAAAAGGGGAAAGCAGAATACAGACGTCTGAGAAATGAGGTTAACAAGAAGTGCAAGGAAGGGAAAGAAGAATGGTTGAAAGAGAACTGTGCAGGTATAGAAAATTGTATGAAATTAGGTAAAGTAGACACAGCTTATCGAAGGATTAAGAATACTTTTGGGGAAAAGAAGACTAAGTGCTGTAATATTAAGGACACAAATGGAAAGCCTCTAACAGATAGGGAAGAAAAGGTTGAGAGATAGAAAGCTTACATAGAGAGTTTGTATAAGGGAAAGGAGATTGAGAATCATGTAATGGAAAGGGAGGAGGAAATTGATGAGGATGCGAAGGGAGATTTAATATTGAGATCAGAATTTGATAGAGCTTTGGAAGACTTAAGCCGGAACAAAGCACCAGGCATAGATGATATACCGATTGAGTTGCAACGCTGCATAGGAGATGAAGGTCTGATCAGGTTATTTCACTTGGTGTGTAGGATTTATGAGACAGGTGAGGTACCCCCTGATTTCAAGAAGAATGTAATCATCCCTATACCAAAGAAAGTGGGAGCTGACAGATGTGAAGATTACCGTACAATCAGCTTGATTACTCATGCTTCAAAGATCCTGTCTAGGATAATTTACAAGAGGATTGAAAGCCAGATAGAAACGGAGTTGGGTGAAGACCAGTTTGGTTTCAGGAGAAATGTAGGAACAGGGGAAGCTGTACTAAGTCTTAGGCTGATTTTGAAAGGTAGAATATGGAAAGATAAGAGAACGTTCATGGCTTTTGTAGACTTAGAAAAGGCTTTTGATAACGTTGATTGGACTAAATTGTTTGACATTTTGAAATCGATTGGAATAAAGTACAGGGATAGGAGGGTGATATACAATCTATACAGAAACCAGACAGCAGTCATTCGAGTTGAAGGACATGAGAGAGAAGCTGTTATTCAGAAAGGTGTAAGGCAAGGCTGCAACTTATCACCCATACTTTTCAATCTTTACATTGAACAAGCAATGAAGGAAATTAGAGAAAAATTTAAAGTGGGAGCGAAGATTCAAGGAGAAATAATTTCAACTCTGAGATTTGCTGATGACATAGTCATCTTGGCCGACAATCCTGAGGATTTGAATGAGTTTTTGAATGGTATGGACTCCGTCTTACAGAAAGAATTCATGATGAAAATTAATAAATGTAAAACAAAAATACTGGAATGCAGCCGAAATAAATCAGAAACCTCTATGGAGATCAAATTGACAGGTGAAAAGCTGAAGGAAGTAGAAGACTTCTGTTACTTAGGAAGTAGAATAACCAGTGATGGACGAAGCAAAGAGGATATAAAAAGTAGGTTGGCTCAGGCAAAGAAAGCTTTTCTACAAAAAAGGAATCTGCTGACATCGAATATAGATTTAGGTATTAGGAAGTCATTTTTGAAAGCCTTTGTCTGGAGCGTGGCGCTCTATGGAAGTGAAACTTGGACTATTGGTGCAGCAGAAAAGAGGAGAATAGAAGCATTTGAAATGTGGTGTTACAGGAGAATGATGAAGGTCAGATGGGGAGATAGGGTTACAAACATAGAGGTATTAAGACGAGTGGGAGAGGAGAGATGTTTCTGGCGACTGCTAATGAAGAGAAGAGATAGGTTGGTAGGACACATACTAAGACACCCAGGAATAGCAAGCTTAGTTATGGAAGGAAGGGTCGAGGACAAGAACTGTAGGGGTAGACCAAGGTTAGAATATGTTAAACAGATTGCCTCAGATGTAGGGTGTGGCAGTTATGTAGAGATGAAACGATTAGCTCAGGACAGGGAGTCATGGAGAGCTGCATCAAACCAGTCAAAAGACTGAAGGCTCAAACAACAACAACATGGATTCGATATTTCACATACAAAGAGAGTTATAGCAATATTTCTCTTTTTCGAGAGAAACCCTCCATTTTCACCCCCTTGAACCGATTGTGCCCATTAACGAACTCGACCAAGATTTGATGGGGATACATATTATGTAAAAAAGTCAAAGTGATTGGTTCAAAATTGGGATAGTTATCGTGTCCACAAGAACGTGATATACATACATATATACATATATAAATTATATATAAACTTTTGAACTGAACGTGGTTTTGGGGTCTAAGGGATGTGAAACGCAAAGATATGTCGAAATTATCCGGAAGTCGAAACATTGCAATAGTTAGCTTTCTAATGAAATCTACCTAAAACAGATAACACACACATACATCTACAAATATTCTACGGTACTCATTAGTTGAATACACGGTCAAAAGATGTCGCAGGATTACCGACAATGATGTGAATAAAACCGAGTTTTTTCGGGGCCCGTCACTCATGAGTTAATTGGGTTCTTCGTGCTGACGATGGCAAAACCGGTCCACATAGAATAAACCCGTGCCACAGATAATTTCCAGTATATTTATTTGCCCCATTCGTTGCTTCTTTTTTATTTCTCTTCCCCATGTTCTTGGCATAATTAAAAATAGTTTTCCTGTTCGCGTGATCAAACGATTTCCACTCACATACGGTTAAGTATGTAAACACTCCATAGTTTTCCGGTTCGCGTGATCAAACGATTTCCACTCACATATGGTTAAGTATGTAAACACTCTACTGTTTTGAACTGCGCGCGGCTTGTTTCTGGATGGCAGTGTTCATTAAGAGAATGGTGCTCAAACCTACTAAGTACTGCTACAGAAGTACTCAATGTGACATTCCATTCACTTAATATGTTGTGTGGAGTTAGTGAGGTATATTTAGATATTTTGCTCTTGCTCGGGGCTTTCATGTGAAAAAGTAAGCTTCGCTCTCGTTCAGGATTAAAAGTAAGTAGCGGCTTAGAGGTAAACGTTCATATATTTCTCCCTTTCAGTGTTTAAGCTGGGCGCATTGGGCAGCAACAACAACAACTAAACATTGTGTTGGTCTCTGTATGCTACTAACCGCCTGGATCTCTGATTTCATGTTTTAGATTTTGAACTAAACAAGTAGTTCCGTAATGAACTCAATAGGTTATTTTCATTATCCTACTTATATTAATTGCCTCTATCAACATACACAATTTCAGTTTGATTGCTGTCATATATTCGTAGATATTGAGAACTGTCTAAATATTTCGGATGGTCGCCATGTGGGATTTTTATATAAGTAGGCCATGCACTATTAGATGGAGACTAATGCGTAGGTTTATTATTATATATTTATTGAACGAAACACAATGTGTACATAGATTTCGTCATTTGCATCAGTCCTTTCCATAATGTGAGATTGGGCACTTTCAAACAGACGATACTGAGGGCAGGCTTGGTGGCAGAGTTCGCAGACACATTCAATGTCGGCGTTGTGGAAACCTTTCCTGCTGCCGATTCGATGGTGAAATCCATGTATTGCCCCTCTTGTGTAAATGTGGCGGAGTTCGTAAGGCTGTTTTCCATTATTCCTCTTTCATGGCTGGGGTTCGGTAGAATGTCGGGTCGATTTCTGCTGCTTTCTGTACTCGTTCTTCCAAGAACTTGTCGCATGCTTCGGTTGAGGTCAAGCTGTATGTTAACATCATGTCTTCTATAAAAGTCGTTGTTGCCGCCAGTTGATATACTAGTCCGGTTGGAGCGTACTTCGATACACCAAGCGTCTTCTTTAAGTATCTGGCGTTGACTCTATCCAGGGCTTTGACATTATTGTAGTTCAGGTGTGGCCATATTACTTCTATGGCGTATGATGCTACTGGGGCAATTTTCAGTTTGAACAGTGAAATTGCTGTCGCCAGTGATAAGCTTCTAAGTCTTTTTATTTGCATTGTGGTCTTAATTGCGGTGATAGTTCTATCCTCGACGTGCCTTGTAAAGGTAAATCCTATGACCTATAGAGTTACCGTACCCCTAGGTATTTGTAAGACTTTGCTATATCCAGTGTGTGATTTCCACATCTGAAAACGTCCTTCGATGAGATTCGTTCTCCTTTGCGGAACTTCATTACCTTTGTCGTCTTTAAATCTATGTTAAGTTCGTTTATTATTCAAACTTCAAGGACTCAAGAAATAAAAACGAGATTTTAAAATTTCGCTCAGCTGCCATCTTGGGGTTATGAAAACAATTGAAATAAATTAGATGTCACTGGATTAAAATGTGTATAAGCATTTATTGTACCAAGTTTCACTGCTCGCGAGAAACATCCATTTAAATATTTTATGTTCGACCCTAACTATTATGTGTCAGAAAACTGTATCATAATGAGGCTCATTATAACACTATTTTTCATTATGAAACAGTTTCTCCCACCAATCAGAGCTCAAGAAACAGTTGTGTGACCAATTAGATAATGATACCTTCGCGCATGCGCTCAAAATCTAACATGTCTATATAAATTACCGAAAGTGCACCGTCCACATGTTCGCGTAAATAAACTGGTGAATATGAGACCAGAAATAGCACTGTACCTTAATATCCCCAAAACCAATTTCTACACAGCACGTGGTTTTGAAACGACTTCGGTTACAGTTTTACTGAATAACGGTGCACAATCTGAACATATGGTACTGAAGCACACAGAGCGCATGCGTCGGTTGTCCAGAGAGCTTGGAAAACAGAGATATACTACCCACCGCAGCACCCGATCACAACATTCTAGTGACTGAACAGATATTTATGAATATGTATGTTAAAACATATAATAAAGTTATAATTATCGTCGAACATAAACAGTCGTATGCAACTCGCCTATAATGGTAATTAAGACACTCGTATGGAAATTATAAAACTCGCATACGCTCGTTTTATAAAAATACTCGTGTCTTAATTATAGCCATTTTTTTATTTTTTTTAGGAAACTTGTTTATTGTCTTCATATATTTAAGGTACATAGGTGATTGTGAGGTGGTAGATGAATAACAATCATGGATATTGATGCGTTTATCACAGTTATACTAGTCTACTTAATGTTCAATGTTCAATCACTATCACAATGCACAAAACACTCACATGATGCGGGTGAGCTGCTGGGCATAGTCCCCCAGCCGGCGAGTTCTTGTAGTACAGCGAAGGCTCGTGAGGACACACTCACTTACCTCGGACAGCATTTCGAGTTCTGTATATGGCCCCGTAGTTTTCAGCACACAGTGCACATAGCAACCGAGGAGTAACACTACCGCACTGTTCAGTTGGGGCGGTTGAAGGCTAAATGTTGGTCGGATCACCCATTCAGGTGTGATGGAGGTAGTAGGACAGTTCATGAAGCTATTCAGGACCCGGGTGAAGCGGTTCCAGGTCAATCGAATCGGATCACACTGCGTAAATCGGTGCAGGATTGTATCCTGATGGGAACATGAAGTGCGTAAGGCGTTCTCCACCATGTGAATGCGATGGAGTCTGCTGTTTGTTGGTATAAGGTCATGGATTACTTTATACCAACTTTCCTTCGCTGCGCTGGGAAGAATGCGATTGGAGACATTCCTCCAGACTCGATTCCAGTTGACGATCAATGCGGATTGCATAATTCTGGGGGCAACATACTGTTGTGTCATGATAGAACGATACAGCTTTTTCGTTGAGATAGACCTGATGACGTCTTGTGGCACGTAGCTGAGTTCAACTCTCAGATACCGGGCATGAGGTGCATGATGATTGATATCATAATAAGCAGGTGGGTTCGAGCAGTCATAGGGACTACACCATCTCCGTAGGAAGTTATGTGACTCATCGGTCCCGAAGCCTGTAAGCAGTTGCAGGTGTCGTTTGAGGAATAAGGTTCTAGCTTTCTTTTCAACGTCGATGAGTCCCAGACCTCCCTGGGATTTATGCAATGTTAATGTGCTGCGGGAAAGACGTAATAGAGCTCCTTGCCAAATAAACCATCCGACGGCGGAAATAATACGTGTACCCACCATTCTTGGCATAGGAAGAATTTGACTCAGATACCATATTTTGCTTAAGCTGAACATATTCACGTACATTGTTCGTTGGTGTAAGAGGAAGGAGCGGTACCGCACTTGTTGCAAGGCACCACGCACAGAATGTAGGGCAACGTCCCAGTTCTTTTTAATCATTTGGTGTACACTATTCAAGAAAGATATGCCTAATATTTTGAGTTCTGAGGCGATCGTTACCCACGCAGGGAGAACCCCTTGGACGCGGTCCAAATTCCCAATCCACATCGCCTTTGTTTTTCGTCGGTTCAGCCGCGCACCAGAATATCTCCCGTACTCATCAAGGTCCGTGAACAATTGCTGCATGTCAAGGGTTCGATCCACCCCAAGGGTGACATCATCCGCATATGAAAAAATACTGATCTCCGTGCCATTGAAAGATGTATGGAGATTACAAAGAAGGGGTTCCAGAGATAGAACAAAAAGAAGCATGGACATCGGACACCCTTGCCTGACTCCACGATGGATGAGGAGCGGCCGTGTGAAATACCCATTTACACTCACTTTTGAAGATCCACCATGAAGAATTTTGCTCACGAGGGCAATAAACCGCATATCGAAGCCAATAGCTTGAAGAGTCGCAAGGATGCATTTATGGTTTACCCTATCAAAGGCATGGTCAAAATCCAGTGATAATAACAGTTTCTTCTTATTGCCGACCAGCGACTCACTAATGACATCGCGAATAGCACATGTAGTGTTGACAATGCACCTGCCTGGTACCCCACCCGATTGGTGGCGAGATGTGGCTTCCTCCATAAAGGCCTGAAGTCTCGTTTTCATACATTTCGTGAAGATCTTGTAGTCAAAGTTTAAAAGCGTCAGTGGGCGAAAGTCCCTGAGCTGTGTTGGTTGTGTAATTTTTGGGACTAATACCACCAGGCCATCTTTCAGGGTGTCGATATTTCGTCCAGGACGACAAGCATCATTCACTACGGCTGTAAGTTCATCGCGAATGGTGGTCCAAAACGTCATGTAGAAAGCTCTCCCCAGGCCATCAGGACCAGGACTCTTGTTTGGCGCACTGTGGCGTATGGAGGTATATATTTCTTCGGCGGTGATGTCCTGGGTCAAGCACTCTTGTTCTCTGTGCAAAAGTCTTCCTCGTACACCATCGAAGAACGGATGCTGGTGGTGAAGTGGGACTGGGGCGTCGTCTGTGTACAAGGACTGAAAGAAGTTCTCTACCGTTTCTGTGATTAAGGTATGACTAGTCACCATTTGTCCCTCAGGTGTCATAATGCGGTTGATGTACTTCTGACGGCCTTTGCGGCACGCCCGTATAAAATGATAAACGGAGGGTGCCTCTGATGCCAGATGTTGATGATCTTGTGCTTGAAGTTTGAGTCCTTCCAATGCTTTGCGCTGCAGCGTGAGGAGCTGCGCTCGGATTTTCTTTATTCGGCGATATGTATTAGGGTTGGTAGGGTCTTCATTGTATAACTGTCGTAAACATTTATAGTAGAAATCTGTCGTCTGATGGATGTGGCGTCTTCTCTCGGCACTGTAGGCCTTCAATAACCTAACAGCTCTGGGTTTCGCATACTTCAGCCACCACTCAAGAGTATCTTGAAACCGGTGAATGTGGCGTTTCCAGTTATGCCATTCAGTGGCAAAGCTATCTTTCATGTCCAAGTGTGTCAGAATAGAATCATTTAACCTCCATGTTCCTCTCCCACGGCGAGGTCCCAATTCTGGTTGGCGAATCTTGCACAGATACGCACAATGGTTTGAAAACTCCACCGGGCATACATCTGTTTCTCTCACGTGTTCTTTCAATTCCCCGCTGACATATATTCTATACAGTCGAGAAGCACCATTATGGTAGTAGTACGTGTAACCGGCTGACCCCGACGGCTTCAGTTCCCATGTGTCTTTTAAGCGTAACCCTTGTATTAACGCAGATAGTGCAGGGCAGCCCTGAAATTGGTCACTTTGGTCTTTGGGCGATAGCACTGCGTTAAAATCCCCACCGAGGATTATATTGCCGGTATGATTATGGAGAAGTGGGAGAATATCTGTGGTATAGAAGAGCCGGCGTTGTATCCTGGCCTGCGAACCAGAGGGAGCATATACATTGACGATCAAAAGATCTCGAATACGGATACTGATTCCGCGTGAGTTGACTAACTGGACTGGATCCGCATATGGTATATGGTCCTTAATGTAGATAGCTGTACCACGTTTGTGCTCATTGACATTAACTATTTTATCGTAGCCAGAGATGGTAAGGAGGTCATCAGTAGCCACTTCTTGCAACAGAACAATATCCACATCTTGGTCTCGTATAAGGTTGCGTAAGTGCGACTGTTTACTAGCAGTTTGAATGCAATTTACATTGAGTGTCATTAGCGTGTATGTCAACAACATCGTCAGATAGATAGACATGTTTTTTTTTACCGAAATAAACAAGATGGAGATGGGGTGGTCTTTAACGCTTGTCGCTCGACTTCCCGCCTTGTAGTCGGGGGTCCCTGACACCCGCATAAGGCTTGTGCGTTCCCTCTTTTGACGCCCGGATTGTTTTAGCTTTGGAGGAGGTTTTCAAAGGTGCCTGTTCTTTAGGAGTTAGTTCCTTGTTGTCCATGATCTCCTGGTCCCGTGACCCCGTCTCTTCTGTATCCATGTGTCTGGAGGGGTCGTCTTCTATTTCATCCGACCAACGTATACCAGCGGTCTGTGGTTCACAACTAACTATGGACTGGTTTGAGGGTGGCATACTGGTAGCATTGTCTCCTGAGGTCACGCCTTCTGTGACCGCATCAGGGCTGGCAGTGCTAGTGTCAGGTTTCTGGTCATTTTTAGGAACTAGAGAATTGGCCGCCCTACCTAGACTGCCATTGGTGTATTGGCTAGTATCAGACAAACCTGGCAACGCTGGCTGCCCGTGGAGTTCCTGTTGTGATGTGAGAGTATGTTGTTGTTTACTAGTGGAGGGCAATGGCCCAGCTGGTTGCGGCGATAAGGCGGTGAAGTGAGAAGGCGACACGTCCATCGTGTCTTGTGCTACAGCTGACGTATCAAGTGGGACAAGTTGTTCGGCAGAAATACTGACGTTAGATGAACAAGGTGCCGATAAGGCAGGCGAGACAATGTCACTGTCCTTGTTGGCTACAATTTCACTGAGAAGCTTAGGCCCGGTTTTATTTTCAGTTTCACCGCGCCTCACTGGGCATTCCTGTCTAAAGTGATCAGTGGCATTACAATAAAAGCATGATCGAGGTTGTCCATCGTACACCACCTGTGCTTTGTAGCCATCGATAGAAATAATGGGTGGAATTGCAGTTTTTAGTTCAATCCGCATAGCCCGAATACCACTCAAAATATTGAATAGGTAGGTAGCTGACCATCGTTCGTTTCTAATTTCACGAACTTTCCCGTACTTACTAAAGTACGACATTATCCGGTCATTCGGCAGTTCAATGGGAAGGTTCATGACTCGGATTAGTTTGCTGTCAACATCCGCACAAGTTATAATTACCTCAGATGTAGAGCCATTAAATTTCCGTACCTGGGATTTTCCGTTGGTACTGTTGAGGACCTTCTCCATCAGTAGTTTGCTGGTGAACTTGATGAAAACAGCAGCTTCCAGATTGTCTAGTTGAATGGCTTCTAATTGGTCCACGTTGAGTTTTAGGGTGTACTGAATCCACTCATGTATTTCTGCAGGGCTTGGTTTATTGGCCTTGTCGGGGAAAGCACATTTTATAGTGTTTTTCCTAATACTGTTGGTTGCCATTTTTACTGTACTTGAAAAGACTTGAAAGTTAGACACTCGAATACGTAACTCACAACGAAGCAGAGCGCAGCGAACCGGTCGCTGCCGGGGTTCAGACCGGATTGCCATTATAGGCTCGTTGCATAATGTACTGTAAATTTCGCGTCGCCGAAATGTTGGATTTGTGCTCACCAGGTTATTGAAAGTCCCATAGGTGAACTTTTGTTAATAGCCTTCATCAACATACAACATTTCTGGTTGATTGCTGTAATAGATTACTAGATATTGAGATCCGTCTAAATATTTTGGATGGTCACTAAATGTACTGATAGTGAGTTTGACGAAGAAATGGTTTTGAAGAGAATAATATTTTGTGGACTGTAGGTAGATGTGGATATTGACGAGGTGAGGTTACCTAGTAAAATCACTAGATTTCTGTGGACTATACTAAATAATATTTATGTTCGACCCTCACTATTACGTGTCAGAAAACTGTATCATAATGATGGTCATTATAACACTGTTTTCCATTATGATACAGTTTCTCCAGCCAATCAGAGCTCGTTCATTGACCAATTAGGTAACGATACCTTCGCGCATGCGCTCAAAATCCAACATGTCGGACATAAACACAACATCGAACTATAATAAATTACCGACATGGAATACGCACCGGCCATATGTTCGCGTAAATAAACTGGCGAATATGAGACAAGCAATAGTACTGTACCTTAAAATCACCAACGCTAATTTCTGCACAGCGCATTGTCTTCAAATGACACCGGTGACAATATTACTGAGGGACGGCAGATGTAAACATATGGCCTGCATATGGCATTGCAAGCACACAGAGCGCATGCGTCGGTCGTTCAAAGATCTCGAAAGACAGAGATATAACACCCAACGCTCGCTCTGCGATCACAAAATTCAAGTACCGTAGCTGACTCTCAACAGATATTTATGAATATTTATGTTAAAACATATAATAAAGTTATAATTATCGTCGAACATAAACAGTCGTATGCAACTCGCCTATAATGGTAATTAAGACACTCGTATGGAAATTATAAAACTCGCATACGCTCGTTTTATAAAAATACTCGTGTCTTAATTATAGCCATTATAGGCTCGTTGCATAATGTACTATTATATATGTTAATAATAATTACATACTTCCGAATGATCATACATGTTCCAATTGATTGAAGTTGGACTGCCACACCATCTCTAACGTCGTATCAGTCACAGTCTGTTATAATTATCACACCAACCGTCCTGTGTATCTCGATGAATGTACCGATGACGTCGACTGCCACCACAAGCTCAAGGAGCATGTATTCCGCATCTCAGGGCACAACGATGATGCACGGAGCATAATGCGAGAGCCCGGCAAATTAGCAGAGCAAAGCGACCACGATCCCAAACAGTCACCATGTTGGATCCTTATACATGTGGACCATAACGTTATGAACTATTGGATGGCGATTTTTGTGTAGGTTCATTATTCAAACGTTGCCTTCGATCGCATAATTAGGACACAAGAAATAAAAACTTAATTTTGAAATTTCGTACAGACGCCATCTAGAAGATATGTAAACAATTGAACTAAAATATATGTCAGTGCATTACAATGTGTATAAACATTGGCTGTACCATGATCCACTGCGCTTGGATGGTTAAATCGCGGCAAAAGTCCATTTAAATGTTTCAACTTCGCTTGGTCACCAGTAGGAGTAAAAGGCCGCAGCTGGGCTAGGGGCTAATGTGCAAGATGGCCACCGCGCGCAACAACTCCCATGTTGGTCGTATGGAGGTGTGTCAGAGCTACCACAGTGGGCAAGATGACCACCACGTGCAACCTGAGGACCAAGTCATTCTTCAATATTGAGTTTAGAGCCTAAGTACAAAACCCAAATTTGAGCTTCCTACACCTCACTACCCCCACCACACCTCTGAATATCCCTGAAATTCCCCAGATTTCCCAAGATTCCCCACAATTCCCCAAATTTACCCAAAATAATCTCCAGATTACCCCCAAAGTCCCCAGATTTTATACCCAATTCCCCAGATTTTTTCCAAGAATCACCGAAAAATTCCCCCAAATCCTCAGGGGCTAGAGGACAAGATGGTCGCCACGCGCACATGACTAGGTGACCCTCTGGCAATAGGCAACTCGATATCACGCGAACCCATAATCCTGGAGACTTGTGTTAGGTAACAAATTACTCGGGATCACGCCCTCTTTGCCGTAGGCTATTTATTTTACCAAATTTAGCCAAATACATTTTGAAAATTTGGGTTTTACCCCTTTTTTTAATTTTAGCCTATTTTCATTTATGAAAAAAAAAAGGCATATGGTGTCACCTTTTGTCCGTGTGTGTGTGTATGTGTGTGCGACCGTGTGTCTACCCCCAATAACTACTAAATGGCTGGAGCGATTTCAATGAAACGCTGTTAGATTATAGTACCACTTTAGCCGACCCCGACCGTGCTCTTCCTACGTCTCACCAATCAAACATGGCGGCTGTGGGAAATATTTCACCGTCAGTATATATCTACCGAAGTGTTACTCACATCACCCTATAAATTTGGACGGTAATAAAGGGCAGTACTATACTTTCACCTATTTGACTTTCAAAAACCTGTTAACTACAAATCGAACATGGAGGCCAAGCGAATTTGAAACATTTAAATAGACTTTTCTCGTGATTTAACCATCCGAACGCAGTGAACCTTGGTACAGCAAATGTGTGTTCATATTGCAATGCAATGCCATCTAATTTAATTCAATTCTTTACATAACATCAAGATGGCGGCTGTGCAAAATTTAAAAATTAAGTTTTTATTTCTTGTGTTCTAATCATGCCATCGAAATCAACGTTTGAATAATGAACGTGCACAATATTGTTTTTCTAATAGTACATAACTCTATGTCCTATATATATTAAAAATCCAACATGGCGACCATCCGAAATATTAAGATGGTTCTCAATATCTACGAATCTATTACAGCAATCAAACTGAAAATTTGTATGTTGATAGAGGCATTTAACATAAGTAGGATATATGAAAATAGGCTGTATAGTTCTTCACAGAACTACTTGTTAAGTGCATGTTAAACCTACGGCTACAAAATGAATCTCACTAATTTAAACGTCCGTTCATTAATTAAGCGTTGTTATATCATTTTTATACTGAGCAAACTCAAAAGACTATTATTGACGTATTATAGAAAGACTAATTGAAGCCTCAGAGGTTTGAGTGAGATTCATTTTGTAGCTGAAAGTATAACACCCACCGAAGAAGTAGTTCCGTGAAGAACTAAAGCCTATTTTCATATATCCTACTTATGCAAATTACCTCTATCAACATACAAACTTTCAGTTTGATTGCTGTAATAGATTAGTAGATATTGAGAACCGACTAAATATTGCAGATGGTCGCCATGTTGGGTTTTTATATACCATATGTAGGTCCTAGAGTTAGGTACTGTTCATGAAAATTATTGTGTACGTGTAGTGTTCAAACTTCAATCGCATGATTAGGACACAAGAAGTAACAAGGAGATTTTAAAATTTCTCACAGCTGCCATCTTGCTGTTATGGAAACAATTGAAATAAATTAGATGCCAGTGGATTAACATTTGTATAAGGATTTACTGTACCAAATTTCACTTCACTCGGATGGCTAAATTGCGAGAAACGTCCATGTGAATATTTATACTTCGCGTCACCGCTATGTTGGATTTGTAATAACCAGGTTATTGAAAGTCCTATAGGTGAACTTATGTTCATAGCCCCTATGAACATTAACAAATTAAGTTTGATTGCTGTAATAGATTCGTAGATATTGAGAACCGTCTAATTATTTCGGATGGTCGCCATGTTGGATTGTTATATGTATAGGCCATAGAGTCATGTACCATTAAAGGAAAATTATTGCGTACGTTCATTATTCAAACTTTCACTTCGATCGCATGATTACGACACAAGAAATAAAAACTTAATTTTAAAATTCGCACAGCCACCATCTTGAGGTTATGTGAACAATTGACCTAAATTAGATACCTGTGCATTACAATAATGTGTATACACATATACTGTGCCAAGTTTCAGTGCGTTTGGTTGGTTAAATCGCGAGAAACGTCTATTTAAATGTCGCAAATTCGCTTGGCCGCCATGCTGGTTTTGTAGTTACCAGGTTTTCAAAAGTCACATAGGTGAACTTCTAGTAGTTCCCTTTATCACCGAACAAAATTCCAAGATGATATCGATAATATTTTGGGAGATATTGAATGCTGGTGAAATATTTCGCACAGCCGCCATGTTGGATTGGTGAGACGTAACAAAATTTGAAGGGCACGGTCGGGGTTATCCGGAATAGTGCTATGAACGTACCGAGTTTCATTGAAATCGCTCCCGCCGTTTAGATTTTATTAGGGGGGGGGGGCCCACACGAATCACACACATATGCACACACAGACAGGCTAAAAAGAAGTCCACTCGGCTCGCCGGAAGGCGGAGGTAGATTTCACCGGACAAACTTGGGGATAGGCGAAAATAGGCAGAATATGCAGGTTTTCGTAGAAGGATCAGACCTCATTTATTGCGAGAAGGTATTTTATAATTGGAGCTTAATTAACATTGTTTTTCGTCATTTTATGCTTATTTTAAACATTTTATTGTCTTATGGGAACGGTAACCTTCTTGTCATTGGGGTCCATTTTTATACTTGTGGTCACACTGTCCTTATGCAAGGTTTCGACACTGATGTGTAACTATGTAACGGTCTGTTACTTCTTCACGCAAAATTATATCTCCCGCAGAGATTTTGGTTGGTTCCTCAGTTTAGGGGCTGCGACAACGCGGTCATGTAACCCCGTGTACTTAGGGATGGCTGTATTAGTCTGTAATTCAGGTAAGGACTGCAGACGGTCAATTTCAAGCAGTAGTTCCTAATGTTGCTACCAGGTACTACCGTCAACGACACCTAGCTGTGAACTTGGCCACTAGATGCCACCATATCCAGCGACTCGCAACGAACGTTGGAACTTCCCCTCCAAAGGAAAGCATACTGAGGGATTTTAGCGCTCTTAGAAAATCCGACGACTTTGGCCGGCTTTGAAACCGCGACCTTGGGCATAGACATTCAGCATGCTACCAGTTACGTCACCGAAGCCGCTTCACACTTAGTCAGATGGAAATCTGAATCTGATCTCGTGCAAGTGCGTTATCTTGGCAACGTCTGATGGCTCATCCCTCATCAATTTAGTAGTGTTGCCATGGCAACCACTGATAGCTCTTGGCATTTTCTTATAATTCCGAAATCATTTTTCTCATCCCTTGGCACAATGGTGGGTCATATCAAAAATTCTTTCAGACAAAAGGTTTAGGTAATTATTAGGGGAATATTGTCCATTTCGTACAGTTTTGATATTGTGCCTATTAAGAGAGATATGATTAATGTTTCCCGAAAAACCCACTTTTTCTCACCCCTTTGGTCAATGGTTGGTGCTATAAAAAAACTCTTCAAACAAAAATTTTTGGGCTTTATCCGACACATAGTATGAACGTTTAACGGATTCGATATTTCACATATTAAGAGAGTTATAGCAATATTTCACTTTTTCGAAAAAACAAAGCCCCCCATTTTCACCCCCTTAGACCGATTTAGCCCAGTAACTTACTCGGCCGAGATTTTAACGGTATACATATTCGGTAAAAAATTCAAAGTGATTGTTGCAAAATTACGGCAGTTATCGTGTCCACAAGACACTGATATACATACATAATCTATCTTCTATATATATAAAGCACAAAGTTTGTCTGTCTGTCTGTCTGTCTGTCTGTCTGTCTGTCTGTCTGTTATGTATACAAATCTACACCGTTTCACCGATCTGAACCAAAATTTGTATACTTACCCTTTGGAACCCTGCGGGTAACCCTGTCAACATTAAATTTCGGACAGACCACCCCATTCCCTGCATTTGGGCACTTTGGCACAAATCTACACCGTTTCACCAATAAGAACCAATATTCGGAAACTTACCCTTTGATACCCAGCGAGTAACACTGTCTGCTTGAAATTGCGGACAGACCACTCCATTCCCTGCATTTAGGCCCTTTGTCCAAATCTACACCGTTTCACCGATCTCAACCAAAATTTGTATATTTACCCTTTGGAACACTGCGACTAACACTGTCTGCTTGAAATTGCGGCGAGGCCACTCCATCCCTTGCATTTAGGCTGTTTGGAACAAATCTACACCGTTTCACCGATCGAAAACAAAATGTGTATACTTACCCTTTGGAACCCGATGAGTAACCCGATGTTCCAAACAGACCCAGCCTGGGGCTGGAAACTGTACAAGATGATGATGATGATGATGAGTAACACTGTCCACTTTAAAATTTGGACAGGCCACTCCATTCCCTGCATTTTGGCCCTTGGCACAAAACTACACAGTTTCACCGATCTCAACCAGATTTTACATAATTACCGTTTGGAACTCGACGAGTAACACTGTTCACTCGAAATTTCGGATAGACCACTCCATTTCCCGCATTAAGGCCCTTTGGTACAAATCTACATCGTTCACCGATCGAAAACAAAGTGTGTATACTTACTTACCCTTTGGAACCCGATGCGTAACACTGTCCACTTGAAATTTCTGGCATAGGCCTACCACTCCATTCCCTGCATGTAGCTCAGGAATTCCTCGGGGTTGCCAACTTCCTAACTCACCAGTCATGAGCCCTTGAGGGTGTACCAGAAGTGGTGGGTCTACACACACCCTGCCTCTTTGAGGGCCTTGAGCAGAAGACAGGAGATATTACGAAAAGGAAAAGAAGACAGACCCCTCGAAGAATGAGGGTATCAGGAAAGATGAGACAAAGCCAATTAAGGCGGGAAATTGAAAGACTCCCTAGCCCTCGGATACCCTAATGCAGTCTGGGTCGGAAGAGAACAAGAGTTGACCAAGGGAGGCCAACAGGAAAGAGAACTGAAATGAGCCCGGCACCAGGAAGTAGAAGCGATGCCAGACTCAGCTGGGGTTCCGTGGTCGCCAACCCACGTCCCACAAGTTGGGAGACCCTGGGGGGGGGGGGTCAGTTGTGAGAATAGCTTGCTGATTCATCGCGAGGTGACTTGAGTGTACTTTCCAGAGCCCGCCGTGTTATCTCCTGCTGTCTATGCTGATGCCAGCACAGGGCCGTTGCGAAACAGTGAGTGATTCCCGGTCAATCTGTATAGGACGGGGAACCCCGAACGTGTGTCATCATATTTCGTCATCATCTGCGATTATCTCAGGTTGGTGCAGCTTGGACCTATATTCTTTGTCTTAGCTGAGCAGTACGCTCTTTCACTAGACGCATCCAGTACAGGCCTAAGCCAGAAAATAAGGTTGAGACTTTGGAAGACATCGAAGCTAGACACCTGAATTACCTATATCAGTTTTAAAATAACACCATGTTCGTTTAGTAGTCATTTTTTCATTACCTTATTATTATCATCATAAGTGCAAATGACCTAGATGTTACGCGTATCATACCAATAATCACCGCCGCATAAAGTCTTTCTCGACTGTGATTTTTAAAATATTTATTTTTGGTTGGTTGGTTCTTAAGTTTAGGGGCTGCGACAACGCGGTCATGTAGCCCCGTGTACTTTGGGTGTGTGTAGAATCTGTCTGATAACCGGTGTTAATTGTGATGACTGTATTAGTGTGTGTTATCTGTTTTTTAATTTAAGTACAAACTGCAACTTAGAATTCTTCAAATAGTTCGTACTTTTGCCGCCAAGCGCCACCGTCAACGACTACTAGGCCAAGTTCGGAACTTAGCTACTAGACGCCACTGCAGTCGGCTCTTGGCAACGGACGTAGACATCTATGCGCGTTTTTTACCTATCCAATTTAGCTTCACACAGGTGTAATTAGTGGAAGGTTCTTTAACATGCCATAAATCTGACATGGGACCGCCGGCTTTACTTCCCCTCCGAAGAAAGGCATACTGACGGATTTTTTAACGCTCTTAAAATATCCGACGGCTTCGGCCGGGTTTGAACCCGCTATCTTGGGCATAGAAGCTCAGCATGCTACCAAATACGCCACCGAAGCCGCCATATAGTTATTTTTATTACAGTACATTGTGTACATTATACGTTGAAGTGTCAATTCAATACCGGTAGTAGTTTCCCTTATCATCTTCATCATAAGAGCAAATGACCTACAGTAGATGTTACGCCCATTACACCATTAATCACCACACACAATAAGTCTTCCTCGCCTGTGAATTTTGAAATATGTATTTCTATTACGGTAGTTTGTAAGTTTGACGTGTCAATTCAACAGTAGTTTTTATTATCATCCTTATCAAAAGGGCAAATGGCCTAGATATTACTCCCTCATTGTCTTTGGGGGCAAATGACTTAGATTTTAAGTCCATTATATTTCTAAGGAGACCTTAAAACATTATCATCATTCCACCGGGCGAAGCCGGGTACTACTGCTAGTTATATATAAACTTTAGAACTGACGGTGGTTTTGGGGTCTGGGGGATGTGAAACGCGAAGATATGTCGAAATTTTCCGGAAGTCGAAACATGGTACCCATTGCAATAGTTAGCTTTCTAATGAAATCTACCTCTGGTTGGTTCCTCAGTTTAGGGGCTGCGACAACGCGGTCATCTAACCCCGTGTACTTTGGGTGAGTGTAGAATCTGTCTGATGAACGGTGTGAATTGTAATGGCTGTATTTGTCTTAATTCAGGTAAGGACTGCAGACGCTCAATTTCAAGCAGTAGTTCCTAATGTTGCTACCAGGTACTACCGTCAACGACACCTAGCTGTGAACTTGGCTACTAGATGCCACCGGAACCATCAACTCGCAACGAACGTTGGAACTTCCCCTCCAAAGGAAAGCATACTGAGGGATTTCAGCGCTCTTAGAAAATCCGACGACTTCGGCCGGCTTTGAAACCGCGACCTTGGACATGACATTCAGCATGCTACCAGTTACGTCACCAAAGCCGCTTCCCACTTAGTCAGATGGAAATACTGAATCTGATCTCGTGCAAGTGCGTTGACATGGCAACGTCTGATGGCTCATCCCTCATCAATTTAGAAGTGTTGCCATGGCAACCTCTGATAGCTCTTGGCATTTTCTTATAATTCCGAAATCATTTTTCTCATCCCTTGGCGTAATGGTGGGTCATATCAAAAATTCTTTCAGACAAAAGTTTTAGGTAATTATTAGGGGAATATTGTCCATTTCGTGCAGTTTTGATATTGTGCCTATTAAGAGAGATATGATTAATGTTTCCCGAAAAACCCACTTCTTCCCACCCCTTTGGTCAATGGTTGGTGCTATAAAAAACTCTTCAAACATAAATGTTTGGGCTTTATCCGACACATAGTATGAACGTTAAACGGATTCGATATTTCACATATTAAGAGAGTTATAGCAATATTTCACTTTTTCGAAAAAAGACCCCCATTTTCACCCCCTTCGACCGATTTAGCTCAGTAACGAACTCGACCGAGATTTTATAGGTATACATATTCGGTAAAAAATTCAAAGGGATTGGTGCAAAATTACGGCAGTTATCGTGTTCACAAGAAAATGATATACATACATAAATTATATATAAACTCTTGAACTGACGGTGGTTTTGGGGTCTGGGGGATGTGAAACACGAAGATATGTCGAAATTTTCCGGATGTCGAAACATGGGACCCATTGCAATAGTTAGCTTTCTAATGAAATCTACCTAAATAGGAAACGCCAAAAATTCCTATAACGTTGGGTGATATTGGGGAAACGGTGAATATCAGCACAATAAATAGAACCGAATTTTGAAACATGGATAAATACAGTTACAATTTGAATTTCGAACAATTAGACCTTTGTTTCTAACAGCAAGATGTGTGCGTTTCCTTGGAGAAGCACGAGATCTGTGGCAGGCACAGTTATAATCCTTATTGCTGTGTCTCTTTAAGCTGTGGAATACAAAAGATATAGCGCATTAAGATGCACTTCATTAAGTTGTTTACTACTGTACTCATTCATTAAGGTGCCGCCAGTTTGCTTAATTATGATCTTAATTGCATTCCTTCTGGTCATTGAGCTCTCTCTGTGCATTCATATAGAGCCATTTTGCAGTGTTGCCATAATTATAAATGATTCAGTCGGTCAGCATAATATAATCCCAATTGTTGACACAATCTGAAACCGAAATTATAGGTATGGACTCCGTCATGCGGAAAGAATTCATGATGAAAATTAATAAATGTAAAACAAAAACAAGATGTTCATTACAGAACATACAGCCTACCTTCTCCTAAATGCATGGGTATTGTTATAACTCTTTTTCCTTTTCAAGGAGTTTAATTGAATGTTGGTTGTAGTAGCTTGTTGAAACACAACGTGCTATACGGATATTAAACATGAATATGAGGTGCCCTTTGCTAGTGCTACCTCGGTACAAAATTTCATTCAATTCGGTTTCACCGTGTATGAATTGATATGGTGAATCGATTTGCACACATACATGGCCGCTATCTGCAAACTATTGGGCTGATGACCTTGTAGTTCAGTCAAAAGATGCTTCCCACCAAAAGGTATGTTGTTGCAAAATTTGGTAGAGATTAGATTATTAGGTTGAGAGCCTCCGTGGCTTAGGCGGCAGCACGCCGGCCCCTCACCACTGGGTCCGTGGTTCAAATCCCAGTCACTCCATGTGAGATCTGTGCTGGACAAAACGGAGGCAGACAGGTTTTTCTCCGGGTACTCCGGTTTTCCCTGTCAAAATTTCATTCCAGCAACACTCTCCACTATTATTTCATTTCATCTGTCATTCATTTAATCATTGCCCCAGAGGAGTGCGTCAGGCCTCGGCAGCCGGCACAGTCCATATCCTCGCCGCTAGATGGGGGCTTCATTCATTCCATTCCTGACCCGGTCGGAGACTGGAAGCAGGATGTGGATTTTTCATTAGATTATTAGGTTGGTCGTATTTTGATTTAATCTTTTAACGTTTAGGTGGCCGCCATTACGTAACCGTCAAGATGGCGACGATATAAAACGTAACACTGAGCTGCCCTTTACGAGTGCTACCTCTGTACCAAATTTTGTTCAATTCGGTTCCACCGTGTTTAAATAGATAGGGGGAATCAATTTGCAAACAAACATGGCCGCCATCCGCAAATTATTAGGTTGATGACCTTGTAGATTGGTCAAAGATTCTTCATATGCAAAGGTATAATGTTGCAAAAATTGGTAGAGATCACATGATTCGTTTGGTCGTAATTTCATTTAAGCTTTTAACATTTGGGTGGCCGCCATTACGTTTCCGTCAAGACGGCGGCGATATAAGACATGACACTGAGGTGCCCTTTGCTAGTGCTACCTCTGTACCAAATTTCGTTTAATTCGGATTCACCGTGTTTGAATTTATAGGGGGGGGGGGACGACAGGCATTCAGAGAACATACACTCACACACAAACTCACACACACACATACACACACACAGACAGACACACCATTTTTCGCCCTGTGTTGACCTCATAAGTCTACTTTCATTGTATGTATGTCTACCACCTTATTATTCCCGTTTTTCCAATGGGGTCGGGGATGAGATGCGATGGAAGTCTTTGTGGCGATGGTTTTTACGGCCGGATGCCCTTTCTGACGCCAACCTCATGAGAGGAGTTAATGAGAGATGAAATGAATGATGGTGAATGAAACTGGGCAAGGATGGGGAAGGAAGCGGCCGTGGCCTGTCAGAAGGTACCGTTCCAGCATTAGCCTGGTGTTGAAAGTGGGAAACCACGGAAAACCATTTCAAGGACGGCCGACGGTGGGGCTCGAACCCACGCGTCTACCGAGTCAGCAGAGAGCTTGGCCCCATGACCTAATGCTGCGCTTTAGCCAGCATAGCCTCTACTGTCGCTCATAAGTCTTCTTTCATGTTTTGCAAAAATCGAAAGTAGGTTAATATTGGAATGCAGACGAAATAAATCAGAAACCTCTATGGATATCAAATTGGCAGGTGAAAATCTAAAGGAAGTAGGGGACTTCTGTTAATTAGGAAGCAAAGTAACCAGTGATGGACGAAGCAAAGAGGATATAAAAAGTAGGTTGGCTCAGGCAAGGAAAGCATTTATACAGAAAGGGAATCTGTTAATAGAAAGAACAATAAAAATCTAGGGAGAAATCTAGTGGGATATGCAGAGAAAATTATGAATAGATTTAGGTATCAGAAATTCATTTTTGAAAGCCTTTGTCTGGAGCGTGGCGCTCTATGGAAGTAAATCTTGGACTATTGGTGCAGCAGAAAAGAGGAGAATTGAAGCATTTGAAATGTGGTGTTACAGGAGAATGATGAAATTCGGATGGGCAGATAGGGTAACAAATGAAGAGGTATTAAGACGAGTGGGAGAGGAGAGATGTTTCTGGTGACTGCTAATGAAGAGAAGAGATAGGTTGGTAGGACACTTACTAAGACACCCAGGAATAGCCAGCTTAGTTATGGAAGCAAGTGTCGAGGACAAGAACTGTAGGAGTAGATCAAGGTTAGAATATGTTAAACAGATTGCCTCGGATGTACGGTGTGGTAGCTATGGAGAGATGAAACGATTAGCTCAGGACAGGGAGACATGGAGGGCCGCATCAAATCAGTCAAAATACTGAAGACGCAACCAACAACAACAACAACAAACATACTATGTTTATTATGGATTAAAGAAAAGTTAGGATGACTCTCCTTTATTCATTCATTTGCAATTGGGGTTGTGTCCCCCGGTGGAGAAGTGGGTATACATGTCAAGTAAACAATTATATATAACAATTAAACTGGAGTATTTACACAAATCGTCAGTTTTCTCAGGGACTGCAGAACAGAAGGTAGAAGGAAGAAGGAAGTTGTCAAATCTTACGGGAGAATTCCCCTAAAACACGGGAGGCGAGACTTGTAATGTTGAGGAGCGATCTCTGTCCACGCCTCATGTGTCAAGCCACTGTGCGCCACTTCACTGCTTCACACTGTCGTAACAAGTGTTCATTATTTCCCCAGCGCCATCTAGCGTCGCGCGGCTGAGAAATGTGCCACATATTTCTAACAGATCTGGCGCTGAGAGCGAGGGTGAAAGCTTAAAGAGGAGAGAGCACAGCATCGCTCACTGGAGTGTTCATGGCTTCGCTTTCATTTCCGGACTTTGAGCATTATCCACCTTGAGTTTTTCACGTGCAGCCGGGCCTACCTCACAACCGGAGGTCCCGGGTTCGATTACCGGCTCCGTCAGGGATTTTAGAAACTAACGTGAGGGTTGTAACGGGGTGTACTCAGCCTCATAAGGACAGTTGAGTAGCTGTCTAACAGTGAGGCAGTGCCCCGGTCACGGAGACCAAGATTAACGGCTGTGGGGACCCGCCGCGCTGACCACGCGGCACCCCATAATCTGCAGGCCAAATAGCTGGACTGCGGTCGCTTGGAGGCCTAGGCCCTTCATGGGCTGTGGTGCCAGGGGGTTTGGTTTGTTATTCGCGAGCAGACTGAATACGCATGCCCGTCATATCTCAATGGGGTCCCTTGATTACCCTTTATTTTATTTGATGTAGGAAGTAAATTGCCCAAATGTGGAACTTACCCCTGTAAAAATCTCTCACAAATTGAAAGTGTGAAATAAATTTAATTCCTAAGAACCCCTTGCTTTATTATGGGTTTCAAGCTATAGTTGATCAAATTTGAACTCAATTGAATGGCTTGGTGAAAGAACCAGGTAGCTCCACTTTTGGGTCAAAGTGATCCTGTTGAGAGGAAAAAAACACTCTTGTTTTTGGTGAAGGAGTTAAATCGTATCACCCCCCCAGGGGCTCACATCTAGTGGGACGTGGGTTGGCGACCACGGGGCCCCAGCTGAGTCTGGCATTGCTTCCACTTACTTGTGCTGGTCTACTCTCCGTCTTCTTTCCTGTCGACCTCACTTGGTCAACTCTTGTTCTCTTCCGACCCCGACGGTATTAGGGTTTCCTCGACCTAGGGAGTCTCTTCCTTTTCCGCCTTAATTGGCCCAGCCTTCTTTTTCTTTTCCTGTTATCTCCTGCCTTCTGCTCAAGGCCCTCAAGGAGGCAGGGTGTATGTAGCCCCACCACTTCTGATGCACCCTGGATATTGCTACACCCTCAGGGGCTCACGGCTGGTGAGTTCGGGAGTTGGCGACCGAGGGTTTCCTGAGCTGGGCCCGGTTTTCTCGCTTTTTTTCATTACCTCTGGGGCGGACCCTCTCTTCTTTCACTTTCCTATCTGCCTTTCATGGCTCTCCTTCCTTCCAAGTCCCTCAATCCGAATTCTTCGAGGGTTGAGGGCATTTCTTTTCCTCTTGTCCTTTAATTGCCTTATTCCCCTTTCGTTTTCCATTCCTTCTTCTAGCATATACTGTAAGTTAGTAGTTAGTTTTAGTCATAGTTTAGTTTTCACTATCTTCACGATCACCCAAACCATTAGGGGCCGATAACCTAGATGTTATGCCCCTTAAAACAACAATTATCATCATCATCATAAATCGTACTAAAGAAAAGCCACGTAGTTGGAGAGTGAAATCTGCATGTGTCATGTATTTGGTGGAGAAATAATAATAATAAGGTTGCTCGAGGAATTTGAGGTACTTTAGATTACTTAGAATAAGATTGTAAATTACAGGACACTTCATGAAAGAAAAAACATTATGGAAAAATATGATATGTCATAAACAACCAGGTTATAGTAATGATATTCAACAAGTTCGGATTGGATTCTAAATACTATGTACTCCAAACATTATCCGCAGGTTATCCGTTATCCGCACAGACATATCAGCATCCCTGCAGGGCCCTGTATGTTTGGAGTCTTACCGGAACAACCAAACAGCAAGGGCACATGATTAGTCTGCTAGACATATTACATAAACAAGTTTACCCCCTTAAATCCCGCAGTTTATCACATCTCCCCGCGATTCTTGACCCGGGGAATCGTTTGTTCCAGCGGCCTAGTTTCTGCTTCACCTACTGAGCCCCGCCTCTCTGTCCCTAATAAGCAGTGGAGATGGGAGTTCACTAATTGGAATGCCACATTAACGTTTAACCCTCGTTAGTGATTTAGAGTGCCTCTGTTGATCTCTGTCTCTAGTAATTTGTACTAATCATAGTTCGCCTTTGGCCAGCTTTATACACCAATTAAAAGCAAACTTGTAATTACCTCAACGAACATGGTTTTACATACTCGTGTACTTTCAATGGACTCCGTCCCTAAATGAAACTGGAATCCGCAGTTCACAAATTTGACCTTAAATTGGCGACAGTTCTTTCTTTCTTTCTTTCTTTCTTTATTTATTTATTCGTGTTAGAAGTATCAACTTTATATACAAATCTATATCTTTATATATATAATTCTTCGACACGTGTGTATGTGACTGAACTCCTCCTAAACGACTGGACCGATTTTGATGGAATTTGGTATGTATATTAGGGTGGGTCCATGTATGGTTTAGATCCACAATCTGACCCGATAGGTGGAATGAGCACAATTTTAGAACCACAATTTACACACAATTTTAGAACCACAATATACAGTCAAAAACAGTCGTCATGGAAACCACTAGCCCTGGCCTTGGTGAAAGCTGATGTCTTTGGACGGTTTGTCTCTGCACGTTAGAGCCACCTGGTCGCAACTTGTGCAACTACCGGCATTATATACACTCCGCCCGTGGCGAAAAGTTGTGTTTTATACCAAAGGTGGCAGTGATGTCGAATTCTACTGTTTGTCTCCGCACGTTAGAGCGTTTCAAAGTCCCGTATGCGTTCATATACCATTCATCCGATTGCCATGAAACTTGAGTGATATGTTGAGTGAGCTCCAGGGAAGGTGTTTGGCTTAGTAAATCCATTTTACAAGTAGATAGTGCACGAATAGATTCAACAAATGAGTGAAGACGCGCGAAGCGTTTCAAAAAGGTCCCGTATGCGTTCAAATACCATTCGTCCGATAGCGATGAAACTTGGGTGAGATGTTGTGTACACTTACGTGAGGGTTTCTAACTTAGTAAATTAATTTTACAATAGGTAGCTCACGAGTAGATTCAACAAATGAGCAACGACGCACGAACTTTTAATCAAAGTCCCGTATGCGTTCATATACCATTCACCCGATTGCAATTAAACTTCGTTGAGATGTTGTGTACACTTACGTGAGGGTTTCTAACTTAGTATATCCATTTGACATGAGGTTTCGCACGAGTAGATTCAACAAATGTGCAGCGACGCGCGAAGCATTTCAAAAAGGTCCCGTATGCGTTCAAATACCATTCGTCCGATTACGATGAAACTTGGGTGAGATGTTGTGGACACCCTACGGAAGGTTTCTGGCTTAATAAATCAATTTTACAATAGGTAGCGCACGAGTAGATTCAACAAATGAGCGACGATGCGCGAAGCATTTCAACAAAGTCCCGTATGTGTCCATATACCTTTCGTCCGATAGCGATGAAACTTGGGTGAGATGTTGTGTACACTTACGTGAAGGTTTCAAAATTAGTGAATACATTTCACAGTAGATAGCGCACAAGTAGATTCAACAAATGAGCGACGACACGCAATGCGTTTCAACAAAGTCCCGTATGCATTCATATACCATTCGTCCGATAGCTATGAAACTTGCGTAAAATGTTGTGTACACTGCAGGGAAATTTTCTGGCTTAGTACATCCACTTTAGAATAGGCAGCGCACGAGTAGATTCAACAAATGAGCAACGACGCGCGAAGCATTTGAACAAAGTCACGTTTGCGTTCATATACCATTCGTCCTATAGCGATGAAACTAGGCTGAGATTTTGTGTGCACTCCAGGGAAGGTTTCTAGCTTAATAAATCCCTTTAAAATTAGGTAGAGCACGAGTAGAATCAACAAATGAGCAACGGCGCGCGAAGCGTTTCAACAAAGTCCCATATAATTTCATATACCATTCATCCGATAGCAATGAAACTTGGGTGAGATTGTAACAGTTTTGCTAGCCCTAAGTTGGTAGCGACAAATGTAGCAGTTTGACTGGCCCTAACTGTTGGGAGAAAAATGTAACTGTTTACCTTTGCCTAAGCTATGTTGTTTTAATGGGCGCCAAGACCTCAACGCAATGTTGAATTCTAAATTTGTATTTAACAACGTCTAGCTCTGGCAGAACACATTCAAGACTCTATTCACTCAGATCGTGGTATGATTTGATCATTAACCCAACAAACAATTGTATCAGGAGAAGGAATTGGTCTATATCTAATGCTACCTACTGAAAGCAAAGATTGCATTGTAAAAGAAATGAATTTATTATATAAAACAAGTATAGCAAAATTAATAATAATAATAAGTATAAAATTTAAATTGGAGCGTTGTGATTTGAATATTACCGATAGAAAATTACGTGAAAACGGAGTCTGATAAATTATTGATTTTACTCTTATTCCCAAGCTATGAAGTTACTGAAATATGAAATATAAAACCAAGAGAAATGAGAGATTGCGTATTTCTGCGTCATTCGCGCTTACCACTGGAAATAGCCGAAGCCTTTCCCTCGTACTGAATGATGCTGTGAGCTTCCCACAGTCTCCTGGACGTCGACATCTTCGTCGATATTTGATGAGATTCTGGTAGATTAGATAATTCTATGGTCCGTACCTCGGACCCAAACACTCGTACAACCGCACTGGTTAAGTTTTACAAAAGTTAGTCCTCCAATCCACGGAACATCGGAGCGATTCCCGCGTACAACCGTACTCGTTAAATTCTATACAGATAGTCGCTAACTCCACCGAACATCGGAGCCACTCGCACGCGCACCCATACTCGTCTAGTATTTCACAGATTGTCCTCGTTCCACGGCGCGTCGAACGATATATGCACCTGTCGGCTCCCCCACTCTTCAGCCGACTTCAGCTTACGTGGTCTCCACTGATTGGCTGCACCCCGCTACTTCCCCTCCTCTAGTTCATTACACTCGGCGCGGCGATGATGAAGTCGATTTCCTTTCCAACTATTCGCCTTTCCTGGACGCTGCGACCCAGGATTGCGTCATGCTTTCCGACCAGATTAAGCGTGTACTTGAATTCCCAGTGAGTCACGTCCCTCGATATACCCTAACTGACGAAAACTCCGTAAAATTCCGCAATCACATAATTTTCTATGATATTGTCGTTCGTAATAATTTGCTTGATAGCGTTTTCTAAGACATAGAAAACCTATCTGAATGCTAATAATTTTTATAAAATGCTCCGAAAATACCTTAATAATAATTATAATAAATTAATAATAATAATAAATTAACATGAAAAATTCTCTTGGCTGAACAATTTGCCGCGTAAATAAATATAGAATGGCTTCCTACTGACTTATGCCAGTTGCATAAAAACCCCTCGAAAAACACGTGACATATTCGCCTCGGATCATCGGATGATTTACCGTGACGACGGTCCATTATCCGATTATCCCAGACACGTTAATAATCCCCATCCAAAATACATATTACATAAATGAAATCACCCTAAATTACAGATATATACACTCATAATTTTTCTTCACGCACTTTGCGTCAAAGTTTGTTGTCACAATGGATTGCACTTTGCAACCAGTCCAATGTTTTACATATAGAATAGTGTTCCACGGATATTTCCTCCTTTCGAATTTCTCTATGTTGGAGAAATAGACATAATTAATGTGTGAGCACTATGTATTTATGATGTCATATCACACGCATTGAAGGTGTTCTGATATATTTATATCTCCATAGAACTTCCTAATTTCACTGGAGGTCCCTTCCTTATGGTGAAATTTAATCTCACTTATCACTGAGCACACGATCACACTATTGTGGCAGCGCCTCGTGACCATAATACTTAATCTCTCTTTAAAGTAGATTAAATTAATATTGACTTCTGAAAAAAAAACAGTAAATGCGCATTACATATAACACCAAATATTTCTGTGCCGTAATCGCCCTGTCTTGTTAAGTTCCCGTAGACCATATTCTACTTAATACTAGTTCTCAACACAGACCATTTCTCCTGACACAAATAATACCTTTGTACAAATTACCTTAAATTACACACTTACAAATCTTACATGGCGAGGCCGTAAACAGAAATCACGTGTGCTGATATGTATGAGTTTCATGAAGGACTGTCTCGCATTCTGATGGCCCATCTTTTGCCTCGTGGACGCCTTAAGCAAAAATACCCTGTCCAAGCGCTCACCCATCTCTAGGAGGCAAATGGGAATTCACCAGCGCTACCAAATTCTGGCCTTGGTGTATCGAGACATTTTAGTGCTCAAGAGCATCCGACAATCCCGTCATATTTCCCTGTACCTTAAAAACTCTCATTTACTTACATACTACCCCCCTGTGTGACTTCTGATACGCCTGCCTGGAAGACCATCTCCTCCCACGCACCAAATACGACACTTACTCATTTGATAGGCTGGCTCGCCAGCTAAACACACTCGCTTTATGACACATATTTTCGTAGACCATGTATATTATACGTCCCGTATAATCTGTTTCCCTCACTATTCTCCAGCACATATGCTGTTTTTCCAATACGTTTGGAAACTATAAATGTTTCTGCGTCACCTGCTTCCAGCCTTGCAAGTGGCTCCCTTAAATGAACGTCATCACGTTGCTCTGCCTACCTATTTCTCAGTATCTGTAACGATGCCCTGTTGCCACTGTCCACACATGCACATATTAAAATACCGTCCTCTGCTTTAACCACAGGATAATCCCTACATAAATTAGTGTCCCTCGATAGCATGTCTGCAAGAATGTTATCTTTACCTTTAATATATTTTACTGTGAATTCGTATTCCTGCAGAGCAAGAATCCACCTACTAACTCTGTTAGAACTGAGTTTACAAGTCCTCATATACAGTAATGCATGGTGATCTGTGTGGATCTCAAATTTCCCCCCTACTAAATACATTCTAAATTTCCCTAAACTGAAAACAATACCTAAAAGCTCTAACTCAGTAATCGTGTATCTTTTCTCTGCTGCTGTCAGTCCTCGCGAGGCTAAAGATACAATGCACAGATTGCCCTCATCATCTTTCTGAGATAATACTCCAGCAATGCCTATATGTGAAGCATCTGTCATAACCACATATTCCTTATCTTTTAACGGATATTTCAGCACTACAGCTTTCTCAAAACCTTCCTTCAGCGCTCTAAAAGCCTGATCATGCTTGGACTCCCATCTCCACCGCGTCCCACTTTTAAGCAATTCCCTGAATGGTTCTACCAACCCTGAGTATTTAAGAACGAACCTCCTGAAAAAGTTGCAAATTCCCAGGTAAGTTTTTAACTGTTTAACATTCTGTGGCACCTCTGCGTTAAGTATCTTATTAACCCTACTATCTTCTGGTGTTACACCTCTACTCGACACTCTATGACCTAAAAATGTCACTTCTGACTGACAGAATGACGACTTAGACAGCTTCAAAGTGAACCCTGCCTGATCTAACTTCTGAAAAACTATATCTAAACGACCTAGATGCTCCTCAAAACTGCGTGAACTAATTACCATATCATCTATGTAAATGGTTACAAACTCTCCTGTGTCATCCCCTAATGCGATGTTTAAAGCCCTAATTAAAGCTGCTGAACTACTCTTTAACCCATAAGGTGTTCTACAAAATTGATAAAGGTTATATTTATGACTAAAAGCTGTAAATGGTCTATCTTCGTACATAAGTGGCACTTGCCAAAAACTGGAAATCAAATCTACACAAGTGAAATACTTCTTCCCCTCAAATGTTTGCATTAATTCCTCTATTGACATAGATTTCAGCTGATCTGAACTAATTCTACTGTTAACCAAACGAGCGTCTAAACAAATACGAACCGTGCCGTCGGTTTTGGGTACCGTGATCAAAGAATTAACATACGGACTGTTAGAGTGCTCAATAATCCCATCTTCAAGCATCTGATTAATTTGTGCCTCAACTGCACTCTGATAAGCGAAAGGTACAGGATATCTATGGCCTGTGAATACTGATCTATCAATAACGTTCAATGAATGTGTATAGCAATTGGCCATACCAATGCGATCCTCAAAAACTCTCCTATTACACCATAACACATCATAGAGCCGAACACATTGTTCCACCTCTATATTTCCCAGAAATGCAGCATCACGTAACGATTCCTCTAGACTTCCGTTCGTAATCACACTGCCCACAAAACATGGAGAACCCCGCTCTACGGCTGGCGATATCTCATTTAAAGTACAAATCACACCTACAATACTATTCCTCTGAATATGGTCATTGAACGCTACTTCTACTTCAGAATCTCCCCATTTAAATTTCAAACTCCCTACATCATAACATAAGTTACCAGACACTCTACTTAGCCACTCTGAACCCAAGATAACACTGAATACTAAATTTGGAATTACAAGGCAAATCTGCTTCTCTACATGATTATTAATTTTAATGTCTACTAAAACTTGCTTAGAAATTACTTTAGACCTCTTCCCAACAGCTGTGATAACAAAAGTGCTTTTAATTGGCATCTCCTCAAAATTTACTCCAGTTCCTTTCATTTTATCATAAAATGCACTACTTATGCAACTCTTCATACAACCACTATCAATTAAAACATCTGTGTACGCCTCGGAAACGTTAAATTTAACTATGGGGCTCTTACTAACCACTTCCTGAATAATACCTTCATCATTTAGTTCATGTAATAATTCATTTCTTACATTTAGGTCATAGGGTTCCTGTATAATTGTTTGGACAGGGCATGCTACAGACTGAGATTCTGACCTTACTTCGCAGCCTGGTTCGCGTTTAAAGAACCGCTACAGCTGACCGTAGTACTACTAACTACTGAACTGGTCTGGTTGTTCTGGGCTGTGTTGTCATTGTTTGGCTGTATATTACTACCACTAGGCTGTCCTCTTCCTTGACCCCTATTCTGGTTTTAATTATTGTTATTATAATTTCTCCCTTGATTTCCCCTGAAATCATTGTTTCTCCCTTGATTTCCCCTGTAATCATTGTTCCTCCCTTGATTTCCCCTGAAATCATTGTTCCTCCCTTGATACTGATTACCATAGCCATTTCCTCTGTTCTGATTTAGCTGATTATTATTATTTCTATTTTGAGCGTTGGCTCCTTCGCCACCGTTCCCTTGAACTTCTTGATGCCTGGCTTCATTAGGTCTATTATTATTATTACCCTGGTTCCGATTGAAATTGTCCTCATAACCCCCTCTCCCTAGTGCATCAAATGTGCTTAACAAATTTTCTACTTGTGATATTGTCTTTACATTCTGGATACAAGCAGCCTCCTTGATCCTATAGGGAAAGTGCCTAAGTAGCAACCTTACCACATCACTTTCCTCCTTCAAGCCATCCAGATATTTACACACTAATACCTGCCCTAAAAAGTATTCGGTCATGGTGGAGTTTCCTTTAGGGTTATATTTACCACACACTACTCCCTCACGATGCTGCGACTGAATAACCTCATTCCAGAACTTTTCACAGAATTTCATTTTAAAATCATTCATATCAGTAAACTTGTCTCTGTAGACAGCAAACCAATTCCTCGTTTCCCCCACAAACACTTGTTCTAAAATTTCAACTACCTGGCACCACTCAATACTACCATTTTCCAACCTCTCCCCGAATTTATTTTCTATAGTGTTCATGAACTCCATTGGGCACCCCTGTCGATTGCTGAACTTACCCAGTTCTACCTCCCTGTGTGTGCTATTCACAAAAACTGGCCTATTCTGACTATTTTCTTGCCTGATCCTAGCTTTTAATTTTAACTCTAATTCTGCGATTTTCTCCTCAGCCTTCCTCTCAATACTGTTTACTGTTAATTTAATGTTTCCTTCTGATTCCTCTACTTTATCATATAGCTTTGCTTGTTTCTCCTCAATCTTGCTAATGCTTTCTCTATTACTCTCTCTTAAATCATTTACTTCTGCAACTATTTGCGAGTGGACTTTCTCAATTCTACCCCCCAGCTGTTCCTTAACCTCTTTAGTAGCTACCTGAATTTTGTCAATTTCTCCCCCCAATTGCTTTTTGACCTGCTATGTTTCCAGTTGCACTAGTTCTTTTAAATTTTCAGCCTGTGTACTGATTCTAATTTCCAACTCCTCCTGTACTTTTCCTAATTTCTTGTCTACATCTGCAATGATCTCTTTAACCTTCTCTTCCATTACTCCTCTGATTTCTCCTCTAATCTGCTCCATTTTCACACTAATTTCCTTGTTGTTCTTCTCTAATTTTGCATTATTCTGTTCTAATTTTTTATTTAAAGCTTCTGTACTTTCTTTATTTTCCCTACTGTTTTGTTCTAATTTTGCATTTAAAGCTTCTGTACTTTCTTTATTTTCCCTACTGTTTTGTTCTAATTTTGCATTATTCTGTTCTAATTTTGCATTTAAAGCTTCTGTACTTTCTTTATTTTCCCTACCGTTTTGTTCTAATTTTGCATTTAAGGCATCACTACTAACTTTGTTCTGATACATGAACTCGAGAAGTAAAGTTCTTAATTCTGGTTGGCCGCCTACACTCCCTGTTTCAGTATCGGGATTTACCTCCGCTACACCGGTACTACCATCACTCGACATACTGCTCGTATCATCACTCTCCAGTTGATGACCACTACGTAACCTTATCTGTCTTTCTTTCTCATCCCCCATAATGATATACACTGATAAAGACAAATAACCCCCAAAATACAGGCACAGAAATATATACCCTTCTCCTTCCACAAATGTTATTAGATTTTCAGCCCCAATTTGTCGGCGACAATTGTAACAGGTTTGCTTAGGCTGGGATGACAAGTGAAACGGTATTTACTTTGCTCCACGTTGAGCGTTAATTGTTACAGTTTTGCTAGCCCTAAGTTGGTAGCGACAAATATAGCAGTTTGACTGGCCCTAACTGTTGGGAGAAAAATGTAACTGTTTACCTTTGCCTAAGCTATGTTGTTTTAATGGGCGCCAAGACCTCAACGCAATGTTGAAATCTAAATTTGTATTTAACAACGTCTAGCTCTGGCAGAACACATTCAAGACTCTATTCACTCAGATCGTGGTATGATTTGATCATTAACCCAACAAACAATTGTATCAGGAGAAGGAATTGGTCTATATCTAATGCTACCTACTGAAAGCAAAGATTGCATTGTAAAAGAAATGAATTTATTATGTAAAACAAGTATAGCAAAATTAATAATAATAATAAGTATAAAATTTAAATTGGAGCGTTGTGATTTGAATATTACCGATAGAAAATTACGTGAAAACGGAGTCTGATAAATTATTGATTTTACTCTTATTCCCAAGCTATGAAGTTACTGAAATATGAATTATAAAACCAAGAGAAATGAGAGATTGCGTATTTCTGCGTCATTCGCGCTTACCACTGGAAATAGCCGAAGCCTTTCCCTCGTACTGAATGATGCTGTGAGCTTCCCACAGTCTCCTGGACGTCGACATCTTCGTCGATATTTGATGAGATTCTGGTAGATTAGATAATTCTATGGTCCGTACCTCGGACCCAAACACTCGTACAACCGCACTGGTTAAGTTTTACAAACGTTAGTCCTCCAATCCACGGAACATCGGAGCGATTCCCGCGTACAACCGTACTCGTTAAATTCTATACAGATAGTCGCTAACTCCACCGAACATCGGAGCCACTCGCACGCGCACCCATACTCGTCTAGTATTCCACAGATTGTCCTCGTTCCACGGCGCGTCGAACGATATATGCACCTGTCGGCTCCCCCACTCTTCAGCCGACTTCAGCTTACGTGGTCTCCACTGATTGGCTGCACCCCGCTACTTCCCCTCCTCTAGTTCATTACACTCGGCGCGGCGATGATGAAGTCGATTTCCGTTCCAACTATTCGCCTTTCCTGGACGCTGCGACCCAGGATTGCGTCATGCTTTCCGACAAGATTAAGCGTGTACTTGAATTCCCAGTGAGTCACGTCTCTCGATATACCCTAACTGACGAAAACTCCGTAAAATTCCGCAATCACATAATTTTCTATGATATTGTCGTTCGCAATAATTTGCTTGATAGCGTTTTCTAAGACATAGAAAACCTATCTGAATGCTAATAATTTTTATAAAATGCTCCGAAAATACCTTAATAATAATTATAATAAATTAATAATAATAATAATAAATTAACATGAAAAATTCTCTTGGCTGAACAATTTGCCGCGTAAATAAATATAGAATGGCTTCCTACTGACTTATGCCAGTTGCATAAAAACCCCTCGAAAAACACGTTACAAGATGTTGTGTACACTCCAGGGAAGGTTTCTGGCTTAGTACATACATTTTACAATAGGTATCGCACCAGTAGATTCAACAAATGAGCGATGACACGCGAAGCGTTTCAACAAAGTCCCGTATAAAGTCATATACCAGTCGTCTGATAGTGATAAATGTTTGGTGAATTGTTGTGTACACTCCAGGAAAGGTTTCTGGCTAAGTAAATCCATTTTACAATACGAAGCGCGCGTTTATATTCAACAAATGAGTGACTACGTGCGAAGCATTTCGACAACGTCCCGTATACGTTCACATACTATTCATCCGATTGCGATGAAACTTGGGTGAGATGTTGTGTACACTCTAGGAAAGGCGTCTGGCTTAGTAAATCTACTTTACAATAGACAGCGCACGATAAGATTCAACAAATGAGCTACGACGCGCGAAACGTTTCAACAATGTCCCGTATGCGTTCATATACTGTACCCTTGCGTTATCATGTGGAACATGTGTTCGTATCCCAACTAGTTCACGGTCGTTCGAGACATGGGGCGTTCAACCCAATATACGAGTACATATTCAGGATTTGAGTCAGTCAGGAAACTACTCTACTTGAAAGAAACAACATAGTCCTAAACATCACATTTAATGGTACTAATTCAGGGCAAAACACAACACAAAACACAAAAATATCTCACAATTACTTCCCACAACAAAAATCAAAATTACATGTGAGTCTCTTTTCATACAGTTTGGTGCTCCACTGCACCCATATCTATCCTAGATATCCTATCTTTGATGCTCTTTGACATTTGCGAGTGTCCATAGTGTTCTTCACGTGGCACAATTTAACACAAATTTTCATATCACAATACAACAAACACAAATTACATTTAAATAATATTAAATATGCAATAATTAAATATTTATCCGTTTTGACACGGAACATTTACTTTAAATGACATTGATTCACTAGCTTATGCCTTGTTTAGCATGTGTTGCCTTTCCGCGCGCTTCGGATTCTTTTCCCATAAGTTTCAAACGCTGAAGTGGTACACCTTCCCATCCAAAATACACATAGTTATAGACATTTTATAGCTTCACCATACAACACTCCTCCGGGTCTGGTCATATCATTATCGTTACAAACGTGTCATATCATTAAATTACGCTACCCGTATGAATGAATTAACATGAACTGGGTAATTATTCTTTACAAAAATGCATCTATTTATTTGGTGCAGTTAATTTGTCCTCGGACAATAACTTGGCCAAATCTTATCCAATTACTTCATTCCAACATTCCATATGTATGGAAACAGTACATATAATTCATTTGATACCATCATATCAAGCACATCTTAATTACTTTTCGAAATATCGAGATCCTTCAGTGTCCCACTACAATCTTAAAATAAAAGGATCCGGTCTATTGACTCCCTTTAGGGTATAAGAGGTTCGTCACGGACCGTCCTCGGCAAGCTGACTGCCGGGTTTGTGGATTCTACCTGCTACCCAGGCCGACTTCCTTCACTGGCCATGTGCTCACTCAATGGTGCAGCATGCTAGTGGGTCCATGATTGGATTGTGTCATTACGAATTGAGTCGATCTAATTATTTAATACCTACACTTAGAGTATTTAATGGGCTCATATTGGCTCCTAATTAGTATTCAAAGCAAGGGATGGATCACAAAATAGCTTCGCCGTTCTATGAACGTAATCAGTGGCTTTGCGTGCGTCCCAGCTGAGTTTGAAACTGTTATCTCACTGGACGGGCACGAATATAACTAGAGGAACTCCACGTTTCCTGCTCAAAGAATTTTTGTCTTACCTCTAAGGGCAGATCAATTACTATACTGGCCTACCTAGGGTGTATAGTGGTTTTCCCTGGCAGCGAAGGTTCTGCTAACAGTGGATACAGACAGACTCTGTCCCAACTCTGTTGCGAATACATATGTATGCTGTAAGGCGATACCATATCGTAGCTTCGAAGATTAGCCTACTAGATTCGTCAACGTGCGAACTATTCTCGGATGGTCCCTGCAATTTATTGACGTAAGTCTCTTGATTCTACATTACATGCTCGCTGATCGCGGCTAAAAATAACATTTCTTACAGATGACTCAATTCCTAAAGCTCTCATGTCCTTCATACATTCACTTATAAGCCAAAGTTTTAAATAGCTCCAAAACAAGTATTAATTTATTGGCATTTACATTGACTACCTTAATGGCTCTCAAATACAACCATGTAGAATATAACATAATAAAACATTTATCTATCATTTCAATGACACTGAAAAACCCTCTTTATCTCGTTATTTATCTACCTTTCTTACTTTTCACAATAACACAGTATTTTTACAATAGATATGACACACTTTGCACGTTCTATAGGCCAGAATACGCCGATTTATATATATTATTGTTACCGACCCCAGATTATATTATTATTATTATTAGTTAAAGTTATCGTTACTTTCATCAACATCTTACGCCTAAATGGTCGTAAGCTTGTCATCCTCAAAGCCATATTTTTATAAACATACGAGGGATGTGAACTCGTACACAAATGACTGTTAATTCTTAATATTTGAGGAAATGAATTTGTTGTAAGGTGAGCTATTAAATCATATCAACATATTGGAATGGTACTCACTTTCATTTTTGCTGGGTTAGTCCAACACGACAGCAGTTCACCCACCATCATGCTTGCTTTAAGCCATCATTACACTTTCCATACGACACATTGCATAAGATTTGCACATGTTAATTATATCTTGCTCTAGTGGCATTTTACACTTTTTAAACAACACACATTCTTTTAACATATAAACATAAGCACTTTTAATGATCACTGTATCATAACTTTATACACAATTTTTCACACGGATCCATGCTTGGATTTCCACTATTGCCTGACTTCAGAGATGCGATGCAGCTAAATCCTGACAACCGCCTGTCTCCTTCGAAAGTCTATCTCGCGTGTGTGTGCTCATCTCCCGTCTCCTACAGATTCTATCTTCTCTACTGCAAAGGTGCTCAAACCAACGAGCTAGAGAAAGGTATATAGAGAGGCAAGGAGCTGCGTAGCAGCGCTCTGGGCGGAGGCAACTTGAGTTAAGGCGGCCATGATTCAGAACGTCGTCTGACAAGAGCTTGTTGCGATTATTCGGGCTGTACAGGAACATGCGTCGAATGAAATTTATTTAAAAATACATAGACCATGCCGTCAGTGTGTTCGTCATTCAATTGTACGAATAGAAGTAATAAGACAACAGGAGTGTCGTTAAGTTTGTGTGATATTTACATTTCAGATTCCCTCTGCAGAAGCAGGAACTAACATTTCCACTCTATATACCTTTCTCTAGCTCGTTGGTGATGATGATGATGATGATGATGATAATTGTTGTTTTAAGGGGCCTAACATCTAGGTTATCGGCCCCTAATGGTTTGGGTGATCGTGAAGATGAAAATGAAATGTAAACTATAACTAAAACTAACTACTAACTTATATACTAGAAGAAGAAATGGAAAACAAAAGGTGAATAAGGCAAATAAAGGACAGGAGGAAAAGAAATGCCCTCAACCCTCGAAGAATAAGGATTGAGGGACTTGGAAGAAACGAGAGCCATGAAAGGCAGATAGGAAAGTGAAAGAGGAGAGGGTCCGCCCCAGAGGTATTGGATTAAAGGGGGAAAACCGGACCCAGCTCAGGAATCCCTCGGGGTCGCCAACTCCCGAACTCACCAGCCGTGAGCCCCTGAGGGTGTAGCAATATCCAGGGTGCACCAGAAGTGGTGGGGCTACATAGCCTACACTCTGCCTCCTTGAGGCCCTTGAGTAGAAGGCAGGAGATAACATGAAAGGAAAAAGAAGGCTGACCCCTCGCAGAAGGAGGGTATCAGAAAAGATGAGACAGGGGCCAATTAAGGCGGGAAAGGAAGAGACTCCCTAGGCCTGGGATACCCTAATACCGTCGGGGTCGGAAGAGAACAAGAGTTGACCAAGTGAGGTCGACAGGAAAGAAGACGGAGAGGAGCCCGGCACATGCAAGTGGAAGCAATGCCGGACTCAGCTAGGGCCCCATGGTCGCCAACCCACGTCCCACTAGATGTGAGCCCCTGGGGGGGGGGGGGTTAGCTCGTTGGTAACGATGCCTAATTCTCAAGAGGCTGCTCACGCCCTGCCTCCAATAGGGTCTTGTGCACAAGGCAGGAGATACAATGAAAAGATCAGGTCTGATCCCTCGAAAAATGAGGGTATCAGGAAAGATGAGACAAGGGCCAAATAAGACATGAATTTGAAAGACTCTCCAGGTCTCGGATACCGATAGTGCCTGAAGAGAACAAGAGGTGACTAAGGAAGGTTGACGGGTGGATTTGCAAGCAATGCCAGTCTCAGCTGACGTCCCGTGGTCGCCAATCCACGTCCCACAAGTTGTGAGGCCCTGGGCGGGGTATGCATATGAACGATGTATGTAGAAAATTTTGTTCAATACATTGCAGGAAGTGTCGTTCGCAAAGTGTCTAAAAAATTAACTTGTATTGAATGCCTAGAAGTGCTTTTATCGGGTCAAGATGTTCAGAAAGAAGGACTGATTAAAGAGAAAGACGTGAAAGATGGCCTTTTGAATCCATCAAATGATGTAGTGAAATTATGTAAAACAGCTGAGATTGTCATCAGGAATAATGACAGTATGTTACGAAAGAACACGAAGAATCTCATGCTGAAGTTGAAGACAGATTGCTATGCTACCGGGTTGTCTGTTTCAGAAATCTGACCATCTATTTTCAGCTACTGAACCTGGGGAAAAGTCTCACTATGCTTCACTCATCGAGCGAATTGTGAAACAGTATTATAAATGCAGGCTTCACCACTTCTGCAGAAATACAGCTCACCGTGAGAGAGGTCAACAGGTGCGTCAGTTGTACACAAAAATTATTATTTTTAAAGGACAATGAAATCATGCAATGTACTGTGCATAAGCAACGTAGCGTATTGTCTTGTAAGATGATTGTGTTTTCGTTCAATGTACAAATTAAATTGTCAGGTATTGCGTAGGCCAAATCTTATATTACGCCTCGTTAGTCACGCCTCTCCCTCACTGACTCCCACCCTCTTGACAGTGTATATCATGGCGGCTGCCAGTTCAACCTGCTTCCAAAATGGCGGCGCCATTTCCACTCTATATACCTTTCTCTCTAGCTCGTTGGCTCAAACATAGATCACAAACACTTGTGATGCTTTCCAGGTTCCCGTAAAACTGTAGTGTTCATTACAATTGTATGTGTTATTGTAACTATTATAACACTCCCTGTGGATAGGTTCATTATCTGTAAACATCATCCTAAAATATCTCTACGCTGTACTGATTATTTAGTCGCGTATACTGTCTGCTTGTATGTCTGCTGTAGACTAATTATCATATAATGCAGAATTACTTTTATTATGCTGCATGATGCGCCTTTCATTGTTCATTACTAAAATACTGATCGTCGCTACTTATAATTTTTGCGCACTTTCCTGCGTGATCGAACGGCAAGTCGCTCCACGAGTTGAGTCAAGAAGAACTGACCGTCTCCTACAGCTTCTCCCATATAAAGCTTTCTGACGAAAAGTTGTTCACAGGATTTCCAGCAGTGACTCATTTCTTAAATAATGCGTTCTCTGACAAAGTGAAGAGTGATTCTTACTCGTCCATTCATGGAGGTTCCATATTCACTTGCGTTCTCGCAATTGCTTCGTCCAATTAATTAGAATTAATTGCTCTCATCCATGGCATTGGGACGCTACTTCGGTTATTCCCCTTCTGCTACATGACAAATCCTAGCTCTGCTGCGGATTTGGTCTGTGCGTAAACTCCTTTTTAGATGCAGGCTTTAATTTAGGTGTGCGGACACTCCTAAATTACCTTTCCTAGAATATATGCATCTGGATGTAAGTTTCATTTCAATTCATTGCTCCATTTCGCCGTAATTAATTAATTTCTGTGGGTGAACATCCCCACCGTGCTTCTATTCCTTGTGAGACTGGGGTTCCCATAGCCATCAATCTCTACTCGCTCCCCCAGTGCCGCCGATAAATAGTTCGTTGGCGTCAACTCGTAACGCCCCTTTGCTAGCTGCGATTAGTCAACTGTCAAGTTGGCCCGTTTTTTTCAGCTCTTAGTAGCTTATACGTATACTGGCTTGTATTTTCTACAATATTCCAACTTTAATGCTATAATATTCTCGTTCTGGAAGTGAAATCATGCTGTTATAATTATATACAGTTATAACTCATTGCTCCTTGGGTTCACTGTGGCTGTTCCCCCTCAGATATCAATGGTTCGATTCTCAGATGAATCATGGGCCTGGTCTAGTTCAATGCTAGTCAGCCGTGTCCAATTGGGCTCATTATCCATCAGCTAAGTTTGAAAAATTCATTTTACAAGTGAATTCTTTAGAGCCTCCTTCTGACTGCATCGGCCTTGTAGACAGTGTTTATATTAGGCGGTCAGTGCTCCCGGGCAGTGGTTCGTTTTGCACCCCCTCCCCTCTCTGTCTGCCGTCTCGTATTTCGTTATTCTCTCTCCTTAGAACCTCATTCATTGCTCGGAGTTCCTTCGCTGCTTCCCGTAACTGGTCGTAAAACTCTTCCAACTGACAGCTGCATTCATTCCGCGTTCCCTTTGGGTCTGCAATCTGGCTGTCTTGTTTCCTTTCAACCTGGTGTAGGCCTTTCTGCGGATTCTCTGTGTACATACTTAATGATTCCCTGTACACTTGGGTGTGCATGGCTTGTTCCTCTGCGGTTTCATACTCTTCCGGTGGACTATACAATTTGAGATTAGTGGCATTTACCACAACTTCTTTGCCTGTTTCTTCATCTTTTATTCTGTAGGCATTATTTTGCAAATCCCTTATAATTAAATAGGGTTTGTGAATTTTGCATTGACTTTCGGGTATTTCCTTCTCCCTGATTCATAATTCGCTGGTTTTTCTTATGGCTCCATTTCTTATGGAGTTCTTCTGTCTGTCTTCGTGCTGATGAAGTTCCAGACTCTTTGCTCGGTCATCATTCTTATAGATGTCGGGTGACCTTCTATTTTTAATCGCTTCATCCCAATGCACTTGCGATTTCCTGTTGTCGTTTCCACGCTCCTCCATATACCTTAATGATGCGTGATAACGTTCTTCTGCTTCTTCGTCGAACCCGTGACTCTGTTCTTGGGATCTCCAGTCTTGGTTATTCCCATCTCGGCCGTAATTTCTTCTGTTATCAGGCTGTTGATTCCTTGTATCGCGCTGACTCCAGGTTTTTCTTCCTCGGTGTCTGCGGTTCGATCTTCCTCTGTATGCTGGCCTCCAATTCTGGTTTTCCCTTTCTTCTTGTTGCCAGTCTGACTTCACAGTTTCTGTGCTGGTAGATTTATTCTTGGTCTGCACCCCAGTCGGTTCGGTTTGTGGACTAGTCATGTGGACTTGTTCCGTATTCCGACTCTGCCTCATATGCTGCGTTGTGGTGAGATCGAGTTGTCTGAGTACTGCCTCCATCTCAGTCGCTGTCTTGGCGTTTGCCGAGATTAATAGTCTTTGCACTTCATATGGTAATTGCTTGGCTATCGCTAGACAATGGTCTAATTCTCTAGGTGCTTCGTCAAGCTCTCTGAAACGGCATAAATATGCTATGAAAAATTCAGCATACTTCGTTGGATTATTTGTACTATAACGTCTGGAGTACAAGTCCAATCTTAGATTCTGCTGGATATTTGAATCCCAGTACCTCTTTAAAGATGCCTGGCGGAACTCTTCTACTGTCAAAGGTGTAACGAAAACTTCTGAACCATAAGGCACATTCACCCTCAGTCAGTTTTTCGATAGCTCTTAATCTTCGCTCTGGCGGTACCTTTGTGTCATTTAAATTTTCGAAAACCTCTTTGAGCCAATACTTGGTTGTCATATTTGAGTCACTCCCAGAATACTTTCTCGGTTTCTCGTCATTAGCCCTTATAATAGTGACTACCTGATTTTGTACAGCATTTTCATGCGGTGTGGACATAGCAATAAGTATACCAGGGGTGATATACGGGCTGTCACTTGGCATGGCTGTATTTCTAGGAGTGGGCTGTACCTCTATATCTGCCCATCTATTTCTCCTATTTTCATCTATACTTCCTTCATTAGATCAAGGATTTCGCAATATGGACTCCTCGTGTGCGATCATCCTGGTTTCTATTTGGCTGTGTCTATTTTCTGCTCTTTCTAAACGAGCTAATACTTCTATTTTCTTTAGGCGATCGCGATTTTGCTCTGCCATAGAAAAGATTTTCTCCTTGTCATCTTTAAGGTTCTCTTTTATATGAGAAATTTCCCCCGCTAAACCTTGTCTTACTTCGGCAAACGTTTTATCATTGACTTCATTTTTCAAGCCCTCTCGAACTTCCAACTCATCTCGTAAACCTGTAACCTCTTTTTGGATGTGACCGTGCATATTGGAGATTTCGGTCCTTATTTTGGTAATTTCTCCCTGGTCCTCATCTTGCCTTTTGTGAATGACTGCTAGATCGTTCTTAGTTTGTTCTAACTCTTTTTGGACTTTTCCAACATGCGTCTTCATATTCATAATTATTCCCTTATTTTCTTTAGCGGAAGTTTTTATTTCACTGATCTCCTTGCATTGGTCAAGGATATTCTGATCCTGCTTCTTTAATGCTTCATCTACTGCTTTTGCGTAGCCTGCCATAGTTTATCCCATTTTTCTTCGCTATCTTCGAGCCTTTGATCAACGGTCTGAGTGAACGTTTTAAACTGCTTTTCCTGCCGCTTAGTGTTCGCTTCGTTCTGATTCTGAATATCTTTAAGCTCTACGGACATATCGTTTAATCTATCGTTGACCTCACGTTGCGAGTCTCTGCCCACTTGCAGGTTATTCTTGAGCTTTATTTCTATTGACTCAAAGCGTTTGTCATTATTTGCTTGCATCTCTGAAACCATGCTAACAATCTTTTCAGTTACCTCTTGTTTAATCGATTCTTTAACATCATCAATTTTTTTATTTACCTCCAATAAATTTGAATCTAACTGAGTGTTTACCGTAGCCAACATCTGGCTCACCTCGGTTTGATTAGTCTCTAACTGAGTATTTACCGTAGCCAACCCATTGTTCATTTCAGTTTGATTAGCATCTAACTGATTATTCACTGTATCCAATCTACCCGTTATTTCATCTTGAAATGCCTTAGCATCTTCCCTACTCATGGCATGAGTAGTATCAAAATGTTCCTTCAACTCTGCGATACATTTTAGTACCCCTTCTGTACCAGCCATCCTGTATTTCTTATCATTGAGATAAAGGTGGGCTCGTGCTGTACATGTTGGTGCGTTATATTGGGAAAAGAATTCCGATGTCGCAAAAACAACAACATTCATTTTAGCACAGTGCTGTGAACACCTATGGAATGGGTTTAGACCCGCGTACCCGGTTTGTACATTCACTCGTCTGGCATCAATGTCTAATGTCTGAGTAAAACCTAAAAAGACTCACAATCACTCAAACACAGTTTGAGGAAAAATATACTATTATGGTTTTCCCCCATGGAAACCATACTATTATTGTGGGGTTTTCTGAACCCCATAAGCCATCACGTTCTCTGGGCGACATGATAATTGGAAGTAGGCTGCCCCATTGCAAGACATCGGCCAAGCTCTGACTTATTAGCAAAAACCGTCCAGGGAGTGGTTTTTATTGCCGAATGCCCCGCTTTGGGCCACGCCGTGACAATTGGAAAGGTGGGTGCTTACCATGTGCCTATGGTGACCTGTGTTTAAAACTGGCCCCATGTATCAGCGACATGATAAGGTTAAGATACGAATATTACATTTACATTTAAGCATGTCTCAAGGAGGATTATCAACATTTATTTCGAACGTGTAGGCTTATCAACTATGGGACGCGGCCGCTCCTGATATACCCTAGCTTTTCTGCTATTCTTGTCTCTACCATTTAATACTTTGGCCGACTTTTAGAAGTACCTGTGACTCAATCCTAGTACAATAACATATCCTCCATGTACCCTTGCGTTATCATGTGGAACATGTCTTCGTATCCCAGCTAGTTCAGGGTCTTTCGAGGCATGGGGCGTTCAACCCACTATACGAGCACATATTCAGGATTTGAGTCTGTCAGGTAACTACTCTACTTGAAGGAAACAACATAGTCCTAAACATCACATTTAATGGTACTAATTCATGGCAAAACACAACACAAAACACAAAAATATCTTACAATTACTTCCCACAACAAAAATCAAAATTACATGTGAGTCTCTTCTCATAGAGTTTGGTGCTCCACTACACCCATATCTATCCTAGATATCCTATCGTTGATGCTCTTTGACATTTGCGAGTGTCCATAGTGTTCTTCGCGTGGCACAATTTAACACAAATTTGCATATCACAACACAAAAGACACAAATTACATTTAAATAATATTAAATATGCAATTATTAAATATTTATCCGTTTTGACATGGAACATTTACTTTAAATGACATTGATTCACTAGCTTATGCCTTGTTTAGCATGTGTTGCCTTTCCACGCGTATCGGATTCTTTTCCCATAAGTTTCAAACGCTGAAGTTCCCATTCAAAATACACATAGTTATAGACATTTTATAGCTTCAACATACAACATACAACACTCCTCCGGGTCTGGTCATATAATTATCGTTGCAAACGTGTCATATCATTAAATTACGCTACCCGTATGAATAAATTAGCATGAACTGGGTGATTATTCTTTACAAAAATGCATCTATTTATTTGGTGCAGTTAATTTGTCCTCGGACAATAACTTGGCCAAATCTTATCCAAATACTTCATTCCAACATTCCATATGTATGCAAACAGTACATATAATTCATTTGATACCATCATATCAAGCACATCTTAATTACTTTTCGAAATATCGAGATCCTTCAGTGTCCCACTACAATCTTAAAATAAAAGGATCCGGTCTATTGACTCCCTTTAGCGTGAACAGGAGGTTCGTCACGGACCGTCCTAGGCAAGCTGGCTGCCGGGTTTGTGGATTCTACCTGGTACCCTGGCCGACTTCCTGCACTGGCCATGTGCTCACTCAATGGTGCAGCACTGCTAGGAGGTCCATGATTGGATTGTGTCATTACGAATTGAGTCGATCTAATTATTTAATACCTACACTTAGAGTATTTAATGGGCTCATATTGGCTCCTAATTAGTATTCATAGCAAGGGATGGATCACAAAATAGCTTCGCCGTTCTATGAACGTAATCAGTGGCTTTGCGTGCGTCCCAGCTGAGTTTGAAACTGTTATCTCACTGGACGGGCACGAATATAACTAGAGGAACTCCACGTTTCCTGCTCAAAGAATTTTTGTCTTACCTCTAAGGGCAGATCAATTACTATACTGGCCTACCTAGGGTGTATAGTGGTTTTCCCTGGCAGCGAAGATTCTGCTAACAGTGGGTACAGACAGATTCTGTCCCAATTCTGTTGCGAATACATATGTATGCTCTAAGGCGATACCATATCGTAGCTTCGAAGATTAGCCTACTCGATTCGTCAACGTGCGAACTATTCTCGGATGGTCCCTGCAATTTATTGACGTAAATCTCTTGTTTCTACATTACATGCTCACTGATCGCGGCTAAAAATAACATTTCTTACAGATGACTCAATTCCTAAAGCACTCATGTCCTTCATACATTCACTTATAAGCCAAAGTTTTCCGTAGCTCCAAAACAAGTATTAATTTACATTGACTACCTTAATGGCTCTCAAATACAACCATGTAGAATATAACATAATAAAACATTTATCTATCATTTCAATGGCACTGAAAAACTCTCTTTATCTCGTTATTTATCTACCTTTCTTACTTTTCACAATAACACAGTATTTTTACAATAGATATGACACACTTTGCACGTTCTATAGGCCTGAATACGCTGATATATATATTATTGTTACCGACCCCAGATTATATTATTATTATTATTATTTAACGTTATCGTTACTTTCATCAACATCTTACGCCTAAATGGTCGTAAACTTGTCATCCTCAAAGCCATATTTTAATAAAAATACGAGGGATGTGAACTCGTACACAAATGGCTGTTAATTCTTAATATTTGAGGAAATGAATTTGTTGTATGGTGGGCTATTACATCATATCAGCATATTGGAATGGTACTCACTTTCATTTTTGCTGGGTTAGTCCAACACGACAGCAGTTCACCCACCATCATGCTTGCTTTAAGCCATCATTACACTTTCCATACGACACATTGCATAAGATTTGCACATGTTAATTATATCTTGCTCTAGTGGCATTTTACACTTTTTAAACAACACACATTCTTTTAACATATAAACATAAGCACTTTTAATGATCACTGTATCATAACTTTATACACAATTTTTCACACGGATCCTTGCTTGGATTTCCACTATTGCCTGACTTCAGAGATGCGATGCAGCTAAATCCTGACAACCGCCTCTCTCCTTCGAAAGTCTATCTCGCGTGTGTGTGCTCATCTCCCATCTCGTACAGATTCTATCTTCTCTACTACAAAGTTGCTCAAACATTGATCACAAACACTTGTGATGCTTTCCAGGTTCCCGTAAAACTGTAGTGTTCATTACAATTGTATGTGTTATTTTAACTATTATAACACTCCCTGTGGATAGGTTCATTATCTGTAAACATCATCCTAAAATATCTCTACGCTGTACTGATTATTTAGTCGCGTATACTGTCTGCTTGTATGTCTGCTGTAGACTAATTATCATATAATGCAGAATTACTTTTATTATGCTGCATGATGCGCCTTTCATTGTTCATTACTAAAATACTGAACGTCGCTACTTATAATTTTTGCGCACTTTCCTGCGTGATCGAACGGCATGTCGCTCCACGAGTTGAGTCATGAAGAACTGACCGTCTCCTACAGCTTCTCCCATATAAAGCTTTCTGACGAAAAGTAGTTCACAGGATTTCCAGCAGCGACTCTTTTCTTAAATAATGCGTTCTCTGACAAAGTGAAGAGTGATTCTTACTCGTCCATTCATGGAGGTTCCATATTCACTTGCGTGCTCGCAATTGCTTCGTCCAATTAATTAGAATTAATTGCTTTCTTCCATGGCGTTGGGACGCTACTTCGGTTATTCCCCTGCTGCTACATGACAAATCCTATCTCTGCTGCGGATTTAGTCTGTGCGTAAGCTACTTTTTAGATGCAGGCTGTAATTTAGGTGTGCGGACACTCCTAAATTACCTTTCCTAGAATATATGCATCTGGATGTTAGTTTCATCTCAATTCATTGCTCCATTTGGCCGTAATTAATTAATTTCTGTGGGTGAACATCCCCACCCTGCTTCTCTTCCTTCTGAGACTGGGGTTCCCATAGCCATCAATCTCTACTCGCTCCCCCAGTGCCGCCGATAATTAGTTCGCTGGCGTTAACTCGTAACGCCCCTTTGATAGCTGCGATTAGTCAACTGTCAAGTTGGCCCGTTTTTTTCAGCTCTTAGTAGCTTATACGTATACTGGCTTGTATTTTCTACAATATTCCAACTTTAATGCTATAATATTCTCGTTCTGGACGTGAAATCCTGCTGTTATAATTATATACAGTTATAACTCATTGCTCCTTGGGTTCACTGTGGCTGTTCCCCCTGAGATATCAATGGTTCGATTCTCAGATGAATCATGGGCCTGGTCTTTCTTTTATACAGACCCCGGTTCGATGCTAGTCAGCCGTGTCCAATTGGGCACAATACCACTCGACCGATTGCGATTAAACTTGGGTGAGATGTTGTGTACACTCGAGGAAAGGTGTCTGGCTTAGTAAATCTACTTTACAATAGGCAGCGTACAATAATTAGATTCAATGAATGAGCTACGACGCGCGAATCGTTTCAACAAAGTCCCGTATGCGTTCATATACCATTCGTCCGATAGCGATGAAACTTTGGTGAGATGTTGTGTACACTCCAGGGGAGGTTTTTGGCTTAGTAAGTCCATTTAACAACTGATAGCGCACGAGTAGAGGCAACTAATGAGCGACGACGCGCGAAGCGTTTCAACAAAACCCCGTATGTGTTCATATACCATTCGTACAAAAGCAATGAAACTTGGGTGAGATATTTTGTATACGTGAAGGTTTCTAACTTAGTAAATACATTTCACAGTAGATAGCGCACGAGTAGCTTCAACTAATGAGTGACGGCACGCAAAGCGTCAGGAATGTCCCGTATGCATTTATATACCATTCGTCCGATAGCTATGAAACTTGGGTTTGATGTTGTGTACACTTCAGGGAAGGTTTCTGGCTTAGTAAATCCACTTTACAATAGGCAGCGCGCGAGAAGATTCAACAAATGAGCTACGTCACGCGAAGCGTTTCAACAAAGCCACGTATGCGTTCATATACCATTCGTCCGATAGCGATGAAACTAGGGTGAGATGTTGTGTACACTCCAGAGAGGATGTCTGGCTTAGTAAATCTACTTTACAATAGGCAGCGCACGAGTAGATTACACAAGTGATTGACGGCACGCGAATCGTTTCAACAAAGTCCCGTATAAGGTCATATACAATTCGTCCGATAGCAATGAAACTTGGGTGAGACATTGAGTACACTCTAGGGAAGGATTCTGGCTTAGTATATCCACTTTACAATAGGTAGCGCACGAGTAGATTCAACAAATGAGCGACGACGCGCACACCGTTTCAACAAAGTTCCGTATGTGTTCATACACCATTCGTCCAATAGCAATGAAACTTGGGTGAGTAAATACATTTCACAGTAGATAGCGCACGAGTAGATTCAACAAATGAGTGACGACACGTAAAACGTTTCAAGAAAGTCCCGTATACATTCATATACCATTCGTCCGATAGCTATGAAACTTGGGTTAGATGTTGTGTACACTTTTGGGAAGGTTTCTGGCTGAGTAAATCCACTTTACAATAGGCAGCGCACGTGTAGATTCAACAAATGGGCTACGACGCGCGAAGCGTTTCAACAAAGTCACGTAGGCCTATGCGTTCATATACCATACGTCCGATAGCGATGAAGCTTGGGTGAGATATTGAGTACACTCTAAGGAAGGATTCTGGCTTAGCAAATATACTTTACAATTGGTAGCGCACGATTAGATTCAACAATTGAGCGACGACACGCGAAGCGTTTCAACAAAGTACCGTACGCGTTCATATAGGCCTACACTTCGTCCGATAGCGATGAAACTTGGCTAAGATGTGGTGCACAGTACAGGGAAGGTTTTTGACTTAGAAAATCCTTTGCAGAGTAGATAACGCACAAGTAGATTCAACTAATGAGCGAAGGCACGCGAATCGCTTCAACAATGTCCCGTATGCGTTCATATAGGCCTACTATTCATCCAATTGCGATGAAACTTGGGTGAGTTTTTGTTCACATTGCAGTGAACGTTTCTAATTTAGTAAGTCCATTGTATAATGGGTTGCGCACGAGTAGTTTCAACAAAAGTGTGACGGCACACAAACCGTTTCAACAAAGTTCCATCTGCGTTCATATACCATTCATCCGATTGTGATGAAACTAGGGTGATTTGTTGTGCACACTGCAGGGAAGGTTTCTGACTTAGTAAATCCATTGAACAATTGGTAGCGCGCGAGTTGATTCAACAAATCTGTGACGGCGCGCGAATCATTTAAACAAAATCCCGTAAGCGTTCATATGCCATTCGTCCGATTGCGATGAAACTTTGAATATTGGTTGTGTATACGCCAGAGAAGGTTTTCGACTTAGTAAATCCATTTTACAATAGGTAGCGCACGAGTAGATGCAGCAAATGAATGACGACGCGTGAAGTGTTTCAGCAAAGTTCCATCTGCGTTCATATACCATTCATCCGATTGCGATGACACTTTGGTGAGTTGTTGCGCACTCTCCCACAAATGTTTCAAAATTAGTAAATCCATTTTACGATAGCTTAGAGGCAGTTAACGGAAATTGAAGAAAAAATTGTGTATCCAAAAGCACTTCAAGAAACCAAATTAAAATGCCAACACTTTCTTTGATTGGCATTGCAACGCATGCCGGGTACAGCTTGTATTTAATATAGGCTACCAGGCTACTATACAGGTCCATTATACAAACAAATCACATATTGAGCAACAAATTTGAGAGCTAGATGATTTTTGCCCAGTATTGGGCGACGTCAATGGCGCTGGAGGAGGCTGCATAGTGCACTTTGAAGGACATAAGTCACACTGACATAAATGTTGGATTGTCTGCTGCTCTCCACAGTCACAGAGTGATGAGTCGCTTGAGAAACCCCACTACCGCAGATTTACTCTTGTTCTGCCGATTCCTGTACGGAGTCTGTTAAGGCTTTCCAGGTTGTCCATTTCTCCTGGTGTCCACATGGAAGACTTTCCTTCGGCTCCATCTAGTTGGAAAGGTGGTTAGTTCTTTCTTTCCACTGTCATCTTGATCCTAACATTCTCTGCTTTCCCTGGAAGATTAACTGATATGCGGAGAAAACACTTTCTATATTTCAGCCTCCGTGGGCAAGGAAGATATCCATAGAGGGGATGTGCTTCTGAAGTAGATGATTGGAGCCTCTCTCTGTTAGCTGCTGCCTCCCTACGAATCTCACCAGGAGCAATACCAGCTAGAAGTTGGATCTTCTTAATAGGTGTTGGTTTTAAGCATCCTGTAATGATCCTGCAACTTTCGTTGAGAGCGATGTCGATTTGCTTCGCATGGGCTGATCTGTACCAAACCGGAGAGGCATATTCGCCTGCAGAGTAGCATAGAGCTAGAGCTGAGGTTCTGATTGTTTGTGGTTGTGTTCCCCAACTGGTTCCTGACAGTTTGCGTAGGATGTTGATTTTAGCAGCTATCTTATGTTTTAAGTTTTGACAATGATTCTTGTATGTTAATGTGACAGGGACCATAACGAGTGTGGCTGTGTGCACTCCTGACAAGAAGGTACCTTCTTGACATGCAATTACAAATACACACAGCCACCATAATAACTTGCGTTATCAGAAAAGTATTATGTACGCACACAAGTTCAAGAGGCAGATGTGCCAGTCCCTTAACCCAGGAGAACTCGCCGTGCGGTTTTTTGACCGCACATTCATTTATTCATTTGTAATTTGCAATGCGCTTACATCTTATCTTGCTCTTGCTTCTCGTATCCTCCGTTGCAGAGTTGACAGCGCTAGTGCAGTAACAGTTCGTCTAAATGTGTTGTCCATTGTTACCGGGAGGAAGAAAACTCTGACCTCCACAAAAGTTGCGGTCTTTTCCACCGCACGCGAGGCCTTGCGTTACGCGTTGTTCTTTTGTTTGTGTTCCGTCTGCGAGTCTTAATAGTTCTTTCTGCGTGTAGTGTTATGTTTTGTGTTAGAAAACATGGATCCGAAGGAAATGGATTGATCACCTTCTGCGAAGCCTTGAAAAAGAAGAATTAGTGAACCGAGCTCTTCAACAACAACTTTGGCTCGCGAGCCTCGTTGTGGCCACCACTGGTATAGAACATACAATTAAACTGTTTCAAAATAATATTTTAAAATATGATTATGCAGGAAAGATGTTATTTTCACACTTTTCAGCCAATGTAGCTATTGCAGGTGATCAATTTGTGCTCTTGACATGCAGGTCTATTAAAAAACACCACAAAAGCCTTTAGTTTTGCGGTCTTTACTTCTAGAACAGGCTTTACATTTGTGCAATAAAGCTATGATATGACATTTTGGTGCATTGTGTTCGAAAAAATAATTTGGGCATTAAATAATGGCCCACGGATTCTGTGCGGTCTGGGTTAAATAAATCAACATGTTTAAGGAGGTAAGTTGTGTAGTATTCATCCTTCGTCTCAGAGCTTGCGAAGTCAGCTTGCAGACGGCTGGATTCGATCTCATGAACCACTGGACTATTTACTGCTCGCACTATAATCATTAACACTGTTAATAAAATAGAGACGGTGTCGTTTTGCCTGCATATTTGGTTGTTCCGGTAAGGCACCAAAAATACAGGGCCAATTAAGTTCAAATTCGGTAAAAAAATATAGCTTAAAATCCAATTGCAATTGGAGCAATATATACAATGAAAGATCCACAGAATATATCAATAAAATCAGCAATGAAACCGTTTCATGCGGTAGTGAGCCCAGTAGCAACTTATGGGATCACCTAACACTCGCAGACCTCCGATCCATAGAAAAAGTGAAGGCAAGATTTCTTAAAAGAGCTCTCTGTGTTGGAATAAACACAAAGTCGAGACTAGTATATGAAATGGCCAAAGAGACTTTCTATATCGATGACATAAAGGCAAGGTTCTTACTACCATCCACTCAAAATAGTGCCAAGGTACTTGAAGAGAGAAGACAAAAAGGGAGGATATTTGGCTTGCATTTTATTGTACACTGGACGGAGGCGAATCAAGAATTAAGGCGTGTCATCACAAGTTTAGCGGTTCATGGATAAACTATGTGCGACGACACATTTCCATGAAGTAGGAAAGCAGTGTGTCTGTACTTTGTGTGGTGAAGGATGTGAACGCTATCACATCAACCGATGCAAAAATAGGACAAAATCAGTTTTAAAGTATAGCAAAGATCAATAGACTAAATAACCAACACGAATATTGTATTTTGGCCATTCGGCTGTAATTAAATTTATATAAAATCCAGAATCAAGCAAGGAAAACTTTGGAAATTAATTTATTTCACCGTTTCGAACTTCGGAGATTTTTACAGGGGTAAGTTCCAATTTTGGGGAATGATTGGGAAGGAGGTGGGTGTGGCCTTAAGCTAGGAACCATGCCAGCATTCGCCTGGAGTAAATATGGCCAAACCACGGAAAATCACTTCTATGATTGCTGAGGTGGGGATTGAAGCCACATCTTCTCAGTTTTGCCTCATGAGGCTGAATGTACCCCGTTTCAGCCATGAGGCCAGAGTTACATTTACCGGAGGCTCATGATCACATGGTTAATGGTCACGAAAAAGTACAAGCTTCGTTCCTTTCCTTTAGAATTAATCATCTTGGCAGAGCGGGAAATCGAACCCGGTGACAGCCAAGAGTATGCAACAGTAACATGTTGGCGCTAGATAGTAAACCACACGTTTCATGGCTTACTTTGACCCACTCCAACAGTCTGAGTAACTGCTCTACCAATGGCAATAGTGAATCTAGAACATGTGACTTCAAACTGAGGGCATAGCACACTGTACCTTCCCACACACGATCCAGGCCATACATATGTGATTTTAACTAAACGGCCTGGAGCAATATTAATTATAATAGATTTAAACAAAACATTGTTTATTTTGTGTGACGTTCTTGTTTAAACCAACAAATGTTAATCTTGCAGAGCTCAACCTTCCCAATTGGGTAACCAACGGTTTGTGTCACTTAGGATGTTCTAGATTTCCCCGTGTATGACTGGCATTCTACCAACACACGTTTGTACAAGAATTGAATCACGCTCCTTCGTACTCGTTTGGATGCACCCATTATACAAGAGAAGTCATCAACTGCCATCAGAGCCATACACAAGATCCGGAATCTAACAGCCCTATCTCTAGGTATAGCCTTCCATACCACCATCTCATCCATGGTGACATTTGCTCTAGAAATAGTATGGGATCACTTCACAATCAGTGATCTCCAAATAATAGAGAGTATCAAGTCGCGATTATTAAAGTATGTGCTGAGAGTTGGTAAGGTGGACCCTACAAGATTGGTACAGTCTACGAACAAGCAAAAGAAACCTTCTACATTGAGGAGCTCAGGCTGAAATTACCATTGCCAGCTACAGAACCATCTACAGACTTATCAAATTGTACAAAAGCAAAGAGAGATTGACCCATACTAGTGTCCATAATGGACATAACGTGGACAAAAGAGAATCAAGGACAAAGACATATAGTAACTAAAGCTGTCGATTTAATCGGATTTATTAAAATAGTAGTGTGGTGTAGGAAAAACCTGTGTATTGTATTATTATTTGCCATTTGGCGCGCTAGCATCAGCTATTGTAAGATTGACAGGTCATTAAAGTTAGCTGATGCTCATACCTTTGCCTCAGGGCAGCCCTTAGTTCTGAGCATGTCAACTTACTGACATGTCTGAAGCAAATAAGTGTGATTGTAAGTAACTGTGAACTTCAATTTCTAACACCTGTGTCATTAAATAGTCAAAATTGAAATATATGTTAATAGTACATTATGCAACGAGCCTATAATGGCAATAATTAAGATACGAGTATATTTATAAAAGGAGCGTAAGCGAGTTTTATGATTTCCATACGAGTGTCTTAATTACCATTATAGGCGAGTTGCATACGACTGTTTATGTTCGGCGATAATTATAATTTAATTGTATGTTTTAACATAAATATTCATAAATATCTGTGGGATTCAGTTATTGAACAGGGCGCGCTGGCTTTGCTGACTGAACAGAGCGCATGCGTGGGTCAAGGCACTCCGAACGCAGAGACCATTCACTTTGCTTGCCATTGTTTACAGCGGATTTTGAGGGCATGCGCGAAGGTATCCTTACCTAATTGGTCACACAACTGTTTCTTGAGCGCTGATTGGTGGGAGAAACTGTTTCATAATGAACAAGAAGTTCCGTTACGAACTAAAGAGCCTACTTTTCCTAAAATTTAAGATTCATGCCAATGATTAATCAATATGGATCTATCTACCGGTAGAACAATGACGAAATTAAGTTGGCAATATCGAAATTTCTAATTAGTTCGAAATACTGTATACCTGGCATAATTTAGCCAAATACAGAACTACATTTGGCAGCCCTGGTGACTGAATATATTCTTAGTTCCATCTATTAAGGTACAGAATACAAAATTTGGTTGAAGTCCAATGGATAGCATAAACGTTACATGCTTAAACATTGGATCTAACAGCATGCGTTAAATCTTGTTGGCAACACTGACATACATGTATTGGTCAGAAATAATCTGAAATAATCTGATCTATTGTTGTGTCAATTTTGAATGAAATCCATTAGTTAGTGTAGAAGTTACATGCATTTTAAAATTGGACCTATCAGCAGGCTTAGAATCATGTTGGCAGCACTGACGTATATTAGTTACTCCAAATTAATCTAGAATGCCAGGTACTATACGTGTGCATAGTTTAGAGCTATTGGCTTGCATACTTTCTGATATATTAGGGTAACAAAAATGGAGACAGTATTTATTAACAGTTGGCAGCCCTGGTTGCTCTTATGAATCGGCATAGTCATATCTGTTTTGGTACATATAGCACATACGAAATTTGGTTGAAATCCAAATGATAGTATAGAAGTTACATGTATTTAAAGTTGGATTTCTCAGCAGGCTTAGAATCATGTTGGTAGCACTGTCGTATATAAGTTACTTCAAATTAATATAGTATGTCAGGAACTATACATGTGCATAGTTTAAAGTTGTCGGCTTGCATACTTTCTGATATATGGGTATTTAGATTTTAAAAAATTGAGAGCATTTATTAACAATTGGCAGCCCTGGTGGCTCGTAAGAATACGCTCAGTCATATCTGTTCATGTACACATAGCACATACGAAAGTTGGTTGAAATCCAATTGAGAGTGTAGAAGTTATATGCATTTAAAGTTTGGACCTATCAGCAGGCTTATAATCATTTTGGCAACACTGCCATGTATGGCCTCCTGGAAATTAAACTGCAATATTATTATCTATACGTGTACCAATTTTGAAATAACTCCCGTTCATACCTTCAATGATATCCAACATTGAGCTCAAATTTCAATTGCGATTTTTCAGCAGTTGGTAGCACTGACATCTTTTTCAAATATGGCCGTGAGATATTCAGGTATAGATCTTTACTCCTACCAAATTTTGTTTCGATTGCTCCAGCCGTTTAGGAGTTGATAGGGGGGGACACACATATTTACAATTTCCACTTTACATTCTTACATTTCCCTTGTTTAGTTCACACATTCTGTACATTTAAAAAAATCTTTTTCGTAATATACAAAAGCAAACATTTTACACTAAAATGTATTACTTATCTTATTTTTACTAAACTACTGTAGCCTAACATTATACATTCTACTTACAGGTTTTACAAAAAATATTACAATATAAAACACACTACAAATATTACAATATAGTGATCATTAGACTTAAGAAAAGTAATAGTCGTCAATGCGACTGTTTCCCCAAGCAAGAGTATTAAATGTGTTGGGTATAATGAATCGTTTGTTGTCTTCATTACTTAAAGCAACTTTGTTCAACAAATTGGTATGTAGCTGATGATTTTTACTTCTAAATACACACATTTTCTTATATAATACAGGTGGGTTACTAACTATACAGTTTTTATAATCACTTATATCTAACTCTTTACTAACAACATTCTTTTTCACTCCTTTTAATTTTTTTACTACTACATCATCAATTGTCATATAGCTGTATGATTTAGATTTTGTGCCTACAAAGGTGTCTATAATAACACCAGCACATTCATCCTTAAATTTCCCAAGAACCTTTTTGTTTACTAGAGGTAAATGGTAAATATTATCCTTGGGGTAGTCACTTGTATCAAACCTATTTAGCTCAGTTTTGATATCCTCGTAAAAATCATCAGTTTTAAACTCATAAATAAAAGAATCTGTGTCTGTGTAGAGTAATTTAGCATTATCAAGATAGTTTTTCTTTACATAATCATAGTGAAATTCATACATAAGTGTTTTTGACAATTCCAGAATGGTGTAACCCACATATATGGGTTTGTTGTAAGTTACTTTAAGACGATTCATTTGTATTACAACTAAATCCTCATGAATAATTGAACAGCTATGAAAGTTAGGCTTGCTTATTAAGTTGCTCGCACCATACCTTTTACCATCATTCTCCCACTTTGTTATCAGCTTTACATCAACTCGTTTATCAACATTCTCCATAGTCTTTCCAAAAACACTATTATTCATGAGTTTATAAAAATCTTTTTCAAACGCGTTTGTTGACTGTGTTCTTAAATTATTGTTTAGATCAATATACGGTTTGAGCCATGCTGACTGATGAAATTGTAATACGCGATGAATTTTAGTTAATTTCAATCCATGGTGTAGACACTGTTTCAAGTTTTGATAATGTATTACATATTTACATTTATCATTTACATTAGCAATTAACATTTTTGTTCGTGATGTGATGTATGGAGATTTCATATTCTCAGGACAAAATGGTAAATCATTATGATCATCATGTAACTCTTTAGGGTACTCAAGATTTACCTCTAAAATATATCCTTTATCATCGTTATCATTAAGAGTGTCAACATGTAAGACATCAATTTCAGGTTGTGTCAGCCAGCGAAAATCTTTCAGTGGTAGATATTGACTCATAGCCCAACCATATTGGTTATTTGCATCGAGGTAGACAATATACTTTGACTCTTCACAAGGGTTGTAGCTAGGCATGTATTTATTATTCGCTTTAGAATACCGTCCACTACATTGACTTAATCCACCTCGAATTGATGATTTTATAAAATTGATCATGTCTATATCAGTCATTAATTCTAAATTTACTTTCGTTTTTTTCAACATTGAACTGAAACTTAACCCAGGAGCTGTGAAATACTGACAAGGATCAAGGTCATAAGTTTTAATACAAACATTCCGAAAATTTTCAAAAACATCTGCTAATAACAACACATCTGTCTTCAAATATATGTCTGAAAATTCTCCTAAAGTTTGAATGTTAAACTGTGCCCATACAAGTTGTGCATGTAAATATTCCTGATCACTGATATGACTTGTGTTTAAGGAACTGTAAAATGCATCTTTCGGTGGTAAAGAACACTCCTCAAGACGTTCCACACAGTTAATATATTCGTAAGGGAATATACCCTTTTGACAAATCAAATTAAAATCATCTTCTTTAGGAAAGACACGTTGAATTTCATGAAACTGATCTGATTTTAAATTACTAGCCAGCTTATCAAGACTACTCGGCATAAAGCGGAATGAATCTAAAAATCGCAGTTTAATGGTTTTCTTATTGTCAGTTTTGATGTATTTTGTGAACGATATGTATTGTTCCTTATTATTTGCAATCACATCAATTTTCACATCTGAAGCTCCAAATTCTTTAACGATAAAGTGGTTATCGTATTTGCTACCGTTATGTAGAATGACCGGAATGAATTTACTTACTCTATAATTTAAATTACATTCTTGGTGAGCAGCACCACGATATTGTCCTGTTAAATGGTCATGATCGCGAACCCTGTCTGTATATAAACATTCACCACATATAAAACAATTAGTTTCAGTTTCAAAATTCATTTGCTCTAATAAAGTTAGTGGTTCCATTGGAATGATCGTATTTAAAATAGAGGATATACGGATGGCATCTTTCTCAAGCCTATCCATAAAAACTTTAGGTGCATCAGGTCCTCTATAGAGCTCAAACTTATTTAAAGAGTCATCATAACTACATTTAATATAATATGCAAAGCTAAAAGGTTCATGAATGTGAGTAGTGTTGGTAAAAGGTTGGGCCGGATTCGATGAACATGTATTAAATGGTTTTAGCAAAGCCTCGAAGTCAGCATATATAACAAATGGTACTCGAAGCTGTTTCTCATAATCCTTAAATTTTAGAATGTTATTTTTAGGAGTCGGTAATATCGTACGAACATGATTACACCCCCATTTTTAGCCTACTTTCGATTTTTGCAAAAAATGAAAGTAGACTTATGAGATCAACACAGGGCGAAAAAAGTGTGTCTGTCTGTGTGTGTGTATGTGTGTGTGTGAGTCTGTGTGTGTGTATGTGTGTGTGTGAGTCTGTGTGTGTGTGTGAGTGTGTGTACTCTGAATGTCTGTCCCCCCCTATCAATTCGAACATGGTGAATGCGAATTGAACGAAATTTGGTACAAAGGTAGCACTAGCAAAGGACACCTCAGTGTCATGTTTTATATCGCCGCCATCTTTACTAAAACTGAATGGCGGCCACTCAAACGTTCAAAACGTAAAATCAAATAACGACTAACCAAATCATCCAATCTCTACCAAATTTGGTAACAACATACCTTCGTATAGGATGCGTCTTGTGACCAAACTACAAGGTCGTCCGCCATACCATTTCAGGATGGCGGCCGTGCGAATTATGCAAACTTTATAATCCATATCATGGGACCCACGAGTTCCGATTATCGAGCCGAGAATCGTTTTAACTGTTCTAAAGGAAGAGGCACGTACGAAATTAAAAGTTTATTTTGTAATACTATAGTGCAGACGTGATTTTAAAAAGCTCAGCTGATTCATTAATAAGACAAGATGGCAGCGGATATCTTGTGCCTGACTTATATTTCACTAATTTGAGTATTCCATGCAATATAGCGTACTGAAACAAAATAAATAAACTTTGTATGAAATGCTTTATATATAAATAATATACTTCAGTGATGAAATCGTTTAGTATAAATCATTATTTGCTAACAAGTTCTATGTAAGTCATTTTATATGGATCAATGATCGTTGGCACAAATGGCTCAGTGGTAAAGCGTTAGTCTGTCATTCATATGCCTATGGTTCAAACCCCATCAGAGATATGTTTTTTGCTTGACATTTTACATATTTGTTGCTTTGTAATGACTCAGACGTTTTAAAATTAAGCGTTATATTGTGCATATTACGGTGCAAAACATATACTTAATTAAAACATAATTCGCCAGCAGATTTAATCGAGACATCTAGCTGACAAAAAGGTAACAGATTTTATTGAAAAGTTTCTTCTTCTGGCCGCTAGAATGCACTCGCTCTGTTAGGATTATATTGTTCGATATTTCACAACTAGATATCACGACTAGTTTTTATATTTATTGTTTCTTGAGTACTGAGACGTTATAAAATAAAGCTTTATATGGTGCTTTTTGCAATGGAAATTATATATTAAAAAAAAACGACATTCTCCACTGGAGTGACATCTTCCAGCCTTCAGTTGTACTATGCAGAAACTATAGATTCGAGCAGCGCTCTATACCGGCCAGTTAGTGAACCCAGTCTTAACGACTGCTAGGAGTAATAAGACAGTAACATTCGTTTATTCCTTGTGCACAGAGGCGTTGTTGATAATCTCAAAACTTGCAATATGGATGATTTGGAGATGGATTATTTTGTTATACCGTGTATTTAAGATTAGCCTATAAATTAACGGGTTGCGAAGTTACTTCACTTAGTTCTATATCATTCGTACACGACACAGAACAACAACGTGACGTCAGTTTCTGATCTGCTCTGATTGGCTATTACATTGCTGCAGTCGGGTAGTTGGCAGTCAAGGATAAAATTCTCGACTGCCAACTGCCAGCTACCAACTGCAACTTCATGTTGTGTATGGTGCCTATAGTATACACGGAGTCGATCGCGACTGCCGACCGAGGACTACCAACTACGGACTGCCGACTGCGCATTGTAGATGGGCCTTATTAGAGCAACGAAGTTTCAATTATTGTAAGTAGTCGGTGTTTGGAGTGTTTGCTGATGAAATTGCAAAATGCTGGGGTAAATTATAAACTATGGTTTGAACGCCACTGTTCAAATCCTGTGTGCCAATTTGCACTTCAAATAGGAAGAAATTAGGAGATGATAAGGACAGAGAGTTATAACTATACCCATACATTTCGGAGAAAGTAGGCTATATGTTCTTTCCCGAACATCTTGTTGATGTTGAGTTAGTTGGTCCTCTTTTCTGAAATATAGCAAACAGCCATCACACAACCACTTCTTATGTTCTCTTTTTGTTATCTGACTACTAACAAGTCTACTTAAATGTTTTATCCAACAATAGTGAGCATTTTCACCTTCGGTTATGGACAGTAAATTTACATGAGCATCCTTTTTTTCTTGAGTATAATATAGAGGACCAACTATACTCTTATTTTCAATTCCATAAACATTAATACTTACATTGTTCAGCTCTTCAAAACGTTGAATGTCTTTTATCGCCATAGGAAATTCTATTTCTTTTAAATCTAACACTGAAGAATAGTGAGGATATGATGACGTTCTCTTTTCATTCATCGCTGCTGGATGGAGAGCTGAGGTTACAGCCCATGCAAAGCATGCGTCATCATTATTCATAACGTTTACACAAGCATTCTTACGTTTAATCCATGCAGGTAAATCAATGTATGATGATGCTCGAAGGGGATTATATTTATTCAGGTTGGTTTCTAAATAAAGTACTTCAACCAACGCCCAGCCTGACTCCCTTTCCTGGAACTCTTCACTCTTCACGATGATGGCACTTGAAATATTTTGATATATATCACTAATATTAGTTGATTCGCTAACAATTATGTTTTTTGTATTAAAAGATTTGATATCTGTAATGTCACCTTCGCTCCCAGTTTTTACATAGATGCCAAAAGTTCAAAATTCATTTTAATTGTTTTATGCTCTAATAAAACATTTTCTACTAAGCCAAACACAGTAGGTTGAACATTTTTTAAAAATGATTCAATACTTTGAGTTTTTTCTTTACTGTAAAGTCTATAACTAGCAATTCGACTTTTAAATGCACTACCAATTTGTTGAATATTTCCAGAATTTCTTTCATGACAAGCGTTATTTTTATGTTGAATACTGCGTAAATGTCCATGAATGATTGAAGAAGGTATATCAATATTACAAACATCACAATGGGTTATTTAAGGTTCACCATTCTTTTTTCTTTTTGTTGCACAACTATTTTCATAATCTTGAGAACGTTTACGCTTTTGAGCATCACATTTGTTTAAAGGTTCCGTGCTAGTTGATGGTTTTACAGTTTTTAATTCCTGTTGTTCCCCATGCACTTCAACCATGTGGGATTGATATCGCTTTACAGCAGAAAAACCAAGATCACAAACTGAACATGAAAAAGGTGCTGAACTGACATGCATTAAATTTACATGCCGTCCAAGACTATCTTGTCTGTTAAATGTGGTAGCACAATGACTGCACACAAACATTTTAATGTCATGTTTAGCATTTGCGTGTCGTTGAAGGTTGTCAAGTCTTGAGAACTGTTCCTTACAGTCACCACACTTGAACATGATGATTACTTTCCAAGTTATCTATAAAAGAAAGAAATCATCAATGTTAATAAAAGATAAAACAAAAAGTACAATATAAATAGTTTAATTATATTCCAGTCAATGGTTATTGCAGGGTATTTAAATCGATCTGTGAACTCCTAGCAAGTCTAACTTTATGTAGTTCTAACTGGGGGTTACTATATACCACTGTCACTGACACCTAGCGGTGAACATTGGAACATGATAGAGTGGTAGAAACCAGCGGTCGTCAGTTAAGTGAGCTAAGTGTGGCGTCATAGCCAGTCTTAAAACAAGTCTAAACTTGTAGAACATGTCACGTGATAGAAACCAGCGATCACCAGTTAAGTGAGCTAAGTGTGACGTCATAGCCAGTCTTAAAACAAGTCTAAACTTGTAGAACATGTCACGTGATAAAAACCAGCGATCGCCAGTTAAGTGAGCTAAGTGTAATGTCATAGCCAGTCTTAAAACAAGTTTAAACTTGTAAAACATGTCACATGACAAGGTTAAGTTAGGTAAAGTTAAGTGAACTGAGGTTAAGTCTTTAAATATTCCCTCTGTCACTGACACCTAGCAATGAACATTCAAACTTAATAGAGCGGTAATCAAAATCTAACCTACAAAATTAGCTTTACACACCATGGTCAAGTAGTTCCAACTTTTGACTGTCAAATATACCATTTTCACTAACATGTAGTGGTGAACATTGGAAAATATCACTCTAACTGTTTAAAAGTTATTAGAGGGGGCACTTACCTTTTTATAATTGATCAACTACTGTCACTGAATGAACAGATTGAAGGAATTTGGTAACCTACAGGTACCCAATTATCTGTAAACAAATCAATCAATCAATCAATACATTCCAATCAATAACTTCAACATCAATTAGTAATAAAAGACTACAATCCATTAATAATAAGTACTTACCTTGCAAAATAATTTAATGATTTTCTACCAAAACGGCTTTTTTTTACAACTCTTGAGCAGTAATAGAGCACTGTTCACTCAAAGCGAGTAATATAGACTGACAGTAGGGAGATATATGACACCCCTCTTATATAAACTCTCATCGCTCGTGTCAGCAGTTTTTTGCAGATCATTGCAATTCCTTTCCCAATACAGTTGAGAGTCCAAAGTACACTAGGAACACCTGTGTGGTATCCAATGACTGCTGACTTTGCATGATCATCACCCATTGTCTTAATCAACATATGGGGTTTCAAATTACTGCAGCGTCAGTCATAGCAACAGCAGTGTGCGCTCTCTGGTATGTCAGCAACATGACACCGGAAGGAACACCTGTGTAATATCCAATAACTGCTAACTTTGCATGATCATCATCCATTGTCTTAATGAACACTTGCGGTTTCAAATTACTGCAGTGTTAGTCATAGCAACAGATCTGCGCGCTCTCTGCCATGTCTGTAATATGACACAGGAAGTAACAAGACGTCTTACTGAACGTGTCATTTCTTAAGTTTTAACATATTAAGAACATGTATTATTCTCTTTCAACTACAAATGACTCGTTAGAACACATCCATCCACCAAGTTAGATCCTTTTATGTTCACATGTATTTCGTCACTTTCCTTTCATATCGTTATTCCATTATAGTAGTGGTGAACAACGTCAATTCAACACACACAAAATGTAGTTAGACCCTTTGACATAATTTAAATAAATTCATGGGCTAGTCCGTAGGAACCAGGCCAAAGGGATCAGTCCAATGGGACAAGGACTCGTCCACAAGGACCTGTCCACAAGGACTCGTCCACACAGACTCGTCCACAATGACCTGTCAACAATGACCTGTCCACAAGGACTTGTCCACAAGGACTCGTCCACAAGGACTCGACAACAATGACCCCGCCAACAATGACCCGTCAACAATAACCCATCTATAGGGATCCGCTCCCCCACCCTCTTACAAAAGCCATGAGTGGGCATGCTAATTCATAGTGGCTTTCCACCAAACATATGCACTTTATGTGGAACAACGTTTAAATCCATATCGGCATTCAAACTCTCACATGTTGCAATTGGTAACAGAGATTCTCTAAAAAATTAAATTTCACCCCCTAGTAGGGGTAGGTTTTATTTTTGGGGTTGAAATATGTCGTCCATTGGAAAGGGGGTGTCAGCCCGAGTTCAATGACACCTCATTCGTCAAAATCCGACCACGGGTTCAGGAGTTATCGGGCTACCGCCATCTTGTGTGGAGGGTGTGGAGGTGGAGGCTGCGGAACCGGCCAAAACACACTACTTATTGGGATGTTTAGTTGTTGCAATACAGGAAATCTTTCAATATACTTCACTGTTATACAAGTCTCTCCTCTACTCAGGGGATTAGGGCGCTCTTCGGTATGAGTTGGGAGTTCCAGATGAGCTCTAACAGTTTAAACTTCCTCAATGTATGTAACTAAACTTCAGTATGTTAGCCAAATTAGATAAGTAGTGAGAAACTACCGCGTTCACTTACAAGCACAAACAATGAATCCGCCTTCCAATGTTACCAAACGTAGTTTTTTTTTCGTGTGGCTTCCTAAGAGGCCGAGTGCAGGCCTTTCTAGTCGATGCCCATGGGCGACCTGCGCGTCATAATGTAGATGAGAGGCGGCTTCGGTGGCGTAGTCGGTAGCATGCTGAGCTTCTATGCCCAAGGTCACGGGTTCAAACCCGGCCGAAGTCGTCGGATTTTTAAGAGCGTTAAAAATCCCTCAGTATGCCTTCCTTCGGAGGGGAAGTAAAGCCGGCTGCCCCATGTCATAGATTTATGGCATGAAAAAGAGCCTTCCACTAACTACACTTGTGTGAAGCCAAAATTTGTTGGTTAGAATTGATAACGCTCTATTAGTTCCAACGTTCGCCACCAGGTGCTGACTGTGATGCAATCTAGTAGCCAAAGTCCGCAAGCTAGGTGTCGTGGACTGTAGTAAAAGTAGGAAATACTTGAAGTTACTGTCTGCAGTCCTTACTTGAATTAAAAAAACAGATAACACACACTAATACAGCCATCACAATTAACACCAGATATCAGACAGATTTTACACACACCCAAAGTACACGGGGCTACATGGCCGCGTAGTCTCAGCCACTAAACTAAGGATCCAACCAACCAATGAGGACGAAGGGATGATGAAGATGTCACATAAACCCAGACTCCGGGCCACGGGAATTAACCCCAGGAGATTAAAAACCCCTAATGGCCCGGCCGGGAATCGCACCCTTGACTCTTCAGGCCAAAACCTAGCACGCTAACCAATTAGCCATGGAGCCGGACACCAAACGTGTTGAAGTTTATTAAGCTACATATTTCAAGCTGCCATTGATCCCTTCTTCAGCAATTAAATAAAAGGATCATAAAACATAATTTATTTTATATAACTAAGAAAAAATAAATCTAATTGATGAAGAAACATACAGTACATTCGCACTACTTTTTGGAAACTTTTCAGGAAAAATAACAAATGAAAAAAATCCTTTGGGAAAGAACAAAAATTAAAAATGATCATTAATTAAAGATCCACATATTTCACAATTATATTTAGTCGACTATTTTCAATTTTAGTTATTTCCAAAGGTATTTTATCTTTGTTGGTATTATTCTGTAAATGTTTCCAAAATTTCACGCCAAAGTATATTTTTCATCAATTAGATTTGTTCCTTAATTTTATGAGGCTAATTTAGTTTTATGAATTTTTCATTTAATTGTTGAAGAGGGGTCCAATGGCAGCTCGAAATATGCTCTAAACTCAACACGTTAGATAACATTAACATGTTGACGGGTGGATTTTATTATTGTCCATGACTAAACTTCACTTCTGGAATAGTTCTCGTATTTGTAAACAACGAAAGTAGGCTAGTAAAGTGCGCGGACCACTGAAATGGCCTGAGTGCAAGTAGGTGCGCAAAGTCAACAATATTAAGGTAAAGTAGGTGCATATCTGATCGGCAAAGTTATCGGACCCCCGCTGAGATTCAATTTTAAGTTTTAAACTGTCTTCAACAACAGGTGCTAGGAGAGAACCGTGTCACATGGAACATTCACAGCGAATGCGAAGTCACGTCGCTGATAACATCTTCAATCACTGTCGCAGTAAACCCCGTGCGAGGTAGGCAACTCAACGTTCTTGAGAGAAGTAGGTACAATCCCAAAACGTGAGGATAGTTAGTTCCAAGATTACGTACACCTTCCAAAATATCTCTGTATAGATTTATCTGTTTTATCAATCAAGAGACGAGTCATATTATATTTTGGAACCAAAGTTATAGCCCAGGCAAATTAGATAAAAAAAAGGCCGTGCTTCCCAAAAATTGTCCAAAGCTGGAATGTGTTTTAATACCCTTTGGGGGTCCCAAATAAGAGTCCTGTGAGTTTGCGACGGATTCTGACTTCTGCTTAATTTTTGGGAGTCAAAAAACCGCGAAATTTTTGCACTATTAACAGTTTTTTGCTTATAACTTCTAAACGACGAATTCTACAGAAAATGTTTCTCGTAATGGTTTTAAAGAACATTAAATTATGCCTTGAATGGTTTTTATTACATCTAAATCAGCCTAGTTGTTAAGTCACAATCGATTTCTGAATTTGGGCCAATTTTACCAAATTGGTTAAAAAGTTGATTCTTTGTTTAGTTTCTCGCTTTAAACTCCTAAACAACGCATCCTATAGAAAGTTATATTCAAAGCGTTTTTAAGAACATTAAATTCTGCGTCGAATGGTTTTTAGTTTGTCAAAATCGGCCCTGCTGTTTAGCCGCAATCGATTTTTTTGTGTTGGGGCATTTATACCATCTCTCATGTCTCATGTAATTTTCTTTTCCAATCGTGGAGTTTTCGAAGTGGCAAAGAAGCACATCGGGTTGGCCCGGTTCCCCCACTTGGCCTTGACAACCTCTCCCTCACAGGACTCTTATTTGGGAACCCCAAATGGTATTAAAACACATTCCAGCTTTGGACGATTTTTCGGGAAGCATATGTCTAATTTGCCTGGGTAATCTTTAAGGTAATCTTTTATGTTGAAAACATTTCTTAACACACAAGGTAGGGGGGGTACCCCAGCCTCCCCCCTCGCCCAATTTTAGAAAAACCTTAAAATTAAGCAATTTCTTCAATATTATGCCAAACGTTGAAGGACTAAAGGGCCCATAAAGGTTTCATATTGTGAGTCTCGGAGAGCTCTATCGAACTAAAAAAACAAATTTCAAAACTCACTTCCGGCCTGAATGAAGTTCCGGAAAAACGGCTTAAGATAGCTTCTTGGTTTACTAGTTTTCCTAGACAAATTGTTTTATTTACATAATTATTTCTTTAATGTGTTCCTTGCTTCAATACCCGCAGGTGTTTTTTAATTTTTTGAAAACTCTTCATACCGGAAGTAGTTATAAGGACTTAAGTGAAATTCTGCATTGACTCACACTAGCGGTCGTAGTGGTAGAAAAGGAAAACTGTTAATCTATTCGACGGTATATGGTTAAGTTTCCGGTGAACAATCAATCATCAGTCTACCACGTGTCATGACGTAAAAAGGTGTGATAGCTGAGTAGCGCGGGTGTATGTGGATCGCTGCATCAAAGGACTGAAGGTTCCCAAACGCACGCTCTTAGACAGTAATTAAGTCTCTTTGCAGAGCCGTGATTGGAAACAGGGACCTCCAATAAGGCACGAGACAGCCGCCAGTAAATATTTAATTCGTAGATTCTTTCTAAAGCCGCTGTTCCACACAAACAGAAAGAGAACTAGACCTTATGAATTATCGTAGACCACGGCTGTTAATAACTGAAGGTGTAGGAGCGCTTTGTCCTGGTGCGGGCTAATGGGATATGTCTGGAGAGGCTGGGTGCATCACTCCAACAATAGAGTGCTCTGCTGTGAGTTAATCAGGCCCTCTTGTGATCTCCAATGCGCACTCGTACATGATGAGCTAGTAGAAGCAGGGACAGATACATCTTCTGCTAACATTGGTGAGAGCCCTCCTTCGCATCACTACGAAATTAAAGAAAGCTTTTCAGTCGGTCCACACAAATGGTGTCCAATTACATCAGGCGGGAAAACAAGTATTTATATACCCTAACCATGAATAAATATTACTTAAGACATTTATCACAAAATGACACGCTTATGTAATATTTTAAAATTTCGCACAGCCGCCATATTAAAGTTATGTAAACAATAGAACTAAATTAGATGTCATTGCATTACAATTTATATACACATTTGCTGTACCACGTTCCACTGCGTTCGGATGGTTAAATCGCAAGAAAAGTCTATTTAAATGTTCCAACTTTGCTTGGCCGGCATGTTCGTTTTGTAGTTAACAGATTTTTGAAAGTCACACAGGTGAACGACAGTAGTTCCCTTTATCATCGTACAAAATTTCAGGGTGATATGAGTAATAGTTTCGGAGATATAGAATGCCGGTGAAATATTTCGCACAGTCGCCATATTGGATTGGGGAGACGTAATCAAATTTGAAAAGCACGGTCGGGGGTCAGCTAAAATAGTACTATGACCGTACCGAGTTTCATTGAAATCGCTCCAGCCGATTAGATGTTATGAGGGTAATACACACACGGACGCACACACACGTATAAAAGGTGATGTCAAAAGCCTTCTTTTTTCATAAATGAAAATTGCCAAACAATAGGGTTCAGTATCGTTTGCGGGATACGCTTGCAGTGTGTTAATACCATACAGGATGGAAGGAGAGAAATATCCACCTTCGTGACAACACGTGTTAGTTGGGCTGCATAATGCAATATTATTAGGGGCAGCTGATTCACCTGGTATACACATACTGACTCAGCTATCACAATAACACAGGTTATAAGGCACACATACACCCAAGTACACAGGGCTAAATGACGACGATGTCCAAACCCCTCAAATGAAACAACAACTTTGTATTAGAGCTTCCATGTGAAATGAATTGATAAAACAACGCTCGTAATAAGAGAGACTCCTGGCTGCTTACCTTAAAACAATGTCCACCATAAATATTGCTATCTTTGTGAATATCGCAGAATATTTATCTGTATTTGTTTCTTCAACCTCCGATCATGCATCTAAGTAAACAAGAGAGAGGCGGGAGCAAAGTCTGTGTACGTCCCTTTCACAACCTGTGTTGTTGTGGTCCCAATGAGCTGCAGACAAAGGATTCTCCCGCAATGTGTGATACGGTGTCTGCCAGCAGTGCAATTCAAAGCAAACTAAGAAGCATGCTCTCGTCCAGCGTGGTTTTGATCCATGACAATACACGACCGCAATGTGCCAACGTGACGCAAAACCTTCTCAAAGAATTCAAGTGGGAAGTTTTCGACCTTCCAAACCTCGCACCGAGTGATTCTCACCTCTTTCTAGAGTTGAAGGTAAGGTTGGGCGACAACATTTCGCCACAAACCTAGAACTTTAGGAGACTGTCCAGACGTGCCCGCCACACTGGTGGCACACCTGGTTCACGATAGCACAATTGCCTCAATCGTTTTGGCGATTCTGTTAAAAAATAAGTACAAAACAAGTACACTTTCAGTAATAAAATTATTTTCTTATGGCAATCTATCTCTTTTTATAGCCCATCGGAGGTTGAAACAAGTAGTTCCATGAAGAACTATACAGCCTATTTTCATATATCCTATTTATGTTAATTGCTTATATCAACATATACAATTTCAGTTTAATTGCTGTAATAGATTCGTAGATATTGGGAACCGACTAAATATTTCGGATGATCGCCATGTTGGAATTTTATATATGCAGAACTAAGAGTTATGTACTGTGCCCAACTCTAGGAATGGGTATTCCAAGATTCAGACACCTAGATATCAAGGGAAAGGCTACAGCCGCTTTTGAAAGTTGAGATATTTGAATATCGCGCTCAATTGCTTCTCGAAGCAATTGGAAAGAATATACCGCTAACTGCATGTCAAGTGACGTAGCGAGTAATAGCAGAGGTCGAGGCTATTTATTGATTAAATAGTTAGCCATGGAGTAGAGACTTGAGACTTGGATCAGATTACTGGCACGGACAAATAAAAGAGAATGCAATTAGTATCAAGTAAATCGGACCAGGGATACTAGAGATATGAGGATTTCTAGATTTCAGCGTGATGACGCGTGACCCTGGCAGTTTTGAATAAAAGCCGGCTGGCGCAGGCATGGTTAGCTCACTTCAACACAAGCACTTGCCTAGCAAGGTGCAGCTACGCTGAGCCAAGGCACATGGTTGCCGGATCTACGCAGAAGTTATTTTCAAAGTTGTGATAGTCACAAAAGTGCTGCGCTACGAGGTGGAACTTAGTAAGTTTCCGACGAGGAGAATCACTGAGGTGATTGAATTTTTTTTCTACAGACATTAGTGGAAATATTTTTATATTTCTACATGGACATATGCTAGACTTTGTCTAGAATTAATACTTTGTCACAGTCCAGTAATAACCTAATACTTGGATATTTAAATCCATTTTAGTCAGTTTTCATATTTGTAACTTGTTAACCACTTCGATCTATCAGTACACTGAAGACCAGTCGATCACGGTGGTGTTCGTTAGTCTACGCAAGGGAAACTACAGGTTGCTTAGCGCATGGTAGATGGTGTGAAGCCATGCCCAGGGAACGATCTTCAGAACAGCCGTTGATTGGTTAGACTGTCAGTGTCTTCTTGTATTGATAAGATTACCGTGAGTTATGTTACAACTGACATATCTAAGAATAGATCACTTAGATCTGACCCCATTTAAACAAACTGTTATGGCTTTGATAGAAGCCCATATTAAAATGGAACAACAGTTAATTCAAACGTCAAGAGATACTACCACTATGTCTTGTTAGACGGATTGTGGGTATATAATGGCGGCCGATACAAGGATTATACATGCTTGTCCGATAGGGCATGTCCGATAGGGCATGTCGATGGATAAATCTGGTACAGACCAGGTTCGCTACGCTTCAAGACCATCAAGAAATGTAAGCCACATTTGAATTATATTATGCCTAGCTAATTGGAACAAACTATTTTTCGTCAGACGACCAACACATTTATTTTTCTTCGTATTTAAATCTTGCAATGATTTACGCAAGACATATTAGAGTTATTCTGAGTATTTTCAGCACTCAGAACAGTTTAGGATCGATGACCGAGCATTTCCAGCATTTATTTGAATATTTCATATTTTAGGGATATCACGGAAAACCGTCGATGTAATGGTTGAGTTAAATTATTTTTGTTGAGGAATGGATATTTTTTCCATATTCGAAGATTCGAACATGTGGATTCTCACATAATGAGATGATAATTAAACATATTTAAAATAATATAACTAATAATAATAATAATAATAATCCACTAATAATAATAATAATAATAATGATTTCATAATTTTTCTAAATAATTCTTGGATATTATATTTTCTAATAATCATATGTATTGAGAGAGAGCCTATGAAGTAGTTTAATCATTTCTAGTCTGGAACAGGAGATTTTCCGAAGGAGAGTGGTTAGCGCAAGCCCGCATTCAACCAACATTTCAGTTCTGGTTGAACAGTTAACATTTGCAATGAGCAAAGTATATTTTTCAGATAACACGGAGAGGCATGAAACGGGAAGCAATTGATAATTGTATCAAATAGGATATGTTTGTATTTATATAAAATCATGACGTAAATACACTCGAAAGTGAAATAAAGATTTTCATAAGTATGGTAAATTCACGGGTTGAACCGAATGGTAAAATAAAATAAACTTGTAAGTTTATTAATCTTCCAGTGTTGATAACAAGCAGAGGCTTGATTTATTGTATAAATTTTGGGAAGAAAATTTATGTGTGTGGAGTAGTTGAAATGCCATTCCCAGGTGCGCATGTTTAAGTCGCAGGAATGAGGAGATTTTTCGAGCATCAATCAAATAGCAGGTTCGATGGCTCAGGTTTATAGAAGGAGTATTGGAACTACACATTTCGTCGTATGAATGACCCGAAGGTTATTTCTTAGAAACCATCAGTTCTTATTTCAACCTTGTTTACGGATTCCATTAAGACTTTGATTTTGCTAGAACCCGGATTTGTCATGATAGTAGTTTATTCTTCTTCAGAGGAAGACCTTTGCCGTTGTTGTTGGAATATTGTGTTCTTACACAAATAATAGAATGGGCCACTGCCAATTAAAAATAATTCTATAACCACGAATAATTTGAAGGATGTTTTCAATCCTAGTGCCATGAACTAAATGAATTTATCATGAAGCTATAATTCTTATTTCCGCATTCTGTTGAAGAATTGCAAGTTGTGAAAGTTACTAAAAGGGCCACAAATATAAATATTTTTCTTAATAATGATTCCAAGTGGAAAGTCAAATAGTTGAATGGTTCAACAATTTATTAATCAAGTTGATGATTCAGAAATCATATATTTTGTTAGGAACTTGAAGTTCATAATCGAGTCACTTCTCGAATGTTTAATGTCAGAAAACAATTAATTTTTGTTGTGCTTCCCACAGTTCTTCGATGCTATGCTCAATGGTCAAATACTTTTCAGATGTTATTAATATGTGTAAATAATTTGTGGTGCTTCAATGATAACAATATTTTTTGACAATATTTTTTGAAACTGGGAAAATAAGTGAAAGTTAAAAATTCTATGAACATTTATTCTACGAGTGTTAATATTATGTAAAAATTTCAAACGGTGATCTACGATATTTCCAGTAGAGACAATTACATTTGAACTGGAATTAATCATAAATAATTTTGGAACACAGTCTACAGGACTATTAATCAGACTTGTGTTTCCAAAAAATAATTGTCAAATGTGTTTGGAAAATTTCTGTATATTGTGTAAATAGGAGTGTGGGTCGCCACACGTGAGTGATGCTGCTTTGAGCATTTTTGCAGTCAATTTTAAATTCAAAATAAAATGAGATAATTTTACAGGATGTGTTATACCCAATTGAATCTCCTTCTATCCTTATTGTTGCATTGAGCCAAAAATCAGTAAAGCATTTTTTTCATTGGATGTCGTTTTTGCGATTAGCTTTAACCCATCTGGCGCTCCGGGATATTTTGACTCTCGTGCTGACTGATTATTGGTAAAATGCATATGTGGTCGTGCGGACTCCGGTCTAAACGGGCACAGTACTATTACATGAAAATTATTATTAATACACAAGAAATAAAAACCTAATTTTAAAATTACGCACAGCCGCCACCTTGAGGTTATGTGAACAATTGAACTAAATTAGATGCCAGTGCATTTACAATGTGTATTATTATTTACTGCAGCATATTTCACTGCACTCAGATGATTAAATCGCGAGAAAATTATATTAAAATGTTTCAACTTCGCTTGGCCACCATGTTCGTTTTGTATTCAACAGGTTTTTGAATGTCTCATAGGTGAACTTCTAGTAGTGCCCTTTATCACCATACAAAATTTCAGGGTGATATCCGTAATAGTATTGGAGATATAGAATGCCGGTGAAATATATCGCACAGCCACCATGTTGGATTGGTGAGACGTAATAAAATTTGAAGCGCACGGTCGGGGTTGGCTGAAATAGTTCTATGGCCTTACCGAGTTTCATTGAAATCGCTCCGGCTGTTTAGAAGTTATTATGGACACACACACACACACACGAATCACAGACGCACACACAAACAGACACACGGACAAAAGGTGATCTCATAAGCCTTTTTTTTTCATAAAATGAAAATCTCTTATATAAAAACAAGTGTCCTGACTGACTGACTGACTGACTGACTGACTGACTGACTGACTGACTGACTCATCATCGCCCAGCCAAAACTATTAAAGTTAGAAACATGAAATTTTGGGGATATGTTCGTGGTAAGTCGAAAATGCGCACTAAGAAAGGATTTTTGGATATTCAGGTTCTAAAGGTGTCTTAAGGGGGTACACATGCATTTAATTGAATAGCAATATCTCCGGCTTGGTTTCATTCAGGGACGTGATACTCGGCATATAAACGTATCATTAAAAATAAGAAGACATGTGTCTGAGGGTTTTTCGATGTGGTGTATATTATGAGGTGAAAGGGGTGAAAAGTGGGGGTTGAAGGGTTCCTAACGGAGCGTGTATCTCTTAAACGACATAGGCAAGGAGTTTGAAACTCAGCGGAAAAAAATCAGCATAAAAAATAAGTAAATAGGTGTTTGACCGTTTTTTCATAAATCGAATTTAAGGGGCCCATGGGGAGGGGTGAAATTCTGAAAAAAGAAAATTGAAAGATACAAAGTCCTGACACACTTATCATCGCCCAGCCTAAATTATTGAAGTTAGAAACAAGACATTTTGGGGATATGATCATTATATGTCCAAACCGTCCACTAAGGGAGGTTTTTCGGATATTCAGGTTCTAAAGGGGTGTTAAGGGGGTAAAACCTGCATTTCATTGAATAACAATAACTCCGGATTGGTTTCATTTGTGGATGTGATACTCGGCATATAAACTGATCATTAAAAATAAGAAGACACGTGTCTGAGGGTTTTTCGATGTGGTGTATATTATGAGGTGAAAGGGGTGAAAAGTGGGGGTTGAAGAATTCCTAACGGAGCGTGTATCTCCTAAACGACATAGGCGAGGAGTTTGAACTCAGCGGAAAAACATCAGCCTAAAAGATAAGTAAATAGGTGTTGACCGTAAGTTTTTTCATAAATCCAATTTAAGGGGCCCATGGGAAGGGGTGAAATTCGGGGGGGGGGACAGGAAAGAAAGTGTCCTAACTGATTGACTCACTCACTCTTCAATCTCAGGAAGTGAAAACTGCTTAAAAATAAGTAAATAAGTGTTCGACAGTTTCTTTTTCATAAATCAAATTTAAGGGGTTCATGCGGAGGGGTGAAATTCTGGAGAAAATAATGAAAGAAAATGTCCTGACTCACTCACTCACTCACTCACTCATCATCGCCCAGCCAAAATTAATGAAGTTAGAAACATGACATTTTGGGGATATGTTCGTTGTATGTCAAAACCGTACACTAAGGGAGGATTTTCGGATATTCAGGATCTAGAGGCGTCTTAAGGGGGTTGAACCTGCATGGGAAGGGGTGAAATTCTGGGGGGGGGGCAAGGAAAGAAAGTGTCCTAACTGATTGACTGACTCACTCACTCTTCAATCTCAGGGAGTGAAAGCTGCTTAAAAATAAGTAAATAAGTGTTCGACAGTTTCTTTTTCATAAATCAAATTTAAGGGGTTCATGGGGAGGGGTGAAATTCTGGAGAAAATGAAATGAAAGAAAATGTCCTGACTCACTCACTCACTCATCATCGCCCAGCCAAAATTAATGAAGTTAGAAACATGACATTTTGGGGTTTATGTTCGTTGTATGTCAAAACCGTACACTAAGGGAGGATTTTCGGATATTCAGGTTCTAGAGGGGTCTTAAGGGGGTTGAACCTGCATTTTATTGAATAACAATATATCACGAGTGGTTTCATTTGTGGATGTGATACTCGGCACATAAACTAATCATTAAAAATAAGCAGACATGTGTCTAAGGGTTTTTCGATGTGGTGTATATTATAAGGTGAAAGGGGTGAAAAGTGGGGGTTGAAGGTTTCCTAACGGAGCGTGTATCTCTTAAAAGACATAGGTGAGAAGTTTGAAACTCAGCGGAAAAAATCAGCTTAAAAATTAAGTAAATCGGTGTTCGAACGTTTTTTCATAAATTCAACTTAAGGGGCCGATGGTGTGGGGTGAAATTCTGCGAAAAAAGGAGAGAAAGTGTCCTAACTGACTGACTAACTCACTCACTCATCAAACTCAGGGGAAAAAGACAGCTTAAAAAATAAGTTAATAGGTGTTCGAGCGTTTCTTCATAAATTCAATTTAAGGGGCCCATGGGGAGGGGTAAAATTCAGGTAAAAATAATTGAAAGAAAATGACCTGATTGACTCACTCACTCATCATCGCCCAGCCAAAATTATAGAAGTTAGAAACATGAAATTTTGGGGATATGTTCATTGTATGCCGAAAACGTCCACTAAGGGAAGATTTTTGGATATTCAGCTTCTAAATGGGTGTTAAGGGGGTAAACCTGCATTTAATTGAATAACAATATCTCACGAGTGGTTTCATTTGGGGATGTGATACTTGGCATATAAACCAATCATTCAAAATAAGCTGACATATGTCTAATGATTTTTCGATGTAATGTATATTAAGAGTAAAGGGGTGAAAAGTGGGGGTTGAAGGATTCCTAACGGAGCATGCATCTCCTAAACGACATAGGCGAGGAGTTTGAAACTCAGAGGAAAACAATCAGCTTAATAATAATAAATAAATAAATAAATAAATAAATAAATAAATACATAAATAAATAATTTAATAAATAGGTGTTCGACCGTATTTTCATAAATCCAATTTAAGGGGCTCATGGGGAGGGGTGAAATTCTGGAAGAAAAACGTCCACTAAGGAAGGAATTTTGGATATTCACTCTCATCGACCAACCAAAACTATTAAAGTTAGAAACATGAAATTTTGGGGATATGTTCGTTGTAAGTAGAAAACGCCCACTAAGGAAGGATTTTTGGATATTCAGGTTCTAAAGGGGTGTTAAGGGGGTACACCTGCATTTCATTGAATAACAATATCTCCGGCTTGGTTTCATTGAGGGATGTGATACTCGGCATATAAACTCACCATTAAAAATAAGAAGACATGTGTCTGAGGGTTTTTCGATGTGGTGTATATTATGAGGTGAAAGGGGTGAAAAGTGGGGGTTGAAGGATTCCTAACGGAGCGAGTATCTCTTAAACGACATAAGCGAGGAGTTTGAAACTCAGCGAAAAAAAATCAGCTTAAAAATAAGTAAATAGGTGTTTGACCGTTTTTTCATAAATCCAATTTAAGGGGCCCATGGGGAGGGGTGAAATTTTGGGGGAGAAAAACAGGAAAGAAAGTGTCCTAACTGATTGACTGACAGACTCACTCATCAAACTCAGGGGAAAAAATGCTTAAAAATAAGTAAATACGTGTTCGACAGTTTTTTTCATAAGCCCAATTTAAGGGGTTCATGGGGAGGGGTGAAATTTGAAAAAAGAAAATTGAAAGAAAAAGTCCTGACTCACTCACCATCGCCCAACCTAAATTATTGAAGTTAGAAACATGACATTTTGGGGAAATGATCATTGTATGTCAAACCGTCCACTAAGGGAGGATTTTCTGATATTCAGGTTCTAAAGGGGTCTTAAGGGGGTTAAACCTACATTTCATTGAATAACAATAACTCACGATTGGTTTCATTGGGGGATGTGATACTCGGCATATAAACACATCATTAAAAATCAGAAGACACGTGTCTGAGGGTTTTTCGATGTGGTGTATATTATGAGGTGAAGGGGGTGAAAATTGGGTGTTGAAGGATTCCTAACGGAGCGTGTATCTCTTAAACGACATAGGCGAGGAGTTTGAAACTCAGCGGAGGAAATCAGCTTAAAAGATAAGTAAATAGGAGTTCGACCGTTCTTTTTTTCATAAATCCAATTTAAGGGGCCCATGGAGAGGGGTAAAATTCTGGGAGGGGGGGGGGAACAGGAAAGAAAGTGTCATAACTGATTGACTGACTCACTCATTCCTCAAACACAGGGACAGAAAACTGCTGAAAAATAAGTAAATAAGTGTTCGACAGTTTTTTTTTCATAATTACAATTTAAGGGGTTCTTGGGGAGGGGTGAAATTCTGGAAGAAAAATGAAAGAAAATGTCCTGGCTCACTCACTCACTCAATCACTCATCATCATCGCCCAGCCAAAATTATTGAAGTTAGAAACATGAGATTTTGGGGATATGTTCGTTGTTCGTTGTATGTCAAAACCGTACACTAAGAGAGGATTTTTGGATATTCAGGTTCTAAAGGGGTCTTAGGGGGTTAAACCTGCATTTTATTGAATAATATTATCTTACGAGTGGTTTCATTTGTGGATGTGATACTCGGCATATAAACTAATCATTAAAAAAAGCAGACATGTGTGTAAGGGTTTTTCGATGTGGTGTGTAATATAAGGTGAAAGGGGTGAAATTGGGGTTTGAAGGATTCCTATCGGAGCGTGTATCTCTTAACCGACATCGGCGAGAAGTTTGAAACTCAGCGGGAAAAAAATCAGCTTATAAAATAAGTAAATCGGTGTTCGACGGTTTTTTCATAAATTCCATTTAAGGGGCCAATGGGGTGGGATGAAATTCGGGGGAAAAAGGAGAGAAAGTGTCCTAACTACTGACTAACACACTTACTCATCAAACTCAGGGGGAAAAGACAGCTTAAAAATAAGTTAATAGGTGTTCGAGCGAAAAAAAAACAGCTTAAAATGTAAGTAAACAGGTGTTCGACCGTTTCTTCATTATTACAATTATATGGCCCTTGGAGAGGGGTGAAATTCTGGAGAAAAAAAACAGGAAAGAAAGTGTTCTAACTGATTAACTCACTCACTTATCAAACTCAGGTGGGAAGAACATCTTGAAAGTAAGTAAATAGGTGTTCGACCGTTTTTTTTTCTTCATAAATCCAATTTAAGGAGTTCATGAGAGGGGTGAAATTCTGAAAAATAAATGAAAGAAAATGTCCTGACTTACTCACTCACTCACTCATCATCGCCCAGCCAAAATTATTGAAGTTAGGAACATGACATTTTGGGGTTATTTTCGTTGTATGTCGAAAACGTTCACCAAGGTAGGATTTTTGTATATTCAGGTTCTAAAGAGGTGTTAAGGGTGTAGACCTGCATTTAATTGAATAACAATATCTCCCGATTGGTTTCCTTGGGGGATGCGATACTCGGCATATAAACTCATCATTAAGAATAGGAAGACACATGTCTGAGTGTTTTTCGATGTAGTGTATATTAAATTATGAGGTGTATGTGTGACAAGTGGGGGTTGAAGGAATCCTAACGGAGCAAGTATCTCTTAAAAGACAGAGGCATAAAGTACGAAACTCAGGGGGGAAAATCAGCTTGAAAAATATGTGAATATGTGGTCGACCGTTGTTTCATAAATCCAATTTAAGGGGCCCATGGGGAGGGGTGAAATTCTGGGAAAGGAAGTCCACTAAGGAAGGATTTTTGGATATTCACTCATCATCCCCCAGCCAAACCTATTGCAGTTAGAAACTTAACAAATTTGAGGGATATGTTCGATGTATGTCGAAAACATCCACAAAGGATTGATTTTTGGATATTCATGTTCTGAAAGAGTGTTAAGGGGGTAAAACTTGCATTTCATTGATTAACAATATCTCATGAGTTGTTTCATTTCGGGATGTGATATTCGGCATATAAATTAATTAATAAAAATAATCAAATATATGTCTAAGGTTTTATCGATATGGTGTATATTATGAGGTGAAAGGGGTGAAAATTGGGGGTTGAAGGATTCCTAACGGAGCGTGCATCTCTTAATCGACATAGGCGAGGAGTTTGAAACTCAGAGGAAAACAGAGTTTGAAACTCAGAGGAAAACAATCAGCTTAATAATAAATAAATAAATAATTAAATAAATAGGGGTTCGACCGTTATTCCATAGATCCAATTTAAGGGGCCCATGGGGAGGGGTGAAATTCTGGAAGAAAACCGTCCATTAAGGAAGGATTTTTGGATATTCACTCTCATCGACCAACCAAAACTATTAAAGTTAGAAGAATGATATTTTGGGGATATGTTTGTTGTGTGTCGAAAACATCTACTAAGGAGGGAAATTGGATATTCAGGTTCTAAAGGGGTGTGAACGGGGTTAAAGCTGCATTTCATTGAATAACAATATGACAAGACTATGACGCGAGCGAAGCCGCGGGTACCTGCTAGTAGGCTATAAAACAGCCCTCGTATTTTATATTCTCTATTTAATTTGAGTTAGTTGTTTGTATCTTTTACGTTTATCTTCGTGACAGATCAGTAGGATGTGTTGATTGGTAATCCCTAACAAGAACAGCAGCCACTAATCGGATTCCCCTCTTTCTTCCATCGTGCTGTCCGGCTTAGCAGAGTGTTGTACTGGTGATTGCAGAGAAACCTTTGTTCTGACATTCGCTCATGTACTCGATAATCAGGCACTTTCTGTGTGTAATAGCGTTCATAAATCATCTGGACTGAGCATGGTAAGTAGGTGGAACACTCATTGAAAATCACAGGTGTGAATGTGATTCCTGATTGCCGTCATCTGACAAGAGCATGGGATGATGTGTGGAATGAGCGGACCATTATAACGACACGTCTCCCTCATCAGCCCACTATGTCACAGCCTCGCTACCGGAAGCAGCCTCCACTAGATGGCTACATTGTGAATATGCTTTACTACGAGTCATGTTTCCCATTTTCTGGAGCAAGAGACTGATGTGAGTTAGAATTAGAATTTTCAACTTCAAATCTTGGATACACAATGCCAAATTTAAAAACTGCAAATAAAATAAAATGGTTTTAGGCCCTGTCAATACAACATCGTTAGTGTTTGAAGGTAGTAGATGATTTTAGGATCATTGTATTTCACTATTTTATACTATTATTATCATTTATATTATTATTGATTTAGACCCACTAAGGAGTTCTTATGACTAGTTTTTCTTCGATGGTCTCTTTAGTTCTCAATGTCCCTTGAGCCCGTTTTTCTCTCCAGTGAGAGGGGTTTCTGACACTTAGGCACTTTGGGTGGTGAGGACTGAGAGTAAACCATATCACCAAATTTGGAGCGATGTTGGACATCAAGGTCATAAATACCAGCAGAATTCAACTTCATTGAGCCACAGCTTTTACCCAAGGAGAAGACCCTCTTGGTAAGTCTGTTGTCCATACGTAGAAGGTACCTGTAGTACTTCAACCACCTATGTCACATGCTAGTATTGGCCGTTTACAACCGTCGATACAGTTTTGAGGTTACTTACAGTCGGTAGGTTCCATCTGGGAGCAATCTGGGCCCATGAATTTTCCTCATACGTCTTTCGACCTTCTCCAGATCATCCATGGTGCCTTTCCTGTTCATCAGGAGCGTCTCTGCGGCATAGGAAAACTGTGGCTTAACAACAGTTTTGCAATGACAGATCTTGAAATGCACTTGTTGTTGTAACGGTTGCGAGGCTGTGATGATTCTGTTACGGTCTGGGCATTGTAAATCGTCCTCCGTTCGTCAGCCCATGATATCTTGCTCCTGCTCCCAGAGAAATGATGGTTGTTGATTAAAATTCTGAACGGGAGTTGATCAAGTATAATTACCTCTGTAATGCCATTTTCTTGAAGGTCTTGTTTTTATTTCACTAAGCCGGTTTTTCCCGACTTTCATTGAGAGAGCGAGGTTGAATTCTTTTGCTGAGCCTGCCATTGTTCATTCTGAGAATGTGGCCGCAGAAGTTCAATTGCCTTTTCCTGAAGGTGTCACTGATCTATCCAGCGAGCTGATAAAGTTCATCAGACTTCCGTTTCATCCAGATTCCTTCTAAGCAGACTGGACCAAGAATTTCCCTGATTTTTGATGTGTAACATCTTTCCACTCGGTACCTGGATATTTTTGTGGCACTCGGTAGCTGGACATTTTTGTGGGAGTGATTTTGGAAAAGAGACGGAAGTGGATGGGACGGAAGTGCATGGGACGGAAACATTGAGCACGCGCGGTGGCGGAGATCGGTACAACGACGTACCCTAAGCCATGTGACTATGTGGAATGTAAATCGCATACGGTTTACCTCAAGGTTTGGAGGCCCCATCAAATAAATTCCTACAATAAATCATCTTCAAGTTGTCGTTCTTTGGTGTGAAATTATTCATTATATCATATTTGCTGAAAACAATTACGATTTATTAAATCTTCATACTTTTGCTGTATTCTTATTTAATGTAAGCTATATCGCATCAACCAACACTCCAAACAACGTAGGAATTCAGTATATTAACACCGACTACTAACAATAATTGAAACTTCGTTGGTCTAAACGTATCACTGGGAGAAATGCATTTAATATACCTACTGCACACCTAATTTTTAATCGCGCCTATACTTGGCAGTGCGCTATATCGGCAATAAGATGCCATTTTCAATAACACCGCTGGCATGGGTTCACTAACTGGCCGGTATAAAGCGCAGCTCGCATCAAGTAGGTAGTGGATTGCTCCCGCATACAGTTGCAGGTATATGTCACTACTGCAGATGCATTGGAGAATCCTTTCATGTTTTCTGGCACAAGGTAGCACTGTGAGTTCATTCTTTAAAAAATGCGAGCATGTAATATGGAAATATTCGAATAACATGTCAGATGTTACACATCATATGCGACTACTGTAAGGCTCGTATTTATTATTATTATCCCTACTATTATTATTATAAAGCACACAGAATTGTTTCCTTTTTTGTTTGTGCAGTAGTCGATCATCAAATTTGTTCGATTAGTGCACTTTACAGCGTGGTAATTCACACACATAACTATCATCAGTTTTGCAGAAGAACTTTCATTTGCAGATCTTGTAGTGGTACCGCCAAAGAGTTGACCAAGTGTCGAAGATTCGTATTCGTCCATGTCCTGCTCACCATTGGTTCGGTGGAGTAGAATTCCAACCGTATGTCATTCCATTTTGCCATTCATTTTGACAATAGTTTCCACCAATCATCAGTACAAGTCAGAGTGAGCTAGAATCTCAAGCCTTCGATTACGGAAGACTAAGAATAATTTATTGACATGGCGTAAAACCATTCTATTTTAGTCGTTATGAATACATTTGACAATGGTGACTCTTTTATTCATTCATTCACTTTATTTGCAAATGGGGGTAATTCTCCGGTAGCAAATTGTACATCATCATCATCAGCTTCTAAAGGCTAAAAGCCTTGTCGTTGCAGCCATTTCTTACGGTCTTCAGCAGTTCTCTGCATATTGACATACGATTCACATTCCATTTCCTTGACAATGTTCTTGAGATACGATTGTCTTGGTCGTCCCCTTGGTTTCTTCCCCAAAATTTTCCTTCAAACATGACCTGGAGGAGAGTGTCATGTCTGAGTACGTGTCCCATGAATTTTGATTTCCAGTTCTTGATGGTGTTCAACAGGCATCGATTCTCCTGAATTTGGTTCAGAACAAACTCATTTCTCTTTCTTTCCACCCAGCTTGTTCGGGTCATTCGTCTCCAAAACCACATTTCAGCTGCCTCAAGTTTTGATTCTTCTCTTTTCCCCAGTGTCCATGTTTCACAATCATAGGTCAACACACTCCAAACAAAGGTCTTGAGAAATGACTTCCTTATCTTCAAGTTGAGGTGCTCATTGAGCAGCAAATTCTTCTTATTTTGAAAGGCTTTCTTCGCCAACACTATTCTTTTCTTAATTTCTGAGATGCATCTGATGTCATAATTAATCACACTTCCCAAATAGCAAAATTCCGTTACTTGTTCAATGGCGCTATCATTTAACATTATATTAGCTAAAATTGGCTGTTTCTTTTTATCAACCACCATTAATTTTGTCTTTCGAGAATGAAATCTTAGCCCGAATTTTCCTAAGGATTTCTGAAAAATGTTTAACATTCTATTCATTTCACATGCAGAGTTTGCTAAAAGTGCAATATCATCTGCAAAGCGAATGCTATGAACCTGTACTCCATTAAATTTTAATCCTTTTGTTTTCTCTTTTAATGCATTTACTGCAGCTTCTATATAGATATTAAAGAGATATGGTGATAGAGGACAACCCTGCCTTACACCTCTTCTCATTTTTGCTTCTCTTTTATTGCCATTAGCTGTTATTTCGGTAGTTTGATTTTTATATAAGTTCAGAATAAGGCGCCTGTCTTTCCAGTCAATCCCGACTTTGTCCAATGTAAGAAATAAGATTTTCCAATTAACATTATCAAATGCCTTTTCTATATCAGTGAATACTATATAGGTTTTTCGATTAACTTCCAGTCTTCTTTCTAAAATCTGACGTAATACTAGGATAGCCTCCCTAGTCCCTTTCCTTGTTCTAAATCCATACTGATCACTATCCAGATGTTGTTCAATTTTCTTGCTTAGTCTTTCTTTGATGATTATCAATAAAATCTTTGATGCATGTGAAAGAATGGCTAAAGTTCTATAATTAGAACATTCACAAGCATTTCCTTTCTTGGGTAGTGTGGTTGTTCGACTTTTAATAAAATCAGGAGGTACAATTCCGTCCTCATAGCATTTAGTAATGATTTGAAAAAGGCATTCCTTAATGCTTACATCACAACATTTTAAGAGCTCTGCAGGAATGTTATCTACACCAGTTGCTTTATTTCCTTTCAGTTTAGTGAGTGCTGCATAAAACTCTGCTTTAGTTATAGTTGGACCTTTATCATCTTCTTCAATTAGTTCTTCATCTTCTATATAACTACTATTGTCAGTAATATCTGGTCCATCATACAAATCTTCAAGGTATTCGTTCCATCGCTCACATACCTTATCATTTTCAAACAATGGCTTCCCTTTGGAATCCTTAACTACGTTGCTTGTAATGCGTTGCTGATAGCTCAAAGATTTCACTTTAAAATAAGCTTCGTCATGTTTCCCATTCTTCAGGTCATCCTCAATATCCATGCATACCTGCTTCATCCAATTTTCTTTCTCCTTGCGACATTTCGTTGTTATTTGATTCTTTAGAGACTTATACGCTTGAGTGTCTATATTTCTAAATTTGTTCCTTTCTTCAATAAGCTCCAGGATTTCCTGGGTCATCCATTTCTTCTTCGGTTCCAATTTTCTTTTGCCTAGTACTTCCGTTGCGGCTGTTTCTAAGCCGTTTCTTATATCATCCCATCCTAAAGTCTCATCCTTAACCAATTTGCTAACATGTTTAAATTTTTGAACTACATTAGGATCCTGAAGCTTATTTAAACACCATCTCTTTCGTCTAAATGTTTTATTCCTCTTGAACCTTATATCACATTTAGCTGCAACTAGGATATGATCACTATCAATTTCCGCCCCAGGGTAACAATGGCTGGCTTTCACTTGGTTCCTATATCTTTGTTTAACTATGATGTAGTCAATTTGCAACCTTCTTCGATCTCCAGGTGCTATCCAGGTGTAACGTCTTCTCTTGGGAACTTCGTAACAGGTATTAGTTATTACCATCTCATGTTGCTCACAGAATTCCAGTAATCTTTCTTCTCTCACATTGACATCACCCATGCCAAACTTACCAGCATATTTAACATTATTATGAGAGCCTAAGGAAGCATTAAAATCACCCATTAAAATAATGTTTGAATTCTCCTTTACTATGTCAAACAATGCTTCTCTTTGATCATACATTCCTTCAATTTCTTCATCAACAGCATTTGAAGTGGGGAAATATGTTTGTATTATCACCAAATCAACTGGAATTGCTTTTACTTGTATCATTAGAATTCGGTCACTAATGTGATAAGTGTTGACTACGTTTTGAGTCCATTTTCCTCTTAACACAATCGCTACACCACTATTTCCGGCTTTGGTATTGCCTGCGTGGATTATCCTGAAGTCATCAGAAATGAAGTCTCCATTTCCTGCCCATCTAGTTTCACACATTCCAAGGACATCTAGATTCATCTTAATCATAGAGTTTTTACCTCCTCAAGCCGTCCAGGTTGTAGAAGAGTTCTTACGTTCCATGTACCAACAGTGAATTTGCAATTGTCATTGCGAGGGTTTCGTTGAATGACGACCGAAGAGGCCTCGCTACTGTTTCTTCTCTTGCCGGATCTTGGTTTCCGATTCCCATGATCAGTAGAATCACAATCAATAGAGAAACACATCATGGCTGCTATACTTGGGATATCCTAGGATCTTTAATGGAGTGGTTTCCCGTTGCCTTCTCCATTCTATGCCGTTGGCCACCTAGTAGCTCTTCCGCCTTTAGGAGCAGTTTCCCCCTCCAAGGACAAGAGAGTGCCCTTCTTCTACCCGCTCATCCGCCCTCCGAAGAAACCGTTGGCACTTGATAAAAGTGGTCGCCTTATCCCGAGCGATGTTCGGTGCCTGATATATGTCCAATATACGGACATATACCTTTTGCTCTATTAACCCGAGCACTGGGTTGCCTCCTCCACCATCTGCACTGTACCAAAGGACTCCTTCTCCACCGCAGGTGCTGTTGAGGTCTTCACTCATATCCCAGAGCAGGGCCCTCCATATTTATAGCCCCTGGAGAGAGGGTGTCTCAGTATTCTAAAGCCCCCAAGAATTGGGCTACCTGTTGGTCCGCGGGTTCTATTGGAGGGTATTCGAACCAACCCTACCTATCCGCCACCTGGGGACGCGCCCTCTAGGGTTTGCAGGTTCACCCGAGGGCAAATTGTACAAAAACAGAAAATTAACAACAACAATGTCAAACACACTCAAAGTCTCGATTTGGGAACAATAGTAATTACATCGTTGTATTTACACAAAATTTCATTCTTCTCTCAAACACGTCAGTATGTTTGGGGAAAGGCTCTAAGACTGTGGCAGGTAATGAGTTCCAATTATCAATACCACGGTTAATGAAAGAATATTTCCCACAATTTGTACGCTGCGGTCGGCCCTTGTTCTGCCCTGCTCAGGTAGGTGGGCTTTCCCAGACGTTTACTTAGTTCTCTCCATGCTGGTCGATTAGTGTAAGTGTTAAGCATAGCGTATCGTCTGGATTTCGTCTTTGTATCTTCCAGAGATAGAAGATGCAGTGAGGAAGATGAAAGGAGGGAAGGCACCGGGTGTGGATGAGTTGAGTGTAGAGATGGTGAGAGCAGCAGGAGAGGTGGGGATACAATGGTTAAACCAAGTGATGAAGACAGCATGGAAAGAAAGGAAGACCCCAGAGGGCTGGAAAAAGGGAATAATTGTCCCGATCTTCAAGAAAGTTAGTAGAACAGAATGCAGAACCTATCGGGGAATAACACTGATGAGTCATTGTGCAAAGTGGTTTGAGAAAGGTTTGGCAAGGAGAATTAGAACAAGGATAGGAGGAGGTATGAGGGAAGAACAACATGGCTTCAGAGCAGGAAGGTCCTCAGTGGATTTGATTTTTGCTGTAAGGCAGTTACAAGAACAGCACTATGAGTATGGAACAGATCTACTGATGGCCTTCCTGGACATTGAGAAAGCATATGACAGTGTATGCAGAAACAAAGTATGGAAGACCCTGGAGGATAGAGGAGTAGAGAAATGGACTATAAAGAGGATAAAGGAGATGTACAAGGGAAGTGTGAGCTGTGTGAAAGTGGGAGGAGAGAGATCAGACTGGTTGGAACAGAGAAACGGCCTAAAACAAGGAAGTGCACTGTCACCTTTACTTTTCATTGTGGTGATGGATGACATAATGACCCGAGTGGCACAAGTAATTGGGGAAGGAAATATGAAAGCAATGGTGTTTGCAGATGATTTGATGATTTGGCGAAACAAGGAGGAGGAGGTACAGGAACAGTTGGACGTGTGGGAAGGAATAATACAAGGATATGGGATGAAATTTAACATAAATAAGAGTGAGATGGTGATCACAACAAGGAAGAAGGAAAGAACCACAACGGGAATAACAATTGGTGGGAAACAGTTGAAGAAAGGGGAGAGTTTCAAATATCTGGGAAGCCTGATACAAGATAATGGAAGAAACGATACAGAAATAAATGAGCGGAGGAGACAGGCAGAAGCATTCCGAAGGAGTCTGAGAAGCATGTTATGCAGCAAGGATGTCCCTCAGAACAGCAAAAAGATCATATATCGGACGTACTATGTCCCTATCCTGACGTATGCCTCGGAGACCTGGGTTATGAAAGGAAGGGAGAAGAGCAAAATACAGGCCAGTGATATGAGGTTCTTGAGAAGCAGTGTTGGAGCTACACAGATGGACAGAATAATAAATGAGAGGACCAGAGAATTAATGAAGGAGGAACCATTACAGGATGGTATAGAGAAATCTAGACTTAGATGGTATGGACATGTAAAACGAATGGAGGAGAAGAGGATACCCAGGAGGATACAGGAGACGAAGTGGGAAGGAAAGAGACCGAGAGGAAGACCGAGAGACAGGTGGCTGAAGGGGGTGTAAGAAAGCGTGAAGAAGAGAGGAGAAGACTGGACAAGGGAGGAGGCTGAGAGATGGTGGGAAGACAGAAGGCGTTGGAGAGGCTTGTGTTCCAAACACACCCGGCCAGTGGCTGGAAACTGTGCAAGATGATGATGATGAATTTTCCAGAGATTCCCACCCTAGTTTTTCTATCATTTGAGTTACACTACTTATAGGACTGAAATCGTTGAGCTTTTCAGTCGGTCAACACGAGATAGGGCGGGCAGTTACAATTAACTCCGTAGTGCCTGAAATAAAATACTTAATAAACACATCTCAGACACATGGGGGGCTTAATTGGATCATGATTCGTTGTCCCTCCTCCCCTTTTGTGTGAGAAATCTTTAATTTTGTATGGATAGAAATGAACCATGTATTTTATTTCAGGCACTAATAAAATTATTGTAAGTCGTCCCGGAGTTCCAAGTTCGATTACCAGCTCTGCCAATAGTCCTAAATATGTGTATTTTTGGCCTAAGGGCTGCAACGGGGTACACTCAGCCTTGCATTCGATTCCCACCTCAGCCATCTTGGGATTGGTTTTCCGAGGTTTACCACTTCTACTCCAGGCAAATGCCGGGATGGTTCCTAACATAACGCCAGCCACCTCCTTCCCAATCCTCACCTGTCTTACAAATAGCAATATAGTCATCAGAATAACACAGGTTTTCAGCCAAAATTACACACATCCAAGTGATGACCACGATATTCAAATTCTTTGTAAGTGTTACCAAAGTAATCTGAAGCCCCGCTCTTGGATGTGTGTAATTTTGACTGAAGAAATAAGGACAACCATCGCAGAACACTTCTAGAATAGCTGAGGTATGTTTCGGACCGGTTCTGATTTACAAGGCTCAGTGTGCCACGTTAGAGCATAGCTGGGAATCGAACCATAGGCCTTTGTGCACCCCTGGACCACTTTGGAACTCGCTCACAAGAGTTATTTATTTACCATCACGAGCGTCCCATCTGCTCTGATGAACTTAAAGTATTAGGTCAAGCAGGGTGATTACAGTACACCCACATTCCATGCATGCCAGATAAGTTGCCTATCTCTGCGGCGTTTGACGTTTGGAAACTGAGACCATAGCCTATCTAATTGAACATTCCGACCATAATGTTTCCCTTCTACAACTCTAGCCTGTCTCCAACTTCCAACGTACTGTACTCGTAAATATTATTATGTAATCCATGTATACAGGTTGTATCAAAAAATACGGTACCTTCGTTTCAGGCCGTGTAATAAGGGTGCATATGTCTAAATCAAAAACCAGGAAGTTCATCACAGCGTTATAACAATAATAATAATAATAATAATAATAATAAATATGCTCCTGAATGTGTAGTGGAAAATGACAGCGTTACGTTGTACTGGGATCGCACTGTATTGACAGACCAGTCAGCTGTGCACAACAGACCTGATTTGGTTCTTGTTGTCAAATGCATGAATCACACCACCTTCATAGATGTGGCAATCCCAAACAGTAGCAACATGCTAACAAAGCATGTTGAAAAGCTGTCAAAGTACAAAGAGCTTTCAGAACTGATAAGGAAGCAATGACACATGGCACAAGTCAGGACAATTCCTATTATCATCTCCAGCACTGGGGGATTCCCAACAACTTAAAGGAATCGCTCTTAGAGTTGAAATTAGACCCAGGCATTTTCAAACTGATGCAGAAAACAGTCATACTTTCTACGTGTTACGTAGTAAGGCAGTTCGTGGGCAATCAGGCCTGAAGGAGTGAGGGAAATATGAAACTACTATTCAATGCAATCACCAAGAATTTGCTCCTTATGATATGTACGGGATCTGGAATTGTGAATGTTTTCTTTCCAGCAAATATGCTGAGAATGTGTAAGCGCATGCGCAAAATTATTTATTTATTTAATCGTATGGTAATTTATACAATATGCAATTATACATAACAAGGTAATATTCAAACTTTGAAATCCGTCCTTCTCAACCATTCGGTTAAATCGGGTGTGTGAGCAAACAAATCGTCAGGAATGCCAGGGTACGAATAAAGAGGACAGCGTTGGACCAGGTGTTCGATCGTCTGTTCTTCCAGGTTACACTCACACATTGGTGAGCTGATCCGGCCCCACTTGTACCTGAAATAATTGCTGCATCCATGTCCAGTCCTCAGCCTGTTGATGCGGCACCAGAAGTTCCTCGGTAAGTCAAAGCCGTATGGTTTCTTTTGTGGGATCAAGATGGTGGGCACTGGTTCCCAATGTTTTAGTTGACCACTCATGCTTCCAGCTTTCATTTAGGTCAAATCCAGCAGCAATGAGTTTCCCCGCAGTGACACTTACTGGTCTTCTAGATTGCAGTCGTTGCTGTGATGGATGGCAGAATTCTTGATGCAATGGCAAAGAGGGTGATGCACAGATTTTCTTAGCTTCCCTTAGTATAGCTTGCTTCCTCCTTACGTGTGGTGGAGGGATGTGACTCAGCATGGGTAACCAGTGACATAGAGTTGATTTGGTGGAACCAATAATGCAACGCATTGTATCATTCAATTTTGTGTCTACCTTCTTCACATGTACGCTTTCCAACCAGACGGGTGCACAGTACTCAGCAGCCGAGTAGACAAGACTGATGGCAGATAAGCGTAAACAGTCAGCAGAAGCTCCCCAGGATGTACCATTGAGCTTATGCAATATGTTGTTTCTTGCGGCGACTTTGTGGGAAAGCTTAGTGATGTGTTCTTTGTAGCTCAGGGATCTATCTAAAGTGACTCCAAGATATTTTGGAAAAGGATTGTACCTCAGATTTCGTTCGTTGAACAAAACTCTTGGATTGTAGTTTGCAGCACGATTCGATAGATGGAAACAGGAGACTTCAGTTTTTGAAGTACTGGGGATCAATCTCCAGGTCTTAAAGAAAGTTTACATCTTCTTCAGATCCTCTGTAAGGTTTTGTTCACCATCTTCAAAGTTATTACTCTGTGCTACAATAGCGATGTCATCTCTATTTATATAAAAATGAAAAATTGTCTGTTTTTTCTGAATTTCTACGAAAATTTGCGTTATTTACGCGTTTCAGACTGTTTTATGACGGATGCGCGCGAAAATAATTTTTTGTCTGTCTGTCTGTTTGTCTGTCTGTGGACAAATTTGTTGTTCCCTTATAACTTGAGAACGGCTGGGTGGATCAACGTAAAATTTGGTACAGATATCCTTCAGAGGCACGACACTAATCATTGATGTAACTCTTCTCTGTACCTCTCATAAAAGGGGGCCTACCCCATAAAATACTTGCTGAAATAGGCGTGGAAGGGCGAGTCAAAGCTCATTTTCAGCCCCTCAATGTGAGAAACAAGACTCGGGTCCCGAAAACCACATTTTAAGGCCCTAAAACTAACAATTTTTGAGATATTTCCAGAAAACTAATTCCATTTAATAAAATATCGAAATAATGAGGGCCGGTAACCATGGCAACGGAATCTCACAGGTCCATCTATTGCTGTAAGACGCAATACAATTACATTTATTACATCACTGATAAGATTGCAAACGGCTATAAGGTTATAACGGAAACTAATTAAGCTGTAAAATGCATCAATGTCATATAATGCACTTAAGGGGGTCAAGGGGTACTCTAGATTTTTTTCACGCGATTTACACGTGCGGGTGTGGTACGGAAGGTCTATTATATCCCTATCCCTATATTGTAATTTTTTTTTTAATCGTTTCGGTCGTCTATGGACCACGTTATTTCAACTGCCTTTTCCCTCGTTCTTTCACATTGGCCCAGTATTCGCGCATTCTTCTTCGGTGAGCTTCCCTTCGTTCTTCGGTCCACTTCTTGCCAGTTTTCAATATAGGTTTTGGCTGAAAACTCCGTATCTCCCCAAGTTTCTTCTTCAAAGAGTCACGTTCCAAGATGTCCTCATGTGATATCCCCAGTTCTTGTAGGTCTTTTTCCACCTCTGTAAACCAGATCCCTTTGGTTTTCTTTCCCACAAAGTAGGCACAGATTCGATTGGACAATCTTCCGGAGTTCATTCGTGTTAAATGGCCATAAAAGGAGAGTCTTCTTTTGCGAATGGTGTCCGTTATTTTCTCCACATGTAGATAGAGTTCATCGTTGTGTCGTCTTCTATACTCTCCTCGTTCCTTGACCGGGCCCAAGATCTTTCTCAGAATCTTCCTCTCTTTGGCTTTGAGTTGTTCTGCCAGGCCTTTCTTATTCATCGCCAGGCATTCTGATGCATATAACGCCTCCAGGCGTATAACGGTAACGAAGTGCCTCAGTTTGGCCTTGAAGGACATTGATCGTGATTTGTAAATGTCTTTGGTTAAATGGTAAGCCATTTCCATTTTGTTAATCCGTGCCACGAAGGATTCCTTTTCACGAATGTTGGGCTCAATCCATTCACCCAGGTATTTGAATTTCTCTACCTGATGTATTTGTCCTCCATTCACCGTAAGTTCTCTGGGTTCCGACTTGATGTTCGTTATAAACTGCGTTTTCTCAAACGAAATCTGAAGACCTGCCTTTGCTGCTTGCACCTGTAATTGATTGATTTGTTGTGTGGCTGTGTCAAGAGAATTAGAGAAAATTGCAACATCATCTGCGAAAGCTAAACAGTCGATTGTCAGGTTTTTGTTCTTACAACCTAGTCTGACCCCATTCTCTATACCATCCTTACACAATTCTTTACGCCATTCTCGAATAACTTTCTCAAGAACACAGTTGAATAAAAGAGGCGAGAGCCCATCTCCCTGTCTCACCCCTGTCCGTATTGCGAAGGATTCAGAAATCTCTCCCCTGAATTTCACTTTGGAAGCCGTATCCAATAGGGATTGGTGAATGATTGCTCTTGTCTTATTATCTAAACCAAATTCTCTTAAAACCTGGATCAGGGTACTTCGATCCAGCGAGTCGTAAGCCTTCTTGAAATCAACAAAAGTCACAATATTGTTATATTATTATTATCATTATTATTATTATACTACGGCCTACAACGACGAGACAAAGCTTATTTTCAGCCCCTTGGTGTCAGAAACAAAACTCGGTGCCCCTAAATAGCCGTAAGGGTCCCCGAAAGCTACATTTTAAGGCTCTAAAACCAACAGTTTCTGAGATATTCCCAGAAAACTAATTTCATTTAATAAACTGATGAAGGAATGCAGGCCAGTAACCATGACAACAGTATCTCAAAAGGTGACATCCAACTTTCCATCTATATTTGCAAGAAGTAAAGCCACTCCATTTATTAAATTTCTGTGAATGTTTGCAAATGGCTATAAGGTTATTACGGAATCAACTAAAACTGTAAAATTCATCAATACGCTTAAGGGGTTCAAGGGATACCCTACATTGTTTTACACGACTTAAATGTGCGTTATGTCGTACAGAAGGTCTATTATATCTCCAAACAGAAACATTATTTTCAAAAATTCATGAATTGAAATAGTTCTTTTTTTTTTCTTTTAGGAATTTGGGCCATTGGAGGCTAAAACCCTGAATTTTCATGCACCACAAGCCTTTATAATTTATTAAAGGGTTCTTCCTCTGTATGGGGACTTAACACAACAGTGAAGGTCAGTTTTATTTGACGTGTATTGCGTTTCGTCTACGAGGTTCTCAATTTTATTTTCACATCAGGAAGTACAAGTTAGGTAAATTTAGTTTCAGAGCATATTTTAACTAATCATTTCTCTTTGCCGACAAACTGGTTCCATTACAACAGTAGCTCAATTAATTACGTCTGGTTATTAATACCGAAGACCGTTCGAAGAATGGGTACTTCTGCTAGTCAGCATATATGAACTTAGTTTTAGTTGATGTTGTGACTGGTAAATCATGCATGTACAAATTAAAGAGCAATGAGGCTAAAACAGATCCCTGTGGTAGACCATTATTTAGTTTTCGTTTGTGGCTTTTAGTGCTGCCTAGAAAAACTTCGAATTGTCTTTCACTAAGCATACTAGATATTAGATCCACGATTTCTCGACTTGGTACAACTTGCAATAGTTTGTAGATAAGTCCTTGTCGCCAAACAGTGTCATATGCTCCAGTAAAGTCGATGAAAACAGCTGTTGATTTCAGTTGTCTTTGAAAACCTTCTTCGATATGTGTAGTTAGAGCAAGAACTTGATCGGTGCAGCTGCGTCCATGTCTGAATCCAGCATGTTCAGGAGGCGTAACAGTATCAATGAAAGGTGCTATTCTGGTTAGGAGGATTCGTTCAAGAAGCTTGAATATGCAACTGAGCAGTGCTATTGCTCGATAACTTTCGGGGCTATCTTTGGGTTTCCCAGGTTTGAGAATGGCTATAACTTTTGATCATTTGAAATGACTGGGCATTCTGTTCTCTTGGAGAATGTAAGTGAAGAGAGAAGTAAGCCAGCATATACAGTACAGGCCCATGTTTATAATAAATTCATTATAGATGGTATCCGGACCAGCAGCCTTGCCGATTTTCAGTTGTTTAATTGCATTCTACTTCCGCTGTGGAGAAGGGCCTGGAGAGCGGCTCGCTTTTCGGGGCACTGTGCTTGAGTTTAGAGAGGTAACATTTGACAATTCTGGTGACATACAATATGCGCAAAATAAACGATAATAATAGTACTAACTCTAATAATTAATATTTCTTTATGGTCACTCGACCCGAATAACCCTGGATATTTGATCATTTTCATAAAAATTCCTAAACGCAAATCAGTTGTGTCAGCGAAGTGAAAAAGGATTTAACGGAAAATAAAGTTACGAAATAAGAATTCTAGGCAGGCTTACATTTCGAATTAAGGTTAGAAAATTCTCGAGTTTTCAAGAAAAACACCAAAAGCACTCAATTGTTTGGACAAATGAAAGAAGGAAAGAACACAGGATGACAAAATACTGAAAAAACTAAATTCAAGAAAGGAGAAAAAATCACCAGGAAGTTCGCGTGGTCCATAGATGGCTGAAATAGAACAAACAATAATAATAATTATTATTATAATCATTACTTACTTTAAGGACATGTAAGTCAAATGGGTCTTGTTTATTGAACTGAATAGAGATCTACAAGAGGTGGGGATTACAATAACTGGCATTCAGGAGCGCTCCCAATCAAAGAGAAAACTTCAAGTTAGCAAAGGTTTCCAAGAAAAATCGAAGCTAAAAACGGGAACGATTTGTGCCCAGGAAAGAGAGGTAAACCACAAATAACGACTGAGAGCGTACTGAGCAAATATCAAAGCCCGAAGAATGAGTCAGATGGAATGAAGCGGTCCATACAAGACCGATACGAAATGAATGAATGAATGATTATTACTTTTTAGTTCCGTTTGGTCCGGCTCTGGACCACGTGGTTCTTATCTCCGGCAGTATTCCTTCATCCTGGCTCTGTGAATGTCCTTCCGCTCCTGAGTGCAATTCCCTGGACGCACTGCTTTTGCTGTTCGTGACTGGAGAGAGTCTGTTGTTCTTATCAAAGTTCTGTGTTTATTCCTGTCGTAGATGCTACTGGGATAAATATCCAATTGTTCTAGGTCTTTCCTGACTAGTTTCGTCCACTTTGCGTTAGTTGCCATCATAACTCGGAACCTATCATCTAAATCTGAACTACAAGAGATTAAGGAAGAAGTAAGGAGAAAGCTTAACATCCAGCACCCTCTGCCGTCTGATGAAGAAGGTATTCTCACAAACAATCATCTACCAGAGACTCCTGCTACTGGAACGACTAAAGCAACAACTTCTCTAGAAACTGTCAGATCAGTTGGAAACTGAACTAGAAAGCCATTTACAAAAATCTCTCACTGAATTCAGGTGACTTGACCGGTCATATTGGCATGGCATTCCAAAATTGCAACCCAATCGCAGGATAAAACAATATGTCTTAGCAATGAACGAACAAGTGCTACCTGTTTATGTTGATGAGCATAATAATATAGAAGACGTCCATTTACTGCCATACTGTTCTGCGGTAGCTGTCCTAAGAAGTTCATGCTTCAACACAGGCACACAACGACCAACAGGAAAAGAAGAAACCTCATGAATGATGCGACTATAAAGGCATATAAATGAACTTCGCAGTCAGACAGGCCAACTAACTGAGTTCAGAAGGAACTGGCGCAACTCATCGCGAAGACTACGGAACAAAATCTCCCGTATAATACATCTAATTATGCTTGATAAATTATCTGCCAACTGTCTGACTGAAATAACTGACATATATTTTCAAAACTAAAAGCGTTCTCAAATAGGCTCCGCAGATATAAGGAATGCAGAGAGTGAAGAAGACAGAATGCTGCATTCAAGAAAGATGAAAAGAAATTTTACAGGAAACCAACTACGCCAGATTTATCCTATGGAGATGGCACTCCAACCATTGACAACTTCACTGAGTTCTCCGTGGCTTTCTGAAGAACCAAAGAGGATCATTTCATCAGATTAGATGTCTGATACTTACATCACAACAAAAGATGTGACAGAAACCATAAAGGGGACATCCAACTGGAAGGCACCAGGACCAGATCAAATCCACAACTTCTGGCTGAGGAAGCTCACAACTCCTCACGCAAAATTAGCAGATTGCTTCAACACTCTACTGAAAGATCCAACTTCAATGCCTGCGTTTCTCACTCAAGACCCAACATGCTTAATCCCTAAAATGGTGATGCATACGACCCTTACAAATATTGACCTATTACCTGCCTCTCTCATAAGTTCAAATTGCTTACCTCAATTATAACTACTAAGATCAACAACCATCTACTCAGTCAAAACCCAATGGCGGAAGAACAGAAAGGATGCTATAAGAATGCCAAAGGATGCAAAGATCAAGTCATCATTGATGAGGTTGTAACTAGACAAGCCTCAAAGAACCGAATACATTTGATTATAGGATTCATATATTATAGGAAAGCGTTGACTCGTATTTCATCCAGATTCTCAAAATGTATAAAGTTGACCCAATGAGCATCAGTCTGCTTCAACATTCTATGGCTCAATGGTCTACAGCACTTCATGCCAGAAAAGGGTCCCAGACACTTAAATCCAGAGTGATCGACATCAAGAGGGGAATATTGCAAGGGGATACACTGAGCCCTCTTTGGTTCTGCATGTGCCTGAACCCACTAAGCTACTGGCTCAACTCGACAGGATATGGTTTAAAGTGAAGAGTCGGGACATTGAATGTACGATAAACCACCTCCTGTATATGGATGACTTTAAAGTGTATGCTAGATCAGAGACCCAATTTCAAAAGCTGCTGAACATAACGAGCAGTTTCTCAAAATCAATAATCATGAATTTTGGCCTGGATAAGTGTAAGGCGATACACTTACAAAGAGGGATATTAGGAAGCAGTAATGGAGTCAGCTTAAGTGATGATGTACTTGAATGCTTAACCGAAAAACAGAGTTACAAATACTTAGGCTTTATCCAACTGCGAGGAATCAGCCAAACTGAGATCAAAGAGGGGTTGAAAATAAAGTTCAAGAATCAGTTGAACACTGTGATCATCATTCTGCTTCAAGGACAGACCTTGTTGAACACAAGAAGTAAAATTAAAGCCATTAACTCACGAGCCATCCCTACTCTAACCTATTCATTTGTAGTGGTGAAATGGTCTGCAACAGACCTCGAAGGACTTGAGAGAACAGTGTATGTGCAGATGACCAAACACAGACTTCATCATTCAGAGTCTGCTATCCAACGCATGACTCTGCCACCAAGCGAAGGAGGACTAGGAATTGTCAGTTTGATCCGTCTGTGCCACAAGGAAACCTTGAACTTATGGAAGTACTCCCTGCGAAGATCAGAACAGAATGCTGCCATTTGTAAGGATGACAGTGACTGCGCACTCCATTTGAACCGGACGACTCTCAGCTTACCTGAAAAGCAACTCCTCGGTCAAGTCGAGGATTGGAAAGGAAAAGAGCTGCACGGTGCTCATGCACTCCAGCTCGGCCTACCGTCTACAGATAAGTGTGCGTCAAACAGATGGCTCCAACAAGGCCAATTATTCGTCGAGACCACTGGTTTTAAGTTGGCTGTACAAGACAGAGTCGTTCCTATAAGGAATCACAGGAGGTTCATCTTAAAACAGACAGAAGTTGAGGATAAGTGTCATAAATGTGTCAGCAGGGTGAAACCTTGGATCACATTATCGGTGGATGTTCAGCCTTGGCAAATATGGACTACAATGAGCGCCACAGCACATGGAGATGGCTAACACTACAGGACTAGATGATTCCTCGCTTCTATATTATAGGTATGAACCACAAGAAGTTTCGGACAATGGAACCCACATATTATACTGGGACATAGAAATCCGCACTGTTAAAACCATCAAAGCCAACCTACCTGATAGTCTCCTCCTTGATCGACATAACCAGTGATGGACGAAGCAAAGAGGATATAAAAAGTAGGTTAGCCCAGGCAAGGAAAGCATTTATACAGAAAAGGAATCTGTTGACATCGAATATAGATTAAGGTGTTAGAAAGTCATTTTTCAAGGTCTTTGTCTGGAGCGTGGCGCTCTATGGAAGTGAAACTTGGACTATTGGTGCAGCAGAAAAGAGAAGAATTGAAGCGTTTGAAATGTGGTGTTACAGGAGAATTGTGAAGATCAGATGGTTAGATAGGGTTACGGATGAAAAGGTATTAAGACCAGTGGGAGAGGAGAGATGTTTCTGGCGACTGCTAATGAAGAGAAGAGATAGGTTGGTAGGACACATATTAAGACACCCAGGAATAGCAAGCTTAGTCATGGAAGGAAGGGTGGAGGATAAGAACTGTAGGGGTAGGCCAAGGTTAGAATATGTTAAACAGATTGCCTCGGACGTAGGGTGTGGTAGCTATGTAGATATGAAACGATTAGCTCAGGACAGGGATGCATGGAGAACTGCATCAAACCAGTCAAGAGACTGAAGACACAAACAATAACGATCGACATACGAAAGAAGCTGTGATAATCGATATATCCCCACTACTCCACCACACCTTCAAACAGCCTATGCCTGAAAGGTCAACAAATACACCGAACTGGCCTTTGAAGTTAATCAAATGTGGTAGCTAAAGCAGGTGTACAACCGGTCGCTTCTTCCGTCTGCAACTGGAATTGTACCTTCAAGACTGGTGGACTAACTACAGGCTCACGAGCTGGGACACTTGACATACAGTGCGACGATTCTTAAATGAAGAATGGACTCTGAAACTGCTTGACATTAGGCTGAATTTTCAGTCATTGCACCATTGTACAGTAAAATGAGGAATTTATGAATCTGTATACTGTAACAATAATATCAATAATAATAATAATAATAATAATAATAATAATAATAATAATAATAATAACACTAGTAATAATAATGGCATCTACAAATCCAGTGTCAGCAGGAAAACAGAGAGCACAAATAAAAATATTAGATCCATATTATTCATATACAAAGGTCCAAGTGTATGAACTGAATCTAATGCGACATGGAGGATAATATTAAGCACTGTCCATTAATAAAACGTGAAAGCTCTATTCCTGTAGGAATCAGGATTAAGTGGACTTTTGAACGAGAGAGGTAAACACCAGGTGGAAGTGAGAGACTCGAGTTGAGTAATCACCTAGAGTGTGTGCTCTTACAAAACCACATGTCCAGCGACTTTAGAAAGTTAGCTTAACAGCTCATGTGAGGCAATAACCACAGTGTTTCCAACAAATGTTAACGCCCAAGCAAAATGTCACTAAAAGGTCTCTAAATGAAACCTCGCAAATTATATAACGTAAATAAATGGGAAAATATGTAATAATCCTGGGCAGAACGTTTCTTGGGATTTAATACTTCATGGAAACCCTTTCAGGTTCTCGAGTATTATTTCAGAATTAATATTCAAGTTCCTATCAATGATACCTCAAACCAGTACTACTGTAATATCCTTGGCAGAGCCGTAAATCGAACCTGGGCCTACTGGAAAATGGCAAATTATAAAATATTTATTGCAGCTAATAGCCAAAGGAATGATACAGACAAAATGAAACATACATAGGAATAAACTATTCATTACAACAGAAGGACGTCAGAGATTCAAGTCTATATTGTACCCATGTGAGTAATCTCCATGGAAAACATGCTTCTGCCTCCAGCAAGCTTCAGTTCTCAGGCGTGTACCGTCCTCCCACTGAGCAGTTGCATATTTTTGATCTGAGACTAAAAGGTATCAACTCTACAATGATAAAGCACAACACTATTCTAAAGACTTTAATTCAGCACTAAATCATGGCTTCAAACACATAAAAACACAATCCCAACAAACATAATACAAAAACAAAGCAAAATTACTCCCACAATCCACTAATATTATTCACACGTTATCCTATTAAATCCATATGATTATTCAATCATTTACCCTGAGATTGACTTCACACTTCACTCTCAAGTGTGCTGATGCACATGTAACTTCCACAAAAACTGTACTTATTATCTTATGTCACCTGGTGTGACTTCTTTAATTTCACAAGATTAATTATTTCTCACAACACATCTTACTTTACATTATGTGTATCTTTGTGTTTTGTTTCTCTCTTCCCACCAAAATGCTTTATCATGCATTAGCCAATTCATGGGTTGCACATCAAATCTACTTGCAACTCCACAATTACATGTAAATATACCCCTACCGTTCCTTTTCTATAGTTCCACTGCATGCCGTTGTGATTTTAATTTCAAACTTCCGTTACCGCTGTGTCGGATGGTATATTAGGCTACCCTTGCGAGGGCATAGCCTCTGGCATCTAGTGCCAAGCTGCATAACTAAGTGTCAGAGTCAGTATAAAATGCAACTTCCAACAATTCGTAAGTTTGCTAAATATTAAATCATCAGGGTGATCTTTAATTATCAATGTGTTTCAAACCACACAAATTCATTATACAATATAACAATGACTCTTTCATTACAAACAGTGTCTCAAAGTCTGTTCCTTTTAAAATGACAACCTTCAAGGGTCGTATAACGTCTCCCCCTGGGTTCTTGCTGCATAATGGGCTGTGGCGGCCGGTAACGAAACCCTCGTTCCGTCCTCCATTAGCTCCGTCTCGCTTTCCATTCTCTCTTTATCTCCAAGCAGTAACTTGTAACTTTAAATACAATAGTGTAGTCACAATGACCCACATGTCCCATATGATTTAAACTGAATGGTATGCAATTTAGGTTCTGGGCGAGTTCAAACATTTATTCCTAACCTTAGGATATTAATAACTGGCCTCAATAGGTCCATTTCATTATATGAAGGCACGAGATTCATCAAACACTGGTCGAACTGGCTAGCCGGTATCTTTAACTGCTACGGTCAGGCCCAAGCTGCCGCAAATTTAGATTCGCTTCCCAGGAGCTGAATCATTCAATAACAAGTTCTCGGTCGATCAGGTATGAATGCAGAGGTTTCCATTGTTATCCTCTCACATACCACAGGATTCGAACCCGGAACATTCCATATCCATCCTCAGAGTTAGGGTACAACACTAAATACACTCTGGCACATAATAAATATCTCTATACGCCCTAGGCTATACGAGATTTCACACGTCGAACAGATTACCTGGCTTCCATGACCCCATGCTATGATCTCGTCCTTTGATTAGTAAGAGAAATCTATCAATTACTCTACAAGCTTATTCACAAGCTGCAAATTCAATTCACTATTAAACTCTTCCATTTCCTAGATTCTTGCATAATTTTATTCCCAATAACACAATATACTCTGATATTAAACTGCTTTTCTCAGCCCTTAACGTCTAATCTTACTGCTTGGATAGAGAAATATTCCAATTAGTATAAATATTTCTTGCTTACAACATTTTTTCCTGATGTATTCGTTTATTCCTTTTAATATTATTATTATTATTATTATTATTATTATTATTATTATTATTATTATTATTACTGACATGAATTACCATAACCCGACACAACGTAACCATTTTAATAATCGAACATCCGTGTTCGTTACGTTAAGTTTTTATATAACTGATTTGCCATTTTATAATAGTGGTAACGATTGATCCACTCAATGATGTACAAAACATCTCAACTTTACTAAAATCAACACAACAATAAAATAATTTGAGGTTCTACCTCCTAATACTGACTCTTACTGGCATATTTTATAGTTTTGAAATCACACGCCACACATTGTACATTGTAACTGCTATAAAATCAAGGTTTTTGGGTACTCACATTGGCTATCCAGGTGGCTCCAACCACTCATTCCTTCCAGTAACGCCTGCCATTTGCATAATTAGCGAGGCATTCTCATACTGATAACACACATTTTATATAACCTTTGCCTCACAAAACACACGGCACTTTTCCTTTCCATATTGAAGCTATCGCTTCCTAATACACATAACACTTTATAGCACTTGTTACTATATTAATTTTAAAGATATTTCACAGATCAACACTACACTCACACGTCACTATTTACACTTCTTACTGGTAGAATTTCCCTGGCAAGATATCAGAACTGCAGGCGTTGACGGATTCTTCCTCGCTACCCGCATCCTGATTGAAAGTCTCAATCATCTGCCTATGGATTCCTATCGATTCACCCAACTGTCTATCAATTATCCTTCGATAAACTTCCTGATTTGGCATGAATATGCTTGCATATCGTCCTGAGCGTTAATTATATTGGTGTTCTATGAAATTTCATAGATCGCAAAATAAAGTTTATTTATGTGCAGTCCAGCAGCCTAAGATCTGTCTGCTCAATATTTTACATACTGCGCTTAACCATTGTACATTGTACTTGTACAGATTATTACTCTCAAATATTCTAGCTTGTCTATCACACGGTACTTTACCTACGTGCATAATAATAATCGCTCGTGATGCCGACTATACAAAAATGGCATGACTGTCCTTAACAAATGTGATTAAGAAATGTTTACTGCACGGCTATTCACTTAATAATTCATAAAGAAATATTAAAGTCTCTGTGCGCGTCCCTTTCCTGGACCAGAGCTGCATGATCTCTGCCCAGCGCTTGGTTCAACTGTATATTATTAATTGTTCTCAATTTGTGCATTGCACTGCACGGCGAAATATACTGATTAACACTAAAAATGTTCAAGTCTTTGTGCGCGCGTTCTTTTCCTGGACCCGAGCAGCATTCGCTCCGCGCTAGAGTCTGGTATAACTGTCCTCTCTGACCTGAGTCCACTCCCTTATATTCGTTTGAATAGAAATGCTCATATGGTTTCTTTTTCCTCGCTGGTCACCAATCTGTATCCATGCTCGAGGGTCGATCGGCCAATTAATTAATATTAATTGCCTTTTCCATGGCGTGGGGACGCTGCGTCCTCTAAAAACCCCCGACAGCATGGTTATAGCATTCCGCTAACTCCCAAAATACTGCGTCCTTGCGCATTCCATTAAATATGCCTCGATTTCACTGTTTAATGGCTTGATAATTAGCCTCCCGGCTAAACATTCACATGTGGGAAACCCTCATGTCACTGCGTTGCTCCAATCACGAGTAATAATTAATTTTCACTGGTATCTTCCCACTCCACTAGAGTTTCTTTTCTGAAACGGGGAAGAACTTGGCCATTATTTAACCCCCTGACCTGCTCCAGACGACTTAAGTAGGTCATCAAGAGTGACAAGGCTCCAAGAATCTCCTGCCACTTTTCTGGAGTCATTTGCAAAATGTCAAACGCTCCAACTTCTATGCTCACGTCCAGAGTAGTATGCTTCATACAGCCCAATAATGCTGTATTCTACTAATATTCCCTGCATTATATTAATAAATAATGTCAGCATTAGTAGATATCACAACAGTGATTTAATATGTAATTCCTCTATGGGTTTTTACAACTAAAACTCCCTCAAAGGATCTCGTGTTCGTTCCTTGGTGGAACCTTAATTCTGAGCTCAACTATCTTTGAGATCCACGTTCGACACCAGTCAGCCTACCCCCGTTGGGTTCAATATGTACACTACATCGCATGATATCTTTCGCAACATTTGCCGCAACGTTCACATACACAGTCTGCGTCTGGCTGGTGAAACTTCTTTAACTTGCACAGCTTATGGTGAAAGCCATGTAGCCTATGGCAAAGCGTGTAAGAATATGTCTTAGTTCGTAGCCTCCCCGTTTCCAATCATCGCAGGTCATTGCGTCAGTGATGAAGAAATCCCACCATATTGATCCCGCTAAGCACTGGTTCATGTGATATTTTTCATTGCAATGCATTTTGATGCATCACCTTAGAACGTACCCTCTGACCAGCCATGCTGTTGCTACATGCTAACATTCTTTGGAGTTATAAATGGTTGATCTTTTGACTATGCAGAAAACTATTTTTTAATATAATCTGAGACTTAATTATGACACTTCTATTTTCTACGAAGCTCAAGTATTCTCATGTTGTAATTCTGTATCATTGAAACATTCTTCAGAATGTTTTTCTACTTTTGGTAAGGTATTAACATCGCAGATACGCGAACCGGAACCAACCAGTCGCTGCACGTCTAGTGTATTCACAAGTTCTCGCAGCGCAGGACAGAGCTCCTAGCACATGTGTTTGGTTTTCCATCCAGATTGGATCTGTTTGTAAAGTCCGTCTTAAAGACGAAGAAATAGTCCGCCTGGAAGGCGAGGAAAGTAATCGTTGTGCATCGCACATTATTCTGCAACAAACTGTACACCATTCGAGTGAATATTACAGCCAGAGAAGGCTTGTGCCACGATATTTGTGAATTTTTGGAAAGTGATTATAAAATCGTGCAACGTGGAACACCATATTTTCAACCACGTGTTGTGGAAATTTCACCATCGTCAAGTGACGAGGAAATATGTCAATTACTGTGAATTTATAATTAATCGAGTGAATTATTCTAACACTCACTACTACGAATATTGCTATCATCGCAAGAGCGATTAATTTCTGTAACATACAACTTCGATGCCACGTGATTTGTGGGCTGTTAAAATCCGTGATAGTGAAGCAGATAACAGTGCATGGCCAATTTATAAACCATCTGCGCCGTGTAAAAGCAGTGAAGTTGTTACCATATTAAAGCTAGCTTCAGTGCAACTGCGCTACGCCCATTTTCCGTATTTTCAAGTGGTTACTTCATATTTAAACATGTCACTTCCTGATAACCACGTGTACGACGATCTTTATTACGCATCACCTGTGGAGATGAACGGCTAAACTTCATGATGTGAAGGAGAGGACCGGAGAACTACAGCCGATGACAGGAGAACCATGACTTTAGCATACGCTAGGCCAAGGAACATGACGACTTTGGAGAGGAGTCTGGTCATATCATCACGACAACGATGAGGACGAATGAATGCGATGGAAATGGATAGAGCCCATGTGGAGGCCCAGATTGGACAACCCTTGTCCGGAGACCAAAGCCTTATTGTATCCCTCAGGTCGTTGGAACGACTGAGATGTAGACATCCTTTCTTGTGAGTCCGAATAATCTATTCCTTGTGAGGTTCTTTTGTGGTGTAGCTTAGTGTAGTTTATTGTAGTTTATTGTAGAACCAGCCGAACTCCTTGACAAGCCATAGGTAGGTTTTGTACGGTTAGAATTAATCCTTGTAGTTCACTTTCAGTGATTTGTTAGTGACCCGTTGTGATTGAATCTTTTTCGATCACGGTGCATTCTGATGGACATTGCTAATATGTTAGCTCTACCCCTGCTGAGCGTGACTGTAGTCTTTGTTACTACGTTTTGTCCAACCCTAGGTGGGTGATTTTGTGTATAGTTATTTGGGATGACGATCAGACGTCATGGCCAGTGTTATTTTTATGACACCCCTTTTCTTGTAAATGTTGTCACGCCACTGATTTAGTTAGAACAGTTCGTGTCAGTAGGTAGTCGACTGAAACTACCAGTTTTGTAATTCAATGTCATTTTCATTTTGATGTGCTAAGAAGCCAACCAGTTCAAATTGTGAACACATTCAGGGTGTTACATTTTATATGCAATCTATCATCGAACCCTTTAATGAATGCCGTATCATTGGCAAACTTAGCAATTGTAAGATTTGCGCCTATATGATGTTTATTTTGTGTCAGGTGTTTCGACACAGTTATTATTTTGGTTATAGTTAGACAAAGCAGTTATGGAGTGACATATCTGCAGATTTCAAAGAAGTTCAGAACAAGTGGTACATCTGTATTTTTCTTTCATTTGACTTTATGAACATGCCACGTCTTTGTGTATAGTTTTGAGGCGTGATTGTAAGCTTGATGCATATGCTACTTTATATTATATTTGGGACCAGATAACAGGCCAGTTTTCTTATAGACTTTCTGCGAGAAAGCTGCCTGCCTTCAGCGCTGTTTCATTTTAAACTGTCCGTGTAGATGACTGTGGGTAGCGAGCCTAGCTCAAGTCATGGACAGGTGGCAACAGTTCCCAGCATGCAATGTACTAGAGCACCACTCATTCAGAGAGATATACTTTTTCAGACTTTTTGACAATGCTTATAGCATTACTAACCGTTTGTTGTGTCTCAGATGTAGGTCAATGTCCAGGCCACCATTTTGTAATAATCAGATGTTTTGCTACTTTGATCTGACTGGCAAGAGAATGATTACACGTTATGTTAAGGTTTATTTGTTGAGATCGAGAGGCTAGATCAGGCACCTGTGTAGAGGCTATATTTGTGTGTGTCCAGACTTCGATTCTGTTGACTGTGTTATTGTAGGGAGGTAACTGATGTTCATTCCAGACCGACCCAGAGGTAAATTAAGTGAGCCGGAAGCCACTAATAACCTGTGTTATTGTTATGTCCGAGTGGGAGAGCTCGTTGATGGTATTTTATAGCAGAGATTGATCTCGCACGAGACTGCTACTGCTGATCCCAAGGTATTCAGGATTGTCAGCCTATTCGCCATAAACCAACGATAATCTAAACCGACATTCTAATAATCAAACACGTCATTATTATAAACTGATGATAACTAATTGTTTATAGCATTTAACCTTGATTTTCTTGCATTTTTGACCTGCTGGCTGACACTTGCTTTGTGCACACTTCTTTTGTGGAAGTAATCTAGGACAGATGACACTATTTTTTATCGACGGAGTGCTTGCTCAACCTTTAGTCAGTAGCTGGTGGAGCGTAAGCCTCATGCAATGTTAGACGTAGTTTTCACTACGCATTTGCCACCGTTAATGGCAGGCATGTAGATGACACTGGTTTACAAAGAGTAACCCAGGGCGAAGGCAAGAATAATATTGATTGTGATCTTGTTGTTATTTATTTAAGTGTATGATAACCCCATGTTTACCTTTCTTAGCTTGTAAGAGGGCATTTAATGTTTTTTTTTTTTTTTTGTTGACGGCTTGTCGTGTAGATATGTATTAATTGTTTTGCTTTACGGACGTCATCGCCGTAAATTTTGTATTAATTGTTAGGAATTAGGTAGATTATTTAACACTAAATGTAAATCAGGAAATGGTACCATCCTAACTTAGATTTGCTATTGCTACCCTGTTAAATGTAAATTCCGTTATTAGCGGGTTCAAACCCGGCCGAAGCCGTCGGATTTTTTAAGAGCGTGAAAATCCTTCAGTATGCCTTCCTTCGGAGGGGAAGTAAAGCCGGCGGTCCCATGTCATAGATTTATGGCATGTAAAAGATCCTTTCACAGACTAAACTTGTGTAAAGCAAAATTTGTTAGGTTAGATTTCGTCAGAACGCTCTATCAAAGTTCCAACGTTCACCACTAGGTATCATTGATATCTGGTGGCGAAAGTTGGAACTACTTGAAATTGAACGGAACTTGTAGCTCACCCTTTAGGGTGTCCGCTGGAAGCAGCTACATACTCAGGCGAGCCGAACATGTCCTCGGACACTCCCGGCACTAAAAGCCATACGATAAATAAATAAATAAATAAATAAATAATCCGTTATTAGCTTATTTTGTAACTTGACTTAGAGATTATTGCCGTACCATTTTCCTAGCGTTTCTGTTGTTGTTTTACTTTGCCAAATAGATCTTTCGCGAGGGTTTATAGTTGTTTACAGGTAGGGTCCTGATCTTTTATTTTTGTTTATTTATTAGTTTGCGGATTAGCCGATAGAAACCCTCCGAACTAGGCCAGGTGTCTGAATATTTTGAATAAATATTTCTAAAAGTTTTACTTAAGCCTGGAAGTTTATTTCTCAGTCTAGCTTTAGGAGGTGTATTTTCTTGCGCTGTCTATGACCTTTTTTAACTTAATTGTAGAAATCTGGGAGAAGGAAGAAATCCCAGTAGAATGGAAGATGGCAGTAGTAGTTCCGATTCACAAAAAGGGAGATAAATTCGAGTGCAATAATTACCGAGGGATATCATTAATAAGCAGCGCATATAAAGTATTCTCAAGAATAATCTACAACAGACTAGCATGTTATACAGAAGAAATTCTTGGAGATCACCAAGCAGGATTTAGAAGCCAAAGATCTGCAACAGACCAAATTTTTGTCTTAAAGCAAGTAATCTCCAAATATTGGGAGTTTAACAAAACAGCCCATCTTCTTTTTGTAGATTTCAACAAGGCATACGATAGTGTCAATAGGAAACAAATGTGGAAATACATGCAGCGGAATGGAATACCAGAAAAACTTATCACTATGGCAAAACTGTGCACAGAAGGGTCCAAATGCAAAATTAGAATCAATAATGAATATACCGAAGAATTTAATGTCAACACTGGAGTAAGACAGGGAGATGGACTCTCGCCTTTATTATTCAATTTAGCTTTAGAAGAAACATTGAAACGAGTAAACCAGCTCCACCCAGGCCTTGAAGTGGGAAAAAGATAAACATATTAGCTTATGCTGATGACATAACACTCATGGCAGAAAGCGAATACTATCTAAAAATACTCACAGAAACCCTTATTGAAGAAGCCAAGGAGGTAGGTCTAATGATAAATGAACAAAAAACAAAATATCTAGTTGTAGGAAGGAATGCAGCACAAGTACAAAACCCCTTAACAGTTGCTACATACGTTTTTCACAGATGTACTGAGTTCAGATATCTGGGAATTATCATAGACCAGAATAATATGGAAGAAACAGAAATAAAATCAAGAATTCTCAGTGGCAACAAAAGCTACTGGTCTATGCAAAATCTCTTAAAGAGTAAAATTATATCTAGAAAAACTAAAGTGAGAATTTATAAAAGCATTATACTTCCTGTTGTCACGTATGGCTCAGAAACCTGGGTATTGTCCAAGCAAACTGAAAGGAAATTAGTAACTTTTGAAAATAGAATACTACGACGCATTTTCGGACCGATAGTAGAAAATGGCCAGTGGAGAATTAGAACAAATAAGGAATTGCGGGATCTCTACAAAGAACCGGATATCGTCGCCCATGCCAAAAGCCAAAGACTACGCTGGGCTGGTCATGTACATAGAAAAAGTAGAGAATTGAATTTAAGGGCAGTTTTGGAAGGTGTACCCAGAGGAAGGCGACCATTGGGACGACCGAGACTTCGCTGGTGGGACCAAGTTCAAAAAGATATGAGAAAAATCGGAGTCACGGAGGACATAATGGATGACCGAGAAAGATGGCGCCGTGCTGTTGGCGAGGCCAAAAACCTGCTTAGGTTTGAGTGGCCATCTAGGTAAGGTAAGGTAAGGTAAGGTCTATGACCTTTTTAGCAACCATGTTACCACGGATCCCCTGGATCATGGAATCTCGTGCCGCTATGGCCTATAAGAAATTCACCTGATCCTCATGGCACATGGGTCCGACAGGTCAGTTGTTAGGGATGTCATTTCGGTTGTTGGCAACCCTGATAGCTCCTCTGACGGGTACATATAGTCTTTCTTCTTCAATTTCTGGTTCTCCATGAGTTGCACGTATGCTGGTGTAGACGGTAGCGACAGTTGGAGGCGGAGCTCTTCCACATAATATAATTCACGTGTTAATTTATAGACTAGTCTTGAAGGCGTGTATTTTGAAACACACAGAACCTTCTTTATGAAAGACGCTTTTAGTCTTTCCAACTTTTCCAGGTGTTTCAATTTGAGGTGTGTCCAGATATTCTCTAATCCATATGTTACAACGGGTGTAACCTTGAGTTGGAAGAGTTTCAAGGCTGTTTTGACGGAGAGTTTTCTCAACTGTCTGATATCATTTATGGCCCTCGTAGCCGCACTGATCCTATCTTTAACGTGAAGCGTAAATACGTTGCCCGTTGTCTGAAGTGTCACGCCTAGATATTTAAAGTTAGAAACGCTCTCCAGGGGTTTTCTGTGTGTGTGAAAAACTGCTGGTTTTCCTCCTTTGCGGGAAGTCATTGACTCAGTCTTGTTTTCGTTTAGGCTGAGTTCATTCTCTTCCGCCCATTCCAACAGCAGATCAAATGCGGATTGTAGTTCCTCTTGAGATCTCGAGGCCAGCACAATATCGTCAGCGTACATATACAGAGTTACTTTCTCCAAGACTACCTTTGTGATATCCGCCGTCGCGATGATGAACAGTAATGGGCTTAGAGGGTTTCCTTGCAATACACCGGCTGTTTGATCTATTGGGTTTGATGTTGTGGTTCCAACGCTTATCTCTATGTAATTTGAGGCCAGGATGCTTGTGATAAGCCTTTTCGTATAGCTGTTACTTTTCATTTGTTTTCCTAGCTTCTCTATGATGATCTTCCTATTGACCATGTCGAAAGCTTTGGAGAAGTCTATAAATATGGCATATAGCTTTCCTTTTGGGACTGTCAGAGCTGTCTCAATATCATTTAGAAGGCATTGGATAGCCTGTGTTGTAGATCTTCCTTTTCTGAAGCCAAATTGCTCCTCCGGGAGCTTAGGATCGATTTCTCTATTTAGGCGTTGACATAAAAGTTTTGTTAGAATTTTGAATAACGCACATTCCAGTGCAATACCTCGATAGGAGTTTGGGTCCTTAAAATGGCAAATTATGCTAACCACTACACCGCAAGACGTATATTCAAAGTAATGTTCCGCTACTGAGTGTCGATTATACAGACTATCGTATTGAGTTGTTGTTGATTCATTTCGGGACTTTGCGTCATCGTAGTCATTTATCCCCGTGTACTTGTATGTGTTTGGAATCTGTTGGATAACCAGTGGCTGTATTAATGTGTGCATTTGTAATTGAGGCAGAAACTGAAATCACGCGACCGTGGCTCCAAGTTAGAAAGCATCTGTCTGGAATAGAAGTAGGACACAGGGTAAACCACCTCTAGGAAAGATGAGGTGTGAATCGAACCCATCATTTTTCAGTTCATGTTCGTACTCTACCCTTTCCCATATGCGGTAGTTGTCTCTGTTCACCCTCCCGAAAATGTGGAATGCAGCTTCGTCATAAAAAAAAGCATATCCAGGAATTCCTTATATTTGTCAATTTTCGTCACAACAGCTTTCGCAAATGCTATCCGTGGCGGCTTATCGTCAGGTTTCAGTTTCTGACGAAGCTGCTAAGTATGTAAAACAGTTTAAGTTTCTCTACATGTAGAAACAAATCACCAATAATTATCCACATTAGTTTTCAAGATGTACATTTGTGTTTTGCTATACACCCATCCGGATACGCTGTATATCATCATCCTAGGTACAGGATGATATGTTTGCAGGAGCAGGACCAGTGGCCAGCCACCAGGGGCGCGCATCCCTTCCGCCAGCCAACCGAGCTGTTGTAAATGGGCCACGGGCCGCCCCTTCCCTCACACTACTCTGCTTCAGGAAGTTACAATTTCTTTAGATTGCAATACTTAAATCAGCTTGTTTTCTCCTTATCCATTGTTATTCACTACTCTCGATATATATATTTTATTTTAATTATTTATTTATTTATTTATTTGGGGGTGGGGGTCATCCCTTTGACTCATTCTTGTCTTTTCTTGTCCTAAACCGTTTCCTCATTCTGCCTATAATAATAATATCGTATGGCCTCGGGTGCTGGGTGCAAGCTTTGTTATTTGACACCCAAAGAGTAGCTTGCATGTCGAATTTCGTTGTTCTTTGAAGCACTATGAAAGTCAAGGAGGTTAGATATCTAAGCTCCTTGAACACTACAGCGCTTTCTAGTAGAGGAATGAGGAACTTTGTGTTGGCGGAAACTCCTGAGATTAATTTTGCCATTATGAACACGGCCTACTGAATTCAAATGGGTTATTTGCCATCGTGTGACATACGTGTCGAAATTTTTTCCGCCTTTGAAAAATCACTTACCCCGGCCAGGAGCTAACCGGGAAGCTTGGAGTTAGTAGACCGATACGTTAACCACTCACCCACCGTGGCATTCTGCCTCATTTTCCCAATGATGGTGATTGGAATCTCTTCCAATTGCTCCAACAGGCATCATTGTTGATTTACTTAAAGCGAGCATTGGGAAAGGCTTGGAGAACAGGAAACAGGCAATTAGACACACACTTTGATGTGTCAGTTGGAGAAAAAAAGAAGGAAGACCTATTTGCACATTCCTTGTTAGCTACAGAATCAATTGTCACAAGGTCGACTATCACAAGATGCCTGGAAATATTACGTTAAAATGCACATTTTTATTTTTGTTGTCCGCGTAACATTGGGTCTGCGTAGCACAGTCGGTAGAGGCGCTGAGCTTCTAACTGAAAGGGAGTGGGTTCGATCCCCACCCACGTAGTGGATCTTTGAAACAAAACTACCACTTTCGGAAACGCAAATAACCGTGGGGTTCACTCAGCCTACACCAGAAATGTATACCAGGGTAATTCCTGGGAGCAAAGGCGGCCGGGCATGGAGCTGACAACTCCATCCCATCTAGTGGTAGCCTCTACCTTCCACTACTCCCAGGGCCTCCATGGCATGTACGGAGTTGGCTTTGTAACACAGTTTCTGCTTAATGTAGGGAATTTAACATGTTTTCTCCCCTAAATTCACAGGACCGTCAAATATTTCCGTTTAAGACAACTTTCTGTTTAACAAAGGTCCTTGAAAGGCAGGATTTACTGGTTACCGTTGTAAACATGCTAAATATAGCTTACATATCTAAAACAAATTATAAGCTTTAAGTGCTATAACGTTCTCGTCTGCTGATCCCAAGGTCTCAGGATCCAATCCTGGCACAGTCAGTTGGCATTTATGGCTGCGCAAATGCGGGGGAGCCGTGTCAGTACACTTACTGGCACGTTAAAGATCTCCTTCGGGGCAAAATTCTGGCATCCCAGCGTCTATAAAAATCGTGTTGTTATTTTCATTTTCTTACATTCATTCATCACACCTTCCGTAAGTTATTATAATATAAAACAAGTACTGTAGTAAATATTTAGTAATCGTCGAACTATAACACTAATATGCTAGGAGAAATAGGGTTCCTTCTATGTTTAGAAAACTCAATAAATAATAAATTAATGATTCCTGTTACACTATCCTCAGCCCGAAATTTACGAAAATAAGACTTGAACTCGGGGGAGTAGAGAGAGTCGAGAGGTGGGTTATTTTGATCTTGTTTGCCGTTGCTATGGTGATCTACTGAACGCACGTCATCACGCACTGCAGCTATCCAGGCCGGCACTGAATGGCCATGACATCCTTCTCTCCTCAATGTTGGAAACTACTTGGTACTACCCACTTTGCCCCAGCCAAGTCTTCTCAATGTTACAATAATGTTTTCAACTGATAACCATTAAGTGGTGCCCGAACTCACTGGATACCTGTATTATTAATTGCTAGCGGGCCCATGCGAGAGTTCTCGTATTTGTATAAGGTGCGTTGAAAAAATAACGAGCCGGAGGCATAATTACAGAAACCAGTACCTGTATGTTAGAAGTGTTGGCCCTGGCTGTTGAGGCACTTGTCCCACTGTGACACGAGGCGGTGAATGGCTGTCTCATAGAATTCCCTGGGCTGCGATGTGAATCGTTGGCCCCGCAGAGCCCTTTTCAGGGGACCAAACATGGCGTAATCACAGGGAGAGAGGTCTGGACTGTATTGAGGGTGGCAGAGAACCTCCCATTTGGATTTCTGCAGGAGTGCCTGTGCCAGCCGTATGAGGTCGTGCATTGTCGTGGCGTTCACTGACACTCGGCGGTCCTGGGTAATGAGTGCATCAACCAGCTGGACGTTGTCATCGGTAATGCAGGGGGGTGCCCCAGGCCGGGCATCATCGGCTAACGACACCCGTCCTTCCCTGAAGCGCTTATGCCACGCCTTGACCCTTGCAAGGGACATTCAGTGTTCGCCGTACACTTGTGACATTCGGCGATGAATGTCCGTTCCCCCTACTCCTTCCGCTGTCAGAAACCGAACAACACCTCTTTGCTCTTCGGTTGACGCCTCCATGTCATTGTTCGCAATGCGACTGGCATCATTGGGCGATTGATGCATGCTGCTGCTCGCTTTGTATCGTCACGTGACGTGCACGCGTGCCCTCTAGCGACGGGCTGTGACCTTACACAATCTGGTTGGAGCCACACCTCGTTACACACGCCACGATTAGCCGATGTAGTCACCGGTTTGCGCATTCCAGCCTCCAGTTCGATACTTTTTGAACGCACCTTATATACCACCCGCCCAGCTGTTGTACGGGCTGGACACGACACAGCTCTGGCAGGGGCTATCGTCTTGTTTATTTGTTTAATCGAACTTTATAAACAAATTGTCGTAATTACTAGAGAGTAATCTGTCACTGCAGCGGGTAATTTTCTTTCTTTTGAATGCTAATTTGTTACAATTGGTTGCTTGTGAGACTGATGTGCATATACCACCCACCTGGCTTCACTGTTATGCGCGCTGGACGCGACACGGTTCATGAAGACAAAGAACTTTTGTATCCTCGTGCATTAATTCGAATGCAAGACCTTGCTTCTTTTTGCTTCTTTTGATAAGATGATTTGAATGCGTTCTAGAATAATGTACCGATATCCACCCAGTCACAGGAATTTCGAAGCACACTGTATAATCTGCAACCTTGGTATTACAGATTGCGTGGCTGAAGGAGGAAAGCCTTCTTTACTATTGGCGACGTTGTTCAGAGCCAAGGGCAACAGGTCAATGCGAGTGACTTCTCTATCAATCTCGTTTTATCTTAATAGAACGTCATTCGTTCGACAGTCCCCACTCTCGATTGGATTGGAAGACTCAGCCTTATTACCGGGCAGCATTTTCTCAGCTGTCTTTCCATTTCTCTTTATCCTCTCTCTCAAGTTTACAGCGACACAATTCGCACCATAGCAGTAAAACAGATGAAGAAACCCAACTTAGATAATTGAATAACAAATGCGGTCTTTGAATACAACATATCTCTGATTGAATCTCAGTCACGTGTCACTATGAAATGAATTTCTCCTATCTCGGACGAAAGAATGAAAATCACTTCCATTAAACTACTTGTTAATAATGTCTGTTTAAACTTCAAAAGTCCTGTCTATGATCAGTTTCTATGATATCACTTCCGTAGGTCAGGAAACCACACGATGTGTACATGCTACTTTGCTCTATGCTACAGTACATAGGTTTTTTAAATTCCATCTCATATTTTTTCAGGGCTGTCTAATGCAACCATTTACTTGAATAATCAGCCACTACAAATTGTTGATCAATTGAAATATCTTGGTAGCACACTGACTAAGGATAACAACAGCAACAGTGCAGTAATGCAGCCTCCTTCTACGCACAAGTTAGAACTCTATTGTGGGATAATAAAGAGCCCAGGAAGTGTAAACATATACTGTTTAAGACATACTACATCCCAATTCTGACTTACGGAGTAGAAACATGCACCCTGTCCAGAAGAGAAGAAAGTAGGATCCAAGCATCCGAAATGAAGTTTAAACGAACAATGCTTCTAAGGACAAGGAGAGACAAAGTAAGAAATGAAACAAATAGCACAGAGGCTAGGATGGTATGGGCATCTTCAAAGATTGGGAGACGAGAGGATACCAAAAGCTTACTTCAACAAGATTATCCCAGGAAAGAGACCGCAGAAAGACCAAAGAAGAAATGGATGAACCAAATCAAGGATTAGCTTGAAGACAACGGGCTAGACTGTAGAAGGACTCCTGAAGACCAACTATCCATGGACAGAAAAGGGTGGCGAGGACTCGTTAACAGCACCCTGGCGAATGGAGTTGGAATTTGATGATTATGATAATGATTTATTCATCAGAGCAATACACTGAATGGAATCTCAGAAAAGGGGAAGGTTACACTTCGCATTTGAGATGTTTCAAGAAGAGCTTTAATCACACATTAGGTAGAACCTTCTTCTCAGAAGTGCTCGGAAACGCTCCTGGATAAGACGGCATGCTGCATAGCGTAGCAAATTTGGGTAAATGTATTTATTCGCGTCAGATAACTTATAATATACACATAAAACAGTCCAGTAATTGGTACTATAACTGCCTCAGAACTAATTGACCCTTGTGAAAATCTAGTAGGAAGCTGAAGAGAGAGTCTGCTTTTCTCAACCTGCTGTGTGGTGTCCGCTGCGTCACCTATCAGTTGTCAGAAGTACACTCTGTTCCCGCAGTAAATGTCACTCACTCACACGACAACAACCATTATTTATTTCACTTGTTACAAACTGTATTAGAGGTGATTGGAATAATTAAATGACACTAATACGTGTAATGGAATAATATAGTAACGAAAATATTATTATTTTATAGTTCAGCACTGTACTATTAATAATCAACCAGTATTAATAATTATAATTAATTAACAAAGCAAATGGAAATTAATTTTAAATCTTCACTTCAAAATCAATCACCGGGTAATCATTAATCATCTAATGGTTCGATTCCAGACATTTCACTATCACCATCACTTTTATGTGACTAGTAAAAAAGTAGCACGTTGGGAACAATTGGCTGGCTGTACCTCTCTGTTATAAATCTGTCACAAGAAGCAGCCTTTCTTCGCCCCCTCTCGCCCCTTCCCAACCCTCTTCTACATTGTAAGCTGACAATGAGCTTTAGGTAGGCCTGGTGTCCAGCTTCACTTTCTCACTCACGGGCCAATTTGTTCCGAGGGACTTATAATAGCATACATACATTTCTTCTTTCAGTGGTTCTACAAATTTAAATGCAATGTGACCAGTATCCCGCCAGTTCCCAGGCCTCCTTGGTGGCTTGCATCAAGTCCTCGAGAGAGCAGGTTGTTGGGCACAGCTTGCGAGGTATGCTCTTCACCGCATTTGCATAATGTAGAGTCACACCCAAATCGCCACTTTTTAGGTTACTTTTTGATCTGCCAACTCCTGAGCACAGCCTGTTAAGCGTCTTCCATATTGGCCAAGTTTCCTCATGTCCTGAGGCGAGGCGTTCAGCAGTTCGAACTGTTCAATCTAGCGTGCCATTCGATTTTCCTAAATGTTGGAGAAAGTTGAGTCAAGTGTTCTGTGGAGTGGAGGAAACTTTTTCTTGAATTGAGCCTTGAAGTTGCCGGTTGATACCCATGTTAAGTGTGGGATTTCAAGTCCAATACCTTAGATCTCTCCAGTCTTGCTGCAGACTCACGGTATTTCTGGAGGTGGGATACCTGCTAGACAGTAGATTTTTTCAAGTAGTGTAGATCGTAAACAACCTGTAATAAGTCAATAGGTTTCATTCAGAGCGATATCCCCTTCACTAGCGTGACTGTATCTGCATCTTTTTCGAGAATTGAAGGTATCGTTGGGCGGCAACACCTCGCCAAAAAGGAAACAATTCTGGAGACTCTCCAGACGTATCCACCTCAGTGGCGGACGAATGTTTTGCCGAGGGCATTGGATATCTGGTGAAAAGATACGCCAAATGTTTCAATCGTTTTGGCGATTATGTTGAGACATAAGAATAAAACAAGCAAACATTTAGTAGTAAAATCAGTTTGGTATGTTAATGTGTTTTTTATACAGTCCATCGGAACTTGAAAAAAAAGCACTCGTATTTTAGGAAAACGTAAGAGCCCTTGGTCTGTAAATATATGTTCTATAATATTTTCTATTGACGGGGTCCAAATCCCTTGTCAATGGATTCGAATACAATAAACTTGGAGCTTCTTGGCTCGGAAAAGGTTGGTTGGTTCCCAACTTTCATCCTCCTCTGCTATCTTCGTGCATATCCATTGCAGAACACTACCACGCAGTGCAAAAGTTTACGCGAACGGAGTGTGATGCACGCGTGCGAGATAAGAGTCACTCTGTCATGTAATCTCAGCCGAGCTGCTCGCTTCTGACTGGCTTGTTCCTCCACTGAGGCAGAGTGCCGTGAATTGTTCAGTCAGTCCACGAGCAAAGGCACTTAACGCGAGTCAATATGCTGGCTGATGTCCATGTTCGCAGTGCCAAGGAGATTTGATGTATTTAATAGAAAGTTTGTAGTCTGATATCTCGTAGGAAATAATCTTACGCTTCTTATATTATCCCTGGTTCAGAAGTCAGGTATTGGCGTCCTCGCGTTGCCATCGAGACCACTTGCTTTCCAGGACATGGCACGGCATCGCCCAGCGTCCGCCAAGCCAGCAGATGGAAGCTTCCTCTTCAACTTAACAAGGGTCGGGGGATATTGGTATAATATTGAACTCCGCCCGTTATTTTACCAATTCTATCTGTTCATAGCGGCAATTGTAAATTATATAAATTTTATATAAATATTATTGCCGATGAAAAGCCACTAGTTACAATATTGTGAAATAAACATAATACTGTATACCATAACAAAACATGACTATTCTCTACTTTGACTTTGCAATAGTCACTGACTCTTTTTGTTCCTTTTTTTGGGCCACATAAAGTGATAATATTCACAATTTTGGTCACACATATACATTGATCATTTGCGTGGTGGAATTTTTTGATTGTGCATAATTTATGGTAAAAACCATGTATAGTAAGCCTAATAGTGGCATGTCTCTGCGTTTGGTTTGTTTTGGTCCAATTTCTGTTTATCATAGCATCAGTTCAAAAAACATTCTTCAATGATTTCTTCTTGCTTTCTTTTTCGTCTGGCTATCACTGTATTGTAGATGGTAGCTGTAGCTGAATCCGTAAGTCCTCAGGGAAGAAATGTTCTCTGGAAAGGGCGTATATCATCCTATTTGGGGCGTACTTCCCTGCTCATGGAGCTCTTTTCAAGAATCTAGTTTTGACTTTGTCAATTCTCTCCGTATTCCAGATGGTTTATTTGTCCCTATATCATATACTTGATCCTTGGCTTCTATAATAAGTTTGCTGGAAAAGTGTGTTTCCCAACTTTCTATTGGAATGGCTGCGTTCTGGCTACTGGATTTCTTTCTGATAACTACAGTATGTATGAATCCGACATTTGCAATAAACTACACGGTTAGAAGGGAGATGTACAATGTATATAGACAGCAGTGATTAGAGTTGAAGGCCATGTGAGAAAGGCTCGTGTTCTGAAAGGTGAAAGGCAAGGCTGCAAATTATCGTCCATACTTCTCAATCGATACACTGAACAAGCAATGAAGGAAAAGAGAGACAAATTTAAAGCGGGAATAAAGGCTCCAAGTGAACATATTTCATCTCTGCGATTTGCTGATGACATTGCCATCCTAGCCGATTCAACAGAGGATTTGAATGCATTTTTAAACGGCGTGGGCTCTGTCTTGAGGGAAGATTTCATGATGAAAATTAATAAATGTAATTATTATTGCAGTAGGAAGAAATCAAAAACCCCTATTGACATCAAATTGGGTGAGAAGCTAAAGGAAGTAGAAAACGTTTACTACTTGTAAAGCAAAATATTCAATAATAGACGAAGCAAAGAGAATAACAGAAAGTAGGTAGGCAAGGAATGTTTTTCTTTGGAAAGGGAATCTTATTTATTATTTAGCGTATGGCTTATACAGACATGTTTGGTTCCTCAGTTTAGGGGCTGCGACAACGCGGTCATGTAGCCGCATGTACTTTCGGTGTGTGTAGAATCTGTCTGAAAACCGGTGTTAATTTTGATGGCCGTATTAGTGTGTGTTATCTGTTTTCAATTCAAGTAAGGACTGCAGACATTGAATTTTTCAAGTAGTTTCTACTTTTGCCGCCAAACGCCACCGTCAACGACTTCTAGTTCAGAACTTGGTTACTAGACGCCACCGCAGTCGCCTCCTGCGACGAACTTTTGAACCTAAGAGCGTTGTTTAAATTTAACCTATATTTTTTAACATGCCATAAATCTATGACATGGGACCGCCGCGCCGGCTTTACTTCCCCTCCGAAGGAAGGCATACTGAGGGATTTTTAGCGCTCTTAAAAATTCGATGACTTCGGCCGGGTTTGAACCCGCGATCTTGGGCATAGAAGCTGAGCATGCTACCAACTACGCCACCGAAGCCGCTCCTATACAGACATTATCAGTAATATATTTATATTTACATATTTACAGAAGAGAGACAAAGTAACTTGTGCTTCACAACTAAATATCTAGATTTTCAATCCAGCGTACAGCATCTGGACTTACCAACAGAAAGTCCGCTTCATCACCGTGATAAGCTCGAATCTTGCATTCTCTGACACTGTGATGAATAGTCTGGATTAGGTAGCCTTTTGCACTTGTGGAGAGCGTCTCTGCACCGACCATGTCCTGTTCTGATTCCGTTCAGGGCTGTCCAGGTCTTGCGTGACAGGTGGAATCCACTTGGAAATCTGGGACCCGAGAAGAAGATATGCAGGCGCATATCTGTTGCTGCTTCCCACCGACATTTCCATTCATCAAGCATCAGGAATCTGTTTTGGCCTACATCAAATATAATTACAGTAGATATTACCAAGTGGAGCGTGGCGCTCTATGGAAGTGAAACTCAGACTGTTGGCGCAGGGGAAAAGAGGAGAATAGAAGCGTTTGAAGTGTGGTGTTACAGGAGAATGATGACTACATGGATCAGATGTATTGAAGGAGTGGTCAGGCGAATACGGGAGTGGAGCGTGCACAAACTAAGGCATCCAGGAATAGCAAACTCAGTTGGAGGACAAGAACCTACATTATTTCAAGTCCCAGACCACTTCCTTCATCAGTGTCCCTATTACAGTTACACACATCAACACAGGTTATCAGACAAGTACAACAAACACACCTAACTACTCGGGATTGACGACCAAGTCCTAAATACAAGTATAAAAAGTACAAAAACAAAAATAAAATAAAAACAAATACAAATACAATAAACAAAAACAAAATACAATAACAAAAACAAAAACACAATAACAAAAACAAAAACACAAAAAACACAAAAACAAATGCAACAAAAACAAAAACAGAAACAGAAACGAAAACGAAAACAGAAACGAAAACGAAAACGAAAACGAAAACGAAAACGAAAACGAAAACAAAAACAAAAACAAAAACAAAAACAAAAACAAAAACAAAAACAAAAACAAAAACAAAAACGAAAACGAAAACAGAAACGAAAACGAAAACGAAAACGAAAACAGAAACAGAAACAGAAACAGAAACAGAAACGAAAACGAAAACGAAAACGAAAACGAAAACAAAAACAAAAACAAAAACAAAAACAAAAACGAAAACGAAAACGAAAACAGAAACGAAAACGAAAACGAAAACGAAAACGAAAACAGAAACAGAAACAGAAACAGAAACGAAAACGAAAACCAAAAACAACAAAAACGAAAACATATACAAAAACATATACAAAAACAAAATTCAAAATCAAAAGCAAAACCAAATACAGATACAAAAACAAAAGTAAAAGCCAACATGTTCGAACAGTTTGTCTTGTATGAGGGTGAAGACAGGGAGTTTGAGAGCTGCATCATTCCAGTCTGTAAACTGAAACAATGAACAACAGCGGTAATTGAATGTTTATGGGGGTGGTGAGTGAGGAGGGAACATCGCGACACTTTACAGACCGCTCAACTGATAGCAACACGCAGTATTCATCTCGGGGGGACAGACTGTGCCTCTTATGCCCATTTCCAAGCAAAAACCTATCTTAGTTACGAGAAACAGGTTCTACATTTACACATTTCCAAGTATTCATAAGATATTAGAATTGATTTTCCGTCAGTCAAGAGGAGTTTACCCAACTATATTGGCTGAGGAGTATCACCTAGTGCCTGGAGTAAATATATGGATTATGCACACACTTAAAAATCACTTCTCATACAAATTGGGGTGGGGGTTTAATTGGATGACTAGTCAAGCGAACATCATCAGATCTTGTCCACTTAGGATATGTATATAGCACTTATGCACAACAGTGTAGTTACAGACGTTTTTTGAGGAATTTGTAACGAGTCAGATTTCTAACTAATTATCTTATTCTGTTAGTCTACGAGTATTATACTTCCATAGTGTTGCGCTTTTTGCTGTCAGTAATTTTTATAAAAACCGTTTGAATCGTTAACTTCTTTGCAGTGATTGTGCTTGAAACCATTCCGTTATAAACCGTTTCTGTTTACGTAATGGGCTTTTGTAAATGGATTAATCACTTAAAGAAATTAGTAGCCCAGTTGCGAAACTGTTTCAATCCATTTGTGAATAAGGAACACTTGGATTCACTTTCTCGTGTTAAAAGACACTGAGTCTATTTGTGCTGCAGGTTAGCATAGAAAACTACACACATCAAAAAAAGTTTTGCATCACCTCGGTTCCCAGATCTCCGGCATATTTATTTATTTTTTATTTATTTATGTCTTTTGCAGTGGCGAAGTTAGGGCTCGTGGCCCTCTCTTACACTTAACCACTTAGTTATAATAAAATACACAAATACTACCATTGAATAAGATAGGTGAACTAGAAATTAAGTTAGAATAATACAGGACATAAAAAATAAAGATAGCAATGCACATCAAACAAAGAATCATATAAAATTGTTACCTGAAACAATAATAATACTAATAATAATAATAATAATAAGTGATAGTGTTAGATCTAGTAAATAACTGAGTATTTTAATTTTTTTTTATATACCATAATGGCTCAATCATGCTGTCTATCATCCATCACCAGTCACACGAAACAGTCAGCTGTGTTCAATAGGAAATCTCTGCAAGCAGTCTTAAATTTTGTGTAGGTCTTGCATTTCCTTACGTCAGCTGGGAGTGTATTCCAAAGTCGCGACCCAGTCACAACGAAGGATTTATTGTACTTGGAAGAGTGGTTAACGGGAATAGCGAGGGAAGAGCCAGATCTAGTATTAATATTATGAAATGAGGACAGAAAATGAAATTTCGAAGAAATATACAGTGGGAGATTTTCGTCTAGGGTTCGATATACCGACGTCAAAATATGAAAATTTCGACGCCCTTCAGGTTTCAGCCAAGAAAGAGCTTTGTAGCTAGGGGTTACGTGAGAATCGTAATTCAAGTTGAAAGCAAACCGAAGACTAGAGTTCAATGCTCGTTGCAGTTTTTTAGTTTGTTCGCTAGTTGCATCAACAAGGACCACGTCGCAATAGTCAAGTATTGGTAGTATCAAAGTCTCAATAAGTTTTATCCTCACGTCTTGTGGTAAAATGTCCTTATGCCGTTTGAGTGGGTGTAGCGTCGCGTACATCTTCCTGCAAGTATTACTTACATGTGCAGACCAGTCAAGAGTTTCAGTCAGAGTCATACCGAGGTTTTTCACTGTTTTGCTAAACGGGATTACGGTTGCATTTAAAGTCACAGGAGGGATAGTGTAGTTTTTATACATGGAATTCAATAATCCCTGCGAGCCGATTAAAATAACTTGGGTCTTTTGGGGGCTGAGAAGGAGAGCGTTATCACTAGCATACACACTGAGTTGTTGCAGGTCGGTGTTTACATCTCGTATCGCGTTCGCTATATCTTTGATACCAACGTGACAGTAAATTTGGAGGTCATCCGCATAAAGATGATATCTATTATATTTTATTACTGAGGAGATGTCATTAATATAAAGGACAAACAAAAGAGGACCAAGAACGGAACCCTGAGGGGTTCCTGCCTTCCTGAGTCGCCACTGTGAAGCAGTATCTTGTGTTATTACACGTTGCATGCGATCTGTAAGATATGCGGTGAAAAATTTTAAAGCCTCATTACCGAAAAGGCATGCAAGTTTCTTCAACAATGTCTGGATATGTATCGTGTCAAAAGCCCTACTGAAGTCAAGGAGTGTGAGTATTGTCACTTGTCTTTCGTCCATTGCTAGTCTGATATCATCAGTCACTTTTAGTAAAGCAGTTGCTGTGCTATGGCCCTTCTTGAAGCCAGATTGAAGTGGATCCAGAAGAGAGTGAGCGTGCAGGTATTCCAGTATTTGAGTATGTACCAACCGTTCTAACGCTTTGGAAAGAGCGGGGAGAATAGAAATTTGACGGTAATCGGATAGAAGTTTAGAGCCTGGGTTCTTGGGAAGTGGGATTACATTAGCGTACTTCCAAATTGCAGGTAATGTGCCGTTTTTGAGACAGTGATTAAAAATATGGGTGAGAATGGGTAGAATAGTGCCAATGATATTATGTATGAAAGTTATAGGAATATCGTCGACACCACTAGCTTTCGATTTAATAGAATACAAGACTTTCTTAACTTCATTAGTGCTGACAGTACGAAAAGCAAAGCATGGGCGACTTTGTGGGACAAATGATGGGTCATTATTTACATGAGGTATGTTAAGCGGATTAGACTGAACTCTCTCTTCCGTGAAATACGCATTTAAATCGTCAAGTGGAATGTCAGGTACCTGAAGCTGTTCCCGTGTTTTGCCTATGCCCATGGCTCGGAGATGCCTCCAAGCACTAGCTGTATTTAGATTCCTTGTTGATTCACGGACATATTTAAACTTAAGATTACGGATGATTTGTTTAGTTCTATTCCTCATTATTCTATAATTTTCATAGTCACTTGGGTCTTGGGTACGTTTGTAATGTCGGTAGAGTGTATCACGTTGAGACATCATATGTTTAACATCAGAGGTTAACCATGGATTCGGTTTGCGTGATATTCTTATTTGTCTTTTGGGTGCATGTTTGTTGTATAGACTGTGTATTAACGAATTAAATTTATTTATTTTGGCATCAATGTCTTTCAGATTTAAAATGTCATTCCACGGAAGAATGTAGGCATCGTACCTTAGTTCATACATATCGATATCTTTCATATTCCTGCACGTTATATACCTAGGTTGATATTTTGGAACGTGTAGTGAGTAAGCGAGAAATATAAGATCGTGGGTGGACACGGCCGGTGCTGAAATCTGTCCGTGAGTTACCACTTTCTGAGGGTTGTTAGTCACTTTGAGATCTATTAAGGTGTGGGAAATGTTGTTGGTAGTATGTACATGGTTAGTAGGATTTGAAGGAAGGATAGTCAAGTCACATGAGGAAAACATGTCTTCTAATTTCTTAGTATCGTAATTCTTCGTAAGTAGATTAGTGTTGAAATCCCCTAATATGATGATATGTTCGTACGTTGGTAGCAAGTTAAGTAGATACGTTTCAAACTCGGCCATATAAGGTACTTTAGGTGGTCGGTAAACCACTCCAATAAGTATTTTCTGTCCACTAGCAACTACTTCAACGAACATGAACTCCGTCCTCGGCAAATCGCCGGTCGATGAGGTACAAATGACACGGCTCTTCAGGTCATCTCTACAGTAGAGAACGATACCTCCTCCCCTCTTATTAGTGCGGTCATGACGATGAACATTATAACCATCAAGCTGAACCATGCTGTTTGGGATTGAAGGCGATAACCAGCTTTCACTCATTCCTATCAAATGGACACTAGTTTTGTTAAATATAGCCTGAATTTCGTCAAAGTGTGCGGGCAAACTTAAGCTGTTTAAGTGACAACACTGGAGGGTGCGAGGATATGGTGAAAGTTCGTGTTTCAATAAGCTGCTGGCGTCTATGGTAGGGAGAGGGGTGAGGAGAGTTCTATTCTTAGAGCTAAGGTCGTTGTCATTGGAAAACACCGCAGCTACCTGACTAACGGACATACTTTAACTGAGACGTTGACTGTGTATATTGTATCCAAGATACAGTCCCTTTGACTGTTCATAGATGTCACTAAAACTGCTCAAAGATGTAAACAACCATGCATGAGCAGGGCCTATTAGACGGAGGGGGTACGACAGCCGATCAGTTCCAGTCATTCCACCAGGACGAAGGTACGCTGCTCATGTTGTCTGTAGTTCTACCATGCCTAGAAGGTCAATACCGCAGTTCGATCGCGTCCGCATTGTTACTTTGTGTCAAGAAGGGCTCTCAACAAGGGAAGTTTCCAGGCGTCTCAGAGTGAACCAAAGCGATGTTGTTCGGACATGGAGGAGGTACAGAGATACAGGAACTGTCGATGACAGGCCTCGCTCAGGCCGCCCAAGGGCTACTACTGTAGTGGATGACCGCTACTTACGGATTTCCGCTCGGAGGAACCCTGACAGCAATGCCACCATGTTGAATAATGCGTTTCGTTCAGCCACAGGACGTCGTGTTTCAACTCAAACTGTGCGCAATAGGCTGCATGATGCGCAACTTCACTCCCGACGTCCATGGCGAGGTCCAGCTTTGCAACCCCGACACCATGCAGCGCGGTACAGATGGGCCCAACAACATGCTGAATGGACCCCACGGAATTGGCATCACGTTCTCTTCACCGATGAGTGTCGCATATGCCTTCAACCAGACAATCGTCGGAGACGTGTTTGGAGGCACCCTGGTCAGGCTGAGCGTCTTAGACACACTGTCCAGCGAGTGCAGCAAGGTGGTGGTTCCCTGATGTTTTGGGGTGGCATTATGTGGGGCCGACGTACGCCACTGGTGGTCATGGAAGGCTCCGAAACGGCTTTACGATACCTGAATGACATCCTCCGACCCATAGTGCAACCATATCGGCAGAATATTGGAGAGGCATTTGTCTTCATGGACGACAATTCTCGACCTCATCGTGCACATCTTGTGAATGCGTTCCTTCAAGATAACGACATCGCTCGACTACAGTGGCCAGCATGTTCGCCAGACATGAACCCTATCGAACATGCCTGGGATATGTTGAAAAGGGCTGTTTATGGACGTCTTGACCCACCAACCACTCTGAGAGATTTACGCCGAATTGTCGTTGAGGAGTGGGACAATTTGGACCAACAGTGTCTTGATGAACTTGTGGATAGTATGCCACGGCGAATACAGGCATGCATCAATGCAAGAGGACGTGCTACTGGGTATTAGAGGTAGTGGTGTGTACTGCAATCTGGACCACAAATGCTGAAAGTCTAGCTGTATGATGGTACAACATGCAATGTGTGGGTCTCATGAGCAATAAAACGAGCTGAAATGTTGTTTGTGTTGATCTCTATTCCCTTTGTATTTAACGGTTCCGGAACTCTTGGAACCGAGGTGATGCAAAACTTTTTTTGATGTGTGTATTACTAGAAGCGTGCAATAAACACATCAACACAGATGGATTCAGAGCCTAGAATTATGAGAAATGTGAATCCTAGTGATTCTTATTCACAACTGGATTGAAAGAGCTTTGTAATTGAACTACTCGAATATAACTGTGTGGTTGTGTTGACTTAGCTGAACCAAGTTCCTACACTGCACTTAGCTCTTGGACATACGGTGGGTTACGTAACAACATACGTGCAGCTTACAGTAACTGCTCAAAGTAGCTCCTGAATTACAAGGGCTGTTTTTTTTAAGTAAGGGCCGTTTTTAAATTAACCGAACATTTTATTTTGAAACCACATTTATTTTTAGGTTTTACATTACTTCCTCTATTTTTCTACAAAGTTGCCTTGTTTATTTAGGCACTTGTCATACCTTAAAACTAAGTTCTGAAATCCCCCTGAATAAAAGTTTGCCGCCTGCTCTGACAACCGAGAATTCACGGCTATTTTCACTTCTTCATCGTCGGCAAAGCACTTCCCACCAAGATGACGACGGGCTATACGGTGGGTGATCCAAAACTTCCCACCCAAAAGAGTCAATCAGTTCCCTAGTCCGGGCAGCAGTGTGAGAGGTCTTGCCATGATCTTGCTCTGTGACGGTAAAGTGCGAAAATGGGTACGCGAGTTCAAAAGTGGCCGTGAAAATGTTCATTGCAATATCACCATACACCTCACAAAGCTGACTTGTTTCTTGCACTCAAAAAAATGTATCACAGATCGTACCTCACACGTGGCGGGCGAATCAATAATCTTGAACATTGTAAAGATGCACAGTTCAGCGTACAGGTTAGCTACACAGCTGCTTGTTCGCAAAGGATGCCGGGAGGTAGCGCACACGCTTGTTGCGGCGTGTGCACTAACTACGGGCTTTAAAAAAACGGCCCTTACTTAAAATACAGCCTTCGTACAACTGCGCTTGTGTACCTATGTCCATCGTCCTCTTTATCTAGTAGACGTGGGTTGGCGACAACGGTTCCCCTGCTCTGTCCGGCATTGCTTCCACTTACTTGTGGCGGGCTCCTCTCTTAGTCTTCTTTCCTGTCATCCTCCCTTGTTCAACTCTTGTTCTCTTCCGACCCCGAAGGTATTAGAGAATCCAAGGCCTAGGGAGTCTCTTCCCGCCTTCATTGGCTCTTCTCTCATCTTTCCTGATCCCTAATTCTCCCAGGGCTCAGACCTCTTGTTGCTCTTTCCGGTACCTCCTGCCTTCTGCTCAGGGCCCTCAAGGAGGCAGGGTGTTTGTAGCCCCACCACTTCTGATGCACCCTGGATAGTGCTACACCCTCAAGGGCTCACGGCTGGTGAGCTCGGGATTTGGCGACCCTGGGGGATTCCTGAGCTGGGTCCGGTTTTCCCCCTTTTTCCATTACCTTTGGGGCGGACCCTCTCCTCTTCCCCCCCTTTCTTCTCTGCCTTTCATGGCTCTCCTTCCTTCCAAGTCCCTCAATTCTTCGAAGGTTGAGGGCATTTCCTTTCCTCCTGTCCCTTATTTACATTCTTCTCCCTCTAATAACAGCTTAGGCTGTTTCCCATTTCCTCTTGTTGTAGGCTTCATCTTTCATTTTCACTATCGCCCAGACCATTAGGGGCCGATAACCTAGATGTTAGGCCCCTTAAAACAACAATTATCATCATCATAATCTTCTGCATAATTTACATCTGAAAGGTTGGAGACACTGTATAACAGTTATACTGTACTTCCGCAGTGCCAACACGGAGCGCTATACAAATATTCAAGTTGGGAAACCAAATATCCCGTATATTTGCTTCTGGATATCGTATTGTTGAACTTAGCTGGTTATCAAATATTATATCTTCCAGCCTCAGCACGTGAATGGAGCATTGATTTTCCGAGCTCGTTAACGAGGTTGGGAGAGGTGATCGGAAGCCTATCAGACACCTGATACCCGAGTGCAAGGCCCTCTCTCTACGGTTTCTTCCATCATCTTCTCGGTTCTTTTTTCCTCTACAAATAATGCCCCTCCTCCAGGCACAACCTGGATGTCAATGAACGGAGTGGCGATATTGCTCTCACCCGGTAAGATGCCACGGTGGGTGAGTGGATAGCGTGTCGGTCTACTAATCCCAAGATTTCACGTTCGCTCCTGGCCGTGGTAAGTGATGTTTTGAAAGGCGGTAAAAATACGACACGCATGTCTTACGATGTTGGCATGTCAAAGAACCCATTTGTATTCAGTAGGCCGTGTTCATAATGGCAAAATTAATCTCGGGAGTTTCCGCCAACACAAAGTTCCTAATTTCTCTACTAGAAAGCGCTATAGTGTTCAAGGAGCTTAGATATCTAACCTCCTTGACTTTCATAGTGATTCGAGGAACAACGAAATTCGACATGCAAGCTACCCTCAGGGTGTCAAATTACAAAGCTTGCACCCGGCACCCGAGGCCATACGATTAAAAAAACGGTAAGATAAATGTTCCACAAAAGTAGTTAGGGGAGGCTTCGGTAGCGTAGTGGGTAGCGTGCTGAGCTTCTATGCCCATGGTCGCGGGTTCAAACCCAGCCGAAGTCGCCGGATTTTTAAGAGCGTTAAAAATCCCTCAGTATGCCTTCCTTCGGAGGGGAAGTAAAGCCGGCGCGGCGGTCCCATGTCATAGATTTATGGCATGTAAAAGAACGTTCCACTAACTACATTTGTGTGAAGCAAAATTTGTTGGTTAGATTTAATTATCGCTGTATTAAAGTTCCAACGTTCGCCGGTGGCATCTAGTAGCCAAGTTCACAGCTAGGTGTCGTTGACGGTAGCTTTTGGTAGTAGAAACTACTTGAAATTGATCGTCTTCAGTCCTTACCTGAATTACAGATAACACACACTAATACAGCCATCACAATTAACATTGGTTATCAGACGGATTCTACACACACCCAAAGTATACGGGGCTACATGATCGCTTTGTTACCCCTGAACTGAGGAACCAACCAACCGACTAAGTAGTTAGGTAACTGCACCATGTCTCAACAACATAGCTAGCTATAGATCTAATTATAATAAGAACACAATATCCATGCCCGAGTTTTTGACTGGCAGAGATAAGTTGCAGATGCTGGCAAAGAGGATATTTCAGTAATCAGATAAGCGTTTCACATCAGATTTTAGGTAACTGCACCGAGGTGTTTGCATGTCTTACGATCATGTTGACAATACTCAATAACTACAGAAATTTAAAGAAAAATCTCACGTTATAAAAGAAGCTTCTCAACGAAATAATTGCATATATTGTACAGTATTTGGGAATATAATTGTTTAAGTTCGACGATGTCGATATGTAAATATTATATGTCAGAAAACTGTATCATAATGGGGGTCATTAAAATACTACATTTCATTGTAACACAGTTTCTCTGACAGTAGAGGAGCAAGGAGGGTTCTGCTTCAAATACCGTTATTTATGCAAATGAGGGGGGCGTGGCAAGGTCAATGACCTTGAGGTAGGTCATGATCAATGACCTTGAGGTAGGTCATTGACCCCCAAGGTCGCCTGGACCCCGGAAGGTAAACAAACCTTGGAGGGTCCAGGAACCGGTTTGAGGGGGTGTGGGTGGAGGGAAGGGGTGGGGGAGGGGGGGGGGAGTGGGAGGGAAGGGTGGGGTGGGGGACGAGGGGGGAAGGATGGAAGAGGATCTGCACGAGACCCTCCTCGACCCAGTCTCTCTATTGGACTGAGCGCCTTCTCTGTTATGGTCTCGTGCTATATAGCTTTGCTTTGTACTTGATGAGATCCGAGTGTTGCCGAAGGTTTCCGAATCTTTGTCGGTGAATGAATCGTCAGATTTGAACGGTCAACTAGTGTGTGTGTGTGACGTCATAGCAGATTACGGGATGTGGGGTAGGTCATGGACGGGTGTGTTTTGAATGGAAAACATGAATGGTGGTGGGTGGTGGTTGTTGAACCCTGGCGTGCTAGGTTTGCGGGTAAATAAACGTGAATGAAGATGGCACCGTGAATGGAGGTTGCAACGTCACAGCAGATTACGGAATGTAGCACAGGTCATGGATGAGAGTGTTTTAATGGGAAACATGAATGGAGATGGATGGTGGTTGTTGAACCCTGACGTGCTAGGTTGGCGGGAAAACAAACGTGAATGAAGATGGAACTGTGAATGGAGGTTGGGACGTCACAGGCAGAATGTAGTGTAGGTCATGGATGGGATTGTTTTTTCTAATACTTAACGGTAAACAAATTGTTAAAGGGTGGGGGATACAAAACGCATGGCATGTCGGTTCAGCCAGCTCGACATGAAATAAAAACAAGATGGTGTAATGTCTATTGATGACATTGGAATATTCCATCTAGTTGTGAAGATATGAACTGTGCCGACTGTCGAAGCCTATCGCACTCCTCTGAGTCAGCGATTGAATAAATGACTGATAAAATTAAATGATGGTGGAGAGTGTTGGTAGAATGAATGTTTGTCTGGAAAACTAGGGTACCCGGAGAAAAACCAGTCTGCTTCTGTTTTTTCCAGCACAGATTTTACATGGAGTAACTGTGATTTGAAACACAGACCCAGCGGTGAGAGGTTGGCATGCTTCTCCCTAAGCCATGGAGGCATAATCACAGAGACCTAGTGCAGCCGAAGGATTTTCATTTATGCTGACTTGGGAGATTTGAATTTATGTGTTATGGAGCTGAGGATATAGAATGTGTGCATGATGGTTAATGGACATGGATGGGTGTTAGAATGAACAATCTGATTTGAACGGTCAACCTATGTGTGATGTCACAGGAGTGAATTTCTGAGATTGACACCTGACATGTTGGCTCGCTCAGCTTCATATAAAAAAATAAAAGTGGGAATGATAGACAAATAAATCAATCAAAACAAGAATATTTTTTATTATTATTATTGTTTTTCTTTTTGTTACATTTACTTTAAATTATTTTTGTGGCTTCTTCTTCCGCTTCCTCTTCATTTCCGCTTTCACTTTCATCCTCCATCATCTCTTTATTTTCGCTTTGACTTTCATCCTCCATCATCATCATCATGCGGACGAAAAACTCCGCCATGACACGGTCATTTGAGAAACTATAAAATAGAAAAAATGTCTATCAATGTCATTAGAATACCCAATCTAGCTGCGAGGATATAAACTGTCTTGATGTTTGTGTCAGGGAAAACCAAAGTACACAGAAGTTAGAATGATTTACAAGAGGATTGAAAGCCAGATAGAAACGGAGTTGGGTGAAGACCAGTTTGGTTTCTGGAGAAATGTAGGAACAAGGGAAGCTGTACTAAGTCTTAGGCTGATTTTAGAAGGTAGAATAAGGAAAGATAAGACAACGTTCATGGCTTTTGATAAAGTTGATTGGACTAAATTGTTTGACATTTTGAAATCAATTGTAATAAAGTACAGGGATAGGAGGATGATATACAATCTGTACAGAAACCAGACAGCAGTCATTCGAGTTGAAGGACATGAGAGAGAAGCTGGTATTCAGAAAGGTGTAAGGCAAGGCTGCAGCTTATCACCCATACTTTTCAATCTTTACATTGAACAAGCAATGAAGGAAATTAGAGAAAAATTTAAAGTGGGAGTGAAGATTCAAGGAGAAATAATTTCAACTCTGAGATTTGCCGATGACATTGTCATCTTGGCCGACAAGCCTGAGGATTTGAATGAGTTTTGAATGGTATGGACTCCGTCTTACGGAAAGAATTCATGATGAAAATAAATGTAAAACAAAAATACTGGAATGCAGCCGAAATAAATCAGAAACCTCTATGGAGATCAAATTGGTAGGTGAAAAGCTGAAGGAAGTAGGAGACTTCTGTTACTTAGGAAGCAGAATAACCAGTGATGGACGAAGCAAAGAGGATATTAAAAGTAGGTTGGCTCAGGCAAAGAAAGCATTTCTACAAAAAAGGAATCTGCTGACATCGAATATAGATTTAGGTATTAGGAAGTCATTTTTTGAAAGCCTTTGTCTGGAGCGTGGCGCTCTATGGAAGTGAAACTTGGACTATTGGTGCAGCAGAAAAGAAGAGAATAAAAGCATTTGAAATGTGGTGTTACAGGAGAATGATGAAGATCAGATGGGTAGATAGGGTTACAAACAAAGAGGTATTAAGACGAGTGGGAGAGGAGAGATGTTTCTGGTGACTGCTAATGAAGAGAAGAGATAGGTTGGTAGGACACATACTAAGACACCCAGGAATAGCAAGCTTAGTTATGGAAGGAAGGGTCGAGGACAAAAACTGTAGGGGTAAACCAAGGTTAGAATATGTTAAACAGATTGCCTCCGATGTAGGGATGTTGGAGCTATGTAGAGATGAAACGATTAGCTCAGGACAGGGAGACATGGAGAGCTGCATCAAACCAGTCAAAAGACTGAAGACTCAAACAACAACAATTCAACTTTTGCGGTACCCTACACAGATCTCACATGAAGTGAGTAAGATTTAAACTGCAGATCAGAGGTGAGAAGCTGGTATACTACTGCTGATTTACATAACAGCGCAACACAATTGTAATGTATGAGTAATTATACTGTTACAACTCTAAGATATTGAAAGCCCTTTTGACATTAGACTGGTATCAAGATTGATGATGTAGGCTATTAACTTTTATTTTTGTTAAAGCAGTATGTCTTGGCAATAAATTTAACAGGTCTTCAACCGGTAATACAATTTGCATTAAATTACAATAAATTAGTCATGTTTCTTAAGTCGGACTGGGAGAAATAAGAAAGTTGTTTATTCCAACAAGCTGTAGCGCAGCATTAGGTCATGGGTCCAAGCTCTCTGCTGACTCGGTAGACGCGTGGGTTCGAGCCCCACCGTCGGCCGTCCTTGAAATGGTTTTCCGTGGTTTCCCATTTTCAACACCAGGCAAATGCTGGGACGGTACCTTCTGATAGGCCACGGTCGATTCCTTCCACATGCAAATGCTGGGACGGAACCTTCTGATAGGCCACGGCCGATTCCTTCCACATCCTTGCCCAGTTTCATCTTCATCCACTCCATCCCGACGCGCAGGTCGCCCACGGACGTCGAATAGAAAGACCTGCACTCGGCCTCTGAGGAGGTCACACGACAAAAAAACTAGCTATGAAATTCAATTAAAAGCTTGGCAGGACGGACTCGGTAGACGCGTGGGTTCGAGCCCCACCGTCGGCCGTCCTTGAAATGGTTTTCCGTGGTTTCCCATTTTCAACACCAGGCAAATGCTGGGACGGTACCTTCTGATAGGCCACGGCCGATTCCTTCCACATGCAAATGCTGGGACGGTACCTTCTGATAGGCCACGGCCGATTCCTTCCACATCCTTGCCCAGTTTCATCTTCATACACTCCATCCCGACGCGCAGGTCGCCCACGGACGTCGAATAGAAAGACCTGCACTCGGCCTCTGAGGAGGTCACACGACAAAAAAACTAGCTATGAAATTCAATTAAAAGCTTGGCAGGACGGACTCGGTAGACGCGTGGGTTCGAGCCCCACCGTCGGCCGTCCTTGAAATGGTTTTCCGTGGTTTCCCATTTTCAACACCAGGCAAATGCTGGGACGGTACCTTCTGATAGGCCACGGCCGATTCCTTCCACATGCAAATGCTGGGACGGTACCTTCTGATAGGCCACGGCCGATTCCTTCCACATCCTTGCCCAGTTTCATCTTCATCCACTCCATCCCGACGCGCAGGTCGCCCACGGACGTCGAATAGAAAGACCTGCACTCGGCCTCTGAGGAGGTTACACGACAAAAAAACTAGCTATGAAATTCAATTAAAAGCTTGGCAGGACGGACTCGGTAGACGCGTGGGTTCGAGCCCCACCGTCGGCCGTCCTTGGGCTACACCCGGCTAAGTATATAAAACCTTAACACCTATCTAAGTGTTCAAAGCTACTTGACCACAATTTGACAAACGCTATTAACATTAACAGCAATAGTGTTAGCCAAGCTTGACATTGCATTTAAACAATAGTGTAATAATTAACTTGACTGTTTATTGCGAGACAAGATACAACTATGTGTATAGCTGTGTGGCTCAACTATACTGTTCTTGGCTGCTGTTAGACTCTGAACTGGAGGGTCCTGGGTTAGATTTTTGGGAGGTCTGTGGGGATTGTATTTTCTGGTGATTAATTCCCCTGGCTTGGGGACTGGGTGTTTGTGTTGGCTTAATTAAAAATATATTCCGGTCCCATGGTTAATTGGTTAGCGTTCTAGGCTTTGATTTAATTTTTTTAGCCTGGTATCAATTTAAAAAAATGAATATTACTTACATGAAAATGTCCAAAGACGAATCCCAATTGATGGATTCTTCTTCCTCAGCACGGGTGTTTTCCTCATCAGACATAGCAGTAGCAGTGAATGACAATTCTTTGTAAAGTAGCAGGTTCATTTATACTAAATATGGAGGTCATCCAGTTACTGAGAAAGCGGACAAACCGGAGTGTTGCCTCTGATTGTAAGGGTATATAAGCCGTGACATTATTGTTGCTAGCCAGAGAAGTCCACGAGTTGGTAGTATACACATCGCTTTGCTGCAAAGATCTTCTATCAGGTAATATTGAACACAGTACTTTTAGTTTCTCTAACTGTCGATGGTTATACAGTTGACCTTAAATATTTATCAAGTGGATAATAATAATATCAAATGGGTATATAAAACTATTATTGCAACTAACAGTCATTACCAGGCTTGACGTCAGTCAAAAGAGATATTACCTTATCTCGCTCTATCCGACTGATTACTGGGACTAAGCGCTGTTAGGAGACTCCTCGTCTTAGCAAATAAGTTTTGTATACACATTTGATGGTTTAGTCTAGAGGTTTGGATGGGGATGCGGGACACACTACTCAAGTGGATATATGAAACTATTATTGCAACTAACAGTCATTACCAGGCTTGACGTCAGTCAAAAGAGATATTACCTTATCTCGCTCTATCCGACTGATTACTGGGACTAAGCGCTGTTAGGAGACTCCTCGTCTTAGCAAATAAGTTTTGTATACACATTTGATGGTTTAGTCTAGAGGTTTGGATGGGGATGCGGGACACACTACTCAAGTGGATATATGAAACTATTATTGCAACTAACAGTCATCACCAGGCTTGACGTCAGTCAAAAGAGATATTACCTTATCTCGCTCTATCCGACTGATTACTGGGACTAAGCACTGTTACGAGACTCCTCGTCTTAGCAAATAAGTTTTGTATACACATTTGATGGTTTAGTCTAGAGGTTTGGATGGGGATGCGGGACACACTACTCAAGTGGATATATGAAACTATTATTGCAACTAACAGTCATTACCAGGCTTGACGTCAGTCAAAAGAGATATTACCTTATCTCGCTGTATCCAACTGATTATTGGAACTAAGCGCTGTTAGGAGACTCCTCGTCTTAGCAAATAAGTTTTGTATACACATTTGATGGTTTAGTCTATAGATCAGGGTTTGAGTTAATGTGCTAATAAATAAAGGTGGAGGGTACCTGAACCTTTTTAATAGTTTACCTACACACTTTATAATTACCTTTCAGAACCAATATGTCTGCTATAACAGTTGCGAATCTCATTGGCAGAGCAACCGGTCTGGAGACTAAACGTTTACAGGACCTGCCAGTTAACGAGTCCTATTTGGTGACAGCTGTTCGCAGGGTGAAAACGAAATATGGGGGAAGAATAGTTTGCGAACTAGACGATTTCGCTGTCTTCTTACCTGCGAGGTTCATGGAACTCAACGACGAAGCTGTAAATGACCTCAACAAAGGAACCATCTACCTTAAATATTTGGGAGTAGAAAATAAAAGATGTTTGGTAGAATTTATTGAAGAATCAAATAAAATTTAAAATTTGTTAATGTTAAAACAGAATTTGCAGAGACAATAAACTTTGTTTGTTTTCATTCTCTGCAAACTGTTCAGTGATTTGCTGTTTTTGTAGTAAATGTAATTACTGTAAGTGTCATGATGTCAGCACCAGAACTTAGTTGGCAGAACGTGGATAGTTGTTTTAATAATAAGTTATGTAGCTTTAAAATTAATAATGATGCTAAATTTTTAGACCCAAATGAATTTTTAAACGCTAGCTACAACATTTTTCAAAATAAAATGCAAGACTGTTTAAGAGAACATGTAGCGTTAAAGATTAACGCTGAGTTATTATGTGATTTTGTTATTTTAAAACAAGGTGAGGAAATAACCAAACCGATTTATTTACATACGAAAATGTGTGAATTGTACCGCACTGATAATATACACAGTTGGTATAGTAAAAACATTGTCGATAAGCTCATGACGCGCTTTGCCGAGTTTCAAGAATTGGAAAGTGGCAAATCGCTGGAAGCTATTGTACCCGATACCTATTTTAGGCTATCGGCTACGCCAGCTGACATTAAGCTGTAGTTGAGGTTTTGGAAAGCAAGCAGACAAGATAGCGCATCGATCGCGTCAAGAAGAAAGCCAAGATGACGTAGGAGGTCGAGAATCAAGGAGGCATTGAAATCTGTAAGAAGATAGAATTATTAATAAAGATGTGAAACTTTATTGAAATATATATGGGATTATAATAAGTTAAAACAACTTAGAAGAGTATATATGACATGCATAATATGTGGAAATAATTTTATGGAAATAAGTTATTGTATAACAGAACAGCCGAGAGGAGTCGGGTTCGAGACTATCTTCGTGACGTAGGAGCACCGTGGTGGGGAGAATTAGCCACGTGCCGCACGGAGCTCATAAGCTGGAACACAGCGCTAAGCAGTTCAGTTGGGCTCAATGAGACGAGCAGTACAGAGCAGCTCTATAGCACAGCGAGACGGGCATTGAAGGTCACGCAACACACGTAAACCGTCACGGCAAGTGTAGGCGACATTTCTCGCATCACCGAGCAACAGAGGCCGCGCGGGTCGTTGATACAGGCGACCTAGCCGAGAAGACAATTGTAGATAGCCGGGGTATTTCAAAACCACACTGATCGCATATGAAGACTTTATTTCAAGCTTCATTTCGACGCTGTTCGAACACAGGCTTTCACAAATAACATTATAACCATGCTGTTATATAATACATTCAAAGCGACTTTTTACTATTTCAAGTAAACTGAATGTTTAGCATAGGCTCTGATGAACATTACAGCGTGCATATATAAGATTTTTATCTTATGCCATTTTCATGGATTACATATTACAGACAGATACAGGGTGTATCGTAATCTTGAACACTATCTAGTAAAATTTTTATTTTACTCAAGTAGAACTTTGCAGTAAGTTGAGAGTGGACTTACAATTCTCAAACTGAACATTTATCGGAACAGTGGCGTATATTAGAAGAAGAGTAGGGGGTCCGCTGTTTCCATGAACTTTTCGAGAAGGAGTTGGACGATATCCGCTATGGGTAATTCGAGGTTCAACATGATCGAGTAAACGTGAATAGAGACAAGATGGCACCACAGAGCGATGGATTCGGTTCCTGACGAGAGGAGTCCAACAGCTGATTCGCTTGGGATTTCGAAGGAAATCGTCATTTCATGGATGAAATGATATTCACGCCGATCTTACGAGAAATCTTTAGGTAGGGAAAATCGACGATCTTGGAAATTATATTACAACTGATAATGAAAGGTATTGTAAGAGTTCTATCTACCTGATACGATTATTTTCATGAATACTGGGCACACATGTATATTTTTCTAATAGGAGTGATTTGATTATTAAGACATGGTTTGAATTTATATACTTCGAATTTGCTAGAATATGGAGTGACCATATGATATGGCAGGCATCATTAATCGATATTCTCACCGTTGTTTGGCTTTATTAAGAAGATGTTTGGTCTTATAGACATTTTTCCAGCTAGGATATTTTTCATGGATAGTTTTTTTTGAGTAACGAGTATTTCGAACTCGTGATCTGCAATTGATTATCAGAAACTACTTCGTCAGTTCATTGCATACTAGCGAGTGTGTATTATTCATCAGTAGGGATTTTTTTTCCATTGGATTGTTTGGAGATATTAAGAAGTTATTCACTTTAGTGAATGAACGTCGCTTTTATATGACAACTAGAAACTTGTTGATTCCTTTCTGGTACATTCACTCATATAGCCTACGAGGTGGGGTCCTTCGTATTTATACGATTGTATGGTGGCTACTCACCTTACCCACCGTTTAGGGAACTATCATCCAAGTCGACGGGGCGAGGTCCTTCGTATTTATACGATTGCACGGTGGTTACACATCTTACTCGCCATTGAGGAACTCATTTTATCATCCGAATGTACACGAGATGTAAGTGAATTAAACAAGGAACTACTAGTCACATATCAGTCGAAATTTTGTTAAATAAAGTAACGATAAATGTCAACAGGATTGCATTTAGTAATTCTTGTTTGCCAATCCAATATTTTGTTGCTATACTCTTTTGAGAGTAATTTCAGTTTAACAGCTATTACAGCTGATGCTTTGATGATTTTTATAATTGTGTTTGATACCTTTGAGAAGGATTTAAAGTAATTTAATCTTGTAAGATTAATCATTAATGGTCATAATTATTTTAAGGCAGATCAGTATTGCAGATTTTGATGTGAGAGATTATAGCACATTGGTGTTTTTCTACGATGTGAATTATTGAAACTTGTGAAAGAGAATTTATGCTATTTGAAAGCAAATATTAAATTACTGAAGTAATGTTTTTCCAATTGTTTAAGAAGTTGTCTAGATATGATCAGAGTAATTACAGTCATTGGAGATTATGTGCGTTAATAATTTGAAGCCATTTATATATTTTTGTAGATCATGCAACGTGGTTAAATGAAGTTTGTGATAGGCATTTTGTGGAATTTGCCATTTGGTAGTTGCAACGTTGATAATGTATTTTGAAGCGGACATGAGGTCGTCGTACCCAGTCTAGCGTATTTGTTGAGATTCATGCTGTATGTGCTGAATATTTATGGAGTTTTTGTAGTAATTCTTATATTCAAATGTGATATTTGGAATATTGAAGAAATATAATGTCGTTGTGGATAGTTAGATCCAACGTGATGTCGTGGAGTCAATAATATTTTTGGCATGATAATTAAATACGAGTTATAACTTGGAAGTAATAAAACTGTAAGACAACGTTCTATAAACCATATTAAACAATTTGTTAGGAAATTAAACAAATAAATGAAGTTAATAATACAAGATTTTCTGAAAATAATAATTAATGAAATAATAATCTGAGATTTAAGCATATTAATGATCTGACCTAATGAAATAAAAATCAGAATGACTAGATGAAATAATAATAAGTTAAATAACCAGATGATTGAAATTTAAATAAGTTGATAAATTAAATTTTGAAATAAATCGATGAATTAAATAAGTGGATGAATTAAAGATTGAATTAATTAAACTGATTGAAATAAATTATTAGACGATGGTAATGATGATGAATAACTGAATTAGAAGGTGATGATTAATTAAAGAAGCTGATGATTAATGAATTTATATGCAATTAAATAAATTTAATTGAGAGATAATGTGAAGGAATTGCAACTTGAAATGTGAATTTAAATGATGTAATGGTGATGAATTAACGATTCTGACAGGAATATTTGTAATTTTGAAGTGAGAATTAATGTAAGAAATATTTAATTTTGATAATAATGATGAGGATGACCAATGAGAATTTGAATTTTCTGTAATTCACAGATAAGAGATTAATGACGATGTAAATAATGTAAATTAATTATTCAATGTTTAGGAACATTTGATTAACATGTTCTACGTTCAAATTATACCATGCAAACCATAATTTATGTGATATTTAACATGAGTGATTATTATATGTGTATGTTTAGGCAGATTAGTAACTTAATTAAATCCACATTGATGTTAAATTAAAGAGAATTAGGTCTCAGGCTTCACAAATGTCAGTGACGAAAGACATAGTGCGACAGTGATCCTGAGAACCCAAGAGAACTTTATACATTTTTCTTGATAAGTGGATTGAAATAAATTTGCATTAGAAAGGAGATGGTTCGATTTTTGGACAATGACAATTTAACTTTGCATTCGACCATACTCTTAGGTAGGATTTATATTTAAAATGTCTGTCTGACTATCAAAGTAAAATAAATTTGTTTTTATCTTAGTTGTGATCTGATGATGGTGTGATGTTCCTTTTTCTTTCCTTGTCTTGAGTAAGGCTTATCCGGAAAGGAAGTGGTTTTGCTAGGAATTCAGTTGATGGCGCCCATTTATATTTGAATTATTTTTATTAACTTAAGCCCGTAACGACCCTAGAGATACTTTGTCTCGTGAAACCCACTGCTTTTTCACGAACTCAGCTGAATTTCCGACACATTCCTTATTTGACTAGAGGTTCATTTAACTCCGCTCTGTCCTGGAACTCCAGGGATGTGATGTTATAGCAGATGGGTCATCGCATCCCCAGGACGAACGGGCACACTATCAACCATTTTAAAATTAATGTATGCACCTTTGATCCCATGAACAGTGGTTCAGCTCATGTTAATTTACCTAAACAGTTGGAAAAACATCACGCAGTCATCAATGTGGATAATAATGACGTTTTTTGCTTTGTGTGGTCCTTGGCTGCTGGGTTAAGTCCTGCAACTGAAAATGTTCACAGAATGGGAAAATATCACCAGAAATTTATGGAATTAATGATCAGTCTAAATTTAGCAGACATAGAATTCCCAATGGACCTCAACGCCATTTCTCGTTTTGAATCTAAAAATCCGCTTTACTCCATTAATGTATACGGAGTTGAAGGGGACAAAGTTATTGGTCCATTGTATGTGACAAAGGGAAAAAAAGAAAAGCATTTTAATTTACTGTACATTGAAGGGGAATTGCGCAACCATTATTGTTATATCAAAGATCTTTCTAGACTAGTTCGTTCACAAGTTACAAAAAAAAAATAGGGTACATATATGTGATCGCTGTTTGCAATATTTTACTAGCAATCAAAAGTTTACAGCACATACTATTGATTGCATCACACAACCAGCGGTAAAAATTATATTTCCAGTAAAGGATAAAGCCAGTATGAAATTTCAAAATGTGTCTCGTCAAGAACCGCTTCCATTTACAGTATATGCAGATTTTGAATGTTTAACCACACCCATTGACACATGTAAACCAGATCCGACACGTCCGTACACTCAACAAGTACAGCAACATGTGCCATTCAGTTGTGCTCTAAACGTGATTTGTTCATACGACCCTTCACTTTCATACTTCAAATCTTATCGCGATGCAGATGCTGCTGCTTGGTTTTTAAATGAATTGGACGCCTTGGCAGATCGGGTGTACAATATCCTGCAAAATCCAATTCCGCTTCAAATGTCGGACGCAGACGAGGCGGTTTTTGCAACAGCAACCACTTGTCACATTTGTCAAAAACCAATAGCACCTTGTGACACGCCAGTGAGAGACCATAATCGGTACACTGGAAAATTTAGAGGAGCAGCTCATAGTGTATGTAATTTGGCGTATAAAAGAGCACGCTATATTTCTTGTTTCTTACACAACATGTCTCGGTATGACAGCCATTTAATTATTAAGGAATTTGCTAACCTTGAAAACCAAAAGTTTAATTTAATTCCACAAAATCATGAAAATTTTATTTCGTTTTCGAAATGGCGAAATGGAATCAGTATATGATTTAGATTCGTATAGATTCCTCGCATCATCATTGGATGCGCTTGTTCAAGGGCTTCACCCAAACAATTTGCATTTTGTACGTCAACACTTTACTGATGCCAAACAATTTGAATTATGCATTCGAAAAGGGGTGTTTCCCTATAATTATGTAAACAATTGGGCATGTTTACAGGAAACTGCACTCCCTTCAAAGGACAAATTTTACAATGACTTAACAAAAAGTCATATTTCTGAAGAAGACTATTTACACGCTCAAAAAGTATGGAACGTGTTCAAGATATCAACTTTGGGCGAGTATGCTGATTTATACCTCAAAATTGATACACTACTTTTGACAGACGTGTTTGAACACTTTCGCAAACTGTGTCTTGAAATCTACAATCTAGATCCAGCCCATTACTACACCCTTGCCGGATATAGTTGGGACTCTATGTTGAAGGTGACTGACATAGAACTGGAACTATTAACAGACATCGACATGTTACTCTTTTTTGAACGCGGAATACGTGGTGGTCTTGTTTCGCTTGTGCAAAAGCACGCCAAAGCAAATAATCCATATATGGATACATACAAACCAAACCAACCTACAACATACCTCACCTACCTAGATTGTAACAATTTATACGGATATGCTATGGAAAAACCTCTTCCATATCAAAATTTTCGATGGCTGACTTCAGATGAAGTTTCAAATTTTAATTTAAAAGATGTGTTGAGCAATGACACGCGTGGCTACGTTCTAGAGGTCGACTTATTATATCCCTGTGAGATACACAATGATCATTCTGATCTACCATTTTGTGTTGAAAAATTACAACCTCCCAGTTCACGTTCCAACAATAAAAAGTTGCTGGCAACGTTAAATTCAAAAAATCGGTACGTCATACACATTGAAAATTTAATGCAATGTTTGAAACATGGTTTGAAACTGCAATCCATTCACCGCATTATTTGCTTTGACCAAAAACCATGGTTACAACCGTACATGCAATTGAATACTCATCATCGGCAACACGCCAAGACCACATTTGAATCAAATTTTTATAAATTAATGAACAATGCGTGCTACGGTAAATCAATGGAAAATATTCGAAAGCATAGAACTATTCATTTGGTAAACCACTGGGACGGTCGATATGGCGCACGAAAATATATAGCAATGCCTAATTTCCATTCTGTACGAGTTATTGAAACTGATTTAGTAACCATTGAATTGTCAAAGACAGAAATCATGTATAACAAACCAATTTACTTGGGAATGGTAATACTTGACTTTTCAAAATTTGTAATGTATCAATTTCATTATGAGTTTGCCAAACAAAAGTTTGGAGATGTAAAATTACTGTATATGGATACAGACAGTCTTATTTATCAAACCAATAAGATAGATGTTTACTCAGTGATGAGAGAACATCCAAATTACTTTGATACCTCAAACTATGAGGTTAACAATATGTTTGGCATAATTCCCATGAATAAAAAAAAAATAGGTCTATTTAAGGATGAGTGCGCCGGTGATGTTATGACAGAATTTGTGGCTTTGGCGCCGAAAATGTACGCATTTTCAACACAAAAGAATAAAGGTCAATGCAAAGCGAAGGGTGTTCTTCGTAGCGTCACACAATTCCTCAATGTTGAGGAATATCGATGTGTACTCTACGCAAACACCTCTCGCTTATACCAGCAAACACGCATTCTTTCAAAGAACCATAATATTTTTACAGTAAATCAAAATAAAACATCGCTGACAACATATGACAATAAACGTCTGTGGGATGGTGTAAATAGCTTGCCTTATGGACATTTCCACACCTTGTAAAAAAGAACACACTTTCATTTTCAATTCTTTTTATTAAAATTGTATGTTTTTTACAAGAAGAAAACTAAACCATATTTTGTGTATACTATGAACTGGTGGACTGACTCTCAAATAAATACTTCACAATATTTGATTCATGTTTATTACTTTGTCCTTTTCCTCACTAATCCACCACCAATCAATAGCTTTGACTTCATCGCTCCTGCTACAATCAAGGCTGCAATCTTCTCACCAATAGAAGCAGTAGATGACATCACACGCTGCATGGCCTTTCTTAGAAGAATGCGGTCTGCAACTCGACGTACTTCTATATTCTTGTTGTTGTAAGCAATGTCATGATCTCTACACGCTGCATCCAATATGTTGATTCCAGAGTTCCCTTGTGCTAGACGTTGGCTTAGTTTAGTTCCAGGTCCACAAAATTGATAGCCGGGAATATGCAGTTCAATGGGAAGTAGATCAATGGCCTTGTTAACTAGACCATGACCAGCAAAGGTCCGATATATCTTTTTCAAGCGTTGTCTTACTTTTTGGTGCTGGCGATACTGCCGCTGCTGTCTCTTCTTCCTCTTCTTCATCGCAACCATGGAATGATGAAGCAAAGTCTTTACAGGACGGTATATTTGTATGACCGTGGTACAATTTGATGAGCTGACACGTTCCACACTGTTTAATGGAGGGCATTTTAGTAATAGACACTTGCTGGTTGTTCGCTTTGCGAATGTTTTTTGTTGGCTATGTTTCCCTTACGGTGTGAAACACACGTTCAATTTTTCTGCCCCATTATTTTTAATTTCGTGAATTGCAGTCTGAACGCGGTGTTCTGATTTGTTTAATATTGGTGTTTCAGTTTAATTGCTTTTCTGTAATATTCATGTCAACTCACCTTTTTTCTGTAGTGTCTTTCTAGACGTACCATACCGTCACATTTTCTCACGAGTACTGAGCTCTCTCCAGCGGTAACGCCCGCAATGTGCATGGGGCTGTGCTGTGATTGGCTGCTCTCTCGCCACACCTTCATGCTAGAAGGTTCGGCGCGCTGACGTCACTACCGCTATATAGCCTTAGGTCTTCCGGCCTACAGTGTCTACTCTCGTCCACTCTTCTCAACTGATCACACCTGCTCACGACATACCTGCTGGGGTTACTGCCCTCTCGGGGTACCTCTTGCTGCCGGAGTCTCTTCTCCGCCGGCATAATCTCTCTTCTGGACCTGGCTGCCTGCCCGGGCAGTCTAAACTCATCAGCCTTCACTTCAACCAAATCTTCAACACGGATCTACTCTGCAAATCTTGATTCTAAGGACATAACTTCACCAGCCGCGGGAGGTACTACCAAGAGCCTCTCTATGCTGGTCGCTTTTTATAAGGAGAATCTACCATCATCAACTCTAGTTCCGAACCCGGAACCCTGGAGTATGCCTGACTGACCTCGCACAAGCCCGAGCGGGCGCACTAAATTACTGCCAGCTACTGATGACCTCCGGCAGCCGGCCTACCTTCGGAAGATGGTTAAGGAGATCTGATACTTCCTGTATCACACATTAGAAGAGGTGGTAACCCTTTCACTTCATACACTCTGCCCGGATTCTTTCCGTCAGAAGAGTATTTTGTTTTAAATCTTCTCTGGGATGAATTTAAATTATTATGCTTCTTTTATTCAGTAATTTTATATTTAATCCTTTAAAGTTAGTTACAGCGCAATTTACGTTTCCTGGAGAAACAAGTAATTTTTAATTGTTACTATTTTTTATTGTCAATTTTAAAGCAATTTCCTTGAAGCTATTCATTCCTTGCAATATATTTGCTTTATATTAAATAAATATCATTTAAATCTAAGTTTTAACTTTTTGGTCTTTTCCCGCACTGTTCTTCATTATCACCTCTTGTGCCCGAAACCTCATTCTATCTAAATCCCTTAGGATGTACCACATCCATTAGGTACACCCTTTTCCATGGTACCTCAACCCCGGATCGAACCCAGAACCTTCATTCTTAGACCACAAATTCAATTCAAAAAAAACTGGTGCAATCTAATATTTGTTTTATACATTTCAGTATATCGTGGCTAGCGCGGGAGATCTGCGGGAAGGCGGAAACAATCCCAGCATATTATACAACTGGTTTCTTTCCGGAGAGCAGGTCTGTCTGGTGCCACAAGCAGCTTTGGTGAGTGAGTTGTTCCAACTTTTCCAGCCATGCCACCAATAATTGATGATAAACTGTTAAACTCTCGGGCGGCCTACAAAGGTCAACTCACCCGTTTTCAAAAATATTTAGCTACTCTACCGAAAGAGGAACAAAACCTTGACATTATATCTCAGCGTTTAAAAGCTTTTGAACTGGCGTACGAGAAATATGATCTCGTGCAACTTGAAATTGAAATCAAAAGTCCAGAACATCAATTAGATAGGGAAGAAGTAGAGAGTAATTACTTTGATACACATGCTCAGGCTGTGGCATTAGTTAGAACTTTGACCCTGGCGTTGAAGGTAGAGGAAACTCAAGGAAGAATTAGCGACCATGGGAATGGTATCAAACCATTGCTACCTAAAATTGAAATTCCGCATTTTTCAGGAAAGGAAGAGATGTGGCAATCATTCTTTGAATTGTTCAGTTCATTAGTACATAATAATGCCACACTTCCAGAAATTCAGAAATTTCATTACTTAAAATCCATTTTGCAGGGACCACCCCTTCAACTTATAAGAGAACTCCCCTTAACAGGAGAAAACTATAACATTGCTATAGAGCTTCTTAAAGGCCGTTATGGCAATGAAAAATTATGTTTACAAAGGCATATTCAAGCCTTATTTAGCCTGCCCACCTTGCGAGCTGAAAGCTTGTCAACACTGCGAGCCTTAAGTGACACGGTCCAACTACATGTCAGAGCATTGGCACGGTTGAATCAACCGGTCGAGCATTGGGATCTATTCTTAATTCACTTGGTTACTTCTAAATTTGATTCATCAACCTTAAAGGCATGGGAGAGGGAACTAACAAATGACACGTCATATACCTATGATTCGTTGCTTACGTTTATGAATAATAGATGTCAGGTTTTGTCAGCTGTAGCCTGTCATATGTCAGGAAGTGCAGATAACAAATCTAATGTTGTGAAACCAGTCGGTGCTAAAATAAACAAATCTGCTGTCTTTACTGTTCAACATAATTCAACGGATTGTATTCTCTGTAAAGCACCTCACAGGTTATATTCCTGCGTTGCCTTTAAAGCCCTTTCTACCGACGAAAGACGCAAATTAATAGCTCAAAAAAAATGTTGCTACAACTGTTTGTCAACTAGGCATATGGTGCCTGATTGCTTATCTAAAAATACTTGCTCTCATTGCAAGGCTCAACATCATACCTTGCTTCATAGGTTTGAAAAGCCACGTCAGGCTCCTTCCCCTGGATGTTCTAAAGATGCATCCCCAGGAGCTAATGCGCAATCTTATACTCAGAGCTCTAGCTCAATTCGTAGTTCCCAGGTGCTACTATCAACCGTGTTATTAAAAGTTCAAGATTCCTCTGGTAGATGGCTTGAAGGACGTGCCTTATTGGATAATGCCGCCACCCATGACTTCATAAGTGAGCGTCTCATTAAGAAACTTGGTCTCCCCAAGCAACCTACATTAATTCAGGTTACCGGTATTAACAATAGCAATGTTAAATCTTTGCATTTTGTTCGTGTTCACATCAAAGATGCTGTGAATTGTAACACAACATTTCAGTTGAATTGCCTTGCCATTGATACTATTGGCAGTAACACCCCTAGTAATTCTTTTGAAATTAGAAATTGGCAATTTCCTCATAACATTCAGTTGGCGGATCCAACATTTAATACGAGCGCTCCGGTAGACATACTTCTCAGTGCCCAAGTATTTTGGCAATGTCTCCTTAGCTCTAAGGTTAAAATATCACCAGGAGTGTTTGTTCATCATACCAAGCTAGGTTGGTTAGTAACGGGTCAAGTCCCTCGTAAGTCATTTCAAAATTTCTCTCAATGTCATTTTGTCAATACAAGTCTCGATTACAACTTAGAAAGATTTTGGAAAATCGAAACTATAGATTCAGTTTCAACTTCCTCGGTTGAAAATGAAATGTGTGAAAAACTGTTTCGCGAAACGACCAAACGCAATTCGGAGGGTAGATTTGTCGTAACAATGCCCCGAGTGGATAATCCACCTCTTTTATTTGAAACACACCCTAGAGCTCTTAGAGCACTCTATGCTGTGGAAAGCAAATTTAAACGTGACCCTGTTGTTAAAACTCAATACTCCACATTTATGGAGGAATATGAGGCACTTGATCACATGGAGGTTGTTACCAAGAAAGATGATGCTTCTTATACCCCATCTGAAGTCATTTACCTCAATCATCATCCAGTTTGGAAGAATGAGATTTTAAAGGAAAACATAAGAGTGGTCTTTAATGGCTCTGCATTGGATGCCAATGGAACTTCTCTGAATGACACATTATTATCAGGCCCTCCTATTCAATCTGACATTTCTTCTGTCTTGATGAATTTTCGCTTGTTCCCTATCGCAGTGATATCTGATATCAAGCAGATGTATAGGCAGATTTTGGTCGATCAACAACAGCGCGACCTTCAGAGAATTCTTTGGCGCGACGAGCCTACTAAACCTGTCAAGATTTTTCGGCTAAAAACATTAACCTATGGACTAAAGCCCTCTGCTTTTTTAGCCATACGTACGTTGAAATTACTTGCTGAACAGGATGGCCCGTTGTATTCTCCTAAGGCTTCTGAAGTGTTAAAATCATCATTTTACGTTGACGATTTTCTTCATTCATTTGAGTCAGTATCTGAAGCACTGCAGGTCTCTAAAGATTTGACAGCTTTGCTTTTGGGAGGCGGATTTTCCTTGTGCAAGTGGAACTCTAATTCGGAAGAATTTCTTTCTAAATTTCCATTAACTTCAGTCTATAACGACTCAGTAGAGCTTCTTCAAGAAAGTAATTCTATCAAAACTCTAGGCATCTATTGGAGTCCTCAAAAGGATTTTTTCTTTTTCAAAATTAATCTCAGTGACATCAAACCGCAAACTAAGCGGCAAATTTTGTCTGAGATTGCAAAGATATTTGATCCTCTCCAATTTTTGGCGCCAATTATTGTCACAGCAAAGCTTTTCATGCAGGACCTTTGGTCCTTGAAAACTGGTTGGGATGAACCAGTTCCTTCAGAGTTGCAAAAAAATTGGATTTCTTATAGAAATAGTTTGGAAGATCTCTCCAATGTTATTATCCCGCGAGTGATTATTCCCTTTCCCTCCTGTGGAGGATATGAACTTCACATCTTTGCCGATAGCTCATTGAAAGCTTATGGGTGTTGTGCGTATATTGTTTGCCGCAATTTTGACCAGTCATATTTCTTTTCCAATTTAATTTGCGCTAAGTCAAAGGTGGCCCCTCTTAAATCTTTATCCTTGCCACGACTGGAACTTTGTGCTGCTCTTCTGGCGGTTGAATTATCGGTCAAAATCCGCCAATCTTTGAAAATCCGATTTATCAAAACTTACTTTTGGAGTGACTCAGCCATCACGTTGGCATGGATTGCCAAACCTCCCTCGCATTGGCAGGTGTTTGTAGCTAATAGAGTGTCCAAAATTCAACAATTGTCTAACTTTGAACAATGGCATCATGTATCTGGCAAGGAGAACCCTGCAGATGTCATTTCTCGGGGATGTTCCCCTCTTATGTTGGCTAACCTGACATTATACTGGCACGGTCCCCCTTGGCTTCTGCAAGAACCTTCCGCTTGGCCAAATTTTCCTCTTCCGGAGTTATCAGACTTGCCGGATGCTGGTAAGATTACTGGATCTTCTCTTCTCGTTTCTGACTCTCCCCTTCTCTTGCAGCGATATTCCTCTTTCCATAAATTGGTGAGGGTTATGGCTTATCTCCTTCGATGGAAATATTTTGTGGTAGAACAACCCCTTTTTCCTAAGTCATATTTAACCCTTTCTGAATTAGGTTTAGCCACTACAAAAATCTTATGGCTTACTCAACAAGAAATATTCTCTGAAGAGTGCCAGGTGTTGTCCCAAGGTCAATCCCTTAAGAAATCGAGTAGGCTTTCCTCACTCGCCCCTTTTTTGGATACTGATGGTTTACTAAGAGTTGGAGGACGTTTATCTTTGGCTGATCTTTCCGAGGATAAAAAACACCCAATTATTCTTCCTTCAAAGCATCATGTCACTTCCCTAATCATTCGTCAGTATCATTACCAGCATCTTCATGCTGGAACTCGTACATTACTTTCTGTCATTCGTGAAAGGTATTGGCCCATAAATGGAGTCCATGAAGTTACCTCTGTTATCCGGAAGTGCATTCCATGTTTTAAATCCAACCCTAAAATTACCACTCAGCTCATGGGTGATCTTCCCAACTTTAGATCTGCGCCTGCTAGACCCTTTGCCTTTACGGGGGTGGATTAATCCGGGCCTTTTGTTTACAGAAAAAATTCTCCTGAGGCCAAAAAATGTATTTTTGGAAAACTCTATATTTCGCTATTTGTATGTATGGTCACCGGAGCAGTTCACTTAGAACTAGTTACCAACGCCTCTACTGCTTATTTTTTGGCAGCTTTTGCCAGATTTTCTGCTCGCCGAGGTCTTCCTTCAGAAGTATTCTCAGACAATGCTAAAAATTTTATCGGAGCTTCTGAGCAAATTAAGAGAGCTCTTACTCAAAATTCAGCGCTGGAAAGGATTACTGATTATCCTCACCAGAGAAATTTCAAGTGGCACTTCATCCCCCCTTATGCACCTCATCAAGGTGGACGGTGGGAGTCTTGTGTGAAGCTCACCAAGAAGCACCTTAGACGTGTTTGTGGCCACACCCCCCTTTCTCATGAAGAGTTTAATTCCTTAATTATTTTTATTGAGGGCATAATTAATTCTCGTCCTTTATCACCCTTATCTAAATCCCTTAGGATGTACCACATCCATTAGGTACACCCTTTTCCATGGTGCCGAAACTCGGGACCCTGGAGTATGCCTGGAAAAGGGTGTACCTAATGGATGTGGTACATCCTAAGGGATTTCGAGAGAATGAGGTTTAAGGCACAAGAGGTGATAATGAAGGACAGTGCGGGAAAAGACCAAAATGTTAAAACTTAGATTTAAATGATATTTATTTAATATAAAGCAAATATATTGCAAGGAATGAATACTTTCAAGGAGATTGCTTTAAAATTGACAATAAAAAACAGTAACAATTAAAAATTACTCGTTTCTCCAGGAAACGTAAATTGAGCTGTAACTAACTTTAAAGGATTAAATATAAAATTACTGAATAAAAGAAGCATAATAATTTAAATTCATCCCAGAGTAGATTTAAAACAAAATACTCTTCTGACGGAAAGAATCCGGGCAGAGTGTATGAAGTGAAAGGGTTACCACCTCTTCTGTTGTGTGATACAGGAAGTATCAGATCTCCTTAACCATCTTCCGAAGGTAGGCCGGCTGCCGGAGGTCATCAGTAGCTGGCGGTAATTTAGTGCGCCCGCTCGGGCTTGTGCGAGGTCAGTCAGGCATACTCCAGGGTTCCGGGTTCGGAACCAGAGTTGATGATGGTAGATTCTCCTTATAAAAAGCGACCAGCATAGAGAGGCTCTTGGTAGTACCTCCCGCGGCTGGTGAAGTTATGTCCTTAGAATCAAGATTTGCAGAGTAGATCCATGTTGAAGATTTGGTTGAAGTGAAGGCTGATGAGTTTAGACTGCCCGGGCAGGCAGCCAGATCCAGAAGAGAGATTATGCAGGCGGAGAAGAGACTCCGGCAGCAAGAGGTACCCCGAGAGGGCAGTAACCCCAGCTGGTATGTCGCGAGCAGGTGTGATCAGTGGAGAAGAGTGGACAAGAGTAGACACTGTAGGCCGGTAGACCTAAGGCTATATAGCGGTAGTGACGTCAGCGCGCCGAACCTTCTAGCATGAAGGTGTGGCGAGAGAGCAGCCAATCACAGCACAGCCCCATGCACATTGCGAGCGTTACCGCTGGAGAGAGCTCAGTACTCGTGAGAAAATGTGACGGTATGGTACGTCTAGAAAGACACTACAGAAAAAAGGTGAGTTGACATGAATATTACAGAAAAGCAATTAAACTGAAACACCAATATTAAACAAATCAGAACACCGCGTTCAGACTGCAATTCACGAAATTAAATGACCCTTCAGATCTTCTACCATTAACGCCGGGCCATTTTCTTATCGGTGGTCCATTGACTGCCTCCCCACCTTTGTTATATTCTAATTCTCAATCTTCTTTAGCCATTTCTTGGCGCAAAATTGAAAGTTTGCGCAATAATTTTTGGCGCCGCTGGAGGTTGGAATACCTCGGTTTGCTTCAGCAGCGTGGTAAATGGCTTGTTTCCTGCTCTAACCTTCAGGTGGGGGACTTGGTGCTTTTGAAGGACCCTAGTCCTCCTCTTGTTTGGAATTTGGGTAGGGTTGTTGAGTGCTTTCCTGGCAGAGATGGTAGGGTTCGCGTGGTAAAACTGCAGACTTCTGCTGGTCATTTTCTTAGGCCCATCACCATGATTGCTCCTTTGCCACGCGAGGCCTAACTTCTGCGCTTTCTTACTGCAATTTTTTCTCGCCCCTCCCAGCATGTTCGCTTTGCGAATGTTTTTTGTTGGCTATGTTTCCCTTACGGTGTGAAACACACGTTCAATTTTTCTGCCCCATTATTTTTAATTTCGTGAATTGCAGTCTGAACGCGGTGTTCTGATTTGTTTAATATTGGTGTTTCAGTTTAATTGCTTTTCTGTAATATTCATGTCAACTCACCTTTTTTCTGTAGTGTCTTTCTAGACGTACCATACCGTCACATTTTCTCACGAGTACTGAGCTCTCTCCAGCGGTAACGCCCGCAATGTGCATGGGGCTGTGCTGTGATTGGCTGCTCTCTCGCCACACCTTCATGCTAGAAGGTTCGGCGCGCTGACGTCACTACCGCTATATAGCCTTAGGTCTTCCGGCCTACAGTGTCTACTCTCGTCCACTCTTCTCAATTGATCACACCTGCTCACGACATACCTGCTGGGGTTACTGCCCTCTCGGGGTACCTCTTGCTGCCGGAGTCTCTTCTCCGCCGGCATAATCTCTCTTCTGGACCTGGCTGCCTGCCCGGGCAGTCTAAACTCATCAGCCTTCACTTCAACCAAATCTTCAACACGGATCTACTCTGCAAATCTTGATTCTAAGGACATAACTTCACCAGCCGCGGGAGGTACTACCAAGAGCCTCTCTATGCTGGTCGCTTTTTATAAGGAGAATCTACCATCATCAACTCTAGTTCCGAACCCGGAACCCTGGAGTATGCCTGACTGACCTCGCACAAGCCCGAGCAGGCGCACTAAATTACCGCCAGCTACTGATGACCTCCGGCAGCCGGCCTACCTTCGGAAGATGGTTAAGGAGATCTGATACTTCCTGTATCACACATTAGAAGAGGTGGTAACCCTTTCACTTCATACACTCTGCCCGGATTCTTTCCGTCAGAAGAGTATTTTGTTTTAAATCTTCTCTGGGATGAATTTAAATTATTATGCTTCTTTTATTCAGTAATTTTATATTTAATCCTTTAAAGTTAGTTACAGCGCAATTTACGTTTCCTGGAGAAACAAGTAATTTTTAATTGTTACTATTTTTATTGTCAATTTTAAAGCAATTTCCTTGAAGCTATTCATTCCTTGCAATATATTTGCTTTATATTAAATAAATATCATTTAAATCTAAGTTTTAACTTTTTGGTCTTTTCCCGCACTGTTCTTCATTATCACCTCTTGTGCCCGAAACCTCATTCTATCTAAATCCCTTAGGATGTACCACATCCATTAGGTACACCCTTTTCCACTGGTGATGACTAAAGTCAGTGCATGGTTGTAGTTCACGCAGACCAGGATCTCTGCTCCATTCACTAGGTACACTGTGCCAAATATTTTTCACCGCGTTTGAAGCAACATAAAAAAGGAACGCCTTGGGCAAAGCGTTCAATTCCTCATCTGTGAAACTGTCAAGCTTTTTTTTACAGGCAAAAAACTTGACAATAGCTCGCTCTGTGGGGTTTGAGTCCAAACCTTCAATTGCTGCCATATTACTACACGTCCACACTGATCACTGGTATGTCTCACACTGAAGCTGACGTTACAACGCTTTGCACTCAACATGCAAGTTTTGACATGCTCTGCGAGCTAGCCAATCAAAAAGCTTCCAAACATTTTGAAGTGTTTTATTTTGTAGAGGTTCATCAGGCACGGACAGGTTGTACAGTGCAGGACATCCCAGATCATGAAGGTCAACAAGTTGACATGTTGAATTAACATACTGACGCAACCATTCCTTTTTTTCACTTCCCTTTACAAATACAAGGTCAGCACCAAACAAGTGAGCTTTCAGAACAAGTGATAGATGATGGTAAGGAATGTCGCCTTCTTTCCAGACTAGTCCCAAATTGCGTTGCAACCACTCTGTTTGTCTTCTGTCCTCGTCTGACTGCAAATGCAATGGAAACGGTGGTTCAAAGACAAAACTGGTTACTCTTGGTGCCCACATGGTTGTGCAGTCAATAATTCCAACTTCTTTAAATACAAACTTGTTTCCGTTCACCTTGAAACCCTGCACGTCGACAATCAATGTTTTCGGCATGGCGACGGATATCAGACCTTCCACTACCGCTGCTTCTTAACAACTAACTGATTGGATAGGAGCGGGAAAATAATATACACACAAAAATCAATTACACAATTTTATTCATAAAGTTATCAGTACATCGCTTACAATTTTTTATCATAGGATTTGGACCATCCCAATCACAGTGAGAATCTCCTCGATGCATAAAGTGTCTACGACAAGGACGGCAGGGCTGCAACATCCGCCGACATACGGAGGTGTAATGGTAGCTTATCCCAATTAAGGTCAATGTCGTGTGCACCGTACGCGGTCAGAAATCCAGCTGGTAAATAGGCAATCAGATGCTGCGGCATTTCACGAAGAAATTGCGCTTTATGGTAGGCGCGTATTGCTAAACTCACCAGGGTGCGATAAATCTCAAATGCTGCATCAGCGTCTCGACTTGTTGAGCAACGATCGCATTTGCAGTCCATGCAATCTACCCGCTCTCCAACATGACAAGATGAAGCTTTGGCAACACCATCGTCCACATTATTTGTTTGATTAGCGATGGGCTTGTTGTTGTAGCCCCTGTCATGAATACCAAACGTAGACATGAATCCATCCGGTAAATAGTGAACCAGATGCGGCGGCATTCTAAGCACAGTATGATTCTTGTGATAGGCAGTTATAGCTTCACTCACTAGGGCGCGATAAATGGTAAACCTTGAATCTTCATCTGAGCCTGGTGAATCACTTTCACATTTGCAGACCCACCTCGCAGAGGGGGTTGTGACTTCATCGTAGCTTTCCATGACTGTGAAGGGCAATGGAGGAAGACATGCTATTTATACTCTGGTCACCATATTGGACAGCGGTTGATAAAACACTTGCGCCTCGTGAACAATAAGACAATAGGCTGTTGTTTTTTCTGGAATAACTGTAGATGTTTCAAATTCTAGTCTGATATCAATAGTTGTTTCCTTCATCGACTCCTCCAAATACGAACAGTCCATCACCACCAGAGGCGCCTTGGACTTGAAGTCTTGTGGTGATAATAGCGGACATGCCTCTTTCTGATAATAGGATGACTGAAAGTTTACAAACATGTCATAAAGCTTACCATATTTGTTCTTGTTAAAGTTTAAATCCATTCCCTCATAGGGAAAGGTAACACCGTTCAAAAAGAGTCGTATATTTCGTAATTGGATGTGGTCAAATTTTGATGCATCTTTATTCTGTTGATATTTGCGATCTGTTTGAAATCCAACCAGGACGTAGAGTGGCCGCTCTGTATACCGTGAGGTTTTTATAGACCAAGTATGTGTATCGGAGAGTGGTAATACCGGGTATTCATGCAGCTCCCAGCTTCTAAATTGAATGGGTAAAGCTGTATCCTTCTCCACAATCTTGAGCAGACTCAATTTTTTCTGATCTGATAGAGTAACGTGCGGTACTTTCCATAGAATTCGTTGCAGTAGAATTTTTGTATCTATTGGCGCTGTATCAGCTCCCTTTAGCGCATTATAATCACTCCTGTCTCGTACAAGAATCAGATCCTGTCTTGCGTTCACAACAATGCGCTTATGATCCTCTGCAAAGCCTAGTATTAATTTTAGAGGTAAATGTCCAGTAAATGTACCATCATCGTTAATCATCCAGTCGTTGGTTGAGTTGGGACACCAACCAGCCATACAAAAAGCTTTACTCTCTTCGCTTCCATACGAGGGATAAAGTTTCATGACACTTGTTATGCCAACATTTCGAGTAGTATCCACTTCAATACCGTTGATCACGTAGCGAACCTCAGAAAACAAAAAGGCCAAAGCATTGTTGGCCAACTTTGACGTTGTTGGAATGGTACCATCCAATTTGGTGAGTTGCCCTTCAATCTGGATGTAACTTTCATGTGGAAGCGTGTAGATATCTTGTTGGTTAATAGTAATGCGAATCTCATCATTATTATTTAGTCCCTGAGTATACGGTTGGTAGGAATGGTGTTCAATTCTTACAATACCCTCCTGTACTTCGACAGGGTTTGTCACGTCTAGAATCGAATTCATGACGTAAGGTGTAACCAAGTTGTTGTAGGATCTGCTTGTTGACACGTGTTAACCTGTACACGTGTTGAGCACAACTAACGCCTGTTCTTGACAGCGTTGCCGCTTTATACACTTGTTTCATGCTGGCTTCAAATACAGTTTGTAGGTCACAGGTGTATGAGGGTCTAACCGAATGAGACGTTGGTTTCTATTCACCAGTCTTAAGGTAATATTCCTGATGTTGGTCACACTCACAGGATGATAGAGCACCACCGACGGGTTTTCGCGGATGATATAACCACCAGGTGAAGTAACAATAAAATCATAAAGCGAATGCGAGGGATCTTGATTGGTGTAGACGTCTGTAATAATATTACACGTGACAGATACGTGATGATCTTCAATTATTTTCACCGGTTGGTCAGACTTGTGTATCACGTTCGGTACTAACACTTGTGGTGAATAGCCTAACAATGACCCAATCGAATCTGGTTGAGATTTAAAATCAATCCTAAAAGAAGAAAGATTACTGCAGCGATGTGTCACGTTGTTGGCTATGAGTTCAAACTTGCGTGTCCCGTCCAGAAATGCTTTTAGACTAAATTCTTTGGTGAGAGTTGTGTAGATGTGATCGTGAATATCATCTACGGTGTAGCTGCCAGACGGTAGAGTTAACACATAGTCATCGTAGTAGAACTTATCATTGACGTCTTCAATTATGTTGCAGATTCTATTATAGCCTTCAAACGAAACAAGTCCCAGCACGTAGGGTCGTCGTCCCAATTCAATAGGAGGATAAAAGTCAACAGTTACTTCCGCACCTTGTCCGTGCACTGTAAACGTTCTACTTTCTGTTGTCATAATGACCACGTCACCCGCCATGCTCGGTCTTATATAGAAAAGTCAAACATAGACGACCGCACTGTTGCGTGTTAAAATTTTGCACTCGTTTCACATTATAGTGTATTGTTGCACTGCTTCCAAAATAGCGAACAAGCTCTGTCGGAGGAGGAAGGTTTCCAAAACTGTCAAAGTACCACACGGTTCGCCCATGCTTTATGTAGGCCACATAATGCGTTCCCGGTCCATGACTGTCATCCAAATTAACAACTGCACTTTCATGGCTCCGTGGTCGAGACGGTAGTTGGTTGCGCATAAACACACCTCGAAAGTGGGAGATCTTTAGCTGTTTTGCATATCTTAAAACTTCCTCATGCGTCATGGCTCGTCGTGGCAGTGCATCGATTAACCGTTTTTTGGCGACATGTAAATGCCGAGTCCTTTCTTGTAGGGTGCTAGCTTCATGTTCACACCTTTGCCGCGCAGTGCTATGGCCTCCATAGTTTTATTATGCCTTTCACTTTCCTTCAACTGTTGCTTCGCCTCCTCAACAGCTTTCACCGTTCGTGCTACCGCACTTGCTCCTCCAAGAAGTGAACCCAGGGCTGCTAGTCCAGCAAACAGTGCAGGTAAAAATCCACCACGTTTCGGCACAGGAATAACTCGGGCACGTTTTCTAAAACGTAGTTTACTTTTGGGATTCGCATGCAATCGTGCTGCTCGGAGTGCTTTCTTAATAGCCAACTCACTATTTGTTTCTCCGCGCGAAGCTTGACGTGCCGCATGAAGAATAGCTTTAAAGCCTCCCTTTCTTGACAACTTCTTCCTCTTCTTCACCACATATCTCTGTTTCACCATCGCGAACAAAGAACAAGACAACCTCACACCGCAAAGTATAGAACACAACTAACACTCCTCAGGAAGGGAACCTATAATTATTTATTCAATGGTGGCTGTATATTCAAGTTCTATATACAGAGGAAAATCGTTCATCGTTTTCCCCGCCTCTTTTTCTTCAGACGAGAGTTTCAAATAAAAGAATAATTTGTCTCCGGCTTTCACCGGTTGATCAATAAGTGGTTGAACACTACCGTTTAATCGTACCTCTAAATGTTTCAAATCTGGTGCATACTCAATTACACGAATGGCACCATCATACATTAAACGGTAATTGTCATACCCCGAACGTAGTATGTAGGCGAGGTTATTGGGATCTTTTACCGGTTGTTGGTTTACAATGTGAAGCAGAAATATAGAGGGTATTGATTTAATAAAAAGCGATAACCGTTGTTCCAAAAATCGTTTCGTCGTCACGTCGTGAGGTTGCACAGGATCAGCAACTTCGGCTATTCGTCTTCGCTTCATCTGTAGAGCGTTCTCCTTAATTTCCCACACCTTTTCCATTTCAGAGTTTAAAAACCGTTTTGTACAAACATCTTGATCATCTTCAGGATCGGCCACATGCACAAAGCGTGCATTATTTGCTGTATAGCCCTTTACAGTTAGGGTGGGCACAATACTGAGCACCTGTTTCACCTTGTTATCTACATAGTCCTTTCGAGCAGCGTCCGTGTTGTTTGTTGGAAGAGCCAGCTGAGTGATTCGACGTTGGTGTACGTCATAGTCCTTTGCTTCTGTTAACACCACAGCATTGGTTAACACATAGGCTTTGGTGCACACATCTTGATCGTTCACAGGATCTGCAACGCCCGTAATACGTTTATTCTGAGCCTCATAATCTCCTTTGATACGTCGTAAGCGGTAATAATCTACATACTTTTTTGAACATGCGTCCGAGGGTAATACGGGTTCTGTTATATTGGTCAATCGCTTTCCATTAAAGTCGTAATTACCATCTGTTGTGCGTGGCAATACATTAGCATCGACATATCGTTTAGTAGCCGGATCTGTATCATGTTTTGGATCGTTTGTCAAAGCAAATCGTTATTTGTTTTAAGAGTTCTTCCAAAGGCGTCCATGGTTACACTGGAACTGAAACACCCGCTTGCCTCATGTATATAGAGACCAGCTCTTCCCCTTTCACATTTAGTTGATATGCAGATTATTAAGCAACAACATTCACTTCCGGTGGGAGACTTGGTTTCAAACCTCTTCTCAACATCGTCCAAACAACGTCATGGATCACTCTTCCCATCCTCCATTCGCTGTCTCATCGCCGGCCCGTCAGGATGTGGAAAAACCAATCTTCTGCTTACCCTCATCACCTCCTTAAACGGAGTGCGCTTTCAAAATATCTATATCTTTGCCAAATCGCTGTATCAACCGCTGTATGTGTTCTTGGAACAGGTCATGTCAGGTCTGCGCAACATGGGCTACTTCACATTCGCAGCACACGAAGATGTCATTTCTCCAGACAATGTTCGCCCCCATTCGCTTATGATTTTTGACGATGTGGCCACAGAACGACAGGGTATTATTCAGGCTTACTTTAGCATGGGACGTCATAAATATATTGATTGTTTTTATCTCGCTCAAACCTATTCGCGAATACCAAAACAGTTGATTCGTGACAATGCCAACGTGATTGTTCTCTTCCGTCAGGATGAGCGCAACATGCATCACGTCTACGATGATCACGTGAACCCAGACATGACCTTTCAAGCCTTTACACAGTTGTGTGCCATGTGTTGGAACGCTCATCACCACAGTTGTCTTGTTATTGATAAGCAGAGCAACATCAACAATGGACGCTACCGCATGGGATTTGATCATTTCATTCGTATTTAAGTAGCTGCATCGCTTTTCTGAACATCATTAGTTCAGATGTCATGGCGACAACAGGGAGTCAATTAAAAAAGCACATAATCCGTGCGCGAAATAGCATTCGACAAAAGTTTCGCTATCTAAAACGTGCACATGCCGACAGTGAACTGTTTGTCGAAAAACATTTGAAGTCACCTCTGGAAGCTGTGTTGAAAGGAACATCAAAGCCTAGTACACGCTCAAAAGAAACACAAACAATTGAAGAGGAGGAAGAAAATGATGAAGAACCTGACGATGTTTTTTCTCCATTGCTTCCGTCTTCTAGCTCCAAAGAATCACCGCTGCCCCAGTTTTTGAAAACATCAATAATTGCTGAAACACCCACTAGACCCAAAGAAAAGCAGCCTACTCTTAAAGAAATATTAAATACGCCCGAACAATATGTGCGGTTAAAATCCATTTTACTACAAAATTATGGTGCGTTGGTTACTCCCTTCCTTGAAGATCTTTTTACTAAGAAAACTGATACTACCTATGGTGTTCGCTATGAAAACAATAGATTTCGAATTGGCGATTCACCAATCAAGATAAGTGACAATGTTTTGATTGTTAAAACAGTTCGTTACAAATTGACGCCAGGTCTTTTAGAACATTTATTTTCACGTACACCTTCTACCGAGGACTATGATAAAGAAGATCTTGAAAAGTATAAAAACATCTTGATGGCTACAAATGGTTTTAGACGTAATTATAAACATTCTGAAGCAGTAAATGCTAATAAGAGCTTCAAATATAAAACCATCATATCAAAATTGTTTCCCACCTATGCAAGTGTTCGCCGTGCAAATTCAGCGTCCGGTATCACATTTAATACTTTGAAACCTTTCATCGATTTCGCCTATTGGAACAATCCAAATAAGTTGGTTAAACGTCTGCAACTGTTGCGTGCATCAGAACAGGCTGGTCATACCGGACACGAGGCGGAAGTTTTAGAAATAGAAGAGGAGCTTCGTCATGCTGGCATTATTGTCTAATGAGTCAACGTGTTCATACACCCTCGCCTGTTAAGGCTGCCATTGCTCGCGAGTTGCATAGACCAGCTCGTCGTCTCTACCATCGTCGTCATGTCATCACACGGGGCGTTGACGATCTTTGGCAAGCTGATCTGGTTGAAATGATTCCCTATGCCAAAGCTAACAACGGGGTCAACTATCTGCTCACCGTCATCGACGTTTATTCCAAAATGGCCTTTGTTGAACCTGTTCGGAATAAATCTGCACAACTAGTCACCGCTGCATTCAAGACCATCATTCAGCGGTCAAGACGACAACCTCGTTTGCTTCAAACAGATCAAGGCAAAGAATTTTTCAACAAGACCTTTTCCGCTTATCTCAAATCACTTGACATCCATCACTATTCCACTTTTAGCAATCTAAAGGCAAGTGTTGTAGAACGTTTCAACCGCACACTCAAGACGCGCATGTGGGAACAATTTACAGCAAGAGGATCCTATCGCTGGCTTGAACTTGTACGCGACCTGGTGACACGTTACAACAACACTAAACATAGAACTATCAGAATGAAACCACGCCTTGTAACCAAGAACATTGCGCAATTGGATAGCATTCATCACAAAATCAAAACGGCAGATCCGCGACGTCATCGATTACGTATTGGTGATTATGTGCGCATCAGTAAACATAAAACAATCTTCGCCAAAGGATACACACCAAACTGGAGCACAGAAATATTTCGTATTCGCAAGGTAAAACTTTCTAATCCAGTTGTTTATTTACTTGATGACCTCAACAAGCAGCCAATCCAAGGAGGATTCTACATGGAGGAACTGCAAAGGACGCAATATCCCAAGCATTATCTTGTTGAAAAAATTGTACAAAAACGTGGCAATAAACTTTTTGTTAAGTGGCTAGGTTTTAATGCCACATATAATTCATGGATTAATAAATCAGATCTGGTGTACGCCTTCTTGTTTTTATTTCATGTCGAGCTGGCCGACCCAACATGCTATGCGTTTTGTATCCTCACCCACCCTACCATTTACAGGAAATACTACTCCAGATTCATTGACGTTTGTTTACCATTGAGCACATTCAACAACCAGTTCATTCCCCCTCTCTCTCTCAATCCCATTCACTACTCCAGATACCATTGATGTTTGTTTACCATTGAGCGCTTTCAACCCCATTTTGTTTGTCTCTCAGACCCATTCACACCTAACCAACCTACCACGTCAGGTTTCAACAACCACCATCCATCTCCATTCATGTTTTCCCATTAAGAACACTTCCAACCATGACCTACCCCACATCCCGTAATCTGCTATGACGTCACACACACACACTAGTTGACCGTTCAAATCTGACGATTCATTCACCGACAAAGATTCGGAAACCTTCGGCAACACTCGGATCTCATCAAGTACAAAGCAAAGCTATATAGCACGAGACCATAACAGAGAAGGCACTCAGTCCAATAGAGAGACTGGGTCGAGGAGGGTCTCGTGCAGATCCTCTTCCATCCTTCCCCCCTCGTCCCCCACCCCACCCTTCCCTCCCACTCCCCCCCCCCTCCCACACACCCCCACCCTCCCCCCCTCCCCCACCCCTTCCCTCCACCCACACCCGCTCAAACCGGTTCCTGGACCCTCCAAGGTTTGTTTACCTTCCGGGGTCCAGGCGACCTTGGGGGTCAATGACCTACCTCAAGGTCATTGATCATGACCTACCTCAAGTTCATTGACCTTGCCACGCCCCCCTCATTTGCATAAATAACGGTATTTGAAGCAGAACCCTCCTTGCTCCTCTACTTCTGACCAATCAGAGCTCAATATTGTTATGCATTGCCCAATTAGGTAAGGATAGCTTCTGACATGCACTCAAAATCCAACATGTCGGACTTGAACTACATGATTTGAAAGTTGACAATGTAGCCTATATTGCATCAACCTTTGTAGTTGCAATGCATAAACCAACTGGGCAATATTGCAAAAGTTATGGCACTGTACCTTAATATCCACAACTCCAATTTCTACACATTCGTAAGATTTCGCCGACAATTTTAGTGAATGCCGTTGTTGACATAAACACACCAGAGCGTCATGGAGGAAGCAGGCGTATGACATATGTTCCACGGAAATTATAACCCAGCTCTCTGTTCATTAAAGGGAACTCTTCCGCCAGATGTGATACCTATTCTATTTGGGACTCAAATGATTTTCCTTCCGTTGACATTCTATACGCATCGAATTTGAAGAATAACTAGTTAATAATACGATAAATTTTAATTTTGAAGCATTTGTAACAGCCATTTTTGTGTTATTTGACCAAAATAACAAAATGATCCAACATAGTACCTGTGCGCTATCTGTTGGTGCTACTTCAGTATAAACAATGTTTCAAAGCTTTGGGATTCGTTATTGGGTAGAGATCAAATGCTGAGCCTACACAATTCCCAAGAAGAAGAATTCAACCGACAGATTCTCGACAGATATTTATGAATATTTATGTTAGAACATATAATAAAGTTATAATTATCGTCGAACATAAACAGTCGTATGCAACTTGTCTATAATGGTAATTAAAACACTCGTATGGAAATTATAAAACTCGCTTCGCTCATTTTATAAACATACTCGTGTCTTAATTATTGCCATTATAGTTTCGTTGCATAATGTACTATAACAAAAGGCCTTCTGGGGAGTGTCTGAACATGCCCGCCTGACAAACTGAACAAGCCATCCAACTAAGACCCTTCTCGACGAGTGTAAATAATAAATTCATTTTTCCCCAGGTTTTTGTTGATTCATTTGTGTGGCTTGGCCATCGCGATCATTTAGCTTGCGTGTGAGTGAAAATATTGCCTGATTGTGATGGCTGTATTCTTGTCTGTATATGTAATTCAGATGAGGATTGGGGGGAGGCGGCAGTGGCCTTAAGTTAGGAACCATCCCGGCAATTACCCAGAGTAGAAGTGGCAAACCACGGAAAATCACTTCCAGGATGCTTGAGATGGGAATAGAACTCACCTCTCCTCAGATTATCATCACGATGCTCAGGGCACCCCGTTCCTGCCTTCAGATCAGTATGAAAATTATTCACAGAATCGAAATTGGACCTCGGAGGAGAGGCAAATTGACATGTTGACGGACTGAAAAACCATGTATTTACTAGAATATGGAGGTAACAGTTAAAACACTAGCAGAAGTCTTACCCTTGTAAGTTGAATGTAAAGATCATTTCTGTTTTCAACAATGGTCTTCCTCAAGGCTCTGTGCTGTCTCCTCTTCTGTTCAATTTGTACATCGCGGACATACCACTTACCACCTCTCGTCAGTTTGCTTATGCTGATGACCTGGCGATAGTAACTCAACATTCCTCTACAGAACAGATTGAGCAAATTCTTAATGCAGATCTCTCTATCTTGAGTGATTACTTCAGAAAGTGGTGTCTGAGACCAAATACCACCAAAACAGAAAGGTGTTTTTTCCATCTCAACAACCGACAGGCAAATGTTGCCTTAAAGGTCTTACTTGATGGTTCACCACTACCTTACAACCCGCACCCAAAATACCTGGGCGTTAGTCTCGATACACACAATAGTGCTGCTAAACTACAGACTAGGAACAACATCCTCCACAAACTCGCTGGTTCAACATGGGGAGCTTCTGCATCCACTCTTCGAACATCAGCAATCGCATTAGTGTACTCTAGAGCAGAGTATTGCTCTTCAGTGTGGCTAAACAGTCCTTATGTTAAGAAGATCGACGTAGTCTTAAATCAAACCATGCGTATCATCAGCGGCACCGTTAAATCTACTCCACTGTTTTGGTTACCTGTGTTGAGTCATATTGAGTCTCCAGATATAAGATGCCTCAACAACCTGGTAAGAGAGTACAGAAAAATAACATCAAATACAGCCCTTCCTATCCACCAGGACATAGCTGTAGGATTCAGGCGCTTAAAATCGAGATCACCACCAGTTCAGACAGCACAGTTGCTCATCAGCAGAAGCTATAATGGAAAAGCAGAATGGCAATCTGTTTGGAACGGCACAGCTCCGAAGGAGTGGCAGCCATTATTTAATATCAAGAACCCTCTGGCTGGTTTTGATCTCCCACGAAGAACTTGGGTTGCCCTCAACAGAATCCGAACCAAGCACGGGCGATGTGGCTCACTGCTTCATAAGAGGGGCATGCGAACTTCCCCCAGTTGTGACTGTGGTGCAGTGAATCAAACCATCCACCATGTTGGGAATTGACTTCCAACTTGGCCACAGATAGTGCCATCTCCCAAGCTCCATAGCCTTTGCCATTATGTTGGACTGCAGTGTGTATGTGTTTTATCAGTCGCTCCTGCTCTTTGTATTGTTGCTCTTTTATTCTGTGATATGTAATAAAAGGTTGAAGAGTTTTAGAACAGTGACTAATGTGTGTTTTCAGTTTTATTCCTCCCTTTTCCCTCAACATTTCGTGCCGAAACACTCGGGAAGACAACGGATTAATTTCTACAACGAAGTATCTACGGACGAGCTTTCTATACTACAGGAAGCTCCACGAGACTAGCTTTCTACACTACAGGAAGTTCCACGACGAGGGAAAAAAGGATACTCCACAACACCACACCACGTCAGATGCTGAGGTGCCTCCATTAACCTACACTGCACTCTCAGATAAGTAAACTTAATACGAAAGTAAATCGCATATCGAAACTGTATGCACGAATGTTGTATTGTGAATTGTCTGCATGAATTTTTGTGCATGAATTATTAAGGAATCCAGTGTACCTTTAATCTATAAGTAGAATATGTTCCTCCGCTGGACTTTGGATCCTGCCACGCATGTTTAGTTCCTTTCGGTTCCACACGATCTGAGCGCACAGGCCTACACCAACACTAACGATCTGAGCGCACAAGCCTACACCAACATTACCGCGCACTCTATTAATAAGGTCTTTAAGATTTTCCAAGGACCTAGCACGCCATATGTCAGCTCTTATAGATACTCCGGTCACCCCCTCCTCTCGCTACGTCACGTCTAGACTGAGAGGCCGGTTAGTTAAGCTTAAGATTTATTGCACCCAAAATGCCGACTGAGCAAGAGATCACTGCTGCAGCGACCATACACAATTTGAAAAGGAAAAGAACACGAGATAGGGCAAATGCCACACGCTTCATTTCAGCCATTAATAGCCTTACAGAAGACGCAGCACTAGAAGAATTTACTTTCCACCGCGACAGACTGCAGGAAACACTCTCTATTCTAACCCAACTGGACGATGCTATTCACGATCTACTCTCTGACACAGAATACAATGTTGACATTACTGTATGTGACGAATATATTGGCAATGCAAAGCGCGCCATACAGAAAGCTACCATTGGAGCGGACAAGAAGCTTTACTCTGTCACCTCTACTTTGTCCACTCCCATTGCGTTGCCCACGTCACAACCAATTAAGTTACCCACCATAAAACTTAGTCACTTCACGGGAGATATAGAAAAATGGTCTCGCTTTTGGGAGCAGTTCACTACTTCCATCGACCAGAATCCTACAGTATCGCAGGTCGACAAACACGTCTTTCTGAGAGGTTACTTAGAAGGGGAACCCAAGCATCTCGTCGACGGTATTTCTGTCAAAGCCGGCACTTATAATGACACAAAGAAAATTCTCATTTCCAAGTACGGAGATGAAAATAGAATTATCCAGGCGCACTTAGACCATCTGGAAAACATACCGCCGATACACTCCGCCACCCCCGAGTCAGTAAATCACACTTACGTTGAGTGCAACCGACGGATTCAAGCACTGCACGCTCTGGGAGAAAATATTTCCAACTACGGTCGCGTCTTAGCCCCCAAGATACTAAGAGCGTTCCCAGACGATATCTGCCGGCGTTGGATCATCCACACGCGGAGAGACAACGTTAGTGAAGGCGACATAATCAAACTCATGTGTTTTTTGAACGAAGAGGTTGAAGGCGCCCTTATCAGTCAAAAGATTCGGGGGGAATATTATCAGAATCCGGCTTCTGTCCCAGCAACAGCTGCGTTCCAGATTCACGCTCACGCGAAAAAATGGAGGAAGAGAGAGATGGAAAGACCACAGCCATTTTGCATCTTTTGTGAGGGAAGAGGACACTGGGCTCAGGATTGTAATAAGGTAACCGGAACTGACGCTCGAACTCAGAAATTGAAACAATCATCGCGTTGTTTCCTCTGTCTTAAACGAGGCCATCACACAAAGGACTGTAGCAGGAAAGGGAAAGCTTCGTGTTCCCAGTGTGGAAAAGGTCACCATAGAGCGATTTGCAGGAACTTAAATCATTCCCCTGTCGCGAATTGCACAGAAACAACCGCCGTTGGTAAAATAAACGTCACTACTCCGGGATTTACCCATCTCCAGACTGCTAGAATATGGATCTCGGGACCAACGGGCTCGAGTAAGCAGACGAGGTGCTTTCTCGACGGAGGTAGTCAATCCAGTTTCTTCAAAAGTTCTTTGGACGATGAACTGGGTCTGGAAGTCATTGGAGACGCATCATTAAAGGTCCACGCGTTTGAAACACCATCCAATACATCACATTCACGTAGGTTCGTTCGCCTGAAGACTAGAGGATTTTGGGACAGTTCCCAAGTAACCTTGACGGCATTTGAAACCACCCAGTCCTTTTCTCACCACCCAGCAGTACCACGAGATATCACGATGACCGGACAAACGCGGAAACTACAATTGGCTGACCCTACAGATGATTCAGCTGACCTTCCAATCGAGCTGTTAATCGGAGGAGATCAGTATTGGACAATCGTCAGTGACTCTGCCCCGATACGACTCTCCTCGTCAGTTGTGTTAATTCCATCTAAATTTGGATGGATATTCACCGTAAACCGCTCAGGCGTATCAGCTACTACCACGGTTGTAAACCTTATTGATGCATGTCACTCCATGCCCTGTGACGACTCTCTTCGACGTTTTTGGGATCTGGAATCCGTTGGGATTATAACTGAACATGACCGAGCAATGAGCGCAAAAGATACCGCAATTCTAACACAATTTCACGCGTCTCCCAGTATTGAGAACCAAAGAAGAGTCGTACGATTGCCACGCAATGAAACTATGGAACTTGCCAACAACTATCACGTTGCAGAAAAACTATTCAAATCACTGGAAACCCGATTCCGGAAGAACGAAGCCCTGAGACAAATTTATACGAACCACATGATGGACTACATAAGGAAAGGCTACGTGGAACTAGCTCCAGAGGAAACCCGTACGGATGAGTTTTATCTTCCTCATCACTTAGTAAAGAAAGAGAAACATGGAACCATTAAATGGCGTATAGTCTTCGACGCATCCTCACACGAAGAAAACGCACGTCCACTTAACGAGACACTGAAAATGGGACCCAACCTACTCCCCGAACTGTTTGCAGTATTGTTGCGGTTCCGTTCATTCCCCTACGGTGACATAGGAGACATCAGCCAAGCGTTTCTTCAGTTGTCCCTTCACGGAGAGGATAGGGACTTGACCAGATTCCTGTGGTACCGTGTTGTCGGAGATGAGAGTGGTGCTCAGGTGGCTTCCAACGATCAAACAATTTTCCGCGTCCACAGAGGTGTGGATGAAACCAAGGATTGGATCCAAGAGAAAGATGAAGCTCTTAATAATGACGACTTGGGCGAGGATCTGCGCAGTGTTCAGGCTCTGCAGCGTAAACATGAGGGTCTGGAACGTGACCTGGCAGCACTTGGTGACAAGATTCGTCAGTTGGTTGATACTGCTAACAGGTTGATGCAAATTCATCCAGAGATTGCAGATCAAACCTATTCAAAACAAAAAGAAATCAATGAAGAATGGGCCCAACTGACAGCAAAGGCTAATAGTCGTAAAGAAAAATAGTTGGATTCTTATGACTTGCAACGCTTCTTAAGTGATTACCGTGATCTAATGTCATGGATTAACAGCATGATGGGTTTGGTATCCAGTGATGAGTTGGCCAACGACGTTACTGGCGCTGAAGCATTATTGGAGAGACATCAAGAACACCGTACAGAGATAGATGCTCGGGCAGGAACATTCCAAGCGTTTGAATTGTTTGGCCAACAACTCCTACAATCTGGTCACTATTCCAGCGTTGAAATCCAGGAGAAGCTGGAGAGCATGACAGAAGCACGCCAGGAATTAGGAAAGGCATGGATTGCACGTCGCATGCAGCTGGACCAATGTCTGGAACTGCAGCTGTTCTATCGGGATTGTGAACAAGCTGAGAACTGGATGTCATCCCATGAGGCCTTCCTTGCTGCTGAAGAAGTCGACTCTAAAGGTGACAACGTGGAGGCTCTCATCAAAAAACATCAGGACTTCGACAAGGCCATTAATTCTCATGAGGAGAAGATTGCAGCTCTACAGACTCTAGCTGATCAGCTGATTGCTGCCGACCATTACGCCTCACAGCCCATAGATGGGAAGAGGCGTCAAGTACTAGATCGTTGGAGACACTTGAAGGAAGCATTGATTGAGAAGCGCCCCAAGTTGGGAGAGTCTCAAACCTTGCAACAATTCAGTCGTGATGCCTGATGAGATGGAGAACTGGATTGCTGAAAAGCTTCAGTTGGTTACTGATGAGAGCTACATGGACCCCGCCAACATCCAGTCCAAGCATCAGAAACACCAGGCATTTGAGACAGAGTTAGCTGCTAATGCAGATCGTATCCAGAGTGTGTTGGCAATGGGACAGGACATAATTGACAAGCAGCAGTGTGCTGGCTCTGAGGAAGCTGTACAGGCTCGACTTGCATCCATTGCTGACCAGTGGGGGTATTTGACACAGAAGACTACTGAGAAAACCTTACCTTACCTAGATGGCCACTCAAACCTAAGCAGGTTTTTGGCCTCGCCAACAGCACGGCGCCATCTTTCTCGATCAACCATTATGTCCTCCGTGACTCCGATTTTTCTCATATCTTTTTGAACTTGGTCCCACCAGCGAAGTCTCGGTCGTCCCAATGGTCGCCTTCCTCTGGGTACACCTTCCAAAACTGCCCTTAAATTCAATTCTCTACTTCTTCTATGCACATGACCAGCCCAGCGCAGTCTTTGGCTTTTGGCACGGGCGACGATATCCGGTTCTTTGTAGAGATCCCGCAATTCCATATTTGTTCTAATTCTCCACTGGCCATTTTCTACTATCGGTCCGAAAATGCGTCGTAGTATTCTATTTTCAAAAGTTACTAATTTCCTTTCAGTTTGCTTGGACAATACCCAGGTTTCTGAGCCATACGTGACAACAGGAAGTATAATGCTTTTATAAATTCTCACTTTAGTTTTTCTAGATATAATTTTACTCTTTAAGAGATTTTGCAAAGACCAGTAGCTTTTGTTGCCACTGAGAATTCTTGATTTTATTTCTGTTTCATCGATATTATTCTGGTCTATGATAATCCCCAGATATCTGAACTCAGTACATCTGTGAAAAGCGTATGAAGCAACTGTTAAGGGGTTTTGTATTTGTGCTGCATTCCTTCCTACAACTAGATATTTTGTTTTTTGTTCATTTATCATTAGACCTACCTCCTTGGCTTCTTCAATAAGGGTTTCTGTTAGTATTTTTAGATCGTATTCGCTTTCTGCCATGAGTGTTATGTCATCAGCATAAGCTAATATGTTTATCTTGTTTCCCACTTCAAGGCCTGAGAAAACAGTCAAGTTAAAAGAAGCAAATAAGCAACGCACATACATTGCTGCTGTTAAAGACTTGGACTTCTGGCTTGGTAAAGTTGAGTCTCTTCTTACTTCAGAAGACTCAGGCAAAGATTTAGCATCTGTGCAAAACCTTACCAAAATGCACCAGCGTGTAGAAGCTGATATTCAGGCCCATGAAGATCGCATCAAAGATATGAACTCTCAGGCAGACTCGCTCATTGAAAGTGGACAGTTTTATACTGCTAGCATCCAAGAGAACCGTCAGTCCATTAATGAACGTTATGAGCACATCAAGAACTTGGCAGCCCATCGCCAAGCCCGGATTAATGAGGCGAACACACTGCATCAGTTCTTCCGTGACATTGCTGATGAGGAATCCTGGATCAAGGAAAAACGGCTCTTGGTGGGCTCTGATGACTATGGCCGGGTCCTTACCGGTGTAGAGAATCTAAAGAAGAAGCGCAAACGGCTGGAAACTGAGCTAGCATCTCATGAGCCTGCAATTCAGGCTGAACAGGAAGCTGGGGAAAAATTAATGGATGTGTCCAATTTGGGTGTTCCTGAGATAGAGCAGAGGCTGAAGTTGCTAAATCAGGTTTGGGCTGAATTGACGCAACTAGCAGCTGCTCGTGGTCAGAAACTTGATGAATCTTTAACTTACCAGCAGTTCCTGGCCAAAGTAGAGGAAGAAGAGGCATGGATCAGCGAAAAGCAGCAGTTGCTGTCTGTGGAAGATTATGGAGATACTATGGCTGCTGTTCAAGGTCTGTTAAAGAAGCATGATGCTTTTGAAACAGATTTTACTGCCCATCGAGATTGATGGGCTGATATATGTGGTGCTGGAGAGAAGCTGATTGCTGATGGCAATCATTATCTTGAGAGTATTGTTCAGCGCTGTCAGCAACTGCAGAATAAGCTGGCCCGACCCGTTCAGCTGGTCGTGCCTCTTTAGGTAGACCAGGGTGGGGAGGATGTTGGGAGCTGAACCGACCCGTTCAGCTGGTCGTACCTCTAGAGGTAGACCAGGGTGGGGAGGATGTTGGGAATTGACTTCCAACTTGGCCACAGATAGTGCCATCTCCCAAGCTCCATAGCCTTTGCCATTATGTTGGACTGCAGTGTGTATGTGTTTTATCTGTCGCTCCTGCTCTTTGTATTGTTGCTCTTTTATTCTGTGATATGTAATAAAAGGTTGAAGAGTTTTAGAATAGTGACTAGTGTGTGTTTTCAGTTTTATTCCTCCCTTTTCCCTCAACACACCATATTGTAGCAGAATGTCCGATGAGGGCGTACTCTGGATCAATGGACGACTTTCTGGTGACATCTACTCAGGCCATACAGTGGCTAGACGAGCTGGACATAGAGCTGTGAAATCTGTAGGGCTAAGTTGATTGTTGTAATGGTTTGCTCCCTTTTTTTGTACATATATATGTATATATGTAAACAGTATATCATTTTTGTGTACAATGCCATAAGCATAAATATATAAATTTCTGTTTTACTTATAATATTAGCAGAAGCCGTACCTTGTTCAAAGAATACTTCTAATGAGATCATGAAGAAGTTCAAGAACATTTTTGGTGAAAAATAAAGTAGGACTTCCACGAATCTTTCACCCGGCCGAAGTCGTCGGATTTTTTAAGAGCGTTAATAATCCCTCAGTATGCCTTCCTTCGGAGGGGAAGTAAAGACGGCGTTCCCATGTCATAGATTTATGGCATGTTAAAGAACCTTCCACTAATTACACCTGTGTGAAGTTAAATTATAGTTAAACATTTGACAAACGCTCTTAGGTTCCTACGTTCGTCGCCAGGAGCCGACTGCTGTGGCGTCTGGTAACCAAGTTCTGAACTAGTAGTCGTTGACGGTGGCGTTTGGCGACAAAAGTAGGAACTTCTTGAAAAAATCAATGTCTGCAGTCCTTACTTGATTTGAAAACAGAAACACATACAAATACAGCCACCACAATTAACACTGGTTATCAGACAGAGTCTACAATCACCCAAAGTACACGGGGCTACATGATGGCGTTGTCGCAGTCCCTAAACTAAGGAACCAACCAACCAACCATGATTTTTTCGTATATATATTTTCCTTTTTGCTCCAGAAGCAATTGGTGTCCCTGGCAATGTGCATGTTGTTTCATTTTTGTATATGGATAAACCGTGACGTAATCAGAAATATCAGGTATTGCTTTGTGATTACATAATATGTGGACGGCCCCCAGGTGAAAACACCCAGAAGCTTTCAGATTGATTGATTGTTGTCCATGCTTCGCGAAGTGGGTCGGTATCGAGAGTGTATCATGTTTGCACCCACGCGACGTACTTTTGCCCCCGGCTAAGAGGTAGCGAGTGCAGGCAACGTTTGGTATTATACATTTTGAAAGCAAAGCAAACAGAAGTGGTCGCAGATACAATCCCTAGAGTGCACGTTGCTAAGACAGGTTGAAATTCTTGAGATTACAAAAGTTACTCTGACTCCTAACATACACATGTCTGCAAGATTGCTATGGAGGTAGTTCACTGCCTGCGGGTAAAGTTGTGCCAAGCTAGAACTCTATGAGAATTGTAAACCACACAATACAGCGAAGACTGCTGTAACTGCGTCAATTTTCACACCACACTGTGATAACTTATATGATGAATGCTCAGTAAATTACAACCATTACGTTAATGTATCATTCCTCTTACTAGAGTAACTACTGAACATATGTTAATGCTTACTCCTCACGTTCCACCGCAGCGATACTTCAATCTCGTTCGAGACTTCGCTCTAAAATAAATAAACAAATAAATAAACAAATAAACAAACAAATAAATAACTTAAATAAACAAATACACAAATAAATAAATAAATAAATAAATATGCAAATAAATATGCAAATTAATAAACAAATAAACAAACAAATAATTAAAGAAAGAAAGAAACAAACAAATAAAGAATCAAATAAATAAACAAACAAATAAATAAACAGATAAAAAATAAACAAATAAACAAATAAACAATGAAAGAAAGAAAGAAAGAAAGAAAGAAAGAAACAAACAAATAAATTAACAAATAAATACACAAATAAACAAATAAGCAAACAAATGAATTAACAAATAATTAAAAAGTAAAATATAAATATTTACCTACAGTACACAAGGGTGTTTTCTTCAACCTATGATGGTCCATAATGGATTTATTAACAAACGTGCTGTACAGTACAAACATGGTTACTGAACACTTGAGGACGAGCTCACCAATCCCCAGCTCATAGAATGTTTCTGCCAGCCTCAAATCCTTAATGGGACAAAAATAGTTTTTTTTTTAATTTTGATAATGTTAATTTTGCCACGAACCTACTACGTTGTCGTAGGAAGGCGGAGAGGTGATACTCCGACGTGGCGCGTCCCAGGTGGCGGATAGGGGGGTCCTCACCAGTTTTGCTGGCGGACTTGAGCGAAATAAAATAGCTCTCGCGGACCAAACACACTCCCATTTCTCATCAATCGTCCTATCATATTCCATTCATCACCTTTCCAGATCACATCTGGAATTGTAATCCCTGACTACGGCCAGATCATGGGTCCTAGACCAGACAATCAACTCAAGTATGAACAGTCTTCTAATGAACTCTTCCACCGCAAGGCACCATTCGGATACGATGGGGTGCCGCGTAGAAGAGTCAGGTGAGTCGGAGCGCCTGGAAACCCGAAAGTCCAAATACAAACTCAAAATTAACAAACATGGGGAATTTTCATTCTTTGCAACATTAAACATAAATTCGTTAATTAAAATTGGAAAACTTAAGCATTTAACCGATATATTGGACCAACACAAGATCTTAATAACAGCACTTCAAGAACTTAGAAACACAGATCAAGACCCCATTGAATCTGGAGGATACCGTCTCTACAAGGGACCTCCAGGACCACGAGTTATGAAAAATATCCCCCAATTTGGTATGGGATTTTTAGTACATACCAGTATTATTGATTCAGTGGAAGACTTTTCGTCGAACTCATCAAGGTTAGCAACTTTAACAATTAGGCAGGAAACAAAATATACTCTTTGATAAACGTTCATGCCCCAACTAATGACAAGAATGTCAAAAAATTTAGAGATGAAACGGACAATTTTTGGGAAGAACTTGCCTTACTAATATCAAACATTCCAGACACTCATGTTAAAATCTTGCTTGGGGATTTTAATGCAAAAATTGGTCAAGAAAGAAAATTTCGTCCAATAGTAGGTAAGTGGCCAGCTCACAAATTCACTAACAAGAATGGTCAAAGATTAATCACCCTTTGTGAAGAACATGGCCTACGTCTCGAAACTACTAGATTTAAGCGAAGCCCACACAAACTTATGACCTGGAAATGCCCTAACAGTGCACTAGGGGAATTCCAGATAGACCATGTTGCAATGGATAAAAAGTTCTACAAAGAAATACACACATCAAAAAAAGTTTTGCATCACCTCGGTTCCCAGATCTCCGGCATATAGACGTTGACTGTGTATATTGTATCAAAGATACAGTCCCTTTGACTGTTCATAGATGTCACTAAAACTGCTCAAAGATGTAAACAACCATGCATGAGCAGGGCCTATTAGACGGAGGGGGTACGACAGCCGATCAGTTCCAGTCATTCCACCAGGACGAAGGTACGCTGCTCATGTTGTCTGTAGTTCTACCATGCCTAGAAGGTCAATACCGCAGTTCGATCGCGTCCGCATTGTTACTTTGTGTCAAGAAGGGCTCTCAACAAGGGAAGTTTCCAGGCGTCTCAGAGTGAACCAAAGCGATGTTGTTCGGACATGGAGGAGGTACAGAGATACAGGAACTGTCGATGACAGGCCTCGCTCAGGCCGCCCAAGGGCTACTACTGTAGTGGATGACCGCTACTTACGGATTGCCGCTCGGAGGAACCCTGACAGCAATGCCACCATGTTGAATAATGCGTTTCGTTCAGCCACAGGACGTCGTGTTTCAACTCAAACTGTGCGCAATAGGCTGCATGATGCGCAACTTCACTCCCGACGTCCATGGCGAGGTCCAGCTTTGCAACCCCGACACCATGCAGCGCGGTACAGATGGGCCCAACAACATGCTGAATGGACCCCACAGAATTGGCATCACGTTCTCTTCACCGATGAGTGTCGCATATGCCTTCAACCAGACAATCGTCGGAGACGTGTTTGGAGGCACCCTGGTCAGGCTGAACGTCTTAGACACACTGTCCAGCGAGTGCAGCAAGGTGGTGGTTCCCTGATGTTTTGGGGTGGCATTATGTGGGGCCGACGTACGCCACTGGTGGTCATGGAAGGCTCCGAAACGGCTTTACGATACCTGAATGACATCCTCCGACCCATAGTGCACCCATATCGGCAGAATATTGGAGAGGCATTTGTCTTCATGGACGACAATTCTCGACCTCATCGTGCACATCTTGTGAATGCGTTCCTTCAAGATAACGACATCGCTCGACTACAGTGGCCAGCATGTTCGCCAGACATGAACCCTATCGAACATGCCTGGGATATGTTGAAAAGGGCTGTTTATGGACGTCTTGACCCACCAACCACTCTGAGAGATTTACGCCGAATTGTCGTTGAGGAGTGGGACAATTTGGACCAACAGTGTCTTGATGAACTTGTGGATAGTATGCCACGACGAATACAGGCATGCATCAATGCAAGAGGACGTGCTACTGGGTATTAGAGGTAGTGGTGTGTACTGCAATCTGGACCACAAATGCTGAAAGTCTAGCTGTATGATGGTACAACATGCAATGTGTGGGTCTCATGAGCAATAAAACGAGCTGAAATGTTGCTTGTGTTGATCTCTATTCCCTTTGTATTTAAAGGTTCCGGAACTCTTGGAACCGAGGTGATGCAAAACTTTTTTTGATGTGTGTATATAACGTGAAGGTACTACGTGGGGTCGATGTTGACTCTGATCATTATATATCCAAAATAAAGATCAAGTTAACTCCACGACGTAAACAAAAATCGTCAAACTCGACCATGCAAAGGCAATATGACCCTAGTTATTTAATAAATAATGTGTCCTATAAGGAAAAGTCTAAAACTCTCTTAAGTGACAAGCTAGAAACGATGGTTGACACACTGAAAACCGTTGCTGTCGAAATTGCCCCTATTAGGAAAAGGAAAAAGCATGCATGGTGGAATGCGGAATGTGAGGCTGCAATTCGGAAAAGACACACAGCATGGCTCAATGATCAGCAAAAGAGGACCACACAATCGCGAGAAGAATTAACCATTGTTCGAAGGGAAACTGCCAAAGAAATTAGGAGAATTAAAAGAGAAAATCAAAAAAAGTCCATACAAATTATTGATGATTCCTTTAAGCAACACAAAACAAGGGACTATTACAGGACATTTCGTCAATATCATTCTAAATACAGCCCTCCTACACTATTAATGAAAGATAAATCAGGTAAACTAGCCCACAATGATACTGATAATGCTAAAATTCTAGCAGATTATTTTAGAGAACTACTAAATGCTGATGAACCTAAGGAATATCTTGATTTTGAGCCTAATCCAAAAAATAAAACAAATTTACAGAACAGTATTCCTCCTGACTTGACTGAAGTATGTGCAGCGATTAATTGGCTCAAAATTTATAGAGCAGCAGGAGAGAATTCATTGGTAGCCAAACTATGGAAATATGCAAATGAACAAACCAACTCCAACCTCCATAAACGCCTCATCGATGTATGGAATTCGGAACAAATACCAGAGGAATGGAGAATGGCTGTAATCCACCCAATTCATAAAAAGGGTGATAGATCAGACCCGAACAACTACCGTGGGATTTCTTTGCTTGATGTAACATACAAGATTCTATCTAGAATTATCTTGACAAAAATTCAACAACAACTCGATCAAGAACTAGGAGAATATCAAGGAGGGTTCCGACCAGGTCGCAGCTGTCCGGATCAGATCATCAGTCTGAAATGGATAATGAAATATCATAGAATGAGACAAAAGGATTTGGTCATTACTTTTGTGGATTTTAAGAAAGCTTATGACAGTATCCATCGAGGGTCATTACTTAATATCCTTAGGGAATTTGGGTTACATCAAAAGCTTATCAACCTCATCGGCGTTACTTTGAAAGATACTAAATCAAAGGTTAAATTTCGAGGCACCTTGTCTGAACCATTTGATATCCGGACTGGACTTCGACAGGGAGATGGTCTATCACCGTTATTATTTAATTGTGTTCTTGAAAAGATCATGCGTGAGTGGAACAAAACTTGTCCTCCAAATGTAAAGATTGGTACTAATATAAAATTGAATTGCTTGGCCTTTGCGGATGACCTTGCACTGCTTGCAACCAGTATAGATGAGGCTAAACACCAAATTGAAGAACTTGGGTCTATTGCAGCAAAAGTAGGACTTCAAATTTCATTTGAAAAGACTGAAATAATGGCATCCTTTGATGTGGAAACACAAGCTATTACATTGATCAACAATAAAGAATTTAAGTTGTACATAAATTTAAATATTTAGGGGAGATTATAACATGGAATTTGAATGAGAAAGCGTCAATCGAAAATAGAACAACAAAGTTAAGACAAGCGCAATATATTACTTGGTCTAGTTACTAAAAAAAAACACTCTCCATAAATGCCAAATTACGACATTACGAATCAGTTATTAAACCGGAAGCAATATATGCTTGTGAAACACTTTTCAAGTTAAACACTCGATCAGTTACTGACACATTACAGAAGATTGATAGAAGAATTCTCAGGACTATAATTAATAAAAAAAACATCAGGTGGATGGTCAATGGCGTCTATTACCAAATGAAGTGGTTTATAAAGAAACTGAGTCTATAGTCGATACTATGCGAAAAAAGAGAATTGCTTTTTTTTTGGTCATATCTCACGCCTGCCGGATACCAGACAATTAAAAGTTTTATTTAATTATTTTTTAAAAAGTAAAACAAAGAACTCTTGGTTTATGGAAATTCAAAATGATCTGGATGAACTCGGCTTGACAATGTCCCAAATTACTAACAAAGATGAGAAGGATATCTTGAAAAACAAGAACATCCGACTTCCCTTAAAAACCTTTACCCGCAAAACTTACACTATAAGCGATGCAGAGAGAGCGGCTAGGTCAACTAGAATGAAAATGTTTTGGGAAAAGAAGAAAAATAAGAAGCTGAATCTCTAATATTGTTTTTGAGATATGTATATACTGTACCCATGTGAGTAATCTCAATGGAAAATATGCTTCCGCCTCCAGCTAGCATCAGGACTCGGGCGTGTACCGTCTCCCCATTGAGCAGTTGCATATTTTGGATTTGAGTCTAAAAGGTATCAACTCTACAATGACAAGGCACAACTCTATTCTAAAACTTTAATTCAGAAATCAATTCATGGCTTCAACAAACAAAACAATCCCCATAACCATCAAAAACAAAAGCAAACAAAAGTTACTTCCACAATCCACTAATGAACATAATATAATCACAATAAAATCATATGATAACTCAAACCTTTACCCTTATATGAGTTTCACAAAATACTCTAGTGCGCTGATGCACATACGACTTCAGAAACAAACTGTACATTGATACTACTGTCATACAATTGTGACTTCTTTAATTCTACCAAAGTATTATTCCTTAACCTTCATCTTAATTTGACAATTATGTGTACCGTGTGTGTTTTGATCTTTCTCCTCCCACCAAATGCTTTACATGCATTAGCCTATTTTGGTGTTGCACAGCAGTCAACGTGCAACTCCATAATTATGTAAGCTACCCCTACACTTCCTCTATTTATATAGTTCCACTGCATGCCGTTTGTGATTTCATCTTAAAAACGTTAAGTTATTGCTGTGTCGGATGGTACAATTAAACTACCTTGCGCGCGTAGCCTGTGGAATCTAGTAACCAACTTCTGAAAAAGTTGTCAGTGACAGTACAAATGCAACGTCTAACCATTCGTTAGATAGCTAAAATCATGAACCATCAGGGTGATCTATAATTATCAATGTGTTCTTAAACCACATGGCTTCATTACTCAATATAACAATATTTCATTTCATGTCATTAACAGGGTCTAAAATCTGTTCTTTTCAAACTTGCTTTCACGGTTCGCATGACCGTCCAGACCCTCTACCCGAGCGGCCTGTATACAATAGAAGTGGAATGGGGTTCCAACATTAGCTCGACCCTCGCTTCCCGTCTAAAGCTACCTTCACCAAGCAGTATAAGATTTTACAAGACAAATACTGTTGTCCCAATGACACACATATCCCAATGGATTTTAACTGAATATTATGCACACAGGTATTGAATGAGCTTTACATTTACTCCTACCCCGAGGATAATAATAATTGGCACCACATAGCCCATTTCAACATGAAGGTACGAGGTTCATAAAACATTGGTCTAGTAGGTAACCGGTATCTTCAATAAATGCTGCAGGCAGTCATAACATGCTGCCGTCATACGATTCGCTTCAACGAGCCGAATCAATTAAATCATAAGTTCTCGGGGAATCAGATAGAGTGGAGGTGTCCATCGTTTGCCCCTCACCTATCACGGGATTCCAACCCGGAACATTCCATATCCATCATCAGAGTTAGGGTCCATATCACTAAATACACTCTGGTACAAAGCATATCTCCAATTATGCCCCACGGCATACGAGATTTCATACGTCGAATAGACCACCTGGTTCCTGACCTAATGTTACGACCTTCGTCCTGTAATATTAAGAGAAATCTATCAATTACTCTATAAGCTTCTCACATAAGCTGCAAATTCAATTCACTAAAAGCTCTTCCATTCCTGGCATAATTATATTCCCATTACTACAATATATTCTGATATAAAACTCTTTTCTTAATCCCTTAATGTAATCTTACTGTATAATCTTACTGCTTGGATCGAGAAGTCTTGCAATTAGCGTAACTATTTCTTGCTTACAACATTTTACCTGATGCGTTCATTCATACCCTTATATAATCATTATTATCATTATTATTATTCTCACTGACATAAATTACCAAAATCCGACACAACTAAACATCTCAAAAATCCGAACAACCGTGTTCGTTTCATTTACATAACTGATTGCCATTTTTAATTAATAGTGGTAACGATTAATCCACTTACTGATGCAAATTAACATCTCAACTCTATGAAAATCAACACAAAAATAGCTTGCCACGGTGGGTGAGTGGTTATAGTGTCGGACTACCAACCCCAAGATTGCAGGTTCGCCCCTGGTCGTGGTAAGTGATTTTTGAAGGCGACAAAAATCACGACACTCATGTCATACGTTGTTGGCATGTTAAAGAACCCATTTGAATTCAGTAGGCCGTGTTCAATGGCAAAATTAATCTCGGGATTTTCCGCCAACACAAAGTTCCTCCATTCTCTACTTGAAAGCGCTGTAGTGTCAAGGAGTTTAGATATCTAACCTCCTTGACTTTCATAGCGTTCAAAGGAACGACGAAATTCGACATGCAAGCTACCCTCTGGGTGTCAATTAACAAAGCTTGCACCAGGCACCCGAGGCCATACGATATTATTATTATTATTATTATTATTATTATTAACACAAAAATGATTAAACCTGGAGAGTCTATCTCCTAATCTGATTCTTACTGGCATCTTTATAACTCTGAAATCACATAACATGCAGTGGCCTATACCTCTACTAAACCATAATTTGTGGGGTACTCACATATATAAGCTCTTCATGGTGGCTCCACCCACTCATATTCCTCCGGGTCGCCTGCCATATGCAGGTTTAGCGTGACATTTGCATCTTGAATACACACATTTTATGATACATATCTTCCGCTAACCACACGACACTTTGCATTTCTATAAAGAAGCTATTGCTTCCAAAACACATGACACTTTATAACACTTATTAAACCATTAATTTAAAAGATATTTCACATATGCTTTATACATAACACACGTCACTTTGTACACTTTTCATTGGTTGACATTCCCTAGCAAAGATATCAAAATTGCAGGTGTCGACGGCATCTCCCGTGCTCCTACCAACTCCTGATTGAAAGTCTGGTTCACCTGCCCTCGGAATTCACCAACAGTTTATCCATACTCCTACGGTAAGCCTCCTGCTTTGCATAAATATGCTAACTTCCGTCCTAAGCGTTATTATCTGGTATTCTTAAGACATTACCAAATGATTCGTAAAGTTTCTCCCAGCGCATTCCATTGTAATTAGACCTGTATGATCAGTCACTATATTATACATTGCGCTTTACACTGTCCATAACTTTACGCAAATTATTATTTACAATTGTTCTGCAACGTATCTCACACGTTGCTTCCTAAGTGAACATACCATTGTTCGTTTTGCTGACTATACCTGCAGCACGACTATTATTAATAAAAGCTTATTAAATGCTTCACTCAAATGTACAGGTCTTTGTTCGGGCGTCCTTTCATGAGCCGGATCGCCATACGTTCCACCTTGACGACTGTCTGCGACTCTCCTGACAAACTGTGACAAACTGGGGGTGCAACTGGCTGCAACTCGCTCCAACTGGGGTGCTCTGCCAAGGGTCGACTCCCTTATATTGGATTCACACAAAAATTAGAGCGAAATTTTCCCGCGTTATCTCGGCTCCTCTCCCAGCATGATTCTGGTCTTGAAACCATGTTCATCGGGTTCCTTTTTCTTCTCTGATCCCAGAACTATCTGCGTGCTGAAGAATCGCTCGGCCAATTAATTAATATTAATTCCTTTCTCCATAGCGTGGGGACGCTACCTCACTGGGAATCCCTGGCAACATCCTCAAATCCAGCCGCGAACAACCATAGTCTTCTGTCCTTCCGCACTCCATTAAATATGCGTCAATTTCGCAGATTAAAGGCTCTAAAATTAGCCTCCTGGCTAAAGATTCACCTGTGCGCAACTCTCATGTCATTTCGTTACTCCAATCACGAGTAATCAATGATTTTCCTTGGGATCTTCCCGTCCCATTCTCATTTCCATTCTCAGTCGGGGAATAACCTGGTCATTATTCAAGCCCCCAACCTCCTCCAGACGACATAACGAGGTCAGAAATATTGACGTGGCTCCACGGAGCACCTCCCACAATTCTGAGCCTATTAGTAAAACGTCAAACTCTGCACTTGCTGTGCTCCAAGTCCAGTATAGCCTACTCCAAGTAGTCTAATAATGCTGTATTCTGCTCAATTTCCCTGCATTATTTTAATAAATAATGTCATTATCAACTGAAATCACACCAGTGATTATATATACACTTCTCTCTAGGGGTATTTACAATGAAACTCCCTCCACAGACCTCGGGTTCGTTCCCTGGTGGAACCTTTATACTGAGATCACAGTCTCTGAGATCCGCGTTCGATATCAGTCAGCATAAGCCCCTCGGGTTCATATTCCCCTTGCAAAACTTATAGAAGTCGATTGCAAACGACTCTCTATAAGTAACTAGCTGACTGTCTATCACTGTCTGTGTTTACATCTGGGGTCCTTCACCTCGTCTGGCTGCGAGTAGGTTAGTCCAGTTCCCCCTTCCACACTGCACTCTCTCTAAGCTGTTTATTCTCAGCGCGAAGGGCTGCATTTATGGCCTCGGCTTCCCTCGCCGCATCGACCATTTCTTTGTAGAATTCTCGCAGGCACTGGCATTATTGCTGTATGTCCCTTCCACTGGGCAAGCTGTCGGCTGCTCGTTCCGTCTCGCCGCGTGAACTTTCAGGTCTGACTGCCTGGCTGACTTCGCTATCCACGTTCAGTTGGGTGTGCGCTGTTAATACTTCTTCTTGTTCGTCGAATTATTCTGGCGAATAATAAATTTTTAAATTGGCCGCATTCATAACGACCTCGTTTCCAGTTTCTAAATGCTTTATCCTGTATGCATTGTTTTGTAGGTGTCTAATCACCTCGAACGGGCCGTGGTAAGCAAAAATGAACTTCTTATACTTCCGTGCCTCTGGATCTGAACTGGCTGGTTTCCTGATTAAAACTTTCTCTCCGACGAGAAGCGGTCTATGATACCTCTTCGCACGGTTTCTTCTCTGACGTCTCTCCGCCTGTGCTTTGAGATATTCGAAGGTCCGTTGGATCCTCAATTCTCGTCCTGGCTGTGCGTCTACTGGTAATGGAATGACACCAGTTCACGGTCTCTCCGGTCTCTGATCCAAATGTAGAGTCACGGGAACCTGACCTGTCGCCTCATGTACGGTATTATTTATACAGTATTCAATTACTTCTAGGAATTCAATCCAACGCCAATTCGCTTCAGAGCAGTAGATCTTCATGTATTTCTGGATCTCTCTCATTACTCTTTCAACTGGACTTGCCTCAGGATGGCGAATGGTAGATAAAATCTGCCTAATTCCTAGAGTTTCCAGTTCTCGACGAAATTCTGCACTTGTGAAGCAACTTCCGTGGTCTGAGAGTATGTTATCCGGCTTCCCAAGAATCGGAATAACTCTCTCTTTCAGGCGTTTCAATACCTGCTTTGAACTTGTCTTCTGTATGGGGCATAATACCACCATTTTTGAAAATACATCCTTGGCTACAAAAATGTGTCTATTGCCTCTACGTGCTCTAGGCAGTGGTCCAAAGTTGTCTATGCTCAATAGCTGCCTTGGCTTCTCCGGTAACAACGGGATCGGTCGTTGCCTCATTAAAAAGGGATTTGGCTTTACCCTTTGGCATAGATCACATGTCCTAATAGCATTTCTCACCGTTTCTCTCAACTTTGGCCAAGTAAATGCTTCTTTCAACAGAGCACAAATTTTGTCTATCCCTGGATGTCCAAATACTCTGTGTGCTAGCCACACCAATCTCCTCTGCAAAGATGCAGGAATCACAATCCTTTGACGTGTATGATCTACATCATCCCACTTGTGTAGTATCTGATTATACCATACATAACCTGTTGCCAATGCATCTGCCTCTCTGTATATTGCAGTTCCCCTTGCTAAACGTCCCTCGAAGTAATCGATCATCATCTTCAACCATGGGTCTTCGCGTTGCAGGTTGGTAAGATTCCTCAAGTCATCCAACGTCTTCTGATCTCGATTCTCAATCTGGACAGCTAGCGCTTCCTCTTCTCTAGGGTAACGGCTTACTATGTCCGGTATTACATTCTCTTTCCCTGGACAGTATTCTATTTCCACATTAAATTGCTGAATATACAGGGACCATCTTGTCAATCTCTGGCTAGACAAGTCTGTCTTTAACAAAAATGGTAAAGCTTTATGGTCTGTTCTGAGGACTATTTGAAAGCCATACACGAGTTTATGCCATGATTGCAACGCGTACAAAATTGCGAGCAATTCTATCTCTGTAATCGTGTAATTTTTCTCATGGGCTTTCAGCCTCCTACTTATAAAGGCAATAAAGACTTTCTTTTCAGGCTGGTCAACATTTTCCTGGAATAGCATCGCTCCAATCCCAATGAGTGATGCATCCGTCTGTATGATGAACTTCTGGGCATAATCCGGGTATCCCAGTTTCACATATTCCAAAAGCATTTGTTGTGACCTCACGAATGCTTCCTGACATTGCTCCGTCCAATTCCATCTGCCGCCTTTCTTCAATAGGTCCTGCAGGGGTGCTACTGTCGTAGTATAGTTTGGGCAGTGGTTCGAAAAGAATCCAATTACTCCCAAATATTGTCGGACGTGCTTTACTTTCGTGGGTCGAGGGAAATTTCGAATTACCTCCAATTTATCTGGATTAGGCTTAACTCCATTTGCATCAATAACATGCCCTAGGAATTTGACTTCCCTCTGACAGAAGTGCGATTTCTTGATATTAACCTTAAAGTTAGCTTCTCGAAGGTCATCTAGCAACTTCTTCAGGTCTCTCATGTGCTCCTCCAGAGATTCTGATGTGAGTAGAATGTCGTCTACATATCTGATGGTACTCTCTTTCACATCATCGGATAGATTGCGATCTAACGCTCTTATCAGTGCTGAACCAGCTGTTTTCAACCCAAAAGGTAGCCTTAAAAATGTGTATGTGTGTTGATCAAACATGAATCCTGTCAACAGACTAGTTTTCTTCTCTAATTCAAGATGGTGGAAACTGGATGTGATGTCCAAATTTGTGAATACGGTTTTCCCTTTGAACTTCCTGAGGATCTCTTTAATAGGTGGCACTTGGTCAAATTCCGGAATAACCTTCAAATTTAAATGTCTCAGGTCCAGACATACTCTGACAGTTCCGTCTGTCTTCGGTACAATTACCAATGGACTTACATAAGGCGTAGGTGTCTTCTCAATAACACCGGCCTCCAACATCTCCTGAATTGCCTCTTTCACTTTAGCATAATGCTTTTCGGCTATAGGGTAGGGTTTCTGCCTAAATGGTGTCCAATCACTGACTTGAAAAGCATAAGTGAAGTTCTTTATACGACCAGGTCTCGAATCAAAGACTTCCTTCTGCTCCAGTAATAACTGCTTTAAATTTTCCTTCTCTTTTAGCCCAATTTTCGCTTCTTCTAGTTTTTCCGAAATATATTCTTCCAATTCGGGTTCCAGATCTTTCTCCAAGTCTGTGGCTAGTGATTTCACTTCTTCTTCCAACTGCTCAATAGCTAACACTTCTTCCTCCGCCACGTCTCTGTATGTATGCCATACTTGTTCACTTGACCCTGGTTCAATCTCATTGAGTGCGACCTCCAAGCCTTCGGCTTCCTCATTCACATGGAACATAACCCTGTCCTGTGCTAGGTCGATTATCACTCTGTATTCCCTTATAAATTCTGCCCCAATAATTAGGTTATAAGTCAGTTTGCTTACTAACAGAAAACTCTGTGAGAACGTAGAGCCTCCTATCTGTAAATCTAGAAATACCTGATATTTACATATCATCGTTCTGTCTGGAATTACCCCTTTTATTTTGACACTAGAGATCGGTATTTTCAAAATATTCTCTCTCTGGGTTATTTCATTATATAAAGCTTGTGTCTAAAGGCTCACTGTTGACCCCGTGTCTAACAAACTCCTTATTTTCAATCCTGCCACTCTTACGATTATAATAGGCAATTCTCTTTTGACCATGACCTGTGATCCTCCCGTATCCTCGATTAGCTCTTCTGGTTTGGCTATCCAATTGATGATGTTAACAGACTTCCATCCCTCAGTCTCGAACTCTTCTAATTTTGGCGTTTTTCTTTTTCTTCAGCGCCCGTCCCCTTGGAGTTTCTTCTCTCCTGTTCGCTGCGCTGTAGCTCCAAACTCTTAGCTCCATCTCCATACTGTCTGGCGATGTCCTGTTCTGCATAACTTCTTGCCAGCGGACTTGTTGTTTTTGGGGCTCATCTCCCCTTTCCTTGAGGTATCGCAATGAAGCGTGATATCGTTCTTCTACCTCGTCATCGAAGTTACTTCTTCTTTCTTGGGGTCTCCAATTTCTATTGTTGCCTTCTTGGCCATTGTTACCTCCATTGTTTTGGTACGGTCTACCCCTGGTATTCTGCTTATTCCACGAATTTCGGCCTCTTTCTCTTCTACTAGCATTCCCTTTGTACTTTGACTGCCATCTTCTGGGTTCCTGTTCCCATTGCCGTCCGTAGGAATCTAATTTTTCCGTGCTCGTAGCTTTGTTGTTCCTTGGAGCTTGATGTTGGTCAGTCTGCGTGTTGGTCACGTGTACCTGTTCCACGGTTCGACTCTGACGCATCGTATTTGCTGTTGTGAGGTCCAGTTGTCTAAGAACTGTCTCCATTTCTATAGCAGTTCTCGCATTAGCCGAGATTAGCAGTCTTTGGACCTCGTATGGAAGCTGCTTGGCGATAGCAATACATAATTCCAGCTCGCTCGGTTTTTGATCCAGTTCTTTGAAGCGACACATCTGCGATATAAAAAATTCTGCGTACTTCGTTGGGTTGTTAGTACTGTATTTTTTTGAATATAAATCCAACCGTAAATTCTGTTGGACCGCTGGATCCCAGTATCTCTTCAAAAATGCCTCTCGAAACTCCTCAACAGTATCGAAAGTATACCGGAAACTGCGAAACCATAATGCACATTCTCCCTCTGTTAGTTTCTCAATGGCTCGTAGCCTGCGCTCTGGCGGTATCCGTGCATCATTCAGATATTCAGTCACTTCCTTCAACCAATATTTTGGTGTCATGTTACAGTGGCTACCTGAGAATTTCCTTGGTTTTTCTTCGCTTGCCCTGATTACGTTTATCACCTGGGTGTGCATAGCATTTTCATGTGGCGTTGATGCTGCGATTGGTACACCTGGCGTCATATAAGGACTTTCGCCTGGGCCTGTAGCATTCCTGATTATAGGTTGGGTTTCTAAGTCTGCCCACCTTGTTTTCCGCATATCTTCCATGCTGCCTTCACTTGACTTAGGATCTTTCAGAAGGGTTTCCTCCTGTGCGGTTATCCTAGTCTCCATTTGATTGTGGCGCATCTCCGCTCTTTCCAGTCGAGTAATTACCTCCTTCTCGATTCTGGTAAGCCTATCTCGATTTTCCTCAGCTACTTGAAATATTTTCTTCTTGTCTTCCTTTAGGCTTTGTTTGATATGGGAGATTTCATCCTCTACATCTTCTTTTATCTGAGCAAGGGTCTTGTCGCTTGCCTCTGTCTTCTGGCCTTCTCTCATTTCGAGTTCTTCTCTCAATCCTTTGATTTCCTCTCGAATGTGTCCATTGACCTTTGACATTTCCTTCTGGACCTTAACAATTTCACCTCTATTCTCCTCTTGCCTTTTGTTGACTACAACAATGTCACTTTGAACCTGGTCCAGTTCTTGATGAACTTTGCACATCTGACCCTTCAGATTTCCTACCAGCTCATTACTCTCGTTAACGACGGCTTTAATTTCACCTATTTCCTGGCATTGACCTAAGATATTCTGATCCTGTTTCTTTAGATCACCGTTAATTGCTCTAGCATAGCTCTTCAATTTCTGGTCCCATTTAGAGTCGTTCTCCTCTAACCTCTGATCTACCGTTCTCGTAAACTCTGAAAATTGTTTCGCTTGGCGTTCGAGATTCGCCTCATTCTGGATTTGAATATCCTTAATGACGTTAGACAACGCATATAACCTACTGTTGGTTTCATCCTGAGCATGCTTACACGCTTGTAAATTACTTTCGAGCTTGGCTTCTATAGCCTCGAAAAGTTTATCTGTTTTAACCTGCATTTCTGATACAATGCTTACAACAGTTTCTGTTACTTCGGTCTTAATTACCTCTTGCATTTGACCTAACTTATCGTTTAACTCAACCTTATTTGCATCCAATCGGTTGTTTATTTCAACCTGATTGGCATCTAAACGGTTACTCAATTCAACCTGGTTTTCATTAATTGCCCGCTAATTGGCATCTAGACGGTTACTCAGTTCACTCTGGTTGTGATTCATTGCAACCTGATTTGCATTAATTGCCTCCTGATTGGCATCTAAACGAGTGTTTATTCCATCCTGGAAAGCCTTAGCTTCCAGCTTATTTTGCTCGTTAACAGCATCAAAATGTTGTTTCAACCCTGCAATAACCTGCAGGATCTCCTCTGTACCTGACATTTTTACAATAATACACTTTAATATGCAGGCAGGCTTCCTGGAAAAATGTGTGGATATGTTTTGAAGAGAAACATCAAACACTGTACACATATTGTAAAGTCGTATAAAACCTGTCAATATTATGATAAATTGTGTATCTGGTATGTAGCGCTCATACCCTTGGGTAATCCTCTTCTCAATAGAGATATTCTGCGTTACATAAAAAGCCTACTGAACTCAAAAATCACTCAAACACAGTTTGAGGCAAAAAAACAATTACTATGGTTTTCCCCATGAAATACCATAAAAAATCTATGGGTTTTCCCTAAATCCCATAAGCTCCACGAAATCTGGGCGCCATGATAATTAAAATGGTATCATGCCCGGTTGGTGCAATGCCAAGATCGCTCATATTGCACTGACGCAGGCGGTTCCATAAAGAATTAATACCGCCCCACGTTGCCTGGGCCATGATAATTAGAATCCACCTCTGCGCCTAGTGACCTGCATTTAAAACCAGCCCACATACCAGCGCCATGATAAATAGAATAGTATCATGCTTATAGAAGGTGCTTATCAAAATTTATTTTGTTCGTATCGGAGCTTAGCTAGGGTTAGGAGCGGTCATCCCTTACTTCGTTAATCGTTACTTTAATAGAGTTGTGTGCACTAGATCTAGACCGACTTCAGTTGTACCTATAGCTCAAATCACTGTACAGGACATCAATTTCCATGTACCCATGTGAGTAATCTCGATGGAAAATATGCTTCCGCCTCCAGCTAGCATCAGGACTCGGGCGTGTACCGTCTCCCCATTGAGCAGTTGCATATTTTGGATTTGAGTCTAAAAGGTATCAACTCTACAATGACAAGGCACAACTCTATTCTAAAACTTTAATTCAGAAATCAATTCATGGCTTCAACAAACAAAACAATCCCCATAACCATCAAAAACAAAAGCAAACAAAAATTACTTCTACAATCCACTAATGAACATAATATAATCACAATAAAATCATATGATAACTCAAACCTTTACCCTTATATGAGTTTCACAAAATACTCTAGTGCGCTGATGCACATACGACTTCAGAAACAAACTGTACATTGATACTACTGTCATACAATTGTGACTTCTTTAATTCTACCAAAGTATTATTCCTTAACCTTCATCTTAATTTGACAATTATGTGTACCGTGTGTGTTTTGATCTTTCTCCCCCCACCAAATGCTTTACATGCATTAGCCTATTTTGGTGTTGCACAGCAGTCAACGTGCAACTCCATAATTATGTAAGCTACCCCTACACTTCCTCTATTTATATAGTTCCACTGCATGCCGTTTGTGATTTCATCTTAAAAACGTTAAGTTATTGCTGTGTCGGATGGTACAATTAAACTACCTTGCGCGCGTAGCCTGTGGAATCTAGTAACCAACTTCTGAAAAAGTTGTCAGTGACAGTACAAATGCAACGTCTAACCATTCGTTAGATAGCTAAAATCATGAACCATCAGGGTGATCTATAATTATCAATGTGTTCTTAAACTACATGGCTTCATTACTCAATATAACAATATTTCATTTCATGTCATTAACAGGGTCTAAAATCTGTTCTTTTCAAACTTGCTTTCACGGTTCGCATGACCGTCCAGACCCTCTACCCGAGCGGCCTGTATACAATAGAAGTGGAATGGGGTTCCAACATTAGCTCGACCCTCGCTTCCCGTCTAAAGCTACCTTCACCAAGCAGTATAAGATTTTACAAGACAAATACTGTTGTCCCAATGACACACATATCCCAATGGATTTTAACTGAATATTATGCACACAGGTATTGAATGAGCTTTACATTTACTCCTACCCCGAGGATAATAATAATTGGCACCACATAGCCCATTTCAACATGAAGGTACGAGGTTCATAAAACATTGGTCTAGTAGGTAACCGGTATCTTCAATAAATGCTGCAGTCAGTCATAACATGCTGCCGTCATACGATTCGCTTCAACGAGCCGAATCAATTAAATCATAAGTTCTCGGGGAATCAGATAGAGTGGAGGTGTCCATCGTTTGCCCCTCACCTATCACGGGATTCCAACCCGGAACATTCCATATCCATCATCAGAGTTAGGGTCCATATCACTAAATACACTCTGGTACAAAGCATATCTCCAATTATGCCCCACGGCATACGAGATTTCATACGTCGAATAGACCACCTGGTTCCTGACCTAATGTTACGACCTTCGTCCTGTAATATTAAGAGAAATCTATCAATTACTCTATAAACTTCTCACATAAGCTGCAAATTCAATTCACTAAAAGCTCTTCCATTCCTGGCATAATTATATTCCCATTACTACAATATATTCTGATATAAAACTCTTTTCTTAATCCCTTAATGTAATCTTACTGTATAATCTTACTGCTTGGATCGAGAAGTCTTGCAATTAGCGTAACTATTTCTTGCTTACAACATTTTACCTGATGCGTTCATTCATACCCTTATATAATCATTATTATCATTATTATTATTCTCACTGACATAAATTACCAAAATCCGACACAACTAAACATCTCAAAAATCCGAACAACCGTGTTCGTTTCATTTACATAACTGATTGCCATTTTTAATTAATAGTGGTAACGATTAATCCACTTACTGATGCAAATTAACATCTCAACTCTATGAAAATCAACACAAAAATGATTAAACCTGGAGAGTCTATCTCCTAATCTGATTCTTACTGGCATCTTTATAACTCTGAAATCACATAACATGCAGTGGCCTATACCTCTACTAAACCATAATTTGTGGGGTACTCACATATATAAGCTCTTCATGGTGGCTCCACCCACTCATATTCCTCCGGGTCGCCTGCCATATGCAGGTTTAGCGTGACATTTGCATCTTGAATATACACATTTTATGATACATATCTTCCGCTAACCACACGACACTTTGCATTTCTATAAAGAAGCTATTGCTTCCAAAACACATGACACTTTATAACACTTATTAAACCATTAATTTAAAAGATATTTCACATATGCTTTATACATAACACACGTCACTTTGTACACTTTTCATTGGTTGACATTCCCTAGCAAAGATATCAAAATTGCAGGTGTCGACGGCATCTCCCGTGCTCCTACCAACTCCTGATTGAGAGTCTGGTTCACCTGCCCTCGGAATTCACCAACAGTTTATCCATACTCCTACGGTAAGCTTCCTGCTTTGCATAAATATGCTAACTTCCGTCCTGAGCGTTATTATCTGGTATTTTTAAGACATTACCAAATGATTCGTAAAGTTTCTCCCAGCGCATTCCATCGTAATTAGACCTGTATGATCAGTCACTATATTATACATTGCGCTTTACACTGTCCATAACTTTACACAAATTATTATTTACAATAGTTCTGCAACGTATCTCACACGTTGCTTCCTAAGTGAACACACCATTGTTCGTATTGCTGACTATACCTGCAGCACGACTATTATTAATAAAAGCTTATTAAATGCTTCACTCAAATGTACAGGTCTTTGTTCGGGCGTCCTTTCATGAGCCGGATCGCCATACGTTCCGCCTTGACGACTGTCTGCGACTCTCCTGACAAACTGTGACAAACTGGGGGTGCAACTGGCTGCAACTCGCTCCAACTGGGGTGCTCTGCCAAGGGTCGACTCCCTTATATTGGATTCACACAAAAATTAGAGCGAAATTTTCCCGCGTTATCTCGGATCCTCTCCCAGCATGATTCTGATCTCGAAACCATGTTCATCGGGTTCCTTTTTCTTCTCTGATCCCAGAACTATCTGCGTGCTGAAGAATCGCTCGGCCAATTAATTAATATTAATTCCTTTCTCCATAGCGTGGGGACGCTACCTCACTGGGAATCCCTGGCAACATCCTCAAATCCAGCCGCGAACAACCATAGTCTTCTGTCCTTCCGCACTCCATTAAATATGCGTCAATTTCGCAGATTAAAGGCTCTAAAATTAGCCTCCTGGCTAAAGATTCACCTGTGCGCAACTCTCATGTCATTTCGTTACTCCAATCACGAGTAATCAATGATTTTCCTTGGGATCTTCCCGTCCCATTCTCATTTCCATTCTCAGTCGGGGATTAACCTGGTCATTATTCAAGCCCCCAACCTCCTCCAGACGACATAACGAGGTCAGAAAGATTGACGTGGCTCCACGGAGCACCTCCCACAATTCTGAGCCTATTAGTAAAACGTCAAACTCTGCACTTGCTGTGCTCCAAGTCCAGTATAGCCTACTCCAAGTAGTCTAATAATGCTGTATTCTGCTCAATTTCCCTGCATTATTTTAATAAATAATGTCATTATCAACTGAAATCACACCAGTGATTAAATATACACTTCTCTCTAGGGGTTTTTACAATGAAACTCCCTCCACAGACCTCGGGTTCGTTCCCTGGTGGAACCTTTATACTGAGATCACAGTCTCTGAGATCCGCGTTCGATATCAGTCAGCATAAGCCCCTCGGGTTCAATACTTGTTTTGGTTAAGTGCTCCAATAAATAAATAAATAAATGTTAATTTTGATAATTATTTTAATTCTCCTTTTTCTTATATTCATAATTTAATTTTCTTCTTTCTTTCTCCGTTAGGGTCTTCTGAGGACCACGAACCAATTTCAATTTTTAGTCCTTTGTTGTTCTTTCTTCTTCCTCCAGTGCTCCTTCATCTTTTCGCTGTGTGTCTTCTTTCTCTCTTCCGACCATTTTGAGCCTGTTTTCTTATATTGCCTTCCTTGGAATCCTTCCAATCCCAATCCTTTTTTTTGAAAATGTATCTCTCTAGTGCGTCTTCTTCTCTTACATTGTTTTTTTTTCTAAATCTTTCTTTACTTCTTCAAACCAGGCTGTTGTCGATTTATTTTTCCAAAGATATTTAAAAATCCGTTTTTGTTAACCTGCTATCATTCGTTCTATATAAATGTCAGAAAATGTATTTTTATATTTATTTATTTGTTTATTTATTTGTTTATTTATTTATTTAATTTAAATTTTTATTTTTAGATTCTTGTTTAAAATTTTTATTTTGAAATATCTGAATTTTTCGTTTTTTTTTCAACTTTATTGCTTTATATTTGTATTTAACTTATTAATATTTTTTAAATTGTAGAGTATTATCCAACATCTTACTTCTAAGAGATATGTTTATAACCGCCTATTTTGTTTTTTAAAGATTGAAAACATCCACAGGAGAGTTGAGACTAATAGATTCATCCACCATCACCTTTGATAACAGAAATCGTCCTTATGATAGGTGGTTAGTTTACACACCACTGTCATATTCCGGGATAAGATTCAGAATTCCCAAAGATGATATATATGGGGTATGATCGCAATGTATACTAGTGAATGGAGCGCGTGGTATCGACTGTTAACATGTACTGTGCTTTTCGCAAGCAGTAAGATAGACTGTATTTTGTGACTCCACGCACTAAGGCAGGGGACTCGGAACTTTTTGTTTTCTCATTGTCCACAAGTGAGAAGTATCCTTAAAACATTAGCAGAAACGGGGCATTCTGTTGTCTTATTTTTTCAAGTAAAACAAGTTTTTTATTAGTGTATAAATAAGTCATTCCATGAATTTCAGGCACTAGGAAATTAATTGTAATTCCCCGCCCAATATAATTGGGTACATGGTGTTGACCGGCTGAAAGGCTGCCACTAATTGAACCATAATAGGTGGTACCAACTTAATAGTTAACCTTAAATTACTCGAGTCCTGTGCACAACTATACTATTAGTTGGCTCCATTCCTGCCAGCCGTTAGTGAGAGTTGGCCCAAACAATGTACTCAGAAATATTACGTAAGTTATGAACTTGCGGGTTATTACAATTGTAACCGTTCGTGAATGATGTAGACCATTAATAAAAAAATATCAGCTGGACCTCGGGGTCTTACCGGATTATTTCGGATTAGAAACACTACAGCACATTTGGAGGTCTACATACAGGTTCTTAAAAGAAGTGAAGTGGCTAACACATATCCTTCGTAGTTTACATTTATACAATTTAATTTTTACAAGAGACAAAAAAGATACAAGAACAAAAAAATTAACAAGCCACAAATCAAATGAATTTTCCAAAAATCGCACAAATAAACAAATAAAGATGAAACAACATCACGTAAAACAGTGATCTTAATTCCCTCTACATAAACAGAAGATAATCTGACAGTATTTATAATTAATCACATTAAAAAGAAACGTAAAGAAAATTTTAAAGTGGGAGTGAAGATTCAAGGAGAAATAATTTCAACTCTGAGATTTGCCGATGACATCGTCATCTTGGCCGACACGCCTGAGGATTTGAATGAGTTCTTGAAAGGTGTGGCCTCCGTCTTACGGAAATAATTCATTATGAAAATTAATAAATTTAAAACAAAAATATTGGAATGCAGTGAAAATAAATCAGAAACCTCTATGAACATCAAATTGGCAGGTGAAAAACTAATGGAAGTAGGAGACTTCTGTTACTTAGGAAGCAAAATAACCAGTGATGGACGAAGCAAAGAGGATATAAAAAGTAGGTTAGCTCAGGCAAGGAAAGCATTTCTACAGAAAAAGAATCTGTTGACATCGAAACTAGATTTAGATATTATTAAGTCATTTTTGAAGGTCTTTGTCTGGAGCGTGGAACTCTATGGAAGTGAAACTTGGACTATTGGTGCAGCAGAAAAGAGAAGAATTGAAGCGTTTGAAATGTGGTGTTACAGGAGAATGATGAAGATCAGATGGGAGGATAGGGTTATAAACGAAGAGGTATTAAGACTAGTTGGGAAGTAGAGATGTTTCTGGCGACTGCTAATGAAGAGAAGAAATTGGTTGGTAGAACACATACTAAGACACCCAGGAATAGCAAGCTTAGTTATGGAAGGAAGGGTCGAGGACAAGGTTAGAATATGTTAAATAGATTGCCTCGGATGTAGGGTGAGATAGCTATGTAGAGATGAAATTACCTCAAGACAGGGAGGCATGGAGGGCTGAATCAAACCAGTCAAAAGACTGAAGACTCAAACAACAACAACAACAACAAAACAAACATCACATAATTATTGCCATGAATAATAGTACGGAGTTGTACAAAAGTCTAAGCAGACTAATTACTTGGGTATTAAAATAAATAAATAAATAAATAAATAAAGTATGGCGCTATGGCATTGCTCTGTGAGTATTTACCATCTCTCATCTTTCTCAAGGAGTATTTTATTCTAGTGACTGGGTCCTCGAGATTAAATTTACATTTAAAACAATTCCAAGATAGGCAATCGCTCTGAGAGCGTTACCAAGATGTGAATTTAACTACCCTTAGCTATAAACATGATACTACAACTATGGAATGACGGATGTCGTTCCCTTTCAATAAATTCAATCATTTATAATATAAACTAATTTTATTCGTCCCTGAGACATGTTTTGGACAACACTCACACTGAATTCTCCTCGCATATTAAGTCAGAAAGTTGCTACCACGCAACTCATTGCAAGAATTAGTAAATATTACGTTACGTATGCCCAATTCCTCTATCTCTAATATGCGGGTGTACTTACACTTGTGTCAGATAAAGTTACATGGATCACGTATAACTCACATCAAGAGGCATCTATCTACCTAATTGTAAAAATACTTGTCAATCGCATCAAATAAACGTGGCCTTTCATCTATAGAGTACTACACAAAATCTGGGTTAGTGGTGCATTTAACATTCTATTTCCTCGCAGACATTATTACAAGACTTACCTTTTCCCTTTCCCGTAGACATTTCTACTCTACCTTCCATCAAATTGCACTGCCATCATCTTGGATTTACAGTTGTTCTATCCACGCAGCTAGTCCTTCCCTGCATGGTATTAGCGTGGCGATTAGGCCTCCATCTCCCCTTCAAATAGCATTTAGAACTCCATAGTAGTTGGGTTGATAACCATCGTGATGCACTTCACCGTCTCCTCACAGTTGAAGATTTTCATAGTCACGAAAGTGAACGATTCCCGCAAGTGCACAATATTTTGCAATGCGAATGCTCTCAATTTAACCAGCACACAATCCCCACAGTCACTATTCGATTTATCAAACAAGTCTCCACACGTGGCTATAATTTTATAGTGCCGGTCAGACTTCGTGGCTACGTTACTGAGCACGGCTTCAATGTTAATAACACACTTGCCAATTATCTCATCAATTCTTGTTTGACCGATTAATAAACTGATTAAGTAATTCTCTTAGTCAGTTACTGAAAATTCACGGTATTTAATTCTGCGTAAATTATGTTTCACTCACCGACGTTTCACTTTACACTGCGTATGGCATCCACGACAGCCAGAAAAATAACGGGTAGTAAGCTTGCCACGGTGGGTGAGTGGTTATAGTGTCGGACTACCAACCCCAAGTTTGCAGGTTCGCTCCTGACCATGGTAAGTGATTTTTGAAAGGCGACAAAAATCACGACACTCATGTCATACGTTGTTGGCATGTTAAAGAACCCATTAGAATTCAGTAGGCCGTGTTCAATGGCAAAATTAATCTCGGGATTTTCCGCCAACACAAAGTTCCTCCATTCTCTACTTGAAAGCGCTGTTCTGTCAAGGAGTTTAGATATCTAACCTCCTTGACTATCATAGCGTTCAAAGGAACGACGAAATTTGACATGCAAGCTACCCTCTGGGTGTCAATTTACAAAGCTTGCACCCGGCACCCGAGGCCATACGATACTATTATTATTATTATTATTATTAACGGGTAGTAATAACAATTTTCCTTCCTCCACCATGTGCGGGTCATGTATTTCCGTTTTTTGTAAATTTGATCCTGAACGTTGTCGAAAGTACTGAAATATCACACAAGATAAAAAATAGTTCCGTGGCGAAATAAAGAGCCTACTTTTCTTAAAATTTAAGATTCAAGCCAATCTATATAGACCTATCTAGAATATTGATAAATCAAGTTGTTAATACTAACATTTCTAAGTACTGCAGTTTGAAATACACCTGAAATAGTGTAGCCTAATAGAGTAACCTGCTAGAGTTGGCAACCCTGGTGACTCTGAATATATTCTTAGTTCCATCTCTTCAGGTATAGAATGCACATACAAAATGTAGTTGATGTCTAATGAATAGTATGGATGTTACATGTTGTTTGATATTGGATTTATCAGTAGGCGTAAAATCATGTTGGGAACAATGTCATGTATGTGATGCTCAGAATTAATCTGAAATATTACGGTCTATTATATTGAGAATTTTGGATAAAATCCATTTGTTAGTATAGAAGTTACACGAAATTGAAAATTGAAACTATCAGAAAGCTTAGAATCATGTTGACAGCACTGAGGTATATTAGTTACTCCAAATTAGTTTAGAATGTCAGGTACTATACGTGTGCAAAGTTTAGAGCTGATGCCTTGAATACTTTGATATACTGATATTAGGATTAAACAAATAGAAAGAACATTTATTAACAGTTGGCAACCCTGCTGGTCCTTACGAATCAGCATAGTCATAACTGTTATGGTTCACAAAGCACATAAGAAATTTGGTTGAAATCCATTTGTTAGCGTAGAAGTTATATGCATTTAAAGATTGCACCTATGAGCAGGCTTAGAAGCGTGTTGTATATAAGTTACACCAAACTAAAGAAGAATGTCCGGTACTATACGCGTGCAAAGTTTAGAGGTGTCAGCTTGCATACTTTCTGATACATTGATATTAGGGTTAAAACATAGAGGGAGCATTTATGAACAGTTGGCAGCCCTGGTGGCTCTTTAGAATACGTACAGTCATAACAGTTGTAGTACACATAGTACATCCGAAATTTGGTTGCAATCCAAACGATAGTATAGAAGTTACATGCATTTAGAAATTGGACTTATCGGGAGGCTTAGAATCTTATTGGTAACACTGGCATGTATGGATTTCGGAAAATTAATCTGGAATTATATATATATGTGCCAATTTTGGAACAGTTTGCATGCATAAGTCCTGAGATATCCAACATAGAGCTCAAATTTCAATTGCGATTTCTCAGGAGTTGGTAGCACTGACGTCAATTTACAATATGGCCGTGAGATATTCAGGTATAGATCTTGACTCTTTGCTCTTTGCTGAAAAATCTTCGCTTTCTTTTTTCGAAACCCTTCCCAATTTGATTGATGTTTGTCACTGACTCTTATTTGGTTATTGTTAACATAAACAAGGAAGAACCTTTTCTATTTAGGCAAAATTTAACTTCCATTATAAGTGTAACTCAACGTAAACGATTACCTCTGGTCTCGTTCTACTAATCCATAATTCCATTCTTCAGTTAGCCGATTAAACTTTTATTCGGATAGTACCCGAGGTACTAAATAGAACTAAGAAAGCAGTATCAGCTTATTATCAGATGAATACCTCAATAGTAGGTAAGAAGGAGATAAGTCTTTAGACCAAAAGCAGATCTATAATGCAATCATGGCACCTGTAACGTTGTTTGGTATGGAGAGTTTGGCATTACAAGATAAACGTCTGAGTAGGATTACTGTCACAGAAATGAAGTTTCTGAGGAGAGCAGTAGGAAAGACAAGAAAAGATCGAGTTCAAAATGAGAGAATTAGAGAGGAATTAGGACAAAAAGCAATGGGCGAAGTGGTTGAGGATCGTCAGTTGAGATGTACGGACATGTTACGAGAATGGAAGACGAAGGAAAAGTAAAACAGATACATGAAATGCGAGTTGAGGGAGGAGCTGGACGAGGGAGAATAGGATTGAGAGACTGGGACAAAAGAAAGGGCAAAACTGTTGTGGGAATGAAGAAAATGTGCAGAAATAGAGCGGAAGGGCAGAAATGGCTGAAACGAGGCTATCCCGACGCTTGAAGGCATAAGGAAATTGAAGAAGAAGAAGAAGAAGAAGAAGAAGAAGAAGAAGAAGAAGAAGAAGTAAAGTAATTGATTGGTCAGTCGATTAACCGATCAGTCGTTTACGAGTAATTTCAAATTATTCGATTATTCAATTCTTAATCGATATCTTATCGCATATTACCAGCCTTACGTTAAATCTGTCGCTACGTCAAAGTTCTCCACTCAGTTCTTGGTTCGATTCTCGTACGGTCACACATGGAAACAGGCAACAGTATGTTTCTTCTCCAAGTCCACCACTTCCAGCATATTATGATGGGATTCAAAATAAATCAATTATTATTATTATTATTATTATTATTTATTTATTTAGCGTATGGCCTTTAGTGCCGGGAGTGTCCGAGGACATGTTCGGCTCACCATAGGCTGTACCTGCTTGAATGTGGACACCCATGGGGTGAGCTAGATTTTACGTTCAATTTCAAGTAGTTCCAACTCACGCTACCAGATGTCACCTACACCAAGTGGTGAACGTTGGAACTTTGATCGAGCGTTGCAACGAAATCTAACTTGCAAATTTAGCTTCACACAAGTTTAATTACTGGAAGGTTCTTTTACATGCCATAAATTTGTGACTTCCCCTCCGAAGGAAGTCATACTGAAGGATTTTAACGCTCTCAAAAAATCCGATGACTTTGGCCGGGTTCGAACCCACGATCTTAGGCATAGAAGTGTAACCGCCCAGGTTACAAGGAACCGAATCCTTACTCTTGGGAGTTACAATTTTATCAATCGGCTGTATATATTTTATTTGATATTTTTTATGTTTTAGATGTATTTATTTCAGTGTACATTATGACGTGCTTTATTTCCAAGTAATTTGTTTAGCTTTTTAGTATTGTAATTTAGCAGGATCCGAATCTAGGGAGTGAGGAATATTTTAACATTGATATAATGTTAAGTTTTGAATCCTGGAATTGTGCTCGAACAAGGATGTAGTCTTGTTGTTGACGCGGGGTTATCCCCGAGCGCCGAGTGGAGGGTGAGTCACCTAGCTGGTGAGACTTGACAACCATGTGCTGTCGATGGGTCCGGGGTATTTTGTGAAGAAGGGATGTTCCATAATTGATCATATTTAAATTCTGTTGTTGCGATAGGTTGTATCAGAGGTTGAAGCCAGGTACACCGGTGAGTTGTGGAGGGGGATGAGTACTATGAATGACTTAGATCTGTGGAAGCAAGTTGGAGACACTCAATTTTTAGACCGCGTGTGGAGCGGAACTCAATTTTTAGACCACGTGGTAGTACAGCGGTAATTCTTGGACTCCAGAGGGAGTAAGGCTTGTCTGTAGGTTGTGTGTTTTGTTAGTTGAGGAGAAAGTCTTACAGAGTAACACCAGTTGTGTTCATGATACAATTACTGAAGTTGCTGGCTATAAGTTCCATAGTGAATGATGAGCCTAGTTTCAAGTATATCACCAAGGTTGCTTGTCTCGAATTGCACGAAGTATTGTTTCAAAATCTGTATACCAATATTACGAGACTGTAGCGGCAAATTTATTCTTCGACGAATGCCAGTCAAATATGCTAGGCATTATTAAATACATGAACGGAGTAAATGCGACGATCCAATACACGGATTCTAAGCATGTAAATTTAATCAGATCCACGGACCAATTTGAATCTTTGGATGCTGACCATCAAAGTAACATATATATTCTTCCTAATTACAAAGCTGGCGTGTGAAAGAAATTTAAGTTGTGCTGCGAGTCTATACGACTTATTCTATGGGAGCATTCACTCCAGAATTAGTAGAGTTAAGTCGCCATTGCTGAAGTTAACATCTGTAAGTACCAGTCAACATTATTCCCGAGGGTCATCTGTATTACGTCATATGTGCACCTGTGTAAATATGATAGGGAGTGGTAATTTAATCTGTACGAGGAGGATTCTGCGAGTGTTCATACTATGTCTGGTTTGATAATACACGATCGATTTTACCAGAATTTCAAGTGCTTTCATTTATTAGGTCACCAGTGTAGTTACAGTAGGTGTGAATGTCTATTGCTGTTGATTATATCGTACATGACTGTGTTTAACCCCCACGCACCCCGTATATATACAAGAGAAGAGAGGCTAGTAAGTTACAGAAGCTCAGCATGCTACCGGCTACGCCACCGAAGCCGCTAATGAATCAATGATCATTCTACATGATTATGATGTATGTGTATAAGAAGACTGTCCCAGGTTTGACTCTCAGTATTTCAGCACCACCAAGGACTCCTTGAACCTTCAGCTCACATCTTGAAGCAAGCCTTAACGTTAATCAAGTTGTCAGTAACGATCATCACACTCCACTGGGTTTCCCATTAACATGACGCTGTTGGCAAGCCTTCTCTCATCAGATATTCAAAGAGAAATTAAAAGTGTCAACCAGTAGACCTAATTCCAACCTACAGTAAGCATCGCTTTCCAACATGCTCCTACAGTAACCACTATAACACAAGTTGTGGATGAGTGATGCCTCTTACCGAGAGAGATTGGGTTCGATTCAAGTTAATGCATGAGGAATGACATGTCAGGTTGAGTGGTTCGGATTCCACGTGAAAGGAAGATCCCGTTGCTTGTGAATACGGTGTTAAAGGCCACGTCAAGCTACACGCTTTAAACTTGTAACACACAAGTAATAATAATAACAATAATAATATCATATGGCCTCGGGTGCAAGCTTTGTAATTTTATGCCCAGACGGCAGCTTGGATGTCGAATTTTGTCGTTTCTTGGAACGCTAAGGAAGTCAAGGAGCGCGTTCTAGTAGGGAATGGAGGAACTTTGTTTTGGCGGAAAATCCCGGGATTAATTTTGCTATTATGAACATGGCCTACTGAATTCAAATAGGTTCTTTAACTTGCCAACAATGTATAGCATGCGTGCCGTGATTTTTTCTTTGCCACGGCCAACTCCTTTCGCAATACCTTCTTCGATCCTTTCTTAATTAGACCCAAGTTAGCGGTCACATGTCACCATCCCCAGTTGTATCTGTTGACAAAGTGTGTTCAGCTCCCAAGCACTGTACTTGTGACGGTAGAGGAATGTTTCTTCATAGAGTGCGTGAGTGAAGCCAAGCTGGAAGGATACGCGATTAATAAAAAATAAATTATGTCCATTTGTCTAGCCTTTAGACGAGAATATCATTGCATGGACAGGAATCAAACCCTAGATATCTGAATTAGAAACTGTGACGTCACACTATTGGTGAGCTCGCCTCGCTATCTCGAGCAGTATCCGGTAACACTCGAGTAATGAGCTGGTCACGGATGTGTACATTGCCAAGACAAAAGTGTTTTCCATTCCCAAGCTCCCTGCTTTATCGACCGGTGTTCCTCAAAAGCCAGAAGATCACATCGCAATACTTTTGAAATTTAAAGAAATTCATTGTATTAAAAAAAACAGGAATGGTTTCAAATTACTTTCTTCTATGAAGAAGTCAAAAATTCACAAAAATACTGAATATAATTCATCCTCGAAGATGTATCCTTTGTTTATCAGAGCAGAGGTTCAAAAGACAGTCATCCCTGCCCCACACATTTCTACCAACTCGTTGTTATTTAGGTTTCAAGTTAATCAGTATTCCGGAATAATGCTTACATATAACAACAGAATTGAAACATACTAAGTGTCGTGATGATTGAAATTGGAAATATAAATGCGCTGTTGTCGGATACTTGCGCTTTGCTTTGTTTATAGACTCGTGACATTAGATCAAGATGGCTGGTGTGATTCAGAACCCGTCCTAGCAAGTACTCCAGAGGGCTGCAAGCCAGTTGCTGTATATGCCGACAGAAGTGCTTGTTAAATACAACTGTTCTGGATTGGTCGCGATGGCTGACTTTCACCTGTTAGGGCCATTGGAGAAATTCCTAAACGGACAGAGATTTGACTCCCGACGATGAGGTGGAGCAAGTGGTTATAGATTGGTTTCCCACCTACCCAAACATTCGCATGCCATGAGCAAATTCTTATGATAAAATATAAGCAAATACATACTACTCTTTCATTTGACTCACGTAGTCAAACTGTTACGTTATAGATAAGTAACTTTCTTTCAGCCTACTTTCGATTTTTACAAAAAATGAAAGTAAACTTATGAGATCTACACAGGGCCAAAAATTGTGTGTCTGTCTGTGTGTGTGTGTGTGAGTATGTGTGTGAGTGTGAGTACTCTGAATGTATGTCCCCCCTATCAATTCAAACACGGTGAAAGCGAATTGAACGAAATTTGGTACAGAGGTAGCACTAATAAAGGGCACCTATGTGTCATACTTTATATCGCCACCATCTTTACCAAAATTGAATGGCGGCCACTTAAACGTTCAAAACGTAAAATTAAATTACGGCTAAACTAATCATCCGATCTCTACAAAATTTGGTAACAACGTACCTTTATATAGGACGCGTCTTTCACCCAAACTACAAGGTCATCAGCCGTGCCATTTCATGATGGCGGCCGTGTGAATTATGCAACCATTATAATCAATAGCTTAAGACCCACCAATTCCGATTATCGAGCCTAGGGTGGTTTAAGCTATCCTGAAGGTCATGATCCGTTATTTATTATAATTTAACATTATAATATTATACTGTATGAGTGGCTTAAAAGAGCTGAGCCGTCTCTGTCACGCGACAAGATGGCAGCTGTCCTCATGTGCCTGTCCTATAGTTCAGTAGTCTATTAGTATGTTGTATGCGATATACCCTACTGATACAAAAATAGAAACTTTCTATGAAATGATTTATAATGAAGATGTACTGCAGTGAAGAAATCGTTTATTTCAAGACGTTAGTTGCTAACACGTTGTATCTAACATGCCAGTTAAGAACCTCTGATGTGAAGACATGGTTAGCTATGGGCTAGCATGTTAGTCTCACACGCGTTGACTGGGGATCAATTACTACTATAGTTAACCTTTTTTTCTTGAACATTCTTTTACAAATGGTGTGCACCAGCTCTTTACACAGATACTGAATAAAATGCCATTTTGCTCAAAGGAGAGGCTAATGTATACGCTCGTTTATTAATAAAATCACAGTCCCAGCATCGCACATAAACAGAAGACTTTAGGAAAAGGAGAATAGAAGAACTAGATACACGTAGTCATCAACCACAACCTTCTCAATGCCTCTGTACGGTGCTGTCCTCTTGTGGGTTACGTGGGTAATATTGTTCCAAACATACCGCTATATAAATACCTGGCTGTACTGAAGTATGGCAATTTTGTAATAACGGTAGTTCAACTATTAGCCACGATCGCGCTCCGATTACCTTTAAGCACTGCCAGCTGGATCGCCTCCCTCCTGGCTACTTTAAACTGCCTACTCATTGAACACCCAGAGGCGTACAAGATAAATACTAATTCACTGCTAGGTCGCGGCACCAACCTACTGTGATCGGCGCGGATTTTTTAAATGGGAAGATACCCAAAACGAAGGATTCTTACGTTTGGAGGCTTCATATTGAGATTAACGGACATGAATGTATTACAATAAGTTAGTAGTTTTGTTATTCAATCATCATAAAGTATATAATATTTATTTAGACACTTAATGGCTAATTATCAATATAAAAGAAAACAAAAAATACATGGTGGTAGAGGTGATTGTTCTAGGGGAGAGGACAAAGAGTTATAACTATACCCATACTTTTAGGAGAAAGTAGGCTATATGTTCTTTGCTGAACTTCTTGTTTTAATCGAATTTACCCTCCAGGTAGGTGGCTCCCATGGACTCGGCGAGGGAACTCACCTCTACCGCCTCTACGGGCAGTCTTCTAGAGCTGGGAACATTGATCAGAGTGGATTCAACTGGGGAGGTGTGGCCAGCACCGCGCCCAGGCGGCCTCACCTGCAAAGCGAACAGGGACCCCATGCGGGAAGGGAGGGGAAGATTAGGAGGGCTAGGCAAGTAAGAGGGAAGGAGCCAGCCGTGGCCTTACAGTAGGCACTGAGACAGTATTTTGCAATGAGTTGGAACTATGTTATGTTGGCAAGAACTCAGGTGGAATTCCTTCGGTACTCTTTAAAATGCATGTCGCGCATTGATACTGTGGCGAGCTTAGGAGCAATCCAGCAACCCGCATTACATTACCTCGAACACGTGCGTCGTCCATAGTTCAGGTAATGGCTACAAGATGGAGGCAGCACTGAAGTCACTCGGGTGCACACTGTTATATTATGATACTGAATTTATAGAACGGAACAACAACTGTTAAATGCATTATATTTAGAGAAGAGAAAACTTGAGAATGTTTGTACAAATATAAATGCATATGACAGAATAAAAGGAGATTATCGCAAACTATGCAGTGTCTGTATCGACTGTCAATATCGTTTTGGACCGAAGAGCATTATGGGTCCCACAATCAGTATGAAATATCTGGCGATACAGAGAGTTCAGATCTAAATACATATTCGCTTGGCATAGAACACGCCGGTATCGGCCGAGCAACGCGATCGTTGACGTGTTTTAAGAGTAGGAGTACAACGTGAAGTTAAAACCAGTGCGGTTAGACACAGTTCGAAACGCAATACTTTTCGTCTTGGCTCATTATAGTCACAGACAGTGTTATACTTCAATGCAGGGAAGAGTGAGCTTAGTTTTCACATGGACTTGCAATATTTTACTGCCAGTATAAGACAGTATAATTCTACAGTACAGTACAGTCAGTATAGTGCAATTATGACTACTGAGAAGAGATTGAGGAAATATATATTTCATCACGATATGATAATATCACAGATGGGCTAAATGAAAAGAAGGAATGTAACACTATAGCAGAGTTGACCACATGGGATGACTACAAACATCAATTATGAAATACTACAATAGCAGAAGGCTTTTTAAGAAGAGATGGAAGGCACTTTGAAGAGTTGACTATACATTCGTACTGCTACAAAATGAGCATCAATGGCATTCTACATATAAGCCACCGAGCATCTCAGAGACGTGTCGGAACTATGAACTTGGGTGCGCGAACAGCTGTTTCCTTTCAAACCGGTCGGGAACGGGGTTCGGTTCTTCTCAAGATCCAGTCGGTTCGAGAACTACGTGGCCAGATGGACAAGGGTTCAGTCTCTACCAGAACAGTGCATCTTATACCCATTCCTAATTTCGACGAGATGGCATCAACAAGGTAGCTGAAAATTATTTTACATAAGTGGACAGTATGGATTAGACATACTTTAGAGTGTTCCTTTTTCACCAATTTTTATTAAGTAGTTAGAAAATGCATTCTAGGGCTAGACCCGATATTTTATCGCTTCTGTCCAATGATGTATTTTATCTTGTAGTTAACATTAATATTTCTGCGATGCTATTTTCAATGCATTACTTTACCTTTTTCTTAATTCGTTTTGGCATTTAATATAACAATATAGTTCGTTGAGAAGACACATATAAGAAGTTTAGGAAGAAGACTACGATAAATGTATATAAGAATAATCGTTAGCAAGCAGATGTCCGATACACCACGTATATTTGAACATTATTTAAATAAACACTTATAAAATTTTGAACTAAGAATCAGAATACTTTGGCATTTTATGCAAGTTTGTTGAATAGACGTGTCGGTCTATTTTTCTTTCATGGCAATATAGATGTGGATACATAGTGATTTCCAGTGTGAACATTTGCGATTTTTGGATAATTTTTGGCAATCCACTGTTTTGAAATTTCATTTAAATTTTAGACACCTTTCAGTTCGTTCCGTTTTTCTATTTTCTTAATTCTTTTGTTGAACTCCAACCTGGTTAAGCGTTAGATTCTAATGGTTTATTTGTAACTTCTTAAGATAGGCTCTTTTCCATGATGTAGTTACTTTCGTGTTTCCTGGGAGGAGGAACTCCAGTCGAATTTTGTTTAGTCGAAAGCTGAATCGTTCTTTTTGCAGTAGTCTTTCTACAATTCCTTGAAAGAAATATTAACGAATATGAAAGTACATCGAGAAATAAATAAATGTTAAAGAAATATTGTATAAAATATTTTCGTCACAAATCGAAATGACGATTTGGAAAATTCACAAGCACTGTTATTTGAACAGGTGAATGCATTATATTTATCACAGTTCTGTTAAAAATTGTTCATGATACTTTAACTTTTGTCAAATTTGAAGCATGATATTTTACGATTGTTATGTAAAGGCTTATTAAATCCTAAAAATGTTTGGAAATTATTTACAGATATTGAGAGCTTATATATACTGTATATACACAGGGTGTATTTGATATGATGGAAGTCCGTTACACTGGTGATAGAAGATGGTATTCTAAGCAAATATCTTCATGAAATTCAGTAGGATCTTAATTAGTGTAGGTGGAATTAAATCACAAAAATCGTCGGTCAATGTCTTGGAAACGGGCTTACACTTCGTTCCCCTCAGCAGCACAGCTGCCTTCTCCCCGTCACCCTCCCCTACAACGCTAAGGAATGTTGACAAGAGTCTGAAGTTGAGTGACCTCCTCGTCTTGTCTGCCAATGACATTGAAATACACAAACCGAGCCTATGAACAGCTGTTTCACACCTTCATGGGGAGTGGCTACATGGCTAGTGATGGTGGATCTGTTTAGTATTTTGCCGTCCTCATTCCCTATGCATAGAAAATGGAAATCCTAAAGATTTGGTAAATTAATTTAAGAAACTCTTGGTCTATCTTTGTGTGAAGACAGTGCAACAACTGTAACAAAAATATTAATAATACTATTATTATACTAGGCTACTACTACTGTATTAATAATAATAATAATAATAATAATAATATAATCTTAGACACACTAAATTCTTTAATACGGGCTACCTGACCACGTTGTCGCAGCCCCTAAATTATGGAACCAACCTAAGTTCCTTTATGTTTTTTGTTTTTTTGGTATGTCGAGTTGCCAGACTTTTATTTTTAGCACTCTACCACCAGAGCTACACATGCTGACTCTTATTATTATTATTATTATTCTTGCATCGTTATGCCCGACTCAGGAGCACGGTTGAACCTGTTTAGCTGATGTGTTGGCCCTCTTTTCCTTCCAAAATCTCTTCATCCTCTCGCTGAGCGCCTTTCTTCGGTCTTCTGTCCAAGTTATGGTGGCCCTGGTGTTGGGTTTGTCTTCAAATTGGTGATTGTCGATTAGGGTTCTGAATTTGCATCTGTCCTGTATAATATTGTCTGAAATGTTGATTTCCTGGAGATCTGTTTCAATTTCACGTAGCCAGCTGTTCTTGGTTTTTAGTGAGAGGGCCAAGTTGAGAATTCTTTTAGTCAATCTGCCGTTGTTCATTCTGATAATTTGCCCGTAAAATTTCAATCGTCTTTTCCGAAAAGTATGAGACATTTTTTAACATTGGCGATATATTTCCTGGGATGACTTTTTCCTCCAGATTCCCTCTATAAAAACTGGGCCAAAAATATTTCGTAAAAGTTTCCTTTCTTGTTTTTCAATCTCTTTGGTTCAAGATTTGCCACCAATGATTAAGGTTTCTGATGCATATAACGCCTCCGGTTTGATTACTGTATTATAATGTCTAAGTTTTGCTTTCTGAGATATTGATTTTTTGTTATACCTATTCCAAGTGATTCTGTAAGCTTTCTGTAATTTGGAAATTCTCTCTTTATTTGCTTCACGGTTTAAACCAGAGGGCTGAATAATTTCTCCCAGATATTTGAATTCGTTCACTTGAAAGATTTTGCCGAATTTAGTTCTCATAGGTTGTCCGTCTAAGTATCGTGAGGCTCCTTCCATGTACTGAGTTTTCTCATAAGAAATTTGAAGTGCCGTTTTGATGGCAATTTCATGTAATTTTTCAATGGAATGAATTGCTTCTTGTCTGTTATTAGAAAGGATTGCTATGTCATCAGCAAAGGCCAAACAATGTACATGAATTCTATCTTTGAGTAGTCTGCCAAGGGTTATTCCCTTAGTTTCCTTTTCCCAGGTCCTGATTATCTTCTCAAGTACGAGGTTGAACAGTAACGGAGATAATCCGTCTCCTTGACGGACCCCAGTGTTAATTGCAAAAGGCTCAGATATTTCGCCGAGGAATTTAACTTTTGACGTAGTGCCAGTTAGTGTTTGTCTGATTAATTCTCTTGTTTTTCTATCCACTTGAAATTCTTCTAGAGTATTGAAAAGTGTTTGACGATCTATAGAGTCATATGCTTTTCTGAAATCTACAAAGGTAATGACTGTCTGTCTGGTATTGCGCATTTGTAGGATAGTTTTGAGATTAAGAATTTGTTCCGTACAAGATCTTCCTTTTCGGAAACCTGCCTGGTATTCTCCAATCAGACGGTCTGTTTGTTTCTCAAGTCTAGTGAGGAGGGCTTTGGAGAAAATTTTATAAATAACTGGTATCAAGGAAATTCCTCTATAATTATTGATGTTGGTTTTATCCCCTTTCTAGTGCAGTGGATGGATTAGCGCACATTTCCAATCCTCAGGTATTTCTTCGGTGATCCAGATGTTCTCAAGAATTATTATTATTATTATTTTTATAATCATCTACATGTGGTGCTAGTGTTGAGACAGCGTACCATTACCAGCCGATATGCACATCGGGGCGTGATGGCGCAGTGGTCCAGCTTTTGGCCGCTCACCATGGCGGACCGGGTTTGATTCCCGGTCAATGAATGTGAGATTTTCGAAGTGAAATGCCATGTCCTGTGGTTCGGATTCCACATAAAAAGGAGGTCCAGTAGCTCATTATCACAAAATTTACGGTCATGTAAAAACACAAGCTTCCTTACTTCCCACCATCTGCAGCCACAAGATGATTTTCCGTGGCATCCCACGAGTCCAAAGTTGGAATGTCCCTTTATAAGACCACGGCTGCTTTCTTTCCTACCCCCGCGGTGTAGGCAGCGCGCATTTTATCGTACACCACGATCTCAGCAAGTCCGGTAATTGGAAGTCCAAACTCAGCACCGACAGTGGCTATCCTGAGTTTGGATTTCCCTGGATTCTTCCACGCGCTTTCCAAGCACATAACGGGATAGTATGGTACTTGGGAGTCCCGGAGTACCAACCTCATTCTCGCCCCTAATAACTACTGCTACACATACTACTGCAGTCACCACAGAAACACAGTTTATCAGACAAATCCAACACTCATCCAACTACACGGGGCTGATAAACAAATGTCCCAAGCCCCTAAAATGAATTAACAACAACCATCACAACAAGATTTCGAGCCTCTTCCATCATCATTGTTACCAAAAATATTTATTTACTGAACGTCCTAAAAAACTGGAACCCTACTTAAGAATAAATAACATTCAGTAAAGATATAATCTCTTATAATGTGTATAATAATAATAATAATAATAATAATAGTAGTAATAATAATAATAATTTCTTGTTGGACACACTATTTTTATTTTTGACAGGCATGTCGAGATTCCGGAATGTTGTGTTCACAGAATGTCATGTAGGCTACGTGCCATTACATCCATATACCTTCATGTATTACATAACTCAGACTAGATCGAACCCTCGAGAAGGATAGCACTCTAATACCTGAGCTCGCAGCCTCACTATCATTTAATTATTATTATTGTTTTATACAGTACAAATAACACAATGCTGGTACATCACAACATAACTATACGGGCTTCAGGGAACCAAAGTATTGCTACTGAAACAGCCACTTCTAAGCTGGAAAGTCGAAATCGCTAACCATGAATTTCCAGACGATTCGGGTAGTTGAGAGAACTACTGCCTTCTGCATTAGTTTGTCCATTTTAGTAACCAGAACCAGTTCTTTAAGGTTTTGGAGCAAGGTTCTTGGGATCACGCCCGTATTTCAGACAATGATAGGTATGGTCTTTACCCGTTCTAAATGCTATTGCCTTTTGATATGGCCAACCAACTCGCTATATTTGCTTTAATGTTATTATTATTAAAAGTAATAAATAACCCCTGGCACTACAGCCCGTGAAGGGCCTAGGCCTACCAAGCGACCGCTACCCAGCCATTTGGCCTGCAGATATTGGGGTGACGCGTGATCAGCACATCGGGTCCCTTCGGCCGTTAGTCTTGGTTTTCGTGATCGGGACGCTGACTCACTGTCAGACAGCTACTCGATTGTCCTCACGAGGCTGAGTGCATCCCGTTCCAGCCCTCACGTCAGTTTCTAAAATCCCTGATGGAGCCGGCAATCGAACCCGGGGTCTCCGGGTGAGAGGCAGGCGCGCTACCCCAACACCACAAGGCTGGCTATTATTATTATTATTACTATGTACATGTGGTACCATACTAGTATTAAATCTTGGAAGTAGTTTTCCATGGTTTCGCACCTCTACCCCGGGCAAATACTGGGATGTTTCCTAACTTAAGTCCACGGCCACCTCCTTCCCAATCCTCACCTGAATTACAAACAGCCACATTACTAAAGGAACCACAAAAACACAAGTTATCAGACAAATTCTTCCCACACCCTACCACATGGGGCTAAATGTCCAAAATCGCCAAGCCTCTCAAACAAAACATCAAGTATATTCCTTCCGTCTTAAATGCTAGTTCTGAACAGAATACGGGATGTCGGAATTTTGTCATACTGTATTTCATTAACGTGCCGGAAGGCAATGACACTTACAAAGTAGGCTGCACAATACTACCGGTCATAACGTCCCAAGACATTGCGTGCAATTTCAACAACAACAACAACAACAGCAACAACATCAGCAATACAAAGTTTCTTACGAGACGGGTATCGCTCGCTCCTCGTAACAGCTGATACCTCCCCTCAACTAGTAAGGTCAACGCTCCGATTACGTATCAACTTCTCCTCCGCACATCGCCCCACCTAGCCCCGCCCCGTTTACCCCAGCCTGCTGCCTTACCTTCTGTTTGAACTATTTCGGAAAAAACAAAAAATATTGACTTTTTAATGATAAATTTTCAATATAAAGATAGGTGACAATTGTTTTACCTAGGAAGCTTACAATAGTCTCTTCTATCACCAGTGTGACGGACTTCCATTATATCAATTACACCCTGTTTATATGAGTAAAGCAATTATTGTTTGTGAAATAGAATGTAATAAGGGGATATTAGACATCGACGGATGGTCAATATCAGATTTCCAGTATAAATTAGCTACTGAGCTATTACTGAGTGCACTTATGTGTATATTTTTGAACGTGAAGTGTAGTCACGATTCTAAATACTAGAAGGCTAGTATTAAGATTATGAATCCAACATTTAAGCAAAACTAGCACTATAATAATTAATCGAAAATGGATTGTTAAAAATAGTAACATTTGTTTCAGAAGAAAGTTCTAATTTGAAAGACGAGTAATAATATTTGTATAACCATGTAATAATAATAACTGAAAGTTTAAGGGATATTAATCTGAATATTTGTGAAAGGTTTAGAATGTTGTTAACATTATTTGCAACGACAATACGTTCGATCAACTTTATTGTTCGTCGAATAAGACAGAATATGAACGTAATAAAAGTCACTAGAATACTTATTGATGGATTTGAATAATACACGAGAAATTCGGCCGGAAATTGAATTGTAAAAATGTATATACTGCTACAAACTTATTAGGGTTGTTTAATATTTGTGCAACAAGGGTATATGAACGTGTGTAAATTTATAATAATTATTTAAACTTCGTTGAAGATGCTATAGTTTTGGATAGCATATTTAACACAATTTAAGGATAATGTCGCTTTAGACATTAACACGCTTCAGTGGAGGCAAACATATTTTGTTCAGGGGAAAGGAATTCCACGTCGCAGCAGTTATTGATTAATAAACTGTTGAATCATTTTAAATTTCTTCGGATGTCTTGGTGATTTATATTAAAACTAGGATGTGCTACGAGGACCAGTGGGTCAGGTTTTAGAATGCTTAGCCTTATGCCCGAGATAAATTTCATTATTTTAAGAGTCTTGCTAGTTCACTTTGAGCTATTTTTCGTTTTTATTTCGTCGACCACTGACATCTTCTTAACACATTCATTAACAGCGAGGTATCCTTATCCCTGGTTGATCCTAGTTGGTAGAGTTTTTGGGGTTATTTAAGCCGGGTACTTCCAGATTCTACGATCCAGCTGTCCTATAGGATTTCAACAGGTAAAACCACGTGGATACGGGTACAGCACCATCCCTGCTTTTTCCCGAAGACGAAGTGGGAAACCACAGAAAACCACTTCGAGGATGGCTGAGGTGGGAATCGAACCCCCTCTACTCATTTGGACCACCCGAGGATGAGTAGACCCCATTCCAGTCCTCATACCACTTTTCAAACTTCGTGGCAGAGCCGGGAATCGAACCCAGGACTTCCGCGGCGGCAGCTAACCTTGCTGACCGCTACGCTACGGAAATAAGTAACTTAATAAACCTAAATTGTGAAAAAATAATTGGATCTAAAAAGAGTTATAAATGTTTGTCAGGCTGACACTGCCTAATGTATGAATTTAGAATTATTATGTAACATCGCCATTCAAAAATTAATAAATTGTAATTGCTTACGCTATCTGATAGAAGACACTTGGGACATGGTTTTGCCGCTAGATAGTGTGCGAGAACCAGTTGTGTCTGTTCTACTAGATTATCGATTGAGACAAGTTATCGATATTTCTGTTATTGCGTAGTTATTGGATACGACATTGTAGTGAATTAAGATTACTGCGGTGATCTGTATCGAGTTAAGATGTAAAGCTATGCTCCTGGTCTCGGGATCAAGAAAGCCCGAAAGGGGACGTGAAATCAAGAACATGAATTAATATCTTTGTGGGATTAATCATCTATTTGATTCTAATTATTACTTCAAAATAAATGTCTACGAGGGCTGTTCCTTTTTTTCAAGTTCCGATGGGCTGCATAAAAATAACATATTGGCATACCAAACTGATTTTACTACTAAATGTTTGCTTGTTTTATTCTTATGTCTCAACATAATCGCCAAAACGATTGAAATATGTCTCGTTTCGTTACACCAGTTTTTTTATGGGCATCTCCCTTATTGACCATGTCAGAAACGACACAAATCGGGAGCAAATGGGTGTCGCCCCAATTGTGGTCAAAATGAGAGAAAGACTGCTCCGATGGTATGGCCATGCCCTGCGTGCAAGGATAATACTGTTACTAACTCTGTCCTTCATTTCGAGGTTGAAGGCGTACGCCCCAGAGGACGACCGAAGCAGCGTTGGCAAGACACAATAAATGGTGACTTAAAAATTACCGGCCTAAATCCAGCTGACGCACGAAATCGGCAAAATAGAGGTCAATGACCAAAAAAGCGGACCCTGCACCAGCGGGACAACGCTAGGAAGAAGAATAAGAAGAAGTAGAAGAAGTTAGACCAGCTTTCGAATGCCCTCGGCAAAACAAATCTGCCGCCACTGAGGTGGGTACGCCTGGAGAGATTTCCTAAGTGTTTCCTTTTTGGCGAGGCGTTGCCGCCCAACCATGTCGTCAATTCTCGAAAATGGTGAAAATCATTCACGACCGCACTGTGCCAACGTTACGAGAGACTTTTTCAAAGAATTCAAGTGTGAAGTTTTGTACCATCTGCTGTTTAGTCCAATCCAGCACTGAATTATTTTCAGGTTATTCATTAGAAAGCATTTTTAGTGTTGCTTAAGTAGTCTATTACTAGAATATTTTCAGTCGGTCGACGTGTCTAGCGAATTATATTGGGCGGGGAGTTGCTGCACTAAATGAGGATATTCATTGGCAACGTTCTGTATCAACGTTGATAGTGATGGTTATAAAGATTGGTAATATTTATCCACTAGCGAGTAATCAATCTTGTAATCAATCCAAGACCTGTTGAAAGAGTCCGGATCTCGGAACCATCGTTAATGATCAATGGGATAATACCGGGTGAGTTAGCCGTGGTCGTTACCGCATGACTGCTGGCAGTCGCTCACATCCGGGAGGCGAGGAGGTTCGAATCCCCCCGCCGGCAACCTTGAAGATGGTCTTCTGTGGTTTCCCATCTTCCTTCCAGGCAAATGCCGGGGTTGGTCCCTAACTATAGGCCACAGCCGCTACCTTCCAACTCCTCGTCCTTACATTCCCACTTCCCTCCCCAACGGTACTTGTAGCTCACCCATTGGGTGTCCGTCTCGAAGCAGCTACAAAACTGGCGAGCCGAACATCTCCTCGGACACTCCCGGCACTAAAAGCCATACGCTAAAAAAAAGGGATAATTTAGATGAAGTGAAGTTCCACATCGGTAAAGCAAAGACTGTGTTCAACAAAATGAGAAAACTTTCTAGAAGTCGTGAGTTAAAATTAACCACAGAAATGAGACTTCTACACTGCTATGTTTTTTCCGTTCTTTATTAGGGAGTAGAAACACGGACTTCAACAAATTTACTCAATAAAAAATTAGAGACCTTTGAGATGTGGCTCTATCGACGGATGCTAAGGTGATGATGATGATGATGATAATTGTTGTTTCAAGGAGCCTAACATCTAGGTTATCAGCCCCTAATAGTTTGGGTGATAGCGAAAGGTGAGATGAGAATGAATACTATTACTAATACTAACCACAGACTTACATACTAGAAGAAGAAATGGTAAACAAATAAAGGATAAGGCAAATAAAGGACAGGAAGAAAAGAAATGCCCTCAACACTCGAAGGATGAGGATTGAGGGACTTGGAAGGAAGGAGAGCCATGAAAGGCAGATAGGAAATTGTAAGAGGAGAGGGCCCGCCCCAAGGTCAGAGGAAATGGCGGACAAAACGGAACCAGCTCAGGAGTCCCTCGGGGTCGCCAACTCCCAAACTCACCAGCCGTGAGGCCTTGAGGGTGTAGCATTATCCAGGGTGCACCAGAAGTGGTGGGGCTACACACATCCTGCCTCCTTGAGGGCCTTGTGCAGAAGGCAGGAGATAACATGAAATAAAACGAAGGCTGACCCCTCGAAGAATGAGGGTATCAGGAAAGAAGAGACAAAATCCAATTAAGGCGGGAAAGTGAAAGACTCCCGAGGCCTCTGATACCCTAATACCGTCGGGGTCGGAAGAGAACAAGAGTTGGCCAAGGGAGGTCGACAGGAAAGAAGACGGAGAGGAGCCCGGTAGAAGTAAGTGGAAGCAATGCCGGACTCAGCTGGGTTATCGTGGTCGCCAACCCACGTCCCACTAGATGTGAGCCCCTGGATGCTAAGAGTATCATGGACCGAGCATATCACAAATGCCGAGATTCTTCGAATAATGGGAAAGGTTATGTACTGGCCACTGTAGAAACGAGAAAGATGCAATACCTCCGTCACATTATGCCCAACAGAAGCAGATACCATACTGCAAGAAATTATGCAAGCAAAAATACCCGGATAGGGAAGTGTTGGTAGGAGACAAATCTCCAAGACATCGGAAGAGTTATTCCTAACGGCTCAGAACAGAGAAAGCAGAGCCAAGATGGTTGCTGACATCCGGTACGGATAGGGACTAGAAAAAGGAGAAAAAGAAGCGAGTAAATGTAGATTTAAAAAAATCTGTTGGTCCGAGGTCCGATTTCCGGCTCTGCCACGAAATTTGGAAAGTGGTAAGAGGACAGGAATGGGCTGAGTCAGGCATTGCTTCCACTGTCTTCTACCGGGCTCCTCTCCGTCTCCTTTCCTGTCGACCTCTCTTGGTCAACTCTTGTTCAGCCTAGGGTGGTCCAAATGAGTAGAGGGGGTTCGATTCTCACCTCAGCCATCTTTGAAGTGGTTTTCCGTGGTTTCCCACTTCGTCTCCAGGCAAATGCTGTGATGGCACCTAACGTAAGACCACAGCCGCCTCCTTCCCTCCTCCCTGCCTATCCCTCCCAATCATCCCATTCCTTCCCATCCCTCATAAGGCTCCTGTTCGCTTTGCAGGAGAGGTCGCCTGGACGGGGTACTCGTCCCATCTCCCCAGTTGTATACCCCGGACTGAAGTTTCAAGCTGCAGAACACTGCCCTGGAGGGCGGCTTCAGTGGTGTAGTTGGTAGCATGCTGAACTTCTATGCACAAGGTCGCGGGTTCAAACCCGGCCGAAGTCATCAGAATTTTTAAGAGCGCTAAAAGGAATCCCTCAGTATGCCTTCCTTCGGAGGGGAAGTAAAGCCGTCGGTCCCAGGTCATAGATGTATGGCATGATAAATAACCGTCCATTAATTACACTTGTGTGAAGCTAAATTATAAGTTATATTTGAGTAACGCTCTTAGGTTCCAACGTTCGTCGCCAGGAACCAACTGCAGTGGCATCTCGTAACATAGTTCAGAACTAGTTGGTCGTTGACGGTGGCGTTTGGTAGAAAAAGTTGGAACTACTTGAAAATCGAATGTCTGCAGTCCTTACTTGAATTAAAAACAGATAACACACACTAATACAGCCATCACAATTAACTCCGGTTATCAGACAGATTCTACACACACCCAAAGTATACGGGGCTACATGACCGCGTTGTCGCAGTCCCTAAACTGAGGAACCAACCAACCAACCAATTTCCCTGGAGGCGGTAAAGGTCGGATCCCTCGCTGAGTCCGAGGGAAAAGCCAACCCTGGAGGGTAAAACGACTAAGAAAGAAAAAAACTACTTAAAAACGCGCCAGTCTGCAGCACGTTCTGAGCTGCGGACAGAATACTCTCTTTGCTATGCACATTTCCCATCCATCCCGTTCTCCTATCCCTCCGTGAGGGTGTTGCACCCTGCCTCATTTAACCCTTTATAAAAAAGAACTATTATTAAAATATTTTACTTTTCTTCTTCTTTTCTTCTTCGGGAATGGGTAGCTTAGGACCACGCGAAATCAACACTTTCTACCTTTCTGTTGGCCCAGTATTCCTTCATTCGCAACGAGTGTAGCACATTAGAGCTGCGCAGAAGAAACCCCTTTTGTTTCCAAAACCGTGCTATGGTTGGCTTTTAGTAAATCGTTATAAAAGCACAAGAAAAACTTAACTCTAAATTTCAGAATAATTTGCACGATCATTTTGTCGGAAAACTAAAAAAAAATGAAAAGCGTTTTTCTCTGAATCGACGTATTTTAAAGAAAAGATTTTTAAACAAAAATGTAGAGGACATTGTCACCTACAATTTGTCTCATTGAGGTCATGTCATAAGTTTTGAAATGTAGAAGCTAGGAGGCGCCAAAGTTTCCAAAAAAGTGTTTTTTCACTTTTTGTCCTAGAAAAAGATGTTTTGTTCACAAAAGAGCGAATCAGAAATTTGTTTCTCTCAAAATTGTCTACAACATTTATTGAAACATTTTTTTCCACCGACTTACCGTTCCAAAATTATAGTCTGCCGAAGTGTGAAAATTGTCCGACACCGGTCCTGGTCTAAACTATGCCCACCGCTCTCTCCGCAGTAACAATAGTAGTCTTGACTACGCAGCGTTGCATTTGCTGCGCTATAACTTTGGAACGGTAAGTCGGAGGAAACAAACGTTTAAATAAATGTTGCAGACAATTTTTAGAGGAACTTATTTCTGATTCACTCTTTTGTGAAAAAAAAAAACATTTTTCTAGGACAAAAAATGAAAAAAAAAACACTTTTTTGGAAACTTTGGCGCCACCTAGCTTCTGCATTTCAAAACGTGTGACATGACCTCAATGAGACAAATTGTAGGTGACAATGTCCTCTACATTTTTTGTTTAAAAAACTTTTCTTTAAAGTACGTAAATTCAGAGAAAAACGCTTTTCATTTTTTTTTAGTTTTCCGACAACATGATACTACAAATTATTCCGAAATTTAGTTAAGCTTTTTATTTTCGAAGTGAAATGCCATGTCCTGTGGTTCGGATTCCACGTAAAAAGGAGGTCCCGTGGCTTATAATCACAAGATTCACGGTCACGTAAAACTACAATCTTCCTTTTTAGTTAAGCTTTTTTGTGCCTTTCTAACGATTTACAAAAATCCAACCATAGCACGGTTTTTGGAACAAAACCACTCCAACTGTACTGTACTAGTGGGTCTGTTTACGTTGCCCTGACTATTGACGTTGTGTAGTCTTCTTCTCTTCTTCTTCGAAACCCCGCGTCTGAGTGATTTTTCTGATTTCCTTCCGGTCATGTACGTTTAGTGATCCTAATTCCTTTAAGTCTTTTTCTGTAAATTTATACAAATTCGGTCTAGTAGCCTTGTTCTTTAAGAAAGTATGTATTTTGTGTGTCAGTCTGTTCGGGTCCATTCTTTCTATGTGCCCCATAAATTGGATTCTTCGCATTCGCACTTTCTTATTTATTATTTACGTTTTGATTGTTTATGTTAAAAAAATAAAATTTCTTCAAGCATCTCAGGTCAAGAAAATAAGAACATATTATTTGGTTTGGAGAAATATTAACACTTCCATAAGAAACCTCGTTAACATAGCAGGTGGAACATACAGACCACTTATCTATAGAGCGTTAAGGCCACTGATAGTAGCCACTGGAGTAGCCAGGAGCTCCGGCCCCTCTAAAATTAGTATGTCCACCCACTCAGCCCCGTGAGGCAAAACTGAGTTAAGGCGGTTTCGATAATCCAGTCCTACCTCAGCATACCCTGGAAGGGTTTTTCCGTGGTTTCCCACTTGTACTCCAGGAAAATGCCAGGATGGTACCTAACTTAAGGCCACAGCATATTCCTACCTCAATTACAAATACACACACAGCAACAGACATCACAGTGACACAAATTAACAGCCAAATTTCACATACAACCTAGTACACGGGGCTATATGACCACGATGTTGCAAAGCCCCTAAGGAATCAACAACAAAAACAAAACATTGAGTATATCAGCATGTGAAAGAGAAGGGTAATAATAATAATAATGTTATTGGTTTTACGTCCCTTTTAACTACTGCCTCCCAGGGGTTCACATCCAGTGAGCCGTGGGTTGGCGACCACGGGACCCCAGCTGAATCCGGCATTGCTTCCACTTACTTGTGCCGGGCTCCCCTCCGTTTTCTTTCCTGTCGATATCTCTTGGTCAACTCTTGCTCTCTTCCAACCCGACGGTATTAGGGTATCCGAGGCCTAGGGAGTCTCTTCCTTTCCCGCCTTAATTGGCCCTTTTCTCATCTTTCTTGATCCCTCATTCTTCGAGGGATCATCCTTCTTTTTCCTTTCATTATATTTCCTGTTCTCTTTAAGATCCCCGCACTGTTTTTGTGACTTGGCTCCCCGTGTATCTAATTACATTTTGTAAGTATTTTCAATCTAAATTGCATTTTGTAAGGATTTTGAATTTCAATCTCATTTTGTGAGTATTTCGAATCTACCCTCGGTACATTGCATTTTGTAAGTATTTTGAACCTAAACTACATTTTGAGCGTATTTTTCAATCTATTCCTTTTGTGAGTATTTCCACTCTACATTTTGTGCGCGCTTTCAATTTGAGTTCCATTTTGAAGTATTTTCAGTCTAACTTAATTTTCATTATGGTTTCCATTTCATTGTCATATTCGCTATCACCCAGACCATAAGGGGCCGATAACCTAGATGTTAGGCCCCTTAAAACAACAATTATCATCAAGATATTAACTACTGGGGCTTTTAGAGACGCCGGGGAGATGGAATTTTGCTCCGAAGGGGGTCTTTAACGTGCCAGTAAACCTAATGACACGGCTCCCTCACAGCTGAAGTGGTTTTGTTTTTAGCTAGTATCACATTTGCCCTTAATTGTGATTGTACTCGTGTTCACCGACTGAAAACCTACCATATCTATAGGCGGGATCATGAAAGATGATGTTTATTCTTCAGGGAATTTGCGACATCGAGGCCATATAGCCCCGTGTATTTGGGTGTATGTAGAATTTGTCTGATAACTTGCATTATTGTGATGCTGTATTTTATTTCTGTATTGTGATGCAAATGTGGATTGGGAAGGAGGCGGCCGTAGTCTTCAGTTAGAAACAATCCCGGCATTTGCTGGGGTAGAAGTGAGAAACCACGGAAACCCCCTTCCAGGATTGTTGAGGTAGGAATCGAACCCACCTTTCCTCAATTTTGCCTCACGAGGAGAAGTGTACCCCGTTCCAGCCCTCAGACTCGAATTAAATTACTTGACAGAGCTGGAATTCGAACCCGGGCTCTCGCGGCGGCAGCCAAGAAAGCTAGCCACTACGCAACGAGGCGAACGATAATTATTAAAGACTGCCCAGGACTCTCTAATATCATCGAGATTGGAAGAGAGCAAGAGTTGACACGGCATAAATAACTGGAAACAATATCGGACTCAGCTGGGTTCCTGTGGTCGCCAACCCGCATCCCACCAGCTGCGAGCCCCAGGGGGAAAACGTGGACTAATGCGGGACCGGTGACCACAGTATCCTCACAATAGCGAGCTGACCAGTAGTTCCCGCCATCCTCTAAAGAGGGTGTGGCTGTCGAGACTTCAATTCAATTAGCGAACAATCCATAATGAACATTCTAATTCGATTGATTATAGTTCAGATAACTCGTCCTGGTCTCCAACAAGCTTGATGAAGCACGTGCCGTGGAGAGTTGCGATATCTCTGAGGCGGAAGTGTTCATTAGAATATCAAGAATTTCAACCACTCACAGATGCTTATAGGCTATTCTCTAATGTATCCCTTGAATTTGTACTCGTGATCCCAAGCGATGCCTTGCCATAAGAGCAACGAAACGTGAACAGATATATCATTACGAGTGTGCATACAATGTTCGACGTTATAATGGAATCTGCTTGCAAACCAAGGTGTGTATATCGAGCTCTTTAGATATTATGAAAAAGGCCATTTCATAGCCTGGGCGCAGTAGGCGGATGAAAGTGGAACTTATACGGGACTACAATGCCAGTGACCAGGTTTCTAACTCAAACAGCACTTCCTTATAGTGAACCAAGGAAATCGTACAGAAGATGATTCCTGATATAAAAACGCGAACAGAATGTTGTGTGTTAAAATTAAACCAGCAACCCACCCCGGCTTCGCCCGGGAACAGTTATGAATGCATTACGTGACAAGCGCTTCTTTTTAGATGTCAATGAACTGCGACGTAGCCTATATTCGTTTTACGTCTCGGGATAATGGGTTAATATCACTGACTGGACCATTAATTATATTATCATGGAGATGCATGTGCAACGAATTCTTGTCAGATGTAATTTAAGAATGGTAATGTCCTTTAAACACAAATACCCCTTCTGTCCAATCTTAACTCGACTGTGTATTTTGCGGAACGAAAAGTTCACAGGCGAAATGAAGAAAAACCGAGTTTCACTTCCAGGGAAACTCCAAACGCAACCTATCTTTTCCAAAGTCTTAACTCGTCACGACTCAACAGTTTGCTGCTGGCTGTATCTGGGGTAATACGCTCGCCCGCCAGCTAGGCTGTAACTGGGGTGATAGGCTCGCCCCTAGCTAGGTCGTAAACTGTCGCCTCAGTAATTGAATGGAGATTGTTGGAAGAAATGAAAACGTAAAAACACTTATAATGGGCGATGTATTGAAGATAGAGATATGCTCTCCGGGACTTTTTTGTAGAAGTTTTCATGTTGAACAATTCTTACACTCATAGTATATTGATATTTTTAACAGCTTGCCCAGCGTAAGCTCAAAATGCGCACGGACGCCATGTGTTTTTTTTACTGAATCGTTACTGCGTGGCTTCCTTTGATCATAAATAAATTATTTTCTACAGAAACCTTCCTCGAGATATCCTTTACAGAATGGTGTAAACCGCATCAAAATCCATCCAGTGGTTCTCGAGATTACCCGTGACATCCAAGAATCGGGGACTTTGTTTTATACTAAGTAGAGATATGATGTAATTAAACTCCAAGCATAGAAATGAAACAATATTGGCAGTCAAAAATAATTTGCTGGAATGGGATTTAAACCACCTACAGTTGATTACTTCATCACAAGTCTAGCACGCTATCCACCATTACACGGTGTAACGTAACTTCATATTGTGGACCGGCTTCAGGTACAGCGGTGCTGCTATTAATGTTACACATTATTAAGTATATTTATGAGTAGTTCGCAGGAATAGCCAGATATTCGATGACTGCAGCACTGGGCGCCGCCTGGTGGATGAACGTGAAGCGTTCTAACTTTCATTGCTTATGTCAGTTTTAGTAATACTCGGAGTCATGAAATGAATCGTCCAGTTGCAAAACTCGTTTAATCCACTTGTGAATAAGAATCATGTCGTAAAATTATTTATTCAATTATTATTTTATTTTATTGTCCGAAGCCTTTGCAATCAAGACTGGCTGTAGACAAGGTGATCTGGGATCACCGATGCTGTTCAACTGTGTCTTGGAAAAAATTATAAGAGAATGGTTAACAATCTTACCAAATAATTATGGTATTCGAATTGGTTATAAAAAAGAAGACCTGAATATAAACTGTCTCGCTTTTGCAGATGACATTGCTTTGTTCGCTAATACAATGGAAGAGGCCACTGACCAACTTAATAAACTACAAACCATAGCTGCTAAAACTGGACTTAAAGTGGCCTTCCATAAAAATAATTTTATCACAAATGTCAAAGATGCCTCAAAATTCATCACGATTGGTCTGCAAAAAATCAAAAAAGTCAGAAAATTTAAATACCTAGGGGAATGGATTACCCCCTAATAATTCGTAAATAGCTGCCATTGAGAGCAGATGTAACAAATTAGAAGGTGCCTTTCAAACCTGCAAAAACTTTTACAAAAGTAAAAGCTTGTCCCGGAATGTCAAACTTTGTCATTATAACACAGTAACTAGGCCGTCAGCACTGTATGCTGCAGAATGCTTACAGATGACAAACAAAGGCCCATTGAGAAAATTAGAACTTAAGGATCGGAAAATTCTAAGGAAAATATTAGGACCTGTTAATGATAATGGTACTTACAGAAGAAGACATAACAATGAATTATTTGAACATATAGAAGATTTGGTGAGTGTGATGAGAAAAAGGAGAATGTCTTTCTTTGGCCATTTGGAGCGGATGGAGCATCATCGACTTTCATATCGAATCCACTCATCAATATCTTTAAAAAATTCCTATTGTAAATGGTCGATGCAAGTTAAAAAGGACCTAACAGAAGTTTGAATCAATCAAGCTCTGGTTTGGGATAGGAACCTGTTCAGAAAGGCGGTTAAATCAACCAGTAATCTACACCCTTTAACATCTGTGATGCCTCGCCCTCACTGCAAGTGGACGGATGAAAGGAGAGCAGAACATTCGTCAAGAATGAAGATCTACTGGCAGACAAGAAAACAAGCTTTACAGTGATCATATGAGTGAAGATTGATGGCCGAAACGTCTATAAAAAATATATATATATTTTATTTTATTATATTGTATTTTATTTTGTTTTTTGTATTTTATTTTGTTTTATTTTATTTCGTTTTAATTTTGTTTTAAATTGTCTTGTTTAAGTTTTTTTTTATATTTTATGTCTAACATCTTTCCGCTCGGTTGCTGGATAGTTTTGTGGGAGTGATTTTGAAAATTGGGGACGGAAGAGGATCGGAACGATCGAGCTGGCAGTGGTGGATCGAATGGAAGTATGCACTGCCCGCTAGATCGATCGAACGGAAGTGTACTAGCTGGCAGTGGTGGAAAACGGAAGTATGCACTGCCCGCTCGATCAATCGAACGATATGTACTAGCTGGCAGTGGTGGAAAACGGAAGTATGCACTGCCCGCTCGATCGATCGAACGGAAGTGTACTTGCTGGCAGTGGTGGAATGAACGGAAGTATAAGATGCACTGCCAACTGGATCGATCGATCCAGCGGGCACTGGTAAGACCCAGCTGGCAGTGGAACGAGAAACAATGAGCGCGCGGTGTCGGAAATTGATACCATGACATACTCTCGGCCATATGGAAAGTTTATTACATACTGAACGGAAAACGCTCATGCGAACTCTGGTGTCAAGTGATTGAAACAAATGACATGGTACATGTTCGAAGTCTTCGTATCAGTATTTAAATGGTAAAATGCCTTTATATCAAACATTGTAAGTAGTCGGCATTGCCGGTATTATGTTTCTGCACAATGGCTATTCAAATATTAACCCACATAACGGTAATGCAGTCATCAATATAATATAATCGTTGTGGTTATACGAGAATTGAGCAAGCCTTCATGAACTATTACTGAATGCATTCTCTTCACTCACAAGAGGGCCTATTCTGAAGGCATTTTAAACTCAATTTCACGCAGGAACATTATCGAAACAAGCAAAATATAAATGAAACTTAATTCCATAATGCAGTATTATTGGAACGTGGAAATAAGTCACCATCTTGTGAACAAAATATTCCTAGTCGAAATAGCCGTGGGGTTAGTGCTTATGACTGTTAATCTAGAGAACTCGGGTTCGAATCCCGGACGGGATAGATATTTTTGCTACCAGATTATAATTTTAAACGATATTTATCATATCAATATTAAAGGATTACGAGGCACACAGGCAATTGAAATGGAACACACGTTTAATATACTTGACATTTACTACAACAGAACTGAACGAACAAGGTGATACAACATTCTTTTATACACACCAAAACAAAAAACAAAAGAGAAACATAGCTCTATGGACCAGGTTTATAATTAACAGTGTGACCAACACAAACCATGGTCACATATTTCAACACACCTCCTTAAACCTGTGGGAGTAGAGGACATGATTTAAGACCCAAGTCTTTACAAAAATAAATATGCTTAGGCTTAGGAAGAGGCTTTGTTAGGATGTCTGTACACATTTTTGAAGTCTCCTCATATTTGATGCATATGACTTTAGAATCCAAAGCATCTCTAACATAGTGATATTTAGTGTCAATATGTTTGGTCCTATTATGGTGGACTGGATTTTTTGTCAGTTTTTGAGCTGATTGACTATCACTCAAGAATATGATGGGTGACTTGAGATCTATAAAGTTAGACAAAACACGTTTCAACCAAACAGCTTCTCTTACACCTTCACTCAGTGCAACATATTCTGCTTCAGTAGATGATAAGGAAATGCATTTTTGCTTTTGAGCCCCCCATGATACAGCACCACCTGCCATTTTGAACACAAAACCACTGTATGATTTTCGGTCATTGCTATCATTAGCCCAGTCAGCATCAACAAATCCCATGAATTGACCTCCATTCCTGACATACTTAAGTGACAAGTCTTTTGTGTAATTTAAATAACGCAGCACTCGCTTTGCAGCAGACCAGTGAGATTCATTGTAACAATGATTAAATTGACTGAGATATGATATCGCATAGCTTATATCTGGACGCGCGCAAACACTTAAATACATGAGCGAACCTATGAGTTCTCTATAAGGAAGATTCTGTATCAGAAACACCAAGATTTGGTTTGGTTTCCAAGGGAATACCAATGGGACGTGCATCGTGCATACCATATTTCTTTGCAATCTCACTGATGTACTGCTCTTGGCTAAGATGCATTGTACCATTCTTCTTATCTTGCCTTACTTTAATACCTAAAATATAAGAAATTGGTCCAAGATCTCGTACCTTAAATTCTTTATCAATACAGGTCTTCAATGACTTGATCTCAGACTCATCATTATAAGCCACAATGAAATCATGCACATATAATGCAATAATTACCATACCTTGGGCTTGTTTCTTAAAGTACACACAGGGTTCATCAGCACAATTTTTGTAATCCAATTTGACAAGAACAGAGTGAGCTCGCTCATTCCACAAACGAGAAGATTGTTTTAAGCCATAAATAGATTTTTTAACTTGCAAACTTTATGCTCTGAACCTCTCTTGACAAAACTTTCTGGCTGATACATGTAGATCTCTTCATCTAACTTTCCATTGAGGAAAGCAGATTCAGCATCCCAATGTACCACCTTCAGATCTGTTTGGTCAGCCAAGGCAAGCAGCATCCTTAACGTGCTGAGTCGAACAACAGGAGAGAAAGTTTCTGTAAAATCTACTCCGTACCTTTGGGTGAAGCCCCTGGCCACAAGTCTGGCTTTATACCTTTGAATGTTACCATTAGAGTATCTTTTTACTTTGAAAACCCACTTACTACTGACAACATTCTTGCCCTGGGGTTTATCAACTAGATCCCATGTGTCATTTAACTGAAGTATCTCCATTTCTCTTTTCATAGCCTGCTCCCACTTAACCCTATCAGGCATGGACAGTGCCTCCTTAACTGTACTAGGTTCAGAGTCATCAGTGAGAGTCAAGTATGTCACATAGTCTGACATGTCTACAGGCTTTTGTTGGCGCCTAGGATACCTTTGATTACCTTCGGCATCCCCCTCCATTGGCTCATTGACGATGGTGGCAGAGCCCACAGAATCACTGCAGTCTGAATCTGTTCCACTAGGGACATAGCTTAAATCAGCTGAGTCAACAGTCTCAGCCACACCAGCACTGCTAATGGGCGATACGCTTTCAAGTTCCGAAATGCACTCTGCCCCATCCCCTGAGTTGTCGGGTTCTGCCTCACTGTCAGTGGGAACTGAGATCTGCAACACTGCAGGTTCATTAATCTGCAAGGATGGACCAATATTACCTGGAGACACATCAGACACCTCCTGGAACACGTCTTCAAAGAACTGTGCATCCCTGGACTTAACAAGTTGATGAGTAACAGGATGCATGAATCTATAGGCTTTACTGTCCTCACAATAACCACAGAAAATGTGTTTTTCACTTTTAGGATCCAACTTGTTTCTCCTTTGATCAGGGACATGAACTTGTGCTACACAACCAAAAATTTTTAGATGCTCCATATTGACCTTGTTACCAGTCCAGATCTCCTCTGGAACTTTACCTGGAATTTTTCTGGTTGGGGACCTGTTTACAAGATAGGCTACTGTATTTACTGTATTTCTTCAGCCCACATGCGTTTATCTACTTTAGACTCGCTCATCATGGCTCTACATTTATCAAGCAATGTTCTATTCATGCGTTCAGCTACACCATTCTGCTGTGGAGAATAGCTAGTTGTAGTTTGATGCTGAATACCTTCTGATTTAAGTAGCCTCTCAAAAGCTTTGCTACAAAATTCACCACCATTATCAGTGCGTAGGACCTTAATAGATCTTTCACACTGATTCTCGACCTGTGCCTTGAAATCAATAAAGCAATCCAAAACATCACTTTTCTTAGCAAGGAAATACACAAAAACCTTTCTAGAATGATCATCAATGAAGGTCAAGAAATAGCGAGCATTGCTCCAAGATGGAACTGGCATAGACCCACATAAGTCTGAATGAATAAGATCTAGCTTATTTTCACATACAGTTTTACTCTTACTTGACTTAAATGGTTGTCTAGCTTGTTTACCTTCAGCACATGAAAAACAGTTTTTAAAACCATTATCTGAGAAATTAATTCCATGAGTGAGACTATCTCTTAACAACTTCATACTGTGGTTGTTAAGATGGCCTAGTCGTTTATGCCATAAATATTCTGAGTCCTCTGAACAAATATTAGCTTGGCCACTGAGAGCATTGACTTGGTAAACACCCCCCACATTACTCGCAGTCAGTGCTACATTACCTGTAGCAACAAAGTTTTCACTATCATAAACTTCACAAGTATTGTCGGTGAATACCACAGCATAACCCTTTTGAGTAGCAGCAGACACAGATAAAAGATTAGCAGTGAGACCAGGAACATATTCTACATTGGACAAGGTTTGTGAAATACCATTTTCTAATTGAACAGTTACATTACCAGATCCTCCTTGGGCATACAATTTTTGATTGTTTGCTATACTGATCTCCAGATTAGGACCAGCAGTGAAGTTCACCATCGCAGTCTTGCTTGAACTCATATACTTAGTAGCACCAGAGTCAACGAACCAGGCCCCTGTAGAGGTCCTTGCACTTAATGCCTGTCCATCGGTCGCCAGCATCATCTTGTCTTTCTTCGACTTCTGTTGAGTTGAGCTCTGCATCTCCTCTTTCCTGCAATCCCGCTTCCAGTGTCCTGGCTTCTTGCATTTCCAGCAGAAAGGCTTCTTCTTAGTCTTGTCTTCTCGTGAAAACAGAACAGAATCCTTGGATGGCTTGGAAGTACTTTTCCCACTCCAAGTAGTATCTTGTAGCAACTTGGTTCGGACTGTGTCTGCAGTAAGGTCTGTTCCGGAACTTTCCAGAGCCATAATCATAGGCTGAAACTCATCTTGTAGACCTTTCCGCATAAGAGCTGCCACAAACTCGTCGTCCAGTGCCTTATTCATAGACGCAAGTTGCTGAGCAAGTCCCATAACCTCACTAACATACTCTTCCATCGTCTTGTAGTGCTTTAATTTAACTTTGCAAAATTTCTTCAAGATGACGATCCGCCGATTCACTCCTTTATCTGAGTAGGCCTTTTCAAGAGCTTCTCAGACTTCCTTCGCGGTCTTACAAGGCATGACGATTGGGAAAATTGATTTATCCACCATGAGGTTAAGTCTGGCCCTAGCCCGACTTTCGTATTTTGCATTCTTCGCAGATGTTGTAGGATCTCCATCCGGGTAGCCAACTATACAACTCCTCAGATCTTCGAGTCTTAGGACGTTTTCCATCTCGAATCGCCAATCCACGTAATTTAGACTACCTCGCAGCTTATCTATAGCCGGTAACGAGGTGCTGGTTGCAGACATGTTGAATTTCGCTACGTAGCCGAATTCACAGTTCATATAACAAGCAGTCTATCATACGCACTTTATATTCGCACGGTGGATTCGTGGCTGGGCCCATAACCTAAAGGATTACGAGGCACACAGGCAATTGAAATGGAACACACGTTTAATGTACTTGACATTTACTAGAACAGAACTGAACGAACAAGGTGATACAACATTCTTGTATACACACCAAAACAAAAAACAAAAGAGAAACATATCTCTATGGACCAGGTTTATAATTAACAGTGTGACCAACACAAACCATGGTCACATAGTTCAACAAATATGACTCATTTTAACAGAATCCATATGAAATTACGTGTTGGTCTGTGAATCCAGAGGTCCTGTTTATAAGGAATTTAAGGTTATGAGCGGTGTTGCGTCTATTAATCTACTTGATCCATATCGTATTCTTTATTTAGGCTAGTGCTGGTGGAAGTTACAAATCATCAAATAAAATGAGTTTCGTATTATAAACTACAATATCTGTAAAACACTCCCTTTTACAATAGATTAATATTGGTGCCAATAATACTATAAAATACCGGTGTATCAAAAATTTCACGTGAGGTTTCTTCTATGTCAGATGTTACACATCATATGCGACTGCTGTAAGGCTCGTAATTTTTTTATTTTTTTAATTTTTTTACTTTGTTTTGTTTTATTTTGATTTTCCAGAAAACAAACACAAAACCAAAAATAAAAGACTCGAATCAAAAAGCAATATTCAAAAGCAAAAGCAGAAAACAAGAAACAAGAAACACAAATCAAAAAGCAACATTCAAAAAAGCAAAAGCGGAAAGCAAACGCAAAATCCAAAACCAAGAAAGAAAAGCAAAAAGTAAAATTCAAAAGCACAAAGCAAACACAAAACCAAAAACCAAAAACACAAAGCAAAAATAAAAAGTAGAAAACAACAAACACAAAAGATACGTGAGGCAAAGTCCAGAGAAACGTTTCTCATGAAAATGATTCTTATTCACAAGTGGACTGAACGGGTTTTGCAACTGGACGACTCAAATGTTGATTTAATCGTTCTGTGGAACGCGCTGCGTCCTGACGCTTCCGCTCTGTAGTGTCCACTGTCCATATTTAGTTTTTCGAACCGTCTGCAATATTAGAAGAAATAATACAGAGGAGATTACTATAAGTCTTAAGAATATTGACATGTTTGGGAGTCGGTTATCTCTTCTTATTAGCAAGCATAGTTTTGAGTGGGTTGAACATTTCATATTCTTAGGAGTCATGTTTGATGAACAGAATCAGAGAAAAGTGGAAATTAAAGTTAGAATACAGAATGCTAACAAAGTGTACTATTCTCTGCAGTTCTTATTGGGATCCAAATGTTTGACGAGAAATACAAAATTGAATATATACAATACCATCATTAGGCCAGTTCTAACTTATGGTGCAGAATCATGGAGTTTTACAAAACAGGAAGAACACCAGCTGCAGGTTTTCGAAAATAAACAAGTAGTTCCGTGAAGAACCATACAACCTATTTTCATATATCCTATTTATTTTAATTGCCTCTATCAACATACAAAATTTCAGTTTGATTGCTGTAATAGATTCGTAGATACTGAGAACCGACTAAATAATGCGGATGGTCACCATATTAGATTTTTATATATTGTACCCTTCAATGTTTTCTAGGATGCCGACTCTAGCTCGGGTAGTGGTCTGTTCGGGGTGGCTCTAACTTATTCTAAACATCCTAGGAATATCGTCAAGGATCACAGGAGGCTTAACTTTAAATCAGTATGTCAGAGAACTCCTAATATAAAATAATTTTATTCACAAAACATCATCTCCCATTTACTCCTATCCACAGACAAATAAAACAATAAAATATACTCCCTTAAATTATTCTAATCAACAACATCAAAATGCAAAAGGTAAATTAATCACACTGGCTGAAACCAGGAAAAGAAAAATAATCTATTTCACTGCAGTCCACTGCTTCAAGTTCAAAGATAAAACGTCAACAGACTTAATTCATCAAAACTATGGCCTAAATAACCCAGCCATTCTATCAAAAAAAATATGCGCACTCATGTTTATAACTTGCAAAATTGGTTTCTGGGGTTCGGACATGTTTTCTCGTACAATCATCATCCTTCCTCACAAGAGTCAGACAATGAAGTCAATAGACTTATTCCAGGCCACAGGCATGTGTGCACGTTCTAGCTTATAAACAATTAATTCACTCAGAGCCATGACTCTGTTAATTACGGTAAAACAAACAAGTCAATATACATGAAGCATCAAATAAGCACATTTCGGTGGCCGATGCCCCGTTACTCTTGATAAATAAACAACTATAATGAATGCACTCAAAATGACAATACAAGACGTCGCTTCCTGAAGCGGTACAAAAAGAAACCCAGGGAAGCCAGACTACCTTCCCTCAAAAGGAAACAATACCATCCAACCTGGTCCCTCGACCTAGTGACAGACATTCTCACACCATAAAATAACCAGCTGGGTGGGCAACAACCTTCACTGCTACCTTCAGAATTTAGACTGCTGGCCGCAGTCTTATACCTGCTCCCTATGACTACCTTGGGTTCGAGCTGTACAGTTACCTTTCCGACGGAGCTATAGCGCACTCTCATCAGACAATGAATTCAATCATTTCACTTACCAATTATATCATCGTAGACTTGCGGGAATTTCGCATCCGCCTTAATTCACTTACCATTTTATATCATCGTAGAACACGGGAATACCACCTCCGTTATTAATTTCACTTACCATTTTATATCATCGTAGAACACGGGAATACCACCCCCGTTATTAATTTCAGCTCAACCCAGGATCAACTCTCAACCTTTTCTGAACATTATATTATCATCCAGCCATTTTGTCTTACCTTCCTTTACCTTGGTGTGATTATCAATTACCATACTTACTGTTCACATAATTTCAGTGTCACTACTGGTCTTTGTCACAATATCGAGCTGTCTCCCCCATATTAGCTTTTTACGTTAATATCGTGCGTAAGCACTATCAACCCAATTATTCCCTTAATTGTGCATTCAGCAAAGTTACTGACACCCTCAAACAAAACACATTTAAACAAAATTTTTGATGCTCATATACTAATTTACGTTATAAAACACACAAAAAATAATCATAACTGACAAATATACACAAATCTACACAAAACATGCCTGCTATGCCCAAAATATCTATTTTATCATAATTGCTTATGATCGAGATAAACTTATCCGATTCCCATGATGGGATACGCTATGGCAAACATGCCCCATACAATATCTACTTATCTCGTATACATCCTGATGGTAATGCTCTGGTCCTTGATATCAGTCTTCTGGATCAATTGGTTCATCTTGCAAGGAGGATAATTTACACACGGTTTCCAAAAATTCACCAAAGCAAAGGTACACTGTGAATTATTATTATTATTATCACAATGCACGGTTCTCGCGTATGTAGCTCCTACCTCCTACAGCTATCATCAACCTACTCAATTCAGCTGATAGTTCAATAGCTTCTTAGACCACTGACTTAGCTACTAATAGCTCGTACGGCTATCTCTATCATATAACTGTGTCGTACTGTCACGGTATGCACTGTTCCAATTCGCACTCGCGAATACTTAGCGATATTCAAATGTCCAAAGATAGAACTGCTTCTACTTATAAAACTTGTAAAAATTATTAATATTCTTATTGCCACAAGTGCGGGCTTGCGCCTCTGTAGCGCCCTGATACGAACTTATAAAACTTGTAAAAAAAATGTTGCTTTTCTTAAGGGCTCGGGCGTGGGCTTACGCCTCTGTAGCGCCCTGATACGAACTGTTTTCACTGCGTCTCCAGCTATTATTTATATGATTTCTCGCAGAAGTACTTGGAGTGGGGAGCTTTTAGAATTTATTTCCATAATAACACTCGCATGAATATACAAATTAGCTCCTTTGAACGTCCTCATTTCTAATGTCTCAATGGCTTCTTTTTATCCAAAATCCGATCGTTGGATCCTTATATAATGAGCTCCGTAATTCCCTTCATTGTTCCTTAATTTCGGCGGCATTTGGTCGCGTCTCGCGTCCCTCGCTGCTATTGGTAGTTTCAAATGCACCCCCTGATTTCATTTTAATTCCGGAAAAAATCACAGAATGATCCAATTTAAATGTTGACGATACTTCTGAGAGGCTGGGATTGTCCCCTATACGATGGTGTAATTCCTGTTTCTGAATTTTAATTACTGCTCCAATTTCTCTCAAATGGGCGGGGTTTATCTAGTGAGTGATAGTTGAAATTTTCGTATTTACCCGCTTGGTTGAAGTACCGTTTCGCGTTGTCTGAGCGCATGTGGCTACCAGATGTTGGCTTTCTCTTCCTATCGTCATTGTCCGCGCTGGGTGAAAGTTACAGTAAAGCACGTACGGGCCTCCCTTTGTTGTGCTCTGGTCCACAGGCAACGCCTTTTCTCACACCAGCTTTGAAACATGAATAAAATCTTGTTGAAGTAAATATGTAGAATTTATGCAATCACAGATGCATAAAGGTTACAATATGTAGGACTTAGAGTTACCGGTATGTACTGTTACATGAAGATTATTGTGTACGTGTAGCATTCAAACTTCAATCGCATGATTAGGACACAAGAAGTGAAAACGAGATTTAAAAATGTTGCACAGCTGCCATCTTGTGGTTATGGAAACAATTGAAAAGAATTAGATGCCAGTGGATTAACATTTGTATCAGGATTTACTGTACCAAGTGTCACTGCACACGGATGGTTAAATTGCGAGAAACGACCATGTGAATATGTATACTTCGCGTCGCCGCCATGTTGGATTTGTGATCACCAGGTTATTGAAAGTCCTATAGGTGAACTTATGTTCATAATCCCTATGAACATTAAAAATTCAGTTTGATTGCTGTAATAGATCGTAGATATTGAGATCCATCTAAATATTTTTGATGGTCGCCATGTTGGATTGATATATGCATAGTCCATAGAGTCATGTACCATTAAAGGAAAATTATTGGGTTAGTTCATTATTCAAACTTTCACTTCGATCGCATGATTACGACACAAGGAATAAAAACTTAATTTTAAAATTCACACAGCCGCCATCCTGAGGTTATGTAAACAATTGAACTAAATTACAATGTGTATAAACATATCCTGTACCAAGTTTCATTGCGTTTGCATCATTAAATCGCGAGAAATTTCCATTTAAAAGTTTGAACTTCGCTTGGCCGCCATATTCGTTTTGTAGTTAACCGGTTTTTGAAAGTCTTATAGATGAACTTCCAGTAGTGCCTTTATCTGCGTACAAAATTTCAGGGTGATACCACTAATGGTTTCAGAGATATGGAATGCCGGTGAAATATTTCGCATAGCCGCCATCTTGAGGTTATGTAAATAAATGAACAAAGTTAGATGTCGGTGCATTACAATGTGTATAATCATATACTGTACCAAGTTTTATTGCGTTTGGTTGGTTAAATCGCGAGAAACGTATATTTAAAAGTCTCAAATTCGCTTGACCGCCATGTCGGTTTTGTAGTTACGAGGTTTTCAAAAGTCACATAGGTGAACTTCTAGTACTTTCCTTTATCACCGTAAAATATTCCAGGGTGATATCGGTAATAGTTTCGGAGTTATTGAATGCTGGTGAAATATTTCGCACAGCCACCATGTTGGATTGTTCAGACGTAACAAAATTTGAAGGGGGCGGCCGGGGTCTTCCGGGATAGTGCTATGAACATACCGAGTTTCATTGAAATCGCTCCAGCCGTTTGGAAGTTATTAAGGGGAGGGACAAACCATCACACACCCCATCACACACGCACACACTGACAGACAATCGGACAAAAGGTGATCTGATAAGCTTGTTTTTTTTTTCATAAATGAAAATAGGCTAAAAATGGTCCATTTTTCCTGGAAAAATGAAATATCCAAACTTTGTAGACATCTGAATGTGGACAATTGGCTAGAACTCGCCCAAAACAGAGTTCAGTGGAGGCATTTTGTGAGATCGGTGCGGGATCATCGTGTCCCATAGAAGCCTTCTGAGTGAGTGAGTGAGTGAGTGAGTGAGTGAGTATTTGTAAGGTTATCCATCTTATATGAATATCGTATAAACGCTGAAAAAGAATCATCGTATATCGAAACATGTACATTAGTACCTCGTTTATCCAACCCTCATTAATCCGAATAGAAAAATATGTATTTTTACTCTACGGTATTTCTTTCATGGGGTCGACTCTTCATGAATGTCTTTTCCGCCAAGGATTGTTAAGGACAGGAATTGGAAGTAATTCGGCCACGGTCTATCAAAAGTACCGTCCCAGCATTCGCCTGGAAGTAAGAACTGATGTTAGTGAAACGTCTTCGTGATCGTGCTGCGCGTAAACGCTATACAAATGTAAAACAGTAACAACTCACACATTATTTTAGTGCATAAAGCAGAGTCGTAAATGTAAGAAAAGTGTTCTTATATTTTTTGTATAATTGAAAACAAAGCCCCCGATTCTTGCATGTTACGGGTAACCTCGAGAACCACTGGATGGATTTTGATGCGGTTTTCACCATTCTGTAAAGGATATCTTGAGGATGATTTCAGTAGAAAATTATTTATTTATGATCAAAGGAAGCCGAGCAGTAACGATTTTAGTGGAAAAGTCGAAAAAAACCTGGCGTCCGAGCGCTTTGTAAGCTTACGCTGGGCAAACCGTTAAAAATATCTAAATACTATGAGTGTAAGAATTGTCCAGCATGAAAAGTTCTACAAAAAAGTCCGCGAGAGCATATGTCTATCTTCAATACATCGCCCACGATAAGTGTTTTCACGTTTTAATTTCTTCCAACCATGTCCATTCAACTACTGAGGCGACAGTTTACGAGCTAGCTAAGGGCGAGTCTATCATCCCTGTTACAGCCTAGCTAGTGGGCGAAACTATTGCCCCAGATACAGCCAGCAGCAATCCATTGAGTCGTGTTGAGTTAAGACTTCTGAGAAGGGTGGTTGTGCTAGGAGTTTCCCTGGAAGTGCAACTCGGGTTTTCTTCATTTCGCCTGTAAAACACAGTCAGTTAAGATTGGACGGAAGGGGGATTTGAGTTTCATTCACCTCGCCATTCCCTGGAAGTGCAACTCTCATTTCGCCTGTGAACTTTTCGTTCCGCAAAATTCACAGTCAATTTAAGATTGGACGGAAGGGGGATTATATTATATTAAATTATACTGATTGGCGTATAATCTCTACTTAGTATAAACCAAAGTCCCCGATTCTTGGATGTCTTGGGTAATCTCGAGAACCACTGGATGGATTTTTATCTGGTTTTCACCATTCTGTAAAGGATATCTCCAGGAAGGGTTTTGTAGAAAGTAATTTATTTATGATCAGAGGAAGACAATCAGTAACGATGTCAGTGAAAATGTCGAAAGAGACTCCTGGCGTCTGTGCGCTTTTTAAGCCTACGCTGGGCAAACCGTTAAAAATATCAATATACCATGAGTGTAAGAATTGTTCAGCATTAAAAATTCTACAAAATATGCCGCGAGGGAATATTTTTATCTTCAATACATCACCTACAATAAGCGTTTTTAGATTGGACGGAAGGGGGATTTGAGTTTCATGCACCTCGCCATTCTTAAATTACGTCTGACTTGAATTCGTTGCACATGCATCTCCATGATAATATAATTAATAGTCCAGTCAGTGATTTTCACCCATCATGCTGACACGTAAAACGGATACAGGTCGTTGTTCATTGACATCGAAAATAAAGGCGCTTATCACGTAATGCATTCATAACTGTTCCAGGCCGAAGCCGGGGCGGGTTGCTAGTATATTAGAGGAGCCTAGAATCAAAGATGGCCAAGTCAATTTTCCTTTTTTTTTACAGGAGAGCCAAAAAACTAGAAAGCATATTGACGAAATACACACGCTTGTGAAATTTTTTGTCTGCTCTCGTTTAAGCCAAACAAATGATTTTCAGCATTGAAAACTAAGCAAAAATCAACGGTTAAGTCGTAAAAACGGTCTAAAAACGGTACTTGGCCGGTTTTGATACCAAGTACTGGAGTTGTCTGTTTTTGAAACTAAGCCAAAGTGTATTCACGTACTTCTTAGATTAGGTTACTAGGAACTATTTCTAAAATAGTGAACAATCCATGCCTTTAGCACTTTTGTTTTAATAATTACCCATTGATAATTAATATAAAATTAAACATACAAAGAAACAACGGGTAGAACGGTTTGAACATAAAAAATGTAGTGAACGATAATCAAAACGTTTATTACAGTTTCTCGTCTACAGTCAACAAAACATTGCATTAAACATGGAGTTTAGCACTGGTTGCTTTTGAATAAAAAAAGACGATGTAACTGTCATGTACCGTAACATTTACAAAGTAACATTAAGGAACTAAGCACAACATGTTGTGAGCACTAAATCCTCATCTTCCTCGTCTTCGTCCATACATTCGCAATGTTCTTCCTCCTCTTCCTCACCAGATGCATCCCTTTCTGTGATGTTGCGATACCATTGCAGTCTCTCCATTTCATGCCATTTTCACCAAAATGTTTCTGTAATAATTATTTTATATCTGCAATCTTTTTGGGGTTCACGGCACACCCAAGAGGTATTGGCGAAGGACTCATAAGACCAAGGGATTTGTCTTTCTTCGTAACAGCGAAAAGCCTGCCAATGTCTGTATTATAAGCCAGCTACCAACACATTTGTATGACGTTTATTGATAAGGAAGCGGACGCGTTTGCATTTGGAGAGTGAAAAATGAAGGCCCTGTGTTGACTTCAAAACCTGCTTAGCTCCTTCTCTCCAATCCAGCGCTGTCCAGTCTCTTCCCAGTACATTAATGGTCCCATGTATTTGAAAACATCATGGTACTCTGAAACTTCAATAATCGTTGCTTTAGTCTTGAAATCTTTTTCAAGCAAGCCAAACACTCTGTCAGATGGGAGGAAAGAATGCCCAGTCACGGGAAATACCAGTTCAAGTGACTGTACATTCCTTGGTGCATGTTTCAGTAACCAGTATGAACACATTGCCAGCACGTTGATGTTATTATTTTGGAGAGTAAACAGAAGAAGAGGGAAACGCTTTGGCTGCAGAGCAGCAGCAATGCATCGTGGGTAGTTTTCAGACCAAATTCTGTATTGTGATTGGCTACTGGTGGAGTTGGCCTCTTTTGAAACCAAACCTACATGGACTTGGCCGTTTTTGAAGCAAAGCCACAGTTTGGAATGGCTTTTTAAACCATTTCCGTCCGGTTTTGACACTCAGCGAGGCTACCATCCGATCCAGCGTGGAAAATACTATCAGAAAACATCGATATCTGAATATCGAAAAAAAATGGACTTGGCCGTCTTTGATTCTAGGCTCCTCTTAAAACTAAATGTTGGTTTGTCTGTCTGTCTGTCTGTCTGTCCGTTACTTATGCAAATCTACACCGTTTCACCGTTCTGAACCAACATTTGTATACTTACCCTTTGGAACCCCGTGAGTAACACTGCCCACATGAAATTTCGGACAGACCACTCCATTCCCTGCAATAGGCCCTTTGGCACAAATCTATACCGTACACCGATCTGAACCAAAATGTGTATACTTACCCTTTGGAACCCTGCGAATAACACTGTCTACATGAAATTTCTGACAGACCACTCCATTCCCTTCATTTAGGCCCTTTGGTACTGCGCCCGAATTTATTTAAGGCCAACACCAAAGATCCCGTCTGGATAAGAACTGGGACCCAGGAAAAATAAAAGAACGAATTAAAATCAAACGCTTACCAAGGCTAGTATAACGTTAGCACAGGAGGAAGCCAAGTTAGCTTTATAAAAGGCCAGAAAGGAAGATAGACTAGCTAGAGAAAAGGAATGGGAGGTAATCAGGTTAGCTCAAGAGAAGGCACAGGAGGAGATTAGGCTAACATTAGAAAAAGCACGAGAGGAAGATAGAAAGGTAGAAGAAGAGACTAAAAGGATAAGAGCAGAGATGAGATTAGCTCAAGAAAAAGCTCGTGAAGGGGACCGATTGAGTCAGGAACAGGCTAGATTAGAAGATAGAAAAATCCAAGCCAAAATAAGAGCAGCGCAGGAAGAAGCCAGGAAAATTCATGATGAGGTTAGGAAAAATCAGGAAAAAGCGCAGGAAGAGGCCAGGAAAAATCAGGAAAAGGCTCAGAAAATTTTAGAAAGGGCAGGAAATGCACAGAAAGAATTAAAAACCTCATTTGACCAAGTCAAACAGGACATTAGTCTTACTAAAACAGAGGTAGGAAGTCTAAGATCCGACATGATAGGCAAAGTACTAGAAGTGAAATTAGCTAACAGTAACCACATAATAGAGCTAGAGGAAAAATTACAGGCTAGTATTAGCTCCATCAAGGAAGAAAACACTACACATCATGTACACATTTTAGGGGCCCAGAACAGACTCAAGGAGCAACTTGACAGTCTAAATGATACTGTTGGTGAATTACAGGTCAAGTTGGAAGGTCAAAGGAAATTGATTGAAGATGGCATTAATGTCGATATAAATGCCTCTATTGTAAAGGCGGTCACGGACATGAAGGAGGAGGTCGTAACAGTCACCACTAAAATTGTATCTGAAATCCATCATAAATTATCTAATGATATTAAGGCTATAGAATTATGTTCAAACATAAATGTTAGTAGAGTACGTGAAGATCTATCCAAGCGGATAGATACGCTGCAAATCAATAACGTAGCCACGCTGACAGATATTGTAAATAAAACAGATTTAAGTAATTCAGACGAACTTGACAGGATTAAACGTACAGTCGATGACATAAACATAGAACTGGCGAAAATTAGGTCGAGGCAGGAAAAGGAAACCAGCGAATTGGAACAGCAATTAAGATCACTCACGATTGGGGTCGCTACATTTTCATCTACGTTAAGAGCTGAAGTCAGGGAGGACATCAGGAAGGACTTAACCAGTTTCTTTGAAGCAAGAGATGAGAAATTGAAGGAAGAAATCAGGAAATTAGAGGCTAGGACAGATAAGATAGAAGAGGATAAGGAAAGCGTGGATAGTCAACAGCAGATTCCGAAATCCAGCTTTAACTTCATTCGAGAGCCATTTCGAACAGAAACAGGGGAACTTGGAGGAGACTTTGAACCTTACCAGAGTAGGTCAAATGCGAACATTATCGTCATCAAGAATAACGACGAAAAGCCCAATAAATTCAGCGGGGTTGGAAATATCACTGCTGTGGAATTTCTTAGAGTCATGAGATAGTATATAGAGGATAACAGAATACCTCGTGAACGACACATGAGGGTAGTAGAGAAATATTTGGACTCAGAGGCATTAGTTTGGCACAGAGCTTTCAGGTATACTTACCATACATTCGAGGAATTCGCTATTGCTCTACAGAAGCGATTCTGGAGCAAGGAACTTCAACAAGACATACGCGCCGAAATTTATTCGAGAAAGTATGCTTACTCTAGTCCGACGAAGTACGCAAGCTTCTTTACAAAACAATTAGCACGCTTGCAATATCTGCAACCTCCATTGGCAGAAGAGGACCTAGTACATGCTCTTTCATGCCAGTTACCAACTGAAGTTAGAAGGCACCTCATTTCGGCAAACGTCAAAACATTAGAGGGGATGGCAGAAATACTGAGGAGACTGGATCACACTTCCAATGTGTCCAACAACTCAACCGGAAACCTGAACCAAAGAAGCAGAAATCCGGAACATAGAGAGATCCACACCATCCATGTTGATCAAACGCAGCAGACGGAAGGTAATAAAAATGGACTAGGACCAACTAGATCGAGAATTTATGGACAAAATCGCTTTCAACGAGGTTATCAGAGACCTAGAGAAGGAAGACTCTAACAGAATCAGAGATGGAACAAAATCAAAACTGGAGAAATAGCTACCACCAAAGGAACAATGATTATCGCCGAGAGGGATACTACAATAGAGATAACCCGACGAATAATTACGGATATCGAGGATATCAAAACTGGAGGAACACAAACAACTATTCGAGACAGCAACAACAGCAGAATCAACAAAACCAAGGATGGAGAAACAACAATAACGTGAGGAGGTATTACGATGATAGAGAGAGAGAATGTCAAGAATACCTGCGGAACCTTAGAGAAAGGGAAGAAAGAAACGCAAGAAACCAAAATCAGGGACAGCGTAACCAAAATCAGGAATCTCAGCCCGGATCAAGCAGAGACCCGAGCAATGAAGACCCAGGAGGGGCACAAAAAAAACTTCAAATTCCAAAAAGTAAAGGAGGACGAGAACATCACCGTAACCAGACATGTAATCGAGATAAACGAGTTGTATCAAGCCACGAACGAAGATCTCCTGTGTGAGCGAGAAGAGCCGAAAACAGGAAGAGTAGCGAGGCTACCCATCATAGAAATAGTATCAGAAGGTGAATGCCTGAGAACACTCCTAGATACGGGTGCGACAGCGTCAATTTTGTCGGAGAACTGTTTTCACAGATTGAAAGACGGTAATTCACTCACAGCAATGCCCGTTTCAACTATCAAGGTCAGGGGTGTATTCAATGATAAGACCATGAAGTGCAAAGTCCAGGCATTAATGGAATTCTCCATATATGAATCCAAATACGAGCAGATATTCATAGTCTTGAACCAGATAAATTTCGATGCTATTCTAGGTATTGATTTTATAACGAAGACAGGAGCCGTGATTGACTTGCGTAACGGAGTCATAAAATTTAATGAAGGCCAATATCAGCCAGAAAACTCGAAGAAGGAGGAGAATGAGTGTAGTCTGATTGACGAAACTAGAGAAGAAAATCTAGTAAGAATAGTCATGGAAGTCGAAGCAGAAGGGATGCCTCACTATGGTAGGAAAATTGAGAACTTTGAAGATCAGAGAGAGAGAGATTAGAAGAATTGGTCACGACTTTTGCAGATGTATTTAATGATAAACCAGGCATTATCAGAGGATATAAATATCAGATCAAGCTCGCAGATAACACACCTTATCAAAAGAAATTGTATCCGATACCGGAGAAATATCAATCAGAATTGATGGAGCTAATAAAAGGCATGGAAAAGGACGGTATAATAAGAAAGCAAGCCACTCCTTATTTAAACCCTCTTACAGTCGTAAAGAAAGCAGATGGAAGTCTGAGACTATGCTTAGATGCCAGAGGCATTAATACTCTTTTATTAAAAGAATATGACAGGCCACCAAAAATCAGGGAACTACTGAGGAGATTCAAGAAAAAAAACTGTTTCTCAGTGATTGATTTCACTGCCGCATTTCATCAAATAGAGCTTACAGAAGACAGCAAATGTTACACGGGGTTCATGTTCAACCAAACCTGTTACGTGTATCAGAGAGTACCATACGGGTTGGTAAATTCAAGTCCAGCACTCATTAGAGCCTTGGATGATAAGTTAAGTGATGAAGTAAAACAATTTGCCATTTTCTACGTGGACGACATTTTCATATCTTCAGAAACGCCAGAGCAACACTTCATGCATTTGAGAAAGCTATTTGAAAACCTCAGAAGTGCGAACATCAAGGTAAAATTGAATAAATGCCATTTCTTTCAAGAAAAGATCAACTTTCTTGGACATACGATAGACAGATTCGGTTACCACCCGAATGAAGGCAAGATAGAAGCAATATTAAAGTTTCCCAAACCCAAGAAGATCAAAGACATCCGAGCTTTTGCGGGTCTTTGCCAGTTTTTCAGTAGTCATTGCCCACGTTATTCAGAAATTATGGCTCCACTACATGAGCTCCTGAAGAAAAACAATAGATGGAAATGGGATGCAGCTGCCGAGAATGCTTTTATTCAAGCAAAGGAAATGCTCAAAAACAACATCAAATTAGAATACCCAGACTTCGAAAGATCATTCATAGTAGAAACTGACGCTTCACGAATTGGTATTAGCGCAGTCTTGTATCAGAAGGATCAAGATGGCAACCATCACTATATTTCCTTCAGCAGCAGGAAGTTACGCACGCACGAGTTAAATTATTTCACGACGGAGCTTGAAGCTTTAGCCGTCATAAATGCCCTACAACAATGGAAAAAATTATTGCTGGGACACAAGATTATTATCAGAACGGATCACAAAGCACTGGAGTTCATGTTAAAGTCCGACTTGTCAAGCGATCGGATGACTAGGTGGACTATGTTTTTACAACAATTTGATGCCACGATAGTCCATGTTCCTGGAAAAGACAACCTACTGGCAGATATTCTTTCCAGACATCCAACTCCTGAAAATAATGTAAGAATTAACGTTATCCAGACGGATGCAATAGATCAGGAAACGTTGGATAAACTAAAAAGGATTCCTCTTTTTCAAAAGAAGCATGCACCATTTAGGAACATTTATAGATTCTTATCAGGGAGAATGACAAGGAGGCACGCCTCATATTTCGAAACTAGAAGGAAAGCTAGACATTACATTCTCGTGGGAGACACACGAAGGTGCGAGTTGCTATTCCACCTGAACTTATTGTGCCACTAATTTGGTTAGTGCACAAAAGCATAGGTCACGGAGGAGTTGACAAAACATACTATACCATGTTAGAAAAGTTCCATTGGGTTAACATGCGAGAGTCCATTACCATAGTGGTCAGATCTTGTGAACTGTGTCAGAAAAACAAATACAACTCTGAACTATTGAAGGAACGACCGAAGGCAATTATTCCTACTAAACCACTGGAACTGTTTAGCCAGGATATTTTTGGACCTGCACCTAAAGGAGACAGGGGAAACCAATATGTGCTAGTCACGATGGATGTGTTTTACAAAGTTGTAATGCTTAATCCAATGCAAAAATCCACAACGAAAACTGTTTTATACCACTTGGAGAGAAACATTATTCCTAAGTTGGGAAAACCAGAAAGACTTCTAACGGACCATGGAACGCAATTTACCTCTGCAGAATTTCAAGGAGCGATTGATAGGTTGGATATTGTTCACCTATTTTCATCAGTTCGCAGCCCAGAGACAAATCCCATTGAAAGAACAATGCTTGAATTTTCTAAGTACATTCGCTTGTATAGTGCAGATAATCATGCGAATTGGGTGAAGATTGTACCCCTAGTAGAATGTTGCATAAATAACACGAGACATGAGAGCACCAACGAAATTCCAGTTATGTTACACTTTGAGGAGAAACCCATACGACCCTGGAACGGAATCTTCAACATTCCGGAAGATAACGAACCACCGATGGACCAGAGAATCGAAGCAGCACGAGTCCAGCTAAACAAAGCGGCCGAGAAGAGATTAAAACGCTTGCAAGGGAAGAGATTTAGCGGCCCGCTACGAGAAGGTGACCTTGTATTAGTCAGGATTCCTGTGAAAGCAGACTTACTGAAGAAGGTATACATCAAGTTCAATAGCCTTTTTAGGGGACCTTTCAAGGTAGATACAGTCTACGGTAACAATTGCTACAAGATCGTAAGGATTGAAGACAACAGATCCATTGGAAAATTTAACCACTCCAAATTAAAAAGATTTTACCCAAAGATTCAGTAAATAAATAAATTCAGTCCCAAGAACAGAGAAACCAACTGTTATTAAAGAAATTACAGGCTATACTTTACTTTAAATTGACAACGGGGAATTGCGCCCGAATTTATTTAAGGCCAACACCAAAGATCCCGTCTGGATATGAACTGGGACCCAGGAAAAATAAAAGAACGAATTTAAAATCTTTTATTCCTCAAAATTCGTGAGATATGGAAAACCTGAGTTAAAATAGTGAAATACTATGCATCATTAATAATTAAACAATTACGGAAGGCAAGAAGGAACGATTTAAATATGGTTGTATATTTATTATCTGAATGTAGGGAGGCCTACATTGTAAGAGTGCGTCACGCCACGAGGAGTGAGAGAAACGTCATGAAGGAGGAGAAGGGATCAAGGTTGAGGACACACTGAGGGAGGAGAAGTTGATGGAGGTACGTCACACCGCAAGAGGGGAGGCAGAGCGAGGAACTTGCCGTACGCAGAGGGCAAGAGCGAGGAGTTCTTTTCCAAATTCAGATCGCGACGAGACAAGACCGTGAGTGGAGAAACTAGTAGTTGTTCAGAATAGTGCTACGCATCACGAAGTTGGGAAAGACGAGTGTGGAGTACTGAAGGCTGTGACTTGCAGAGCAAGGAACATTCTAACGCAGACCAGCACAGCATATAGACCAGTGATCTTGAAACACAGCTTGATATTACAGTATTTCAAAAACGAAGCTATTATACATCGCATGCAGACAGATGCAAACGTTTCATTTCTACAGAAGAGCTTCATTATTTCTGCAATTTAATTCATACTTGGATATTATACAGAATGCAGTTCGTGAATTGGCAACGGGGAAGTTATAAAAGTGTCTTCATTAAAATGAGTATGACCACGTGCTAAGGTGCACATCATAGGGAAGTAGAAGCTACAAAAATGAAGAGTTGAATCCAGAATTCCACAACATGGAAGGCGCAGCGGAACATCTACGCGATGCGCAAAATTACAGAACAAATCTCTACTTCATAACACGAGTTCATATACATCCAGTATACTCTCAAAGACTTTTATGAAACAAACGAATTTCAACCTTGAGAAGCGATGTCGGCGCAGTGATGGGGTATCGCAAGAAGATCCTGACAACGTGCAGGAGACGAGCGAGGGAGTGCGGACGAGACATGCTGTTTCACGGCGAGGTTGCTAACCCGGTTATGTCACCGACCTTGTTCCACTGGGAGAGACGTCCAGCTGGCCCCGTCACAACCGGTCTGCATAGCTGTGGGCGATGCGCTCACACACACTTTTGGCTTGCCAGACGAGACATGGTACTTCTGAGACCGTCTTCAACTCTAGGTAGAGAAGAGATTGATTTATATTTGGTAGAATTATAGTCATGTTCTGTGTTTATCCTAATTGACCAACCGTATAATTTTTGTCATTGTATTTAAAATTGTGTAGATTTTGATCTAGTATTTTTCGAATTTTCTTATGAGTCTTTTTTTTTTTGTTCATTCAAAATTTTCCGTCACTTGGACGAAATTTTATTTGCGTAGCGCAGTTGTTAACGCTAAAATCACTTCAATATAAAATCGTTCAGAATTATAGATATTTGCGTTGAATTAAATAAATCTGTTTTATGCGCAGCGATGGAACGTATATTGAACAATTTAAGTACCGCATATTCAAAAAGTTATATCACGAAGTGTCAAATATTTCGACAACTCATGATGTTGATTCGAGTGTCAGAAATGTATTTTCAACCAATTGTGAACAAATTGAATTGTTACACGACACAAAATCTGATAAATGATAGTCCAAATACTTGATAGATAATTAAACCAATGAATACCAAAATCACTGTAATGAAACAGATAGATATGTAGATCTATGCTGTAACGTGATAAGCCATTTTTCCTAGTAAAAAAGGTATTTCAAGAACCCTTATATATATATGTCCAATAAAACATTTAGAGCATTAAAAAGCCTAAATAAATTTGTTAAACAAATATTCCACGAAGATAGTTAAGGCTTAAATATTTTCACGAAAGGAAGACACACTTATATCATTTGTTAAATATGAATTCTTGCTGATAATCTTTGAAAGTTGCAATAATGTAAAACTGAATTTAAATACGTGAAAAGGAGTTAGGAAAGTTAAATCACAGGGTGATATAAAAGTAACTGTACAGAAAGTAATTACAGAAGTGAAGTTATAGGCACGATGAGATTTTGTATAAGGATAGAGGAGATTGTTAAAGTTTGTTTCTTGAACAATATTCACAATGGACGTGGATATCTAATAAAGTTACTAAGTTTCTTTGTATGGAGTAAGAAAATGCATTGAAATGGGAGTTTAGATTTGAAATACCGTGCAAGAAAGGAATAGTAGACGTAAATGAGTTACGTATTTTCACGAAAGGAGACTGAGGAGTCTCAGTTTTTTCTAGTTTCGATCACAGCGAATGTGACATTGTTTAAGTGTATTCAAGGAAAGTTCTGTACAGGGTGTTTAAGAAATAATGTGATTGTTGTATAATTTTGGAAGAGAAGTGTGTAATGAAGGTCAAATGCCATGCACTTCGAGTATTCACGTTTATCAAAGAAATGTAAACCGAGCAAAGAATTTCAGGAATTTTTCGAGATTTAATGATCAAATGGGAGAAGACAAAGTAAGAACAGTGCTTAACTTAAATGTTTGTCACCTATGTTCTATTGATTCAGACTAGTATTTATACTTTCAACCGATAGAGTTACGGTGTTTGTTACGGAAGTTGAGTGGTAAAGACTCATTTGTATTATAGATAATTTAATCACTTCAATAAAATTAAGTGTATATTTGTGCGAACCACGAATTATTGTATATATGAATTTAATACTGAGTAAATTTTTATTTTACATATTTAGATGTGGAACTACGGTTCAAAGATGAAACGGAATGTATAATATAGGGTAATGTTTAAAATCACGCCGTTTCATAATTTTTCTTGTTATATTAGTACCACGATTTAGTTTATTTTTGAGTTTATTTATTGCAGTGTCAGGTAGACACTATTGATAGACAGGCAGTCAGTATATGTCTGTATTTTTTTTTCTTAGCACAATAAACGGCTGGCGCTCTTTAGCGAATCAGTCAATTTTTATCTTAGCTGACATCGTTTTCATTTTCGTCATCGCCGAAAATAGTACTGCTAGGCGCTCACTATAGACAGACCTTATCACCCCTCGAGATCGGAGTGTCTCGATTTGCTCAAATGTAAATGATAGTAGAAATTTGTACCTACGCTGGTAGTACTATTTTCTTTCATAGATCTACCCTATGTGTTCCTGGAATTCCCAATTTTTACTTAGCAGACAATGGTAACTTTGTGAGCTGGGTAATTACGTGTCTGCAATCCTTTACAGTGCAGCGGATATAGGTACTGATTGGTGAATTCGGGCGCAGTACAAATCTATACCGTTTCACCGATCTGAACCAAAATGTGTATACTTGCCCTTTGGAACTCTGCGAGTAACACTGTCTACATGAAATTACGGACAGGCCACTCCATTTCCTGCTATAGGCCCTTTGGCACAAATCTACACCGTTTCACCGATCTGAACCAAACTTTATGTATTCACCCTTTGGAACCCGACGAGTACAATGCCTACTTGACATTTCGGACAGACCACTCCATTCCCTGCATTTAGTTCCTTTGGCACAAATCTAAACCGTTTCACCTAATTACAACGAATTTTTCATACCGTTTGAAACCCTGCTGGTAACAAGGTCCATTTGATATTTTGGACAACCCTCTCCATTCTCTATATTTAGAATAACAGCAAATTATCTTGAGAAACACGTTTTAAGGCCCTAGAACCATTCATGTACGTAGTAGTGTAGGCTAATTGTAATAAAATGTAATAAGTCTATTGTTGACTGACAACGCGGGCTGTATCACGCTGCCCCTACCCGTGTTACGGAGCAGAATTGCGAAAATAGTTGCATCTCGCGCTGCTTATAAATTGCAGTCACGGGGAGTAATTAGTACAAAAAGATTTCTTAAGCCCCTGAAAACAGTTATCATCATGAAAATATTATGCCAGTGTATAAGTGCGATGGTGTTGGTGCACTACATTGAGGTTATCAGCTGCATGAGCGTTGGTGCTTTAAAATTTACTTTCATTTATTCCGATCCTTATTCTTCAGCGCTACGTGGCGCTAAATGACACTGTTGTTACCTCAGGAGATCGGGACAGCCAAAGTTTTCCAAAGTGCTCTGATTATTTTCCTACAGCGCTATGCGACAACAGACGACACTATTGCTCTCCACATTTCTAACAGCCAATGAGATATTGGCCCTAGCCAGTGTCTTTTATTTCACTTACTCCTCTTTCTAATCATATTTTTCAAGTCGTTTGTAAATTACATGTGTTGTGTCAGTAATGCAGTTAGTAAATAGCCGTTTCCCTATCAATTATTATCATTACGGGAAAATGACCTGAATGTTACGTCCATTATACCGTACTACGTATCTCCCCCACTACCACCACAAAAAGTTATATTTTTACATTTGTTTTTTCTGTTAGTTTATATATAATGTGCCAGTTCTGTAGTAGTACTCATTATCATCCATAAAACATATAAATCCACCGGACGAAGCTTGGCACTACTGCTAGTATTTATTATATAACATGTATTTGTTTTTTAGTTTTCCAGGAGTATCCAGATTTTCGATAATCCGGATAAGTTCCGGTCTCACTTAATCCGGATAAACAAGGTTCTTGTGTACTGTTATCATTTGAATAGAATCTGTATTGATTAGGGGAGCATTTAATTAAATATCTATTAATCTTATAACTTATATCTTATATGGGTATATATATATATATATATATATATATATATATATATATATTGAACCCTTGCAAAGAAGCATATGAGACTCAGATTCGGGGCGTAACAGGTCATATTCGTAAGTTGCTGTCAGGGCGCTTCATTAACTTGCAGGGTAACATATAACAAAATAACATGCAGGAAAGAGTGAAGCCAGGGTTAAAACAACTGAATTTAATAACAAATCACCATATTTACATAAACAAATAACAACAAAAAAAACTCCCAACTGACTCCCGCTTAATAAAAATGCCAAAAACTTAGGCGATATCTCTGGAGAGATTAATTACCTGGACCAAGTGTCCTTAAATAAAGATACAAAAAGTGACCATATAAGTGACCATATAAGTGACCATATAAGTGCGTATGCCGTTCTACATGCATCACGATGTGTACTTTGAATGCGTGATTCGTTATCATCCGGGATGACCCTTCAAACACCGAATCCGCATTTCCTAGAGCTAGACCGACACGGGGAAACACAACTACACTACTTAAATTAAACCGACACTTCCTAAATCTACTATAAACAAACACAAAATTTCCGAGTGAAATTGGACTTAAATTGCCGTAGCAACATTTACTGCCTAAAAACTTAGGACTTCTCACACAAATCAACACAAGTACATTAACACGTGACCAATAGAAAAATACTCAAATGACCGCTGTCAAAATTTACAAATACTCTACAACTACACCACACGGGTGTGACACACAAAATTACATGAATTGAGTCATCAACAAAGCAATAGGCAAACAGCCAACATTTACGTTAATCACAATATTTTATCCATACAAGGTACAACAATCCGTTACAAACATGGCGAACTCCCCAATTAATTATGGCTTAAAATTTAACCATCACAATGAACAGGTTTGCTATATGAAAGCTTACAGGGTTCAGTCGGACACAAGGACTGCCTATCAAAAATAAGTCACTGGCAAAACGGGCGGTTTGTGGAACTCTGCATGTCTGTCAACCCATGTGTCAAATACGTCGACCTCCCAGAACATGGGGTCGAACCTCGAAGAAATGTGCCCCAAAGCACAATAATACATGTGTGTGTCAGAACAACCATATGGACAAGAATCAGCAGTCTCCCAAGAGCACTCTGTCTTTCCATCTCAAAAAATACAATAGCAGCAAAAATATATAAGGGCGGTAGGACAACTACCCCCTCCTCACGTAGAATACACACACACTAGACACATCAATACACACTGAATCACACGTATGGGTTTTGACAGACCCTGAAATAAAAGACACAAATAATATCCACATGCTGGCGCCATCGTTCTATGCCGTGACTAATCACCTGAAAAGGACTCAAGAAAATCTATCAAAATTAGAACGAAGGTGTTCTACAATTACTTTTAAGTTGGTGCACTCGGCTACCCTAACATGAATAATAACCTGTTCAGCAAAATGTTTTACACTCATTTCCTCCCATTCCTATTTCAAATATTAACGTTAATAAAGCACCATTTATCGAATGTAACGGGTTCCGCAAATTGCAAGGGTAAAAATTACGCACGCACGCCGCGGACATTACACTTGACTCAAGAAAGAAAAATAAAATATCAACAAACACTTTGGCCACGCGCCAACGGACATTTAAACACATAGTGTCGGTACAAGAAAAACTCTAAAACAACAAGAAAGAAAAACATGACTATATACAAAGTTCCCCGGCCAAATCTAACTACATAATTGAAATAAATCCAATTTTAGTACATCACCGCTTCTGCATGTAGACCAAGGACATTCTCCTCAACCCATTGCCCTATGGACAATTTAGCTCTCCATAGTAGTCGTCTGTGCTGATTTCTTGAAGCTCATCCCAACTTCAAACCACGTGCCGTTCATCTTGGTCTGGACTCCTCGGCAGAAAAGTTCAATATTAAATATTTGCCTATCTATAATCGCTTGCAGGCTACTCAGTTCACCCACAATTGTCCTAGTGCGATTAATAGCGAAGACTGGCCCTACTTATATCAGACACACGCACTATAAAAACATACATAAAATACACACAATTTATACAGAAATATACATGTCGAGTCCGCGCCACTGGCTCGTTAACAAGTTCACAATCCCGGCTGCACTAGCAGTCGCTATCTCGTCTGGTATTTCCGTCTGTACTATGGACTCCGGTTCTGGTAAGCGCTAATTAGGGTGGTACGATACTTCCCTCTTAAAGTTGAACTAGTCGTCTTGAAATGAATGTTACTGTTTAGTTCACACAACAAAGTTGATTTTATAATAAAATGTATTACAGCCTTTAAAATTTGATACTGCGATCGCTGCGACTTCAGTTCCTCAAAGCTCACAAAATAAATTAGCTTTACTGATTTAGAGCGTAAAAATCACGTTTTACACCAAATAATGACTTAGATAAATTCGAGCGTCAAAATCACAGTCCAAACTGACGTGGAGTATGCCTCTCAAGGCTCCAAACATTAAGACTTTAATTGGCGTCAGGCCAAGCTATTTATGAGAAACTGACAAGGGCGGTGGAGTGGGGCAAAGTCGGATAAAAACTTCCAGAGTTTTTGTCTCACAAAGATGTAGCTAGTGTCATTCTTCTCCAAATAAATCCAACGTCTCAAATAACTCGAGCGGAAATTAATCCGTTCGGCGGTTCCTTAGATACACACTTCCGCGGGCTTTTTACTACTGACGCCGTCCACCTCGTGGTCACGGCTTGGTCTCTTGCGATTGGCTGATTCAATCGTATGTTCGTTGAGAAGACCTCGTGATTCTTCCTTTATGTCTCCAATTTTGGTACAGTAGTTGCACAATTTAGCCTTGAACTCGACTAATTCTGGCCGTCCCCCAGGAATAGCTACTGGCTCAACTTCTGTTGCAATCGTTACGAAATGCTGGCCTCCCTAATATCCAAGTCGACTTCCTTACGTGCTGCCTGGGCCGTAGTAATAATAATAATAAATATGAATACTTATTTATCGAAGATCAATAAGGGTTCATTTGTCCTCAGCAAGGTTTTGAAATTCGAAACAATTTATTGGTTTGGATTTCAAAAACAAAATCCACTGTAGTAACAACACATCTCTTTAAATCTCACTCAGCTGCTCGAGTGTATGCCCCTCTGACTCAATTAGTGTGCTCCCTTCTCGCTGGAATGTCATTCATATTTTCACTAGGTTTCCCCTTCTCCTCAAGTAGTTGCCACTCCCGTCGTCTCAGCTGCTCGTTGTTTACAAACAAAGTGCGTACTCAGGTGCTCCCCGTGGATTTGAGTGTTTGTTTTCAAAACATGAATTTTGCAATACAGATTCTGCACATATCATCTTCCTTAATCATCAAATGGTTCCCTTCTGTAGTACGGTTTCAAATTGGCGCTATTAAAAACAGATTTTGCACCAGTGCTCACTTCTTCTAATCTGTAGGCATTGTTACCCAGATTCTTAATTACCCGGAACGGACCAATGAACCTTGGACAGAACTTGGCGAAGACTTTGTTCTTAGGGTCGGAGATCGGTGGTCTACGAACCAGCACTAATTCTTGCTCTTGTAACTCTCGGTGAAACTTCTTTCCTCGGTACCGTCTCAACCTTCGGTCCGCTTGGTTCCTCATGTGCTCTCTCGTTCGCTGGATTCGCAAATCATGCGCTAATAATGGATCCCTTGGGCAAGGAATGATCTTATCCCAAGTTCTTTCTGGCAATCTGTTGTGGTGTACAATCAGTGGGACTTGACCCGTCGACTCGTGCTTAGTAGTGTTCATGCACATCTCAATTTCCTCCACTTTGTCTACCCATTTATTGTGTTCGTTAGGAATCATTACTCTGTAGTATTTAGCGACACAGCGAATTGTTCTTTCGCTCGGATTTCCACAAGGATGACGAATACTTGAAAATATGTGTTTTATTCCTAGGCTCTCCAAACCTTGCCTAAAAACATTGCTTGTGAAATAGGTACCGTGATCTGATAGAATGGATTCCGGCTTCCCAAGCATCGGAATAACTTTGTTCTTAATTCTACTGAGGACTTGTCCTGATGTCGTCTTCTGAATAGGACATAGCACGACCATCTTTGAAAATACATCGATACACACCAGGAGGTGTCGGCATCCCCGCTTTCCTTTTACTAAAGGACCAAAGCAATCGATTGCGAGCATCTCGCATGGTTTCTGCGGTAATAGTGGTATTGGAGGTTGTTTCAGAATAAAGTTGTTCGGCTTGGTGCGCTGACAGACGTCACACGTCCTAATTACTTCAACAATGGTGAATCTCATCTTGGGCCAAGTAAAGGTCTCCCCTATCGTAGCTTCAGTCTTATCCGTGCCGATATGTGCTAGGCTCTCGTGAACATGCCAAGTTAATCCCCTCTGTAGCGATGCTGGAACTAAGATCCGCAGTTTAGTATGATGCTCATCCACGTACTTATGTAACAAGTTATTCAAGTAGTGAAATCTCGCTTGTTTAGCACTGGCTTCCCGGTACTCTGGTGAATTTGGTTGTAACTCCTTCCTATAGAATTTTATCATCATCATCATCCATGGGTCAGCTTCTTGCTCCTTCCGAATATCCTTCAATCTTGCCAAAAACTCACGAGCCTTAGGTGTCAAGGTAATATTGTGAACTTCCGCTATTACTTCGTTTCCGTCCTCAGGGTTTCTACTCAAGGCATCTGGTATGACGTTCAATTTCCCAGGACAATGCTCTATTGTGATGTCAAACTGTTGTATGTAGATGGACCAGCGCGTTACTCTCTCACTTGCTATTGTTGTCTTAAATAAAAACGTCAGTGCATGGTGGTCGGTTCTAACAATGATGGAATAACCATAGATCATCTTGCGCCACTGTTGTAGAGAATATAGAATTGCTAGTAGCTCAAGTTCCGTAACTGTGTAGTTTCTCTCATGTTTCCGTAATTTACGACTCGTAAATGCCAAATAGGATTTCTTCTTGGGTTCTTCAGCGTCCTCTTGGTACAGCATAGCACCAATCCCAATTAACGAAGCATCTGCTTGAATGATAAATTGTTTCTCAAAATCCGGATATCCAAGTTTCACACAGTTTTCCAATAAATCCTTCGTTGCTTTAAAAGACCTGTCGCACTCCTCGTTCCACGACCATCGATTCGCTTTCTTCAACATCTCCTGCATAGGCGCTACTGTTTCTGTGTAACCAGGGCAATTTTCTTTGAAGAAACCGGTCACTCCCAAAAATGCTCTAACATGTTTCACTTTGGTAGGTGTGGGAGATTTCTTAATAGCATCAATCTTGGCTGGATTAGGCCGCACGCCCTCGACATCAATTATATGTCCCAAATATAAAATTTCGCTCTGGCAAAAATGTGACTTTTTTAAGTTGATCTTGAAGTTCATGGTTCTCAGGTTGTCCAACAGTTTATTTAAATTTATCAAGTGTTCTTCCATCGTCTCAGAAGCGATTAATATGTCATCAACATATCTCGTGGTGAAGTTCTTGACCTCCTCAGTCAGATTTCTGTCGAGTGCTCTAATGAGTGCACATCCCGCAGTTTTCACGCCAAAGGGCATTCGACACCAGATATAACTTTGATTGTCGAATAAAAATCCCGTCAACAGTTGAGATTTTTCTTCAAGTTCAAGATGGTGGAAACTATTCGTCAAATCAACACTTGAGTATATCTTCTTCCCACGGAAGCCTTTCAAAACATCTTTGATCCTTGGTGCTTGGTCGTGCTCAACTAGCAGTTTACTATTTAAAACTCGCGCGTCTAGGCATAGCCTAATTGATCCGTTTGGCTTGGTCACAGCCAATATTGCGTTCAGATAAGGAGTTGCAGCTTTCCTTATCATGCCAGAATCTAATAAGTTAGTAATAATGTCCTTCACCTGAGAAAAATGCTTCTCTGGGATCGGGTACAATTTACTTTTAAATGGGGTCCAATCTGTCACCTGCATAGCATATTGAAAATTCAAAACTTTCCCAGGTACGGTGTCAAAAGCTTCTTTATGTAGTCTTAAGATTTCTTCCAGTCTTCTTCTATCAGATTCCCCTACGATGGCTTCCTTAAGTCGCTCCTGAAGTAAAATTTCGAATTTGGTTCCTCCCATTTCTTCTTCCGCCAAATGCACCCAAAGTTCCTGCGAAATATCTCGGCTGTCCATTTCTAGCACTGCTGTCTGGTTGACTTGCTCTCCCCTCAAGATCTTATCTCCGGCCTCATTAGTGCATTCCTCAACAACCCAAGTATTGGCCTCTCTCTCCAGCGGATTCTCTTCCATATTTAAACCCACATGATCCAATCCTTCTACTTGTTTGAAGCTTACAGTGTTGTTATGTAAATCAATTACAGCATGAAAATCGCAGATGAAGTTGGCTCCTAAAATTATATTGTAGTTCATCTTTGGAATAACAATGAATGTTTGTGAAAAAGTATGGTTCAATATTTCCAGATCTAGGAATGCTTGCTGCTTACAATTCATAGTTTTGTCAGGAATGACACCTCTGACTTTCATTAGCGGTACCGGCATAATAGGAACAGTCTGTTTTCTTGCTATTTCTTTTATCAAAATTTCAGTGACCAAGCTCACCTGGCTACCTGTATCAATCAAACATCTCACCCTCATACCTCCAATATGCGCGTAAATAATTGGTAGCTGTCTGATAACGTTTTCACGGTTCTTCACCACTTCCTCCAGGCAGTCGTCTGGGAATGCTACCCACTCTTCTATATTGGCCACTATCATCTCTTCTTGCTCCCTGGCGATCTCCGTTTCTAGCCTATCTCCTTTCAATTCATTTGGTTTTTTTTTTATCCCGGGCCCCATTAGATGTGTTTCGCCGGTTATCATTCTGTCGCTCCTGTTGCCTCAGTAAACTCTCTGCCCCCTCTCCTTGATGATTGTCTGGGCTCTGTCTGTTCGCCATGGCACGCCCCCACTTTTCCTTCTCCGCTTCTTCATTACTTAATTGATCCAGGTATTTACGGGATTCAATATATCGCTCGTCCCAGTTATTCCTATATTCTCCTCTGTTTTCTTGGCGATAGTCCCTGCCGTTACTCCATCTACCATCTCCATTTCTTTGGTAGGGTCTACCTTGTCTCTGGTTTCCCCTCCAATTTGTGTACTCCCGCTGGTACGTCCACTGATTATTTTGATTCTGGTTATTCTGATGATATCTCCCGCGGTTATTCTGATAGTTATGATTGTTGTGATGGAACTGGTTTCGGCCGTCAAAGTCTTGTCTTCTTGGCGTGAACTGTGTTCCCGTGGACTGTGTCTTACTTTGGTTTCCCTGGCTGTGGTTATTTTGGGGTCCCTGAACTACCTCTGCCGTGTTTACACATTCCAAATTCCTTCTTCCTGTCTGTGGGCTCACCATACTCGTCTCATCTAAGTGTCTAAGTAATTCTTCTGCTTGGACTGCGGTCTGAATGTTTCCTGCGACTAACAATTGTTGGATATGCATTGGGAGTTGTTTCCCGATGGTTAGAACCATATTCGGCTCGCTAGGCGGGTCATCAAAATCCCTGAATTTTACTAATTGCTGACTAAAGAATTCTGAAAAACGGGTTGGATGGGTACTATGGTATTTGCGTGTGTACAGGTCCATTCTTAACCCCTGCTGTAACGAAGGACTCCAAAACTTCTTCAAAAACGCCTCGCGGAATTGATCCATGTCTGTAAATGTGTACTTGAAACTTAAGAACCAGGTCAGGCTAGGTCCTTCCAAAAATTTCTCCACCAGTCTTAATTGTTTCTCTGGGCCGATGTGTTGGTCATTAAAGTAATCCGTTAATTGCCGTAAGAATGCTTTGGGAGTGGTTCCTGAATTTTCTTTGAACTTATCGGGCTTAAAATCATTACCCCGAATGACTTGGATGACTTGGGCTGGTGCCAAGTTCGGTTGCGGAGTTGAAGTCTCCCCCCTGTACTGCTGGAATGCATTAGTCGTTAGTCTGGGACTTTGACCCCGACTCGTGTCCTCAGCCAACTTCGAACCTGCCGGACTTCTAATACTTGTTTGCTTTTCCGGAATATTTTCGTTAGAAAATAATGTCGCATTCTCTAACGATCTAATCTCGTTTTTTATGATTAATTCTGAGTGTTCCTGTAATTTCGACTTCATATTTTGCTCCAGTGCCTGCATTCGCTTTAAAACTGCCAGCCTGTCTTCCTTATTCGCATGAGCCTGCTGGTCCCAATCTCGCCGGATCCTACTTTTTAAGCTATTTATTTTCTCCTCGTTCCTCTCCTGATTTTTCTCTAGCTCTTCACGTATCCGTTCCTGCGTTTTCACTAGTTGTTCTTCCAAATTATCCTGAGTTTTGACGAGCTGCTCCCCTACTTCTTGTCTTATGACCTCTTGTGTGTTTATTAGCTGGCCTTCCATCTCTTTTCTTATGATCTCTTGTGTTCTGCCTAATTGCTCCTCTAAATTCTCCCGCAAGTGTATCCGCTCGGTTTCAGCCTTAACTTCGACTTTATCTATTTCCTTTATTAATTCCAGCACGTTGCTGTCTACCGAATTAATTTGCTGTTGTAGTTTCTCTTGGGTTTTCTTCATTCCCGCGGTGTTACTGACACATGCTGCCTCTATCTGCTTGAGTTTATCTGCCACCATCTCGTCAAATTGTACTAATTTGTTATCAAATTTCGCCTCCAATTTCTTAATCTCGCCTAACTGTTTGATGTTGTTTTCCGCAACCTCGCCTGCCAGTTTCTCTACTTTTTTAACGCTCTGATTAATGTCATTAGTGATTTTTCCTAATTGTTCGGTTTGTGCCGTTTGTGTTACCGCCTGTTCCGACAATTTGTGATTGAGTTCATTTAATTGTTTGTCCGTGTCTAATTTCTGGACTTCTAATTGGACCGAAATGTTACCGCTCATATCAAGTAATTGTTTTTCGCAGTTCTTTAATTGTTTATCTGTTTTCGCGGACATCTGTTCTAATTGTTTTTCGCTATGCTCGCGCTGAGCTTCTAATTGTTCTTTTAATTGTTCTTCCGTCTTTACGGACATCTGCACTAATTGTTCTTCCGTTTTCGCGGACATTTGGATCGACATCTGTTCTAACAATGCCTTTATCTCATCAACACTCGCCATTTCACACACACAAATATATTCAGAGAAAAACAGGGTTATGGGCTAAGGTTTCAGTCCTATACGCACATACATGTCACACATTTAAATATTACTGGCTCTAATTTAATGAAAATTTCAGTAACAAAATTTACTGAATACAATGACATTTATTCCCAAACAAAAAAATAACCCCTAGTGATCTGCTTTTAAATTCCTAACCAACAGAATTTACGAAACACCAATTAACCGAAGTCAATTAAATGTCAAATACAAGGCAACATCTTCCTGCTTTGACTGAGTTCATCAATAATGCAAATTTCTAATTTTAATGTGGGCGCCAGAACAAGTTTATAACAAATACCAAATCAAATTCTAACCTTGTTCAATATTTCTAACTTTAGGAACTCAGTGATTTTACTAATGCACATGGCGGTACAACATCGCCTCCATTTACTGAATTTACATGTCCGCTTGACCTGGCATCATTTCTCAACGAAATAAATATGAGATCAGCGAAGCAACAACAACAACAATCCCCACTTGGGCAGCCATTTTTGTTTTATGAACCCTTGCAAAGAAGCATATGAGACTCAGATTCGGGGCGTAACAGGTCATATTCGTAAGTTGCTGTCAGGGCGCTTCATTAACTTGCAGGGTAACATATAACAAAATAACATGCAGGAAAGAGTGAAGCCAGGGTTAAAACAACTGAATTTAATAACAAATCACCATATTTACATAAACAAATAACAACAAAAAAAACTCCCAACTGACTCCCGCTTAATAAAAATGCCAAAAACTTAGGCGATATCTCTGGAGAGATTAATTACCTGGACCAAGTGTCCTTAAATAAAGATACAAAAAGTGACCATATAAGTGACCATATAAGTGACCATATAAGTGCGTATGCCGTTCTACATGCATCACGATGTGTACTTTGAATGCGTGATTCGTTATCATCCGGGATGACCCTTCAAACACCGAATCCGCATTTCCTAGAGCTAGACCGACACGGGGAAACACAACTACACTACTTAAATTAAACCGACACTTCCTAAATCTACTATAAACAAACACAAAATTTCCGAGTGAAATTGGACTTAAATTGCCGTAGCAACATTTACTGCCTAAAAACTTAGGACTTCTCACACAAATCAACACAAGTACATTAACACGTGACCAATAGAAAAATACTCAAATGACCGCTGTCAAAATTTACAAATACTCTACAACTACACCACACGGGTGTGACACACAAAATTACATGAATTGAGTCATCAACAAAGCAATAGGCAAACAGCCAACATTTACGTTAATCACAATATTTTATCCATACAAGGTACAACAATCCGTTACAAACATGGCGAACTCCCCAATTAATTATGGCTTAAAATTTAACCATCACAATGAACAGGTTTGCTATATGAAAGCTTACAGGGTTCAGTCGGACACAAGGACTGCCTATCAAAAATAAGTCACTGGCAAAACGGGCGGTTTGTGGAACTCTGCATGTCTGTCAACCCATGTGTCAAATACGTCGACCTCCCAGAACATGGGGTCGAACCTCGAAGAAATGTGCCCCAAAGCACAATAATACATGTGTGTGTCAGAACAACCATATGGACAAGAATCAGCAGTCTCCCAAGAGCACTCTGTCTTTCCATCTCAAAAAATACAATAGCAGCAAAAATATATAAGGGCGGTAGGACAACTACCCCCTCCTCACGTAGAATACACACACACTAGACACATCAATACACACTGAATCACACGTATGGGTTTTGACAGACCCTGAAATAAAAGACACAAATAATATCCACATGCTGGCGCCATCGTTCTATGCCGTGACTAATCACCTGAAAAGGACTCAAGAAAATCTATCAAAATTAGAACGAAGGTGTTCTACAATTACTTTTAAGTTGGTGCACTCGGCTACCCTAACATGAATAATAACCTGTTCAGCAAAATGTTTTACACTCATTTCCTCCCATTCCTATTTCAAATATTAACGTTAATAAAGCACCATTTATCGAATGTAACGGGTTCCGCAAATTGCAAGGGTAAAAATTACGCACGCACGCCGCGGACATTACACTTGACTCAAGAAAGAAAAATAAAATATCAACAAACACTTTGGCCACGCGCCAACGGACATTTAAACACATAGTGTCGGTACAAGAAAAACTCTAAAACAACAAGAAAGAAAAACATGACTATATACAAAGTTCCCCGGCCAAATCTAACTACATAATTGAAATAAATCCAATTTTAGTACATCACCGCTTCTGCATGTAGACCAAGGACATTCTCCTCAACCCATTGCCCTATGGACAATTTAGCTCTCCATAGTAGTCGTCTGTGCTGATTTCTTGAAGCTCATCCCAACTTCAAACCACGTGCCGTTCATCTTGGTCTGGACTCCTCGGCAGAAAAGTTCAATATTAAATATTTGCCTATCTATAATCGCTTGCAGGCTACTCAGTTCACCCACAATTGTCCTAGTGCGATTAATAGCGAAGACTGGCCCTACTTATATCAGACACACGCACTATAAAAACATACATAAAATACACACAATTTATACAGAAATATACATGTCGAGTCCGCGCCACTGGCTCGTTAACAAGTTCACAATCCCGGCTGCACTAGCAGTCGCTATCTCGTCTGGTATTTCCGTCTGTACTATGGACTCCGGTTCTGGTAAGCGCTAATTAGGGTGGTACGATACTTCCCTCTTAAAGTTGAACTAGTCGTCTTGAAATGAATGTTACTGTTTAGTTCACACAACAAAGTTGATTTTATAATAAAATGTATTACAGCCTTTAAAATTTGATACTGCGATCGCTGCGACTTCAGTTCCTCAAAGCTCACAAAATAAATTAGCTTTACTGATTTAGAGCGTAAAAATCACGTTTTACACCAAATAATGACTTAGATAAATTCGAGCGTCAAAATCACAGTCCAAACTGACGTGGAGTATGCCTCTCAAGGCTCCAAACATTAAGACTTTAATTGGCGTCAGGCCAAGCTATTTATGAGAAACTGACAAGGGCGGTGGAGTGGGGCAAAGTCGGATAAAAACTTCCAGAGTTTTTGTCTCACAAAGATGTAGCTAGTGTCATTCTTCTCCAAATAAATCCAACGTCTCAAATAACTCGAGCGGAAATTAATCCGTTCGGCGGTTCCTTAGATACACACTTCCGCGGGCTTTTTACTACTGACGCCGTCCACCTCGTGGTCACGGCTTGGTCTCTTGCGATTGGCTGATTCAATCGTATGTTCGTTGAGAAGACCTCGTGATTCTTCCTTTATGTCTCCAATTTTGGTACAGTAGTTGCACAATTTAGCCTTGAACTCGACTAATTCTGGCCGTCCCCCAGGAATAGCTACTGGCTCAACTTCTGTTGCAATCGTTACGAAATGCTGGCCTCCCTAATATCCAAGTCGACTTCCTTACGTGCTGCCTGGGCCGTAGTAATAATAATAATAAATATGAATACTTATTTATCGAAGATCAATAAGGGTTCAATATATATATTGTACCCGCTTTAGCGGAGGATGTTTAGTTAGTACTCGGCTTGGCTACTGCGGTTCGGGGTGCGTTACGTTCCCTCCCCCACTAACTTCACATCCGATATGTAGACACAATCAGATGGACAAGGTCTAGTTAAAACACAACATTACAGTACACATGATTTTATTTACTAAAAAAGAAAATGCAACAATCAGTAAAATTCACTATCAAATTCAACAAAAAAAACAACACTCGGAATTGTCTTCTTCGAGCAAAACAGCAAAAGATCATTAGAAACCACTTGAAATTTCTTGCTTGTCTAATATCATATATATATTATTTCAGTAGTATGCATAACCTCCTGTGGCGCTCACAAGAGACCGGTCGTAAAAAAATGAGCATTCAAAGGATAGAGAATATACATTACCAGTGACTCATTGCACTCTACTTTCATAAATATCTATAATTTCTTTAAAAAAAAGACTTTTAAAAAACTGTACGAAGTGTGCGATTTGCAGTTACTTTTGCTGCAGGAGGATACGCTCCATAATTGGTGTCCACTTCACATTTTGGCCACTGTGACGCCTTTTTTTTTGTCATTTTAACATTCTGAGGTCTTTCCTTTATCATTTTGCATCGATTTCAAAAACAGTAAATCAAAGGAATGTGTACGTTTTCAGAATCAGTAGGCTAAATCAATGAATTGGGTACTCAAATTGTATAACTGGCGAGTGTTACTGCTAAGCTTTCAATCAATGGACTCAGCACAAACATGATTTAAGCACATCAGTCTAAACAATGGATTTATTATATTCCAGGTTTGTTAATATGCCGCGATATGGGATTTTCTTCTGCATTCTAATTCCATAAATATCGATTTTTGTAAGAATTGGGCTTTTTGCAAATACTGTTGCTCTAACATGCTGCAATTCTGAGTTGTCGTCTAAAACCTTAAAACATTGAACGTTAATTCACTAAGAGTTTTTCTTCTATCTGATTTTCAGCATCAATAAATCAGTGGATTCGAATTCCATAAATATCGATGTTTTAAGAAGTGTGCTTTTTGCAAATACTGTTGCTGTATCATGCTAGAGTTGTCGTCTACAACCTTAAAACTATCATCATCATCATCATCATCATCATCATATAGGCCTCATAAATTAGCAGTGAAGAATTGAATTCTAATTTCATAAATATCAATATTTGTAAGAAGTGAGCGATTTGCAAATACTGATGCTCTAACATACTGCAATTATGAGTTGTCGTCTAAACCCTTAAAACTATTAAACGTTAATTATTTTGCAGGTTTTTCTTCAGCATTCTAATTTCATAAATATCGATCATTTCGCATGGTTTTCAGAAACAGTAAATCAATGGATTGAGTACTCGAAATCGTATAACCGGATGTGTTACGGCGTCTAAAACCTTAGAACTGCTAAACATTAATTCTTTTACTGGTTTTTCTTCCATCATTTCCATGGTTTTCAGAATTACTAGATCAATGGATTGGGTACTCAAATCGTATAATTTCATAAGTAGCGAATAACCGATGAGAGTTATGATGATCCAATTTCCAGTGATTGCCTTCTTAAGTTACGAACGTACAACTTGCAATTCTGACTGACATGTATCGAATAACCGGTGAGTGTTACGGCTAAGCTCTCAATCAATGGACTCAGCAAGGAAATTGAATCAACAGTGATGAATTGCATTTTAATTTCATAAATATCAAAGAAAGAAATCAGCCACAGCACGCTCTCATGCTGACGCTCCACTCGGGAAACCGAAAGCACCCCTGTAGGTAACGTGCCAAGGAGTTTAGCGTCGTTGAGTGCTACACACAGAACAAGGAAAGCACCCCTGTAGGTAACGTGCAAAGGAGTTTAGGGCTGATCGTTGCTCTTAGGAACAAGGAAGCCTCACTGTAAGCGGGGCGTGAAGACGTTTTCCAACGAGGTCTGTCCTGATAAGGGAGAAGGACGCTCCTCAGCCAAGAAGATAAAGCAGGAAATCTTGACCAAAATGCTTTCATAAATATCGAATAACTGGTGTGTGTTATGATATTCCAGTTTTCAGTGATTGCCTTTAATTTAGAGAACGTAGAACTTGGAATTCTAACTGAAATGTGAACAGTGTTCTATAATCATTTGGATGAAATGAAAACATAACAACCTTTCTCCTTAAGTCTCTCCTTATATAGCTATTGGGAAATGTGTGGTTTATGAATAAGCTATATTTTTATGTTCATAAATGTCTATAAATATTTATACGAAGTGGGCGATTTTCAGATACTGTTACTGTAGGAAAATACGCTCCATAATTGCTGTCTACTTCACATCTTAGCCGCTGTGACGCCTGTTTAGTGTCATTTTAACATTCTGAGATCTTTCTTTATCATTCTGCATGGATTTCAGAAACAGTAAATCAAAGGAATGTGTACTCAAATCGTATAATTTCATAAATTTGCGGTGACGAATTGCATTCGAATTGCATAAATATCAATTTTTGTAAGAATTGTGCGATTTGCAGATACTGATGCTCTAATTTGCTGCAATTATGAGTTGTCGTCTAGACCCTTAAGACTATCATCATCATATATTATTTCAGTAGTATGCATCCCTCCTGCAGCGCTCACAAGAGACCGATCGTGAAAAATAAGCATTCAAATGATAGAGAATATACATTACCAGTGACTCATTGCACTCTAATTTCATAAATATCTATAATTTCCTTAAAAAAATACTGTTAAAAAACTGTACGAGTTGTGCAATTTGCAGTTACTTTTGCTGCAGGTGATACGCTCCATAATTGGTGTCCACTTCACATTTTGGCCACTGTGACGCCCTTTTTTATGTCATTTTAACATTCTGAGGTCTTTCATTTATCATTTTGCATCGATATCAGAAACTTTAAATCAAAGGAATGTGTACGTTTTCAGAATCAGTAGGCTAAATCAATGGATTGGGTACACAAATCGTATAACCGGCGACTGTTACTGCTAAGCTTTCAATCAATGGACTCAGCACAAACATGATTTAAGCACATCAGACTAAACAATGGATTTATTATATTCCAGGTTTCGTAATATGCCACGATATGGGATTTTCTTCTGCATTCTAATTCCAAAAATATCGATTTTTTTAAGAATTGGGCTTTTTGCAAATACTGTTGCTCTAACATGCTGCAATTCTGAGTTGTCGTCTAAAACCTTAAAACATTGAACGTTAATTCACTAAGAGTTTTTCTTCTATCTGATTTTCAGCATCAATAAATCAGTGGATTCTAATTCCATATATATCGATGTTTTAAGAAGTGTGCTTTTTGCAAATACTGTTGCTGTATCATGCTAGAGTTGTCGTCTACAACCTTAAAACTATCATCATCATCATCATCATCATCATCATATAGGCCTCATAAATTAGCAGTGAAGAATTGCATTCTAATTTCATAAATATCAATATTTGTAAGAAGTGTGCGATTTGCAAATACTGATGCTCTAACATGCTGCAATTATGAGTTGTCGTCTAAACCCTTAAAACTATTAAACGTTAATTATTTTGCAGGTTTTTCTTCAGCATTCTAATTTCATAAATATCGATCATTTCGCATGGTTTTCAGAAACAGTAAATCAATGGATTGAGTACTCGAAATCGTATAACCGGATGTGTTACGGCGTCTCAAACCTTAGAACTGCTAAACATTAATTCTTTTACTGGTTTTTCTTCCATCATTTCCCATGGTTTTCAGAATTACTAGATCAATGGATTGGGTACTCAAATCGTATAATTTCATAAATATCGAATAACCGATGGGTGTTATGATGATCCAATTTTCAGTGATTGCCTTCTTAAGTTACGAACGCACAACTTGCAATTCTGACTGAAATGTATCGAATAACCGGTGAGTGTTACGGCTAAGCTCTCAATCAATGGACTCAGCAAGGAAATTGAATCAACAGTGATGAATTGCATTTTAATTTCATAAATATCAAAGAAAGAAACCAGCCACAGCACGCTCTCATGCTGACGCTCCACTCGGGAAAGCGAAAGCACCCCTGTAGGTATCGTGCAAAGGAGTTTAGCGTTGAGCGCTACACACAGGACAAGGAAAGCACCCCTTTAGGTATCGTGCAAAGGAGTTTAGCGCTGATCGTTGCTCTTAAGGTGGGTATACACTTGCGCGCCGCGCACTGCGCGTGGTGCGTGCGTCGCGCGTGTGTTGCTCGTCCAGAATTATTATTTAGACGAACCTCCCGCGATCCATAGGAAACCCACGAACATTCACTAGTCAGTTTGGAGTGTGGTAAATATAATCATGTCTCCGCCGCACGAGGAAAACCTCGTGATTGCGGTAATGAGTGGTGCAGCTTTTTTAATGGCAAGTTTATGCAAAAAGAAAAAGAAACGACGACGACGTTGGTGGCACACTGACCTGTTTTAAAAAAGGAATGGTGCGGAGCTAATGATGGACTTGAAGTCACAAGAAATAAGCGGCCAGTATAAGAATTTTACTCGATTGTCACCTTCTGACTTTGAGAATCTGCTGCGGAAGATTGGACCCCACATTTCCAAAGAAGATACATATTTCCCTCCTGCGATTTATTTTACTTTTCTCACGCCGCGCCGGTAGGAAGACAGCAGAGATATCACCTTCTTCTTGCATTGGTCCGCAGATGTATTCATCTGAGCTATTTCCCTCCAGGCACCTGCTTTTAGTCTAATGGGTTCTTAAAATGATCCTTCTGTTGAGGATCCCACAGAAGATGCTTTTTGCGATAAGCATTGATAAGTTTTATCACTCCATTATCACCACTCAAAACGCACAAATATTGCAATCAGATGCGCGCCAAAAACAACGAACTTCTCACAATCCCGTCCAAATCTGAACTGCGAACACTCAAAGTGCGCGTGAAAAAAACCGACAGGAGATGGATCGTCGTGCGCCGCGCTCGCGCAGCTTCGAAACCCCGTACTAATCTTGCGAACTTGCTGCGCGCGAGCGGCGCGGCGCGCAAGTGTATACCCACCTTTAGGAACAAGGAAGCCTCACTGTAAGCGGGGCGTGAAGAAGTTTTCCAACAAGGGCTGTCCTGATAAGGGAGATGGACGCTCCTCAGCCAACAAGATGAAGCAGGAAATCTTGACCAAGATGCTTTCATAAATATCGAATAACTGGTGAGTGTTATGATGATAGAATTTTCAGTGATTGCCTTCTTAAGTTGGAGAACTGAAATTAAATGGTGTTCTATAATCAGTTGATTGAAATAATAACATAACATCCTTTCTCCTTAAGTCACTCATTATTAGCCTATTGGGGAAAGTATGACTTATGAACATGCGAGATTTCTCGCACGGGTCCGCTAGTATTCATTAATACTCTTAATTTTCAGTTACTCATTTTGGCGTAAAGCCTTCCTATCACTTCAGTAAAAATTTCACTTCTAAGGTTTGGGGGTATTTAGATTACTGGACTACCCTTCAGGGTCATGTTTATTCACATAATTATTTATTTATTAACCCTTTTACTATTTCTACTCAAACCATTGTCTCTCACCAAGCCTTAGATATTACAAAAATATGATACATTTGTTAACAAGCAATGTCTTGATATGGATCGGACTCTCACTCCCTTACTTTCTAATCACGCCATGGTTAAGTGTTTTATCGTTACACTGCACCGTGTCTTTAATTTGTGGGATTTCCAATCTTATTATTCATTTTTCCATACCCGTCAGTATCATTTATTCATAAAGAAAGAATCGGCTATTTAACAAAAATAATATTTGATTTAGTCAGTCAAATATTACTTAATTTCTTCAAATATAATATGGGGAGAATTTTATCAACCCCAGTATCTTAATGATCAACTTTGTTTTTCGCTAGCACCTCTCAATTTAAAACTTCAATAGCATTTTATTAACGCTAGTACCTTTTAAAACCCTACTCGTTAAACGACAATCTGTGGTCTCTCCATTTTTCGAGAGGCAAGGTCAGATCCGCTGTCACTTCCCTCCCTCGGCAATTACTTGGAGATTTACGATGCATGCGACCCATCTACATTTACTACAAGGTTTACTGTTTTAAAAACCGCGGTCACCAAGTCCTTAAATAGCATTCATATGGAACAGATTATTTCTTATTTGCGTTTACTTTAATTATATTTGTGATTTCCAGAATATTGTCGCTCTTGTTCGGAGAAATGTACAACACATTATTTTAGCGACCTTATATACGGCGCTCCAATTCGACGACCTTTCATACGACGCTCCGTTTCAAAATACTTACTTTGCACTGCTGGGAATTACAACGAAGAATATGGCACGATCGGAGACACTATGCTCGTCACCCATTTTATACACACATCCAGCCTTATAATGCATTTTAACAACAATGGCTTGAGCGACTCGGGGAGGTCCTTTACCTAGCCCGGCCTCAGCGACAATACAACACAACAATATATAGCATACCTCGCCTGCTTGGGCTATTATATTTACTTTCATTACGACGACGGCGTCTAATTATGTATTTCATTTCAACGTAGCTTCAACTCACTTTCATTTGTCCCATCTCCCGACACAAGGCATATTCTGGATCACCTATTCATTTATAGCTTGCAGCTAACTCATTAGTTGGCCATTTTCGGCAATTACAACTTGGCTTGGATCTCCCTAGTTTATTAACCTTCTTTATATAAGTCCACTATAAGACTTCCGGGTCTTCCGATTTCCGTTATTTCACAACTTCGGCATGCCAGCCTACAATTTATTATTTCAACCTCTGGTGTTCGTTTTCACCATTTAATTTAGGGCTCTCAACAATCAATATTTTATTTCAAAGCGTTATTATTTATTACACTTATTATACTCTTATAATTTGAGCTCAATCTTTAAATTCACAAAATTGCTTCATTATTGTTTTAGTTCTGGGACGCAAATGCTCATTCCCAACCATTTATTTAATATATAACACTCAATAGCTTCATAATTATTATTATTTCTTCAAATTTCAATGACGTTTCTATTCCGCTCAATTATTTTATCACTCATTTATCAGGCAAAAATTTAGGTGCTTATTTATCTTTATAATTTATGGCGAAACTTTAAGCCATTTATATCTCCAATCACGATTCTTTCTTTTCAGTCATTTATTTATTTAATCTTTTCATATTTGCGGGTTTTTGATTAAATTATATTCAATTTATGCAATTATCTCTGCATTTCTAACGAGATTATCCTCGTGATTACATTTTAACTTTATCCCAAACATATTTATCAATCATTTAGTGCAATTCAACATTTTTTTATCCAGCAAATCAAGGCAAAACTCCCCATTTAGCACTTGGCTATGCTAGAACGATGCATAGTGCAACACACTTATAGTATAACATTCATTTACTCACCCAAGTGCAGCTGGTGATTATATCATTCAAATGGGGTCACCCACTCCATGCTTAATGATCTTCCATGGCACTTGCCTTTACACACTGCCTACCACATTTATAAATTACACACTGTATTTCAAAAGAACACATTTTCACTTTTCAAACAAAATAATCACTTAATCTACAAACATTAATAACCTTTTCTTCTATTTTTACACACGTCACTGTAATTCACTGCACTTTCTTCCTAATACCATATCTCAGTGATTTTCCTAATTATGGCTGACACCTCGCTGCTGGTTCCAAGAAAACCGCATTGAACGTGCTAAGGGCTCGTACAGTTCTTTTCTCCTACTCCGGATTCCTGAATGAGTCTCTCGAACACTGCTTTTACCAAGTCTATTTTCCGACTTCGTTGTTTATTCTGATCTGACGATAACTTATTTATGACGACGTTTCCTGCTAGACGGATGGCAACTGGAGTTTACGTGCATCCCCTAACTTCGTGATCCTGATTCGAACTCGTGTTTCTTTGAAATAAGAGTTCTTTAATATCTCTGCGGTACTTAAATACTGTTCTTTGCTTTTCTGGTCACGTTAATATCTCAACCTTTTCCGTACTGATTTTTCTGGAGTCTCGAACTCGTGACTACTGTTCCACTCGTCGGCTAACACTGCGTAACGCCCTTTTGGCTCTGGATTTGCTATAGTTCGTGTGCTGACGAATAATACTGTCTGGCGTTATTTATCACGGTTTTCCAAAGCTCGTTATTATATTGACTTGTACTGTTTATCTACTAGCAGCGGCACTTTGCCCTCTGAACACTTTCGATAAACTGAATTTATACTCCGCGATTTTTAGCGTGACATTTATCAGCACTGAATAGTGACTGAATGACATTTCGATGAGCGACGCGGTACTTCCGCGGATTTTCGTATATTGAATATTGAATGTCTGATGACCAATATGTTCCGTCACGGCGGACACGGTGTACTGTCTGACTGATACGATTCAGCGCGAATGTTCTTTAAGCCCTTCTCGGGTCCAACTTGATGTAAGTTCGATTTATACTTGTATCGATGACTTGAATAACTTGATATTGTTGAACTAGCGTACTCTCCTTCAGAGTAGCGTTCGAAGCTTGAATATACTGCGAAACAGCACGGCCTCCTTCAAAGGTCCGATGTCGACTGAATAAACTTTGAAACATCAACTCACCCTTCTTGGACTCTGAAGACTGAATAATTTGCGAAACAGTACCGTGCCCCTCAGGCACCTATGATAGGCTGAATAGTACTTGGTGATCCAGCGTGTAGCGCCCCTGCGGACACATCGAAGACTGAATGTTGGTGAAACAGCGTGACACCCTCTCCTTAGGGTTCACCTAGACTGAATGCTTCCTCTGACTGTCGTCGCCTATTTATTTGATTTACAACAAATAAACAAAAATAGCTCCCTTTCTGAAATTATCTTCTAAACCAACCGTGGTATTTTTATGAAAAACTAATCATCTTACAGCTTTTAGTCTAAACATTTCAAGTCTGTTTATTATTTAAGAATCGCATCGTGAGAACCTATTTTAATTAATTTAAATCGCTCCTCCAATCGCGTGGGTAGACGTTTCTTTTTGCCTCTACTCCCACTTCGTGAGTCTGTGAATCCCCTTTACTATATCGCTGTCATGGCTTTTCTGCTAGGCATAACTCTTATAAACTTTTGTCATCCATAAAATTCTAATTTCCAAAATGAGTGTTCTCTGTGGAAGGATCCTTTAATAATATTCTATATTTTAGCCAATATCAATAATTGCTGCTAATTTCCTGCCTGCAGCGTTGCCATTTTATCGCTTAGTTCGCACATCTCTGTTTCATCTGGTGTTTTATAAGGTTATCTTTATATCGTGCGTCAACTCTTTTCTGCATCGCTAGAAATGACATCATATGCAGCTGTGTCTTCTTGCTTAACTCTTATCTTATTGATTCATGCGTCACCTAGACGTGCATTTAGCATTAACCCTTTCGGTTCTTTTAAATTTCTACCAGACTCTATATTTCCTTAGTTCTCTTGACTTAAACTAGTATGGGTTCAACGCCTGTGCCAAAGTCCACTTGGGTACAATATATATAAACAAGTAGTTCCGTGAAGAACTATACAGCCTATTTTCATATATATCCTACTTATGTTAACTGCCACTATGAACATACAAAATTTCAGTTTGATTGCAGTAATAGATTCGTCGATATTGAGAACCGACTAAATATTTCGGATGGTCGCCATGTTGGATTTTATGTAGGTCCCAGAGCTATGTACTGTTACATGAAGATTATTGTGTACGTGTAGCATTCAAATTTCAATCGCATGATTAGGACACAAGAAGTAACAAGGAGATTTTAAAATTTCGCACAACTGCCATCTTGTGGTAACGGAAACAATTGAAATAAATTAGATGCCAGTGGATTAACATTCGTATAAGGATTTACTGTACCAAGATTCACTGTACTAAGATGGTTAAATAGCAAGAAACGTCCATGTGAATATTTATACTTCGCGTCGCCGCCATGTTGGATTTGTGATCACCAGGTTATTTAAAGTCCTATAGGTGAACTTATGTTTATAGCCCCAATGGACATAAAGAAATTGAGTTTGATTGCTATAATAGATTCGTAGATATTCAGAGCCATCTAAATACTTCGGATGGTCGCCATGTAGGATTGTTAAATGCATAGGCCATAGAGTCATGTATCATTAAAGGAAAATTATTGCTTAGGTTCATTATTCAAACTTTCACTTCGATCGCATGATTACGACACAAGAAATAAAAACTTAATTTTAAAATTCGCACAGCCGCCATTTTGAGGTTATGTAAACAATTGAAATAAATTGCATATCAGTGCATTACAATGTGTATAAACATTTCCTGTACCAGATTTCATTGCGTTTGGATTATTAAATCGCGAGAAAAGCCTGTTAACATTTTTAATTCGCTTGGCCGCCATGTTCGTTTTGTAGTTAACTGGTTTTTGAAAGTCTTATAGATGAACTTCCAGTAGTGCCCTTTATCTCCGTACAATATTTCAGGGTGATACCGCTAATAGTTTCAGAGATATAGAATGCCGGTGAAATATTTCGCACATCCGCCATCTTGTGGTTATGTAAACAATTGAACGAAGTTTGATGTCGGTGCATTACAATGTGTATAAACATATACTGTACCAAGTTTTATTGCGTTTGGTTGGTTAAATCGCGAGAAACGTCTATTTAAAAGTCGCAGATTCGCGTGGCTTCCATGTTGGTTTTGTAGTTACCAGTTTCCAATAGTCACATAGGTGAACTTCTAGTAATTCCCTTTATCACCGTAAAAAATTCCTGGCTGATATTGGGAATAGTTTCGGAGATATTGAATGCTGGTGCAATATTTCGCACAGCCGCCATGTTGGATTGGTGAGACGTAACAAAATTTCAAGGGCACGGTCGGGGTCGCCCGAAGTAGTTCTATGAACTTGTCGAGTTTCATTGAAATCACTCCAGCCGTATAGAAGTTATTAGGGGGACACACACACACCTCATACACACACACACACACGCACACACAGACAATCGGACAAAAGGTGATCTCATAAGCCTTTTTTTTTTTTTCAAAATTGAAAATAGGGTGATATCGGGAATAGTTTAGGAGATATTGAATGCTGGTGAAATATTTCGCACAGCCGCCATGTTGGATTGGTGAGACGTAACAAAATTTCAAGGGCACGGTCGGGGTCGCCCGATGTAGTTCTATGAACTTGTCGAGTTTCATTGAAATCGCTCCAGCCGTATAGAAGTTATTACGGGACACACACACACACACACCTCACACACACACACACGCACACACAGACACACGGACAAGGGGTGATCTCATAAGCCTATTTTTTCAAAATTGAAAATAGCCTAAAAAGGATGTTCGTTTGTTCGTCTTCTATGCGTTCATAAACCATTCATCCGATTCCGATCAAATTTTGGTGAGTTGTTGTAAACACTTCCGGGATGATCATAGGCATAGTTAATCCAATGTACAAAAGACAGCGCGTGAGTAGTTTAAACAAATGCGTGTTGGCGATGCGTTCATCTGATTACGATCAAATTTTGGTGAGTTGTTGTGCACAGTCCCGGAAAAGTTATAGGTGAAGTAAATCCAATTTGCAATAGCTGGCGCGCGAGTAGCTTCATCAAAATGGCGTGCGTTTGTTTCAACAAAGTCCCACATGCGTTCATATACCATTCATCCCATTGCGATGAAACTTGGGTGAGATGTTCTGTACACTTCAGGTAAGGTTTCTGGCTTACTAAATCCACTTAACAATAGGTAGCGCACGAGTAGATTCAACAAATGAGCGTCGACGGCGAAGCGTTTCAACAAAGTCCTGTATGCGTTCACATACCATTCGTCCGTTAGCGACGAAACTTGGGTGAGAGGTTGTGTACACTACAGTGAAGGTTTCTGGCTTAGTAAATCCACTTTACAATAGGTATCGCACAAGCAGATTAAACAAATGAGCGACGACGCGCGATGTGCACCTACATAGGCCCGTATGCGTTCATATACCATTCGTCCGATAGCGACTAAACTTGGGTGAGTTGTTGTGTACACTCCCGGGAAAGTTTCATGCCTAGTAAATCCATTTTACAATTGGTAGCGCACAAGTAGATTCAACAAATGAGCGATTTTTTTTTTAGATAGTAAATCAATTTTAAAATAGTTTAGAGTTGGTTAACGGAAAAAGAAACAACAAACAAAGTTAAAACGACAACACTTTCTTTGATTGGCATTGCAACGCATGCCGGGTACAGCTAGTTAATACTACAATTTTCTTACATTTTTCCTAAAACGGTCAGTATTTTTGCTTTTTATTCAGTGAAAAGAAAGTAATCCCTCAAGTGTGTTGTCATGGTTATAGCCGGAGCCAGGGCTAGACACTTCCCAAGTCCACTCCACATCATAGAGAAAGGACTTTTACGCTACGGCCTAATGAAGTATCTTCGCGGGGAAATTCAGTCAATTCGTACACATGTGTGGAAGTATTTGCTCGTTTGATCGGAATAACGATTACTTTTGAATTGTTCCGCTAGCAACATTGCACCATCATTCAGCTGGGATTCCCACACACCTGCGCCGTATTTCCAGTTCACATTGTGTATGCGGTCCCGTAAGGATCGCAACATTGTAATCCCTTCGCATTCATTCAGCTAGGTTCCAGCACAAATCCCCTTTCTATGCCATCCCCGGAGAATATTCTTTGTCACAATGGAAGCCTCATGTGTAATTATGTAGTCAGATTCATTGGCATCCCCTGAACAGATTCCTTTTCAACCGTGATAATAGGCAAAACATTATTTATGTCCTTATTCTACGTGTCTAAATCTGAAAGAGAAATCCGAGAAAATTCTATCATGTTCACTCAACGAGTAGTTACTAATCACATGATTCACATTCATTTATTTATGTATTTATTATTATCTACGTATTTATCAATTTATTTGAAATGTAAATGCTCTTAAGACGGTCTACACGACTGTACCCTAATTGCAATGGGCGTTGTCCGCAAAATCTAAAAGAAATTACATGAGATCTATCAGTTATTTATTTATTTATTTATTTATTTATCATTTACATATTTTAAATGTATCTATTTATTTATGTATATATCAATCTTTATATCTATTTATTTATCTATCTATATATCTACCTACCTATTTATTTATCTATCTATTCATATATTTATCTATCTATTTATCTATCTATTTATCTATCTTTTCATATATCTATCTATTCACATATCTCTCTCTTCATATATCTATCTATTTATGTGTCTATCTCTTCATATATCTATCTATTCATATATCTTTCTATTTATATATATATATTTATATATCTATCTCTTCATATATATATATATATATATATCTATTCATATATCTATATATGTATATATCTATCTATTCATAATTCTATCTATTTATATATCTATCAATTCATATATCTATCTACATATAAATCTATATATCTATTTATATATCCAGATATCTATTTATCATCATCATCATCATCTTCATTTCCCCTTTTCCAGTTGACACTGGGTGGGGGCAAATATGGTTCCTCTCCACTTTGTTCTATCGTTCCACCATTCCTCTTCCGACACAGTGTTCCAATCCAGGTTCCGTTTCCACCGAGTCCACCCAACGCATTCTTGGTCTTCCTCGTCCTCTCTTCCCTGTCATCCGTCGTTCCAGTGCTCGTATTGGTAGCCTTTCTTCATTCATCCGTTTGACATGTCCAAACCATCTCAATCTGTTTTGCTCCAGTTTGTCATTTAGTTTCTGTACTCCCATTTCTTTCCGTATATCTTCATTTCTCACTCTGTCCCTCCTCGTTTTCTGGACCATACTTCTCAGGAATCTCATCTCAGCTGCTTGTACTCTGCTCTCAACCCTTCACGTATTCCCTATAATTAATTGGTTCCGCTGACAGAAGTCCATTAAGAAATCCCCTTCTGGATATTTACTGCCATAACCATATGGTCCCAGAATCTCCTCTCTTCCTTGTCTGTCTCTTCCCACTCGTGCATTCAAATCTCCCATTACTATTATTCCCTTGTCTGTCTGTTAGGTAGTCAGCCCGAAGGCTGGTTGGATCCTCAAAAGCACCGCCGTTACGTTATGTGAGTCGATATCCACACAAACCCAAGGCAGCGCTATATTGAGGCGTTCTAGGCAAGAAGAGGAGTGCGGTAGTTTGCCATTGCTATCCTCACTGAGTCAGAACAGTAGTCCTAACCCTATGAGTAGAACCTTTCACAGCATTCACAGGCACTGACTGTGCCCTGAATGCCATTACTAAGCACCACCCATACCTCAGTAGCTTCCATATAATCACAGCCATGAGTGAGACTGAGACATCGGTGAAAAGCCACCTTTTACTCTAGCCTGTGCCAACTGACAAATGCAAATGTACTGTATTCATCAAGAGATGGCAAACAGGCACAATTATTTCCTTATCCTCTGTATATTTTTCTACATCTTTTAGGAATTCTTCTAAGTTCTCTTCTTTATTCCTCGTTTGTGGATCATATACTTGAAACAGATCTGTTGTCCCTGTCTTGAACTGTATCCTTCTTATGATTATCCTGTCACTTATCTTCTTCACCTCTTCCACATACTCTAGGACATTCTTTCTTATAATTAGGGTTCGGATCGAAATGCTCGATAAAATCTCCAGATAAGCTCGAAAACCATGTGTTTTATGCTCGATAGATATGCTCGAAAAAACTATTATATGCTCGATAGATATGCTCGAAAAAACTATTATATGCTCGATAGATATGCTCAAAAACACCGTTAAAAACTATAGAAAGGAAAGTGAAACAAAAATACAATGACATACCTTTATATACGAGCTTTATTTTCTAATTGTATGTATGATACACTGCAATATACTCGCATCAATTTTTTTAAGTATATATAAGAGACGTTTTCTTATAAAAGTTGCAGTTTAAAAGTTCATTTACAAAATGTTCAGAATTAGGCGAGTCAATGAAGTAGATCTGCATTCGTCTGTACAACAAGAATTTTTTCTATGTTTTCAGTTTTGAATGATTTTCTTAAATCAGTCAATAAAAGTTTCAATGATGAGAACGACCTCACTAAATGTTAAAAACCTGCGGTTCTATTATTCCGACCAGGTAGGCTTTTCAATAATTATTTCTGTTTTCGAACCTTAAGGATGGTCAGGGCCCGAATTTGGGGGGGAATTCGAAGAAAAAGAAACTATTTAGACGAAAACCACAAGAATATGCATTTATATGCTTCTATTCTGAAAACCACAGATTTATGCATTTATATGCTCGATAAATTTGAATTCTGTTGGTCCCAGAGAGATGAAAATACCACCGAAGGCTTCTTCCAATGTGTACTATTCAGGAAAAAATATGCAAATATGCTTGAATCCGATCCCTACTTATAACCAATCCTACTCCATTTTTTGCCTCTTGTCCTCCACTGTAAAACAGCCTGTATCCTTCCTTTAGTTTCTTTCCCCTTTTCCTTTCCATTTCGTTTCATTGAGACCGAGGAAGGCTATATCCGTTTCCATCATGAATTCCACTAGCTCCTCAGTCTTGTCCGTCAGGGTTAAGATGTTGACTGTCCCTATTCGGATATATTGTGACGCTGGTCGCCCATTTCTCACAGCTCCCCCAGCATCTGAAGAACTGCGCGGCACCTGCAGGAGACGTCCGAGCATTTTCCGAGGCTGAACCACATTTGCTTTCATTTTAGGCTATTATTAAGATGGGGTCGCCACTCCCAAATGCACTTTATGACCTACTGCCAGGTATGAACTAGGCCGCTCCTAACAAGGAGAACAGATGCCTTTTGTAGCCGCTCCTCTGGAATGCAGACCCTACGGGTGTCCATAATATGGACAAATATCTTTTACTCTATTAACCCCGAGCACTGGGTTGCCTCTTCCGCCAACTTTGCTGTACCGAAGGACTCCTTCACCACTGCAGATGCCGTTGAGGTCTTCACTCATACCCAAAGCTGGGCTCTCCATATTTATAACCCCTGGAGAGAGGGTGCTCCACTTCACTACTACACTTAGCAATAACACTGTATAACATTACACTATGTGCTGTTGCACCACACTGTGACCCTCCACTACTAGCCTCAATAATAACACTGTGTAACATTTATATATCATCTATTTATGTATCTATCAGTCTATTTATTTATGTATTTATTGTATTTTTTACATCGTTATGCCCCACTCAGGCGCACGATGTGTTGGCCTTCTTTTCCTCCCAAAATCTCTTTATCCTCTCGTTGAATTTCTCCTGTTCAAGTTATAGTGGCTCTGGTGTTGCGTTTGTCTCTAAATTGGTGATTGTCGATTTTGGTTCTGAATTTACATCTCTCCCGTACAATGTCTCCTGAGATATTGATTTCCTGGAGATCTGTTTCAATTTCATGAAGCCAGCTGTTTTTGTTTCTTAATGAATGGGCAAGGTTGAGAATTCTTACCTGTAGTTAGTCTGTTATTGTTCACTCTAATAATGAGTCCATAACATTTCAGTCGTCTTTTCCGAAAAGTGTGTGAGATTGACAATTTATTTCCTGGGATGATTTTTTCGTAAAATTTTCCTTTCTTGTTTCTGTATGTCTTTGGTTAAATATCCGCCACCATTGATTAAGGTTTATTTATTTATTGTTATTTGGGGCATAATATACAAGTGATAACATTGTGTTGTATAACATGTTAATACGAATTAACGAACAAGTTATCTTAGACCAGCAATTATAGATCATTTATAAGGGCGTTCTCTTCTTGAAGCAATACACCCTAGCAAATCAAAAATCACCACGGAATATCAGATGGCTGACGGAGAAATGAACCAATCTCTATTCAGTTCTGCCTCACAAGTCTGAGCGTACCCCATTTCAGACCTCGCACCAGAATTAAATTTCTTGGCACTGCTGGAAATCGAACCCGAACCTTAGAGGTAACAGCCAAGAATGGTACAGGAGATAGCGGAACAGCTAAAACCTAACAGGAATATTTTTATAATATTACCAATAAATACAATAATATAATGTAATGTTACATATGTTCTAAGATTCAAAGTAAAACGACTGTTGTTATGGGCTCAAAAACAATAATGGGTCGTAATGTGGAAATAGATGCATACAGGCACTATTAAATGCCACCACGTAGACCTCATTGTGTGACGCTGGAAGCCAAGTCCGCTCTCGTATCGGGAAATCAGCAGCTGTGTTCAACCGCCTACGACCACTGTGAGCGACAGCGTCTGTCTCACTAGATATCAACTATCGCCTGTATTCGCCAATCTTTCTATGCGAGTGAATCGTGGAGAATGACAGGTAGTATTGTAAGAGAGCTAAATGTTATCCATCACCGTTGCTTGAGACGGATTCTTGAAACACGATACAGTGACGACCTTATTAATGAAGAAGCACTTCGGCCTAGCCTGTGCATAGTGTTTGTTTTTTCTTTTTCACCTTAAATGTTTTGAAAACAATACTTTGTCAGAGTCACTCCATGTGAGATCTGTGCTGGACAGAACGGAGGCAGACAGGTTTTTCTCCGGGTACTCCGGTTTTCCCTGTCAAAATTTCATTCCAGCAACACTCTCCACTATCATTTCATTTCATCTGTCATTCATTTAATCATTGCCCCAGAGGAGTGCGTCAGGCCTCGGCAGCCGGCACAGTTCATATCCTCGCCGCTAGATAGGGGCTTCATTCATTCCATTCCTGACCCGGTCGGAGACTGGAAGCAGGCTGTGGATTTTCATTTCACTTTGTCAGAGTACATTTACATTACTTCATCTGTCTTTCAAGTTTAAATTCTTGTTAATGTCCTAATAGAAAGATATTACTAGCACATTAAATATCTGATTCTTATTAAGCTAAGTAATTTTCGAAGTGTGGAATAACACACAGTAGGAGGTATCATACAGTTGATGGACACTGTTGACGATATCCTAGCAGAATTTATTTTATCCTACAGTAGCGAGAGTTTTTGCTCTTCAAATATCCGCACTAAGATTTTGAAAACGTGAACAAGATAGTTGCATATGTGCTAGGTGTAAGCAAAACGCTCCATAATTCAAATTAGTGAAACCAATTAATACGTATTCCAAGCGTTTGAAACCTTAAAATTAAAGAACCCTGTGATTGTTTCTCAAGGGTTTGGAACGGTGAAGTTCCAGAATTCTCTTGTTAGAAGCTGTTACATTTCCTTTTCACTTCGCGTTATCTGCTTAAATGTTGTGGTATTGTTGGCGACACTAATAAACGCTAACTCTACTCAATATTGCCGCGTCACTCAATTGTCGGTCGCCCCAGCAATGAGGCGTGCCAATTATACTGTAGATATGCATAATCAGCAGAGATTGCTGTATATGGGGGCCTCGGGCTAGAGTCCTGGTTACCGCGCTAGGTATATTCACCCGTCATTTGCATTCCCCTGTATTCACTGGTGGAAAGCGACACTTGTTTAATATTGTAGTACCTAGATAAACAAAGCTAACATATTAACTCATTTTCAATTTTATAGAAATATGTTAACTAATTTCTCAGTGTGCCCCTTCATGGACTGCATTTCAAGGCAAGAGGTGGCTGTGTAAAATAAAGTACCCAAATAACGTCGGCCTAATCAAATTCATCAATTCTGAACTTGCATTTGGATATAGAAATATTATTAAACCGACTTAAGAAACTCAACACCATACCTAATTGTATTATTATTATTATTATTATTATTGTTATTATTATTATTATGTCTGAAAAGGTTAGAAAACCATAATAATTCATGTCAACATTAGCTTTTGTGAGCAGGACATTGACATTTGTGACATTAACGTATCTTATTATATAACACGCTAAGCTGTATGTTTCACAAAACACAAGCTCCTAAACCAGAGGGAGTTAGAAGGTGTGGTTTGTACCAATATCTTCCAAATCATCTCAATAGTACAGGGAAAGCCTTACATGTCTTGAAAATTCAACGGAAATATATTTATTTGTTTATAAAGTGCCTTTAAAGAAATAAACAAGACGATAGCCCCTGGCAGAACTGTTTCGCGTACATCCCGCATAGCACTAGAGCCGGGCGGGTAGTCTGTACACATGGGGAGCACACAACCCATTATGCGAGAGTTCTCGCACGGGTCCGCAGTTTTTATTTTTTTGCCACTTCTTTTAATCATAATTAGCAAAGACACAAAGAAAGACAAAGATGGTGTTGAATGCAATGAAAATGCCTGGAACATAGTAAAATAAATACCAGCATATATTTAAAAGTGTCTTGCTTTTCTTCATGAGCAAAGCAAAGTTTATGGAACATAATGGCCATTTTCCATACTTTTGGGTCATAACCAATCTGGAAATAACACTTTCAACACAAGGACAAACAAAAAGTTACAATTTGTTATATAGTGTAATCAATCGAACGCAAACTTTGATTTTCCAGATAAGGTATCCTAACTTCGTCCCCACTATCCAGTCTTTATCTATTCATTTAATTTATGTAAAATGTATTCCAACAGTCTTAAGATCTCTTATAATAAATTTATTGAGATGTAAGTAATATCTTCAGACATTTTTACACACAAGTTACCCATCCAGATAAAAATCGCAAAAGCCACGGAAAATAACATTTCCAGGATGGCTGGGGTGGGACCCTCCTCCTTCTCAATTTTGCCTTACGAGGCTTAGTGTTCCTCTTTCCATCCCTCAGACCAGAATAAAATTTCTTGGCAGATCCAGGAATCGAAGCCGGTCGTCCGGGGTGACAGCCACAGTATATGGTGGGTGTGGTAACTTTATTGATTCTTGTGGTGGGCGTCAGTAGCAGTGCAGAGTATTTATTCCTTTTATAAATTTAAACTTATATTGTTCATTTCAATGAGCCTCCGTGGCTTAGGCGGCAGCACGCCGGCCTCTCACCGCTGGGTCCGTGGTTCAAATCCCGGTCACTCCATGTGAGATTTGTGCTGGACAAAGCGGAGGCAGACAGGTCTTTTATCCGGGTACTCCGGTTTTCCCTGTCACAATTTCATTCCAACAACACTCTCCACTATCATTTCATTTCATCTGTCATTCATTTAATCATTCCCCCGGGGAGTGCGACAGGCCTCGGCAGCCAGCACAGTTCATATCCTCGCCGCTAGATGGGGGCTTCATTCATTCCATTCCCTGACCAGGTCGGTCGACTGGAAGCAGGCTGTGGATTTTCATTGTTCATTTCAATGATAGTTTTGATTTCTTTGCGCTATAAACAAACCCACGCGCATAGCTTTATGGCTTGTGTTGTGGAAGAAGCTTAAGGTGACACTGTAATAATTTTGGTGTATCTACACTACATTTCATTTACAAATACATCAAATGATTTAATGTCTACGTGATTTGACTCATGTTAGGTTAATGGCTCTATAGGCTAAGTATTCAAAAAGGTCCAAAATCTTGCAGCTTTTTTTTTTTTTTTTGCATATGGCTTTTAGTGCCGTGAATGTCCGAGAACAAGTTCGACTCGCCAGAGTTTTTTTTTTTTTTTGTAGGTGCTTCCATGCGGACACCCATGGGGTTAGCTACAAGTGCCGTCACGTGTGGAGTGTTGTCTGGGGAGGAAAGTGTGAGTGTTAGGACGGGGAATTGGAAGGTAGCGGCTGTGGAATAGTTAGGGACCAACCCCGGCATTTGCCTGGAAGGAAGAAGCGAAATCACAGAAGACCATCTTCAAGGGTGCCGGCGCGATGGGGGGATTCGAACCTCCTCGCCTCCCACATGTGAGCGATTCCTTGCAGCCACGCCGTAACGACCACGGTTAACTCATCCGGTAAATGTGTGGTGAATGTGAACTTCAATAACCTTTCAGTAAGTGAACACGTCTTTGTGCCCAATTAGGTCTGGCGTGATTCATAAAAATATTCTCCTAGGCAGACAGCCCGGAGGCTGGTTGAATCTAACAAGTGCTACCGACGATGCGCGAGCAACGCACGATGAGGTAGTGTGCCAGGGCTCAGGTACACTTCTACATAATCCGAGCCATGAATGAGACTGAGCACTTTACACTGTGGGAGGGGGAGTTACAGGGAAGAAATGTTTCGTTCGTCAAGAGAGCATCCTCAGGACTGTTACCAAGCCTTAGTCTATGATATTTGCGAAGATGAATTTGAATTTGTTTTAGTTGGGGGGTGTTATATCAATGGGTATTTAATGAATTTATTACACCTTAGTCAATAATAACACATTAATATACTGGGTTAGCACAAATGATCTAAGCGATTTCATACTCATGCATTATTGAAAGTATATAGAGTTATTCACCTAAGATGATCATCATCAAATTCCAGCTCCAGTCGCCCGGGTGCTGTTAACGAGCCCTCGCCACCTTTTCCTGTCCATGAATAGTTGGTCTTCATGGGTCCTTCTCCAGTCTAGTCCTTTGTCTTCAAGATCATCCTTGATTTGGTCCATCCATTTCTTCTTTGGTCTTCCTACTGGTCTTTTTCCTGGGATAATCTTGTTGAAATAAGCTTTTGGTGTCCTCTCATCTCCCATTCTTTGAAGATGCCCATACCATCCTAATCGTTGCTTCTGCAAATATTTTGTAGCACTGATATCTATGCCAGCCTCTGTCCTGTTTGTTTCGTTCCTTACTTTGTCTCTCCTTGTGCTTTGAAGTATTGTTCTTATAAACTTCATTTCGGATGCCTGAATCCTACTTTGTTCTCTTCTGGACAGCGTGAAAGTTTCTACTACATAAGTTAGAATTGAGATGTAGTATGTCTTAAACAGTATATGTTTACACTTCCTGTGTACCTTATTGTCCCACAGTAGTGTTCTAACTTGTGCATAGAAGGAGGCTGCATTACTTCACTGTTGTTGTTATCCTTACACAGTGAGCTACCAAGATATTGAAATTGTTCAACAATTTGTAGAGGCTGATTATTCAGGTAAATGGTTGCATTAGACAGTCCTGTTGTCATCACTGCTGTCTTACTTTGGCTTATTTTCAACCCATGCTCCTTGAACAGCTTGTCCCATGCATCCAGTTTTTCTTGTACCTCTCTGGCACTTTCTGAGATGTTACACGGCAATATCGTCTAAACCAGGTTCCTGGGTGTGATTCCAACCACAGAATGGATACCAGGCATGTAAGCATATCGTACACATGTGATTGGTTTGCAAAGTGTGTATGACAGGACAGGGAGGATGGATATTTTGAAAGGAATAAAGTAATTACTTCGACATCAAAGGAACATAACGAAAGCTATAATTAATTGTCACTGGTTTGAGTGTACTACAGTGCATAGTATTGTATGGATTGAGAAATAAGCATAACACAGGACACCTGAAGAACTCCTTCTAGAAAAGTAAATCATTAATGTTTAAATGCCCGTTGCTTACGGTAAAATTTTCCTTCAAATTTATTGTACAATAATTTAATTTTTTTAAATTTCTGTTGCTCACGGTCAAATTCAAGTTTTATAAAACCTTTGATGAAACTTTTCATAAAATAGGACATGTTCTATTCCGTAAAATTAATTTTGCGAAACGAACCAATCAGGGAAGCTGACATGACGACGATGCTGGCGCCACGTGGTGAGAAGATTGTGAAGCTCGCTTGTAATCAAACGCTTCGAAAATGGCAGGCTCCGGCTGGACTAAGGAAGCTGTTAGTGTTTTACTGGACGAGTACCAGAAATATCCGTGTTTGTATGATGTTACAACGCCCATATACCACAATAGAAATGCAAGAAGGAAGGCAGAAATCTCCTCCATTCTTAGAAGATTCCTTTATGAATTCTGATCTTCTAACCTCAACTCATTTTCGACCAAGGACAGCATTCCTCTATCTCCTCTTCTTTTTATCCATTCCCGAGTCCAGCATTTCGTTGCATTTCTTTTCTTCCTTTTTACCACCGTACATCATATAATTGTAGCTAAAGCAGCAATTTTTGCAATTTTTGCTTTGTTTAATACTCTCAAACCAATGTGTGTTGAACAGCTGATTTTTGGTTCAGAAGTTTATCGGTAGATAGCGATCCTAATACACCCACGGATTTTATGACATAATTTTACCGTGAACAACACAGCTTGCTTTCGTCAAATTTTTATAAAATTAGTTGTACAATAAATTTTAAGAAACATTTTACCGTGAGCAACGGGCAATATAAGGTAGATCCTAAGAGCGTGGGCACGGGAACATAACAACGTCTCGTCAGTGTATTTTATAATTGGTATGACGCTGACAATATGTCCTTGCCCGACTGCGCGATGACTGCTGCGGCATGCTGTTCATATTGATATCTCAAAACGTAACTGTCCAATTTTCAAAATATTTACATATTTGAACTTGTACGCAGTTGAACTTTTAGGCCAGCTGTATGAATTTGTGCCGTTCCATTTAAAAATATGGTGTTAGTATCAATATCTCGGTTATTACTCACCCCATGAGAATAAGTAGCACATTATTTCCCAAGCCCCTGGTTATCATTTACGAATATGAAACCAGAATACCAATATCTTTAATAGTTTAGACCAGAGATTCCCAAACTGGACGATAAACCCCCATGACAAGAAATTACATGGAGTCAGATCAGGCGACGTGAGAGGCCAGCGCATAAGACACTCGTCCAATCCAATGTTCAGGGAGTTGTTCATAAGGATAGTGGCGCACTGCCAGGTAGAAATGTGGAAGGGCCCCGTCTTGTTGAAATAAAAGCCCTGGGTTATATTCATATTACTGAGGCATCAACCACTTCGTCAGCATGTCTAGATACGACAGGTCTGTCACAGTGCTTTCATCAAAATAGAAAGGCTCATACACTTTTTTTCCCCACATGATGCTGCACTAAACACATTGGGTGGTGTGAGTCCCTCGTCTGACACCGCCATCTCACATACTGACACGTAGCTGCCTAACTACTGAGCCGGCAACACCGCCTAGTGGCCGACCAGTGTACTAAGCCTTTCCGCAGTAACCTACAGACAAAAAACTTGATGAGTTTCTCTTTTAATTGGTATATGTATCAATGATATAAGCTTATACTTTCAATAATACATGCACACGAAATCACTTTAATCATTTGTGCTAACCCTGTACATACATTGAGAGGACGCGCACGGTCGATAGCACCGGGTTCATTCATTATCTTGATGACTACTAAGCTTATCTCCCCTCCCTCAGTATACCTTTGCATGGACTCGTCCTTTGTCGGTTACGCTTGGGTCGGGCGATTAAGTTCTGTTAGGTTTACCGTCAGCCATTGTTGTTTGTCGAACTTGTCTTTGTGACCGTGCGCGCCAACTCCAGTTTAGTTGACCTGGCCAAATACACAAATACATACAATAGTCACGAGCGTCAGTTGTACCAACCTCGTCTCAGATATTGGCACTGAGCCTAGTGGGTAGATTATTAGCTTGGGAATAACCTAACCCCCAAGGGAAGATGATAAATAAAAGGAAGAGGGTTTCGGACTGGAGAAAAAGGATGTAGAAATAGGACGAGAGTCCAAAAGAAGTTATAATTTTAACTTTAAATGTACTCAAAGGCGACTGCCACTGCAAATCCGCCCTCCGATACCTAAAGTGAGTAGTGACCTGGGCAAAGCTAACAGGAAACGCAGCTGGAACTTGGGCGGTTTGCAAGAGAGTGGCTATAGTGTATTCCCTCTCAAGCATACATATGCCTACTATGGGGAAGGGTGATGGTCTGGCAAGACAAAGAGTAACAGATTTATTGTGTATCTGTTCAAAGGAGTTTGTTTTGAAGAATGCCAATAATTTGAAGTCCTCTTGAACAGGGAAGAATTGAGGAACTTCAGAGATTCGCTGCTAGATGACGCTAGGTGGGTCATGGAAGATATATATCTAGAACAGACTCACAGGTAACATGAGAACCATAAACAGCAAGGAGAAATTGGAAGATCACTGTTGGTGTTTGAGAAAAAGGAAGGAATGAACTATAGCAAAGAGAAGTAAAAGTTTACTCTATCTTACCGTGTATTCCAAAGAATACACCACCTAGTAAATGTGAGTGAACGACAACTATTATGGAAAAATGGAGGACACGTTTATTTTGTTGATTGTTTCACTTGGGTGCCACTTCTGGAAACAGTGATATGTTTTACTGATTATAGAAACGTACTAGTTATACAATCCATGTTAAAAATAAAATTGTGTGGCGAGTATGGTATATTTCTGTTCTTTCTTAACCCCGGTCTAAACCACCGTGCGCGCCTGCTCGAGTAATTAATAAAGATGCTCCCTCTCATGGGTTAATGAAATGTACCAATTTCGATCATAATATGTCCTTCATGAGCGATGTTGTTAAAAACAAACTACTGTAATTACGAGCAAAGCTTTGTTTAACTACCTATTTTATAAAAATAGTTTTAAAAAATCTGTTTCAATTGTGGGCTCAAATTTGATGTTAATAATAATTTTGCAAAAATGACATATCTATAAGAAAGTACCTATCCCTTTGAAAGGGAAAGTTTACAAGTCCATGATACGGCCAGTGGCACCTTACGGCACATAATGTTGGCCAGCTTCAACAAAGCATGAACAAGCCGTACATGGAATGGAGATGAAAATGTTACGTTGGTCCATGGGTGTTACACGGCTTGATCATGTCAGGAATGAACAGATGGGAGTTGCAGCCATTACCGATAAAATGAGAGAAGCACGGCTTCGGCGGTATGGGCATGTCACTAGAAGTGATGAGAAGTCTGTGGCAAGAACAGCTCTCCTATACGATCCAGTAGGAAATCGACCCCGTGGACGTCCAAAGAAAAGATGGCTGGACAGAATCAAGGAAGACCTGGTGATGTGTGGACTTAAACCTGAAGATACCCTTGACAGGAAGAAGTGGCGAACAGCAACCAAACAAGCGGACCCTGCACCATCGCGGGATACAGGCTAGGAAAGAAGAAGAAGAAGAAGATGACATATCTATATTATATTGGATGTGCAAAGTTTGGCTGTTTTTTTCTGAATTTCGACGGAAGTTCGAGTTATTAACGCGTTTCAGACTGGTTTATGACGGTTGCGCGCAAAAACTAATTTATGGTCTGTCTGTTTGTCTGTCTGTGTATAACTTTGCACGCGTATCACTCGAGAACGGCTGAGTGGATCAACGTAAAATTTGGTACAGATGTCCATCAGAGGCACCAAAGTAATCATTGATGTAACTCTTCCCCATACCTCTCATAAAAGAGGGCCTACCCCCTTAAAATGCATGCTGAAATGGGCGTAGAAAGGCGAGACAAAGCTCATTTTCAGCGTCTCAATGTGAGAAATAAAACTCGGGCACCCTACGGGCCCCGAAAAGCACATTTTAAGGTCCTAAAACCAACAGTTTTTGAGATATACCCAGAAAACTAATTTCATTTATTAAGCTACTAGCAGAAGTACCCGTTCTTCGAACGTTGTTCGGTGTTAACACCAGACATTATAATAATAATAATAATAACAATGTTATTGGTGTTACATCCCTTTTAAGTACTGTTGCTTTTAGAGACGCACCAGACATTATCAATTGAGCTACTGTTGCAATGGTTAGCGGCTTGTAATTCCTTCATAAGTTTATCAGAACGAAGTTAATTTTCTGGGAATATCACACACACTGTTAATTTAAGGGCCTTATAATGTGGTTTTCGGAGATCCTTTATAGACTCGCGAATTTTTTGTCTCACATTGAGAAGTGCAACATATGCTTTGGTCGTCCTTCTAGGATAATTTTTATATTTCGCCTATTTTAGCATGTACTCTGAGAAGTTTTTCCCTATATCCACCCTTCTACTGTATGAAAAGTACGGTGAAGAGTTTTATAAATGATTGGTGTATTGACTCATGTTTACCATACCTAATTTTACGATGCACCAAGCATCTGAACATGAGTCATAGGCGTACATAAGGATACACAGAAAGACAGACAGACAATTCTATTGTCTACAACATATCACCCAGAAATCCAAATATGGGTATATCTACCACACAGTATCAAAGAAAATCATCCTTACGATGAACCCGTATGTCGACAAAAAAAAAAAAGATTAGTTGAAATGTGCTCTCAAACTAAATTCACCTAACGTGTACTTCCTGACATGAAATAGAATTGAAAGTCTTGTAGATGAAACGCAATACACGTCACATAAAAACTGACCCTCTACGTTGTGTTGGGTCCCCATACACAGGAAGACCTCTATCCTAAATTATAAAAGCTTGTGGTGCATGAAAATTCAGGTTCTTTAGTCTCAAATGGCCCAAATTCCTAAAGGCGAAAAAATGCTGATTCAATTCAGGAATTTTTGAAAATAATGTTGTTGTTTGGAGATATAATAGACCTTCTGTACTATATGTCGCACGTGAAAATTGCATGAAAAAATCCTAGATTACCCCTTGACCCCCTTAATTGCATTGGTGAATTATACAGTCTACGTTGGTTCCGTGATAACCTTATATTTACAAACTTTCACAGAAATGTAATAAATGTAATAAATTGCTTCTTACTGAAATAGATGGAAAGTTGGATGCCACCCCTTGAGATAATGTTGTCATGGTTACGGATTTGCATTCCTTCATTAGTTTGTTAAATTAAATGTAATTAGTTTTCTGGGAATGTTTCAGAAACTGTTGGTTTAAGAGCCTTATAATGTAGTTTTCGAGGACCCTAGAGTTTTATTTCTGGAACCGATGGGCTTTGTCTCGTCGTTGTACGCCATAATATAATACTACTACAATAATATAATATAGGGATAGGAATATAATAGACCTGCCATACCACACCCGCAGGTGTAAATCGCGTGAAAAAATTCTAGACTACCCCTTGACCCCCTTAAGCGCATTTTACATATTGATGAAATTTACAGCTTAATTTGGTTCCATAATAACCATCTAGCCGTTTGCAAACTTTCACACTAATGTAATTAATGGAATTGCATTGCGTCTTACAGCAATAGATGGACCTCTGAGAATCTGTTGCCATGGTTATCGGCTTGCATTCGTTCAGTAGTTTATTAAATTAAATTAGTTTTCTGGGAATATCTCAAAAACGGTTGGACGTAGGACCTTAAAATGTGTTTTTAGGGCCCCCGAATGTTATCTCTCACATTGAGGGGCTGAAAATGGGCTTTGTCTCGTCCTTCTACTCCTATTTCAGCACGTATTTTAAGGGGGTATGCCCCCTTTTATGATAGGTACAGAGAAGAGATACATCAATGATTAGTGTCGTGCCTCTGATGGATATCTGTACCAAATTTTGCGTTGATACACCCAGCCGTTCTCGATTTATAAGGGAACAAAGTTGTCCACAATCAAACAAACAGACAGACAGACCAAAACATTATTTTCGCGCGCATCTATCATAAAACAGTCTGAAATGTGTAAATAACTCAAATTTCCGTAGAAATTCAGAAAAAAAAACAGACAAATTTTATATTTCTATATGTAGAGATATACTGCACGGCGCGGTGTTGAACGTGTTTTATTGCACAAATTTAGGATTTACTTGCTAACCGTTGGAGATACACGAAAAGTGTTAAGGACCTTTTGTTTAGAAAATTGAATGCTAAAGCTCATGTATGCCATCAAAAGGTTGCTATTTCTTAGCGTTCTCTTTTTATTTGAAATGGAAATATGAAATTTTGAAACCAAAGGGTGTAGTGACGTCATAAATGTGGGTTTTACTCGCTAACCGTTGGAGATAAACGAAAGGTGAAGCTCGTATGTACCGTCAAAAGTTTGCTATTTCTTAGCGTTCTCTTTTTATTTGATAAGGAAATATGAAGTTTTGATTAAAGTGTGTAGTGACGTCACTAAAATGGTCGCCATTTTTAATAGTGCAAATTATCGAAATAAAATGTATCCTATATGTAAACCTGGTAAATCAGCTACATCCATGCAAAATTTCATTTAAATCGGACCAGTGGTTCTTGCGTTATTGAGTAGCACACAGACAGACAGAAAGACAGACACACACCATCTCATTTTTAGCCTATTTTCAATTTTGAAAAAATAGGCTTATGAGATCACCTTTTGTCCGTGTGTGTGTGCGTGTGTGTGTGTGTGTGTGTGTGATTCGTGTGTGTGTCCCCCCCTAATAAAATCGAAACGGCTGGAGCGATTTCAATGAAACTCGGGAAGTTCATAGCACTATTCCCGGCGACCTCGACCGTGCCCTTCAAATTTTGTTATGTCTCTCCAATCCAACATGGCGGCTGTGCGAAATATTTCACTAGCATTCAATATCTCCGAAACTATTACCGATATCGCCCTGAAATTGTGTACGGTGATAAAGGGCACTACTAGAAGTTCACCTATGAGACTTTCAAAAACCTGGTGACTACAAAACCAACATGGCGGCCAAGCGAAATTGAGATATTTAAATAGACTTTTCTCGCGATTTAACTATCTAAATCTAATGAAACTTGGTACAGCAAATGTTTATATACATTGTAATGCACTGGAGTCTAATTTAGTTCAATTGTTTACATAACCTCAAAATGGCGGCTGTGCGAAATATTTCACTGACATTTTATATCTCCGAAACTATTACAGATATCTCCCTGCAATTTTGTACGGTGATAAAGGGTACTGATACAGGTATACCTATGTATATTTCATAAACCTGTAAAGTACGAAACGAACATGGCGACCAAGCGAATTTGAAATATTTTAATAGACTTTTCTCGTGATTTAACTCTCTGAGCGCAGTGAAATGTGGTACAATAATTGATTTTGCAGATTGTAATGCACTGCCATCTAATTTAATTCAATTGCTTACATAACCTCAAGATGGCGGCTGTGCCAAATTTTAAAATTAAGTTTTAATTTCTTGTGTCGTATTCATGCGATCGAAGTGAAAGTTTGAATAATGAACCTAGGCAATAATTGTCCTTGAATGGTACATAACTCTATGGCCTATACACATAACAATCCTAAATGGTGAGCTCCCGAAATATTTAGACGGTTCTCAATATCTACGAATCTTTTACAGCAACCAAACTGAATTTTTTAATGTTCATAGAGACTATGAACATATGTTCACCTATAGGACTTTTAGGAACCTGGTGAGCACAAATCCAACATGGCGGCGACGCGAAGTATAAATATTTAATTGGACGTTTCTCGCGAATTAACTATCCGAGTGCCGTGAAACGTTGCACGTTAAATGCTTATACAAATGTTGATCCACTGGCATCTAATTTATTTCAATGGTTTGCATTATCACAAGATGGCTGCTGTGCATAATTTTAAAATCTCGTTTTTACTTCTTGTTGTCTAATCATGCGATTGAAGTTTGAATACCACACGTACACAATAATCTTAATGTAATAGTACATAAATAAAAATCCAACCTGGCGGCCATCTGAAATATTTAGACGGTTCTCAATATCTACGAATCTGTTACAGCAATTAAACTGAAATTTTGTATGTTGATTGTGGCAGTTAACATAAGAAGGATATATGAAAATAGGCTGTATAGTTCTTCACGGAACTACTTGTTATATATTAGTATAGCAGAAGTACCCGTCCTTCGAACGGTGTTATATATTAACACCAGACATTATCAATTGAGCTACTGTTGCAATGGTTAGCGGTGTTTCATTCCTTCATAAGTTTATCAGAACGAATTTAGTTTTCAGGGAATACCACACACACTGTTAATTTAAGGGCCTTAAAATGTGGTTTTCGGAGACCCCTTATAGACTCGCGAATTTTGTGTCTCACATTGAGAAGCGCAACATATGCTTTGATCGTCCTTCTAGGATAATTTTTTATATTTCGCCTATTTTAGCATGTGTTTTGAGAAGTTTTTCCCTATATCCACCCTTCTACTGTTTGAAAAGTACGGTGAGGAGTTTTATAAATGATTGGTGTATTGACTCATGTTTACCATACCTAATTTTACGATGCACCACGCCTACGAACACGAGTTATAGGCGTACATAAAGATACACAGAAAGACAGACAGACAATTCTATTGTCTACAACATATCACCCTGATATCCAAATATGGGTATATCTGCCATACAGTATCAAACAAAATCATCCTTACGATGAACCCGTATGTCGACAAAAGAAAGATTAGTTAAAATTTGCTCTCAAACTAAATTCACCTAACTTGTACTTCTTGACGTGAAATAGAATTGAAAGACTTGTAGACGAAACGCAATACACCTCACATAAAAAATGACCCTCTACGTTGTGTTAGGTCCACATATACAGGAAGACCTCTTTCATAAATTATAAAGGCTTGTGGTGCATGAAAATTCAGGTTCTTTAGTCTCAAATGGCCCAAATTCCTAAAAGCCGCAAAAAATGCTGATTCAATTCAGGAATTTTTGAAAATAATGTTGCTGTTTGGGGATTTAAAGGATGATTGTAGTTTTACGTGACCATTAATCGCGAGATCATAAGCCACGGGACCTCCATTTTACGTGGAATCTGAACCACAGGGCATGGCATTTCACTATGCAAATGTTTGGAGATATAATAGTCCTTCTGTACTATATGTCGCACGTGAAAATTGCATGAAAAAAATCTAGGTTACCCCTTGACCCCCTTAATTGCATTGATGAATTATACAGTCTACGTTGGTTCCGTGATAACCGTATAGCCATTTGCAAACCTTCACAGAAATGTAATAAATAGAGTGACATTACTTCTTACAGAAATAGATGGAAAGTTGGATGCCACCCTTTGAGATAATGTTGTCATGGTTAGCGATTTCCAATACTTCATTAGTTTGTTAAATTAAATTAGTTTTCTGGGAATATTTCAGATACTTTGGTTTTAGGGCCTTATAATGTAGTTTTCGAGGACCCTTTAGGGCCCCCAAGTTTTGTTTCTGGCACCGAGGGGCTTTGTCTCCTCGTTGTACGCCATAATATAATAATAATAATATAATATAGGGATAGGAATATAATAGACCTGCCGTACCACACCCGGAGGTGTAAATCGCGTGAAAATATTCTACTGTACCCCTTGACCCCCTTAAGCGCATTATACGTATTGATGAATTCTACAGCTTAATTTGGTTCCGTGATAACCTTCTAGCCGTTTGCAAACTTTCACACCAATGTAATTAATGGAATTGCATTGCGTCTTACAGCAATAGATGGACCTCTGAGAATCTGTTGCCATGGTTACCGGCTTGTATTCGTTCATTAGTTTATTAAATGAAATTAGTTTTCTGGGAATATCTCAAAAACGGTTGGTTTTAGGGACTTAAAATGTGGATTTCGGGGACCCTTCAGGGCCCCCGAGTTTTGTCTCTCACGTCGAGGGGCTGAAAATGATTTTTGTCTCGTCCTTCTACTCCTATTTCAGCATGCATTTTAAGGGGGTAGGCCCCCTTGTATGAGAGGTACGGAGAAGGGTTACATCAATGATTAGTGTCGTGCCTCTGATGGATATCTGTACCAAATTTTACGTTGATACACCCAGCCGTTCTCGAGTTATAAGGGAACAAATTTGTCCACAGACAATCAAACAAACAGACAGACCAAAACATTATTTTCGCGCGCATATATCATAAAACAGTCTGAAACGTGTAAATAACTAAAATTTCCGTAGAAATTCAGGAAAAAAACAGACACATTTTCTATTTATATATAGAGAGATATACTGCACCGCTCGGTGTTGACCGTGTTTTATTGCACAGATTCTGGTTTTACTCGCTAACCGTTGGAGATATACGAAAAGTGATAAGGATCTTTCGGATAGAAAATTAAATGTTAAAGCTCATGTATACCATCAAAAGTTTGCTATTTCTTAGCGTTCTCTTTTTATTTGAAAAGGAAATATGAAATTTTGAAACCAAAGGGTGTAGTGACGTCACAAATGTCGGTTTTACCCGCTAACTGTTGGAGATACACGAAAAGTGATAAGGACCTTTCGGATAGGAAATTAAATTTCAAAGCTCGCATGTCCCATCGAAAGTTTGCTATTTCCTACCGTTCTCTTTTTATTTGATATGGAAATATGAAATTTTGAAACCAAATGTTCTAATGACGTCACTAAAATAGTCGACATTTTTTAATAGTGCAAAATTTCGAAATGAGACGTATCCTATATGTAAACCTGGTAAATCAGCTACATCCATGCAAAATGTCATTTAAATCGGACCAGTGGTTCTTGCGTTATTAGGTAACAGACAGACAGACAGACAGAAAGACAGACACACACCATCTCATTTTTATATATTAGTACTAGCAGAAGTACCCGTTCTTCGAACGGTGTTCGTAGTTAACACCAGACATTATCAATTGAGCTACTGTGCAATGGTTAGCGGTTTGTCATTCCATCAAGTTTATCAGAACGAAGTTAGTTTATTGGGAATATCACACACACTGTTAATTTAAGGCCCTTAAAATGTAGTTTTCGGAGACCCTTTATAGATTCCCGAATTATCTGTCTCACATTGAGAAGCGCAACATATGCTTTGGTCGTCCTTGTAGGATAATTTTTATATTTCGCATATTTTAGCATATATTGAGAGGTTTTTCTCTATATCCACCCTTCTACTGTATGAAAAGTACGGTGAAGAGTTTTATAAATGATTGGTGTATTGACTCTCATGGTTACCATACCTAATTTTAAGATGCACCAAGCATCCGAACACGAGGTATAGGCGTACATAAAGATACACAGAAAGACAGACAGACAATTCTATTGTCTACAACATATTACCCAGATATCCAAATATGGGTATATCTACCACACAGTATCAAATAAAATCATCCTTATGATGAACCCGTATGTCGACAAAAAAAAAAATTAGTTAAAATGTGCTCTCAGACTAAATTCACCTAACGTGTACTTCCTGACGTGAAATACAATTGAAAGCCTTGTAGACGAAACGCAATACACGTCACATCAAAACTGACCCTCTACGTTGTGCTAGGTGTCCATACACAGGAAGACCCCTTTCATAAATTATAAAGGCTTGTGGTGCATGAATATTCAGATTCTCTAGACTCAAATTGCCCAAATTCCTAAAAGCCGCAAAAAATGCTAGTTCAATTCAGGAATTTTCGAAAATAATGTTGCTGTTTGGAGATATAATAGACCTTCTGTACTATATGTCGAACGTGAAAATTGCATGAAAAAATTCTAGGTTACCCCTTCACCCACTTAATTGCATTGATGAATTATACGGTCTACGTTAGTTCCGTGATAACCTTATAGCCATTTGCAAACTTTCACAGAAATGTAATAAATGGAGTGTCATTGCTTCTTACAGAAATAGATGGAAAGTTTTATGCCACCCCATGAGATAATGTTCTCATGGTTACCGATTTGCATTCCTTCATTAGTTTGTTAAATTAAATTAAATTAGTTTTCTGGGAATATTTTACAAACTGTTGGATTGAGAGCCTTATAAAATAGTTTTCGAGGACCCTTTAGGGCCCCCGAGTTTTGTTGCTGGCACCGAGGGGATTTGTTTCGTCGTTGTACGCCATAATATAATACTAATAATAATATAATATAGGGAGAAATTATAACACCTATTTTTATTATTTTTTATTCAGCCAATGGCCATGTACTTTTCTTTTCAGGACGGGTCAGGGAAGGGATATTAACAGAGAAAGAAGCATTCACATCGCGCTTGCAAAATGGAACTGGCCTACCATTTAACTAAGGACATCTATATGAAAAGGTCAATATCCTTCAACGCAAAACTAAAACATTACTGCAGTGTCATCCGTCCGGAAGTCTTGCATGCTTCTGAATGCCTCACGATGAACAAAAAAGGCTTGGTCGAGAAACTGGAGGCCAAAGAAAGAAAAATTTTGAGAAAGATATTGGGTTCCATCAAAGACAATGGGGAATACAGAAAACGGCATAACCATGACCGATATACTCATGTGGAGAAGATAAGCAACGTCATCCGGAAGAGAAGGTTACCATTTGTTGGGCATGTGAAACGAATGAGCCCAGCGAGACTGACCAACCGCAACATAACTTACTTTCAGGAGAGGAAAACAAAATGGGCCTGGTTCATTGAACTGGATAAAGATCTGAAAGAAGTGGGGATTACACCAACAGACATTCAGGAGTGCGTCCCACTCAAAGGGAAACTTCAAGCTTGTAAAGGTTTCCAAGAAAAACCGAAGCTGAAAACGGGAAAGATATGGACCCAGGAACGGAAGGAAGTCCACCGAGAACGAATGCGGGCGTACAGGGCAAACATCAAAGCCAGTAGGAGACGGTTGGAATGACGCGGTCCATAGATGGCCTATACGAAATGAATGAATGAATGAATAATATGGGGATAGGAATATAATAGACCTGCCGTACCACACCCGCAGGTGTAAATCGCGTGAACAAAATCTAGAGTATCCCTTGATCCCGTTAAGCGCGTAAAACGTATTGATGAATTTTACGGCTTTGGTTCCGTGATAACCTTCTAGCCGTTACAAGGTTTTGAATATTCCCGAAGGGAATATGATGTAGTTTCCATTTGAGCGGATGAATTATCAATAAATGATAAAAATGGTCCGGTTAGCTCAAACAATGCCAGCGTTTCACCCCAGTGTGCCGTTGGGCTCGTCAGTTGGTACAGACACACCTACCAATACGCGTGGCTAGCACATACTGAGAAGGCCATGCAAGACACAAAATACAAGCAGTATTGACGTCACGAGCATGCCAATGTGCTATGGGTGTCAAACTCCCTTTCATAAAAACAAAAGCCTTACCTTGGCAATCCAATACAAGGTTTTGAATATTCCCGAAGGGAATATGATGTAGTTTCCATTTTAGCGGATGAATTATCAATAAATGATAAAAATGGTCCGGTTAGCTCAAACAATGCCAGCGTTTCACCCCAGTGTGCCGTTTGCAAACTTTCAAACTAATGTAATTAATGGAATTGCATTGCGTCTTACAGCAATAGATGGGACCTCTGAGAATCCGTTGGCATGGTTACTGGCTTGCATTCGTTCATTAGTTTATTAAATTAAATTAGTTTTCTGGGAATATCTAAAAAACGGTTGGTCTTCGGTCCTTAAAATGTGGTTTTCGGGGACCCGAGTTCTGTCTCTCACATTGAGGGGCTGAAAATGAGTTTTGTCTCGTCCTTCTACGCCTATTTCAGCATGTATTTTAATTGGGTAGGCCCCCTTTTATGAGAGGTACGGAGAAGAGTTACATCAATGATTGGTGTCGTGCCTCTGATGGATATCTGTACCAAATTTTACGTTGATACACCCAGCCGTTCTCGAGTTATAAGGGAACAAATTTGTCCACAGACAATCAAACAAACAGACAGACCAAAATATTATTTTCGCGCGCATCTATCATAAAACAGTCTGAAACGTGTAAATAACTCAAATTTCCGTAGAAATTCAGGAAAAAAACAGACAAATTTTCTATTTATATATAGAGAGATATACTGCACCGCTCGGTGTTGACCGTGTTTTATTGCACAGATTCTGGTTTTACTCGCTAACCGTTGGATATATACGAAAAGTGATAAGGATCTTTCGGATAGAAAATTAAATGTTAAAGCTCATGCATACCATCAAAAGTTTGCTATTTCTTAGCGTTCTCTTTTTATTTGAAAAGGAAATATGAAATTTTGAAACCAAAGGGTGTAGTGACGTCACAAATGTCGGTTTTACTCGCTAACCGTTGGAGATACACGAAAAGTGATAAGGACCTTTCGGATAGGAAATTAAATTTCAAAGCTCGCATGTGCCATCGAAAGTTTGCTATTTCCTACCGTTCTCTTTTTATTAGATATGGAAATATGAAATTTTGAAACCAAAGGTTCTAATGACGTCACTAAAATAGTCGACATTTTTTGAAAATGAAAATCCACAGCCTGCTTCCAGTCTCCGACCGGGTCAGGAATGGAATGAATGAAGCCCCCATCTAGCGGCGAGGATATGAACTGTGCCGGCTGCCGAGGCCTGACGCACTCCTCTGGGGCAATGATTAAATGAATGACAGATGAAAGGAAATGATAGTGGAGAGTGTTGCTGGAATGAAATTTTGACAGGGAAAACCGGAGTACCCGGAGAAAAACCTGTCTGCCTCCGTTCTGTCCAGCACAGATCTCACATGGAGTGACCGGGATTTGAACCACGGACCCAGCGGTGAGAGGCCGGCGTGCTGCCGCCTAAGCCACGGAGGCTCTTCGACATTTTTTATTAGTACAAAATTTCGAAATCATAAGTATCCTATATGTAAACCTGGTAAATCAGCTACATCCATGCAAAATTTCATTTAAATCGGACCAGTGGTTCTTGCGTTATTGAGTAACAGACATACAGACAGAGAGACAGACATACACCATCTCATTTTTAGCCTATTTTCAATTTTGAAAAAATAGGCTTATGAGATCACCTTTTGTCCGTGTGTGTGTGCGTGTGTGTGTGTGTGATTCGTGTGTGTATTCCCCCCCTAATAAAATCTAAACGGCAGGAGCGATTTCAATGAAACTCGGAAAGTTCATAGCACTATTCCGGGCGACCTCGACCGTGCCCTTCAAATTTTGTTACGACTCACTGATCCAACATGGTGGCTGTGCAAAATATTTCACCAGCATTCAATATCTCCGAAACTATTACCGATATTACCCTGACATTTTCTATGGTGATAGAGGGAACTACTATAAGATCACTTATGTGACCTTTGAAATCCTGGTAACTACAAAACCAACATGGCGGCCAAGCGAATTTGCGACTTTTAAATAGACGTTTCTCGCGATTTGGCCAACCAATGAAACTTGGTACAGTATATGTTTATATACATTTTAATGCACAGACATCTAACTTCGTACAATTGTTTACATAATCACAAGATGGCGGATGTGCGAAATATTTCACCGGCATTCTATATCTCTGAAACTATTAGCGGTATCTCCCTAAAATTTTGTACCGAGATAAAAGGCACTACTGGAAGTCCATCTATAAGACTTTCAAATACCGGTTGACTACAAAACGAACATGGTGGCCAAGCGAATTTGAAAATTTTAAATAGACCTTTCTCGCGATTTAATGTTCCAAGCGCACTGAAACCTGGTACAGGAAATATTTATACACATTGTAATCCACTGGTATCTAATTTAGTTCAATTGTTTACATAACCTCAAGATGGCGGCAGTGCGAATTTCAAAATTAAGTTTTTATTTCTTGTCATGTAGTCATGCGATCGAAGTGAAAGTTTGAATAATGAACCTACGCAATAATTTTCCTTTAATGGTACATGACTCTATGGCCTATACATTTAACAATCCAACATGGCGACCATCCGAAATATTAAGACGATACTGAATATCTCCGAATCTATTTTAGCAATCAAACTGCATTTTTTAATTTCCATAGGGGCTATGAACTTAAATTCACCTATAGGACTTTAAATAACCTGGTGATCACAAATCCAACATGGCGGCGACGCGAATTATAAATATTCACATGGACGTTTCTCGCAATTTAACCATCCGAGTGCAGTGAAACTTGGTACAGTAAATCCTTATACGAATGTTAATCCACTGGCATCTAATTTATTTCAATTGTTTCCATAACCTCAAGATGGCAGCTGTGAAAAATTTTAAAATCTCCTTGTTACTTCTTGTGTCCTAAATATGCGATTGAAGTTTGAATACTACACGTTCACAATAATCTGCATGTAACAGTACATAACTCTAGGACCTACATATATAAAATTCAACATGGCGACCATCCGAAATATTTAGTCGGTTCTCAATATCTACGAATCTATTACAGCAATCAAACTGAAATTGTGTATGTTGATAGTGGCAATTAACATAAGTAGGATATATGAAAATAGGCTGTATAGTTCTTCACGGAACTACTTGTTTTATATTAGTATGATGATTGAAAGAATGCCAGCCGGTAACCATGGCACCACATTCTCTGAAATCCATCTATTTCTGTAAGACGCAATGCCATTTCATTTATTACATTACTTTGAACGTTCGCAAACGGCTATAAGGTTATCACGGAACCAACTTAAGCTGTAAAATTCATCAATACGTATATAATGCGCTTAAGGGGGTCAAGGGGGTGTACTCTTGAATTTTTTCACGTGATTTACACGGGCGGGTGAGGTACTAAAGGTCTATTATATCGCTATCCCTATATCAATAAATTATTATTATGATTATTATTATATTATGGCGTACAAGGACAAGACAAAACTCATTTTCAGCCCCTCGGTGGCTCGGAGGCTACTACGTTTTAAGGCTCTAAAACTACGTTTCTGATATATTCCCAGAAAACTAATTTCATTTAATAAACCTTTAATTAGATGACGAGTACAGAAGAACACCAAATCAGGAGCTATATAAGTATACTGAGAAAATCACAGATGTGGCTAGGAAGAGACGTCTGGCTTTCTACGGACATGTCTCATGGATGAACCCAACAAGACTAACCAACTGGCTTCTTAACTACTCGGGGAATAGGAAGAGCTTGAAACCGTCGCTAACAGTAGTTAACAAGTATATCCAAGAACTGAAGATAATGAAAAGCGATATTCGAAACCGATCACATCTCAGAAAGATACTTAAACAGAAGAGTTTTCAGGACAGACCACCCTGTAAGAAAACCGGCATCATCTGGACAAAAGAGAGAAAGGAGATATATAGCCAGATAATGCGCGAATATTGGGCAAACATCAAGTCCCTCGCCAAACCGAAAAGTTGAACGTCGTGGTTCTCAGTTGGCCTATCCGAAAGAAGAGGAAGAAGAACAAGAAGAAACTAATGAAGTAAAGCAAGCCGGTAAACATGAAAACAGTATCACAAGAGGTGACATCCAACTTTCCATTTATTTCTGTAAGAAGCAATGCCACTCAATTTATTACATTTCTGTGAAAGTTTGCAAATGGCTATAAGGTTATCGTGGAATCAAACATAGACTGTAAAATTCAACAATGCGATTAAGGGGGTCAAGGGGTACCCTAGAATTTCTACACGACACTTACACGTGCGATATATTGTACAGAAGATCTAATAAATCTCCAAACAGCAACATTATTTTCAAAAATTACTGGATTGGAATAGTGTTTTTGCAGCTTTTGGGAATTTGGGCCATTGGAGGCTACAAATCCCGAATTTTCATGCACCACAAGCCTTTATAATTTATTAAGGGGGTCTTTCTGGGGATGGGGACTTTCCATAACGGCAAGGGTCAGTTTTAATTTGATATATATTGAGTTTCGTCTAAGAGGTTTTCAATATTATTGTCACTTCAGGAAGTACACGTTAGGTGAATTTAGTTTGAGAGCACATTTTAACTAATCATATTTTTGTCGACAAACGGGTTCATTGTAAAGATGATTTTGTTTGATGCTGTGTGGTTGATATATATTTATGTTTATGTACGCCTATAATTCATGTTCGGGTGCTTGGAGCATCGTAAAATTAGGTATTGTAACCATGAGTCAATACACCAATCATTTAGAATACTCTTGAACGTACTTCTCATAGAAGGGTGGATATAAGGTACAACTTTTCAAAATACATGCTAAAATAGGCGAAAAATAAAAAATATCCTAGAAGGATGACCAAAGCATATGTTGCGCTTCTCAATGTGTGACACAAAACTAGGGAGTCTATAAAGGGTCTCCAAAAACCACATTTTATGACCCTTAAATAAACAGCGTCTGCGAAATACCCAGAAAACTAACTTCGATCTGATAAACTTATGAAGGAATGACACGCCCCTAACCATTTCAACCGTAGCTCAAATGATAACAGTAGTGGTTTTGTACGGGTTCAGATACCTCCACCTCCACACCCTCCACACAAGATGGCGGCAACCCGATAACTCCCGAACCCGTGGTCGGATTTTGACAAATGAGGTGTCATTGAACTCGGGCTGACAGCCCCTTTCCAATGGACAACATATTTCAACCCCAAAAGTAATACCTACCCCTACTAGGGGGTGAAATTGTAATTTTTTAGAGAATCTCTCTTTCCAATTGCAACATGTGAGCGTTTGAATGCCGATATGGAATGAAACGTTGTTCTACATAAAGTCCATCTGTTCGGTGGATAGCCACTATGAATTAACATGCTTGTTTTTGTTTTTTACGCATGCCCACTCATGGCTTTTGTAAGAGGGTGGGGGAGCGGATCCCTATGGATGGGTTATTGTTGACGAGTCATTGTTGGCGGGGGTCAATGTTGTCGGGTCATTGTGGACGAGTCCTTGTGGACAAGTCCTTGTTGACAGGTCCTTGTGGACGAGTCCTTGTGGACAGGTCCTTGTTGACAGGTCATTGTTGATGAGTCCTTGTGGACAAATCCTTGTTGACAGGTCCTTGTGGACGAGTCCTTGTGGACAGGTCCTTGTTGACAGGTCATTGTTGATGAATCCTTGTGGACGAGTCCTTTTGGACGAGTCCTTGTGGACGAGTCATTGTGGACGAGTCCTTGTCCCTTTGGACTGATCCCTTTGGACGGGTCCCTTTGGCCTGGTTCCTACGGACTGACCCATGAATTTATTTAAATTATGTCAAAGGGCCTAACTACATTTGTGTGCGTTGAATTGACGTTGTTCACCACTACTATAATGGAATAACGATATGAAAGGAAAGTGACGAAATACATGTGAACACGTGTGAAATGACCTTATTGCCGTCCTCCTTGTGAAACAAGTCACATCCTGTTTTGCTTCATACGTGAGAAAATGTGAGTTCGAACCCGTGGTCGGATTTTGACAAATGAGGTGTCATTGAACTCGGGCTGACACCCCCTTTCCAATGGACAACATATTTCAACCCCAAAAGTAATACCTACCCCTACTAGGGGGTGAAATTGTAATTTTTTAGAGAATCTCTCTTTCCAATTGCAACATGTGAGCGTTTGAATGCCGATATGGAATGAAACGTTGTTCTACATAAAGTGCATATGTTCGGTGGATAGCCACTATGAATTAACATGCTTGTTTTTGTTTTTTACGCATTCCCACTCATAGCTTTTGTAAGAGGGCAGGCTTTTTAAAAGACGGCGGCTGTAGTGTAACCTAACCTAACCCAACCCACGAGTGGTGATCAAAAGGTATTTTAAGTGACGCTTGTCGATTGGCAAACCAATAATCAAAGAGGGATATGTCAGGCCTTGAGGTGATAGCCCCTTTTGATTGATCCCTGTTGATTGATCTCTGTTGATTTGTCCCTTTGGACTGGTCTCTGTTGACTAGCCCCTTTTGAACGGGCCCTTTTCGACAGGTGCTTTTCGACGGGTCCCTGTTGACGAGTCATTGCTGACGGGTCCTTGTTGATGAGTCCCTGTGGACGGGTCAATGTTGACGGGTCCCTATTGACAGGTCATTGTTGACAGGTCATTGATGACAGGTCATTGTTGACGGGTCATTGTTGATGGGTCCTTGCTGACAAGTCCCTGTTGATGGGTCCCTGTGGAAGGGTCCCTTTAGACCGGCCCCTTTGGACTGGTCCCTATGGACCGGCCCATGAAATTTATCCAAATTATGTCAAAGGGCCTAACTACATTTGTGTGTAAAGCAGTGTGTTGAACTGACGTTGTTCACCAGTCCTTACTACAACAATTGGATAACGATATGAAAGGAATTGATTAACTAGACATGAGTTAACTACCAACGAAACACTTTGGCGACTCTGCTTGTTATTGACCAATGAGTAGGGTTTTAGAAAAACTGTTTGCTATTTTGGGTTATATACAAAAAATGCTTAGACCTTTTGAGTGACTATGTTTGCTAAACAAGACATTATACCAGACACGATTAGGATTCTTATGTAGCTCAGACAAGGAAAGAATTTCTACAGAATCTGTTAACATTGAATATAGATTTAGGTATTGGGAAGTCATTTTGAAGGCCTTTGTCTGGAGCGTGGCACTCTATGAAAGTAAAACTTAGACAATTGGTGTAGCAGAAAAGTGGAGAATTAAAGTGTTTGAAATGTGGTGTTACAGGAGAATGATGAAGATTAAATGGGTAAATAGGGTTACTAACAAAGAGGTATTAAGACGAGTGGGGGAAAAGAGATGTATCTGGCGACTGTTAATGAAGTAAAGAGATAGGTTGGTAGAACACGTACTAAGACACCCAAGAATAGCAAACTTAGTTAAGGAAGAAAGGTTCGAGGACGAGAACTGTAGGGGTAGACCAAGTTTAGAATATGTTAAACAGATAGCCTTGAATGTAGGGTGTGGTAGCTATATAGAGATGAAACGATTAGCTCGGGACAGATAGGCGCTGAGATCTGCATCAAACCAGTCAAAGGACTAAAGACTCAAACAACATGTAAGTTCACTAAAATAATGTTGTGTAACGGTATATGTTAGTCAACGAACAGTAATGCATTACTAAAACCCATGACACGATACCTAAGAGCTTTTCTAAAATGATTTTAAAATGCCTTTAACCCTATATTGAACACCCAGTTCACCAGACTCATAACTGCAATGTTATGGTAAAACAAAACAAAATCTATATTTCAAAACAAGCAAGTGGTTTAGTCAATGTATACTGGAAAAAGTTTTGTAAACACTCAAGTCCTCAAGACTAATTAAATTAGTAACTGTCAGGTTGACCGAGTGGTTAAGGTGTTTGACTTAAGATCAAATTTTCTGTATAAGGAAGCAAGGGTTCGAATCCCTTACCTGACATAACTATTGCCTTGACATGGCTTGGCCACACTGCATTATTATGACACTCGGTACACAAACCATAGATATAGTGTATTGTTTCAGGCCACTCTCTTTCTGAACATAGTCAGAGACTGTTGATGGTTAACAATTGTATTAATAGTGGGACATGGGGATAGTAATTAAGAAAAACAGACAATACCCATACAATATTTTTATTAAATTCATTTTATAATAGTTACACACTGAATTCAAGTCTATCTCTTTACCATTGTTCTATATAGATTTTTAAACACAACGCTTGTTGTAGATCCTTTTACAACTTTCTCCAGGTACTCTTGCTCTTAAAAACTGGGGAAGCCGCAATGGTTTTATAAACATAAAACCCTCATCCTCTTCTTTTTCATAATTATCATCATCATCATCATCATTATGAATATTATCATCAAAATAATTATAGTCATTGTCACCATCATTATCATCATCATCATCATTCTCAACATCACTAGAACTATCCAATTCCTCTTGTTTGTTTTCCACAGGGACCTCTTGTAGAGTCTGCGTTGCTTTTGATAGTGTTAAGGTTTTTTTGAACGATGGTATTTCTCCTAACATGTCTTTTTGAGGTGATGATGAAAGCTTTTTAACAAACAATGCACTATCTTGAGCAGCGATATATTTTTCTTGGACTTGCTTTTTTACCTGGGTTAGAGTATTTTGCGTATTTAAATGTGTATTAATTTGAGATTCACAATGATGTTCTTTTGAAGTAAGTACGTTGGAGTCTTTTGTTTTAATCATTCCTCGACACTTTTTGGATCGATGTTTTGAACATCGCCAAATAACAGTTCCATCTTTATTGGTTGTTTTTACAATATATGTATATCCTTTATAGAAGACACATGGCTTGCCATGACTGGTTGTTGAGACTTCCATATCAACTAATACATATGAATTAAATTTTAGTAAAGTCACATGAACAATCTTTAGATTACAAGTGATTTACACACACACTTTCCTAAATGTCAAGATTTATGGATGTTGTTTTCCGCCAACAGCTGCTTACTGCGTATGACAAGGCTGGAGACTGGTAGGTGAGACGGTCTTTCACGATGTGAACACTGTAACAGGCAGTAGTCAACTGACAATATTCTTATACCCTAGTCAAGGTTAACAGGTACTTACTGCGTATGACAAGACCGTACACTCGTAGGCTAGACCGTATTTTTTGTTTGTTGCTAAGGATCCCATATATACCCTAGACATGTTAGTTCTGAACACTTAGTGGTTAATTGTATATATTGAATTTAAATACACAGCTCATACAACCACGTTTTGCGGATGGGAGGGGTGAGAGGCTGGCAAAAAAGGAAATGTTTTAGTTTAATGAAACGTCATGTCCTAGTAGGCGTGATTTATAGTAGACGCAATTGATAGTAGACGTAATTGATAGTAGGTGTAATCGATACTAGACGTGATTAATAGTAGACGCAATTGATACTAGGCGTGATTGATAGTAGGCGTGATTTGTAGTAAGTGCGATTTATAGTAGACGCAAATGATAGTAGGCGTGATTGATAGTAGGCGTGATAGATAGTAGACGCGATTGATAGTAGGCGCAATTTGACATGGGCGCGACTCGGATCATTTTTGATATCATAAAGTTACAGTGTCAATGTTTATACAAAGTACAAGGTAGAGGGTATTTTAAGACATAACCTCAGCTCACTTAACATAACCTAACTTTACCTAACTTAACTTTGTCACGTGACATGTTCTACAAGTTTAGACTTGCTTTAAGACTGATTATGACGTCATAGATTGATGGGAGGGGTGAGAGGCTGACAAAAAAGGAAATGTTCTGGTTTAATGAAACGTCATGTCCTAGTAGGCGCGATTTATAGTAGACGCAATTGATAGTAGGCGCGATTAATAGTAGACGCAATTGATAGTACACGTGATTGATAGTAGGCGTGATTTGACATGAGAGCGATTTATAGTAGACGCGAAAGATAGTAGGCGCGATTGATAGTAGGCGTAATTAGACATGGGAGAGATTTATAGTAGACGCAATTGATAGTAGGCGCGATTGATAGTAGGTGTAATTGGTAGTAGGCGCGATTTGACATGAGCGCGATTTATAGTAGACGCAAATGATACTAGACGTGATTAATAGTAGACGCAATTGATACTAGGCGTGATTGATAGTAGGCGTGATTTGTAGTAAGCGCGATTTATAGTAGACGCAAATGGTAGTAGACGCGATTGATAGTAGACGTAATTAGACATGGGCGAGATTTATAGTAGACGCAATTGATAGTAGGCGCGATTGATAGTAGGTGTAATTGGTAGTAGGCGCGATTTGACATGAGCGCGATTTATAGTAGACGCAAATGATACTAGACGTGATTAATAGTAGACGCAATTGATACTAGGCGTGATTTGTAGTAAGCGCGGTTTATAGTAGACGCAAATGATAGTAGGCGCGATTGATAGTAGGCGTGATTGATAGTAGACGCGATTGATAGTAGGCGCAATTTGACATGGGCGCGACTCAGATCATTTTGATATCATAAAGTTACAGTGTCAATGTTTATACAAAGTACAAGGTAGAAGGTATTTTAAGACATAACCTCAGCTCACTTAACATAACCTAACTTTACCTAACCTAACTTTGTCACGTGACATGTTCTACAAGTTTAGACTTGCTTTAAGACTGATTATGACGTCATAGATTGATGGGAGGGGTGAGAGGCTGACAAAAAAGGAAATGTTCTGGTTTAATGAAACGTCATGTCCGAGCAGGCGCGATTGGTAGTAGACGCAATTGATAATAGACGCGATTAATGGTAGGCGCAATTGATAGTAGGTGTGATCAGGTACTTACTGCATATCAAAAGGCTGTACACTCGTGTGTTAGACACTCTATCTTGTTAAGGACCCCTATATATTCCCTATACAAGGCTATACATGTTAGTTCTAAACAGTGGTTATTTGTATTTTTAAATTTATATACACAGGTTATACAAGCACGTTTTTTCACACAGTAAAACTTTGTCAAATAGCCACATGCGACACGCAAAGTATGTTTCCGCTATCTAGCGGTGACTATGGAAACTACCTGAACATATCCTAATCTAATCCTAGCTAACTTCACCTGACGTGACCATACCGGTTTGTAAGCAACAACAACAACACACTAAGATTCCATGAATTCCAGAGTACTTTTAGATTAATTATCGACTCTCAACTCTTATAACGATGTCTATCCCACTCTGTCAAAAACACGATTTTTTTAAAAATTTTTGCTTGATGTCAATACTAAAGTGATAATGGGTTTTCCGATCCTATCACTATAAATTCATTACCCCCACTCTTATCTCGGTCTCGACAACAACCATGCCTATTTTTATTATGTCAGATGATGTAATGTTCGAGTGCAAAGTGGGTGTAAAAGTGAGTGCAAAGTGAGTGCAAAAGTGAGTGCAAAGTAAGTGTAAAAGTAGTTGTAAAAGTGAGTGCAAAGTGAGTGCAAAAGTGGGGTGTAAAAGTGGTACCCTATTTGTAATGGCTTATTTGACAAGTTACTTTGTGGTACCCTATTCGTAATGGCTTATTTCACAAGTTGTTTTTGTCAATGTATTTAGAGGATATTTCTCTTGTTCATGGAAAGTATCTCAGCCCTTTTTATGATAGCATAATGCTTACCGTCATGTTTGTAAGCAACAACAACACACTAAAATTCCAAGAATCCAAACTACTCGAAGGTTAATGATGGTCTCTCAACTCCATTCCACGCCTAGTCAAAAACATTATACATTTCAAATTTTTCAAAAAAGGTAAATTGAGAAAGTAGGCTATATATTTAAACTAAAAAATCATATGCTAACTCCAACACCTACGTCTATCCCATTCTCAGTCAAAAAAAATATATATATTCTTTAAATTTTTCCAAAAAATATTTGGAAAGTAGGCTATAATTTGAAAACTAATCATCCTAAAAAGTCATATATAGACTCAAACCAATGGCTTTTATGTCCTTAATCGTTAGAACAAAACATGGAATTTGACATTTTTCCAAATATTGATCATTTTTAAAAATGGGCTATATTTTGTAAACTATGAATTACACAAAAAATGTGTTTGACATAAAAATGACAGGTATTTACCCCCTCTACCCACAAACCAAGTCCCAGGTCTCTGGGACAAAATGCAAAAAGGTTCAATTTTGAAAGTAGACGATATTTTGAAAACTAATCATTCTAAAAAGTCATATGTAGACTCAAACAAATGTCCTTTAAGTCCCTTAACGTTAGAACAAAACTTAACATTTTTTTCATTTTATCAAAAAAAGTCCAATTTTCAAAATTGCCTATATTTTGGAAACTAAGAATTAGTTCTAAAATGGCGGTCGTAGCTTAACTCAACCTAACCGAACCCTACGAGGTGTGATCAAAAAGTTCCAAAATGGCTGCCGTAGCTTAACTTAACCTTTGATTGATCCCTGTTGATTGACCCCTTTTGATTGATCTCTGTTGATGTATCCCTTTGGACTGGTCCCTGTTGACTAGCCCCTTTGGACGGGTCTTTTTAAAGGGGGAGTCATTTTTTTACGGGTCCCGGAGGACGGGTCCTTGTTGACGGGTCCCTGTCGGCGGGCCCCTTTGATATAATTTGGATAAAATGCACGGGCCAGTCCATAAGGATCAGTCCAAAGGAACCGCCCACAGGGACCCGTCAACAAGGACCCGTCCTCCGGGACCCGTAAAAAAATGACTTCCCCTTTAAAAAAGACCCGTCCAAAGGGGCTAGTCAACAGGGACCAGTCCAAAGGGATACATCAACAGAGATCAATCAAAAGGGGTCAATCAACAGGGATCAATCAAAGGTTAAGTTAAGCTACGGCAGCCATTTTGGAACTTTTTGATCACACCTCGTAGGGTTAGGTTAGGTTGAGTTAAGCTACGACCGCCATTTTGGAACTAATTCTTAGTTTCCAAAATATAGGCAATTTTGAAAATTGGACTTTTTTTTGAAAAAATGAAAAAAATGTTATGTTTGTTCTAACGTTAAGGGACTTAAACGACATTTGTTTGAGTCTATATATGACTTTTTAGAATGATTAGTTTTCAAAATATCGTCTACTTTCAAAATTGAACCTTTTTGCATTTTGTCCCAGAGACCTGGGACTTGGTTTGTGGGTAGAGGGGGTAAATACCTGTCATTTTTATGTCAAACACATTTTTTGTGTAATTCATAGTTTACAAAATATAGCCCATTTTTAAAAATGATCAATATTTGGAAAAATGTCAAATTCCATGTTTTGTTCTAACGATTAAGGGCATAAAAGCCATTGGTTTGAGTCTATATATGACTTTTTAGGATGATTAGTTTTCAAATTATAGCCTAATTTCCAAATATTTTTTGGAAAAATTTAAAGAATATATATATTTTTTTTGACTGAGAATGGGATAGACGTAGGTGTTGGAGTTAGCATATGATTTTTTAGTTTAAATATATAGCCTACTTTCTCAATTTACCTTTTTTGAAAAATTTGAAATGTATAATGTTTTTGACTAGGCGTGGAATGGAGTTGAGAGACCATCATTAACCTTAGAGTAGTTTGGATTCTTGGAATTTTAGTGTGTTGTTGTTGCTTACAAACATGACGGTAAGCATTATGCTATCATAAAAAGGGCTGAGATACTTTCCATGAACAAGAAAAATATCCTCTAAATACATTGACAAAAACAACTTGTGAAATAAGCCATTACGAATAGGGTACCACAAAATAACTTGTCAAATAAGCCATTACAAATAGGGTACCACTTTTACACCCCACTTTTGCACTCACTTTTGCACTCACTTTGCACTCACTTTTACAACTACTTTTACACTTACTTTGCACTCACTTTTGCACTCACTTTGCACTCACTTTTACACCCACTTTGCACTCGAACATTACATCATCTGACATAATAAAAATAGGCATGGTTGTTGTCGAGACCGAGATAAGAGTGGGGGTAATGAATTTATAGTGATAGGATCGGAAAACCCATTATCACTTTAGTATTGACATCAAGCAAAATTTTTTAAAAAAAATCGTGTTTTTGACAGAGCGGGATAGACATCGTTATAAGAGTTGAGAGTCGATAATTAATCTAAAAGTACTCTGGAATTCATGGAATCTTAGTGTGTTGTTGTTGTTGCTTACAAACCGGTATGGTCACGTCAGGTGAAGTTAGCTAGGATTAGATTAGGATATGTTCAGGTAGTTTCCATAGTCACCGCTAGATAGCGGAAACATACTTTGCGTGTCGCATGTGGCTATTTGACAAAGTTTTACTGTGTGAAAAAACGTGCTTGTATAACCGGTGTATATAAATTTAAAAATACAAATAACCACTGTTTAGAACTAACATGTATAGCCTTGTATAGGGAATATATAGGGGTCCTTAACAAGATAGAGTGTCTAACACACGAGTGTACAGCCTTTTGATATGCAGTAAGTACCTGATCACACCTACTATCAATTGCGCCTACCATTAATCGCGTCTACTATCAATTGCGTCTAATACCAATCGCGCCTGCTAGGACATGACGATTCATTAAACTAGAACATTTCCTTTTTTGTCAGCCTCTCACCCCTCCCATCAATCTATGACGTCATAATCAGTCTTAAAGCAAGTCTAAACTTGTAGAACATGTCACGTGACAAAGTTAGGTTAGGTAAAGTTAGGTTATGTTAAGTGAGCTGAGGTTATGTCTTAAAATACCCTCTACCTTGTACTTTGTATAAACATTGACACTGTAACTTTATGATATCAAAAATGATCTGAGTCGCGCCCATGTCAAATTGCGCCTACTATCAATCGCGTCTACTATCTATCACGCCTACTATCAATCGCGCCTACTATCATTTGCGTCTACTATAAATCGCGCTTACTACAAATCACGCCTACTATCAATCACGCCTAGTATCAATTGCGTCTACTATTAATCACGTCTAGTATCGATTACACCTACTATCAATTACGTCTACTATCAATTGCGTCTACTATAAATCACGCCTACTAGGACATGACGTTTCATTAAACTAAAACATTTCCTTTTTTGCCAGCCTCTCACCCCTCCCATCCGCAAAACGTCCTTTTATGAGCTGTGTATTTAAATTCAATATATACAATTAACCACTAAGTGTTCAGAACTAACATGTCTAGGGTATATATGGGATCCTTAGCAACAAACAAAAAATACGGTCTAACCTACGAGTGTACGGTCTTGTCATACGCAGTAAGTACCTGTTAACCTTGACTAGGGTATAAGAATATTGTCAGTTGACTACTGCCTGTTACAGTGTTCACATCGTGAAAGACCGTCTCACCTACCAGTCTCCAGCCTTGTCATACGCAGTAAGCAGCTGTTGGCGGAAAACAACATCCATAAATCTTGACATTTAGGAAAGTGTGTGTGTAAATCACTTGTAATTTAAAGATTGTTCATGTGACTTTACTAAAATTTAATTCATATGTATTAGTTGATATGGAAGTCTCAACAACCAGTCATGGCAAGCCATGTGTCTTCTATAAAGGATATACATATATTGTAAAAACAACCAATAAAGATGGAACTGTTATTTGGCGATGTTCAAAACAACGATCCAAAAAGTGTCGAGGAATGATTAAAACAAAAGACTCCAACGTACTTACTTCAAAAGAACATCATTGTGAATCTCAAATTAATACACATTTAAATACGCAAAATACTCTAACCCAGGTAAAAAAGCAAGTCCAAGAAAAATATATTGCTGCTCAAGATAGTGCATTGTTTGTTAAAAAGCTTTCATCATCACCTCAAAAAGACATGTTAGGACAAATACCATCGTTCAAAAACCCCTTAACACTATCAAAAGCAACGCAGACTCTACAAGAGGTCCCTGTGGAAAACAAACAAGAGGAATTAGATAGTTCTAGTGATGTTGAGAATAATGATGATGATGATAATGATGGTGACAATGACTATAATAATTTTGAAGATAATATCATAATGATGATGATGATGATGATGATAATTATGAAAAAGAAGAGGATGAGGGTTTTATGTTTATAAAACCATTGCGGCTTACCCAGTTTTTAAGAGCAAGAGTACCTGGAGAAAGTTGTAAAAGGATCTACAACAAGCGTTGTGTTTAAAAATCTATATAGAACAATGGTAAAGAGATAGACTTGAATTCAGTGTGTAACTATTATAAAATGAATTTAATAAAAATATTGTATGGGTATTGTCTGTTTTTCTTAATTACTATCCCCATGTCCCACTATTAATACAATTGTTAACCATCAACAGTCTCTGACTATGTTCAGAAAGAGAGTGGCCTTAAACAATACACTATATCTATGGTTTGTGTACCGAGTGTCATATTAATGCAGTGTGGCCAAGCCATGTCAAGGCAATAGTTATGTCAGGTAAGGGATTCGAACCCTTGCTTCCTTATACAGAAAATTTGATCTTAAGTCAAACACCTTAACCACTCGGTCAACCTGACAGTTACTAATTTAATTAGTCTTGAGGACTTGAGTGTTTACAAAACTTTTTCCAGTATACATTGACTAAACCACTTGCTTGTTTTGAAATATAGATTTTGTTTTGTTTTACCATAACATTGCAGTTATGAGTCTTGTGAACTGGGTGTTCAATATAGGGTTAAAGGCATTTTAAAATCATTTTAGAAAAGCTCTTAGGTATCGTGTCATGGGTTTTAGTAATGCATTACTGTTCGTTGACTAACATATACCGTTACACAACATTATTTTAGTGAACTTACATGTTGTTTGAGTCTTTAGTCCTTTGACTGGTTTGATGCAGATCTCAGCGCCTATCTGTCCCGAGCTAATCGTTTCATCTCTATATAGCTACCACACCCTACATTCAAGGCTATCTGTTTAACATATTCTAAACTTGGTCTACCCCTACAGTTCTCGTCCTCGAACCTTTCTTCCTTAACTAAGTTTGCTATTCTTGGGTGTCTTAGTACGTGTTCTACCAACCTATCTCTTTACTTCATTAACAGTCGCCAGATACATCTCTTTTCCCCCACTCGTCTTAATACCTCTTTGTTAGTAACCCTATTTACCCATTTAATCTTCATCATTCTCCTGTAACACCACATTTCAAACACTTTAATTCTCCACTTTTCTGCTACACCAATTGTCTAAGTTTTACTTTCATAGAGTGCCACGCTCCAGACAAAGGCCTTCAAAATGACTTCCCAATACCTAAATCTATATTCAATGTCAACAGATTCTGTAGAAATTCTTTCCTTGTTTGAGCTACATAAGAATCCTAATCGTGTCTGGTATAATGTCTTGTTTAGCAAACATAGTCACTCAAAAGGTCTAAGCAATTTTTGTATATAACCCAAAATAGCAAACAGTGTTTCTAAAACCCTACTCATTGGTCAATAACAAGCAGAGTCGCCAAAGTGTTTCGTTGGTAGTTAACTCATGTCTAGTTAATCAATTCCTTTCATATCGTTATCCAATTGTAGTAGTAAGGACTGGTGAACAATTTCAGTTCAACACACTGCTTTACACACAAATGTAGTTAGGCCCTTTGACATAATTTGGATAAATTTCATGGGCCGGTCCATAGGGACCAGTCCAAAGGGGCCGGTCTAAAGGGACCCTTCCACAGGGACCCATCAACAGGGACTTGTCAGCAAGGACCCATCAACAATGACCCGTCAACAATGACCTGTCATCAATGACCTGTCAACAATGACCTGTCAATAGGGACCCGTCAACATTGACCCGTCCACAGGGACTCATCAACAAGGACCCGTCAGCAATGACTCGTCAACAGGGACCCGTCGAAAAGCACCTGTCAAAAAGGATCCATCAAAAATGACCCCCTGTCAAAAAGGGCCCGTTCAAAAGGGGCTAGTCAACAGAGACCAGTCCAAAGGGACAAATCAACAGAGATCAATCAACAAAAAGCCTGCCCTCTTACAAAAGCTATGAGTGGGAATGCGTAAAAAACAAAAACAAGCATGTTAATTCATAGTGGCTATCCACCGAACACATACACTTTATGTAGAACAACGTTTCATTCCATATCGGCATTCAAACGCTCACATGTTGCAATTGGAAAGAGAGATTCTCTAAAAAATTACAATTTGACCCCCTAGTAGGGGTAGGTATTACTTTTGGGGTTGAAATATGTTGTCCATTGGAAAGGGGGGGTCAGCCCGAGTTCAATGACACCTCATTTGTCAAAATCTGACCACGGGTTCGAACTCACATTTTCTCACGTATGAAGCAAAACAGGATGTGACTTGTTTCACAAGGAGGACGGTAATAAGGTCATTTCACACGTGTTCACATGTATTTCGTCACTTTCCTTTCATATCGTTATTCCATTATAGTAGTGGTGAACAACGTCAATTCAACACACACAAATGTAGTTAGGCCCTTTGACATAATTTAAATAAATTCATGGGTTAGTCCGTAGGAACCAGGCCAAAGGGACCCGTCCAAAGGGATCAGTCCAAAGGGACAAGGACTCGTCCACAAGGACTCATCAACAATGACCTGTCAACAATGACCTGTCCACAAGGACTCGTCCACAAGGACCTGTCCACAAGGACTTGTCCACAAGGACTCATCAACAATGACCTGTCAACAAGGACCTGTCCACAAGGACTCGTCCACAAGGACCTGTCAACAAGGACTTGTCCACAAGGACTCGTCCACAATGACCCGACAACAATGACCCCCGCCAACAATGACTCGTCAACAATAACCCATCCATAGGGATCCGCTCCCCCACCCTCTTACAAAAGCCATGAGTGGGCATGCGTAAAAAACAAAAACAAGCATGTTAATTCATAGTGGCTATCCACCGAACACATGCACTTTATGTAGAACAACGTTTCATTCCATATCGGCATTCAAACGCTCACATGTTGCAATTGGAAAGAGAGATTCTCTAAAAAATTACGATTTCACCCCCTAGTAGGGGTAGGTATTACTTTTGGGGTTGAAATATGTTGTCCATTGGAAAGGGGGTGTCATCCCGAGTTCAATGACACCTCATTTGTCAAAATCCGACCACGGGTTCGGGAGTTATCGGGTTGCCGCCATCTTGTGTGGAGGGTGTGGAGGTGGAGGTATCTGAACCCGTACAAAACCACTACTGATAACGTCTGTTTATTAATACCGAAGACCGTTCGAAGAGCGGGTACTTCTGCTAGTTTGTCATAAAAGTGAACTAACTACTTTTTAAAGATCTGATTCATTGTTAAAGGGAACTAAGTCATACATTTCTTTTTCTATTTTCTTCCTTTTAAAAGGATAAATCCATTCAAATAGACCTCTCTAGAACAGTATTATTGCGGGCAATGATACTTACATGTGACAGCAACTATGCTTTACAATTAAGTGAGAGAAACGGTTTTTGTCAATTATCTCAATTCTTACAAAAATGACTTAGTGCCTTCTTACAATGACAGATTCAATTATGTCAGTTCGCAAAATTATTTTATTTTGATTATTATGATTAAGTCACTACATGTTACAAATTGTCAGAGAAATTAAAATGTAATCCCCTGGTTGATGATTAAATATTCAGAATGCTTTGACTACATGCGCGCACACTTCTAATTATATTGGAATACAATTTGGGTACTCATGCGAGACACATCTACTCTGCATATAATCATACATAATTAAGGCATTCGTGTGTATATCAACAGTGGATTAAATTAAATTTATTCGACAAGTCACATAATCTATAACTAAAATAAATGCAACTCCTCAATTCGTCAATATCTTAGACTAAGCCTTAATAAACGACCTGAAGATGTTCTCTTGACGAAAGAAACATGTTGTCCTTGTATTACCCTCCCCCAGTGTAGCCAGTGCAATTAATCAACCAGATATATTTGTTTCAAATTAAGTTTCATGTTCCCACCTATCCTAATTGGACAGATAATTTCTATTCATTTGCATAGCTAGAGTTATATCTCCTAAACCACCATTTGTTTTGTGTATCATAATTTCATAACATCAGATACGATAGGCAAAGTCTCCGAGTATTTGCCTTTGATTATTTCGTATGAAATTTGTCTGTTTTAGCTCATTGGCATTAATAATAATAATAATAATAATAATAATAATAATAATAATAATAATAATAATAATAATAATATCGTATGGCCTCGGGTGCCTGGTGCAAGCTTTGTTAATTGACACCCAGAGGGTAGCTTGCATGTCGAATTTCGTCGTTCCTTTTAACGCTATTAAAGTCAAGGAGGTTAGATATCTAAACTCATTGACACTACAGCGCTTTCAAGTAGAGAATGGAGGAACTTTGTGTTGGCGGAAAATCCCGAGATTAATTTTGCCATTGAACAAGGCCTACTGAATTCAAATGGGTTCTTTAACATGCCAACAACGTATGACATGAGTGTCGTGATTTTTTTCTCCTTTCAAAAATCACTTACCATGGCCATGAGCGAACCTGCAATCTTGGGGTTAGTAGTCCGATACTATAACCACTGACCCACCGTGATATTAATGAATATGAAAATGAAAATCCACAGCCTGCTTCCAGTCTCCGACCGGGTCAGGAATGGAATGAATGAAGCCCCCAACTAGCGGCGAGGATATGAACTGTGCCGGCTGCCGAGGCCTGACGCACTCCTCCGGGGCAATGATTAAATGAATGACAGATGAAATGAAATGATAGTGGAGAATGTTGCTGGAATGAAATTTTGACAGGGAAAACCGGAGTACCCGGATAAAAACCTGCCTCCGTTTTGTCCAGCACAGATCTCACATGGAGTGACCGGGATTTGAACCACGGACCCAGCGGTGAGAGGCCGGCATGCTGCCGCCTAAGCCACGGAGGCTATTAATGAATATGAACATTCGCAATTATTTTAATACACGGAATTATGTAAGTTGCGGCTCAAATGGATAATACATAAAGTGAAGAGTGTCTCAAGCCCACAATAGTACATTATGCAACGAGCCTATAATGGCAATAATTAAGACACGAGTATGTTTATATAACGAGCGTAGCAATTTTTTTAATTTCCATACGAGTGTCTTAATTATCATTATAGGGGAGTAGCATACGACTGTTTATGTTCGACGACAATTATAACTTTATTATATGTTTTAACATAAATATTCATAAATATCTGTGGGATTCAGTAACTTCAGTTAGTGAACAGAGCGCGCTGGGTGGTTTGCTGACTGAACAGAGCGCATGCGTGGGTCAAAGCTTTTTGAAAGCAGAGACCATTTACTTTGCTTGGCAATGCTATTGTTTACAGCCTGCATGATGTCTAGTGCCGATCAGAACAAGCATTCACTAATATTGTCACCGAAGTCGTTTGAAAGCAATGCGCTGTGTAGAAATTGGAATTGGGGATATTAAGGTACAGTGCTATTTCTTGTCTCATATTCGCCAGTTTATTTACGCGAACATATGGGTCGCTGCACTTTCCATGTCGGTAATTTATGTAGAAGGATGCTGTGTTGCTAGTTTCTGGACGTAGATTCATAAATGTCTTGTATATGTCATAGTATTTTCTTGTTACCGTAAAAGTTCGTGCTGAATTTTTCTTTGTGTTTGGGATTGTAACTACAATGGTTGATCCGATATCCAATTTGAACTTTCAATCATGTCCGACATGTTGGATTTTCAGCGCATGCGCCAAGGTATCCTTGCATAATTGGTCAATGAATGAGCTCTGATTGGCTGGAGAAACTGTCATATAATGAAAATCAGTACTATAATGACCATCATTATGATCCAGTTTTCTAACGTATAATATTTACATTTCGACATCGTCGAACATAAACGTCCTTATAATACAATTACTTGTTGAGGTATTTCAGTTTTAATACAAGGTGACATTTCTTCCCAATTATTTTAATATATAATATTGGGTACGATCGTGTCGACCGACAGAAAAGTAAAACTTAAGTTTATTAAGGCAACACTAGACAATAGCTTCCAACACGATAATTACTCGACTGATGAATTACATTTTTCCCCAACAAACCAAAACTTTTTGGCTTCCAGCAGTTACATTAACACTCGAGAGGTCGCACCCGTTTACTGTTTAACTATCTCTCAACTGATATCAATATAATTAGTGTGTGAAGATATTGTCTCTAAAAATAAATACGCATGTATTGCAAAATCCCATATCATCCGCGAGTTTGCACTGCGCGTGAGCTAACTGACTCAACGTGTGAATTTCCAAGAAGAATTTATTGGGTGTGTGCAACTACGCTGCGCGACGATATTTGAGCGGGACAACGTATTCTCGGACTGATTTCTTTAAACTGTCGCTCTTGCAAAATTTCAGCTTCATATATTTTTTCGGAAATTTCACAGGCTAAATGAAGTAAAGCTGAGTTGCACTTCCAGGGAAACTCCAAACACAACCACTCTTCTCTTAAGTCTTAACTCAACACTACTCGACGGTTTGCTGCTGTCTTTATCTGGGGGTAATATGTTCGCCCGCTAGCTAGGATGTAACTGGGGTGATAGACTCGCCCCTAGCCAGCTCGTAAACTGTAGCCTCAGTAATTGAATGGAGATTGTTGGAAGAAATGAAAACGTAAAAACACTTATAGTGGGCGATGTATTGAAGATAGAGATATGCTCTCACGGACTTATTAGTAGAACTTTTCATGCTGATCAATTCTCACACTCATAGCATATAGATATTTTTAACGGTTTGCCCACCGTAAGCTTTAAAAGCTCACGGATGCCATGTGTTTCTTTCGACTTTTTCACTGAAATCGTTCCTGCTCGGCTTCCTATGATGATAAATAAATTATTTTCTAAAAAATCTTCCTCGAGATATCCTTTACAGAATGGTGAAAACCGCATCAAAATCCATCCAGAGGTTCATCCATAAACTACAGTAGCGACACTCGAGCGCAGCAACAGAAGAGAGAGAGAGAGCGTTGCAGCAGAAGAGAGAGAGAGCGCGATATCATCACCTTTCACTGTAACACTTTTTCACGTACGTCACTGTATTCCAACGATTTATTTGACGTCGTCACGTCAAAAGATTTGTTCACAATTCCTGTAAATAATGTAAACCATTAAGAAACAATGAATTTCACTTGAATCAAACTATATTGGAAATTCAGAATGTTGCAAGAATGTGTTCCACGAGAAGTCGCATGAAAGCAAATTGCCGCGGCAGACATAAACCACTCGGGGACGGGACAGACGAGACTCTGAAACTCGTCAAGGTCAGGCTGGGAGAGATGAAACGGGCACCCAAAACTCTATCGCAAATAGCAACATAATTATTAAGAAAATTCAAAAAGCGCGGCAAAATGCTGCGGATGCGACCTCTCGCGTGTTAATAAAATAAAATAAAATAAAATAAAATAAAATAAAATAAAATAAAATCGTCATGGCCATTTAAGTGAAAAGCAGTATGGTTTCACGCCCCAAAAATCAACCGAAGATGCTGTACTATATGTGGTTGATTGGATTCGCAACATATTCTCAATGAAAATGGTGGCCGTATTGGTATCTTTGGATATTTCAGGCGATTTCGATAATGCTTGGTGGCCTAAAATTTTATCACAGTTAAAAGGAAAACATTGCCCAAAGAATTTGTACAGTTTAATACAAGCCTACTTTAGCCACCGAAAAGTGAAACTTCGGATCGGAACTGCAATTTCTACAAGATGTATTAATAAGGGATGCCCTCAAGGATCAGCATGCAGCCCTGGTTTTTGGAACATTTTGTATGATGAACTCCTACAATTACCTCTTCCGACAGGGTGTAATGTTATTGCTTATGCTGATGATGCTCTTCTCCTAACTGAATCAGATAATGTGCAGAATTTGAATTATATAACAAACTCTGCTTTACACACCTTGTCTCTGTGGGGTTCTGTAAACAAACTTCAATTCAATCCTTCTAAGACTAGAGCCATGTTCGTCACAAGGAGAAGAAAAGTGGAAAAACCCAAAATCATTATGAATGGCCACCGAATAACATCAGATGATCAACTTCTTTATTTGGGCGTTGTGCTTGACAAACACCTGACATTCAGAGTACATTTAAATAGATTAAAATTGAAATCAAGCAAGCTTTTACAAGGTCTTGCGATTGCTTGTAGACCTTCTTGGGGTCTGAACTCCGATGTTTTACGAATAATATATTATACAGCTTTTGTGCCTTTGATTCTGTACTGCGTGTCCGCTTTCCGTACAACCCTAGAAAAGAAATGGGCTCGGGTTAAGTTATTACAAATCCAAAGAGGTTTCGCTCTAAGAATTTCTCGAGCATACCGCACTACATCTACAGATGCAGCACTTGTAATTGCTGGAATAGAACCACTATTTTTAACAGGAATAGGGAAAGCTGAGCTGACATTAATGAAGAAGAATAGAACATCTCCTATGCCGATTTTCGACATTGTCGTGGAGCAAAAGTGCCATTTCTTGGAATCTTCTCATCCTAGTCAATTCTATAAACTTCTGCATAAAAATTGTTTCAGCACCCATGACTGTTTCATCTATACTGATGGCTCCCGTACACCAAGCTTTGATGGAAATGACAGTGTTGGCTGTGCCTTTGTCGTTTATGAGAATGATACTGAAATATTTTCAGCTCAGTATAAGCTCTCTCCCAGTTGTTCAATTTTCCAGGCAGAACTTTGGGCCTTAAAGTGTGCAATAGAATGGGTTAAAGCTAACAATAAAAGAGTGAGGATTTTCAGTGATTCACAATCGGCATTGCATTCTATAAATGACAAATATAATTCTAACCCAATAGCTGTCTACATCAGGGCAACAGCCCAGGAGTGCTCACATATATGCACATCGTGGATAAGGGGACACACTGGATTGGCTGGTAATGAAAGAGCAGACCAATTAGCAAAATCAGCGGCTACGACACATCTTGAAATAACATATAGTAAGTCTCCTATATATTGTCATTTAGACTTTCACGGCCCGTGTTATTATTCATAATGTTGAATTTTGGGCTTATGCCGTGTTTTATTATATTGCAATTCGACGCGTTTCGAAAGAAACCATGTCTTTCATCGTCAGGAATAATCTGGAATACGACAATGTTGCTAAGAGAAAGCAACGAAGAACATATAGAAGGTGCCCAAAGATGGACGCCATTATAGCCCCATGTTAGGGACAACGGAAAGCAGCAGTGAATTACTTTCTCAGGGTTCTGATAATAGGTAGCCAGGATTCACTGAGATTGTAGCCGGTGTCGCGGTTGAAATTATCTGGGTGTTTACGTATTTCAACCGCCTCCCTGATGATTCTGGGACGATATTGCTTTATACGGGCAAGAACATCCACCCCTTGGAACATGACATCATGGCCAGGTGTTAAAGCATGATCGGCAACAGCTGATTTATCAGGTTGAATGAGCCTGATACATCTATTATGTTCCTTAATGCGAGTGCATATTGTTCTCGAAGTCTGCCCGATGTAAACCTTGCCACAAGTACAGGGAACTCTGTAGATACCCGGTTGTTGCAATTTAGGCAAACTGTCCTTAGTTGGTCGCAGGAGTTGCCTAATCTTAACAGAAGTTCCAAATACAGTCCGTATGTTGTATCGACGTAGGATTTTAGCAATACGATCCGTTGTGTTATGTATGTACGGAAGGTAAGCAGTTCCTCTTACATCTCTTTTCTCAACTGACGTCCTATTATTATTTGTTGGTTTCAGAACCGTAGAAATCAAAGCCTTGCTATAACCGTTGCTCTCAAAGGTGGTTCGCAGGGTGTTCATTTCTTCTTGTAAAGAAGACACTTCACAAATCCTCCTAGCCCTGGTAGTTAGAGTTGTAAGGATACCATGTTTCTGGGCAGGGTGATGGTGAGAACTTGCGTGGAGATATCTATTGGTGTGTGTTGGCTTACGAAAAACGCTGTGTCCTAAAGATCCATCCTCTTTCTTGGTGACGAGAACATCTAAAAAAGGTATTTTGCCGTCAGATTCCTTTTCCATGGTGAAACAAATAGAAGGGTGCTGGAGATTAAGGTGATCCAGGAAATGGCTAAGATTTTCCTCACCTTCCGTCCAAACAACGAACGTGTCATCCACATAACGCCACCAGATCTTCGGTTTGAAAGGAGCCGACGACAAAGCTTTCTCTTCAAAGTTCTCCATGAAGAAATTAGCCACAACAGGAGAGAGAGGACTACCCATGGCCACACCATCAGTCTGCTCATAAAAATTCCCATTCCATAGAAAGTAGGAGGAGGTCATGCAGTGATAAAAAAGTCTTGTGATGTCTTCAGGAAAAAGTCCATTAATGAGAGACATAACACCATCAATAGGTACTCTCGTAAACAGAGACACCACGTCGAGACTCACTAGAATATCACCCGGCTGAAGTGTTATAGCTTTTAACTTTTCCACGAAGTGTGTGGAATCCTTAATGTACGAAGGCGTGTTACCCAGAAGCGGCTGAAGTAGTCTACCTAAGTATTTGGAAAGGGCATATGTAGGAGAACCAATCGTACTAACAATGGGTCTAAGAGGAACTTCGTCCTTATGTATTTTAGGAAGACCATAGAGTCTCGGAGGAATAGCATCCCCTGGAAGGAGAGTCTTCGCTGCATCCGCTGGAATAGATGATTGCTTGATCAATTTGACGGTGACATTTGAGTAGCGAGTAGTAGGATCACGACTATTAATCCTATATACAGGATCTGATAACAAAGACGAGATCTTGGAATCATAATCAACCTTATCCAATACCACTGTCGCATTACCCTTGTCAGCGGGGAGAACGATAATATCAGAATTGTCCCTTAGATCTTTAAGTGCCCGGCTTTCGCCTTGTTTTAAGTTGGTGTTAGGTGGCTTAGCTGTCTTGAGAACTCGGGAACATTCTTGCCTGGCTTCCTCGGCCTCTTCAGGTGTGAGGTGATGTACTGAGGATTCTACGGATGTAATAAGTTCTTCAATAGGAATTCTTCTAGGCGCTACAGCAAAATTGAGACCTTTAGCGAGAACTGCCTGTTGGGTATCACTTAGGGGGTTGCTGGACAAATTTACGACAACCTTGTTAGCATCAAGTCTAATGGCTTGAGATTTCTGCAACTGACATAACCTATCATATTTGGAAATATGTCTGTCCCTCACCTGATCTAGAACGCTGTTAGCTTGCACTGAAGAAATACGATCGAAGATATTCCATAATTCCTCACTTACGAAGTTTGAGAGGCGTAGATGTAGCTGTAGTAACTCCCTCGAAATAAAATCCAACTGCTTACGAGTATGCTGTAACCTCTCTATCAATAACGCCTTGCTTGCACGACGATAGATTCTCGTTGCCTTAGGTGTTCTGAAGGAATGCTTCAACATAACAAAATTCGGTAGAATATCATGATCCCGGCATCTTAGGAGAAAAGCGAGTGAAGAGATTAGACACACCTTCTTGCGTCGTAACCTACTGAATCTAGACATCAGTCGGAAAATATCCTCCCCATAGAGGTTTCTAATATTGTCATTTAGACTTTCACGGCCCGTGTTATTATTCATAATGTTGAATTTTGGGCTTATGCCGTGTTTTATTATATTGCAATTCGACGCGTTTCGAAAGAAACCATGTCTTTCATCGTCAGGAATAATCTGGAATACGACAATGTTGCTAAGAGAAAGCAACGAAGAACATATAGAAGGTGCCCAAAGATGGACGCCATTATAGCCCCATGTTAGGGACAACGGAAAGCAGCAGTGAATTACTTTCTCAGGGTTCTGATAATAGGTAGCCAGGATTCACTGAGATTGTAGCCGGTGTCGCGGTTGAAATTATCTGGGTGTTTACGTATTTCAACCGCCTCCCTGATGATTCTGGGACGATATTGCTTTATACGGGCAAGAACATCCACCCCTTGGAACATGACATCATGGCCAGGTGTTAAAGCATGATCGGCAACAGCTGATTTATCAGGTTGAATGAGCCTGATACATCTATTATGTTCCTTAATGCGAGTGCATATTGTTCTCGAAGTCTGCCCGATGTAAACCTTGCCACAAGTACAGGGAACTCTGTAGATACCCGGTTGTTGCAATTTAGGCAAACTGTCCTTAGTTGGTCGCAGGAGTTGCCTAATCTTAACAGAAGTTCCAAATACAGTCCGTATGTTGTATCGACGTAGGATTTTAGCAATACGATCCGTTGTGTTATGTATGTACGGAAGGTAAGCAGTTCCTCTTACATCTCTTTTCTCAACTGACGTCCTATTATTATTTGTTGGTTTCAGAACCGTAGAAATCAAAGCCTTGCTATAACCGTTGCTCTCAAAGGTGGTTCGCAGGGTGTTCATTTCTTCTTGTAAAGAAGACACTTCACAAATCCTCCTAGCCCTGGTAGTTAGAGTTGTAAGGATACCATGTTTCTGGGCAGGGTGATGGTGAGAACTTGCGTGGAGATATCTATTGGTGTGTGTTGGCTTACGAAAAACGCTGTGTCCTAAAGATCCATCCTCTTTCTTGGTGACGAGAACATCTAAAAAAGGTATTTTGCCGTCAGATTCCTTTTCCATGGTGAAACAAATAGAAGGGTGCTGGAGATTAAGGTGATCCAGGAAATGGCTAAGATTTTCCTCACCTTCCGTCCAAACAACGAACGTGTCATCCACATAACGCCACCAGATCTTCGGTTTGAAAGGAGCCGACGACAAAGCTTTCTCTTCAAAGTTCTCCATGAAGAAATTAGCCACAACAGGAGAGAGAGGACTACCCATGGCCACACCATCAGTCTGCTCATAAAAATTCCCATTCCATAGAAAGTAGGAGGAGGTCATGCAGTGATAAAAAAGTCTTGTGATGTCTTCAGGAAAAAGTCCATTAATGAGAGACATAACACCATCAATAGGTACTCTCGTAAACAGAGACACCACGTCGAGACTCACTAGAATATCACCCGGCTGAAGTGTTATAGCTTTTAACTTTTCCACGAAGTGTGTGGAATCCTTAATGTACGAAGGCGTGTTACCCAGAAGCGGCTGAAGTAGTCTACCTAAGTATTTGGAAAGGGCATATGTAGGAGAACCAATCGTACTAACAATGGGTCTAAGAGGAACTTCGTCCTTATGTATTTTAGGAAGACCATAGAGTCTCGGAGGAATAGCATCCCCTGGAAGGAGAGTCTTCGCTGCATCCGCTGGAATAGATGATTGCTTGATCAATTTGACGGTGACATTTGAGTAGCGAGTAGTAGGATCACGACTATGAATCCTATATACAGGATCTGATAACAAAGACGAGATCTTGGAATCATAATCAACCTTATCCAATACCACTGTCGTAAGTGAGGAATTATGGAATATCTTCGATCGTATTTCTTCAGTGCAAGCTAACAGCGTTCTAGATCAGGTGAGGGACAGACATTTTTCCAAATATGATAGGTTATGTCAGTTGCAGAAATCTCAAGCCATTAGACTTGATGCTAACAAGGTTGTCGTAAATTTGTCCAGCAACCCCCTAAGTGATACCCAACAGGCAGTTCTCGCTAAAGGTCTCAATTTTGCTGTAGCGCCTAGAAGAATTCCTATTGAAGAACTTATTACATCCGTAGAATCCTCAGTACATCACCTCACACCTGAAGAGGCCGAGGAAGCCAGGCAAGAATGTTCCCGAGTTCTCAAGACAGCTAAGCCACCTAACACCAACTTAAAACAAGGCGAAAGCCGGGCACTTAAAGATCTAAGGGACAATTCTGATATTATCGTTCTCCCCGCTGACAAGGGTAATGCGACAGTGGTATTGGATAAGGTTGATTATGATTCCAAGATCTCGTCTTTGTTATCAGATCCTGTATATAGGATTAATAGTCGTGATCCTACTACTCGCTACTCAAATGTCACCGTCAAATTGATCAAGCAATCATCTATTCCAGCGGATGCAGCGAAGACTCTCCTTCCAGGGGATGCTATTCCTCCGAGACTCTATGGTCTTCCTAAAATACATAAGGACGAAGTTCCTCTTAGACCCATTGTTAGTACGATTGGTTCTCCTACATATGCCCTTTCCAAATACTTAGGTAGACTACTTCAGCCGCTTCTGGGTAACACGCCTTCGTACATTAAGGATTCCACACACTTCGTGGAAAAGTTAAAAGCTATAACACTTCAGCCGGGTGATATTCTAGTGAGTCTCGACGTGGTGTCTCTGTTTACGAGAGTACCTATTGATGGTGTTATGTCTCTCATTAATGGACTTTTTCCTGAAGACATCACAAGACTTTTTTATCACTGCATGACCTCCTCCTACTTTCTATGGAATGGGAATTTTTATGAGCAGACTGATGGTGTGGCCATGGGTAGTCCTCTCTCTCCTGTTGTGGCTAATTTCTTCATGGAGAACTTTGAAGAGAAAGCTTTGTCGTCGGCTCCTTTCAAACCGAAGATCTGGTGGCGTTATGTGGATGACACGTTCGTTGTTTGGACGGAAGGTGAGGAAAATCTTAGCCATTTCCTGGATCACCTTAATCTCCAGCACCCTTCTATTTGTTTCACCATGGAAAAGGAATCTGACGGCAAAATACCTTTTTTAGATGTTCTCGTCACCAAGAAAGAGGATGGATCTTTAGGACACAGCGTTTTTCGTAAGCCAACACACACCAATAGATATCTCCACGCAAGTTCTCACCATCACCCTGCCCAGAAACATGGTATCCTTACAACTCTAACTACCAGGGCTAGGAGGATTTGTGAAGTGTCTTCTTTACAAGAAGAAATGAACACCCTGCGAACCACCTTTGAGAGCAACGGTTATAGCAAGGCTTTGATTTCTACGGTTCTGAAACCAACAAATAATAATAGGACGTCAGTTGAGAAAAGAGATGTAAGAGGAACTGCTTACCTTCCGTACATACATAACACAACGGATCGTATTGCTAAAATCCTACGTCGATACAACATACGGACTGTATTTGGAACTTCTGTTAAGATTAGGCAACTCCTGCGACCAACTAAGGACAGTTTGCCTAAATTGCAACAACCGGGTATCTACAGAGTTCCCTGTACTTGTGGCAAGGTTTACATCGGGCAGACTTCGAGAACAATATGCACTCGCATTAAGGAACATAATAGATGTATCAGGCTCATTCAACCTGATAAATCAGCTGTTGCCGATCATGCTTTAACACCTGGCCATGATGTCATGTTCCAAGGGGTGGATGTTCTTGCCCGTATAAAGCAATATCGTCCCAGAATCATCAGGGAGGCGGTTGAAATACGTAAACACCCAGATAATTTCAACCGCGACACCGGCTACAATCTCAGTGAATCCTGGCTACCTATTATCAGAACCCTGAGAAAGTAATTCACTGCTGCTTTCCGTTGTCCCTAACATGGGGCTATAATGGCGTCCATCTTTGGGCACCTTCTATATGTTCTTCGTTGCTTTCTCTTAGCAACATTGTCGTATTCCAGATTATTCCTGACGATGAAAGACATGGTTTCTTTCGAAACGCGTCGAATTGCAATATAATAAAACACGGCATAAGCCCAAAATTCAACATTATGAATAATAACACGGGCCGTGAAAGTCTAAATGACAATATTAGAAACCTCTATGGGGAGGATATTTTCCGACTGATGTCTAGATTCAGTAGGTTACGACGCAAGAAGGTGTGTCTAATCTCTTCACTCGCTTTTCTCCTAAGATGCCGGGATCATGATATTCTACCGAATTTTGTTATGTTGAAGCATTCCTTCAGAACACCTAAGGCAACGAGAATCTATCGTCGTGCAAGCAAGGCGTTATTGATAGAGAGGTTACAGCATACTCGTAAGCAGTTGGATTTTATTTCGAGGGAGTTACTACAGCTACATCTACGCCTCTCAAACTTCGTAAGTGAGGAATTATGGAATATCTTCGATCGTATTTCTTCAGTGCAAGCTAACAGCGTTCTAGATCAGGTGAGGGACAGACATATTTCCAAATATGATAGGTTATGTCAGTTGCAGAAATCTCAAGCCATTAGACTTGATGCTAACAAGGTTGTCGTAAATTTGTCCAGCAACCCCCTAAGTGATACCCAACAGGCAGTTCTCGCTAAAGGTCTCAATTTTGCTGTAGCGCCTAGAAGAATTCCTATTGAAGAACTTATTACATCCGTAGAATCCTCAGTACATCACCTCACACCTGAAGAGGCCGAGGAAGCCAGGCAAGAATGTTCCCGAGTTCTCAAGACAGCTAAGCCACCTAACACCAACTTAAAACAAGGCGAAAGCCGGGCACTTAAAGATCTAAGGGACAATTCTGATATTATCGTTCTCCCCGCTGACAAGGGTAATGCGACAGTGGTATTGGATAAGGTTGATTATGATTCCAAGATCTCGTCTTTGTTATCAGATCCTGTATATAGGATTAATAGTCGTGATCCTACTACTCGCTACTCAAATGTCACCGTCAAATTGATCAAGCAATCATCTATTCCAGCGGATGCAGCGAAGACTCTCCTTCCAGGGGATGCTATTCCTCCGAGACTCTATGGTCTTCCTAAAATACATAAGGACGAAGTTCCTCTTAGACCCATTGTTAGTACGATTGGTTCTCCTACATATGCCCTTTCCAAATACTTAGGTAGACTACTTCAGCCGCTTCTGGGTAACACGCCTTCGTACATTAAGGATTCCACACACTTCGTGGAAAAGTTAAAAGCTATAACACTTCAGCCGGGTGATATTCTAGTGAGTCTCGACGTGGTGTCTCTGTTTACGAGAGTACCTATTGATGGTGTTATGTCTCTCATTAATGGACTTTTTCCTGAAGACATCACAAGACTTTTTTATCACTGCATGACCTCCTCCTACTTTCTATGGAATGGGAATTTTTATGAGCAGACTGATGGTGTGGCCATGGGTAGTCCTCTCTCTCCTGTTGTGGCTAATTTCTTCATGGAGAACTTTGAAGAGAAAGCTTTGTCGTCGGCTCCTTTCAAACCGAAGATCTGGTGGCGTTATGTGGATGACACGTTCGTTGTTTGGACGGAAGGTGAGGAAAATCTTAGCCATTTCCTGGATCAACTTAATCTCCAGCACCCTTCTATTTGTTTCACCATGGAAAAGGAATCTGACGGCAAAATACCTTTTTTAGATGTTCTCGTCACCAAGAAAGAGGATGGATCTTTAGGACACAGCGTTTTTCGTAAGCCAACACACACCAATAGATATCTCCACGCAAGTTCTCACCATCACCCTGCCCAGAAACATGGTATCCTTACAACTCTAACTACCAGGGCTAGGAGGATTTGTGAAGTGTCTTCTTTACAAGAAGAAATGAACACCCTGCGAACCACCTTTGAGAGCAACGGTTATAGCAAGGCTTTGATTTCTACGGTTCTGAAACCAACAAATAATAATAGGACGTCAGTTGAGAAAAGAGATGTAAGAGGAACTGCTTACCTTCCGTACATACATAACACAACGGATCGTATTGCTAAAATCCTACGTCGATACAACATACGGACTGTATTTGGAACTTCTGTTAAGATTAGGCAACTCCTGCGACCAACTAAGGACAGTTTGCCTAAATTGCAACAACCGGGTATCTACAGAGTTCCCTGTACTTGTGGCAAGGTTTACATCGGGCAGACTTCGAGAACAATATGCACTCGCATTAAGGAACATAATAGATGTATCAGGCTCATTCAACCTGATAAATCAGCTGTTGCCGATCATGCTTTAACACCTGGCCATGATGTCATGTTCCAAGGGGTGGATGTTCTTGCCCGTATAAAGCAATATCGTCCCAGAATCATCAGGGAGGCGGTTGAAATACGTAAACACCCAGATAATTTCAACCGCGACACCGGCTACAATCTCAGTGAATCCTGGCTACCTATTATCAGAACCCTGAGAAAGTAATTCACTGCTGCTTTCCGTTGTCCCTAACATGGGGCTATAATGGCGTCCATCTTTGGGCACCTTCTATATGTTCTTCGTTGCTTTCTCTTAGCAACATTGTCGTATTCCAGATTATTCCTGACGATGAAAGACATGGTTTCTTTCGAAACGCGTCGAATTGCAATATAATAAAACACGGCATAAGCCCAAAATTCAACATTATGAATAAGTCTCCTATATGTTACGTTAAAAGCCAGATAAGGAAATACATATTAAACGAATGGAATATCGCATGGACATGTAGCCTGAAAGGGTCTGTAACAAGAGAAATATTCTTCCCGGAAGTACAAAATCGACTGTTATCAAAATTATTAGTGCCAAACTTTGTCCTCACATAATTTTTAACTGGTCATGGAAAATTCAAGTCTTATTTTGAACGTTTTAAAATAGCAACAGACGACTATTCATGTTTATGTGGATAGCCTCAATCGGTGTGTCACCTTGTATTTGAGTGTCCTGTTCTTGAAAAGGAAAGATACAATTTACAATGCCACCTTGATAGCTGTAACCTGGAACTTTCAAAACCGCTGTACCATATTTTCAAGAGGCAGTGCGGTTTAGGACAATTTCTCACATTCATCAACAAAATTTTTTTGTAAACTATGTCAGTAATATTTGTATTTGCTTTGTTTTTAATCTATAACCCTAATGTACCTCTGGTAAAATAGGGTTCCTGTATTGTTTTCTGGATATTCAATAATAATAATAATAATAAAATCATCATTCTTGTGCTTGTGCTTGGCCTAAGCCCTATACAAGACAAGGATCTTAATCTTGTGAGCTTCTTTGCCGAGTGAACCATCGATTTGGTGCCGTCTTCTTGCAACTCAACTTCACTACAGAATTAGTAATAAGCAAAAGAGAAGAGAGGATTACTCATTGATGCACATTCCTTGTTGTATATAACGGCAAACTTTATTGGATTCTGACAGAGTAGTCCGTCCTTCAACAGGGAGTCTCTTTATAGAACCATCTCGCACGATGTCAAAATTAGTAAGTCACTTCCCTTGCTGGCGCGAGAGCAAGCAACGAGACTTTGGCAATGGATTATTTTATTATTTCTTTGTGATTTGTATTATTTGTAATTTCTTATGTCATTGATGTAATTTTTGTGATTTCTTTCTTTCTTCTAACAATAAATTATTGCATGTCTGTGAATTTATTATGTAAAATAATAATCTTGTGGCGAGACTGTCGTTGCCCAGTTTCTTGTGTGTGGTATTAATGCACCTTTCTGTTGGTCTGTAATTCCCCTCTCATCTCACACCGGGTCGATCATTTCCCTGAGAAACTTCCGTTCTTGTGTTTCAGCTACTGCGATATTAGAGTGGCCTCCTCAAGTAATGGGTTCTGATGCGCATCAGCCTTCGTACAACACCATTAATATGTAATGAAGCAGGGGGCGTAATGGTTCAGTGGGCAAACTGCTTGCCTCTCACCAAAGTGGGTCGGATTTGATTCCCAGTCAATACATGTGAGATTATCGAAGTGAAATATCACGTCTTGTGCTTCGGATTCCACGTAAACTGTAGGTCCCGGAGCTCATGTTCGGGAGATTAACGGTCACAAGCTTCCCTCCATGTAATGACGCAATTTAGCATTATGTGGTGTTCTTCTTTTCTTTCTTTCTTTCTTTCTTTCATTCTTTCTTTCTTTCTTTCTTTCTTGTTTCATTCTTTACTTCTGTCTTTCCTTCTTTCGTCCCTTCTTTCCGTCTTTCCTTCTTACTTTCTTCCTTTCTTTCCTTCCTTCCTTGTTTCTTTCTTTCCGTCTTTCCTTCTTTCTTTCTTTCTTTCTTTCCGTCTTTCCTTCTTTCTTTCTTTCTTTCTTTCTTTCTTCGCCATGCCCGACTGAGGAGCGCGATTGAACTTATTCAGCTGATGGCATTGCCTTATCTTCTCCCAAAATCTCTTCATCTTCTCGCTGAGGCTTCTCTCGCGATCTTCTGACCAGGTTTTGTTGGTGATAGCTTGGATGGTCTGCAAAGCTCTGTCTAGTACAACGTCATCTGTGATGCCTATTTCCTGAAGATCTTTTCCAAGTTCAAGCAGCCAGGTGTTTTTAACTTTCATTGACAGGGCAAGGTTAAGAATTCTTTAGGTCAGCCTCTGATTGCTCATCCAGAGGATATGCCCGTAAAATTTCAATCGTCTTTTCCTAAATGTGTCTCTGATTTTCTCCGAGTACAGACTGGTCCAAAAAGAATTCTTAGGATTTTCCTTTCTTGCCTTTCCACATCTTTATTTAATGATCTACCCCTAATAATCAGCGTTTCAGAAGCATATAGTGCTTCAGGCTTGATTACAGTGTTGTAATGCCGTAATTTTGCATTTCTGAATATTGATTTTGTATTATATCTGTTCCAAGTTAGTCTGTAAGCTTTTTGCAGTTTACAGATCCTTTCTTTGTTTGCTTCACGATTCAGTCCGGAAGGTTGGATGACTTCTCCCAGGTATTTGAATTGAAACACTTGAGATATTTTACTGAATTTGGTTGCCATTGGTAGTCCATCGAGGTGCCGAAGAGATCCCTCCATGTAGTGTGTAAGATCTGGATGCAATGTCGTGAAGTTTCTCCGTGAGGGCAATTGCTTCCTGTCTGTTACTAAACAAGATTGCGAGATCATCAACGTAATTATTATTATTATTATTATTATCGTTATGCCCTACTCAGAAGTCACGATTGAACCTGCTTAGCTGATGTGTTGGCCTTGTTTTCCTCAAAAAATCTCTTCATCCTCTCGTTGAGCTTCCTCTGTCCAAGTTACAGTGACTCTGGTGTTGGGTTTGTCTCCAAATTGGTGATTGTTGATTTTGGTTCAGAATTTACATCGGTCCGGTGCAATGTCTACTGACATGTCGATTTCCTGCAGATCTGCTTCAATTTCACGAAGCCAGCTGTTCTTGGTTTTTAATGAAAGGATATGATGGTCAACGGTGGTCCTGAAGAGTACCTAGATGATGTTTCCGGTGTGAAAGGATCAGCCGGCGTTTTTGCCCTTGTCCAGGGAACGCCCGATTGCTTCATAACTCTCATTCGCAAACTAGTAGGGACACAATGGGGCTCACATCCATAGACTATTCGAACTTCTGCAATGGCATTGTGTTTTTCTACTGCTGAATTTGCTTCCCCAGTTTGGAACAGGTCATCTTATGCCAGACAGGTAGATACAGCTCTGAACGAGCTCTGCAGGTTGATAACAGGTTGCTTAAAACCTACCCTAACAGATAAGCTCTACTACCTGGCTGGAATAGCACCACCCTGTGTACGCAGAGAGGTGGCTGCCAACAGGGAGAGGCTGAGAGTGGAAGAGAACAGCGCCCACCCACTGCATGGATATAATCCCCCTCAGCAACGGCTGAGGTCCCGAAAGACCTTCCTGAGGACATCTGAGATGCTTACCGTCTCACCGGAGAGGGCAAGGCTGCATTTATGGAAGAAGTCGACCCCTCACCCCTGTGGTTGGATGTCAGTAGCTGAAGAACTACCACCCGGACACAACGAAAGCTGGTTGGCGTGGAAATCCATAAACAGGTTACGATCAGGAGTTGGAAGATCCCGACACAATCTAAGGAGATGGGGCCTCAGTACAGGTGGCACGTCTTGCGAATGTGGACAAGAACAAACCACAAGACACATGCTTCATTGCCCTCTGTGCCCTTCATCTTGTGCAGAGAAAGATCTCCTGTTAGCCACTCCGAGCGCCTTGGATGTTGCTCAGTATTGGGCACGTGTTATATAATTAGACAGTTTTACCTTTTTAAGTACCTGTATAGCAACTGTGCATTTGTATGTTTCCGACACGAGAAATAAATGAATGGATTATTATTAGTATTAATATTAATATTATTATTATTATTATTATTATTATTATTATTATTATTATTATTATTATTATTATTATTATTATTATTGCAATCACACTCATCTCACCACATAACTGGGACATATCAACATATTATCGTCGGCTTGTTTGCAAAACTGTATGACAACTTCTTTTAGGGTGGCACATTGGAACAGATATCCAAGACGACGGCCTTCTGCATGGTGATGTAGACCAGGATGTATTCCCAATATTTCCAGATTGCGAGCCAATGATTTGGGGATGATGCCGGTAGAAGAGATGACCACTACACTGTCCTGTCTCCACATTTCCCATATTTCCTCTGGCAAGGGCAGATATTTGGTCATCTTCTCACAGCAGGATTGTTGCAAATTATGGGAATTTGGCACTGCAATATCAATGAGAAAGGTTCACTTCTGCACCTTGTCCACAAGAACTGTATCTGGCCGGTTTGCTGTGGTTTTATCAGTAACTAGCTGTACCCGGCATGCGTTGCAATGCCAATCAAAGAAACTGTTGGCGTCGTAACATTGTTTGTTGAAGTGCTTTTAGGTTCCCAATAGTTATTTTTTTCTTTTTCCGCTAGCCACCTCTAAACTATTGTAAAATTGATTTACTATCTCAAAAAACATCCTAGGTGCGTGCTCAACAACTCACCAAAGTTTCATCGCAATGAAATGAATGGCATATGAACGCATCCGGGACTTTTTTGAAACGATTCGAGCGCCGTCACCCATTTGTTGAATGTACTCGTACGGTACCTATTGTAAAATAGATTTACTAATTCGAAAACCTTCCCTGGCGTGTACACAACAACTCATCAAAGTTTCATCACAATCGAATGAATGGCATATGAATGCATACGGGATTTTGTATAAACGATTCGCGTGCCGTTGCTCATTTGTTGAATCTACTTGTGCGCCACCCATTGAAAAACGGATTTACTAATGCATACACCTTCGCAGGACTGTACTCAACTAACCAAAGTTTTATCACAATCGGATGAATGGTATATGAACGCATACGGGACTTGGTTGAAACAATTCACGCGCTGTCGCTCATTAGTTGAATCTACACGTGCGCTACCATATTGTAAAATGGATTTACAAAATCAGAAATCTTCGTGGGAGTGGAAACAACATTTCACCAAATTTCATTGCAATCGCATGAATGGTATATGAACGCATACGGAACTTGTTTTAAACGTTACGTGCGCCGTTACTCATTTGTTGAATCTACTCGTGCACTACCTATTGTAAAAAGTATTTACTAAGTCAGAAACCTTTCCTGGAGGGTGAACAACAATTCACCAATTTTTCATAGCAATCGCACGAATGGCATATGAACGCATACGGGACTTTGTATAAACGATTCGCGTTCCGTCGTTAGTTTGTTGAATCTACTTGTGCGATACCTATTGTAAAGTGGATTTACTAAGCCAGAAACCTTGCCTGAAGTGTACACAACAACTCACCTAAGTTTAGTCGCTATCGGACGAATGGTATATGAACGCATACAGGACTATGTTAAAACACTTCGCGCGTCGTCGCTCAAATGTTTAATCTACTTGTGCGATACCTATTGTAAAGTGGATTTAGTAAGCCAGAAACCTTCCCTGAAGTGTACACAACATCTCATCCAAGTTGCATCGCTATCAGACGAATGGTATATGAACGCATACGGGACTTTGTTGAAACGCTTCGCGCGTCGTCGCACACTTGTTGAATCTACTCGTGCGCTACCTTTTATAACATGGATTTACTAAGCCAGAAACCTTGCCTGTAGTGTACACAACCTCTCACCCAAGTTTCAACGCTATCTGACGAATGGTATGTGAATGCATACAGGACTTTGTTGAAACGCTTCGCCCGTCGTCGCTCATTTGTTGAATCTACTCGTGCGCTACCTATTGTTAAGTGGATTTACTAAGCCAGAAACATTCTCTGAAGTGTACACAACATCTCACCCAAGTTTCATCGCTATCAGACGAATAGTATATGAACGCATACGGGACTTTGTTGAAACGCTTCGCGCGTCGTCGCTCATTTGTTGAATCTACTCGTGCGCTACCTATTATAACATGATTTACTAAGCCAGGAACCTTGCCTGTAGTATACACAACCTCTCACCCAAGTTTCATCGCTATCGGACGAATGGTATGTGAACGCATACTGGACTCTGTTGAAACGCTTCGCCCGTCGTCGCTCATTTGTTGAATCTACTCGTGCGCTACCAATTGTTAAGTGTATTTACTCAGCCAGAAACCTTACCTGACGTGTACAGAACATCTCACCCTAGTTTCATCGCAATGGGATGAATGGTATATGAACGCATGTGGGACTTTCTTGAAACAAACGCACGCCATTTTGTTGAAGCTACTCGTGCCATCTATTGTAAATTGGATTTACTACCCCTATAAAAACACGGCCGACTGAATGCGCTCATACCGGCCTAGACAATGAGACGTTTTTCATGAAATCTTGTTAGTTACTTAACTGCTCACACAGCGCTGTTCACCAAGCATTGCACGACTAAGACTTATCTCTACTTAGTGTAAAACAAAGTCCCCGATTCTTGGATATCACGGGTAATCTCGAGAACCACTGGATGGATTTTGATGCGGCTTTCACCATTCTGTACAGGTAATATCGAGGAAGATTTCTGTAGAAAATAATGTATTTATGATCAAAGGGAGCCAAGCAGCAACGATTTTAGATTTCAGTGAATAGGTCGAAAAAAGAACTTGACGTCCGTGCGCTTTTTAAGCTTACGCTGGACAAACCGTTAAAAATATCAATATACTATGAGTGTAAGAATTGTTCAGCATGAAAAATTGTACAAAAAAGTCCGCGTGAGCATATCTCTATCATCGATACATCGCCCACTATAAGTGTTTTTAGTTTTGACGGAAGGGGGATTTGGCTTGCACCTCACCATTCTTAAATTACGTCCGACAGGAATTCCTTGCACATTCATAACTGTTCCCGGGCGAAGCCGGGGCGGGTTGCTAGTGACAGTATTATATTATCATTATAATTCCCACAATATCAAAATGCAAATTATATCACAAAATAAAATAGGTGTTTGTGCATTATTTTGGCCACTTGGGTGTGCCTTTTCATGTAATCAGTACAGGAGATTGCTTGGCAGCCTTCTGTGATATGTTGAATTGTTTCCCGTTCTAGTTGGCATCTCCGGCATTTATCATTCTGTATATTTGCCGTAACTATATATTTAAGATAGTTTTTGGTAGCCACAACTTGATGCTGGATTGCAACCATGGATCCTTCGGTCTGAGTGAATAGGTCCGCGTGAGTCAACCAGCTGTTCGACGCATGAATTATTATTATTATTAATAATAATAATACTATTATTATTATTATTATCATCATTATTTTATGCGCGTCTCTTGCACCTAGCCTGCGAAGCATCAATGCCCCGGAAGCGTCTTCGAAACAATAGACGTCCAGCTTATTGGTGGACTGACGAAATAGCTGATCTTCGAAGAACTAGTCTTCGACTCAGAAGAAGAGCCCAACGTTCAAGACATCGACCAGAGGCTGATTTGAGATCCGCTGAGCACCTTGCAGCTAAGAGAACCCTTCGAGATGCCATCAGAAGACGTAAGACTCTGATGTGGCAGTTGTTAGTTAATGAAGTAGACGTAGATCCTTGGGGATTAGGCTACCGAATTGTCACCAAGAAACTCGGCTCCATGTCCAATACCACGTTGGATGCACGGCATTTATCCAGATCCAGATTGTAAACGAGCTATTCCCTACTCACCCTGTGCGAATTGATGTGGGCGACGTACTTGAGCCGGAATTCATTCCTCTATTTAACATAGGTGAGCTGAAGGAAGCAGTAGGCTCCCTTCGGAATAAGAAGGCTCCAGGCCCTGACGGGATACCCACGGAGGCTATGAAACTAGCTCTGAAGGTTTGTCCGCAGCTACTGCTTGAAATGTACAACTGTTGTCTGAGAGCAGGTGTCTTTAGTGCCCGTTGGAAAATGGCTCGACTAGTGCTGATTAAAAAAGGAAAGGCAGTCGGGAACGTGCCATCGTCCTTCAGACCACTATGTATTTTAGACATTGCGGGAAAAGTGCTGGAGAAGCTATTAAAACCTCGCATACTGTCGTCTATTCAAGCCGCGGGAAATCTGTCTGACAGGTAATTTGGCTTCCGCCGTGGGCGATGTACAATAGATGCAGTACGCCTAGTAGTTGAAGCTGCGAATCAAGCCCAGGAAGGTAACCACTATTCTCGGAAAATAACACTTCTGGTAACCTTGGATGTGAAGAACGCCTTCAACTCAGCTGCATATCTCCTGCGTATAATGAAAGATTATTTGAAGGACCGTACCCTGTTATATGACACTGCAGACGGCCAGAGGAGGAGAAAAGTCACGGCAGGAGCAGCGCAAGGATCTCTCCTGGGCCCGGATTTGTGGAACATGTTGTTCGACGGCTTACTGCGCATGGAGATGCCCGAAGATACATTCCTTGTTGGGTACGCTGATGATATTGCAGCGGTGATTGTAGCCCGAGATGCGGTTCTGGCTCAGTGGAAACTCAATCAGGTAATGCGGCGGGTGAGTGGTTGGATGAACGCTCATGGTCTGAATTTAGCTATGGCGAAAACTGAAATAGTCATGTTAACTAGGAGGAGAATGGACACTATAATTCCCATGAAAGTTGGAGAGGTGGTCGTTCAAACTGGAGCCACTGCGAAGTACTTAGGATTTACTCTTGACACGAAACTGACATACTGGTCTCATATACGGAAGGTAGCAGACAAGGCGGAAGTAGTGACAGCTGCCATAAGTAGACTCATGGCTAATGTGCATGGTCCTAGAGAAAGCAAGCGTCGACTACTGTTGTCCACAGCGCAGTCTATTCTCCTGTATGGAGCTGAGATTTGGTCTGATTCGCTGAGGATAGAGAAGTATAGGAAACACCTTGCTGCAATTCAGAGGAGAGGAGCTCTGAGGGTGGCGTGTGCTTACCGTACAGTTTCGGAACCTGCAGTTCTGGTTGTCTCAGGTGTTGCGCCAATAGACTTACTCGCGCAAGAACGTAAAGACGTATACTTCCGACGAGTAGAACTGGGCAAGGCTCAAGCCCGGAGGGAAGCCGTAGCATGCAAGATGGATCTTTGGCAGCAGAGGTGGAATGACGATCACAGAGGAAGATGGACAGCTCGGCTGATACCGAGTCTGGTCGAGTGGACGAGTAGGAAACACGGAGAAATAAATTACTTTCTGACACAGATGTTGACAGGTCATGGCTACTTTCGGTGTTACCTTCATCGTATGGCCAAAGTAAGGAGTCCAGTTTGTATTTACTGCGAGAACGAACGAGATGACGTTTATCATACGTTTTTCGTCTGCGATCGTTGGGCAGCGGAAAAACAACAACTTGAAGCTGAGGTTGGTCCAATAACGCCGGACTATAGTTGGCATTATGCTGAAGAACGAGCTCAGCTGGGATACGGTCGCTTTCTTTGTTGAGGTGGTCCTTCGTCAGAAGAAGTCGGATGGGGACTTGCTCGATTTAGTTGATTGAGTCTGCGATCCGCGGGCTATGAATGGAGAAGTAAGATGGTGCTTGTGAAGCAAAGAAAATGACTCCATCCTGAAGTAATACGAAAGTGGTCCCGGGATGTGTTTTGTCAAGTGGACAGGGTGTGGTTTTTTAGAGGGTAAGAATCCCACACTCTTGAGGAGTGCGGACCCTTCTCAAGGTCTTCTGCAAGATTTTTCCACTTCCCTCGCAAAAAAAACCATTATTTTATGCAGTGCATATAACACATTAGTGGTACATTACAACATAACTATACGGGCTTCAGGGAACCAAGTACAGTTATTGAAACAGCAACTTCTACGCAGGAATGTCGCTACCCATGAACTTTCGAACGATTCTGGTTGTTGATAGAACTACTGTCTTCTGCATTAGTTTGTACAGTTGCGTATCCAGATCCAGTTCTTTAAGGCCTTGGAGCGTACTTGGGATCACGCCCGTACTTGAGACAATGATAGGTATGGTCTTTACTAGCTCTACATGCCAGTGTCTTTTGATAGGGTCGACCAACTCGCTGTATTTGATGGCCTTTTCTATATGCTCCGACTGGAGATTATTATTATTATTATTATTATTATTATTATTATATATATATATATATATATATAATGCGTTTGGCCCTCTAAGGAGCACGTAGAACCATTAGTTAACATTGGTCTTCTTGTTCTTCTTATCTTCCCAAAACTTCCTCATCCTTTCGCTATGTGCCTGTCTTCTTTCTTGTGTCCATGCAGCTTTAAGTTTCAAATTCTGTCCCGTAGGGATCTTGGGTGGAAACTTATACGAATTTACTTTTTGTCTATATGCAGTCCGCGTCGTTGTCAGTGGGTCAATATTGATTTCACTGAGGTCCTTTTGGGTGTCTGCTAGCCAGCGTACTTTGGTTTGTCGGTTTCCATTGACTATGAGGAAGATTTTCTTGGTCAGTCGGGAGTTGTCCATTCGAGCTATATGTCCGTAGAATTTCATGCGTCTTTTACGTGCGAGTGAGGCGAATCGTTCAGTCCGTGAATACAGTTCGTCTGAGCTTTTCCTCATCCAGATACCGTCCTGAAGCTTTGGTCCAAAGATTTTTCTCAGTATTTGTCGTTCTATCTTCTCAATGTATTTGATGCTGATGGTTAACGATGACGTCTCAATCGCATAGAGTGCCTCTGGGAGGATGACTGTGTAGTAGTGATGGAGTTTGGCTTTAGTGGAAAGTGATTTCTTGTTGTAAATATTCCAAGTGATTGTGTAAGCTTTGCGTAATTTTTCTGCACGAGTTTTGTTAGCCATTCTTTCGTTACCAGTGTTCCCGATAATTTCACCTAGGTACTTGAAGTGCTTAACTTGTGTGATGTCGCCATATTTGGTTGTAATTGATGCCAGGTTTGTGCTCTTGGAATCCATGTACTGTGTTTTCTCGTAAGAGATATGGAGGCCGGTTCTGATTGATATCTCATGAAGCTTCTCGATGGCATGTCTGGCTTCTTCTGGAGTCCGGGTAATTATTGCTAGGTCGTCAGCAAAGGCGAAGCATTTTATGTTGATTCGTTGTTCTTTTGTTCCCATACTTATTCCAGGTATTTCTTTCTCCCATGTTCTGATGATCTTATCTAGTACCAGGTTGAATAGGAGTGGGGACAACCCATCACCCTGTCTTACGCCTGTTCTAATGTGAAAAGGTTCGGACACTTCACCCATAAATTTAACTTTAGAAGTTGTATCTGTCAAGGTCTGTTGGATTAATGTAGTTGTTTTGTTGTCCACACCATGTTCACGAAGTATATTAAACAGAGTTGCGCGGTCGATTGAATCATATGCTTTCTTAAAATCTACGAAGGTGACAACTGTGCGATTCGACTGGCGATGTTGGAGTACCATCTTGAGGTTCCAGATCTGTTCTGCACACGATCGACGCGGTCGAAATCCCGCCTGATATTCACCGATTATGTGCTCTGTCTGTTGCTCCAATCTGGTGAGGAGGGCACGTGAGAGTACCTTGTAGGCGATTGGCAGGAGTGAAATGCCTCGGTAATTATTCGGATCTGTCTTGTCGCCCTTTTTGTGTAGTGGGTGAATCAAAGCAGTTTTCCAATCAACCGGTATGGTGTCACTCTCCCATATATTAGCAATGATGTTTTGTAGTCTTTCAGTCAAGAGTTCACCTCCAATCTTGAGCACTTCGGCGATTACACCGTCTTCTCCTGGTGCCTTTTTGTTTTTGAGATGTAATATGATGTTTTGTATCTCATCATATGTTGGTGGTACTGAGTCCTGATTTGGGGCTGTAAAGTGGAGTTGGAGATTCTCTGCAGGTGGTTCACAATTGTGAAGCTCCTCGAATAACTGTTTCAGGATATCACAATTGGCCTTTGTGTTTGTCTCAAGTGTGCCATCAGGGCGGCGAAAACAAAGACTGGGCGGCTTGTAGTTCGTCAGTTCTTCCCTAAATGTCCTGTGGAAATTTCGTGTGTTGTTCCTCTTAAAGTCATTATCGATTTCTTCCAATTATTATTATTATTATTATTATACATGTATACACCGTGGACAGGCCAACAAGGACCACGCAAATATCACTTCTTTATAGGTCTAGTTTCCTTCTTTCTCTTCCAGAAGTCTTTCATCCTGGTCGACTGCGCAGCTCTTCTTTCAGCAGTCCATTCTCCTCTGTTGAGATTCTTCTTCTCCCCGACAAGAATTTTGTGGCCATTTTTTTTTCTGTACTCGATTCGATTTAGACAATCTTCTTCAGTAATTTTGAATTTTTGAAGTTCTTCTTTCATTTGTTTTACATAGCCCCCTTGCCCTTTATAGTTCCAGAGTTTATCACAAATTTGTTTGTTTAACCTTGAGCAATCCATGCGGACCATATGTCCTTAGAAATGAAGTCGCCGTTTACTGATCATCACTTGAAGGTTGTCGATTTTACTATAAATTTCTGCATTGGATCTCAGTCTATAACCTTCCTGTGTTTTCCTAGGAACATAAATCGTTCTTAAAATTCTTCTTTCTATCTTGAGCAAATTCTCCATTCCGGTTATATTTGTAGTTTCCATGGCGTACAAGATGATTTGTCTAACAACTGTATTAAAATGTCGTAATTTTGCATTGATAGACAGGTTCTTTTTATTGTATATATTTTTTGTATAAAAATTTAATCTTTCCAATTTCCCTTTTTTGTTCTCAATTGCCAATTTATCCGTCCCATTGCTACTAATTATTTCTCCAAGATATTTAAATCGGTCAGTGACCCTGATGCTCCCATAATTTGTTTTTATAATTTTCTTAGTGTATTTCTGATCACTTGTCATCATCTCTGTTTTTACCAACGAAATCTGTAAGCCCGCTTTTTCCGCCGTTTCTTTTAACTGATCAATTTGGTTAAAAGCTTCTTGTTTTGATTCAGCAAACAACGCTACGTCGTCTGCAAATGCTAAACCTTTGACTTTGAGGTTCTTATTCTTTGTACCAATTTTAGCACTTGAATCGTTCTTCTCACAAAACGTCCTCATGACTTTATCCAAGACCAAATTGAAAAGCAGAGGTGATAGACTGTTCCCTTGTCTTAAACCAGTTTTTCCTCGAAGGGCTCGCTAACTTCATTTAAAAATTTGACTCTGGAAATCGTATTAGTTAATGTACGTTATTATTATTGTTATTATTATTATTATTATTATTATCATCATCATTACGCACTACCTGTTCGCAAGCGACATTGCACTCTCTTGTTACTTGCCACACCCCGTGATTATGGGCTTGTCCCCGAGATAATTAAGCTATATATTGTTTTCTAGAGTGCAATCAGGGGGCTATTCATTCAGAAAGAGGTGGCAACACTTATCGCGCACATAACCTCTTGTTCACCTTCACCTCGTGAGCGCTGCCAACGTTAGTGACAAGTTGCTATATGTATTGAACTTACCACGTACTTGGTGAAAAACTCGACATTTCATTTAACTCCACATGTGTTTCCATAGCAAACAAATCATGAGTTTAGCTTTATTATTTGGTAACTTTCATGACCGTTGTTGCCGGGTTCATAAGTCTGGATACCTCAAATAAAAGAAGATTACTCCCATGACTCCATTTGAACTCGAATTCCTGCTGTCCAGCTTTAGTCTCTAAAGGAAACTATTCCCTAAAGCAGTGGTTCCTGACATTTGCTAGCTGACGCCCACCTTTTCAAATACGGGTGGTCATCGCCCTAATGACATTTAATAACACTACATAATGGAATAATTATAAACATTATAAAACGTTGTATGTAACAATAATACTGGAAAATTAAAGCAACTACTACATCGTTGATGGTTTCAAATATGGCGCGTATGGTCACAGTTGACTTTCACGCAAGTAGGTCCACAAAATGTGCAATTAAATGTGCATTGAGTGGTCTTGTTCGTGCATCTGCTCTCAGGCTTGACTTTGCTCCTTACAACACAGCAAATTCCTTATTTCACCTCCAACCTCGCGGCTCCGTACAGGTTTGTGCCGACAGTTGGCAATTACCAGTGCTTTTGAACGACTGACTTGGCGCGGCAATCACTTGGAGAGATCCGCAATATGTTCATTATACAAAATTGTAATATTCGAGTTAAACAAGTAGTTCCGTGAAGAACTAAAGCCTATTTTCATAAAACCTACTTATGTTAATTGTCTCTATCAACATACAAAATTTCAGTTTGATTGCTGTAATAAGTAGTGCTGTAATAGCGGTTCTCCTCCACTTTTTATTGAGCCACCCTCGTAGCGGCCCCGAACCTGATATCTCGCTAACCAATCATGGGATTTGTGCATACAGGGTGTCCAAGCACTCGTAGTAATGCCCCCTACTTTCCTATAGGCTCTTTATTTAATTAAAAGACCAAAACTAAAAGGTCATTCGCGAGTAGTGGGGTAGTGTTGGTTTTCTCAAGTCGCGCTCGTACTTGAATATGTATGCCTATGTTGGGAAAGGATTAGGTGGTGGGAGAGGAGTAGGGTCGAGTGAGGGGTCGTTTAGATGGTATTTATTCCGCTCTATGTGATGGTGAGGTTATTTTTTTAAATGGATGGAATATGGAAACGCCATTTGGGCTAAACATGTTGTTTTGACATTTTGGCGATGAGTGTTTTTTTATGCATGCGCACTTGAGAGGTTTTGTAAGAGAGCGGGCTTTTTAAATGATTATTTATAAATGAGTGTTTTTTAATATTTATTTAAATAATGCCAAAAAACTAATAGGTCATCGGCTTTGTACTATCTCGCTAACCAATAAACGGATTTAAACATATGAGGTGTCGTAGGACTCGTGGTGAACTCCCCTTTTCTATGGACGGGGTATATCCACCCTAAAATAAATACTACCCTTACCCGGGGGGTGAAATAATATTTTTTGTATGCCTACGAACTTGGCTGTTTTTGTAAGAGAGCGGGATTTTAAATGATTATTTATAAATGAGTGTTTTTTAAAATTTATTTAAATAAACCCAAAAAACTAATAGGTCATCGGCTTTTTACTATCTCGCTAACCGATAATCGGATTTAAACATATGAGGTGTCGTAGGACTCGTGGTGAACTCCCCTTTTCTATGGACGGGGCATATCCACCCCAAAATAAAAACCACCCTTACCCAGGGGGGTGAAATAGTAATTTTTTGTATGCTTACGAACTTGGCGGTTTTTGTAAGAGAGCGGGCTTTTTAAATGATTATTTATAAATGAGTGTCTTTTAATATTCATTTAAATAAACCCAAAAACTAATAGGTCATCGGCTTTTCAGTATCTCGTTAACCAATAATGGGATATTAAACTATGGGGTGTCGTAGGACTTGTGGTGAACTCCCCTTTTCTATGGACGGTGTATATCCACCCCAAAATAAAAAATACCCTTACCCCGGGGGTAAATAATATTTTTTTGTATGTGCGCACACGGACGGCTTTTATCAAAAGGACCTAACTACACGTTTGTTAATATTTTCTGAACCCCTGATGGGATTTTGCCATTGGCAGTATCCTAGCCCTGGGGGGGGGGGGGTACGCCCCGTTTTTGAATGTATGATTCGTTTTTTGTCAAAACGGCTTAACTAAACTTTTGTTCATATCTCGCGAACCAATCATGCTAGGGACTTGCATGAGGGGTCCTAGCACTTGGGGCGACGTGCCCTTTTGGGGGGGGGGTGAAACTACGCCCCAAAATTGAAAAATCCATATCTTGGTAACGAAGAACCCTAAAATTAGGTGTGATAGCTTAATAAATAGGGGATGATAAGGGCTTTTACCTCGACTGGTAATTTCACCACTAATACAGTAAATAGTCATGTTATGGGGAAAACGTGTTAAACAGCTAAAATGATAAATGAACCTAAGATCTTTTGTTTTTGATGAAAAATAGCAGGGGGGTGAAAACTACCCCCAAATTGAAAAATCTATATCTTGGAAACGAAGAACCCAAACATTAGGTGTGATAGCTTAAGAAATAGGCCATGACATACGCTTTTACCTGGATGGGTCATTTCAACCCTAAAACAGTAAATAGTGATTTTACAGAGGGTAAAAAGGAGTTAAACGGGTAAAAATGATAAATGAACCTAAGATACTTTGTTTTTGATGAAAAATAGCAGGGGGTGAAAACTACCCCCAAAATGAAAAATTAATATCTTGGAAACGAAGAACCCTAAAATTAGGTGTGTTAGCTTTAAAGATAGGGGATGATATGGGCTTTTACCTCGATTGGTCATTTCACTCCTAAAACAGTAAATAGTGATTTTACGAGAAAACAACCTGTTAAACACTTAAAAATGATAATTGAACCTAAGATCTTTTGTTTTTAATGAAAAATAGCAGGGGGTGAAAACTACGCCCAAATTGAAAAATCGATACCTTGGAAACGAAGGACCCTAAAATTAGGTGTGATAGCTTAAAAAAATAGGTCATGACATACGCTTTTACCTGGATAGGTCATTTCACCCCTAAAACAGTAAATAGTGATTTTACAGGGGGAAAAATGTGTTTAACGGGTAAAAATGATAATTGAACCTAAGATCATTTGTTTTTGATGAAATATAGCAGGGGAGTGAAAACTACCCCCAAATTGAAAAATCGATACCTTGGAAACGAAGAACCCTAAAATTAGGTGTGATGGCTTAAAAGATAGGCCATGACATACGCTTTTACATGGATAGGTCATTTCAACCCTAAAATAGTAAATAGTGATTTTACAGGGGGGTAAAAAGGAGTTAAACGGGTAAAAATGATAATTGAACCTAAGATCTTTTGTTTTTTATGAAATATAGTAGGGGAGTGTAAGCTACCTCCAAATTGAAAAAAAATCGATATCTTGCAAACTTAAGAACCCTAAAATTAGGTGTGATAGTTTAATAATAGGTGAGGACATACGCTTTCACCTTGATAGATTATTTCACTCTTAAAACAGGGAATAGTAATGTTACAGGGGAAGAAGGTATTAAACACCTAAAAGCATAAGCGTTTTGTGAAACCATGCTTTAATGGACATGTGTATGGAGGATGATTGTTATTATTATCATTTTTATTATTATTATTAATATTAGGTAATTATGGATTAATGTGTGTATAGGTAACTAACCAGTGGGGAGCGTGATGGCGCAGTGGCTTAGCTGCTCGTCTTTACCCGGACGGCTGGGGTTCAAATCCCGGTGACAGCGGGGTGGAATTTTCACCTGAAAAATCACGTGGCGTCAGGAAGGGCATTCGGCCTTTAAATACCCAGCTAAAACCAAAATGAGCCTGGTTGGCTCCGGCGACTCGAAATAATTGGGAAAAGCCGAAGAAAGAAAAAAAAGAAAAAAGATAACTAACCAGTAATACTAAACATTTGTTTTAGGTGTTGAAGAAGTCAGGTTGGCCAACCCGTTGCCATGGTTCACGAATTGACCCCAAAAGTTTTACCTGTCAAGATTCAGTGTACCCTGTTGCAGCCTTTAGAAAAAAATCGAGCCCGGGGCCTCTGTGGTGACAGTGGAGTTTTATTAATGAAGCTTTTTAAACAAACATACACTTGCATACTATCGCTGGGTTGAATCTGCACAGAGACATTGGCTTTTGTTTGTGTAGTGAGCCTTGGTGATAACAGCACGGCGATCTTGTCAGCAAGTTTCATATTACTCGTCTGCTCGATAGTGGACGAGCTCTGCACCTTGTTAGGTAAGGGTTGAAATAGGCTTAGTGAACTTTATTGCAACCTTGAAATGAACTTCTTCCTATAGTAGGGGTTGGAAGCCAAGACCATAGGGTTGACAACCAAGTATGTTAACCACTATACGGTGAGATGGTCAAATAATAATGTAACAGAACATATAGAAACGTGTTCTATAGTTTAACGAATTGGCTAAGAGCCATACCATGAGAGGTGTAGGTAATGGAAATTGAATCCTTAGCTGATGACCCTACTACATGTAAGCAATAGCAATGCCCGCCTATAAGCTATCATGATAGAAAAAGAAATGAATGGCTTGTTTTAAACGGAGAATAATTGTGTTTAATGTAAACAAAAGTCTGAATTTAAAAATAGTTTATGTCCTACATGATGTTTGAACTCTTTTTTTAATTTATACTTTAGACAAACGCTAACATAGTCGTAATTCAGAAGCCATGGCCTCCTCCTTTCCAATCCTACACCGTACACTGAAGTTAAAATGAATAATGATCACGTTACGGACAGCCAGTTTCAATGCCATGAGAAATAAGTGAACAAAGTATAAAATTCATGAGCCAGTGAGGAATTCAACATGCTGCCCTTTGAACAAAAAGAGAAGCGTTCTATAAACTTAACCACCAAGCTGTCCTATCGAACCCCAATGGTTTGGGTCACCGTAAAGATGAAAATTAAATCTAAGCTATAACTAAAACTAACTACACACTTATATACTAGAAAAAATGGAAAACAAAAGAACAATAGGCCAAATAAAGGACAGAAGGACTAAAAAATGGCCCTCAACCCTCAAGCATGTGGATTGAGAGAGTTGGAAGGAAGGAGAGCAATGAAACGCAGGTAGAAAAGTAAAATAGGAGAGGCTCTGCCACAGAGGTAATGGATAAAGAGGAGGAAAACTGGACTCAGCTGAGAAATCCCTTGGGGTTGCCAACTTCCAAACTGATCAGCCGTAAGCCCCTTGAGGGTGTAGCCATATGCAGAGTGCATCACAAGTGGTGGGGCTATATACACCCTACCTTCTTGAGGGGGCTTGAGCAAAAGGCAGTAAATATCATGAAAATAAAAACAAGGCTGCCTCCTTACACAAGTAGAATATCAGAAAAAATAAATAAACAAGGGCCAATTAAGTTGCAAAGGGAAGAGATTCCCTAGGCCTCGGATACCCTAATCATATTGTGGTCGGTAGAGAACAAGAGTTGAGCAAGTGTGGTTGACAGGAAAGAAGACAGAGAGGAGCCTAGCACAAGTTAGTGGAAGCAATGGCGGACTCAGCTGGGACTCCGTGATCGTCAACCTACATAACACTAGATATGACGCCCAGGGGTGGAAATAAAGACCTCTTTTGTATTGTTACTCTGGATTTTAAGGACGGTAACACATGGCATGCCTTATAATTCAATACTGGTCCTAGGATATGCAAAATTGTATTAGAAACTCAGCTAATAATAGTGTGCATGGCCATTATTATTTTCCCTGAGTATAGTACATGGGACTGATAACCATGATTTCCAAGTCCCTGAGTAAGACAAAAATAAAATTATTTTCATTTTCCAATGAGTTGGGGTGAGGTGAGGTGAGTTTTCTATACACCAAACTGATGTTGTTTCCCACTTCTACTCCAGGCAAATGCACATTTGATGTTAAGAATAGTGAAATGGTTTGCAACTGACGAATGCTAGGACCTGATTAATGGCATTTAAAAATGGAATGGAAGAGAGTACACTTTCCCCAAAACCAACAAGAGGAGTGTTCGATCCCCCCACAACAGCCATTCTTAAAGTCAATATAAATGACTACGCACTTCCTCTCTCCAATCCTATCCCTTGGTGGTGAAAAGCACACTCTAATATAACCATCATAGTGACAGGTTAACTGTTAAATACCTAACTATCCCCAGATTTACCTTGAATTTTCCTAAAATCCACTAAATTTTCCGCAAATTAACCAAATGACACAACATTCCAGCAACATTCAACAAATGACTACCAGATTTATTGAAATTCCATTGATTTACCTAAGAATGGTTTAAACTACCTCAAATTCATATAAAATTAGACGAATATAAATGAAAATTCACTAAAATGTTACGATTTAGCCAAGTGGTTACAAACCATGAAATTTAACCAATTTTTATTAAAATTGATTACATGTATTCGAAAATGCGATAATATTCCCTTTACATGTATGCTTCTTGTTGTTGTTGTTTCGTTTACCACACTCCCTGGAGACTAATACCTCAACATGACTTTCTCCTAGACTAGGAGCTCCACATTCGACATGATAGCTGAGTTTCATCTCCCATAAGCTTGTCTCTGAGGTGGGTGTCAGGAAATGGCATCCAGCTGTAAAAACCCCACCCTCACATAGACTTTCATAACCTCTTACGTTGAGGTTCCTAACATTAACGACATTGAATGATTGAACGGTTTCCTTTTCACAATTCCTGTCTATACTTTCCTCTTTAAGGTTGCAAGATGTTTGCAAGATTCCTAAAATGCAATTAAACTTAATAAATACCTTAAGATGGTTTGATTTGTTTAATGATAATGGTGTTGATGATTGTTATATACGTTAAGACTAATTTTTTAGGTCTTGACTGGGCTTGCAATAAGAATTGACTAACCAAACATGAGTTACCTATGAGGGAAACATTTTAGCCCACTATGTTGGTTATTGACCAGTGAGTACAGTTGTAGAAAGCTGTTTATTATTTTTTGAAATCTTACACAACAGAGGCTTAAACCTATAGACAAACCGTGTGACCATGTTTGTTAAACATGACATTATACCAGGGACAATTAGGATACTTTTGTAGAGCTTACCAAAAATAATGTTGTGTAACAGTAAATGCTAGTCAACAAACAGTTATGCCGTACTAAAAAAATCATCATACAATACCTGAGAGAGCTCTTCTAAAATTATTGATGCGTAACATGTTTTCTCTCACTTGCTATATATTTTTCGGCGTGGGGATGATTCTCAAGAAATGAAATGCAAATGGAACTGAAATGCAACACAAACAAACAATGAGCGCGCGCGGTGACTGAGATTGATAACATGACGTACTGTCGGTTATGTAGCTATGTGGAATGTTTATCACATATGGTTTACTTCAAGGATTGGAGATCCCATTAAAGATATTCCTACAATAAATGATCTTGACATGGTCATTCTTTGGTGTGAAAATACGTATTATATGATATTTAATGAAAACAATTATGATTTATTAAATGTTTATACGTTTACTGTATTCTTATTTAATGTAAGCACTCGAGGCACTATCGACCAAAATACGGCACTATCAGGCTTATATATTGCATACTAGAAGGTTTGGTGATCCCATTAAAGGTATTCCTACAATAAATGATTTTCAAGTTGTCGTTCTATAGCGTGAAAATATTTAATATATGATATTTGCTATCAGCATTTACCACTGGAATTATTTTACAAGTAGTTATTTTAATGACCAACAGAGTTCACTGTTATGAAGAGAGAGCCCTATGTGGAATGTAGGATAACATGTAACATGTTATAAATAATACGTGACAACTGCAAGGCTTGAGATTTTTAAGATGCCTCCATCCCTATATTAATCACCCAGTTTACAAGAGTCATAACTGTAATGTTCCGAATAAATTGAAACAAAACAAAAATCTGCATTGAAAATCCAGAAAGTGGTTGAGCAAATATATACTGGGAAAAAAGTTTTGTAAACACTAATGTCCAACAAGACTAATTAAATCAGTAACTGTCAAGGTGGCCGAGTGGTTAAGGCGTTTGACTTAAGATCAAATTTCCAAATATATAAGGAAGCAAGGGTTCGAACCCCTTCCCTGACATAACTATTGCTTGAACATGGAAGAAAACAAGAAATATGCACAAACTATGTTTATCAATTTAATCATTTTTTTACAAGAGATAGACACATAGAATACAGCTCTTTTTGTTTATCATTTCTTTTAAACATAACACTTGTTGAAAATTATTTTTAGGGCATGGGGGTGTTGATACGTTGACCCATCACACAATAATAGCAGCTTTACGAAGTTCATTTTCTATATTTAATAGCTCTTTCTCATAACCAATATGACCAACCTGGCAGCTAATGTAGGAGAAAAAAATAACTGTGAGCAAAAAGTGGGAGCAAATATGGGATCAAATGTGGGAGCAAAGCAAATATAAAGAGTGGGAGCAAATATGCTAACAAATATGTCAACAAATATACCAGCAAAAGTAAATACACAAGTCAAGATAGTTTAAAGTTCAAAGAAAATATGTAAGCAAATATGAGAGCACAAATGGTGTTTTTCTAAAACAACTAGACATAACAAACTTAGTCATAACCTAACCTAAACTAACCTAACCTAACCAAACCTAACCTCACCTAACCTCACCTCACCTAACCTAACCTAACCTAAACTAATCTCACCTAACCTAACCTCACCTCTCCTAACTTCACCTAACCTAACCTAACCTAACTTCACCTAACCTAACTTGACTGAACTTTACCTAACCTAACGTATCATAACTTCACCTAACCTAACTTTACCTAATCTAACTTCATCTAACCTAACTTCCAACTCTCAAATCAAAATTAAATTCTGGGCATAGTTGAGTTGGAACCCAAGACTTCAGGGATAACACCCAAGTATACTAGCCACTACACCGCGAGATGGGCAAGTTATCATGCAACACAACATAAAAATAAAAGTTTCCTGTAGTGTAACTCATTGGCTGACAACCATAGTTTGGGAATTCAAACCCACAGTTTGAACATTATCAGAAATATTATTCCATTTACATTTTGCTGCTGCTTATAGTTATAAGAGTTGGCATTAATATCGGGAGCAAAAAAGTGGGAGCAAATGTGGGAGCCAATATGGGAGCCAATATGGGAGCAAAAGTGGGAGCGAATGTGGGAGCAAATGTGGGAGCCAATATGGGGGTAAAAGTGAGATTAGTTTGTGCTTGACAGTTGATATGGAAGTATCAGTGGCTAGGTATGGTAAGCCTTATGCATACTATAAAGGATATTCATATATTGTGAAATGAAGCAATAAAAATGGAACTGTTATTTGGCGCTGTTCAAAGAAACGATCGAAACACTGTCGAGGAATGCTTAAAACAAAAGAATTGGACATACATTATTCAAACAATCATGAATGTAAACTTAATAATCACGCTAGTCTAAATGTAAGGAAAACCCAAACCAAAGCAAGAAACCAAGTCCAAGAAAAAGATAGTGCTGCTCAAAATAATATTAACCTCAAGTTTAATACACTACAACTCACTCATGCTGTTAGCGAGTTGTTTAATGAGAAACCTTTAACACCTCCTGTGAAACCCATGCTCAGACACGCACCCACATCTCTAAAGCCCTCAACCCTATCAGAGACAATATACCCCATCAAAAAGTTGGTGGGAAAAGGTAATAGTGATAATAATAACATAACAATGTTAAAGCATTCTAGCACATCTAAAAAGAAGCTTTCAACACTATCAAAGGCAACTCAAACCATTGAACAGACTGTGGACATAGGTGGAAATTATAATGGTAATGCTATTAATGATGATGATCATCATTATGAAAATGATTATAATAATAAGGATGATAATCACGATAATGGTCATAATAATGAACTGTTTCCCGAGTTTTTGAAACCATTCATAAAAATAGCAAATGGAACGATCCTAATATATTAGTCGAACGTCTACAGCTCTTGCATGCCTGTAAACAAGTTGGTCATATTGGTTATGAGAAAAAGCTGTTAAATATAGAAAATGAACTTCGTAAAGCTGCTATTATTGTGTGATGGGTCAACGTAGCAACACCCCCATCCCCTAAAAATAATTTTCAACAAGTGTTATGTTTAAAAGAAATGATAAACAAAAACAGCTGTATTCTATGTGTCTATCTCTTGTAAAAAAAATGATTAAATTGATAAACATAGTTTGTGTATATTTCTTGTTTTCTTGCATGTTCAAGCAATAGTTATGTCAGGGAAGGGGTTCGAACCCTTGCTTCCTTATATATTTGGAAATTTGATCTTAAGTCAAACGCCTTAACCACTCGGCCACCCTGACAGTTACTGATTTAATTAGTCTTGTTGGACATTAGTGTTTACAAAACTTTTTTTCCCAGTATATATTTGCTCAAGCACTTTTTGGTTTTTCAATGCAGATTTTGTTTTGTTTCAATTTATTCAGAACTTTACAGTTATGAGTCTTGTAAACTGGGTGATTAATATAGGGATGAAGGCATCTTAAAAATCACAAGCCTTACAGTTGTCACGTATCATGTATAACATGTTACATGTTATCCTACATTCCACATAGGGCTCTACCTTCTTAACAGTGAACTCTGTTGGTCATTAAAATAACTACTTGTAAAATAATTCCAGTGGTAAATGCTGTTAGCAAATATCATATATTAAATATGTTCACGCCATAGAACGACAACTTGAACATCATTTATTGTAGGAATACCTTTAATGGGATCACCAAACCTTCAGGTATGCAATATATATCCCTGATAGTGCCGTATTTTGGTCGATAGTGCCTCGAGTGCTTACATTAAATAAGAATACAGTAAACGTATAAATATTTAATAAATCATAATTGTTTTCATTAAATATCATATAATACATATTTTCACACCAAAGAATGACCATTTCAAGATCATTTATTGTAGGAATATCTTTAATGGGATCTCCAAACCTTGAAGTAAACCATATGTGATAAACATTCCACATAGCTACATAACCGACAGTACGTCATGTTATCAATCTCAGTCACCGCGCGCGCTCATTGTTTGTTTGTGTTGCATTTCAGTTCCATTTGCTTTTCATTTCTTGAGAATCATCCCCACGCCGAAAAATATATAGCAAGTGAGAGAAAACATGTTACGCATCAATAATTTTAGAAGAGCTCTCTCAGGTATTGTATGATGATTTTTTTAGTACGGCATAACTGTTTGTTGACTAGCATTTACTGTTACACAACATTATTTTTGGTAAGCTCTATAAAAGTATCCTAATTGTCTCTGGTATTATGTCATGTTTAACAAACATGGTCACACGGTTTGTCTATAGGTTTAAGCCTCTGTTGTGTAAGATTTCAAAAAATAATAAACAGCTTTCTACAACTGTACTCACTGGTCAATAACCAACATAGTGGGCTAAAATGTTTCCCTCATAGGTAACTCATGTTTGGTTAGTCAATTCTTATTGCAAGCCCAGTCAAGACCTAAAAAATTAGTCTTAACGTATATAACAATCATCAACACCATTATCATTAAACAAATCAAACCATCTTAAGGTATTTATTAAGTTTAATTGCATTTTAGGAATCTTGCAAACATCTTGCAACCTTAAAGAGGAAAGTATAGACAGGAATTGTGAAAAGGAAACCGTTCAATCATTCAATGTCGTTAATGTTAGGAACCTCAACGTAAGAGGTTATGAAAGTCTATGTGAGGGTGGGGTTTTTACAGCTGGATGCCATTTCCTGACACCCACCTCAGAGACAAGCTTATGGGAGATGAAACTCAGCTATCATGTCGAATGTGGAGCTCCTAGTCTAGGAGAAAGCCATGTTGAGGTATTTGTCTCCAGGGAGTGTGGTAAACGAAACAACAACAACAAAAAGCATACATGTAAATGGAATATTATGGTATTTTCGAGTACATGTAATCAATTTTAATAAAAATTGGTTAAATTTCATGGTTTGTAACCACTTGGCTAAATCGTTACATTTTAGAGAATTTTCATTTATATTCGTCTAATGTTATATGAATTTGAGGTAGTTTAAACCATTCTTAGGTAAATCAATGGAATTTCAATAAATCTGGTAGTCATTTGTTGAATGTTGCTGGAATGTTGTGTCATTTGGTTAATTTGCGGAAAATTTAGTGGATTTTAGGAAAATTCAAGGTAAATCTGGGGATAGCTAGGTATTTAACAGATAACCTGTCACTATGATGGTTGTATTAGAGTGTGCTTTTCACCACCAAGGGATAGGATTGGAGAGAGGAAGTGCGTAGTCATTTATATTGACTTTAAGAATGGCTGTTGTGGGGGGATCGAAAGCTTGTTGGTTTTGGGGAAAGTGTACTCTCTTCCATTCCATTTTTAAATGCCACTAATCAGTTCCTAGCATTGGTCAGTTGCAAACCATTTCACTATTCTTAACATCAAATGTGCATTTGCCTGGAGTAGAAGTGAGAAACCACATCAGTTTGGTATATAGAAAACTCACCTCACCTCACCCCAACTCATTGGAAAATGAAAATAATTTGTTTTTGTCTTACTTAGGGGCTTGGAAATCATGGGTATCAGTCCCATGTACTATACTTAGGGAAAATAATAATGGCCATGCACACTATTATTAGCTGAGTTTCTAATACAATTTTGCATATCCTAGGAACAGTATTGCATTATAAGGCATGCCATATGTTACCGTCCTTAAAATCCAGAGTAATAATACAAAAGAGGTCTTTATTTCCACCCCTGGGCGTCATATCTAGTGTCATGTAGGTTGACGATCACGGAGTCCCAGCTGAGTCCGTCATTGCTTCCACTAACTTGTGATAGGCCCCTCTCTGTCTTCTTTCCTGTCGACCACACTTGCTCAACACTTGTCCTCTACCGACCCCAACATGATTAGGGTGTCCGAGGCCTAGGGAGTCACTTACCTTTGCAACATAATTGGCCCTTGTTTGTTTATTTTTTCTGATATTCTAATTGTGTGAGGAGGCAGCCTTGTTTTTATTTTCATGATATTTACTGTCTTTTGCTCAAGCCCCCTCAAGAAGGTAGGGTGTATATAGCCCCACCACTTGTGATGCACTTTGCATATGGCTACACCCTCAAGGGGCTTACGGCTGATCAGTTTGGAAGTTGGCGACCCCAAGGGATTTCTCAGCTGAGTCCAGTTTTCCTCCTCTTTATCTATTATCTCTGGGGCGGAGCCTCTCCTATTTTACTTTTCTACCTGCCTTTCATGGCTCACCTTCCTTCCAACTTCCTCAATCCACATTCTTGAGGGTTGAGGGCCATTTTTTAGTCCTTCTGTCCTTTATTTGGCCTATTGTCCTTTTGTTTTCCATTTCTTCTTCTGGTATATAAGTGTGTAGTTAGTTTTAGTTATAGCTTAGATATAATTTTCATCTTTACGATGACCCAAACCATTGGGGGTCGATAGGACAGCTTGGTGGTTAAGTTTATAGAACGCTTCTCTTTTTGTTCAAAGGGCAGCATGTTGAATTCCTCACTGGCTCATGAATTTTATACTTTGTTCACTTATTTCTCATGCTTTGAAACTGGCTGTCCGTAACGTGATCATTATGCATTTTAACTTCAGTGTACGGTGTAGGATTGGAAAGGAGGCGGCCATGGCATTGAATTACAACTATGTTAGCGTTTGTCTAAAGTATTAAAAAAAAGGAGTTCAAACATCATGTAGGACAAAAACTATTTTTAAATACAGATTTGTGTTTCACAGTAAACACAATAATTATTCTCCGTTTAAAACAAGCCATACATTTCTTTTTCTAACATGATAGCTTATAGGCAGGCATTGCTAGAGCTTACATGTAGTAGGGTCATCAGCTAAGGATTCAATTTCCATTACCTACACCCCTCATGGTATAGCTCTTAGCCAATTCGTTAAACTATAGAAAACGTTTCTATATGTCCTGTTACATTATTATTTGGCCATCACACCGTGTAGTGGTTAACATACTTGGTTGTCAACCCTAAGGTCTTGGCGTCCAAGCACGACTATACCAAGAAATTCATTTCAAGGTTGCAATAAAGTTCACTAACCCTTTGTCAACCCTTACCTAACAACTATCTAGTCATGTAGTGTATGTTAACACGGTGCAGAGCACGTCCACTATTAAGCAGACGAGTAATATGAAACTTGCTGACAAGATCGCCGTGCTGTTATCAACAAGGCTCACTAAACAAACCAAAGCCAGTGTCTCTGTGCAGATTCAACCCAGCGGTAGTATGCAAGCGTATGTTTCTTAAAAAGCATCATTAATATAACTCCACTGTCACCACAGAGGCCCCGGGTTCGATTTTTTTTCTAAAGGCTGCAACAGGGTACACTGAGTCTTGACAGGTAAAATTTTTTGGGGTCAATTCATGAACCATGGCAAAGGGTTGGCCATCCTGACTTCTTCAACACCTCAAACAAATGTTTACTATTACTGGTTATTTGCCTTTTTTTCTTCTTTTTCTTTCTTCGGCTTTTCCCAATTATTTTGAGTCGCCGGAGCCAACCAGGCTCATTTTGGTTTTGGCTGAGGATTTTAGGCCGAATGCCCTTCCTGACGCCACGTGATTTTTCAAGTGAAAATTCCACCCCGCTGTCACCGAGATTTGAACCCCAGCCGTCCGTGTAAAGACGAGCAGCTAAGCACCAGCGCCATCACGGTCCCCACTGGTCAGTTATCTATACACACATTAATCCATAATTATCTTATAATAATAATAATAATAATAATATTAATAATAATAATAATAATAATAATAATAACAACAATCATCCTCCATACACATGCCCATTAAAGCATGGTTTCACAAAACGCTTATGCTTTTAGGTGTTTAATACCTTATTCCCCTGTAACATTACTATTCCCTGTTTTAAGAGTGAAATAATCTATCAAGGTGAAAGCGTATGTCCTCACCTATTGTTAAACTATCACACCTAATTTTAGGGTTCTTAAGTTTGCAAGATATCGATTTTTTTTTTTCAATTTGGAGGTAGCTTACACTCCCCTACTATATTTCATAAAAAACAAAAGATCTTAGGTTCAATTATCATTTTTACCCATTTAACACTTTTTACCCCCTGTAGAATCACTATTTACTGTTTTAGGGGTGAAATGACCTATCCATGTAAAAGCGTATGTCATGACCTATTTTTTAAGCCATCACACCTAATTCTAGGGTTCTTCGTTTCCAAGGTATCAATTTTTAATTTGGGGGTAGTTTTCACCCCCCTGCTATATTTCATCAAAAACAAATGATCTTAGGTTCAATTATCATTTTTACCCGTTTAACACATTCCCCCCCCCTGTAAAATCACTATTTACTGTTTTAGGGGTGAAATGACCTAACCAGGTAAAAGCGTATGTCATGACCTATTTTGTAAGCTATCACACCTAATTTTAGGGTTCTTCGTTTCCAAGGTATCAATTTTTCAATTTGGCGTAGTTTTCACCCCCCTGCTATTTTTCATATAAAACAAAAGATCTTAGGTTCAATTATCATTTTTAAGTGTTTAACAGGTTGTTTTCTCGAAAAATCACTATTTACTGTTTTAGGGGTGAAGTGACCAATCGAGGTAAAATCCCATATCATCCCCTATGTTTAAAGCTAACACACCTAATTTTAGGGTTCTTCGTTTCCAAGATATTGATTTTTCAATTTTGGATGGTAGTTTCACCCCCCAAAGGGGGACGTCGCCCCAAGTGATAGGACCCCTCTTACAAGTCACTATCATGATTGGTTCGCGAGATATGAACAAAAGTGTAGTTAGGCCCTTTTGACATTCAAAAACGGGGCGTCACCCCCAGGGCTAGGATACTGCCTATGGCAAAATCCCATCAGGGGTTCAGAAAATATTAACAAACGTGTAGTTAAGTTCTTTTGACAAAAGCCGTCCGTGCGCGTACATACAAAAAATATTATTTACCCCCGGGTAAGGATAGTTTTTATTTTGGGGTGGATATACCCCGTCCATAGAAAAGGGGAGTTCACCACGAGTCTTACGACACCCCCTATATTTAAATCTGATTATTGGTTAGCGAGATAGTGAAAAGCCGATGACCTATTAGTTTTTATGGTTCTTAATAAATATTAAAAATACTCATCTATAAATGATCATGTAAAAATCCCGCTCTCTTACAAAAACCCTCAAGTGCGCAGGCATACAAAGAACACTCATCGCCAAAATGATAAAACAACGTGTTTACCCCAAATGGCGTTTCCAAATGCCATCCATTTTAAGAAATAACCTCTCCATCACATAGAGCGGAAAAAATACCATCTAAACGACCCCTCACTCGACCCTACTCCTCCCCCATCACCTAACCCTTTCCCAACATAGGCATACATATTCAAGCACGAGCGCGACTTGAGAAAACCAACACTACCCCACTACTCGCGAATGACCTTTTAGTTTTGGTCTTTTAATTAAATAAAGGGCCTATAGGAAAGTAGGGGGCATCACTACGAGTGCTAGGACACCCTGTATGCACAAATCCCATGATTGGTTAGCGAGATATCAGGTTCGGGGCCGCTACGAGGGTGGCTCAATAAAAAGTGGAGGGGAACCGCTATTACAGCACTACTGTAATAGATTCGTAGATATGGAGAACCGTCTAATATTTCGGATGTTCACCACGTTGGATTTTTATATATAGGCATTAGAGTTATGTATTATTACATGAAGATTATTGTGTAGCCTACGTGTAGTATTCAAACTTCAATCGCATGATTAGGACACAAGAAGTAAAAACGAGATTTTAAAATATCGCAGAACTGCCATCTTGTGGTTATGAAAACAATTGAAATAAATTAGATGCCAGTGAATTAGCATTTGTATAAGCATTTACCTTACCAAGATTCACTGCACTCGGATATTTAAATCACGAGAAACGTCCATTTAAATATGTATAGTTCGCGTCGCCGCCATGTTGGATTTGTGCTCACCAGGGTATTGAAAGTCCTATAGGTGAACTTATGTTCATAGCCTATATGAACATTTAAAAATTCAGTTTGATTGCTGTATAAGATTCGTAGATATTGCGAAGAGTTTAAATATTTCGGATGATCGCCATGATGGATTGTTATATGTATATGCCATAGTGTTATGTACCATTGAAGAGAATTATTGGGTAGGTTCATTATTCAAACTTTCCCTTCGATCGCATTATTACGACACAAGAAATAAAAACTTAATTTTAAAATTTCGCAGAGCCGCCGCCTTGAGCTTATATAAACAATTGAACAAAATTAGATGCCAGTGTGTTACAATACGTATAAACATTTCCTGTACCGTATTTCACTCCGCTCAGATGGTCAAATCGCGAGAAAAGTCTGTTGAAATGTTTCACCTTCGCTTGGCCATGTTGTTGTTGTTTGAGTCTTCAGTCTTTTGACTGGTTTGATGCAGCTCTCCATGCCTCCCTGTCCTGAGCTAATCGTTTCATTTCTACATAGCTACCACACCCTACATCCGAGGCAATCTGTTTAACATATTCTAACCTTGGTCTACCCCTACAGTTCTTATCCTCGACCCTTCCTTCCATAACTAAGCTTGCTATTCCTGGGTGTCTTAGTATGTGTCCTACCAACCTATCTCTTCTCTTCATTAGCAGTCGCCAGAAACATCTCTTCTCTCCCACTCGCCTTAATACCTCTTTGTTTGTAACCCTATCTACCCATCTGATCTTCATCATTCTCCTGTAACACCACATTTCAAATGCTTCAATTCTCCTCTTTTCTGCTGCACCAATAGTCCAAGTTTCACTTCCATAGAGCGCCACGCTCCAGACAAAGGCTTTCAAAAATGACTTCCTAATACCTAAATCTATATTCGATGTCAACAGATTCCTTTTTTGTAGAAAGGCTTTCCTTGCCTGAGCCAACCTACTTTTTATATCCTCTTTGCTTCGTCCATCACTGGTTATTCTGCTTCCTAAGTAACAGAAGTCTCCTACTTCCTTCAGCTTTTCACCGGCCAATTTGATCTCCATAGAGGTTTCTGATTTATTTCGGCTGCATTCCAGTATTTTTGTTTTACATATATTAATTTTCATCATGAATTCCTTCCGTAAGACGGAATCCATACCATTCAAAAACTCATTCAAATCCTCAGGCTTGTCGGCCAAGATGACGATGTCATCAGCAAATCTCAGAGTAGAAATTATTTCTCCTTGAATCTTCACTCCCACTTTAAATTTTTCTCCAATTTCCTTCATTGCTTGTTCAATGTAAAGATTGAAAAGTATGGGTGATAAGTTGCAGCCTTGCCTTACACCTTTCTGAATACCAGCTTCTCTCTCATGTCCTTCAGCTCGAATGACTGCTGTCTGGTTTCTGTATAGATTGTATATCACCCTCCTATCCCTGTACTTTATTCCAATAGATTTCAAAATGTCAAACAATTTAGTCCAATCAACGTTATCAAAAGCCTTTTCTAAGTCTACAAATGCCATGAACGTTCTCTTATCTTTCCTTATTCTACCTTCCAAAATCAGCCTAAGACTTAGTACAGCTTCCCTTGTTCCTACATTTCTCCTGAAACCAAACTGGTCTTCACCCAACTCCGTTTCTATCTGGCTTTCAATCCTCTTGTAAATTATTCTAGACAGGATCTTTGAAGCATGAGTAATCAAGCTGATTGTACGGTAATCTTCACATCTGTCAGCTCCCACTTTCTTTGGTATAGGGATGATTACATTCTTCTTGAAATCAGGGGGTACCTCGCCTGTCTCATAAATCTTACACACCAAGTGAAATAACCTGATCAGACCTTCATCTCCTATGCAGCGTAGCAACTCAATCGGTATATCATCTATGCCTGGTGCTTTGTTCCTGCCTAAGTCCTCTAATGCTCTGTCAAATTCTGATTTCAATATTAAATCTCCTTTTGCATCCTCATCAATTTCCTCCTCCCTTTCCATTACATGATTCTCGATCTCCTTTCCCTTATACAAGCACTCTATGTAAGCTTTCCATCTCTCAACCTTTTCTTCCCTATCTGTTAGAGGCTTTCCATTTGTGTCCCTAATATTACAGCACTTAGTCTTCTTTTCCACAAAAGTATTCTTAATCCTTCGATAAGCTGTGTCTACTCTTCCTAATTTCAGACAATTTTCTATACCTGCACATTTCTCTTTCAACCATTCTTCTTTCGCTTCCTTGCACTTCTTGTTAACCTCATTTCTCAGACGTCTGTATTCTGCTTTCCCCTTTTCATCTCTTAGATTCTTGTGTTTCCGCCTTTCATCCATCAATTCTAGTATATCCTGAGTGATCCACGGTTTTCTACCTATTCTTTCTTTCCTACCAATGTTTTCTTCTGCGGATTTTGTTATTTCATTCCTCAAAAGTGCCCATTCGTCTGCAATTGAAGTTTGTTTAGGGGTTTTGATTAGTCCTTCCTTTATACTCTTCTTGAATCTTTCGTTTACATCCTTCTCTTTCAGTCTGTCTATTGCCCACCTTTTTGGCTTTTGACTTTTCTTCAGTTTCTTCAACTTTAATCTGCATTTCATTACAACCAGATTGTGGTCAGAGTTTATGTCAGCACCAGGATATGTTTTACAATCCAAAATCTGGTTTCGAAACCTCTGCTTGACCATAATGAAGTCGATTTGGTAACGCCCTGTATCTCCTGGTCTCATCCATGTGTATATTCTTCTATTGTGGTTATTGAATAAGGTGTTAGCTATGACCAGCTCATGTTCGGTGCAGAATTCCATCAGCCTGCTTCCTCGATCATTCCTTTCACCTAATCCGAAATATCCTACTATCTTCCCTTCTCTCCCTTTTCCTACCACAGCATTCCAATCTCCCATTACTATAACATTTTCATCACCTTTGATATACCTCAGAATGTCATCTATTTCTTCGTAGACCTTTTCAACATCCTCATCATCAGCTTGACTGGTAGGCATATAGACTTGTACCACTGTGGTGCAGGTAGGTTTAGTATTGATTTTTGCTACAATAATCCGTTCACTGTATTGCTCATAATATTCCACCCGCTGTCCAAGTTTCCTACTCAATATGAGACCAACCCCTGCTTGGCCATTGTTTGATTTGGTGCTAAGGACCCTATAGTCTCCTGACCAAAAGTCCTGCTCTTCCTGCCAGCGCATTTCACTAATCCCAACCAAATCCAACCTCAACCTATCCATTTCCCTTTCTAAGTTTTCTAACTTTCCACTTCCTAGCAGACTTCTAACATTCCACGCTCCGATCCGTAGAATGTCAGATTTCCTCTTTGTCACTTCTGTGATGTTAACCCCCTCTCGAGTAGTCCCCACCCGGAGATCCGAACGGGGGACTAGTTTACCTCCGGATTGAAATTTTACAAGGGAGGAGGCCATCATCACATGTAATTATGCATAGAGAGGTGCATATCCTCGGGAATAGCATTACGGCTGTAGTTTCCCGTTGCTTTCAGCCGTGCAGCAGAACGCAGTGTAGCCATTAGTTGGCTTATATTATCAATATCTTAACCGTCTATTAGACTAGTAAAGAATTGATTTATTCTGGAAGGCTGCTACTCCCTTTCAGAATAAGTAAAGAGCAATTCTACTACAAAATACTAACCTTCTACTAACAATTAAATACCAAAATTCTACTAACGAAAAAAATACTAAAGTTTCACCAACAAACAAAATACTACCACTAAAACTGTCTGTCACCAGGCCCACTCACATGCACCCTCACCAGACACACTCACACACCACAGTCTAATAGAACAATGACATATAGCTAATAAACAAATTAACTTCATACTTACAACTAAAACTAACTACATACTTACTGTACTGTAATTTGAATTGACAATAATTACAAGAGAGTGAATCTACTGGTCTTCTATTAGGCAGAAACTTTTAACAAAAAGCCAATGTAAGCCATTTATTTAGGGCTTGCGAATTAATGGACATCAGCCCAGGTTCTTGGATGTATGTGGCATCTATAGGTAAAGCACTGCGCGGATGCGGATATTCACGGATAAACCCACGGATATCCGCAAAATGTTTCACCATGAGGATATAGTTTGCATGGCTGTGCGGATAGCGGATATGGATATGGGACCATATGGATATGGGAAAAAGAACCGGGAAGGAGAGGAACTTGTAAACTTTTGTGAAAGGAATGGACTGATAGTGGGTAATTCATGGTTTCGGAAGAAAAACAGCAGGAAAATTACGAGATATGGGTGGGGTGATAGAAGAACAAAATCAGTAATTGACTACTTTCTGGTGGAAAGGACAAATCGCAGAAAGCTGATAGATGTGACAGCTTTACCAGGAGAAGCATTTGATGGAGACCATAGAGCTGTGGTGGCAAAATTTAGATGGGAAAAATTGGAAAACCTAAAGGAGATCAGAGAAAGTAAAATAAAAGTATGGAAATTGAAAGACAAAACTGTACAGGAAGATTTTCAGGAGAGATCGAAGCAACAAATCCCAGTTACTGAAGTGGAAAACGTAGAAGAGAAATGGTCTCACTTTAAAAAGGCATTTGCTGGTGCAGCAGAGAATGCCTGTGATAGGACGTCAACAAGAGTGAAAGAGAAGGAGACACCGTGATGGAATGAGGAAGTGAGGAAAGCAGTGAAAGAAAAGAAGTCTGCATGGAAAGAATGGAACCGAGATCAAACAGAAGAAAGCGAAAGGAAGTATCACGACAGCAAACGGAGGTGTAAGAAAGTGGTTTTGTATTTTACAGGTTATTGATACTTATATATATAAACTTGTAGTAGTGCCTGTTATCACCGTACAAAATATCAGGGTGATATCGGTAATAGTTTCGGAGATATAGAATGCCGGTGAAATATTTCGCACAGCCGCCATGTTGGATTGGTGAGACGTAATAAAATTTGAAGGGCACGGTCGGGGTTAGCCGAAATAGTACTATGACTTTACCGCGATTCGTTGCAATCGCTCCAGCCGTTTATAAGTTATTAGACACACACACACACACAGACACACACACGGACAAAAGGGGATCTCATAAGCCTATTTTTTCATAAAATGAAAATAGGCTAAAAAGAAACATTGGAAATCACTTCTCGCACCCCCTAATAATGCCCCACGCTCCCCTAGCCCCCCCCCCCCCTGGTTGGGAACTCCTGTCCTAAAGTAATTTCTGCGATTCAAAGAAATGTAAGACAGCTTCCGACTAGAGCTGGTTTTCTTTTTTCGAACCCCTTCCCAATTTGATTGATGTTTGTCACTGACTCTTATTTGGTTATTGTTAACATAAACAAGGAAGGACACTTTGTATATTTAGGTAAAAAGTAACTTTTATACATTTCTATACAACATTCCGAAAATAAGTGTAACTTATCTTAAGCGATGACCTCTATTTCTTATCTCGTGTCTAGTAATTAATTAATCTATTCTTCGGTTAGCCAATTAATCTTCGAAAGCTGCTTTTTAAGTAAGGGTCGTTTTTTCTTTAAAGCCCGTAGTTAGTGCACACGCCGCAACAAGCGTGCGCGCTACCTCCCGGCATCCTTTGCAAAGAAGCAGGTGTCAGTTGCAGCTGTTTAGCTAACCTGTACGCTGAACTGTGCATCTTTACTATGTTCAAGATTATTGATTCGCCCGCCACGTGTGAGGTACGATCTGTGATACGTGTTTTGAGTGCAAGAAACAATATGTCGGCTGCAGACACTCATCGTCAGTTTTGTGAGGATTATGGTGATAATGCAATGACGGAAGGTAAATTGTGAAAATGGGTAAGCGAAATCAAAAGTGGCCGTGAAAATGTTCATGACGATGAACGCTCGGGTCGACCATCTATGATCACAGATTTCCACCTCTTTTCGCAGCTGTAACGTCATCTTGGTGGGAGGCGCTTCGCCGACGACGAAGAAGTGAAAATAGCCGTGAATTCTTGGTTGTCAGAGCAGGCGCAAACTTTTATGCAGAGGGATTTCAGAACTTAGTTTTAAGGTATGACAAGTGCCTAAATAAACAAAGCAACTATCTAGAACAAGTAGTTCCGTGAAGAACTAAATAGCCTATTTTCATATATCCTACTAATATTAATAGCCTCTATCAACATACAAATTGTCAGTTTGATTGCTGTAATAGATTCGTAAATATTGAGAACCGTCTATATATTTTGGATGTTCACCATGTTGGATTTTTATGTTATAGACCATAGATTTATGTACTTTTACATGAAGATTATTGTGTAGGTGTTCTATTCAAACTTCAATCACATGATTAGGACACAAGAAATAAAAGCGGGATTTTAAAATTTCGCTCAACCGCCATCTTGGCGTTATGAAAATAATTTAAATGAATTACTGCCAGTCGATTAAAATTTGTATAAGCATATACCGTATATACTTTCACTGCACTGGGATGGTTAAAACGCAAGAAACGTCCATTTGAATATTTAAATTTCGCGTCGCCGCCATGTTGGATTTGTGCTCGCCAGGTTATTGAACGTCCCAAAGGTGAACCTATGCTTATAGCCTCCATACACTTACAATATTTCAGTTTGATTGCTGTAGTATATTATTAGATATTGAGATCCGTCTAAATATTTCAGATAGTCGCCATTTTGGTTTTAATATATATAGGCCATAGAGTGATGTACTATAAGATGATGATTATTGTGTACGTTCATTATGCAAATGTAGATTTCGATCGCATGATTAGAACACAAGAAAAAAACTTAATTTTCGAAATTCGCACTGACGCCATCTTGAGGTTACGTAAACAATTGAACTAAATTAGATACCAGTGCATTACAATGTGTATAAACATTTTCTGTTCTAAGTTTCATTGCGTTTGGATCATTAAATCGCGAGAAAAGTCTATTTAAACATTCAACTTCGCTTGGCCACCATGTTCGTTTTGTAGTTAACCAGTTTTTGAAAGCTTCATAGATAAACTTCTAGTAGTACACTTTATCTCCGTACAAAATTTCATGGTGATACCGGTAATAGTTTTAGAGATATAGAGTGACGGTGAAATATTTCGCACAGCCGTCATCTTGAGGTTATGTAAACAATTGAACAAAGTTAGATGTCGGTGCATTACAATGTGTATAAACATATACTGTACCAAGTTTCATTGCGTTTGGTTGGTTAAATCGCGAGAAACGTCTATTCAAAAGTCGCAACTTCGCTTGGCCGCCATGTTGGTTTTGTAGTTACCAGGTTTTCAAAAGTCTCATAGGTGAACTTCTAGTAGTTCCCTTTATCAGCGTACAAAATTCCAGGGTGATATCGGTAATAATTTCGGAGATATTGAATGCTGGTGAAATATTTCGCACAGCCGCCATGTTGGATTGGTGAGACATAACAAAATTTGAAGGACACGGTCGAGGTCGCGCGGAATAGTGCTATGAACTTACCGAGTTTCATTGTAATCGCTCCAGCCGTTTAGACGTTATTAGGGGGGGGGGGGGCACACAAAAATTCTCTCTCTCACACACACACACGCGCGCGCGCACACAGACAGACACACGGACAAAAGGTGATCTCATAAGCCTATTTTTAGGTAGATTTCTTTAGAAAGCTAACTATTGCAATGGGTCCCATGTTTCGACTTCCGGAAAATTTCGACATATCTTCGCGTTTCACATCCCCCAGACCCCAAAACCACCGTCAGTTCAAAAGTTTATATATAATTTATGTATATATGTATCTATCTATCTATCTATATATATATATATATATATATATATATATATATATATATATATATATCAGTTTCTTGTGGACACGATAACTGCCGAAATTTTGCACCAATCACTTTGAATTTTTTACATAATATGTATCCCTATAAAATCTCGGTCGAGTTCGTTAATGGGCAAAATCGGTCAAAGGGGGTAAAAATGGGGGGCCTTTTTCGAAAAAGTGAAATATCGCTATAACTCTCTTAATACATGAAATATCGAATCTCTTCAAAGTTCATAATATGTGTCGGATAAGTGCCAAACATTTATGTCAAATCAGTTTTTTGATAGCACCGACCATTGACCAAAGGGGTAGGAAAAAGTGGGTTTTTCGGGAAACATTAATCATATCTCTGTTAATAGGCACAATATCAAAACCGCACAAAATGGACAATATTCCTCCAATAATTACCTAAAACTTTTGTCTGAAAGAATTTTTGATATGACCCACCATTACGCCACGGGGTGAACAAAATGATTTAAATTATAAGAAAATGCCAAGTGCCAAGAGAGGTTGCCATGACAACTTTACTTTTAATTGATAAGGGATGACCATCAGCAGTTGCTATGACAACGCCACTGCACGAGATCACATTCAGTTTTCATATGTCAGTGGGAAGCGACTTCGGTATCGAAACTGGTAGCATGCTGAACTTCTATGCCCAAGGTCGCAGGTTCAAACCCGGCTGAAGTCGTCGGATTTACTAAGAGCGCTAAAAAACCTGAGTTTGCTTTCCTTCGAAGGGGAAGTTCCAACGTTCGTTGCGAGTTGCTGATTGAGGTGGCATCTAGTAGCCAAGTTCACAGCTAGGCGTCGTTGACGGCAGTATTTTAGGTAGATTTCATTAGAAAGCTAACTATTGCAATGGGTACCATGTTTCGATTTCCGGAAAATTTCGACATATCTTCGCGTTTCACATCCCCCAGACCCCAAAACCACCGTCAGTTCAAAAGTTTATATATAATTTATGTGATATATGTATATATGTATATCAGTTTCTTGTGGACACGATAACTGCCGTAATTTTGCACCAATCACTTTGAATTTTTTACCGAATATGTATACCCATAAAATCTCGGAAGAGTTCGTTACTGGGCTAAATCGGTCGAAGGGGATGAAAATGGGGGACTTTTTTTTCGAAAAAATGAAATATTGCTATAACTCTCTTAATATGTGAAATATCGAATCCGTTCAAAGTTCATACTATGTGTCGGATAAAGCTCAGAAATTTATGTTTGAAACGATTTTTGATAGCACCAACCATTGACCAAAGGGGTGGGAAAAAGTGGTTTTTTCGGGAAACATTAATCATATCTCTCTTAATAGGCGCATTATCAAAACCGTACAAAATGGACAATATTCCCCTAATAATTACCTAAAACGTTTGTCTGAAATAATTTTTGATATGAGCCACCATTGCGCCAAGGGATGAGAAAAATGATTTCGGAATTATAAGAAAATGCCAAGAGCTATCAGTGGTTGACATGGCAACACTACTAAATTGATGAGGGATGAGCCATCAGACGTTGCCATGACAACGCACTTGCGCGAGATCAGATTCAGATTTCCATCTGACTAAGTGTGAAGCGGCTTCGGTGACGTAACTGGTAGCATGCTGAACTTCTATGCCCAAGGTCGCGGGTTCAAAGCCGGCCAAAGTCGTCGGATTTTTTAAGAGCGCTAAAAATCCCTCAGTAAGCTTTCCTTTGGAGGGGAAGTTCCAATGTTCGTTGCGAGTTGCTGATTGAGGTGGCATCCAGTAGCCAAGTTCACAGCTGGGTGGCGTAGACGTTAGTATTTGGTAGCAACATTAGGAACTACTGCTTGAAATTTAGCGTCTGCATTCCTTACCTGAATTACAGACTAATACAGCCATCACAATTCACACCGTTTATCAGACAGATTCTACACTCACCCAAAGTACACGGGGTTATATGACCGCGTTGTCACAGCCCCTAAATTGAGGAACCAACCAACATCTCTGCGGGAGATATAATTTTGCGTGAAGAAGTAACAGACCGTTACATAGTTACACATCAGTGTCGAAACTTTGCATAAGGACAGTGTGACCACAATTATAACAAGTAGTTCCGTGAAGAACTGTACAGCCTATTTTCATATATCCTGCTCATTTTAATTGCCTCTATCAACATACAAAATTTCAGTTTAATTGCTGTAACAGATTCGTAGATATTGAGAACCGTCTAAATATTTCAGACGGTCGCCAGGTTGGATTTTTATTTTTGTACTATTATATTAAGATTATTGTGTAAGTGTGGTATTCAAACTTCAATCGCATGATAAGAACACAAGAAGTAAAAACGAGATTTTAAAATTACGCACAGCAGCCATCTTGTGATTATGCAAACAATTGAAATAAATTAGATGCCAGTGGATCAACATTTGTGTAAGCATTTAAAACGTGCAACGTTTCACGGCACTCGGATAGTTAATTCGCGAGAAACGTCCATTTAAATATTTATACTTCGCGTCGCCGCCATGTTGGATTCGTGCTCACGAGGTTACTGAAAGTCCTATAGGTGAACATATGTTCATAGTCTCTATGAACATAAAAATTTCAGTTTGGTTGCTGTAAAAGATTCATATATATTCAGAACCGTCTAAATATTACGGAAGCTTGCCATTCAGGATTGTTATATGTATAGGCCATAGAGTTATGTACCATTCAAGGTCACTTATTGCCTAGGTTCATTGTTCAAACTTTCACTTCGATCGCATGATTACGACACAAGAAATAAAAACTTAATTTTAAAATTTCGCACAGCCGCCATCTTGAGGTTATGTAAACAATTGAATTAAATTAGATGGCAGTACATTACAATCTGCAAAATCTTTTACTGTACCACATTTCACTGCGCTCAGAGAGTTAACTCACGAGAAAAGTCTATTAAAATATTTCAAATTCGCTGGGTCGCCATGTTCGTTTTGTACTTTACAGGTTTATGAATTATACATAGGTAAACTTGTATCAGTACCCTTTATCACCGTACAAAATTGCAGGGTGATATCTGTAATCGTTTCGGGGATATAGAATGTCAGTGAAATATTTCGCACAGGCGCCATTTTGAGGTTATGTAAACAATTGAACTAAATTAGATTCCAGTGCATTGCAATGTGTATAAACATTTGCTGTACCAAGTTTCATTACGTTTGGATAGTTAAATCGCGAGAAAAGTCTATTTAAAAGTCTCCACTTCGCTTGGCCGCCATGTTGGTTATGTAGTAACCAGGTTTTTGAAAGTGTCATAGGTGAACTACTAGTAGTGCCCTCTATCACCGTACACAATTGCAGGGCGATATCCGTTATAGTTTCGGAGATACTGAATGCTAGTGAAATATTTCGCACAGCCGCCATGTTGGATTGGTGAGACGTAACAAAATTCGATGGGCACGGTCGACGTCGCTGGGAATAGTGCTATGAACTTACCGAGTTTCACTGAAATCGCTCCAGCCGTTTAGATTTTATTAGGGGGGACACACACCCACACCTCACACACACACACACGCACACACACACGGACGAAAGGTGATCTCATAAGCCTATTTTTTCAAAATTGAAAATAGGCTAAAAATGGACTCCAAATGACAAGAAGGTTACCGTCCCCATAAGACAATAAAATGTTTAAAATATGTTTAAAATGAAGACAAACAAAGTTAATTAATCTCCAATTATAAAATACTTTCACGCGATAAATGAGGTCTGATCCTTCTACGAAAACCTGCATATTCTGCCTATTTTCGCCTATCTCCAAGTTTGTCCGGTGAAATCTACCTCCGCCTTCCGGCGTGCCGAGAGGACTTTTTTTTTCATAAATGAAAATAGAGGAAGGTATGTAAAACCTAAAAATAAATGTGGTTTCAAAATATAATGTTCGGTTAATTTAAAAAAACGGCCCTTACTTAAGAAACAGCCCTCGTATTATTAAGTTAATCAATTAATCTAATGAAGGGTCAGTCGATTACTCGAGTTTTACAAAGGTCTAGTTCCGACCAAGACGCGCAGATGGCTCTGATGTTCAGGAAGTACAGTCTTGTCTGCTCCAAGGTGAGCTCTTCCCTGCTCATTTACCATCCCTACAGTTTTACTAGCGGTTTCTTGTTATTTCATTTAAGAGAATAGATCCCGTAGGCATCAGCTCCATTTACTTGGGTGTGTGTGTAGAATTTGTCTGATAACCTGTGTTAATACTAATAGTAATCCAGAAATCGGAGAGGGCCTTTGTCACGAAGAAGGCAATGATTGATGGAACAATACTTCTATTTTTAGCCTACTTTCAATTTTTGCAAAAAATGAAAGTAGACTTATAAGATCTACACAGGGCCTCGTGTGTCTGTCTGTGAGTGTGTGAGTGTGTATATATGTGTGTGTGTGTCCGTCCCCCTCCCCCAGCCCCTATCAATAAAACACGATGTAACCGAATTGAACGAAATTTAGTATAGAGGTAGCACTAGCAAAGGGCACCTCAGTGTCATGTTTTATATTGCCACCATGTTTACCAAAACTTAATGGTGGCCACTCAAATTGTCGAAACTTAACATTAAATTACCACCAAACTAATCATCGGATATATACGAGATTTTGTAAAATCGCACCATATGAGACGCGTCTTGTGCTCAAACTACAAGGTCATTAGCTGTACCATTTAAAGATGGCGGCCATGTGTATTATGCAAACATTATAATCAATAGCTTAGGACTCACCAATTCCGATTATCGAGCCGAGGTTGGTTTAAGCTATCCTAAAGGACGAGTCCCGTTATTTATTATAATTGTATATTATAATATTACACTTTATCAGTGACCTAAAAGAGCTGAGCGTCTCTGTAACCAGACAAGATGGCAGCTGACCTCGTGTGCCTGTCCTATATTTCACTAGTTTGAATATGTAGCATGCGATATAGCCTACTGTTGGAAAAAATATAAACTTTGTATGAAATTATTTATAATGAAGACGTACGTTACTGCAGCGAAGAAATCGTTGATTTCAAGACATTATTTGCTAACAGGTTGTATCTAAGTTGGTAAATAACGCTCAGATAATATGGACAAGTTTGGCTCTGTGCTAGCGCATTAGTCTCTCACGTGAACGGCTGGGGGGTCGGAACCGACTAAAGTTTTTTTTTTTTACTTGAATTATTTTACAAATGATGTGGACGAGCTCTTTCCTCAGATGCTAAATGAAATGCTATTTAGCTCAAAGGAGAGGCTAATGTATACACACGTTTATTAATAATCACAGCCCCAGCATCGCATATAATCAGAAGACATTGGAAAAGGAGAATATAAGTGTATGATACACGTTATCATCAACCCCAGCCTTTTCAATGCATCTGTACGGTGCTGTCCTCTTGCGGGTCACGTGGGTAATTGTTCCAAACATTCCGCTTTGTGAATCCCTGGCCTCCTGAAGTATTGCAATTTTGTATTAGTCAACTTCTAGCCATGACCGCGCGCATATTTTTTTTCAGCCCGAGCCTAGCCACAGTATGTAATTCTGAGCCTCTTATTGGCTGTTATGTCATGCCATTCTCCTGGTTCCGAATAGAGACGGTAGGTAGTAGCAGGGGTCACATCCGATCAAACATGGAGGAAAGTTATCGAGTGAGATGTGGATAATATTCGATGTTGAATTGCATTATTAGCGTGAAACAGGCATGAAACGTGCTTTAGATCAAGTTTAAAACAACCCACGCAGCAAATGAATGCGTTCCAATCAACATTTAAGGTCCAGGGGAAATCATTCGACATTTATCGACATGTATTAAGACCTATGATAATATACTTCTTTTAAGAGCGGAAATGTGCATGAGTGGTAACGTGCGAGCTTGGAAACTTTTTGTCACGGGTTCAAGACTGCCCGAGAGCAGAAATTTTTACTTCTTTTGAATTATTTTATTATATCCTCCCTCCTTTTTACAGCATGTTTTATGCCTTGCTTTATTGAAATTATCTGTATGGCTGATTGAAATAATAAACATTGTTAGGCGGAATTCTTCCATGTTCTCCCTTCAATTTATAATCCTCTGCTTACGGTTCAACGCGGCTAGCGTTCTTGGCTGTCTCCCCAGAGGTCCGGGTTCGATTCCCAGCTCTGCCGATGTATTTATTTATTTATTTATTTATTTATTTACAAGTAGGTGGGCTCAATGACCACCATGTCCAATTTGCTCAAATGAACAAGAGCAACATCAGCGTCGACTTCTACAGTGGTCAAGCTGCTTGTCTCACCAAGGTGGACCGGGTTCGATTCCCAGCTCTGCCGATAAATTTCAATTCTGGTGTGAGGACTGCAACGAGGTACATTCAGCCTCGTGAGCCAAAACTGAGTAGAGGTTGGTTCGATTCCCACCTCAGCGATCTTGGAAGTGATTTTCCATAGATTTCCACTTCTACTCCAGACAAATGCCGAAATTGTTCATAACAATGCCACGACCGCCTCCTTGCGAATCCTCACCTGAATATCAAATACTCACCATACTACAGACACCACAATAACACAGGTTATCAGAGAAATGTATTTATTTATTTATTTATTTATTTACAAGTAGGAGGGCTCAATGACCACCATGTCCAATTTGATCAAATTAAGAAGAGCACCATCAGCGTCAACTTCTGCTTGCCTCTCCCCAAGGTGGACAGGGTTCGATTCCCGGTCAATTCACGTGAGATTTACGAAGGGAATAATCACGTTCTGAGTTTTGGTTTCTAACTAAATTGGAGGTTACATGTTTAACGATCGCGAGATTGAGTGTTTGAGTCTTCAGTCTTTTGACAAATTTGATGCAGCTGTCCATATCTCCCTGTCCTGAGTTAATCTTTTCATCTCTACATAGCTACCACACCCTACATCCGAGGCAATCTGTTTGACATATTCTAACCTTGGTCTACCCGTACAGTTCTCGACCCTTCCGTCTAACAATGTTTATTATTTCAATCACCCATACAGATAATTTCAATAAAGCAAGGCATAAAACATGCAGTAAAAAGGAGGGAGGATATAATAAGATAATTCGAAAGAAATAAAAATTTCTGCCCTCGAGCAGTCTTGAACCCGTGACACAGATTTACCAAGCTCGCACGTTACCACTCGTGCACATTTACGGTCGTAACGAAAGTATATTATTATAGGTCTTAATATAATGTGGTCAAATGTCGAATGATTTCACTTGGACTTTAAATGTTGATTGGAACGCATTCATTTGCTGCGTGGGTTGTTTTAAACTTGATCTAAAGCACGTTTCATGCCTGTTTCACGCTAATAATGCAATTCAACATCGAATATTATCCACATCTCACTCGATAACCTTCCTCCATGTTTGATCGGATGTGACCCCTGCTACTACCTACCGTCACTATTCGGAACCAGGAGAATTGCATGACCTAACAGCCAATAAGAGGCTCGGAATTACATACTGTGGCTAGGCTCGGGCTGAAAAAAAAATTATGCTGACCGCGCTCCGATTACCTTAAAGCACTGCCAGCTTGATCGCCTCCCTCCTGGTTGCTTTAAACTGCCTGCCCATTCAACACTCAGAAGCGTATAAGATATATATTAATTCACTGCTAGGTTGCAGCACCAACCTACTGTGATCGTGGCGGAGTTTTTAAGGGGAAGAAAACAGAAACGAAGGATTCTTACGTTTGGAGGCTTAATATCGAGATTAACGGACATGAATGCATTACAATAAGTTAGTAGTTTTCTTATTCAATCATCATAAAGTATATAATATTGATTTAGACACATACTTACTGGCTAATTATTAAAAAAAAAAGGAAAACAAAAAAATACATGGTGGTGGAGGTGATTGTTCTAGGGGTGAGGACAAAGAGTTATGAGAATACCCATTCATTTAGGAGAAAGTAGGCTATATGTTCTTTGGTGAACATCTCGTTGCCTTTTGGATTTCAGTGCATAAATATATTTCGTAATTTAAATTGTAAGGACGTCCATGTCAAAATGTATATTAATGTGTACTGTAATTCTGTTCACCTACACCAAGTGTAGTGTTAATCTGAAGATGGCCCCACTGTAGGGCAAGAGGTAAACATATTAAACATTAACATGTGTTCAATCGAATTTAATTAGACGATTAATGAAGTCAAAAAGTAATGGGAGAATGTCAGAGCTAGTTGACGAACAAGATCTAGGCACTGAAATTAAATTTATTTGTACATTGCTTTGCCGTTACTGGTAGTTATGTTTCTTTTGATCCGTATTGACCTTATAATTGTATCCAATTATTTGTTTGTTGATCCACCTATCAATACATTTTATTTCTTAGCATCTATCTTAGTACCGGTACATGTTTTGACTTATTCTTAGTAACAGTAACATAGCTTCCTCATATTACAATGGTCATGAGAATGGAAGTGCGGATCGATGATCAAGTGGAGCAACAGATTGTTAATAATTCATGATGCGGCGAACATGTGGTCTGAATCTAATATCACAGATATCTGTATCTTTCTTTCCAAGCACGTTCTTGAGTCCAAGGAAAAATATCTGCTTGATGAACATGTTGAGGATGACTCGTGCTGCAGAGAGCGCATTAGGACACATTTTCACTTGCTTCAGCTTTTACATTTCATTAACTTCCCGAGAGAGTTCGCGTTACTTGCTCACATTATTGGCGTCTACTACTCTGGAAAACATGGAAAACAGGGAATACTCAGCGAATTTTTAAATTCTGGAATACTTAGCGAATTATCGGGGTATTTTAATGACTACTCAGGGGATTTTAGTTTTACAAAGTCCAACCTTGAATAATTGGAAATTTAGCAATTGTAGTTTGATGGGGGAAAGTATATTCTGATAATGATAGTTGTAGATGTATGTTCGTACTGACGTTAAATCAGTAAGCTCTCATTTCATGCAAGATAGAGCACACAAATTACACGTGTAGACTGTGTATTGTATATAAATGTGTAACTGATGAGAGCATTACTATTGACGAGCGACTTTCGATACTCACAAGTACAATAGTTTTTCTGGATGAAGAATGTAGAATTTTGTGGTGGTGATAAGTAATATAATGGACGTAATATCCAGGTCATTTTCCCCTAATGACAATGATAATAATGAACAGGTAAACGGCTATTTAATAACTACAGTACTGGCACATATAATTTACAAACGAATTTAAAAACAATGATTAGAAAGAGGAGTAAGTGAAATAAAAGACACTGCCTAGGGCCTATATTTAATGGGCTGTTGGAAAAGTAGAGAGAAATAGTGTCGTCTTTTGCTGCATAGCGCCGTAGGAAAGTAATCAGAGCAATTCGGCTGTCCCGAGCTCCTGAGGCAGCAATAGTGTCATTTATCGCCACATAGCGCTGTAGGATAAGGATCGGAGTACATGAAAGTACATCTTAAATCACCAACACTAATTTCAATTGATAACCTCAATGTACTGCACCAACACTATCGCACTTATACAGAGACCTATTATTTTCATTATGACAGAAAATTTAAGTAAAGGGGGCTAAGAAATCTTTTTGCACTTATTACTCCCCGTGAATGCAATTATAAGCAGCGCAAGATGTAACTGTTTTCGCACTTCTGCACCAGAACATGGGTAGGGTCTGCGTGATGCAGCGCACAATGTCAGCCAACAATAGACTTGTTCAAATATTCTTACAGTTACACTACTACGGACATGAATGTTTCTAGGGCCTTAAAACGTGGTTTTCAGATCCCTTTGTCAATTATTGTAAATGTAGGTAAAGGAGAGGGTTGTCCAAAATTTCAAGTGAACAGTGTCACCCGATGGGTTATAATGTAAAATTTGGTGCAATTAGGTGAAACGGAGTAGATTTGTTCCATAGGGCCTAAATGTAGGGAATGGTGAGGGCGGGTTGAAATTTCATGTAGTCAGTGTTACTTGTCGGGTTCCAAAGGGTGAGTACGTAAAATTGGTTCAGATCGGTAAAATGGTGCAGATTTGTGCCAAAGGGCCTAAATGCAGGGAATGGAGTGGACTGTCCGAAATTTCAAGTAGACAGTGTTACTCGTCGGGTTCCAAAAGGTAAGTATGTAAAATTTGGTTCAGATCGGTGAAACGGTGTAGATTTGAGCCCGGTGAAACTGTGTAAATTTGTGCCAAAGGGCCTAATGGAGAAAATGGAGTGGCCTGTCCGAGATTTGAGACCGGTGTAACAGTGTACATTAGTGCCAAGGGGCCTAATTGCCGAAAATGGAGTGACCGTCCGAAATTTCAAGTGGACAGTGTTACACGTCGGGTTCCAAAAGGTAAGTACGTAAATTTGTTTCAGATCAGTGAAATGGTGTGGATTTATGCCCGGTGAAACGGTGTATAAGTGTGTCAAAGGGCCTAAATGTAGAGAATGGAGTGACCTGTCAGAAATTTCAAGTCCACAGTGTTACTTGTCGGGTTCCCAAGGGTGAATATGTAAAATTTGGTTAATATCGGTGAAACAGTGTAGATTTGTATAAATAACAAACATACAAACCAACATTGAGCTTCATATATGGAGATTAAGGACTAGAAAAAAAAAGAACTATTTATTTCAATGATACAAAACTTAGAAATGACGAGTCCATCAACAGAAATAGTCTTCCTCTTCCAAACTATTATGCAAAGGTCTATCCATCAGAGATATGATTTCAATGGAACGACGTTGAGTTGTAGGAAATGCAAACACACTGATCCATCATTTAAGCCAACTGGACGCGGGATTGCGACTGATATGACGACATGAAAGCGAATGGGAAAGCTTCAGCAATAGCGACACATCAATCATTTGCTGTGTTTACATGGGAATGTTCTGACATACTCAGCAGATTATATAACTGCTCCTCTGTACCATAATGGTAATAACTGACAGGCTGTAAAATACGTTACGTGCGCTCAAATGAAATGTCACAATTAAGTGCCGCACAGTAAATAATTATTTAGCTAATAACAAGGCAAACAGGCATTATAAAACACTGTTCCGGCAGAATCGCACAAAAGTCTAGGAAAGAATGCTGTAAATATAATAACAATAAAATTGAAATGGCTTACCATGTAACTAAGAATGTGTACAACAAAAGATCTATATCCCTGAATGCAAAACTCAAGCACTACTGCGCGGTCATCCGGCCAGAAGCTTTGTATGCAGCGGAATGCCTCGCCATGAATAAGAACGGCATAATGGAGAAACTGGAGACCTAGGAAAGGAAGATATTGAGGAAAATCCGGGTCCAGTCAAAGAACATGGGGAGTTCCGAATACGCCACTACCAAGAGTTGTACACACACGTAGAGAAAATAACTGATGTAATGAGGAAAATGAGGATTTCTTTCTATGGACATATAACCCGAATGAAATCAACACGGCTATCCGACCGACTGTTTGCTTTTCTCCTTGAGAAAAAGACAAAGGGAGCCTGGTTCAGTGAAGTAGAGAAAAATCTGTTGGAGACTGGGATAACATGTAAAGATATCCAGGAGCGTGGCCCACTTAGGGAAAAACTTCAAGAACATCGGAGTTTTCAACTTAAGCCGAAACTAAAACCCGGGAAGGCGTGGACGACGGAGAGAAAGGTGCGACATCGATTACGAATGAAGGAGTACTGGGCCAACATTAAAATGCAGAAGAAACAGTTGACATGACGTGGTCCTTACTTGGCCGTAACGAAGCAAGAAGAAGAAGAAGAAGAAGAAAAGTGTAAGGAAGATAAACAGCATATGGGACGATCTGATTGGTACCCTCGATTAAATACCGTGGAGAAATAATTCTACCATGAGGATTGGCCAACACAGGAAGTAGCCTACCTCAAGACTTCAAAGAGCATTCAGAGTAACGTGGAATAACTACAATAAAAGAGTGATATCACGTAACGCAAAATTGAAAGATTACAAAACCGTTGTCCTCCCAGAAGAAACCATAACTTTAGGAGACCATTCAAACATTGCAGATATTAAATAGCAAGAACACATAAATCTTACAAAAATATTCGGCCTTAGACAAGAAAATGGATTTTGGATCAAGAGACGAACTGCAGAACTCTATATTAATGTAGAGATTTGAAGGCATTCCTTTTCAGTGTTGCCAATTCAAAATTGTTATGTGTAGCTTTTCAGTCGGTCAACACGATTTTGCCCAATGAATGGGTGGGGCACACTCCTGGGAAAAAAGAAATACATGTATCAAATAGATTATCCTAAACTGCCCCATTAATTGTGATAATCTAGTTGATAGTAGTATTTTTCCAGGAGTGTGTTTGTTGTTTGAGTCTTCAGTATTTTGACTGGTTTGATGCAGTCTCCATGACTCCCTGTCCTGAGCTAATCGTTTCATCTCTACATAGTTACCACACCCTACGTCCGAGGCAATCTGTTTAACATTTTTAACCTTGGTCTACCTCTACAGTTCTCGTCCTCGACCCTTCCTTCCATAACTAAGCTTGCTATTCCTGGGTGTCTTAGTATGTGTCCTACCAACCTATCTCTTCTCTTCATTATCAGTCGCCAGAAACATCTCTCCTCTCCCAATCGCCTCAATACACCTTCGTTTGTAACCTTATCTACCCATCGGATTTTCATCATTCTCCGATAACACCACATTTCAAACGCTTCAATTCTCCTCTTTTCTGCTGCACCAATAGTCCAAGTTTCACTTCCATAGAGCACCACGCTCCAGACAAAGACTTTCAAAAATGACTTCCTAATGCCTAAATCTATATTCGATGTCAACAGATTCCTTTTCTGTAGAGATGCTTTCCCTGCCTGAGCCAACCTACTTTTTATATCCTCTTTGCTTCTTCCGTCACTGGATATTTTGCTTCCTAAGTAACAGAAGTCTCCTACTTCCTTTAGTTTTTCACCTGCCAATTTGATATCCTTGGAGGTTTCTGATTTATTTCGGCTGCATTCCAATATTTTTGTTTCATTTATTAATTTTCATCATGAATTCTTTCCTCAAGACGGAGTCCATACCATTCAAAAACTCATTCAAATCCTGAGGCGTGTCGGCCAAGATGACTATGTCATCAGCAAATCTCAGAGTTGAAATTATTTCTTCTAGAATCTTCACTCCCACTTTAAATGCGTTTACATATTTATATCTTGTATCCCGCCCATTGATTGGGCACAATCGTGTTCACCGACTGAAGAGTTACTAAGTGACGATCTCTCTAGTCTCACAGACACTGTACGCAGTAGACGTTTGACATTTTTTGGGCACATACTGTATTTAGGATGGACAACAATAGACTAACATGGAGATTATTCAACACTAGAGGACCCGTGCGAGAAATCTCGCATGTTCAGTAACCACCCGCCTGGCTTTACTGTTATGCGAGCTATACGCGACACTGTTCTGCCAGGGGCTATCGTCTTGTTTATTTGTTTAAACACACGTTTCAAACAAATATTTCCAATGACTTTTCAAGAAATGGAAGATTTGTCCTGTACTATTGAGACAATATGGAAGATTTTGGCACAAAACGCACCTTCTAACTCCTTCTGGTTCAGGAGCTTGAGATTTTTGTCGGATGAACTTAGAGTATTACCGTATATCTGTCTGTTAGGTAGTCAGCCCGAAGGCTGGTTGGATCCTCAAAAATTACCGCCGTTAGGTTATGTGGGTAGATACCCACAAAAACCCAAGGCAACGCTATATTGAAGCGTACTAGGCAAGAAGAGGAGTGAGGTAGTTTGCCATTGCCTTCCTCACTGACTCAGAACAGTAGTACCAACCCTTTGAGTAGAACCTTTCACAGCATCAACAGGCACTGACTGTGCCCTGAATGTCATTACTAAGCACCACCCATACCTCAGTAGCTTCCATATAATCACAGCCACGAGTGAGACTGAGACATCGGTGAAAAGCCATATTTTACTCTAGCCTGTGCCAACAGACAAATGCAAATGTACTGCATTCATCAAGAGATGGCAAACAGGCCTGTGTATTATATAATAGATAATTAATACAAAACAAGATGTTCAGTAAAGAACACATAGCCTACTTCCAAATGCATGGGCATTGTTATAACTCTTTGTCCTTTTCAAGGAGTATAATTGAATGTTGGTTGTAGTAGCTTGTTGAAATACAACGTGCTATACGGATATTATACGTCGATTGATTGAATCCTCACCTGAATTATACAGGGTGTAATTGATATGATGGAAGTCCGTTACACTGGTGATAGAAGAGATTATTCTAAGCTTCCTAGGTAAAAAATTGTCATCTATCTTGAAATTGATAATTAATCATTCACTTAATGAAATACATTGTGACAAAATTCCGACATCCCGTAGTCTGTTCAGAACTAGGCATTTAAGACGGAAGTAAAATACATGATGTTTTGTTTGAGAGGCTTGGCGATTTTGGTCATTTAGCCCCATGTAGCTGGGTGTGGGTAGAATTTGTGTGATAACCTCTGTTTTTGTGGTTTCTGTAGTAATGTGGGTATTTGTAATGCAGGTGAGGATTCGGAAGAAGGCGCCGGCCCTGTGGTGTTGGGGCACTGCAACTGCCTCTCACCCGGAGGCCCTGGGTTCGATTCCCGCTCCATCAGGGATATTAGAAACTGACGTGAGGGCTGGAACCCGGTGCACTAAGCCTGGTGAGGGCAATTGAGTAGCTGTCTGACAGTGAGGCAGTGGCCCAGTCAGAAAAATCAAGATTAATGGCCGAGGGGACCCGATGCACTGATCACGCGTCACCCTAATATCTGCAGGCCAAATGGCTGGACAGCGGTCGCTTGGTAGGCCTAGGCCCTTCATGGGCTGCACTGCCAGCGGTTATGGTTATTGAGAAGAAGGCAGCCGTGGCCTTAAGTTGGGAACAATCCCGGCATTTGCATGGGGTAGAAGTGGGAACCCATGGAAAACTACTTCCAAGATTTAATACTAGTACGGTACCACATGTACATATTGTGAATTGTCCCATCCCATGTCCAGCCCTGGGGTGGCCATAAACTGGAGAGGCGGGTGTTCATTTATTGGTCAACCAACAATGTACATACATATGAAAATACACGAAAATGAAAATAAAATACAAATACATTGTTATAATACAGTATAATAATAATAATAATAATAATAATTATAATAATAATAATAATAATAATAATGATAATAATAAAGCAAATATAGCGAGTTGGTCGGCCCTACCAAAAGGCAATGGCAGTAGAACGGGTAAAGACCATACCTATCACTGTCTCAAGTTCGGGCGTGATCCCAGGTACCTTGCTCCAAGGCCATAAAGAAGTGGATCTGGATAATCAACAGTAGAAACTAATGCAGAAGGCAGTAGTTCTCTCAACAACCCGACTCGTCCGGAAGTTCTTGGGTAGCGATTTCGACTTTCCAGCTTAGAAGTGGCTTTTTCAGTACAGTAAATACACTTTGGTTCCCAGAAGCCCGCATAGATATGTTGTGATATACCAGCAATGTGCTATAACTTATGTGCTGTATAATACAATACTAATAATTAAATGATAGCGAGGCTGTGTAGCTTAGGTAGTACAGTGATATCCTTCTCGAGGGATCGATCTAAGCTCAGTTATTACAAATGATTGAAGCGATTTCACAGCTCTACAATAACTTTATTATTTGAGATATTTTAACAATGCTTTGCACACACATACAAAAACTCAAAAAGTTTTTTTAGGCATTCACAAATGTTCGATATGTGCCCCTTTAGTGATTCAGCAGACATCAAGCCGATAATCAAGTTCCTCTCACACTCGGCGCAGCATGTCCCCATCAATGAGTTCGAAATCATCGTTGATGCGAGCTCGCAGTTCTGGCACGTTTCTTGGTAGAGGAGGTTTAAACACTGAATCATTCACATAACCCCACAGAAAGAAATCGCATGGGGTTAAGTCAGGAGAGCGTGGAGGCCATGACATGAATTGCTGATCCTGATCTCCACCACGACCGATCCATCGGTTTTCCAATCTCCTGTTTAAAAAATGCCGAACATCATGATGGAAGTGCGGTGGAGCACCATCCTGTTGAAAGATGAAGTCGGCGCTGTCGGTCTCCAGTTGTGGCATGAGCCAATTTTCCAGCATGTCCAGATACACGTGTCCTGTAACGTGTTTTTTTTTCGCAGAAGGAAAAGGGGCCGTAAACTTTAAGCCGTGAGATTGCACAAAACACGTTAACTTTTCGTGAATTGCGAATGTGCTGCACGAATGCGTGAGGATTCTCTACCGCCCAGATTCGCACATTGTGTCTGTTCACTTCACCATTAAGAAAAAATGTTGCTTCATCACTGAAAACAAGTTTCGCACAGAACGCATCCCCTTCCATGAGCTGTAGCAACCGCGCCGAAAATTCAAAGCGTTTGACTTTGTCATCGGCTGTCAGGGCTTGTAGCAATTGTAAACGGTAAGGTTTCTGCTTTAGCCTTTTCCGTAAGATTTTCCAAACCGTCGGCTGTGGTACGTTTAGCTCCCTGCTTGCTTTATTCGTCGACTTCCGCGGGCTACGCGTGAAACTTGCCCGCACGCGGTCAACCGTTTCTTCGCTCACTGCAGGCCGACCCGTTGATTTCCCCTTACAGAAGCATCCAGAAGTTTTAAACTGCGCATACCATCGCCGAATGGAGTTAGCAGTTGGTGGATCTTTGTTGAACTTCGTCCTGAAGTGTCGTTGCACTGTTATGACTGACTGATGTGAGTGCATTTCAAGCACGACAAACGCTTTCTCGGCTCCTGTCGCCATTTTGTCTCACTGCGCTCTCGAGCGCTCTGGCGGCAGAAACCTGAAGTGCGGCTTCAGCCAAACAAAACTTTATGAGTTTTTCTACGTATCTGTAGTGAGTCGTGACCATATGTCAATGAATGGAGCTACAGTGAATTTATGAAATCGCTTCAATCATTTGTAATAGCCCTGTATAAATGCCGATGGATGTAATGGCACGTACATGAAACTCTGTGAACACAACATTGCGGAACCTCGACATCCCAGAAAAAAATAGAAATAGTGTGTATAACAACTTATTCTTCATCTTTCTTCGAATGAGCCAACTATGGACTACGTAGGTTAACCAAAATGGTTTTCAGCTTGATGAGTTGCGATTGATTTCACGTTCTTAAGAGTCTTCTTCCTAGCCCATATCTCCTTCATTTTCTGACTTTGTAATTCTTTAGCAGCTTCTGACCCCTTTGGTCTCTGCCCTTTCTTAAGCTTAATCTGTGGGTCTTCTTTTAACATACTATTATTATTATTATTATTATTACTAGTATTAGTAGTAGTAGTAGTAGTAGTAGTAGTAGTGGTCCCGGGATGGGTTTTGTCAAGAGGACAGGGTGTGGTTTTTTAGTGGGTAAGAATCCCACACTCTTGAGGAGTGCGGATCCTTCTCAAGGTCTTATGCAAGATTTTTCCACTTCCCTCGTAAAAAAGTAGCAGTATTAGACTATTAAACAAATTATAAGAGATTATGTCTTTACTGAACGTTATTTATTTTTAAGTAGGGTTCCAATTGTTTAGGACGTTCAGGAAATAAATATTTTTGGTAACAATGATTATGGAAGAGATTTGCAAGCTTGTTGTGATGGTTGTTGTTAATTCATTTTAGGGGCTTGGGACATTTGTTTATCAGCCTCGTTTAGTTGGGTGAGTGTTGAATTTGTCTGATAAACTGTGTTTCTGTGGTGACTGTAGTAGTGAAAATACGTTTGTAGTTTTAAGTGTCTGTTAATCTCGTGATCATGAGCCACAGGACCTCCGTTTTACGCGGAATCCGAACCACAGGACATGGCATTTCACTTTGAATAAATCACACATGCATTGACCGGGAATCAAACCCGGTCCGCCGTGGTGAGAGGCCAACATCTGGACCGCTGCGCCATCACGCCCAGACTTGCATATCGGCCGGTAATGGTAATCTGTCCAAACACTAGCACCACATGTAGATGATGATAATAATAATAATAATAATAGTCTAATAATAATAATAATCAGCATTTGTAGTTCTGGTGGTAGAGTGCTAACCTTCCCGAGGGTGCGATCTACGTTCAGTCATGTAGTAAATGAATGGGATCTAATACGATCATGTCCTTGGATTTCATGGCACATACAAGAAATCCTACGTACATTAAAGTCAGGCAACTCGACATATCAAAAAAAAACATAAAAGAAGTTAGTGTGTCTAAAGCCTATTATTACTATTATTAGTATTACTAATATTTTTATTACAGTTGTTGCACTATCTTCACACAAAGATAGACCAACAGTTCCTTAAATTAATTTACCAAATCTTTAGGATTGCTATTTTCTATGCATAGTCCATGAGGCTGGCAAAATCCTAGACAGATCCACCATCACTAGTCATGTAGCCACTCCCCATGAAGGTGTGAATCAGCTGTTCATAGGCTCGGTTTGTGTATTTGAATGCCATTGGCAGACAAGGCGAGTAGTTCACTCGACTTTAGACTCTTGTCAACATTCCTCAGCGGAGGAGGGGAGGGCGACGTGGAGAAGTCAGCTGTGCTGCTGAGGGGAACGCAGCCTAAGACTTTTTCCAAGACATTGACCGAAGATTTGTGTGAATTAATTCCACCTACACTAATTAAGATACGACTAAATTTCATGAAGATATTTGCTTAGAATAGTCTATTCTATCACCAGTGTAATTAACTTCCATCATATCAAATACACCCTGTATATACACACACTAATACAGCCATCACAATAACACAGGTTATCAGACAAGATTCAACACTCACCCAAGTACACGGGACTAAATGACCATGATGCCCATGCATCTCAAATGAAACAACAACAGCTTCCTACCCAAATCCTTCCTCTTATAAAAGTATACACGTGTACAGACATTACAGTGCCACAGGTTATCAGACAACTTCTATACACACCCAAGTACACGGGGCTACAAGGCCATGATGCCGCAAAACCCCTGAAGAATCAACAAGAAAAACAGCAACAACAACAACAACAATGGACTCTATCGCGGATCAAGGACAACAAATTTTAACCGCGGTTGTCGATTGTTGAAGTAAGTAGTGTTATGAGAAGGCGTATCTTATATATAAAAGTGAATGTATGTATGTATGAATGTATGTATGTATGCATGTATGTATGAATGTATGTATGTATGTATGTATGTATGTATGTATGTATGTATGTATGTATTGCACCCTTCAATAAAGCATGGTTTTGTCGAGAGTCGTCTACGGGGTCGTGTTCAGTCCTGACTGCGTTACACAGCAAAGTTCGCTTAAAACAACATGCTCGAATGAATAGAAAGGTTCATGACAGAGGCTATACTAGAAATAAAATGAATAACAAGTAGAATAAAAGAAATTTAATGACTGAAAGGTATGTGCATAATAATAATAATAATAATAATAAATAAAAACAAATCCTCCCCGACTTTCACCCCCTTAATAAATAATAATAATAATAACACTGATCGGTAGGAACTCGCTCGTCACAACAAGACAATGTGAATGCAGCTTCACATAAATGATAAAATCATAACATAAGCATTTGAGCGGTAAGAACTCACTCGTCACAACATATGGATTCAAGTCCATTTTTTTCTGGTCAAGAAGTTATATAATGTGTGGTGTACTGTTCGTTAATAAGAAATTGAGTACTGATGCGAGTCCGTTTACAACTGAAACAGACATGTTGCTTACGGAGTTGCATCTTTTAAATCACACTACGGCTATGGGACCCACCCTTAATTAATACACTATAACTATTACTGACACATGCAAGATCTAATAATATAAACAGAATGAAGAATCTCCCTGAGATCCTAACTGGTGCAGGAGCACAAAATGAACACAAAAGAGCATGCCAGAACTAGGCCAAAAACCGCTCTCATCATAACTTGGGAACATAGCTCCGCGCACCCTAACTTGACACGGGTCATGGACGCGTAAAAATAAACACACCAAAAAAAATTGAACCAACAACAACAAAATACAAGCCTAACGGCTGAAAAAACGATGTTTACATTTATATAAAACGCCAGACAAACACGAATCTCGGAAGCTCCCTTACAACTATGGACAGCTCCCATTTAATCAACAATACTCATTATAACCGATCAGGTTTTTGTGAATTTAAACATCTTAAATTGCAGTACAGGAAGCAAGCCTGTTATTAATGACAAGACACGTTATCTGATTGAGCGCTCCCCTACTTGTATGAGTCACGCTGCCCTTCAAATACCTCTCTCAGTCTGGCAAGCTAGGTGCAGGTTTCCCACTGGAAACGTCAACAGATCTCGCCCATCCCTTTGGATGACGAGAAACACAAATATATACCACAAGTCCAGCCTCGCGAGGACATGAACTGGGTTGACGTGGAGCAAGTCAGAATAATCGCCATGATATATTCTCGCTAGCACATCATAAAAATCACATTACGCACCCATAGCTTGGATTGACTCTCAAACACACACACTGGGTCGGCTCAAAACAGATCAACAATACTGCGTCCATTGACACATTAACAAAAATACACAACAAAAACTCGGGTGCAAAGTGCCATCCCGTCCAAATCTGCTGGAAAGCAACTATCAAAATAATCCTGATCCATCATAAAATTCTACTCACAAATAATCTTTTACCCTCCAAATTCTATTTTTAATCTCAAAATTAATTCAGTTCCATTTTTGTTGTAAGGCATACCTCCGAATAATAATGCTTGACCGCGATTTACGCAAGCGAAAGCGAGCATCGGCTGCGCGTCCCCGCGTTAAGTTAAACCAAATACAATCACACAATATATAAATTACGCAACGCTCGGCTAGTCCCATATTTAATGTGTCAGTAAAACAAAAACTAATAATCTACATTACCAAGCAAGCAAACAAATATTTACAAAAAGTATCCCATAACACCGTAGCTGATTTAATAAATAAATAAATTTATTTGGTACTCAATCCTTTAAACAGCGCCAGGAATACGTCTGCAGCCATCTCCTTTAAGATGTTTATCTGGTCATTGACATCTTCAGGCAAATGTCCTGCTGGTTCCCAGATCCATTCTCGTTCTTAGACGTCATCACGTGCTGAATTAAATAAAGTTTTGTCAGATACACACACGATATAATTCCTACTATATTCACCTATCAAGTACTATATTCCTTGACAGTCTATTTGGTGAATTACTTCGATGAACTGGTGCTACTGATAGTGCTGGGACTATAAATAAATCACTGAAGTTACACTTATAATTTGACGACGCTGTTCCATGTTCACTAACATGAAATATGCAGAGTATGAACCTTACGTCCACAGACGTACAAAATGAGTGATCTGTGTTACGTCCTCAGACGCACAGAAATAAGTAATGATCCTCGAAGCATCTTGGATCCTTATAAATGAAACTGACTAGGGTAATTGTGGAAGGGGATTTATTAAAAAAATATTCCATAATAATTATCAGACTAGCATGCGATCGGTATCATAGAGTTCGTAGCAGTGTGGAGGTTACGATTATGCTGTAGCCGGCTTGAATCGATCGTGGAATTAATCTGTAGATAACTCCCGCGTCAATTTACCAGTGCGCGTTCCCAAGCCGAGTTGCCGCTAAAATAAGGCGTCTTGATATTATTGGCCCAGACTCTTGTATGTCTTTGCGCGCTTTTACATATTTTCCAGCAGTAGGGAGTGGTTAACATGATGATAGACCAATTGCTTCGTAGCATTCGATTTCCTTCTTGGCGCCAATCTTCCTAGCAACAGGCCATAATGTGCGTCCCCAAGCCGTCTTCCGCGCTAAAAGTTGCACCTGTCCTATGTCCCAAGAATATATATGCATCCTCCTAAAATACCACAGGAGCTTAAACCATTTGTGTCCTCTCGGCCACTGATTTCTCAATATTTCCCCAACGTCGTCTGGCTCTCATATCTGTTGTCTGTATAAATGTATCAAAAGATGATGAATAATTATTAGAATCCTTTATATAGCCTGTGGATAAAGGGTTCAGTATGTATGTATGTATGTATGTATGTATGTGGGTATGTATGTATGTGTGTATATTTGTTCCGTATACAAATCTACACCGTTCCACCAATCTCAACCAAACTTTGCATACACATAGTTTAGAACTCAGAAGGAACGGCTGGCTACGTGAATTTTCGATAGTCTTTCTCATTCTTCTGATTTCGGCCTTTTTGCACTCGAACAAAGGCTAATTAAGTCAGAAAATAAACTGATAAAGTAATGTCAAGGCCAGGGGCAGATGACCTTGTAGTTCCGCGCCTTAAAACAACAATAACTAACTAACTAACTAACTAATGGCAAGGGCGGCATCTCCATGGCAACAATAGCTCAAGACGGGACAACCATGTTTCTATCTATCTCGGTAAGAGACCATGCTACACCCACTGCCAGTTAGATCGCATCCCTCCAAGCTGCTTTAAACTGCCTGTCCATTCAACACAAGATAGGTTGCAGCACCAACCGACTGTGATCGCCGCGGCATTTTCATTGCCCGCTGGATCGCATATCCTGGCTGCTTAAAACTGCCTGCCCATTCAACACTCGGGCGCGTACAGGATATACTGTATATTAATTCGCCGCAAGGTTGCAGCGCCAACCTTCCGCGGCTTTTTAAGGGGACGATACCTGAAACGAAGGGTTTTTAACTTTGGAGGCTTAATATCGAGATTGAAACACGTGAAAACATGGCACTGAGTTAGTTATTTTGTTATTCATTCAGCATAAAGAATATGATATTAATTCATACACATACTTACGGGCAAATTTTCAATTTATAGGAAAGCGAAACATACAGTACTGTCCCCGTTAACCGGCAGTGAATCGGATGACCCGGCGAAAACATCGCAATTCATGCCGATAACACAAGACATATATAAGATAAAAAACAAAAATGATTGAGGTCTGGGTTTGAATATCCAAAAAAAATGCCGGTGGATACGAGAACTCAAGTAGTCTCAGGGGTGGTTAACAGGATATAGGTGTAACAGGTTAAATCAACCCACTCCCAAACCTAAATCAAAGCAATAGCACAACAGGAATCAGAAGATAAGCAAAAATAATAAGATAAAATAAGCATCCGTTTATTGGCAACTCATCGACCAACACATAAAAATAGAAATCCCTAAAGGCTGTCTTGCCTCGGAGATTCGGGCTAAATTAAGGCTTGATGTGGATCGATGCAAAAGAAAAATATTTAATGTCCAAATAAGAGAAAAATAAGGTTTAAATAGTCAACGAAACTCCTTGGTCCTATCCTTGGATATAAATAAAATTAGGAGATCCTCGAAGAAAATTAAGTAAAATAAAAAAACAGGCTAGATTCTGTCATGTTTGACTATGTGATCCATTAAACACCCTGATTGTCCGTCAGGTGGTGTTTCCAGTCTATCACAAACACACTCACTTGAGATTATGATTAAAGAAAAATCTATAAAAAAGATGTATCTTGCCTCGGTGTAAAAGTATAGATCTCCATTCTAACTAGTGCAACCAATGAGAAAAGTAATTAACTATATCACCAATTTATTAACAGTAATTATTGCCGTAGAAATATTGGTCTAGCTTGACCACTAAATCAAGATTAAATTCACCATTTACAATTATACAACTTGTTATCTACATTCTTTCAAATAGAAGAATAAATTTTATTAGTAGAATATCCATGCTTTCCAAATCTATCAGACACTCATCTCAGGTCTATATCTCAAATATTATGATATCCAAATTATTTTGCAAGTTATTTCAGAGTCTCATTACCCTTATTACTCATAATGTTGCAACAAATGTGCATCCCTCATTATCATTTGTATAAAATTTTAATTTTATGTTTCAATAATATGTGACAACTAAGTGATTCTGTTTCTTCCCATTCGATGGTTAGTTTGTAATATAGTCCACTTGATTAAATGCAAAGTGATTAGACTATCATCAATATGCTTAGGGTATATCAATGCTTAATTTACAATCATTTGCCTATACTTGACGTAGTCGTGCCGTTTTGAATGACCTCATACCTATAATGATTATTATAAGTAATATAAAGTATATCTTTTTTTTATTCACCACGTGTATCATTATTCTACTAACTTTATTTTTTCATTAAACACCAAGATTAATCTTCAAACCATTGTCGAATAGTTCACAGCATAATTATGAGAATTATCACCTTAAATTATTCTCTTATTTGTTTTAAATCTCTTTTCCTTTCTTTTTCAAATAAACACACCAACTTCACAGTTTTAGTGCAGAAAAATGTATAATTATTACCCGATAATCATTATGGCTTCCCTTCGATCACATAATTGGCCTGTATAAATTATAATATAATTTAGGCCTGACTAGAAGCATTGTCAAATGTATAAACGCTCAAGCAAAAATAAATGGCAAAACGTCCTTGAAATAATTCAAATTCCCAAAGCAAAGAGTATGGGAGAAAAAAATATTAAAGTATTGAACTGATAATCATAATTAGCAAATCATCATAATATCCGCCAATATCCGAAGCTAAGATCCAAGAATTTAAACCTGAATTTCAAATTGGTTACAGGCATCTAGCATATTCCATCAAAAATACAGTCGAATAGACTATCAAGTATTCGACCAAAACTATAGGCTTGCTCCCATGAAGTTCCAACGTCCAAAAGTGGCAAAATCCAATCATCCGAATTTGAGAAGGATTTATAGAATATCCTAAAAATATTAACTGGATCGTAGAATAAGACAATGTGGGTTATGTCCTTCCAACATCCAATAGCCTATCCATGTGAAATATTACATCAGATGTCCTTCGTAGACGTAGAATAAATCTGGGTATTTATGATAATAATAATCTTCAATCAATCAAATAATTCACCACTGATTTGCTTAATCCAATACCATCACTATCTTATCTAAATTCAAATCTACTTCCAATTCAATATTAGCTCAATTCCATGATATAGAGTAATACTGAGTAGTTAAACCACTCACTACTAAATGAAGAAATATTCTGGCTCACCAACTCGAAGAAATAAGAAAGGATGGTACAATGTTAGCAGGCCTACGTTCCTGGTGTGAAGAATTTCCAGATCCAGTGAAGAAATCCCCATCTTCATCCAGTACCATCCGCCCCCAAATCCGAAGCTGCAGGAATCCATCTTTCTCCGTCTTCTCCAAAAATTCTTGCACGAACCGAACCCGGGACCTTCCAGCCCCATGGTGGCTATCTCCATCTCCCTCGATGTAATCATCATGGTGTTCTCATGGCTTCATTCTGGCGTGCCTATCACTCCATCTCGTTTCCTTATGTATCGGCTCAGTGCTCCATATTTTCAGTAAATATTCCCATTTCCAAATTTCTCACAGACACTCGAATAGCACTAGTTGGAAAATGCCTTAATTCCATTCTGGAAATTAAAAGTCCTTGCGCCACGCATAGTTCATATTGGAACACGACTCTTTCCATCCACTAGTCTTCACAGCTGTATATTGGCAGTCAGTTGAAAGCATTCACGGCTATTCATGAAATTCGTTTGCATCCTCAAGTCACACAATGCATTAGCGGGTCGTCCTACGATGGGAAGTGCTCAAGTGTTCCCGAACGTTTGTTCATACAAGATGCCGTAATGTAGCCCGCTTATAAGGTTAATTATTTCGTTTTTTCAAGCCAAACGCATTTTCATAATTATGCACACGAAACTCGGCCGTCAAATGTTTCGATTGCGCACGGTAATTTCGGCGATGTGTGATTATAGGGTCTCTCATAGAATATTACAATCCACTCCCGATACACTGTGATATTGCATTCACGGCCCTTCACTATCACGCCCGGATATAAAGTCACTCACGTACATCTCGACGTAGTACTGTATCGTACGCGCACCACAAGCATCTGTCTGCCTTTCCTCGAGTGACCAGTTGCCGGATGGAAGAGCCGAGCACGTGGTCAGAGACAGCGCGCTCAGCCTGAGATATAATTCAGTTACGCGAGACGGCACTCAACCTGGTGGCCGCGCACCCAGCGATGACGTACAGCGCTGGCGGAGTTGCCAAACCGCGCTTTTATTGGGGGACTATGTTGGGCACAGTACATGACGGTGGAGGTGATTGTTTTCAAGGGGCGAAATGTCTACCTGACTTGCCCGTAATCATACGGTGCGGATGATAATTAAAATACAACTTCTTCCAACTAATTTAGATCTAACTTACATACTATACGAGATGAAAAGGAAAGAATAAGTTTATCTGCTCACAGTAGCGCTCCATTCGTATTTATGTCTTTTTCCAGTACTAGCACTGACGTTATTTCATTTCTTACTACCGTCTATTTGAGTGTTTGGACTTTCGTACACCCATGAAATTTTAAACGATAGACAAATCATTTTCTAAATGAAACATTGTCTTAACCTCAAGTAAGTTACCGTATCTATTAAATTTATATTCATTCAATGTCATTTAAATTAGAATTGCATAATGATTTTAATATATTTTTTCATCTCAGTCACTTTTATAATTATATTTGTTGTTTTTTTATTGCTTTCTTTTAGACACCATATACTTTGAGCTAACCTATTTACCATGAGTTGTACTTTCCACAACGTCGTGTTACTTGAAGCCGCTTTGATTAGAAAATGCTTATGGATCTTTCAGCACACAGTCTCTTCATTAATTATACAGGGATTGGTGAAGTATTGATATTCCAAGTCTGCCATTTCAAGCTTTTGACCTTCTCAATACGGAACTATGAATGTAGTGTCTACTGTTTGTCATACATCTTCTTTAGCACCAGCAGGCTGATCACCGTCACCAACTACCTTTCATTTTATTCTAATTTTTATAACCTAAAATATATGGTGCGCCATATTAGGTTTAATAACCCATTTTATTACAGTGCTACGTTTTATTTTGTTTTTCAATACGTTTTTTAGCTGATGAAGGGGATAACATTATATTAATCCCCAAAACATGTACTAAGAACAAGTTCAATAATTAATTTTCTTTATAGTATTCATTCAGGTGGGTGTACAATTATTATGAAGAACTATTCTAATAAAAGACAGGGAAAAGAATGCCTCCGGCCGCCGAAGAATGGGATGTTGATTAATTTGGGGGCTTTACAAAATCGCGCTCATGTAGCCCCGTGTACTTGGCTTTGTGTTGAATTTATATGATAACCCGTCTTATTGTGATGGCTGTAGTAGTGTGTGTATTTATAAGTCAAGTGAATCATCGATTATAAACACCTTGAACTCCGCTATAGCATTTTAGAGATCATTACGGTATGCGTTTAGAGAATATATTTCTTATCTTACGAAATACATTAGGGGTTAAAGAAGCCCAATGTGTTCTCAGGAGCTGCTATATTAGATGATCTCAATAAAAATCATCATAATGTTATAGAAGGTATAAAATTAATTAAACCCTTATTAATTAATAAACTTCGTCTCCCTAATCGTTCATAAGAAATATTATTCATCTTGCCTTCTAACTGAGAAGGCTCAGCTTTTTAAAATCACTTCTGCACTGTAGTATTACAAAATAAACTTTTAATTTCGAACGTGCCTCTTCCTTTAGAACAGTTAAAACGATTATCGGCTCTATAATCGGACCTGGTGGGTCCCATGATATGGATTATAAAGTTTGCATAATTCGCACGGCCGCCATCCTGCAATGGTTCGGCGGATGACCTTGTAGTTTGGTTACAAGACGCGTCCTATATGAAGGTATGTTGTTACCAAATTTGGTAGAGATCGGATGATTTGGTTAGTCATTATTTGATTTTACGTTTTGAACGTTTGAGTGGCCGCCATTCAGTTTTGGTAAATATGGCGGCGATATAAAACATGCCCTTTGCTAGTTCTACATCTGTACCAAATTTCGTTCAATTCGGTTTCACCGTGTTTGAATTGATAGGGGGGAGGGACAGACATTCAGAGTGCACACACTCACACACAGACTCACACACTCACCCACACACACACAAAGGCAGACACACAATTTTAGGCCCTGTGTAGATCTCATAAGTCTACTTTCATTTTTTGTAAAAATCGAAAGTAGGCTAATAATTATTTTAATGATTCTTTATTGTTCGTGTATTTTGGTGCATAGTTTGCACTCTTCAGTGATACACGACATTTTTTGTTTATTATCAGGCGCAAGAACAAACAACGCAGATGGTCTTCCGACCCGTGAACATGCCACACATAATTGACCATGGGAAAAACATGGATATTCCAGATTCAAACCACAAACTTTCAAGGATTGGCCTTGTGATTTGTTAATGGTCATGACGAATGCAATACGGATCGGAAATTGAAGTCTTTTAAACTCAAACGGCATATCGGTAGGGATCATCGGGATCCTCGGAATGAGAACTTCCTCACCTTCGAATTTTCCTTTGAGTATCGTCACGTAAATCACATTGTTCATCAATTTACTTACCACCAAACACGTACTGTTGCACAGTTTTGGTTGGTTTATGTTTCGGCGCATGATTACTATGGAGCCAACCTTTAGGCGTAAATTGTGCGGTGATAAGCCAGGCACATTCAAGGAGTTTAAAAATTCAATTGGATAGTTGGTGGCTTATTCTTCATTTGTTACACAGTCAATAGATTTGAATGAATGCATTGTTCCAATTATCTCATTCTGAATTATGTAGTTTAGGTCATCTACATCTTTATTCTTAGCCGCTAAAATGCTCGCTCACTCAACCATTCATTATTTTTTTAATTAGTAATGATGTTTGGGAATACTTTGTTGATATGTTCGTCTTTCGATGAGACAAAGGTACAGAAATTATGAGGAAATGAAATCAATCCGCTCGATTCGTCGACAGGTACTCGACCATTACCGATAGTCAGCAATTGCTCAGAGAAATCTTCAGCAGATGTATCATTAAGCAATGCAACTCTCATGTTTGTTGTCAGCTGAAGTTTCTTCACATAGCGCCATAGATTCGATGATTTGAGGCAAGCGTTTATTTCGTAGGCAGCCGTTGATCTCGGAATTACTGGCAGTGTTTGGCGGAAATCGCCAGACAGTAAAATCATTGCTCCACCAAAACATCTGGAGTCATTGCGTAGATCTTTCAATGTTCGGTTAAGTGCTTCTAATGCACGTTTATGCGCCATTGTGCATTCGTCCCAGATGATAATTTTCGATGCTGATAAAACTTTGGCCATTGCTGGTTTTTTTCTTTTGGTATATTACATGTTGGTTCTTAAATAGTTTGAAGATTTAAGGGCAATTTTAATGCTGAATGAGCCGTACGGCATCCTTCTAACAATGTGGCTGCTATTCCAGAAGAAGCAACTGCAACCGCAATGTTGGATTTCACACGAACAGTGGCTAAAACTACTGACATGAGGAATGTTTTACCAGTTCCACCAGGGGCATCCAGGAAATATAATACTCCATTTACATCATCAATTGCCTTCATTAATGTATCATAAACTTCCTTTTGTTGGAGATTCAACAGGGGACATTCGTTTGAACTACTAAATCTAATTCCTGGTGATCATATTCACATTCCCGTTCCAATACTTGATTAAATGCGTCATTCATTTCACGATTTGGCGCTGGCATTCCTAACGTGACTAATAACGTCCATTGGCCCAATGCAAACGCTAGGATGCAATCAGTAATCAGTTCTGCAATCGTATCGAAACGCTGCTCGATTCATATCAGCACTTGATAAATCTCTTCTTGTGCGTCGAAAATTATCTACTTCTTGATCTCTGTTGTTCGCTCGACGATTTCGCATTGCCAACCGAGCCGTTTCACGGGCTGCCTAACTTTGCCCTTGTGATTGAGACGCACGAAGTCAAGCCATACTAACCTCGGTGCTCTTCACGGGCAATTTCTTGTTCTTCTTCAGTCCTTTCATTTGCAATATTTCGAATCCTTCTTGCATTATGGCTTTGGCGGGAAAGATTCGATCGTCTTTGTCGCGGCATTGTTAATGATGACTCAAAGAGAATACAAATTTCGTTGAGTAACTAACGGGATTTCATATTAAGAGCCTCATTTTCTATACCGGTAGTGGAGAGCGCTACTAGCATCCAGTCGGCCGTGTCTCGTCAAGAGCTACTGTTGCCTGGAAACGACTTGCCTTAGCTGTCATTTGCGTTACGTTTGATAGTGACTTGTATTCTCTTTTACCTTTTATTTCACGTCACGGGATTTTAAAAAAAAGTATCCTATGTCCGTCTCCTGGTTCTAAGCTACCTCCACACCAATTTTCAGCCAAATCAGTTCAGCCGTTCTTGAGTTATAAATAGTGTAACTAACACGACTTTCATTTATATATATAGATTTGAGACTAAATTTGTATTATTTTGTTCAGTACATTCGTAAAAGGATATCAATCTACTGAAATATGAATTAGCGAGCAGAACAACACCTTTGACCCAACGGGACGGCACGGTTAGCCTGAACTGTTAGTCAATACTACGGTGTACTATTCTAATATAAAATATCCTTCCGGTCACCTCCTTGAGGACAGTTTAAACCACCCTCTGTACGATAACCGGATTTGGTTAGGCTGGGACTCGATGAATCGTAAGTTACAGTTAGGCTATACCTCTTTCATGATTCATACGTCCGCCATAGTGAAACTACTTGGCTCATGACCTTGTAGTTTGGGCAAACGACGCCTCCTACATCAAGGTATATTGTAGCAAAATTTAGTAGCGATCGGATGATTAGGTTAGTCGTAATTTGATTTAAGCTCAGAACATTTGGGTGGGTGCCATTTCTATTTTGTTATGATGGCAGCGATATACAACATGACACTGAGTTGTCCCTTGCTAGAGCTACCTCTGTATCAAAGGTGGTTCGATTTGATTTCATTGTGTTTGAATTGATAGGGGGATCGATTTGCAAACATACACGGTTGCTATCTTCAAACTATTGGACTGATGAACTTGTAGTTTGGTCAAAAGACGATTCCCGCATGAAGGTATTGTGCCCTTAATATCGGTTCCCATATTAATGTTTCAAATATATTATTATTCTACTTGAAAATCTAGATCAAGTTAAGAACAGAGTTGGTCACATTTTACAAGATCCAGGTGTTGAGTTGAGACAATGTGTCGCTACCGTATTCTGTGAAGGCAAAAGGAAGGTATAACTTTAACTATGCAAGCATCCACTTTGGGACAGGTGCAAGGAGTGTCAACGCGTACCCAAGCCGTGACGCATGGTAAAATTATTTCCCTTGTTTTGTAGCTGGAAGACAAGGAAAGCTGCAGAGTTTGACAGAGATGAAAAGAGAATTCAACCATGCCTATGGGCGGAAATTTGCAGCTTCTGCGTCAGACGCTGTAGAGGTTTGACCAATCTGTGAACAGGACGCCAAGGTTTGGCGCGAAGGTCATTCGCGCGGCAATCAAGTTTTGCGGAACTGAACGAGCGCATTTTTAGTGCACGCTACGACATTCGTGACATGCTGAATGCCACGAGCAAAATGAGGGGTCAATTATGATTGTAGCATTATTACCTCGATTTATTGCGGAGCGATGTACCCCCTTCTCTATGTTTTAAGTGTATTTTGTATAAATTGAATGACGATTAATTGGAACAGTGATACTTCTTTGATAGATTTCATTCTATACGATTATTTGGAAGAGACACTCCGTTGGTAGAATTCATTCTATTCTGTATTTTAATCAGAGGCTCATTGTGTAGATCTCATACATAAACTTTGGCGCATCAGTACGATGCCTGATAATAGGAACTTGTATTTAAATTCTAGTTGTGTGCGAGGCTGCTAGTGTATGTTGTAAAATCTGAGAATGTTAGGTGGTCATCAGGCCACAGCAATTAGGGAAAGTCTTCGATCTGCTGTATGACTCTTTCGGCGAATATAGTACCCGAATTCAGCAATGGATAGCAGAGATATTCGTGTGATAATAATTATATTTCCTCAACAGCAAGAAATGGCTCTATTGAAGGAAGGAAGCAAGGAAGCCATGTAATTCCAACAGCACCTTGATGTCTACGATGGGCTAGGCTGCCCCTATTGGGATGATGACGGGGCGATACCCGTGGCATCGGCAACCAGACTAGTGATGAGTACAAAAATTAAGTAATTAATTTTGGACGGGCGAGTTACGCGTATTATGGGATATTTTTTGTAAATATTTGTTTTGCTTATTTTAAATGTAAATTCTTTAGCTTTTTACTGGCATACTATTTTTCGTGTGGCATAGAGTGACAATTTCTGTAAATATCTTGTGTAATATTTTTGTGTGTTTAATGTCCGTGATTTTATGCCCCTGAGTGCATGGAATTAACGTGCAATTTGAGTAATTCCCATGGTCGAGAATCTAGGATTAAGGTGATAAGTGAATCGTATATTAGAATTAACGTAATATCAGATTTGGGGGATGTGAGCATTTTGTCATGTGTAATTATGGTTACTCAGGCTGAGTTTTTGTTGTGATATTGCCCTGATTGCAATTATTTGATACGGGAAGCCGTCCGCTTCGCCGTCTCAAATTCGTTAATTAATTTTGCTACTGTTTGTCCAGTTGACAACTCGTTCTCTGATATGTTGTGAGTGGAGGTCATTTGCAGCTGGCTACATGTGTGTCATTTTGGTGTCTATTTATAAGTGCTTGCGGGGAGGATCATTGTGTCACCTCCTGTCTGCCACGCTGTATTCCGGCAGTTGTAACCTACGGGGCAATTGGCCGGTGACTATGATGTGCTTGATATCCGGAGAGGAATTTTCAAGATATGGCTATTATTGTGGATTGATTATGTACGCGATTTCAGATGCCCGCGTGGGGCAAATCTTCTGTATTCAGAGCTCAGTTGGGGCCTGAGTAAATTTCGACATGACACACAAAGAAAGAAAGAAAGAAAGAAAGAAAGAAAGAAAGAAAGAAAGAAAGAAAGAAAGAAAGAATATGAAAGAAAGAAAGAAAGAAAGAAGGAAAGAAATAAGCAAAGAAAGAAAGAAAGAAAGAAAGAAAGAAAGATTAATAATAACATACGGCAAATATCAGTGAAGGGTCGCAATGAATGTTCACGAACTACTGGAAGATTGTACGAGTCGTGAGATTCAAATATCTCGGTGAGGTTATCCAACAAAATGGACTAGAACAAGAAGCCCTCCATCTGACGAAACATCTATAATAGGAAGGCGTTGAGTATAGATTAAGCCTCCTTCTCCTCCTACATAGTGTGTGGATAATTCATAAAATTTATAGCCTATTTTCATTCATGAAATTATGAAAAAAAAAACAAGTAGTCCTGTGACGAACTAAAGAGCCTACTTTTCTTAAAATTTCCGACTGATGCCAATCTACCTATATAGACCTATCAAAAATAATGACGAAATCAAGTAATAGAGTAATAAAGTAACTTACTACAGTAGGCAGCCCATGTGACTCTAAATATATACTTAGTTCCATGGTGTAACTACAATGGTGAGGCGGATCGCTCCCTCTCTCTTCTGCGGATGACGTCACAACGGGGGCATTGCGTTCGGTGACACAGCACGAAGTATTTGACACGGCTCTGGTCTTCTGTTCAAGGCATAATTAATAAATAAAATGTATTATAACACTCAACATACTTTGTATTGTAAACTCTGATAATAATGTTGGTAATTATGAATGCGCCGTACCTCTAAATAATATTAATAGTCCGATAACGAGATCAACTATTTTCTTACATTGATGAATTTACACATTTTGCGATTCAATTTTCTTTGTGAATTGCCGAAACTTATTTTTCTGTTTAGGCCAAGCAACCTAATATATGTTCGGGTTTGAGCTAAATAGTGAATAACCTCATATACAATATTAATATGAGACAATTTTTACAAGGTCCTGTTGGTTAATTCATTGAATATAAACATATAATTTGATAGCGAAATGTCATGAAATTTATGAAACTCGGCGTCCATTGTTGTTTCAACTTCCATATGTTCATTAGAGGGATACAAAAGATTTCCCCTTGAAATAAACTGGAGCCAATATGGGCCTTCATTACTGGGTTAATGTTCTTGAGATAACGTTCGCAAATTTTTGTACTTATCCCTGAATCTATGTGCTACATATCCTGTACTGTATTTTAAACCTTCATGGTTCATTTCCTCTTAAAATCTGAGACATCAAATTCATCCAACAATGCATTCTGATGATCGGTCATTTTAAACAAATTCATATTCACTTTCACAGTTTCGTAATTTGATTCAATAAATAATCTGGAAACTAGTTTTTCTTAGTCAGGAGCATCCACGATATCAGGAATATGTTTGGCAATATTCACTAACGCAGTCTGCGAGAAACAGGTGTCAGTTTCTGTTTCCATTGGTTTAATCAGACACTTTTCGTCAATATCCTCCTCTGTATTTATATTTAAAGTAAACACTGAAGCAGACGGCTTGTCCAAAATGTACCATCTCAATCTACAGTTTATTTAATATCCAGAGGATATGGGTGATCATTGGAGCCTCCCATTCTTCTAATATATGTGAGAAGGTTCTCAAAATATCTTGATTTAGACGATAAGTTATTATGTACTCGACTTGGTACATCGGCTTCAAGCATCTAAAAAGGTTAACTAGATACGTGTTGCTGAGTAGAATTCCTTTTCGAAATGGAAGTAAGGCTTTTTGTCGGTCAACTTTCATGGACGTTATCAATTCATTGACATTATTTAGCAAACTGATTTGCTTGTCTAAATCAGTAACAAATGCATTTCCTTCAGAATAATGATGATGATGATGATGATGATGATGATAATAATTGTTGTTTTAAGGGGTCTAACATATAGGATATCGGCCCCTAATGGTTTGGGTGATAGTGAAAGATGAGATGAGAATGAAAACTATAACTAATACTAACTACAGACTTACATACTAGGAGAAGAAATGGTAAAAAATAAAGGATAAGGCAAATAAAGGACAAGAAGAAAAGAAATGCCCTCAACCCACGAATAATGAGGATTGAGGGACTTGAAAGGAAGGAGAGCCATGTAAGGCGGATAGGAAAGAGGAGAGGGCCCATCCCAAAGTCAGTGGTAAAAGGGTACAAAACGGACCAAGCTCAGGAATCCCTCGGGATCGCCAACTCCCGAACTCACCAGCCGTATGCCCCTGAGGGTGTAGCAATATCCAGGATGCACCTGAAGTGGTGGGGCTACACACACCCTGCCTCCTTGAGGGCCTTGAGCAGAAGGCAGGAGATAACATGAAATGAAGAGAAGGCTGACCCCTCGCAGAAGGATGGTATCAGGAAAGATGAGCCAAGGGCCAATTCAGGCGGGAAAGGAAGAGACTCCCTAGGCCTCGGAAAACCGTCGGGGTCGGAAGAGAACAAGAGTTGACCAAGAGAGGTCGACAGGAAAGAAGACGGAGAGGAGCCCGGCACAAGTAAGTGGAAGCAATGCCGGACTCAGCTGGGGTCCCGTGGTCACCAACCCACGTCCCACAAGTTGTGATCCCCTGGGGGCTTTCAGAATGACTCCCAAATTTGTTTTTAGCATTAAGTAAGCCAAACCAGTCATTTATTAATGTTATACATCGAGCAGCTTCTTCTCAGTCAATGTTTTTTAACAAACCTTCCCCTCTACACCATTCAAGAGCCTTTGATACCTGGTTTGAAAGTACTTGAGATACTGGCCGAATTTTTTGTCTCTCTGATGCCTTTAAATCTAAATGATATCTGCTAATTTTGTGCGCAATAGTGAGTTCAGAAGAAAAGACAGAAATTAGTAGTTCCAAAACATTCCTTGGTCACCTTTTCCCCATTGAGCAGTACACATCCCTGATCTAATTACGGACAAATCTAACAAATGATTTCTCACAAGTTTCAATAAATGAGGAATGTCTGCAAACACAAACACCTTTAAGGAATCGTTGCTTGGATGATTGAAGACACATTCCTTATTATGCCGTTGACAGATATTGAAATACAATACTTTCACTAGCAACGTACACACCTGTCAACATTAACATAATTATTTCAATCGACTGCGGATTCACGCGCTTGACTCCCGCCTTTAGCCACATGTCACGGCTGCTCCCGTTGTGACGTCATCCGCACGAGAGAGAGGGAGTGATCCGCCTCACCATTGTAGTTACACCATGCTTAGTTCCATCTCTTAAGGTATAGGATGCACATAAAAATTAGGCTGAAGTCTAATGGATAGTACGGACGTTACATGCTGTTTGATATTGGATTTATCAGTGCGCGTAAAATCATGTTGGGAACAATGTCATGTTGTGATGCTCAGAATTAATCTGAAATGTTACGATCTATTATAGTGCCAATTTTGAATAAAATCAATTTGTTAGCATAGAAAATACATGAAATTAAAAATTGAAACGATCAGAAAGCTTAGGATCATGTTGTCAGCACTGACGTATATTAGTTAACCCGAATTAATCTAGAATTTCAGGTACTATACGTGTGCAAAGTTTAGAGATGATGACTCGCATATTTTCTGATATACTGATATTAGGATTAAACAAATAGAGAAAGCATTTATTAACAGTTGGCAGCCCTGCTAGTTCTTCCGAATACGCATAGTCATAGCTGTTATGGTACACAAAGCACATACGAAATTTGGTTGAAATCCATTTGTTAGTATAGAAGTTATATGCATTTAAAAACTGTACCTATCAGCGGGCTTAGAATCATGTTCGCAGCACTGATGTATATACGTTACCCCAAACTAAGGTAGAATGGCATGTACTATACGTGTGCAAAGTTTAGAGCTGTTGCCTTGTATACTTTTTGATATATTGATATTAGGGTTAAAATATATAGAGAGAGCATTTATTAACTGTTGACAGCCCTGGTGGCTCATTAGAATACGCACAGTCACATCTGCTGTAGTACACATAGTACATATGAAATCTGGTTGAAATCCTATCAATGGTATAGAAGTTACATGAATTTAGAAATTGGACCTATCGGCAGGCTTAGAATCAGGTTGGCAATACTGGCATGTATGTTCATCTGAAAATTAATCTGTAATGGTATTGTCTATATGTGTGCCAATTTTGGAATATTCCGCATGCATAACTTCTGAGATATCCAACATAGAGCTCAAATTACAATTGCGATTTTTCAGCAGTTGGTAGCACTGACGTCAATTTCAAATATGGCTGTGAGATATTCAGGTATAGATCTTTAATTTTACTCCCGAGATTAATTTTGCCATTATGAAAACGGCCTACTGAATTCAAATAGATTCTTTGACATGTCAACATCGTATCACATGGTGTCGTAATTTTTGCCGCCTTTCAAAAAATCACTTACCATGGCCAGGAGCGAACCTGCAAGCTTGGCGTTAGTTGACCACTCACCCACCGTGGAACGCTGGATAATTAATAATGTTGTGACTGCAGATGGACATCGCTTGTAGCATCGTTAGTTCACAGAAACTGAGCACTACGCCTGCTATCAGCAGATTGAGCTGCTTCTTTTCTTTTCGTCGTGTGGCCTCCTGAGAGGCCGAGTGCAGGTTTTTCTTGTCGACGCCCGTGGGCGTCCTGCGCGTCGCGATGAGAGATGAAATGGATGAAGATGAATGAAACTGGGCAAGGATGTGGAGGGAAGCGGCCGTGGCCTGTCAGAAGGTACCGTCCCAGCATTTGCCTAATGTTGAAAATGGGAAACCAAGGTAAACCATTTCAAGGATGGTCGACGGTGGGGCTCGAACCCACGTGTCTACCGAGTCAGCAGAGAGCTTGGCCCCATGACCTAACGTAGCCACTGCTGTCGGTAGCAGATTGAGCTAACCACCAGTGATACATCGTTAGGAGCAGCTGTAAGTAAAGCCCTGTGTGGATGCAGATAACAAACCTGCGGATGCGGGGCGAATGCGGATAACGTTTTTTTGTTTTTGTTTTTGTTTTTATCGGTGCAGGGCTGTAACTAAAAGCTCCGTGTTTGTGTGTGGTGATATTGTGTTTCTGTGAACGCGAGACACTGTGAGGGTAGTGCGGAACATTATAAAAGGTAACATCTCGGCGTTTGATTGGAGAGTGTGTAGAACAACTCGGGGCCAGTGCTACAGTCAGGAATACCTCTGTAAAGGTCGGGATTAAAGCCTTGTCTTTCTGGACTTGAAACGCGCGGCTACGCTGTCGGATCACTACAGCGAGGAACAGGCAAGGAGTTGATGAGCGCTGGAAGAAGGTGAAATGTAATAAATGAGTTTCAGATGACGTCTTAACCTGCTCCATTAGCGACATCAATCAAGCTGACAACCGATTCAAAGAGCTACTCAGGGAGGATGGTAATAGGGGGAAAACAAGTAGGTCATCAGCCCCTAACACTGAGTGTGATACTAAGATTACTAAGGCTGTCTGCGTGGCTCAGCGGTAACGTTCTCGCTTGCTGAGCCCAAGGTTGCAGGTTCGTATCCTGGCGCAGTCAGCTGGCATTTGAGGGTGCGCAAATGCGAGGGAGCCGTGTCAGTAGATTTACTGGAAAGTTAAAGATCCCCTTCGGGGCAAAATTCCGGCACCCCGGCGTCTCTAAAAGCCAGAGTAGTTAAAAGGGACGTAAAACCAATAACATTGTAACATAAGATAACTAACCACTTACCTAGAAAATTTAATTATTGTCGTTTCAGAATCTATGTAAAATGCTCTTCAGTCGGTCAACACGTAATAGAGATACATCTGTGTCATCTGCTACGCTAAACCCTTGAGAATTGAAGTGAAAAATATAACACGAGGACCAGCGCCGGGTCATTCTGACCCATAGTACTGTCCCCGTAAATCCGGATAGTAGGCTGTCAGATATCCGCCCCCTCAATCGGATTGCCAATAATCAAACGCACCGGCACAGCTACATCAATGAAAATGGCACTGACAGATACTATCGAGATTAGAGCACAGCAGTTAACAAGAAATTATTGTGGAACACACCAAAATATACGGGGGTTCATACTTACCTTTACTTACCTCTTCAAATTAATCTCGGGTATGGGTTGCCAACTGGATCACTTAAAGTATGCCCACACAATAACCTCCACCATGATATTTAAAATGAACCAAGACGGAAACAAGAAACTTTAAACTGTACAATAATTTATTTCACATAAAGGGGTGACTCTAACAAAAATAGACAACAAAATACACGTGGCAATCAGAAGCCATTGTCAATATAACCATGTCCTCCTGTAGGACTTGTAGACGTTACATACAAAATTTTATCTTTCACTTGCTTATAAAGAACGTAATAATAGTAATACACATGGAATGGATGCGGGAATTGCAACGAGACATGTAGCAATTGTTTTCCTCTTTCATAAACATCACACTTTATTTATAACTGCAAGCCTGTTATGTGGTCGACCTTGGCCTCTAACATACAGTTGTCAGGCCAGCTGCGATCCACCCTACATCAAGTCGCATGCCCACGTCGTCAAGCGGACCCACCTGTCCAGCCAACATTAGCATATGCTCGTAACCTCAGAGCCTAGCTCCTTTTCAAACATTTTAAATGTCCTCAACTCAACTCAAATATTAACACGCAAATCTTTTAAATGCTTCAATCACATGTTACTGGATTACTCTAATAATCCCAAAACTTGTTTAATTACATAATCCATATGTATACTTATCGTTCTTTAGAGTATATTAACAAAACTCTTAATGTTTATAACAAATGCTCATTAATTGTTTATAACAATTACAAATTGTTTATAATATTGTCAAATGACAATTGAAAAATCTATACACGCCTCTATTAATTCCTTTCATTACAAATAATTATTAAAGATAATTACATAATTTATTTACAATATTTATATTATTTATTTTAGAAATACATTAAACCACACGTTTATCCGGTTGATAATTACTCAAATCAGGTTAATATAATCGACCAATGAAGGTTAGTTATATTTAAGCTTATATTCAGGTTTAATGAATGAAAATCCACATCCTGCTTCCAGTCTCCGACCGGGTCGGAAATGGAATGAATGAAGCCCCCATCTAGCGGCGAGGATATGAACTGTGCCGGCTGACGAAGCCTGTCGCACTCCTCTGGGGCAATGATTAAATGAATGACAGATGAAATGAAATGATTGTGGAGAGTGTTGCTGGAATGAAATTTTGACAGGGAAAACCGGAGTACCCGGAGAAAAACCTGTCTGCCTCCGTTTTGTCCAGCACAGATCTCACATGTAGTGACCGGGATTTGAACCACGGACCCAGCGGTGAGAGGCCGGCGTGCTGCCGCCTAAGCCACGGAGGCTTATATTCAGGTTTAATAAGTTTTAATAATTATTATTATTATTTGTGACGGTAACCTCCATTCAAAATCGTTATCTCAAATTATTTAACACTCTTGTTAATTTTAACAGTAATTTCACTTGATTAATTTTCAAAGGACCTGGACAATAAACTCAGCGGAAAAATACTTCGCTCAAATGCACAAATTGCATAAAATAGGCCCAGAATTCATCATATATTTCCATATATATGGCATAAAAATCTTCCACAATCCATACACAAAACCTCCACTTATAATCTCATCAACTTCATTAATATTACTGTGGGAATCTCCTTCACTTATTCAAGGGCATTATTCATCAGCGACTTTTACACGTCCACTGAACTAACGATTATACATCCATAGTTCCACTTCAAAAATTCTTATATTCATTAATTGTTTCAAAACTGTTATTTATTTAACCTTCGTGGGTTTCATTCATGAATCGATATGAAGTAAAAATTTGCCAATCACAAATAAATTTGATAGCAAATACGATTATACACGCCTCTCTGGTCTATCAAAATTGAGATTAATATCTTCTAAGTATCGTAGTATAAAAATACTATCTTCAAACAAAGTTCATCTAAACTGCATAAATAATTGAATAGAATACAATTAGACTTTGGAATGCAAACATTATTGTTCCAATCTAGTATTGAGAAAAATTCCTATCAAAAGTTCATTACTATAGTGTATTCAATAAATCGTAATCAAAGTTCATATTTCATAAAATTTTCTATAATGCAATGGTAATTTCAGAACTGACGATAAATGTCTATGTTGCAATCATGTTCCTAAAACGACTAGTATTTCCAAGATCGTCGATACAGAAATAGATTTTAACGCTCTAAAATCTTTTAATTATTCTTCTTTCTTGAGGATGACAGAAAATTGGTCAAAGTAATTTACTGAAAAGAATTACTTTAATAAAATGACACGCTGTCTGAATTCAAATCTGCCATAGAAAATCGTTAACTTTACAGTCAAATCGTGACTACAAAAATATGCAAATTACTGAAAGAATATTAATTATCAGTCTCAACTGATCCAAAATTATTGAAATCTGCCACTGACAAAACAATGTCTTAATAAATCGTAGAAAAAGGCATAAATCATCGAAGTGTACTGAGTACAGAATTATCAAGCAAGAATATGGGGCAAAATATAGGACAGAACATATGAGAAAAATTGTTGCTCAGATATCGCTAAATGGCTCAAATAAAACAAGAAACGTTCACGACTACCTTATCTGTTGATTGAAGTTCCAGAGGAAAATCTTCCAAAGAAGACTGGTGATGGTTCCATTTCACCAAAAAGATGTGCTCCGTCCTCGAACCTGGAACCAGCGCCCTCGGAGAATAGAACTGCTTGCTCCTCCGGAAATTGCACTGCTCCGTGTATACGATAGACATCCTTCTGGCAAAACTCTTCTTTGTGAGCCGGGTCCACCCTGGCCTCTCTTGATAGTTCCCTGAAGTTCTGGCAGAAATTCGCCATGAAGTTTATTGCAATTATTTCCGCAGAAATATTCATATTTGTGGAGTATGAAAATGTTTCCACTGCCGTTTGAAATGATTCAGCGTTGGACAACGATGCATGAGTGTAGTTGGATGTTCACTACATGCTCGCTTTTGTAGAAAGACGATTAGCGAAGTTCCATGCTGCTATTTCACTCCATTGATATATGTCCCAATTGCATTAAAGTCCTTAGCCTTCCATCTCCATTTCCGTTATAATAGTTGAAAGAACTGCCATATTATATTGTTCCATGTTAGAATGCAGCGTTGTACCATCAAAAGCAATATGTAGTAGCACGGTTGCAATACGTGTCAGCCGTAGCGTAGAATGTGATATTTTAAAAGTGCTTCTCAGGTGGCGAGAAAATCACTTTTGTCTGCCGTCTTAAAATGCCAATATCTTTCGAATTATAATCTTGAAAATGTTCAACCTTTCTACACACTTTAATATAGTACTGCACAATCGAATTAGCTCAAAGGCATTAGTCAACTCTTGATATATTATCTTGTAGACTTGAAAATGTGTGCGTTTCAACTTCGCCTAGTTTCAAACACCGTAAAATGGAACTGCGGCACGCTCGAAGCTCGTTCGATGCGGTTGGCTTTACCACACGCGCTAAAGACAAGTTGCTTCACTTATTCACTCGAAAACGACTATATGACATCAGAAATATATATGCGGTATGAGAACTGATATATGCGATATGAGAGCTATATACATGAGCTATGAGAGCTTCTCTCTGCTGTGCAAGACCTTTTATCAACTTCTTGAGGGGCGTATCCATTCCTTCCATAACTTGTTTCTCCGTCATCGCTAGAAGTTCTAACTTTGGCAATACTTGACGGATTTTCAAATTTCAAAAACACAAAAATAATTTCTTCAAAATTCCAAATCAATGCCATAACTGAAAATAGTTTTCCACAATTCTGCATTCCAAAAGTAATTAAATATGATAGTTTCAGTAATCTCCGTCTCCCTCCAAACTATCATTCATTGGTTCGAGTCTCTCCTCCAATCGCGTAACTTCTTCCTCAGCACAATTCCATGTTTCCCTGCGACTGCGTCGTAAATCTCAGATCTTTCTCGAACAAAATCATGACGTCACCAAGAATCTCAGCTCAATCAGCCTACTTGCATGAAGTCTGCGTCTTCCATGCTTACGTCATGAATATCCACGTCACAACTATGACAGCCATAACTTTCTTCATATTTGCCAATACAACCATCGTGGTCTCAATATAATTCAATTTACGGGGGCATTCTCCCTTCACCACGTTTTAAAAACAGTTGCAAATTGTTTTTAAACTCTGTGTTATAAATATCTGAATTCATTTGAACACGAAATTGAATTATTATTGGCTTACTCTTGGATAATATTTCTTCAAGTTTCTTAATCATAAGTCTCTTCTACTCTGGTTTGTGTGTGGCTAATGTATTCTCTCCTCTCTACTTTCTCTTCTGTCCAGTATTCCTATTTTCTAAGTTCTGCTGACTTGTAGAAGGACCAGGATCGATCACTACATCCTGTCTTTTCTTTTGGTTTTCAGCTTCCTTCTCCCGTAATTCCTTAAGATACTGCTGACTTTATTTCTCTCTTTCCTGATATTTGTCGGGTGTCATAACCTGACCTTGAGAATTCTGATTTCGATTCTGGTAATTTCTATTGTAATTCCTATTGTAGCCCTGGTTATTGTAGTATCTACCTCTTCCATTGTTATAATTTCCTCTATTATTATTCCAGCCTCTTCTTTGCTGATATGGACGGTAACCTTGCGATCTGTGGTTGCGAAAGTGATGGTTCCTGTGAGGACCCACATTTTCAGTTTTTTCTTCATTGGGCTTGTCAGTTTGCTGAACTTGATCCATATAGACAGTATTGATGTCTTTGAATTCGTGCCTCTGACCTTTTTGTACCACATTTGGCATTGGACTCGTGTAGTCAAGCCTCCTCAACAATTCGTCCATACTGGTCAAATCCCTGATGTTTGACGATATGATGAGTCTTCTCACCTCCACAGGCAGCATACGAGAAATCGCATCTATCAACTGCTCTGTTGACAATGGGGGTTGCAAAAATCTCAAGCGTGATAACTGGCTCGTGAAGAAATCAGCGTACCGTGTTGGAAGAGTACCTGAATACTTCCTTGAGTATACCTCAGCTCTTAGTGAATTCTGCGCTTCGATGGACCAGAATCGTTTTATCAGTGCCTCTGCAAATTCGTCAAAATTACTGAAAGTGTAGCGAAATGCTCTGAACCATTCAAGGGGTCCTCCAGCTAGAAATCTCTCCACTATCCTCATCTCTCTTTCTCTGGGAATGTGAGCTTCAATGAAATAGTCTTTCAGGTTCCTGATATATTCTATCGGTGTTAGACTATCAGTATTACTGAATTTTTGAGGTTTGTCCTCGAAGTTCCGGATGACTGTCACATTTCTCGGATATGAATCCATGTAATTCTTCCCACTATCACGATATCTCCATTCAGGTTCAATATTCCTATCCTCTTCTTCTTCCCGGAATCTGGATATACGTTCCTCAGGACTAATATCTCTTTCTTCTGTAGCGAGGTTACATCGTCTGACGTAATTCCTATCGTCTTCGCAAGTCAAGCCTTCTGGATCCTTATCCGTGATTTCCGTGATGACTTTCCTGATCAACTCTTCTTTATAGGTTTCCATCATGCTGGCTTCTCCTAGTTTCAAATTCTGAAGTTTGCTCGTAGTTTCATTAACATCAGAGACAACCTTATGAATCTGTTCCTCTAACGCGGATTATAATGCTTGCACGTCCTGACCTATTTGAGTTCTATCCTCTACCTGCTTTTCGGATAGCGAATCCATCCTTATACTCAAGTCCTTCCTAATTTGCACTACCTCATTATTAATGTCTACTTGTGTACTGGCAAGTTTTCTTTCAATTCGTTCTTGAATCTGAGTTACATGTTCCCCACTTGACCTATTCCATTCATCTTTCCAAACCGTTACATTTGCAGTTAACATTTCCGCAATATCTACTTCAATGTCTTCCTTAAGTAAACGATTATGAACTAAGACTTGGGTTCTCATGACCTCTACATCATACTTTAATCCTGCTAAAGAAGCTGTTGTCCTAACAGACTCGTCAACCAACCTAGTTGTTAATGCACTAATGTTTTGAGTACAAAGTGTTTTTGAAGTTTCAATTTCTTCTCTTACTTTATTAACATCAGTTTGAACTTTAGCAATGTCTACAAAAACAGTGTTAACTTCTACTTGTATCTTAGTTATATCGCTTTGCATCTCATTTACATCTGAATGAATATTATTAATGTCTACTTGAACATTTGACACATCGGTTCGAACATTTATAATCTCTCTTTGAACTTCTTCAACTTTGTCTTGTACAGTAGCAACATCGTTCCTAACAACAATTACTTCAGCTCTAGCACATGAAATATCACCCCGGACATTAGCAACATCAAGATTCAACATAGTAAGATCTTTCTGTACTTTAGAAACATCAGTCTTAACCTCTGAAACATCTTTATGCACATTGGACACGTCTGTGCGAATGTCAGTTACAGCATTCTCGATTCCCTGGGTACTGATCTGTAAACGCGACATATCATTTTCTAAGTTTGCAGAACTGGTCTGAAGAACTTTCAAATTTTCATCCAGCATCTGCTTTACACTTTCATTCATGCTAGATTTCAAATTAGCAGACATATTACTAGAATTCTCCTCCATCCGACGAGTATTCCTAGCTTCCATCTCCTTCATGCTTTCATTCAGCCTAATAGACAAACTGTTGGACATCTCCTCCAACATTTTCCTCATACTCTCATCTGCCATTTCGATATTATTTCAAGAATAGACTGCTTTAGGGACATACATCAAACAGAGCAAAATAACAACATCTGAGCAACATTTTTCACCATATATAAGTTTGAGCAATTTTCTGTCTTAAATCTAACTTATAATTACCTTATAATTAACCTTCGTAGACACCTTATGTTGAAATAAACTCAAGCACATGTTCAAATTTCTTTGGTTCATTTTAAAATATCCTAACACAAATAATTTACATTTATAATCCAGTTTAATTTTATCTTTAATATGACGAAACATGTCATAAGCCGGTCAAATAAAATAAGACTCCAGATCTTAGGCGATTTTTCTAAGTTTCCAGCCTATTTAACCTCTCTCAAGTTGTATAAGATCTGATCTTTTCTGAGTGTAATTTTCCTAATACAACACAACATTTAATCCCTATATAATCACACTCTCAAATTCTACAATTGGCCAAGACGTCTAACAAAGAATCAACCTCTTTATTTGAGTCTTCACAATCCCATTGACATCGATAACTTGGTAATCCAATGTTATTCGAGCACTCCACAAAATTGCGGTGCCAATTCTACTGCAATAACTTGGTAATCCAATGTTTTGCTGATCGAACGTGTCAATTGAGCCAATCGAGCTGATCGAGCTGATCGAGCTGATCGAGCTGATCGTGCCCCACGTTTCAGGGTCGCCAATCCTACTGTCCCCGTAAATTCGGATAGTAGGCTGTCAGATATCCGCCCCCTCAATCGGATTGCCAATAATCAAACGCACCGGCACAGCTACATCAATGAAAATGGCACTGACAGATACTATCGAGATTAGAGCACAGCAGTTAACAAGAAATTATTGTGGAACACACCAAAATATATGGGGGTTCATACTTACCTTTACTTACCTCTTCAAATTAATCTCGGGTATGGGTTGCCAACTGGATCACTTAAAGTATGCCCACAAATAACCTCCACCATGATATTTAAAATGAACCAAGACGGAAACAAGAAACTTTAAACTGTACAATAATTTATTTCACATAAAGGGGTGACTCTAACAAAAATAGACAACAAAATACACGTGGCAATCAGAAGCCATTGTCAATATAACCATGTCCTCCTGTAGGACTTGTAGACGTTACATACAAAATTTTATCTGTCACTTGCTTATAAAGAACGTAATAATAGTAATACACTTGGAATGGATGCGGGAATTGCAACGAGACATGTAGCAATTGTTTTCCTCTTTCATAAACATCACACTTTATTTATAACTGCAAGCCTGTTATGTGGTCGACCTTGGCCTCTAACATACAGTTGTCAGGCCAGCTGCGATCCACCCTACATCAAGTCGCATGCCCACGTCGTCAAGCGGACCCACCTGTCCAGCCAACATTAGCATATGCTCGTAACCTCAGAGCCTAGCTCCTTTTCAAACATTTTAAATGTCCTCAACTCAACTCAAATATTAACACGCAAATCTTTTAAATGCTTCAATCACATGTTACTGGATTACTCTAATAATCCCAAAACTTGTTTAATTACATAATCCATATGTATACTTATCGTTCTTTAGAGTATATTAACAAAACTCTTAATGTATATAACAAATGCTCATTAATTGTTTATAACAATTACAAATTGTTTATAATATTGTCAAATGACAATTGAAAAATCTATACACGCCTCTATTAATTCCTTTCATTACAAATAATTATTAAAGATAATTACATAATTTATTTACAATATTTATATTATTTATTTTAGAAATACATTAAACCACACGTTTATCCGGTTGATAATTACTCAAATCAGGTTAATATAATCGACCAATGAAGGTTAGTTATATTTAAGCTTATATTCAGGTTTAATAAGTTTTAATAATTATTATTATTATTGTGACGGTAACCTCCATTCAAAATCGTTATCTCAAATTATTTAACACTCTTGTTAATTTTAACAGTAACTTCACATGATTAATTTTCAATGGACCTGGACAATAAACTCAGCGGAAAAATACTTCGCTCAAATGCAAAAATTGCATAAAATAGGCCCAGAATTCATCATATATTTCCATATATATGGCATAAAAATCTTCCACAATCCATACACAAAACCTCCACTTATAATCTCATCAACTTCATTAATATTACTGTGGGAATCTCCTTCACTTATTCAAGGGCATTATTCATCAGCGACTTTTACACGTCCACTGAACTAACGATTATACATCCATAGTTCCACTTCAAAAATTCTTATATTCATTAATTGTTTCAAAACTGTTATTTATTTAACCTTCGTGGGTTTCATTCATGAATCGATATGAAGTAAAAATTTGCCAATCACAAATAAATTTGATAGCAAATACGATTATACACGCCTCTCTGGTCTATCAAAATTGAGATTAATATCTTCTAAGTATCGTAGTATAAAAATACTATCTTCAAACAAAGTTCATCTAAACTGCATAAATAATTGAATAGAATACAATTAGACTTTGGAATGCAAACATTATTGTTCCAATCTAGTATTGAGAAAAATTCCTATCAAAAGTTCATTACTATAGTGTATTCAATAAATCGTAATCAAAGTTCATATTTCATAAAATTTTCTATAATGCAATGGTAATTTCAGAACTGACGATAAATGTCTATGTTGCAATCATGTTCCTAAAACGACTAGTATTTCCAAGATCGTCGATACAGAAATAGATTTTAACGCTCTAAAATCTTTTAATTATTCTTCTTTCTTGAGGATGACAGAAAATTGGTCAAAGTAATTTACTGAAAAGAATTACTTTAATAAAATGACACGCTGTCTGAATTCAAATCTGCCATAGAAAATCGTTAACTTTACAGTCAAATCGTGACTACAAAAATATGCAAATTACTGAAAGAATATTAATTATCAGTCTCAACTGATCCAAAATTATTTAAATCTGCCACTGACAAAACAATGTCTTAATAAATCGTAGAAAAAGGCATAAATCATCGAAGTGTACTGAGTACAGAATTATCAAGCAAGAAAATGGGGCAAAATATAGGACAGAACATATGAGAAAAATTGTTGCTCAGATATCGCTAAATGGCTCAAATAAAACAAGAAACGTTCACGACTACCTTATCTGTTGATTGAAGTTCCAGAGGAAAATCTTCCAAAGAAGACTGGTGATGGTTCCATTTCACCAAAAAGATGTGCTCCGTCCTCGAACCTGGAACCAGCGCCCTCGGAGAATAGAACTGCTTCCTCCTCCGGAAATTGCACTGCTCCGTGTATACGATAGACATCCTTCTGGCAAAACTCTTCTTTGTGAGCCGGGTCCACCCTGGCCTCTCTTGATAGTTCCCTGAAGTTCTGGCAGAAATTCGCCATGAAGTTTATTGCAGTTATTTCCGCAGAAATATTCATATTTGTGGAGTATGAAAATGTTTCCACTGCCGTTTGAAATGATTCAGCGTTGGACAACGATGCATGAGTGTAGTTGGATGTTCACTACATGCTCGCTTTTGTAGAAAGACGATTAGCGAAGTTCCATGCTGCTATTTCACTCCATTGATATATGTCCCACTTGCATTAAAGTCCTTAGCCTTCCATCTCCATTTCCGTTATAATAGTTGAAAGAACTGCCATATTATATTGTTCCATGTTAGAATGCAGCGTTGTATCATCAAAAGCAATATGTAGTAGCACGGTTGCAATACGTGTCAGCCGTAGCGTAGAATGTGATATTTTAAAAGTGCTTCTCAGGTGGCGAGAAAATCACTTTTGTCTGCCGTCTTAAAATGCCAATATCTTTCGAATTATAATCTTGAAAATGTTCAACCTTTCTACACACTTTAATATAGTACTGCACAATCGAATTAGCTCAAAGGCATTAGTCAACTCTTGATATATTATCTTGTAGACTTGAAAATGTGTGCGTTTCAACTTCGCCTAGTTTCAAACACCGTAAAATGGAACTGCGGCACGCTCGAAGCTCGTTCGATGCGGTTGGCTTTACCACACGCGCTAAAGACAAGTTGCTTCACTTATTCACTCGAAAACGACTATATGACATCAGAAATATATATGCGGTATGAGAACTGATATATGCGATATGAGAGCTATATACATGAGCTATGAGAGCTTCTCTCTGCTGTGCCAGACCTTTTATCAACTTCTTGAGGGGCGTATCCATCCCTTCCATAGCTTGTTTCTCCGTCATCGCTAGAAGTTCTAACTTTGGCAATACTTGACGGATTTTCAAATTTCAAAAACACAAAAATAATTTCTTCAAAATTCCAAATCAATGCCATAACTGAAAATAGTTTTCCACAATTCTGCATTCCAAAAGTAATTAAATATGATAGTTTCAGTAATCTCCGTCTCCCTCCAAACTATCATTCATTGGTTCGAGTCTCTCCTCCAATCGCGTAACTTCTTCCTCAGCACAATTCCATGTTTCCCTGCGACTGCGTCGTAAATCTCAGATCTTTCTCGAACAAAATCATGACGTCACCAAGAATCTCAGCTCAATCAGCCTACTTGCATGAAGTCTGCGTCATCCGTGCTTACGTCATGAATATCCACGTCACAACTATGACAGCCATAACTTTCTTCATATTTGCCAATACAACCATCGTGGTCTCAATATAATTCAATTTACGGGGGCAGTACGTCACTCCCTTCTTGTCATAGGCGTACAGATTTTAATGAAGTAATTTACACCTGGTGTCTTCCTATGAACTATTCCCAATATAAAATGAGGTTTATTTATATTTTTCAAATTTAACACGCAGAAAAATTACAGTTATTTTCGTAACAGTATAATTGACCTTGATAGTAGTGGCAAAGTAGTCATCTCGATTTTTTTTGAACAAAGGAGCTGATGACCAAGGTGTCCCTAAACCCTAAACATGGACCAAAAAGAACGTGAGCTATGTGATTGTGGTGCACCGAAATAGGTGGAATTTCTCCCTTATTTTTTACCGATTGTTCCAACTAACGTAAGCCAAAAATTGTCACGTGAGGACTGGCGCCATGGGTAAATCTGACCCGACCGTAAATAATATAGAAATAACTTGAATGTTCAAAAATCTATGGACATGTTTCTTTTGCAGGGTAAAGTTCAAGGCTAGGAAGGAAGGTACAGTAAGCGACCGGAAATGAGGGCTGACCAAAACTAAAATATAGAGCATTCTTGGCTGTCGCCCCGGAGGACCAGTTTCGATTCTCTGCCAAGAGATTTTAATTCTGATCTGAAGGTTGGAACGGGGTACACTCAGCCTCGTGAGGCAAAACTGAGAAGAGAAGGGTTCGATTCCCAACTCAACCTTCTCGGAAGAGGTTTCCCACATCTTCTCCAGGCAAATTCCGGGATGATTCCTGTTTCCTTACCAATCCTCATCTGAATTACAAATACACACAGTAATACAGCTCCTAAATCAATCAACAGCAACAACTACAGTTTCATGCTACTGAAAAAGGAAAAAATTAAAAATTCCGACCTCTCGAGAAATGAGTGTTGTTGTAAGAGAAAGGCCATGAAAGACACCCTAGGCCTCGGATACACTTATATTGTTAGGGTAGGAAGAGAACAAGGTTTGGCCAAGAGTAGTCGACGGAGAGCAGCCCAGCAGAAGTAAATGGAAGCAATGCCGGACTCAGCTGGGGTCCCGTGGTCGCCAACCCACGTCTCATTACTTGTGAGCCCCTGGGAGGTTATAGAGGCCCCCTGCAGCTAGTCTTGTGTTTCATTTAGGGGCTCTTCAACATCGCACAATGCAGATAGATTTGACTCTGCAGTATGTGTCATTGTGGTGTCTGTACAGGAAATGAGCAATAGGGTTCGGATGTAGATGGCCGTACTTGTAAGTTAGGTACTATCTTAGCATTCGCCTGGAGTAGATATGGAGGAAACCCTCCTATAGGATGGCTGAGGAGGAATAAAACCTGTGGCCTCAGGGATGACCACCAATAAGGTCGGTAGTATGATTTGATTTTGTGTTGGCATTTAATACTGGCCCCCTATCAACTGGGTAGCTGCACACTCCAGGCACCTTGTAATATGTCTCAACTACTTCCTTACGATTCCTTCATTCACCATGATTCGTTTTGTCTCTCATTAACTCATGAGGTTTGAGTCGTGAAGGGCATCCGGTCTTTAAAATACCTTTGCCACATAGAATATCATCTCATCTCACCTCCTACCCCATAGATTCATGATCCGAGAATCACTGATTCAATTTTTGAAAGGTGCAAAAATTCCACGGCACCTCTCCGAGTGAAATATCTGTCGTACTGTGCCCTGATAAGACATGGCACAGAGGCTGGCGTGAGCTGGTATTTGAATCTAGCGCGCTAGGTCCCGTATCGATCCTCTCTGTTGCATTACGTAATGCGATATTCAACTGGCTATTGGCTCTGTCCTTTGGAACGTTCTCGAACCCTTCTTCTATGCAATAACTCTTCTCAAAATAAGTAGAATATTAGCGTAAAATCATAGTTACAAGTGCTTATGCCTTCCACTACCTTATATCAATCAAACAAGCACATTCCAGTATTTACTAGCAGACTCTCACGTCATGTCACGCGCTACATTCAAACGTGCAGCGACCTCAGCCACGCCCTAGCGCGCTCGATTCAAATACCAGCTCACGCCAGCCTCTGTGCCTCGTCTTATCAGGGCACATATGTATAGATTAAAATATTGCATTTTTATGCTTCGATTATAGTCTAAACCAACGGACTCTATTAAAACAGGCTATATTTATTTACTAGTTGAGATGCACAAATCAGGAACGTGATTATTGTTGCTTCGGAATATGAACTTTGAGCGCAAAGAGTAATTATTTATTTTGTTGTCGCTTGTAACACCTTCTTCAAGAAAAACGAAAAGCAATTGGTGACCTACAAAAGTGGAGAAAGAGAGAGCCAAATAGATTTCCTTTTGTGCAGAAGAATGCATTTGAAGGAGGTTAAGAATTGTAAAGTTATTGTGGGGGAACATGTTACACCACAACACAGAGTGCTACTTATTGATTATGAATTCACGGGCATTAAGAATAGAACAGCAAGGAAAATTACTCCAAGAATTAAATGGTGGAAATTGAAAGATCCTATTTTGAGAAGTGAATTCAAGGAAAAGGTGTTGCAAGGAACACGGCCAGTGGAAGGAGTTCAGAGATGGTGGACAGTAGATGCAGAAGCAATCAGGAAAGCAGGCGTAGAAGTTTTGGGGAAGACGTCTGTGAAAGGTGCTCCCCTGGATAAAGAAACATGGTGGTGGAATGATGTGGTTCAGGATGCCATCAAGGCAAAACGACAGGCAAAAAAGAAACGGGATGAGTCTGGAAATGACGAAGATAGAGAACACTACAGAAAGCAAATAAAGTTGTGAAAAGAGCTGTAGGGAAAACAAAGGCAGCTGCATGGAAGGAAGTCTATGAAGAACTAGAGACCACAGAAGGGGAGGCCAAGCTTTTCAGAATCGCTAAGGCACGAGACAGGGCTTCAAAAGATCTCACACACATCAGGCAGATGAAAAGTGAACAAGGAATTGTAATTCAAGATGAAGAGCATATTAAGAAGAAATGGGAGGAATATTTTGAAAAGTTGCTAAATGAGGAAAATGCCCGGCTTGTGTTTGAGGATGGTATCCCAAATCACAACGTATCAACTGGCATATGCAGGGAAGAGGTTGTAACTGCTATTAGGAAAATGAAATGTGGAAAAGCAACCGGCCCCGATGAAATTCCAGTGGAGGCTTGGAAATGTCTGGATGAAGAGGGCATAGATATGTTGTGGAATCTATTCCAACAGGTACTTCAAGAGGAAGTAATGCCCCAGGAATGGCAGGAGAGTACCATAATTCCCATTTATAAGGAGAAAGGTGACATTCAGGATTGTGCAAATTACAGAGGAATAAAACTCATGTCGCACACAATGAAGATCTGGGAGAAAGTTATTGAAAGTAGGCTTCGGGTGGAGACGACAATAGGAGATGAACAGTTTGGATTTATGCCTGGAAAGGGAACAAAAGATGCTATTTTTGCACTTAGGCAGGTCATGGAAAAGCACAGGGATAAGAGAAAAGAACTACATATGGTGTTCATGGACCTAGAGAAAGCGTATGATCGAGTGCCCCGTCAGGAGGTTTGGAGATGCATGAGATGCAAGGGAGTACCGGAGAAGTATGTGCGCATTGTTCAGGATATGTACCGTGGAGCAAGGTCACGAATTAGAAGCAGTGTAGGATTGTCAGATACTATACCGGTTCAAGTAGGTATTCACCAAGGATCTGCACTAAGCCCCTATATTTTTGATCTAATAATGGATGACTTCTGTGAAAACTTAAGAGAACCAGCTCCTTGGTATATGCTATTTGCAGATGATATTATCTTACGTAGCACACACAGAGAAGAGCTTGAATATAAACTGGAATGCTGGAGAAGAGCCATAGAGGACAGAGGCCTTAAAATCAGTAGGAATAAGACCGAATAACTGTGCCTTGGAGGAACTGGAAATGAAACTATTCAGATGGATGGTAGCCAGCTACAGGCAAGGGACAGTTTCAAGTATCTGGGATCCAATGTATCTAACGATGGCAATCTAGATCTGGAAATTACCCACCGAATTCAGGCTGCCTGGTTAAACTGGAAAAGGTTATCTGGTGTTCTCTGTGACAGGAGACTGAATATCCAAGTAAAGGGTAAAGCCTATAAATGTGCAGTGAGACCTGCAATGCTATACGGAGCAGAAACTTGGCCAACAGTGCAGTCACAGTGCAAGCGACTGGAAGTAGCTGAAATGAAGATGCTAAGATGGATGTGTGGTGTTACAAGGAACGATCACATCAAAAACACCTTCATACGAGGCAGCGTAAAAGTGACTGAAATATCAAAAAAGGTGCAAGAAAGACGCTTGCTCTGGTATGGCCACATTAAGCGCAGGGATGAGAGTTATGCAGGAAGGCGAGTGCTTGGTCTGGAGGAGGAAGGCAAAAGGGAAAGAGGCAGGCCTAGAAAAAGATGGATGGACTGCGTGCATGATGATCTCCGGGAGAAGCAGTTAACAGAAAATACTATCTGGGACCTAGGAAAATGGAAACGACTCTTTAGAAACGTCGACCCCGCATGAACGGGAAAAGACGAAGAGGAAGAAGAAGAAGAAGAAGTTGTCGCTTGTTGTTGTCAGGCAATTCTATTTTTAACCCGAGAGTGGTCAAGTGGAGTTTTGTAACGTCAATAGCAACGTGGGAAGTCATTGGCACATCAACAAACAGATACAAATCACTGATACAACATTAACTCAGTTTGCCATCGTATGAACTTCTATTGCAATTCTGTGTCTTTGTAAGTCACAATCAGATTTACTAGTCGTGTGTTCACGAACATCAATGCAAGATTCACAAAACATTTTTCATGTGCTTTATACACATAATCGTAAACACTTACTACAGAATGTCCTAGTCTTTATGTCCTTACTCTGGGACCATTAGTGTATTTTGACTTGCTACTGGAACCTCGCTCTGCTTGTGAATCATCGTTTAGTTCAATCTGCATTGTTGACAACATTAAGTTAGTACAGTCTTATTATTCTTTGGGGCATAAGAAACAAATGTCATATTTTTCTGGAACCAAATAGTGAGGAGACATGTGTTCTTTTCTGCGCAACGAATACCTTCGGCACTTCCCTTTTATTATTTTGAGTGTCCCCACGAAAATTAAATTGGCTTGCAAAAGTCTATCTGCTAATATAATGCTGCAAAACCAGTTGTCTGCGGTTATGTTACTCCCTATCCCTTGAATAGGTGTTGAAATTCTTATAACAATGTTTGAAGCAGCGATGGAACATGTATAGGGTCCATCAGGTTGATAAACTGCATATACAGGGTAGCGCACGAAATGTGTCACCATTTTGTTTGTGAATAAAAACTTTACTGTCAAGACAGACTCAAAGGAACATATACTACCATGGAGCACACTCTCTGGAGATTTATTCTAACGCAGCACATGCTCAATATGTCCACCATTTTGATTCCTAATTTCCTTCAAACGATCACTCATGTTATCGAAAACCCTACGGCACATGTCTTCCGTGAATTCACTGCAAGCTTGAAGATAAGGCGTCTGAGCTCCATTAAATCATGTGGACGTTTCGGGAAATTGTTTCCTTTAGGTAACCCCAAAGGAAGAAGTCACATGGGTTGAGGTCTGGCCTTTAGAAACGATCCGGAAATCTGAGTGAAATGACCCGCATGTCGTAACGCTCATGCAAGAAATCCAACACAATGCTTGCAGTATGAGGCTTTGCTCCATCTTGCATGAACCACTGCATGTTGAAGGGCGACGCAGTAGCAAGAAGCTGTGGAACGAAGTTATTGCGGAGCATGCTCGAATGACGCTCACTGTTCACAGTTTCATCGAAAAACAGAGGTCCAATAAGTCCGTGGCTGGAAATTGCGGCCCATAGTGTAATCCTTGGAGCATTATGTTGTTGTTCATGAAGCACTTGTGCCCAAAAGTGTACATTTGGTTTGTTAACCACGCCGTCCAAATGAAAATACGCTTCGTCTGTAAACCAAACGTTGTTGAAATGTTGTTCCCTATCCTCCACCCAGCGAGCAAACAGTAGTCTCTGCCGCTTGTGTTCTGCCGTGAGCTTCTGAGCAGTTGTACGGGTACATCAGGAGGTCACTTTTAAGAATCCGTTGAACGGAGCAGTTAAACTGCTGCCTTTCTACATGATTTGCCGGGGCTTCTCTGTACAGCAACTCGTACCACTTCAATGTTCTCCGGCGAACAAAGAGGCTTCCGCCGAGGTCACTTCACTTCCAATATTGATCCTACCCGTACGAATTGATCATACAACCTGCGAATGGTTCTCATGCAAGGGGCCCACCGTGTCGTAAACTGTTGTCGAAACCGCTTCTGAGTCGCAACAGGATTTTTTAGTTTCATGAAAAAGTAACACAACTGCTGATGGCTGCTGCGTTGTTGGTCTTCCATTGTCGGCCATGTTGGATACACTGGTCTCCTGGCGACGGTATCGTGAATTACGCGTCATTTCATAACTCCATTGCTACTACTGTTGAGATGCTCAACGGGTTATCTAGTGCGACTCAAAAATTACGTACGAAACAAATGGTGACACATTTCGTGCGCCACCCTGCATATCCATTGAAGGTGTATGCCACGTTCTTGCGTCAGCTAGAGTGAAACATTTTACACCGTACTTAGCTGGCTAAATAATATTTGGCAGTGGGAATAATGCTCACCCCAAAACACTGCACAGCAATGCAAAATTATGTACTCAAAATGTTCCACAAACGGCAACATGGGGGTCCACGAGCACCCCAGTCGCTTTAACAAGCTGTTTACTTCCTCCAAGACAAAGAACATTCAAGATGCATGCAGCAACTTGTAAAGCGAATATGTGAATGAACGTAGGCGAAGAATTAGCAGTTCAGTCAACCAAACACAAACGCATTAGCTCGAGAACTGACCTTGGGGATCTGGTAGAATCCCGCGTTACCATTCCCGGATTAATACATTCTTGTGAAATGATTTTCTTTTAACTAGGTGTTTTCACTTCATTGTTCGTGTTGTGTTCGCATATTCCCTTGCATCCTTTACGGCGATCATGGGGGCAGTGTTGACTAATATTCAAGTAACATAACCCAGGACGCCCTGAGATCGAATCTCGTGGTCACACTGCCTCGCGGGTGGTCGCCTGTCCATTCCAGGTGAACAGATTGGAACAGTACCACATCTGTGATTACAAGAAGAAATTAATTCAGGTCACCCGATAGTAATTTGGCTTCTCTGCCAGTTGGCAGTGGAACACGGAACGTTGGATTTGCAGAGAAAATCATCTATCTGACTTCAACTCAAAAATATCTATCCAAGTAGCCGAGACCATTGGGTTCCTGTCGCTGTTCTATTTGATGGGCTTGGACATCGTGCTCATTTAGTCCCGGTGTGTGCAGGATTTGTCTGATAACCTGTGTGACTAGGGTGTCCGTAGTAGTGTGTGTGTGTGTGTGTGTGTGTGTGTGAGGATTGGTAAGGAGGTGGCACTGACCTAAAGAAGGAACCATCCCGACATTTGCTTGGAGTAGAAATGGGAAAGTACGGTAAACCACTTCCTGGATGACTGACGAGGGAATCGATCACACCTCTTCCCAGTTTTGTCTCACGAGGCAGAGTTTACCCCGTTCCAGCAACCAGACCAGAAACAAATGTCTGACTGGCTGCGTGGCTCAGCGGTAAGGTTCTCGCCTGCTGGATTCCAGATAGCAGGATTGAATCCCGGCGCAGTCATTTGGTATTTGAGGGTGCTTAAATGTGAAGTAGCTGTGACAGTAGATTTACTGGCACGTTAAAGATCCCCTTCGGGGCAAAATTCCGGCACCCTGGCGTCTCTAAAAGTCTGAGTAGTTATAAGGGACTTAAAACCCATAATATTATTATACAATGAAATACATTTCTTGGCAGAGCCGGGAATCGAAATTAGACCTCCGGGACGGCAGCCAAGAATTCTAGCTATTTTATTATTATTATTATTATTATTACTGTTATTATTATTTTCCTTAATTTCTGATCAATATGGTACAACTCAGTCTACAAGATACGGATTCCGCAATCAAGTACTGTATTCTGTAAACCTCACTGAGACAAAAATAGCCCAACAAAATGACACGTATCCAGCAGCACTGCCTTCTGTATTCTGGCAATCAGGGTTTCATTTGCAGTTCCTCCTAAGCCATTACCAACGTCGTTGGAACAGCTCCCGTGGAAGAGATCACCACTGGCAAAAATCTCACGTATTTTATTCCCCATAGTTTCCGTATTTCTTCAGTCAACGGTGAGTACTTGTTTGTTTCTTAGCCTGGGTAGTTAGCATATTTTGGCTAAGTTATTATTATAATTATTATTATTATTATTATTATTATTATCATCATGATTCTCCGTGAAGCGAGAATAATACGAGGCAGGGATACATATTTAACACTGTCTCTAGAATCTTAGCTTCCATATACAGTATTGTTACGGCTGCGGGGTTGCTTCATTCCCTTGCGCGTGACTCACGGCCGCCCGAGACTACCCCCGGGCTCTGTGTCGGCCGGCCGCTTGCGCAGCGAGTACAAAAGGCATGGTCCAGAATGTTCGTGGCCCAACTAGTGTTGGAAATCTCTAGTAACCGTGAATCCTGGTCTGCTATGGAAGCATCCATTGAGTCACCAGCCCCGCTATATAAAGCGACCTGGCCAGTGAGGGACGGACTGAGTTTTTGAGCGAGTGTGTTTCATTGCGCGACAGAGGTTATTGAGGTGAAGTGCTGTGTGAATTGCGAAACCCAGTGGGCTGTGAATCAGTGTGCGGTATTCAAGCATTTAGTGGTGAGTGCCAGACTATCGTAAGTAACTGTAGCTTGTGTACTCAAGGAAGTGTTGCTGGTATTTCTACCGAGGACACCAGTCTCATTAGCGAGGGATTAACTTCGTGCGCAAGTGAAAGGGTGAGTGTCCTCCATAAGGGAGCAAACACGAAGAAAGACAGCTAATTGTTTCTATTTGCTTATTGTGTGGTGTAACTTTATGACCTGCAATAAAGCTAATAATCCTATAAAGGACCATTTGTGTTGTGCTTTACTTACTTTGATCCAATTAACGAACTTGCTACTAGGGGAAGCACGTTTCAATATATTGGCAGGAAGGATGCAAGCTACAACACATGGGAAAGACGGAGAGTAAATTTTGTGAGTGGGAAAGGTACGTTGTAGGGAAGGGGGGGGGGGGGGTGAGATTTATGAGGCACATTTTAAGAAGTTGAAGATGTAGAAGACATTTTCAGTGTTGCCTAAAAGGTTTTCAGTCGGTCTACACGAATTGTGCCCAATTATAGTGAGCGGGGAATTACAATTACATATTTTAATACCCTAGTACTTGAAAAAGTACTACCTGAAATAAACTTATCGAAACAATTAGGGGAATCCAAAGAATTCAAGAATATGACATTCAATCATTCAAAGAATACAGTCTGCTGGCCGACAATTGACGAGCCAAGTGTCACTTAATGTTGCTGCTGGCTATCAGCGGGAAATAAATGAATGATTGAAGATGGGAAGGTAGGTAGCATTGCTAAGACCTTTGGATGAAGTTGCCATTCACTTGATGCAGGTTTTTTTTTTTTTTTTTTTTTTTTTTTTTTGCAGAACAAGCCGGGCACAGGTTATTCGTAATTATTGACCTATTTTCGAAAACTTCAAACAAAACTAACCTAGATTCACGTAGCGAATGTGGAAGAACAGACGTTGCACTGCTCAGCAATACGTCGGATTGATTTCCAAGGAGAACGCTGAAAATTATCATCCACCTTCATCGGTGTTACATGTCCGTGCTTAAACTGCAAAATGCTTCTTTTCTCTAGTTCCCTTGCCAACTTGCAAATTGTGGATCTGTATAGAATTCAGACACATGGGAATGTATGCAACATTTTACTTTGCAAGTACACAGAACCAAAAAAATATATAAATGAAAAAATTATTGACAGGCCAGCTAGCAGCTGTGCAAGACGCAGCTCGTGAACCAAGCTCCAACGACGATCAGCGAATACTCCGAGAATTGATGAAAATTGATGGTCCATCTTCCGCAGAGGCTCTGACTCATCGATACCATCAAACCTTACCCAGCCATTAGCCAATTCCTTCCCTCCTGCATTATTCCAACAACAATACCCTTCCCAACCGTAACACATTGTCGCCAGCAACCAAGTTTAAACCCACCCTCAGACCATTCCAAGTCAAGCAATCCTAACTTCCAGACTTGCCGCCAAGCTAAACTCATTCCTTCTCTCCCCCCATCAGCCAATAATTAATTAATAAATATTAATTAATTATTTAATTTAATTTAAACTAGCGCGTTCAGTGTCGCGGCCCATCCGCTCGAACTTCGCTCGCAGCCAGCGGCTTTAAAAACAGATTAGCAGCACATAACAAAATTATTGCACAAGGTAAATACGTCGTGCCAAAACAACTCTACAGTGATTGCTGCTGGTTATTAACAACGCTCCACACAAACCGATTCCTCCTTCAGATTGAGCTACACCAGAAGTGCTTGTCTGGCGCTGAAACATAAGACAGGGAAAGATCAGCTCATGCTGCCAACCTTCAAGTTGCATTAAGTATAATGTTGCGCCCCCAACGTGTGTCTCTCCTGAAGGGCAAATAAATCGCTTGGCTTGGCTTGTGTTAGGGGAGGTATTCTAAGAGACGTAGGGGATGCAACTGGGGACGTAAGCTGAGGGAGGCAGGGATAAAGATTTCGCCAGGGCGGTGCTCATGACCTTGCAGGGAACGGGGAGTGGAGGTAAGAGTTGCGCAAGGCTGAGTAACAGCTGTGCGCAAATAATGGAGGCAGAGATATAGCGTTTGTCTGATGTTTATGTTCCTGTAACTGAGGTGTGATGCGATGGTACAGAGTCATGTACAGCGTGTTCCGATTCAACACGGAACTGTAAAATGGGTTGCCTACCCACCGGCAATTGGCTTGAAATCTGCTCGCATCGCGTTAGCGACGAGGCTGAGTTCGATTTCACTGATTGCCGCCTTCTTATTCAGCATTGCAAAGTATTTTGCTGTTTCGAGATATATTTACACAGGCTTCACAATACGTTTGAACGATTTCTGTTCCAGAACTTGTTATTTTATGCTTCTGTTAATGGATTTTGCAGAGCATTTCTATTAAATAAAATTTCAATTTACAACATAATTTATTACAACATAATGTATTTTATTTACAGCACAATGTATTGCTTTTTAATCCAATACCACAAAACGAGATACAATTTGGAAATGATTTGTTACAAAATTGTAATCAGTATTCGATGCGACTAAAAAATTTAATTTATCACAGACGTTACATCTACTGCAAAATTGACATTTACATAAGGTGTTCGAAGTAGCGTCCATCATTTTCTAAGCAGAGGGCCACTCGTCGCATGAAGTTCTCTCTTGCGTTCGACAACATCTGAGGAGTAATTTCCGCAAAGGCTTCGGTAATTACGAGCTCCATTTCTTCGGGTGTTATTGGTGATCTTAACAAGTAGTTCCGTGAAGAACTATACAGCCTATTTACATATATCCTACTAATATTAATTGCCTCTATCAACATACAAATTGTCAGTTCGATTGAGGTAAAAGATTTGTAGATATTGAGAACCGTCTAAATATTTTGGATGGTCACCATATTGGATGTTTATATTATAGGCCTTAGATTTATGTACTATTACATGATGATTATTGTGTAGTTGTTTTATCAAACTTCAATCGCATGATTACGACACAACAAATAAAAACGGGATATTAAATTTTCGCTCAGCCGCCATCTTGTCGTTATGAAAATAATTTAAATGAATTAGATGCCAGTCGATTAAAATTTGTATAAGTATATACCGTAACAAGTTTAACTGCACTCGGATGGTTGAAACGCGAGAAACGTCCGTTTGAATATTTAAATTTCGCGTCGCCACCATGTTGGATTTGTGCTCGCCAGGATATTGAATGTCCCATAGGTGAACTTATGCTTATATCCTCTATACACTTAAAAAATTTCAGTTTGATTGCTGTAGTAGATTAATAGATATTGAGAACCATCTAAATATTTTGGATGGTCGCCATGTTGGATTTTAATATATGTAGGCCATAGAGTTACGTACTATCATATGATGATTATTGTGTACGTTCATTATTCAAACGTTGATTTTGATCGCATGATATGAACACCAGAAATAAAAACTTAATTTTCAAATTTTGCACAGTCGCCATCTTGAGGTTACGTAAACAATTGAACTAAATTAGATACTAGTGCATTACAATATGTATAAACATTTCCTTTACCAAGTTTCATTGCGTTTGGATCATTAAATCGCGAGAAAAGACTATTTAAAGTATTGAAATTCGCTTGGCCGCCATGTTCGTTTTGTAGTCAACCGGTTTTTGAATGTCTCATAGATGAACTTCCAGTAGTGCCCTTTATCTCCGTACAATATTTCAGGGTGATACTGATAACAGTTACAGAGATATAGAATGCCAGTGAAAAATTTTTCCCATCCGCCATCTTGTCGTTATATAAACAATTGAACCAAATTAGATGTCGGTGCATTACAATGTGTTTAAACATATACTGTACCAAGTTTTATTGCGTTTGGTTGGTTAAATCGCGAGAAACGTCTATTTAAAAGTCGCGAATTCGCGTGGCCGCCATGTTGGTTTTGTAGTTACCAGTTTTTCAAAAGTCACATAGGTGAACTTTTAGTAGTTCCCTTTATCACCGTAAAAAATTACAGGGTGATATCGGGAATAGTTTCGGAGATATTGAATGCTGGTGAAATATTTCGCACAGCCGCCATGTTGGATCGGTGAGTTGTACCAAAATTTGAAGGGCACGGTCGGGGTCGTCCGGAATAGTGCTATGAACTTACCGAGTTTCATTGAAATCGCTCCAGCTGTTTAGAAGTTATTAGGGGGGACACACATACACACGCACACACACACGGACAAAAGGTGATCTCATAAGTCTAATTTTTCAAAATTGAAAATAGGCTAAAAATACTCTCTACCTGACGTAGCCCCAAATGAATAAATCCAGGACTTTGCAATGCTGCATAAGAAGGCGGCAATCAGTGAAATCTAACTCAGTCTCATCGCTAGCGCGCTGCGAGCAAATTGCGGGTAGGTAGGCAACCCATTTTACAGTTCCGTGTTGAATCGGAACACACTGTAGGTCTGGCAGGGGTAGGTATAGGATTGATGTGAGCACAACTTACCAGTATGATATGTGATGTAGTCATGAAGTGTAGTGACGTAGATGTTCCGTGATGAGTGTACGGGCGAGTGGCTGGCAATATCTCCTTGTTTTGTGTTTTTAAGGGTTCTTACATGTTTTGTTGTCTGTGTCTGCAGAATCCGTGTAGTGGTAGGCAGCATTATTTCCTTGTGGCGTGCAGTCCTCGTCTGTTATGAGTGTTGCTCAACATTGCTTCATGTATCTGGCTGCTTGTGTACTGGGTTCCTCGTATTCGTGTATAATTTTAGGGGTTTTGAGTAGTTACAATCCCTTTTAAGATTGGGGTTGTAACAATAAGTGTCAGTTTTAGTGACATAATCACCTTAAAACATAAGTGGCAATAGTGATTACAATTCAAATTGAACCTAATATCAAGAATGTGTACTCTAAATCCCCATAATTTTAGTTGTGGGGACATTAGATAAGATTGTCTAACCTATTTTCGGTGTCGCATTTTATACTATGTTTTTTTATAGTCTGGTGTTGGCGAGACCCACTCCTCCAGTAACTGTGACTTCCCATTAACGCTAAGATGGTTGTTTGATTCCACAGTTTAGGGGCTGCGACAACGCGGTTATGTAGCCCCGCGTAGAATCTGTCTGATATTGTTTTTATTTGAGTCTTCAGTCTTTTGACTGGTTTAACGCAGCTCTCCATGCCTCCCTGTCCTGTGCTAATCGTTTCATCTCTACATAGCTACCACACCCTACGTTCGAGGCAATCTGTTTAACATATTCTAACCTTGGTCTACCCCTACAATTCTTGTCCTCAACCCTTCCTTCCATCACAAAGCTTGCTATTCCTGGGTGTCTTAATATGTGTCCTACTAAGCAATCTCTTCTCTTCAATAGCAGTCACCAGAAATATCTCTCCTCTCCCAATTTATCTTAATACCTCTTCGTTTATAACCCTATCTACCCATCTGATCTTCATCATTCTCCTGTAACACCACATTTCAAATGCTTCAATTCTCCTCTTTTCTGCTGCACCAATAATCCAAGTTTCACTTCCATAGAGCATCACGCTCCAGACAAAGGATTTCAAAAATGACTTCCGAATACCTAAATCTATGTTCGATGTCAACAGATTCCTTTTCTGTAGAAATGCTTTCCTTGCCTGAGTTAACCTACTTTTTATATCCTCTTTGCTTCGTCCATCACTGGTTATTTTACTTCCTAAGTAAGAGAAGTCTCCTACTTCCTCCAGCTTTTCACCTGCCAATTTGATGTCCATAGAGGTTTCTGATTTATTTCGGCTGCATTCCAGTATTTTTGTTTTACATTTATTAATTTTCATCATATATTCTTTTAAAACGGAGTCCATACCATTCAAAAACTCATTCAAATCCTCAGGCTTGTCGGCCAAGATGACGATGTCATCAGAAAGTCTCAGAGTAGAAATTATTTCTCCTTGAATCTTCACTCCCACTTTAATTTTTTCTCTAATTTCCTTCATTGCTTGTTCAATGTGAAGATTGAAATGTATGGGTGATAACTTGCAGCCTTGCCTTACACCTTTCTGAATACCAGCTTCTCGCTCCTGTCCTTCAGCTCGAATGACTGCTGTCTGGTTTCTGTATAGATAGTAGATCACCCTCCTATCCCTGTACTTTATTCCAATCGTCTTCAAAATGTCAAACAATTTAGTCCAATCAACGTTATCAAAAGCCTTTCCTAAGTCTACAAAAGCCATGAACGTTCTCTTACCTTTCCTTATTTTACCTTCTAAAATCAACCTAAGACTTCGTACAGCTTCCCTTGTTCCTACATTTCTCCTGAAATCAAACTGATAACCGGTGTTAAATTTGATGGCTGCATTAATGTGTGTTATCTGTTTTTAATTCAAGTAACGACTGCAGACATTTAATGTTTCTAGTAGTTCCTACTTTTGCCGCCAAACGCCACCATCAACGACTACTAGTTCAGAACTTGACTACTAGACGCCACCGCAGTCGGCTCCTGGTGACGAACGTTGGAACCTAAGAGCGTTGTTTTAAATTTAACCTATAATTTAGCTTCACACAGATGTAATTAGTGGAAGGTTCTTTTACATGACATGGGACCGCCAGCTTAACTTCCCCACCGAACGATGGCATACTGAGGGATTTTTAACGCTCTTAAAAATCCGACGATTTCATCCGGGCACAGAAGCTCAGCATGCTACCAACCATTTCTCCTAATGGCCTCGTATCATTCAAGCCATTCATAAATGTTTTAAATCGTCTCTCTTGAAACGTGTCAGCAATTCTCGTTTAATTAGATCCACGTTTTGAATAACCAACACTGTGTACATTTAATGAAGCCATCCCAACAAGCACTTCACATTTCAATGTCTACACTTATCGTGTACATAGTATATGTTCCTTTTCACATTTCCTCGGCAAAGATTCTAGAGACAGTCTCCCTGTCTCGTATTATTCTCACTTCACGGAGAATCATGATGATAATCATAATACGAGGGTCGAGTCATAAGTCATGGCAACTCGCGAACAGGAGACAACACGGAAAATCTAAGATATGCATTTGGAAATATAGGGCATGTACTTATGCATAGTGCCTGAAGATAAATTCTGACGTCAGGAGATGCTCGTAGATAAGTGACAGAACACAGGCCATTGGTAAACATTGTTTTATTATGGTATAGACAGCAAATACACAAGACTACGTACAAATTGTAGGTCTCCAAGGTGTCTACTGTGCATGGGGCAGGCGCTGAATACCATTCGCTGCATGTGTATCCCTCCGAAATGCTGTTAGTTGTCTTCTTTGTTAGCAAACGGTCGTCCAAGTAGTGGCTTCTTGACTTTGGGGATTATATCATAGTCACATGAGCTCAGATCAGACGAATAATGCGATTTTAATATATGATCGTCGCTCCTGCTTGTTGACTTCCATTGTGTGACGCTCTCACTCACACACTGAACTTGGGACATGCTCAGGCCCACACTGTTGTTTACATACGCCATCTAGTGGCATCCTACGCAAGTACATACCGTACGTTTCAACAGACTCAATTACGACATCTTGTACACCTCTTTAGGAGTCACCCTGTATTCTTCTCTTCCATCTTGCACACCTCTTTAAGAGTCACCTTGTATTCTTATCTGGCGTCTTGTATATCTCTTTAGGAGTCACCATGTATTCTTATCTGGCATCTTGTACTGTATTTTGCTCTGACATCCTGCACACCTCTTTAGGAGGCACCCTGTATTCTTATCTGGCATCTTGTATATCTCTTTAGAAGTCACCCTGTATTCTTGTGTGACACCTTGTGCACCTCTTTAGGAGTCACCCTGTACTCTTCTCTGGCATCTTGCACACCTCTTTAAGAGTCACCTTGTATTCTTATCTGGCGTCTTGTACACCTCTTTAGGAGTTACCCTGAATTCTTGTGTGACACCTTGTGCACCTCTTTAGGAGTCACCCTGTACTCTTCTCTGGCATCTTGCACACCTCTTTAAGAGTCACCTTGTATTCTTATCTGGCGTCTTGTACACCTCTTTAGGAGTTACCCTGAATTCTTTTCACTTCGCTCGAACGCCCCAGGACTCTTTCAACAGACTCCATTAAAGATTAACTTAGGCTTCCCGCGTGGCAGCATGACGTCACGCACTCGCCGTCCTTTACCCATTAACTTATGCTTCCCGCGCAGCTGCATGACGTCACAGTCTCCGTCTCCGTAACGCAACCGTCTCCGTCTCGCATAACGTTAGACCCAAAGCATAACGACGATGTCGACAAGATCATTTGAAATGATAAAAGGGAGGTAGTGCGCAGTTCGCTACTCCTGTGGGGGGTCCGGACACAGAAAACAAGAGCCCGCTGATGAGCCAGCTTGATGTCCTAGGTGAAACCCCACACAAGACACGGCACACACCTAGAAAGATTGCCGAGTTTTAATTCAATGGCCATAAAAGCCAAAATACCTTCTTTTTGGAAGCCATCATTACTGCAGAGATTTCAGGTTTCATTTGTGACTGAAATTCAATATACCGTTTTTAATTGCATCCTTTTTCAAATAGGATTGAATTGAAATATATTGCTGCGTCTTGAATGCAAAATACTACACCATTCTCTATTCCTTTGTGCTCTATTTACTTCAACTCCTTACAAATGCAAATTGCAGCAAGTTATCAGAAAATAATTGCCCCTGCTGGATAATTATCAGCAATCCTTTTATTGGCTCGGGCACCTATTGTACGCTATTTGCTCTGCCTAAATTGAAACTACAGTACGGTTGTCTATTCTGTCTCGGCTCGATTTAGTCTGTGTGTTTAATGCAGCAGGTTTTTTTTTACCGGATTTCGCCCAGATATATCGACTTATTTAATCGTATTGTGAATATACAGGGTGTTTGAGCAATAGCGAGCCAAACGCATACCGGCAATCCGATCCACAACACTGAACATGTGGTGTCCGAGGTGCTATGGACGTAAACATGGAAAACACAAATAAGGATTTCCTTCAGTCGGTCAACTCAACACAAAATAATTCCAATCACTGGGCCATGTGAAACAAGTAGTTCCGTGACGAACTATACAGCCTATTTTCATATATCCTACTTATGTTAATTGCCTCTATCAACATACAAAATTTCAGTTTGATTGCTGTAATAGATTCAATGATATTGAGAACCGACTAAATATTTCGGATGGTCGCCATGTTGGACTTTTTATATGTAGGTCTTAGAGTTATGTACTGTTCCATGAAGATTATTGTGTACGTGTAGTATTCAAACTTCAATCGCATAATTAGGACACAAGAAGTAAAAACGAGATTTTAAAATTTCGCACAGCTGCCATCTTGTGGTTACGGAAACAATAGAAAAAATAGATGCCAGTGGATTAACATTTGTATAAGGATTTACTGTACCAAGTGTCACTGCACTCGGATGATTAAATTGCGAGAAAAGACCATGTGAATATTTATATATCGCGTCGCCGCCATGTTGGATTTGTGATCCTATAGGTGAACTTATGTTCATAGCATACGACTGTTTATGTTCGACGATAATTATAACTTTATTATATGTTTTAACATAAATATCTGTTCAGTCACTAGAATTTTGTGATCGGGTGCTGGGCTGGGTAGGATATCTCCGTTCTCCAAGCTCTCTGGCCGACCGACGCATGCGCTCTTGTGTTCTTCAATGCCATATGTGCAGATTGTGCACCAGTATTCAGTAAAACTGTCACCGAAGTCGTTTGAAAACAACGTGCTGTGTAGAAATTGGATTTGGGGATATTAAGATACAGTGCTATTTCTTGTCCCATATTCACCAGTTTATTTACGCGAACATATGGACGGTACACTTTCGGTAATTTATATAGACATGTTGGATTTTGAGCGCATGCGCGAAGGTATCCTTATCTAATTGGTCAAACAACTGTTTCTTGAGCTGTAATTGGTGGGAGAAACTGTTTCATAATGAAAAATAATGTTATAATGACCATAGGAATCTTCGTTTCGCGGGCTTATAGGTCGTGTTCCAAGGACATTTTGTCGTCCTGACGTTTCGCTGAATACTGCGTTCAGCATGTTCACAGGTTACATAAAGCGAGGTAAAACAAGTAAACAGAAGATATATAAATAGTCAACAACCCACACATAGAGGCTACCATAGCAACGGCGTACCACATAAAAGTAATGCATCAAGGACAGGGCTGCTCGTCTGTTGCATCTTCTCGTCTACGACGGTCAATAAGGGCAGGCTTGAGGGGATTAAGGACTGGAAGCCAAGCTCTGTTCACACGTTCTGCTTCCTCCTTAAGATTGAAGCTGTTAGTATGCTTCAGGATTTCAATGGCCTCCCTTTGTAGCCTGGCATGATAAGACACCGTGGTGGACAGAACTTCGGTGTCTCCATATCTTATATCGTGACCTGCAAGTAGCGAGTGTGCTGCTACAGTGGATTTATCTGTTTGTCCCAGCCGGCTGTGTCGTTCGTGCTCCTTGAGGCGAGTGGCAATACTTCTTTTCGTTGTTCCAATATATACTTGGCCACAATCACACGGGATTTTATAAACCCCTGCCGCGGTATGAGGATGTCGCTTATCTTTAGCGGACCTAAACATGTCCTTAATTTTTCGTGTAGGCCTGTATATGGTCTTTATATCATGGGACTCGAGTAGCCTCCCTATTCTGTCCGTGACCTTTTTTATATATGGAAGAAAAGCTCTAGCCAGGGGCTGCTTGTCTCCAATTACCCTTGTAGTTGGACGTCTCGGATGGAGTGCTCACTGGATATCTTTCTGGCTGTACCCATTCGCGCGTAAGGCCTCGTTGAGGTGTTCAATTTCTTGTTTTAGGCACTGCTTATCACAAATTCTTTTAGCGCGGTCAGCCAGTGTTTTTATAACTCCGTATTTCTGTCGTGGGTGGTGGTTGGACGTCTTGTGTAGATATCGGTCAGTATGGGTCGGCTTACGGTAAACTGTATGTCCCAAAGTTAGATCAGCGGTCTTCGTTACCATAACGTCGAGAAACGCGATTTTCTGTTCATTTTCTAACTCCATGGTAAACTGAATGTTCGAGTTCTGGCTGTTAAGATGTTGTAAAAACAGATTTAATTGATCTTTACCATGGCCCCATATTACAAAGGTATCGTCCACGTATCGTAGCCACACTTTAGGTTTCAAAGGTGCGGTCTCTAGTGCTATTTGTTCAAATTGTTCCATGAAGAAATTCGCGATCACCGGACTAAGGGGACTGCCCATGGCGATCCCATCAATTTGTTCATAGAAATCACCCTTCCACAGGAAATAGCTAGCGGTGAGGCAGTGGCGGAATAAGGCGGTGATATCATCAGGAAAAATCCGTGCGATGTACTCCAGGGCTGCCTTTATAGGTACTTTCGTGAAAAGAGAGACCACGTCAAAACTTACTAGTAAGTCACCAGCTTCTAGTTGAATAGTTTTCAATTTTTCAATGAAATGGCCGGAATCTTTGACGAACGACTGTGTACCGCCGATATGTGGTTGAAGTAAGGTAGCTAAATGTTTGGCAATGCTATAAGTTGGTGATCCAATAGCACTCACGATAGGACGAAGAGGAACATTATCTTTGTGTATTTTAGGTAAACCATAAAGTCTTGGTGGTAAAGCTTCACTTCTGGTGGTTACCTTCTTTACGTTTTCATGTAGCGAAGATACCTTGATCAGGCCGTTTGTTTCACGAAGAATCCGGTTGGTAGGATCTCTCAGTAGTTTGCGGTAGGTACCCGGGTCTAAAAGTTCCAAAACCTTGGCAGTGTAGTCGTCCATGTCCAAGATAACCGTTGCGTTCCCTTTGTCTGCAGGAAGAATGATTATGCTCTCGTCCATGTTGAGAGTCTTTATAGCCTTTCTCTCCTGAGGTGTGAGGTTACTCTGCGGTGCCGGTGCCTTCTTGATTATACGTGAGGCTTCATGACGAATTTCATCTGCTTGTTCAGATGGTAGCTCACGGATTGCCGCTTCAATATTGGCGACAATGTCTTCCACGGGAATCGAAGGAGGGGTCACTGCGTAATTTCCTCCTTTCGCTAGTATAGAGATTTCCCACTCTGACAGGTGGCGATTGGTCAGGTTAATAATTGTCCGTGAGATGTCCAGCGTAGGCGCAGGTACCGGCGCGGGTAGGTCTCTTTGTAACCGCTCAAACTTTTTCTTCTGCCGGATGCTAGACTGTTCAAATGTTGAACGCATAGAGTAGAAGGTGATACGATCTACATTTTCCCAGTCCTGATATGAGAGTGTGCTGCTGATGCGGTAGTGCAGCTGTAAGAGTGCCTGATCTGTAGTAGCGAGCCCCTTACGTGCAAAGCTTATGCGTTCAAGTAAAAGCGAACGTTCAGTTCGATCATATATTCTATGGGCTCTAGCTGAGGTTAGTGGTCTCTTCATTTTTATAAACTTGGGAATCATACCTGTGTCTCGGCATCGAAGAAGAAACGCGAGTGATGACAGAAGTTGCGACTTTTTCTTCCTTAACCTCTCAAAGCGACGAACTAAGTGTGATATTTCCTCCCCGTAGAGGCGAATTAAGTAAAAATGTAGACTTTCACGACCGGCGTTGAAATAGGAATCTTCGTTTCGCGGGCTTATAGGTCGTGTTCCAAGGACATTTTGTCGTCCTGACGTTTCGCTGAATACTGCGTTCAGCATGTTCACAGGTTACATAAAGCGAGGTAAAACAAGTAAACAGAAGATATATAAATAGTCAACAACCCACACATAGAGGCTACCATAGCAACGGCGTACCACATAAAAGTAATGCATCAAGGACAGGGCTGCTCGTCTGTTGCATCTTCTCGTCTACGACGGTCAATAAGGGCAGGCTTGAGGGGATTAAGGACTGGAAGCCAAGCTCTGTTCACACGTTCTGCTTCCTCCTTAAGATTGAAGCTGTTAGTATGCTTCAGGATTTCAATGGCCTCCCTTTGTAGCCTGGCATGATAAGACACCGTGGTGGACAGAACTTCGGTGTCTCCATATCTTATATCGTGACCTGCAAGTAGCGAGTGTGCTGCTACAGTGGATTTATCTGTTTGTCCCAGCCGGCTGTGTCGTTCGTGCTCCTTGAGGCGAGTGGCAATACTTCTTTTCGTTGTTCCAATATATACTTGGCCACAATCACACGGGATTTTATAAACCCCTGCCGCGGTATGAGGATGTCGCTTATCTTTAGCGGACCTAAACATGTCCTTAATTTTTCGTGTAGGCCTGTATATGGTCTTTATATCATGGGACTCGAGTAGCCTCCCTATTCTGTCCGTGACCTTTTTTATATATGGAAGAAAAGCTCTAGCCAGGGGCTGCTTGTCTCCAATTACCCTTGTAGTTGGACGTCTCGGATGGAGTGCTCGCTGGATATCTTTCTGGCTGTACCCATTCGCGCGTAAGGCCTCGTTGAGGTGTTCAATTTCTTGTTTTAGGCACTGCTTATCACAAATTCTTTTAGCGCGGTCAGCCAGTGTTTTTATAACTCCGTATTTCTGTCGTGGGTGGTGGTTGGACGTCTTGTGTAGATATCGGTCAGTATGGGTCGGCTTACGGTAAACTGTATGTCCCAAAGTTAGATCAGCGGTCTTCGTTACCATAACGTCGAGAAACGCGATTTTCTGTTCATTTTCTAACTCCATGGTAAACTGAATGTTCGAGTTCTGGCTGTTAAGATGTTGTAAAAACAGATTTAATTGATCTTTACCATGGCCCCATATTACAAAGGTATCGTCCACGTATCGTAGCCACACTTTAGGTTTCAAAGGTGCGGTCTCTAGTGCTATTTGTTCAAATTGTTCCATGAAGAAATTCGCGATCACCGGACTAAGGGGACTGCCCATGGCGACCCCATCAATTTGTTCATAGAAATCACCCTTCCACAGGAAATAGCTAGCGGTGAGGCAGTGGCGGAATAAGGCGGTGATATCATCAGGAAAAATCCGTGCGATGTACTCCAGGGCTGCCTTTATAGGTACTTTCGTGAAAAGAGAGACCACGTCAAAACTTACTAGTAAGTCACCAGCTTCTAGTTGAATAGTTTTCAATTTTTCAATGAAATGGCCGGAATCTTTGACGAACGACTGTGTACCGCCGATATGTGGTTGAAGTAAGGTAGCTAAATGTTTGGCAATGCTATAAGTTGGTGATCCAATAGCACTCACGATAGGACGAAGAGGAACATTATCTTTGTGTATTTTAGGTAAACCATAAAGTCTTGGTGGTAAAGCTTCACTTCTGGTGGTTACCTTCTTTACGTTTTCATGTAGCGAAGATACCTTGATCAGGCCGTTTGTTTCACGAAGAATCCGGTTGGTAGGATCTCTCAGTAGCCCCTGGCTAGAGCTTTTCTTCCATATATAAAAAAGGTCACGGACAGAATAGGGAGGCTACTCGAGTCCCATGATATAAAGACCATATACAGGCCTACACGAAAAATTAAGGACATGTTTAGGTCCGCTAAAGATAAGCGACATCCTCATACCGCGGCAGGGGTTTATAAAATCCCGTGTGATTGTGGCCAAGTATATATTGGAACAACGAAAAGAAGTATTGCCACTCGCCTCAAGGAGCACGAACGACACAGCCGGCTGGGACAAACAGATAAATCCACTGTAGCAGCACACTCGCTACTTGCAGGTCACGATATAAGATATGGAGACACCGAAGTTCTGTCCACCACGGTGTCTTATCATGCCAGGCTACAAAGGGAGGCCATTGAAATCCTGAAGCATACTAACAGCTTCAATCTTAAGGAGGAAGCAGAACGTGTGAACAGAGCTTGGCTTCCAGTCCTTAATCCCCTCAAGCCTGCCCTTATTGACCGTCGTAGACGAGAAGATGCAACAGACGAGCAGCCCTGTCCTTGATGCATTACTTTTATGTGGTACGCCGTTGCTATGGTAGCCTCTATGTGTGGGTTGTTGACTATTTATATATCTTCTGTTTACTTGTTTTACCTCGCTTTATGTAACCTGTGAACATGCTGAACGCAGTATTCAGCGAAACGTCAGGACGACAAAATGTCCTTGGAACACGACCTATAAGCCCGCGAAACGAAGATTCCTATTTCAACGCCGGTCGTGAAAGTCTACATTTTTACTTAATTCGCCTCTACGGGGAGGAAATATCACACTTAGTTCGTCGCTTTGAGAGGTTAAGGAAGAAAAAGTCGCAACTTCTGTCATCACTCGCGTTTCTTCTTCGATGCCGAGACACAGGTATGATTCCCAAGTTTATAAAAATGAAGAGACCACTAACCTCAGCTAGAGCCCATAGAATATATGATCGAACTGAACGTTCGCTTTTACGTGAACGCATAAGCTTTGCACGTAAGGGGCTCGCTACTACAGATCAGGCACTCTTACAGCTGCACTACCGCATCAGCAGCACACTCTCATATCAGGACTGGGAAAATGTAGATCGTATCACCTTCTACTCTATGCGTTCAACATTTGAACAGTCTAGCATCCGGCAGAAGAAAAAGTTTGAGCGGTTACAAAGAGACCTACCCGCGCCGGTACCTGCGCCTACGCTGGACATCTCACGGACAATTATTAACCTGACCAATCGCCACCTGTCAGAGTGGGAAATCTCTATACTAGCGAAAGGAGGAAATTACGCAGTGACCCCTCCTTCGATTCCCGTGGAAGACATTGTCGCCAATATTGAAGCGGCAATCCGTGAGCTACCATCTGAACAAGCAGATGAAATTCGTCATGAAGCCTCACGTATAATCAAGAAGGCACCGGCACCGCAGAGTAACCTCACACCTCAGGAGAGAAAGGCTATAAAGACTCTCAACATGGACGAGAGCATAATCATTCTTCCTGCAGACAAAGGGAACGCAACGGTTATCTTGGACATGGACGACTACACTGCCAAGGTTTTGGAACTTTTAGACCCGGGTACCTACCGCAAACTACTGAGAGATCCTACCAACCGGATTCTTCGTGAAACAAACGGCCTGATCAAGGTATCTTCGCTACATGAAAACGTAAAGAAGGTAACCACCAGAAGTGAAGCTTTACCACCAAGACTTTATGGTTTACCTAAAATACACAAAGATAATGTTCCTCTTCGTCCTATCGTGAGTGCTATTGGATCACCAACTTATAGCATTGCCAAACATTTAGCTACCTTACTTCAACCACATATCGGCGGTACACAGTCGTTCGTCAAAGATTCCGGCCATTTCATTGAAAAATTGAAAACTATTCAACTAGGAGCTGGTGACTTACTAGTAAGTTTTGACGTGGTCTCTCTTTTCACGAAAGTACCTATAAAGGCAGCCCTGGAGTACATCGCACGGATTTTTCCTGATGATATCACCGCCTTATTCCGCCACTGCCTCACCGCTAGCTATTTCCTGTGGAAGGGTGATTTCTATGAACAAATTGATGGGGTCGCCATGGGCAGTCCCCTTAGTCCGGTGATCGCGAATTTCTTCATGGAACAATTTGAACAAATAGCACTAGAGACCGCACCTTTGAAACCTAAAGTGTGGCTACGATACGTGGACGATACCTTTGTAATATGGGGCCATGGTAAAGATCAATTAAATCTGTTTTTACAACATCTTAACAGCCAGAACTCGAACATTCAGTTTACCATGGAGTTAGAAAATGAACAGAAAATCGCGTTTCTCGACGTTATGGTAACGAAGACCGCTGATCTAACTTTGGGACATACAGTTTACCGTAAGCCGACCCATACTGACCGATATCTACACAAGACGTCCAACCACCACCCACGACAGAAATACGGAGTTATAAAAACACTGGCTGACCGCGCTAAAAGAATTTGTGATAAGCAGTGCCTAAAACAAGAAATTGAACACCTCAACGAGGCCTTACGCGCGAATGGGTACAGCCAGAAAGATATCCAGCGAGCACTCCATCCGAGATGTCCAACTACAAGGGTAATTGGAGACAAGCAGCCCCTGGCTAGAGCTTTTCTTCCATATATAAAAAAGGTCACGGACAGAATAGGGAGGCTACTCGAGTCCCATGATATAAAGACCATATACAGGCCTACACGAAAAATTAAGGACATGTTTAGGTCCGCTAAAGATAAGCGACATCCTCATACCGCGGCAGGGGTTTATAAAATCCCGTGTGATTGTGGCCAAGTATATATTGGAACAACGAAAAGAAGTATTGCCACTCGCCTCAAGGAGCACGAACGACACAGCCGGCTGGGACAAACAGATAAATCCACTGTAGCAGCACACTCGCTACTTGCAGGTCACGATATAAGATATGGAGACACCGAAGTTCTGTCCACCACGGTGTCTTATCATGCCAGGCTACAAAGGGAGGCCATTGAAATCCTGAAGCATACTAACAGCTTCAATCTTAAGGAGGAAGCAGAACGTGTGAACAGAGCTTGGCTTCCAGTCCTTAATCCCCTCAAGCCTGCCCTTATTGACCGTCGTAGACGAGAAGATGCAACAGACGAGCAGCCCTGTCCTTGATGCATTACTTTTATGTGGTACGCCGTTGCTATGGTAGCCTCTATGTGTGGGTTGTTGACTATTTATATATCTTCTGTTTACTTGTTTTACCTCGCTTTATGTAACCTGTGAACATGCTGAACGCAGTATTCAGCGAAACGTCAGGACGACAAAATGTCCTTGGAACACGACCTATAAGCCCGCGAAACGAAGATTCCTATTTCAACGCCGGTCGTGAAAGTCTACATTTTTACTTATAATGACCATCATTATGATACAGTTTTCAGACATATAATAGTCAGGGTCGAACCTAAAAATTATTAAAACACTACCAAACCTACAGTGACACCCACAGACAGTCTCTGCTCTCCGAAAACAAAAACAACCTGTCAGAAAACTTGGTAAGTGTGGTAATTATTACTCATTAATATGAAGGCACTAAGCACGTAAAACATGAACTATTTATTTAAAAACACAGCAATTTTTCCAGGTTTGTTCCATGTCTTGTGTGGGGTTTCACCTAGGACACCAAGCTGGCTCACCAGTGGACTCTTGGTGGCCGTGAAAGCCAATATACCATCTTTTTGGAAGCCTTCAAAGCGAGGTTATTACTGCTTGAGGTTTTAGGTTCGTGCAGTAAAAAGGCTCAGGTGCGCTTCATAAAAAGGGAGGTAGTGCGCAGTTCGCTTCTCCTGTGAGGGTCCGGGCGGGGACACCCAGCGCCCGCTGATGATCCACGTTGTTGTCCTAGGTGAAACCCCACACAAGACTCGGCACAAACCTAGAAAAATTGATGAGTTTTAATTCACTGTCCGTGAAAGCCAATATACGAGGGCAGATCAAAAAAATAAGTTCCACTTCCCGGTTATGGCCATTTATTACACCACCTATACAACAGCAACACGCCTATAACGACATACAATGTAACGTCACTTTTCCACATAGTTTCCAAGAGACTCCAAACATTTCTGCGAACGCACAACCAACTTGTCGATGCCGGATGCATAGAAAGTTCCTCCAGCGTCCTGCAACCACACGGAGACAGCGGCCTTCGCCTCCTTTTGGGTGTGGAAATGTCGACCACCGAGCTTCGTTTTGAGCTTACCGAACAGATGAAAGTCACATGGCTCTAGGTCGGGACTGTAGGCTGGATGTTGCCTGACCTCCCACTTGAAACGTTGCAGTAGTTCGCTCGTTTGGCGTTGTTTTTCATTTCCCCTTCTAGTTTGTAAGTGATTAGTTAAATTTAGTTGTAGGTTTCATTTGATCATCCTTCATTTCCACTATCACCCAAACCATTAGGGGCCTATAACCTAGATGTTAGGTCCCTTAAAACATTATCGCCACATTATTAGTAAGAAAACACTATTTCGTATGCTGTAGTCATAGCTTTTCACCATCATCCCAGTAGAGTACAGTCTACAGTTCTACCGTAGCTTATTTCTGAAGTGTACGTCTTCTTTAAGTTAGTAACGGACCACCAGGACATGTTTTACACAGCAGTTTGTAGCGAAATTCCCCCGCCTACCACAGAAATACTGTAAAAAGTTTACCGCCTGGGGGCATCAAGGACTTTATTAGCATGGAATTGTCGCAACCTTCGCGTGGAGAGCAAACTTTCTCAGCGGAAATTTCAATTTTGTCCGTGTGGAAGCTGTATTTTTCATGTCGTGTGCAGGGAAGAAAATCTAATGAATACGGGAAAAGTAAAAGCAACTGCTCATTGGATGTCCCTTCTAAAAGTAGCTTCACTCCACTTCCTTATTAGCTGTACTCCCAGAGTGCACTAGCGTTAAATAGCAGAACAGGTTAATTGACTTCGCTTTCGCGATTAAATTAATTCCTTACGCAGGTGAGTTATTGCGCACAGTGTAAGGTAAAGGCAACTTGATTAGTGTTCAAGTTGGTCTTGGTCAGGTGTTCCAAACTATTAATAGAGCCTCCAATGTTGCTAAAGTAGGGGTGCCTAACTTAAACTTCCGGGAGAGCCCCGAGTGTTGCTAGACCAATGTTGCCTAAAACTGAAGTTCCCGGGAGGGCTGCAAGTGTTGCTAGACCAAAATAGCCTAACTGAAGCTCTCGGGAGAGCTAAGAGTGTTTCTAGACCAAGAATGTCTGACTGAAGCTCCTGAGAGAGCTGAGAATAATGCTAGACCAAGGTTGCCGAGCTGAAGTTCCCGAGAGATCTGCGAGTGCTGCTAGACCAGAAGTATCTCACTCAATCCCCTGAGAGAGCGGCGAGTGTTTGCTGAGCCAGATTACCTGAACTGAAGGTCGCGAGAGAGTTGTGAGTTTTGCTAGACCAAGGCTGCCAAACGGAGGGTCATGTGAGAGTTGCGTGTGTTGCTAGACCAGGGTTGCATGACAAGCTCCCGATTCTAAAACGTGTATCAGCACTTAGCAATTTTTGATGCAAGCATGTGCTGTGATACTATCACACGAAATCTTTCCTATCATAATTTCCACAATTTTAAAATTATTACACTGATATTAGAGTATCGTAATTAATGTTATAGTTCAGTAAATAATACCGATGTTTCAATGTGCTCTACGTGGTGTGGCGAGTGATGAGTCTCACACAATATCATGTGAAAATCCCAATTTCCACAATTTTCTCAAAAATACTCGAATGCTTCTAACAGTTCCTCGCGTAAAATATTGTACGCTGAATTTCACTTCACACAATCAGAATTGATCCCAAAATCTGGCACTTGCCAAAAGCACGTCTACCTCGTACGCTCACCAAGCGAAGTGTGTGTCCTCGTACCTCACTTCCTCTGTCCTCTCTCCGAGTCACGGCCTTCTGAATTCACCATTTTAGTTCCTGGCTCATTTTTCGTTTTGCTGCAGGTCTGGTTTAACTCCTGCGCTTCCTGGATGTTTTTTCACGATTTCATAATGTCGATTAGTAAATCTTGATAGTCTATGGTCTCCGGGCGCAATAGTAACAAATAGTTCCGTGAAGAACTAAAGCCTATTTTCATATGTTAATTGCCTCTATCAACATAAAAAAAAACCAGTTTCATTGCTGTAATACATTCTTAGATATTAAGAACCGGCTAAATATTTCGGATGGTCACTATGTTGGATTTTTAGCCTATTTTTATGTATGAAAAAAAATAGTATTATGAGATCACCTTTTGTCCGTGTGTCTTTGTGTGCGTGTGTGATGGTGTGTGCCCCCCTAATAACTTCTACACGGCTGGACCGATTTCAATGAAACTAAGTAAGTTCATAGCACTATACCCGGCGACTCCGACTGTGCCCTTCAAATTTTGTTACGTCTCACCAATCCAACATGGCGGCTGTGCGAAATATTTCACCAGCATTCAATATCTCCGAAACTATTACCGATATCACCCTGGAATATTTTACGGTGATAAAAGGAACTACTAGAATTCACCTATGTGACGTTTGAAAACCTGGAAACTACAAGACCAACATGGCTGTCAAGCGAAGTTGCGACTTTTAAATAGACGTTTCTCGCGATTTAACCAACCAAACGCATTGAAACTTGGTACAGTATATGTTTATAGACATTGTAATGCACCGACATCTAAATTCGTTCAATTGTTTACATAACCTCAAGATGCCGGCTGTGCGAAATATTTAACCGGCATTCTATATCTCTGAAACTATTAGAGGTATCACCCTGAAATTTTGTACGGAAAAGGGCACTACTGGAGGTCCATCTATAAGACTTTCAAAAACCGGTTAACTACAAAGCGAAGTTGAAAATTTGAAATAGACCATTCTCGCGATTTAATGTTCCAAACGCAATGAAACTTGGTACAGCAAATGTTTATACGCATTGTAATGCACTGGTATCTAATTTAGTTCAATTGTTTACATAACCTCAAGATGGCGGCTGTGCTAATTTTAAAATTAAGTTTTTATTTCTTTTGTCGTAATCATGCGATCGAAGTGAAAGTTTGAATAATGAACCTACGCAATAATTGTCCTTTAATGGTACATGACTCTACGGCCTATACATATAAAAATCCAACATGGCGACCATCCGAAATATTTAGATGGATCTCAATATCTACGAATCTATTACGGCAATCAAACTGAATTTTTTAATGTTCATAGGGGCTATGAACATAAGTTCACCTATAGGACTTTCAATAACCTGGTGATCACAAATCGAACATGGCGGCGGCGCGAAGTATAAATATTCACATGGTCGTTTCTCGCAATTTAACCATTCGAGTGAAGTGACACTTCGTACGGTAAATCCTTATACAAATGTTAATCCACTGGCATCTATTTTTTCAATTGTTTCCATAACCACAAGATGGCAGCTGTGCGAAATTTTAAAATCTCGTTTATATTTCTTGTGTCCTAATCATGGGATTGAAGTTTGAATACTACACGTACACAATAATCTTCATGTATCAGTTCATAACTCTAAGGCCTACATATTGTGCCCTTTTAGCAAGAAATATGCAAATCACAGTATGCCAGCATTGCTCAATTCGGGATTTTCGGGGTTGTAGTACGTTCTCCCACTCTGTGACTTACACATTTTGGATTAAATAGAGGATACACTTGCAAAAATAACAACAAAATCAACTCCTATTTTAAAACATTTATTTAACCAAAATTATGGCGCTACAAACTATAAAACAAATAAACTACTGACCAATAATCTTCTACTTGTTCCAAATGAACAAGGAATAATATAAGAATTAAACAAATATTGTATTAAAACACATGGTTTCCTTTAAAACCAACAATTCATAATTATTTTTACTTCCATAAAGTATCTATCTTAAAGTTCCATATAACTACGAGCTCCTTTGGCTCGATACTTTCCAATAATAATGGTGTCATTCTTCTTGTACACCTCAAATACTATTTTTATATTCTCTTACCATCAAAACAAATATATAATTACATTTAAAGGACATGTTAATTCTTTACTTAAATATTTGGGCAATTCACATGTTTTCAGCATTTATCATCCCTCTCAAATTTTTACAAATTCACCATAGTGATCGGGAAAATACTTGTGTACTCCAGAGTTATAAAGATTACTTGACAAAGTCAAAAAAAACTATGATTACTCCCGGAATCTAGTTACCTTCATTTAACTCGTGGAATCCTACTTTCATACAACATTACAATAGGGATTGTTATTTATTTATTTGTCTTATAAGACCATTATCACATAAGAAAACTACGATCTGAACTTGCGAGCGATAATTTCATCTACAAGAACCTCGGTTCACTTCCCGGGTCATTAACAACTTTTAAACACTCACGGTGTATTATTTACTTCTTACAGACGGCCTTCACCAACCCTCCTACTATTAAGGTCTGACCGTTATACTTGAGCGAGATTTATGACTGGGAGGGTGACTCCCTGTCTAGTCTACGGTTGTAGCTCTCCTCAATGCTTTTAAAACAAATCTTCCATTCTTTTCAGTTCTATGGAGAGACCTGGCATTTAACTTCACTTATTTCATTTCAACAACATTTTATTTGGCTCATAAACCACTTTCGTAACCTTGGCATTTATTAATTATAAAGGGTCCTCATTGAACGGGAAGAGTAATACACATTCTACGACGAATAATTAGGGGCTTCAACAACAAGAGGATTCTAGGTTCGAATCTCTTAACATGCCTCGGGTTCCATTCCCACATTGGAGGACTTACACAAAAATGCGATTTAGGGTCGGCCTGTGGCCTACATGACCTACGCTCAATAATACCATACATTTGCTCCCATTTACAACATAAATAACACACACATGGCCTCGTGATCCCTGTCACTATTGGAGGACTTACAACATATCTCAATTCTCAGCAATCAACTACCCCTCATAAGTAATTTACCAAGTACTTTTAACTTTTACGCATTCCTTGCGTGACATTTAATTTTAATTGCGCTCCATTGCGCTATACATTATTTTTAAGCCTAGCGTCTTCCAAAGTACTGATAAATTCCATATTAACAATTGATACATATCTCAATTTTTATGTTAATCTTTTCCTTTGACAATAATTGCTCTATTTTAATAACATGCATTAATATCATGTCTTATACTTTTATTAAGGCTCCAACATTCTTTTTTTCATATCATTCAGTTTAATCTTTATTTATATTTCCTTTATATTATTATTATTATTATTATTAATACGCTTGCTTTTATAACATTCGTCAAATACACTGACATTTTATTCATACATTTCCTCTACAGGATTTATTCTTTCAAATAATTATTTATAATTTCTCAAAATTCTATTTTTGTTCAGACCGCGTTCTTATTCTGTATTTAGTTATTTAGAAACATCCCTTTTACTCAGAATCTCCGGTGGATTTGTACACAATCATTTCCCCGACACCAAAACATAATGCAAATCTTTACTCACATGTTTAAGGTCGTTTCTTGACCCTTCTCCTTGTGCGATGCGTCATTTTGGCCCACTTTTATTTAATTACTCCATCGTGTACAAATTCATTGCATGTACAGACATATCTTGACACATATTTAACACGTATACATTTAACACTAATAACATTTTAAATACACTGGTGTATCCGTTTAGAACACACAATAAAAACACTGAAAATATATTACTTTTAACACAAAATCTTGATATATTTACACTTCACGAATTTTGATCACTAGACCGCTATTAGGCCTATCACACGTGACCTCTTGACCTCCCGTCTCCAAGGGTGAAATTTAGTAATGTCGGCTTCCTATCCTCTCTGAATATGAAAGTCTCGAATCATCTACTTCCTCCCTGCAATAGCACTCCTTCGAATCCCGTTCTTTACGATCTGCTATTTCTCTGACACGAACGGCTCCCCTTTTAGACCCTATTTATTGATCTTAGCGAAAGTCTGTTCTGTTCACGGTCCCCTCGATAATTTATCGGTGACCTATGGATTTTTAGCAACTAATACTTCTTGCGTCTTAGTGCTTTTGAATAGTTCGTCTGCTTTCTTGAAACGATGTCTATAGTTTCCTGTCTTCTTCTTTGCTTATTCGGTTCTCGCACTTCTAATCTTCTAGAATACTTACGAACCTTATTTTCTCTGTCCCTGCTCGGGTTCTTTAAATTAGAGAAACTGTTTATCTCGCTGTTCAAGTACTTCCGTACGTTATGATACTTTTGGTCGTTTACTTAAAGACCTATCGCCCTGAGTCCTAAGTTCGCAGCCTACTTTGACTGTATTTTATGAACTTTTCACTGTAAATTGTATACTGTCGGACCTAAATCCTGTAACTAGGATTTTCCTAAATTTTCAACACGGCGATACTGTAATATTACTTCTTTGCAACTCCTTTACGGAGGCACGCGAGTTATTGATACCGCGACGCCCGTGGCTGTCGGATATTTTCTATGCGATGTGATACAGTTTTTTTTCCCTCAAGGAAAGCTGGTATACTGTCTTCGGTGTGTTTCAGCGTGACGCCCCCTCACGGACTATCGGAATTCGGTGTCTGATGAAGCACAGTGACGCGCCCTCAGGCCGTTTGATAACTGCATGTACTGATCCAGCGTGACGCCCCCCTGGGCTATCGGAAACTGCATGATTGGCTTGGTGAGGCCAGGAGTTTTATACTCTTTAGTCACAAAAAGATAAAATCCTAGTCCTTTTCGTGACCAACTTTTGAACTAATTGTCGTACAATTATAAAAATTATATCTCCAGAAAGCTCGTCTTCCAAACGTCAAATAATCTCATTGCGCATAAGAATCGATCGTGCATTTCGGAGATATTAATTAATTTTTAGTCTTCAGCTGCGTGGGTGTTGCTGTTCATTTTTTTAATTCCCCACTCCTCTGGTATCAGTGAATCCCCAATGACGTATACTGCGTTTGCAGTTCTTTCCTATGCAATTATTACATGGTTTTTCTTTACACAAAAATCTCTAATCCGAAATGATTCACAGTACTGTATTTATTTACTTATTTTCATTCCTGCAAATGGGTTAAATTTAATTATTCTTCTTCTGGCACATCGGCGGTGTTGCCGTTTTCCTGCAAGCTAAGCTGGATTTCCGAGTCACGCTTCTCTGTCTTACAGTGAAAATTTTCCACTCGTTCTATTAATATCCATGACCCGCTACTCTCAAGGAGTCAAGAGGCATGATCTCATCTCCTGAACACCTGGTCCCCGCTGCTTGCACAACGTTAGGCTAGAATCCTGGCTTGAAATTTCTCTCCGTTCCCTTAGAGACTGTGTGTTTCTTTCATTCCTTTCACAAATACATGGATTCGACCCCTTTTTAGCCAATGCTACATGGGTTCATCTCTCCCCTCCTTAGGTAAATAAATTTTCGAAAAATTTTGAGGAAATTTATTTCAATTATTCATTAAAATCTTATTTTTCTTTATTCGTCGAAGCCATCATAACGTTATCCGTACCTTCTGTTTCTTTTATTTCTTTAAAGTCGTATCCGGTAATTGTGTAGGTTGGGTACGCACTGTCCCTACCCTTTCTTTCCTTTTCCTTTATTTGTCTGGACTTTACGTCTCCAGAACCTCATTCTTCTTTACGGGTGTGGTCTATCCCTACCCGTTTCCTTATTTCATCATTCTCCTTTCTTAAATTGAAATTTTCTTCTTCAAAAAAAGCAATTATTTCTTTTATTTCCCAATATAGTTTCTCCAATTCGCATTCGCACTCGAATGCATGAGCTCTGTTTCCTTTTTCTTCCTTATTCTCGTTTCTATCAAAAGTGGATTCCTCATCTCTAAATTGTTCCATAACCAGGGCTTGTTCATTGGCTTCATCGAAGTCTTCGGGAGGGTAATATACTTTCAAATTCGCTGAATTCATGGTCACTTCGTGATTCGTTTCACAGTGCCGAATTCTATAGGCATTATTTCTCAAATCTCTTATTATTTGATACGGTCCGTGGTACATTTTCTGGAACTTTTTGTACACGCGGTTCCCTGGATCCGAAATGGCTGGTCTTTTTACTAACACCATTTCCCCTGCTAATAGTGGCCGATGATACCTCTTGTGCCTATTTCGTCTTTGCCACCTGTCGGCTTGAGCTTTTAGATGCTCAAAGGCTCTTCTAATGCGTACATCTCTTCCCGGCTGAGCGTCTGCTGGCCTAGGAATTACCAGACTCCAAGGTCTTTCTGGTTGCTCATTCCGATGTAACGTTATTGGTATCTCTCCCGTAGATTCATGGATTGTATTGTTTATACAAAATTCGATAATATCCAAGATATCTATCCACTTCCAATTTTCTTCGGCACAGTATATCCTACAATACTTGGCCGTCTCCCTCATCACTCTTTCTACAGGATTTGCCTCAGGATGGCGAATACTTGACAAAATCTGACGTATTCCAAGTCTTTCTAATTCTTGTCTGAACTCTACACTGGTGAAACAACTACCGTGATCCGACAACAAATTCTCAGGTTTTCCCAGAATCGGTATCACTTTTTCTTTGAGTCGTTTTAACACCTGTTTGGTACTAGTCTTCTGTATGGGAGCAAGGACAACCATTTTAGTGAAGACATCCATAGCCACCATTATGTGTCGATTTCCTCTTCTTGCCTTGGGCAAAGGTCCGAAATTATCAATAGAGATGATTTGACCCGGCCTCTCGGGTAACAATGGTATAGGCTTTTGTCTCATCAGAAATGCATTTGGTTTAATCCTTTGACATAAATCACATGTCTTTAACGTGTCCCTTACAGTTTCTCTCAGTCTCGGCCATACAAATGCTTCTTTCAGCATCGAGACTGTTTTGTCGACTCCCATATGTCCGAACGATCTATGGGCTAACCATACTATTTTCCTCTGCAAAATTGCAGGTACAGCAATCCTTAATCGTGTATGGTCAGAGTCCACAAACTTATATAATAATCCATTATAAAATGTGTAATCTTGAGCTATCTTATTAGCTTCCGTGTACGCCGGTGTTCCCCTTATCAAACTTCCTTCAAGGAAAGATATGAGCATGTTCATCCATGGATCCTCACGTTGCCGTTGACTAATGCTTCTTAACTCATTTAGAGTACGCTGATCCCTGTCTTCCAAATCAATAGCCATTACTTCCTCTTCTGTGGACTCTGGCTGTCTACTTAAATAGTCTGGAACTATATTTTCTTTTCCTGGGCAGTATTCTATCTTTACATCAAACTGTTGAATGTATAAAGCCCATCGCATCAACCTTTGACTGGATAAATCAGTCTTCATCAAAAAGGTTAAGGCTTTATGATCCGTCCTTAGAGTGACTTGAAACCCATATACGATCTTTCGCCAATATTGCAGCGCGTGCAATATCGCTAACAGCTCGATTTCGCTGATCGTATAATTTTTCTCGTGTGGTTTCAGTCTCCGACTTGTGAAAGCTAGATAGTTTTTCTTATCAGGGTTATCCGGGTTTTCCTGATATAGCATTGCCCCTATTCCAATCTGGGATGCATCTGTTTGAATGATAAATCTCTGATTAAAATCAGGATATCCTAGCTTCACATAGTTTAAGAGCATTTCCTTGGCCTCCACAAATGCTTTTTCTGTTTCCTCCGTCCATTTCCACTTGCCCCCCCTTCTTCAGAAGGTCCTGTAGTGGTGCAACAGTTTTTGTGTATGATGGGCAATGTCCTGAGAAAAATCCAATCAATCCCAAAAACTGGCGAACGTTCTTCACTTTCAAAGGCCTTGGAAAATCTCTTATCGATTCTAATTTGCAAGGATTTGGTTTAACACCATCCTTGTCAATCACATGCCCTAAAAATGTTACTTGTCTTTGACAAAAAATTGACTTCTTTAAATTGATTTTAAAATTAGCCCTTCTTAAGACTTCCAATAATTTCTTCAATTTTTCTAAATGTTCCTCAATGTTCTCCGAGGTAAGCAAAATATCATCCACATAACGGATAGTGCAATCTTTCACTTCCTCTGACAGGTTTCGATCAAACGCTCTTATTAAGGCAGATCCTGCGGTCTTCAATCCAAACGGACATCTCCTAAAACAGTATGTTTGTTGGTCGAACTGAAATCCAGTCAACAGGCTGGTTTTCTCTTCCAGTTCGAGATGATGATACGAAGAAGTCATGTCAATATTTGTGAAAATCTTCTTGCCTTTGAATTTCCTCAGTATTTCTTTTATGGGTGGTGCCGAATCATTTTCTGGTATGATTTTTGCATTTAAATTCCTGGCATCTAAACACACCCTTACTGAGCCATCCGGTTTACTCACAATCACTAATGGACTAACATATGGTGTCGCCATTTTTTCTATAACACCTGCATTCATCATCTCCTGCAGTGTTTTCTTCGTTTGTGTGTAATGTTTTCCCGCAACCGGGTATGGTTTTTGTCTGAACGGTGCCCAATCATTGACTTGGAACGCGTATTTAAAATTTTCAATCTTCCCTGGCTTGGAATCAAATACGTCCCTAAAATTTATTAATAATTTCTTTAATTGTTCCTTATTTTCGAGGTTAACTTTAGCTCCTCTACTTTTCCTGACAGGTTGGTCTCGAACTCAGTTTCCAAATTATCTTCGAGTTCTATGTTGAGGACTTCAAATATTTTTTCTCTGTCCTTATAACCTTCCTCAGTTACTTCTTCCACATGCCATACCTGTTCTCCTATTTTTGCATCCTGTTCCTGTAGGTTAATGTTTTGTTCATCCACATCCTCTCTTTGAATTCTAATGCAATTTTGCGCTAGGTCTATGATGACCTTGTTCTCACGGATAAAATCATTACCTAATATGACATTATACGGTAATTGATTTACCAGCAAAAAGCATTGCGAAATTTCAGCGTTACCCATGATCAAATCGATATATACCTGAAATTTACATGTTAAAGATTTTTCAGGGATAATCACCTTAATCTTTACACTTGATGTGGGAATTTTTAATACGCGGCCCCTTGTTTCCAATTCATTTAGAAGGGTTGGCGTAATGAGGCTTATTGTGGATCCAGTATCAATTAATGCCCTGACCAGTAATCCTTCTATCCTTAACATAATTATGGGTAGTTCTCTTTTGATAGGTGGTATCCCTTCCACCTCTTCGTTAATTAGCTCATCTGGTCTCGCTATCCAATTCACAATTTCTACCTCCTCCCAGCTCCTGGTATGTTTCCACTTTTGACGATTTAAATTTGAAGTTTTTTTTATCCTGAGGGCTTCCTTTCCCCTCATTCTTTAATTGAGCTTGTAGTTCCAAGCTTTGAGCTCCGTCTAGTCGGTCGGGTGATTTCCGGTTCTTTATTGCCTCACTCCAACGGACTTTTTGCCTTTCAGGTTCGTCTGGTCGTTCATTCATGTAACGAAGACTTTCCTGATATCTCTCTTCTATTTCGGCCCGATATTCATCATCCCTATCCTCTGGCCTTACGTTCCTTCTGGGATAATTCTCCCATTTCTTTCGGTTTTCTTGCCTCTGATGGTTATTGTTATAGGGTCGGCTCTCTTGTTGCCTATAACCCGTATTCCTAGGATTTCTTCCTCGATATCCTCCTCTGTAGTATGGCTGTATTCCCCTAGGCTCTTGGTGCCCATACTCTCGACCCAGTCCCTGAGTATCAGTACTAGTGGACTGATTTCTGGTCGATGGTTTCTCCCTGTTTTCCTGACTGCTGGCCATATGTACCTGTTCAGTCTGTCTTTGATGCCTGGGAGTAACGTGCGAAGTCGTCATATCTAATTGACGTAATACACTCTCCACTTCCACAGAACTTCTGGCTTTGGATGAGATTAACAGCCTCTGGATCTCATATGGAAGTTGTCTTGCAATGGCGGCACACAGATCGTTCTCAGCTGGAGCAATGTCAAGTTCCCGGAATTTACACAGCTGAGCGGTGAAAAATTCTGAGTACTTAGTTGGTGCATTTGTGCTGTACTTCCTAGAATACAGATCTAGCCTCAAATTCTCTTGGACATCTGCTGCCCAATATCGTTTTAGAAAGGCTTATCTAAAGCCTTCCACCGTATCAAAGGTGTACCTGAAGCTTCTGAACCAGGTGAGACAATCACCTGCCAACAGCTTCTCAATTGCTCTCAGTCTCCGATCCTGAGGAACTTTCATTTCGTTTAAGTACTCTGCAACTTCCTTTAACCAGTATTTCGGAGTAATTGACATGTTATTACCCGTAAACTTTACCGGTCTGTCCTCATTCGACTTAATGATGTTTATTATCTGACCATTTGTCTGGTTCATGTACGGGGTTGACATCGCCATCGGATATCCTGGGTTCTTATAAGGGCTCTCCCCTCCTAAGTCCCTATCTGTATCTGTGCCTTGTTCACGGGAATCTACCCATCCTGTCTTCGGAAACTCATCCGGACTCTCAAATTCTAACTTCCTTTCTCTTCGGGCACTTTCTTCATTAGCCATGAGTTGAATTTCCATTTGACTGTTCTTATGTTCAGTCCTCTCCAACCGTGATCTTAATTCATTCTGAATTCTTTCTTGATTCCTTTTACTATCTTCCTCTTCCTTTTTGAGTTGGGATTTCTCTTCCCTGAGACTATCCCTGATTTCAGCTAATTGATCTTCTACCTCTTTCTTGATGACCATGACCTGTTTTGTTATAATCTCTGGTTTAATGTCACCTCTGGTATCTAGGTCTTCTCGTATTCCCTTTATTTTCTTCTCCATTTCTCTTTGTCCTTTGACCATATCTATTTTAATTCCGTCAAGCCTTTCTTCAGTTTTCCCTTGACTCTTATATAATCTCATCACTTCATCTTGGACCTGATTTACTTCAGTATGAGTTTTTCCTACTTGGACCTTTAATGTTCCGATGGTTTCCTGAACATCATTAATACCCTGACTTATTTCATCTATCTTATGGGTACTTTCCTTATTTTCGCCCTCTCGTTGTTTTCTTTCACTCTGGAGATGCCCCTCGTATATACCTAATCTTCGATTTATTTCACCCTCGTACTTCTTTAAGTTCTCATCTACCTGCCCGGTAAACCGCTCAAATTGACCTTTCATGTCCTTCGCATCCTTTTGATTTTGGTTTTTCATCTCGGTTACTTCGGTCTGAACTACACCGATTTTGTTCCCGAGGGTTCCTACTTTCTCCTCAACCCTTCCAAATCGGGTTCCTAGCTCATTCACACTTTTTTTTTATCTCATCCCGGGATGTTTCACAAATATTGCTGTTAAATTCTATCTGAGTTTTTAATTCGTTGTACACCCCTTGGATCTGGGTTACAAGTTTCTTTTCACATGTCTCTACATTTTCTTTACATGCTTTTTCCATGCTATTTAATTTAGTTTCTATAGTACCAAAATTATCCTCTAAAATTTTAAAATTTTTTCGGCATTCCCTTTTTGACTCATTTAACTTAGTCTCCAACCCCGCGTCAAAACTTTGAAATTTAGTATTTATTGTCTCTTCTATTTCAGCCTTCAGTACCTCATTAATCGTTTTACTGTCGGCTCTTATAGACTCGAACGTCTCATCTTTTACAGCTTTCAACTGTTCCGCAATGTTATCCCCACTTTCTGTTTTCATCTTTTCTATCTCAGCCTTCAGTTCTTTATTCATTCTTATACAGTCGGCCTCGATAGCGGTTAATTTAGTTCCCATGCTCTCACTATTAGTTTTTAGTGACTCTAAACTTTGATTCATGGACCCTAACTTTTGGTTATTTTCCTCCTGTTGGCTGTCCAACTTATTCAAACTTTCATTTATGGATCCTAAATCCCTTTTATTTTCAGTCTGTTGGCTGTCCAACTTATTCAAACTTTCATTTATGGATCCTAAATCCCTTTTATTTTCAGTCTGTTGGCTGTCCAACTTATTCAAACTTTCATTTATGGATTTGAACTCTTCTTTATTTATATTCTGTTGGCTATCCAATTTATTGTCTATAGCTTCCAACTTTTCCTTATTATCGGCTTTTATAGGCTCCAACTTTTCATTACTATCGGCTTTTATAGCCTCCCAAAGCCCTTGCAATTCCTCACTCAAAACCATCTTGTTAGAATACAGTGGGCTACTCATGCCACATCGCTAAAACATGCTTGAGAGATGGTAACTGAACTTTTGTGTCCCAATTTCTTTAAAAATTTACTTTGGTACGGGTTTTTACTACAAAGTACCCTTTTGATATCTTTATTCAAACTCAGAAATTTTATGGAAGTATTTAAAATTCAAAATTTCGAAAAACCATTTTTTTTTCAAAAAAATGAAAGTTTTGATTTTTCGAGAAAACTCGGGTTTTCCCTAGGAAAACTCATCCCTGCGTACTGGGCGCCATGAAATGTTTAGTGGTGGGGGTTGTTTAATCCAGGGCTGCTCGGTGTGAGTTTCTAGGGACCCATGCGGTCAGTTAACATTATACGTTGTAGCTATTCCTATCATTATTTTACTTTACATGATATGACCGTCTTAATTGTTCCTCTAGTGATTAATCCAAGCACATTACTTTATATACCCCCATGTGACCTTTTAGCAAGAAATATGCAAATCACAGTATGCCAGCATTGCTCAATTCGGGATTTTCGGGGTTGTAGTACGTTCTCCCACTCTGTGACTTACACATTTTGGATTAAATAGAGGATACACTTGCAAAAATAACAACAAAATCAACTCCTATTTTAAAACATTTAATTAACCAAAATTATGGCGCTACAAACTATAAAACAAATAAATTACTGACCAATAATCTTCTACCAACAATTCATAATTATTTTACTTCCATAAAGTATCTATCTTAATGTTCCATATAACTACGAGCTCCTTTGGCTCGATACTTTCCAATAATAATGGTGTCATTCTTCTTGTACACCTCAAATACTATTTTTATATTCTCTTACCATCAAAACAAATATATAATTACATTTAAATTACATGTTAATTCTTTACTTAAATATTTGGGCACTTCACATGTTTTCAGCATTTATCATCCCTCTCAAGTTTTTACAAATTCACCATAGTGATCGGGAAAATACTTGTGTACTCCAGAGTTATAAAGATTACTTGACAAAGTCAAAAAAAACTATGATTACTCCCGGAATCTAGTTACCTTCATTTAACTCGTGGAATCCTACTTTCATACAACATTACAATAGGGATTGTTATTTATTTATTTATTTGTCTTATAAGACCATTATCACATAAGAAAACTACGATCTGAACTTGCAAGCGATAATTTCATCTACAAGGACCTCGGTTCACTTCCCGGGTCATTAACAACTTTTAAACACTCACGGTGTATTATTTACTTCTTACAGACGGCCTTCACCAACCCTCCTACTCTTAAGGTCTGACCGTTATACTTGAGCGAGATTTATGACTGGGAGGGTGACTCCCTGTCTAGTCTACGGTTGGAGCTCTCCTCAATGCTTTTAAAACAAATCTTCCTTTCTTTTCAGTTCTATGGAGAGACCTGGCATTTAACTTCACTTATTTCCTTTCAACAACATTTTATTTGGCTCATAAACCACTTTCGTAAACTTGGCATTTATTAATTATAAAGGGTCCTCATTGATCGGGAAGAGTAATACACATTCTACGACGAATAATTAGGGGCTTCAACAACAAGAGGATTCTAGGTTCGAATCTCTTAACATGCCTCGGGTTCCATTCCCACATTGGAGGACTTATACAAAAATGCGATTTAGGGTCGGCCTGTGGCCTACATGACCTACGCTCAATAATACCATACATTTGCTCCCATTTACAACATAAATAACACACACATGGCCTCGTGATCCCTGTCACTATTGGAGGACTTACAACATATCTCAATTCTCAGCAATCAACTACCCCTCATAAGTAATTTACCAAGAACTTTTAACTTTTACGCATTCCTTGCGTGACATTTTATTTTAATTGCGCTCCATTGCGCTATACATTATTTTTAAGCCTAGCGTCTTCCAAAGAACTGATAAATTCCATATTAACAATTGATACATATCTCAATTTTTATGTTAATCTTTTCCTTTGACAATAATTGCTCTATTTTAATAACATGCATTAATATCATGTCTTATACTTTTATTAAGGCTCCAACATTCTATTTTTCATATCATTCAGTTTAATCTTTATTTATATTTCCTTTATATTATTATTATTATTATTAATACGCTTGCTTTTATAACATTCGTCAAATACACTGACATTTTATTCATACATTTCCTCTACAGGATTTATTCTTTCAAATAATTATTTATAATTTCTCAAAATTCTATTTTTGTTCAGACCGCGTTCTTATTCTGTATTTAGTTATTTAGAGACATCCCTTTTACTCAGAAACTCCGGTGGATTTGTACACAATCATTTCCCCGACACCAAAACATAATGCAAATCTTTACTCACATGTTTATGGTCGTTTCTTGACCCTTCTCCTTGTGCGGTGCGCCATTTTTGGCCCACTTTTATTTAATTACTCCATCGTGTACAAATTCATTGCATGTACAGACATATCTTGACACATATTTAACACGTATACATTTAACACTAATAACATTTTAAATACACTGGTGTATCCGTTTAGAACACACAATAAAAACACTGAAAATATATTACTTTTAACACAAAATCTTGATATATTTACACTTCACGAATTTTGATCACTAGACCGCTATTAGGCCTATCACACGTGACCTCTTGACCTCCCGTCTCCAAGGGTGAATTTTAGTAATGTCGGCTTCCTATCCTCTCTGAATATGAAAGTCTCGAATCATCTACTTCCTCCCTGCAATAGCACTCCTTCGAATCCCGTTCTTGACGATCTGCTATTTCTCTGACAGGAACGGCACCCCTTTTAGACCCTATTTATTGATCATAGCGAAAGTCTGTTCTGTTCACGGTCCCCTCGATAATTTATCGGTGACCTATGGATTTTTAGCAACTAATACTTCTTGCGTCTTAGTGCTTTTGAATAGTTCGTCTGCTTTCTTGAAACGATGTCTATAGTTTCCTGTCTTCTTCTTTGCTTATTCGGTTCTCGCACTTCTAATCTTCTAGAATACTTACGAACCTTATTTTCTCTGTCCCTGCTCGGGTTCTTTAAATTAGAGAAACTGTTTATCTCGCTGTTCAAGTACTTCCGTACGTTATGATACTTTTGGTCGTTTACTTAAAGACCTATCGCCCTGAGTCCTAAGTTCGCAGCCTACTTTGACTGTATTTTATGAACTTTTCACTGTAAATTGTATACTGTCGGACCTAAATCCTGTAACTAGGATTTTCCTAAATTTTCAACACGGCGATACTGTAATATTACTTCTTTGCAACTCCTTTACGGAGGCACGCGAGTTATTGATACCGCGACGCCCGTGGCTGTCGGATATTTTCTATGCGATGTGATACAGTTTTTTTTCCCTCAAGGAAAGCTGGTATACTGTCTTCGGTGTGTTTCAGCGTGACGCCCCCTCACGGACTATCGGAATTCGGTGTCTGATGAAGCACAGTGACGCGCCCTCAGGCCGTTTGATAACTGCATGTACTGATCCAGCGTGACGCCCCCCTGGGCTATCGGAAACTGCATGATTGGCTTGGTGAGGCCAGGAGTTTTATACTCTTTAGTCACAAAAAGATAAAATCCTAGTCCTTTTCGTGACCAACTTTTGAACTAATTGTCGTACAATTATAAAAATTATATCTCCAGAAAGCTCGTCTTCCAAACGTCAAATAATCTCATTGCGCATAAGAATCGATCGTGCATTTCGGAGATATTAATTAATTTTTAGTCTTCAGCTGCGTGGGAGTTGCTGTTCATTTTTTTAATTCCCCACTCCTCTGGTATCAGTGAATCCCCAATGACGTATACTGCGTTTGCAGTTCTTTCCTATGCAATTATTACAAGGTTTTTCTTTACAAAAAAATCTCTAATCCGAAATGATTCACAGTACTGTATTTATTTACTTATTTTCATTCCTGCAAATGGGTTAAATTTAATTATTCTTCTTCTGGCACATCGGCGGTGTTGCCGTTTTCCTGCAAGCTAAGCTGGATTTCCGAGTCACGCTTGTCTGTCTTACAGTGAAAATTTTCCACTCGTTCTATTAATATCCATGACCCGCTCCTCTCAAGGAGTCAAGAGGCATGATCTCATCTCCTGAACACCTGGTCCCCGCTGCTTGCACAACGTTAGGCTAGAATCCTGGCTAAATTTCTCTCCGTTCCCTTAGAGACTGTGTGTTTCTTTCATTCCTTTCACAAATACATGGATTCGACTCCTTTCGAGCCAATGGTACATGGGTTCAATATATAAAAATCCAACATGGCGACCATCCGCATTATTTAGTCGGTTCTCGATATATACGAATCTATTACAGCAATCAAACTGAAATTTTGTATGTTGATAGAGGCAATTAATATAAGTAGGATATATGAAAATAGGCTGTATAGTTCTTCACGGAACTACTAGTTGTATATAGCCCTTAGAGTTACGTACTATTACATGGAGATTATTGTGTAGGTATAGTATTCAAACTCAATTGCATGACACAGGAAATAAAATCGAGGTTTTAAAATGTCGCACAGCTGCCATTTTGTGGTTATGAAAATAATTTATATAAATTAGATGCCAGTGGATTAAAATTTGAATAAGGATTTACCGTACGACTTTTCACTGCTTTCGTACGGTTAAAACGCGAGAAACGTCCATTTCAATATTTATATTTCTTGTCGCCGCAGTGTTGAATTTGTGCTCACCAGGTTATTGAAAGACCTATAGGTAATCTTATGTTCATAGCCTCTATCAACATACAAAATTTCATTTCGATTGCTGTCGTAGATTAATAGACTAGATATTGAAAACCGCCTAAATATTTCGTATGGTCGCCATGCTGGAATTTTACATATGTAGATCATAGAGGTATGTACTATTAGATGACGATTATTGCGTGGATTCATTATTCAAACGTTCACTTCGATCGCATGATTAATACACAAGAAATAAAACCTTAATTTTGAAAATTCCCACAGACGCCATCTTGAGGTTATGTAAACAAATGAACTAAATTAGATGCCCGTACATTACAATGTGTATAAGCATTTTCTGTAACATATTCTACTGCGCTCAGATACTTAAATCGCGAGGAAAGTCTATTAAAATGATTCAACTTCGCTTGGACGACATGTTCGCTTTGTAGTTAACAGGTCTTCGAAAGTCTCATAGGTACACCTCCAGTAGTGCCCTTTATCATCGTACAAAATTTCGAGGTGATATCAGTAATAGTTTCGGAGATATAGAAAGCCGGTGAAATATTTCGCACAGCCATAGTGTTGGATCGGTGAGTTGTAATAAAATTTGAAGTGCACGGTTGCGATCAGCCAAAATAGTGCTATGACCTCACCGAGTTTCATTTAAATTGCTCCTGCTGATTAGAAGTTATTAGGGGACACACCCACATACGCACACACATACACACACACGGACAATACGTGATCTCATAAGCCTAATTTTGTTAGCCTACTTTCGATTTTTGCAAAAAATGAAATTAGATTTATGAGATCTACACAGAGCCAAAAATTGTGTGTCTGGCTGTGTGTCTGTGTGTGTGAGTGTGTGTACTCTGAATGTCTGCCGCGCACCCCTCCCCCCCTATCAATTCAAACACGGTGAAACCGAATTGAACCAAATTTTTAACAGAGGTAGCAATAGCAATAGGGCACCTCATAATCATGTTGAATATCCGTGTAACACGTTGTATTTGAACAAGCGACTACAACCAACATTCAATTATACTCCTTGGAAAGGACAAAACGTTATAACAATACTCATGCATTTAGGAGAAAGTAGGCTATATGTTCTTTATTGAACATCTTGTGTTGTCATAAAATGAAAATAGGTTAAAAATAAAATGAAAAGTATGAAATACTAAATGAAAATAATTATAAAAAATAATATAATAAAAATGTTGTGCGAGTTGTTTCAACAAATGAGTGTTAGCACGCGACAGCTGAATGTGTTTCTTTCTATTAGTTATTCCTGTTTTAAGGGTTGGAACAGCGAGGTCATCATCCCCCTCCTCTTTAGTATTTCATATCGCTTAGAAGCAGAGTTTTTGTTTTCTTTGTGTAAGTGCGCACAATTCATAGAATTGAGTTCAAACGAATACAAATGCGCTTGACATAACTGAATCAAACACACACGGCGACATTTTAGTTTGTGTGTTACATAATTTGCTTAATTCCTTTACTAAATTGTCCATCTATACTTCTAAGAGATTAGTATTGATTTACTTACAGTTTATCATTTCATATATCAACCACCTATTCCTACATATAGTATTTTGACGCCTACAGCTCAGTGATGTTCAAGTGTATCACCATATTTGTTACTCCAAATACTATTATTTTATCACTTCATATTTGATTGTACTGTACTTTGGTTTTCTAACCTATAATTTTTATATGGTATCAATTTAACCGCTTTTTAATTTTAAGGGGAGATGTAGTCAGAAAACATACAAAACGCATACATTGGAGGACATAATCCCAAAATTTTGTTTCAAAATTCGATCTACAAAGTCATTTAAAATTATAATCTGTTGGTCTGCAAATGAGTAAGAAACCTTTATGAAAACTGTCTGAGTTAAACATTTTTAGCATTTTAGGAACATTTTTCTCAAAATCTACTGAATGGATATTAACAAAATTTTACACATTTGTACTCCAAACTAGTGTGAAGATTTTGATGAAACGGAATTTTAATATGATGCTTACAAAAATGTTGTGCTTGAAAATGTCCATATTTTAGCTTTAAAAAATCCTTCAAGTTCAGAATTTCACTACTGAAATCCTTATCCAAGAATTTGCTGCATATAAATGTTTTGTTACCAACACAGATTAGTTCTATGCACGATAATTGACACTCCATACCCAAATGCAGGAAAAAAGATTGCCGCAAAACAACAGTGTACAAAAAGACGTTAAGGACGATACCTCCCTTATAAGTTACAAAGAAATTGTTAAAAACTACAAAACGATGCCTCAAAGGATTGTTAATGTGTACTAATAATGTCATGAGATGTGATACAAATTGTAGAATTTACGGGTATGTGAATTTCGTACTGTCAAATTTCCTACGTCTCCCCTTAACATATGTTCGTATAAGTTTTCCAACAATCTTTCTCAATTAATGTTTTTTCCTTTGATCTCAAACTTAATATTAGACATTCTTAACTTGATAATAAAACTATTCACAACGCTCCGACGAGCGCTTCCCGTTCTAATTTCTTTACTCCTTTATTTAATATTCTTCAAAGTTTCAAAGACATTTCCTAATTACTCTTACTTTCCCTTTAATATTTACCATCACATCCATCGTTTTCCAACTTAATATTAAGATAACACTATCTTACTTTGATTGGCCTGCAAGCTACAGCTAGTAATAAAATAAAATATAAAAGAATAATTATACTGGCATTATTGCACAGTAGTGAAGCCAGAGTGCCTCTATACCTTATCAAGCATGACAACTGTTGAAATTAAGAAAACGTAAAGGAAGATCTTCCGGAAAATTCTAGGTCCCAAGAAAACTACCTGGAGATGATTACAAATTTCAATTGATGTCAAACCAAGAAATCTCTGACAAGTTTGAAGGGATTTCTGATAACCTGAGAAAGAGGAGGTTGATGTTCTGTGGATATATTGTACCCGCTTAGCGGAGGATGTTATGTCAGTACTCGTCTTAGCTACTCCGGTATCAGGGCGCGTTACGTTCCCTACACCACTGCCCTCACATCCGATATGTAAACACAATCAGGTTAACAAGATTTAGGAAAAACTCAACATTACAGTTATAAATTATTTATTCATTAAAAGGAAATAATCAACTCAAAAACATATAAAAAATCAAGATCACTTGGCATTGTCTCTTCAAATGTCAATCATAAAAAATCACAATCTAAAAATCATCAAAATTCACTATAATGTCATTTCATTGTTCCGTGAAGTTTTTGAATACTCTGTCTTGCTTAATTTATCATTTCCACAAACTATACCACTATTTAAGTTTTATTCTCAGGTGTCGAGCGCGCCTATCATTTTAGTCATCTAATTCGTCGAAGGCTTTGGATATTTACATTTTCCTTATTTACCCTTTAGGGTCCCCTTTATTCGTTATATTTATATGATCCTTATTTCATTAAATTCTTTTGATCTTAACAACAACTCTTCACAAAGCCTTAGGTTTTAAAATACAATACAATACTTTACAAAATATGCCATGTCTATCGATCGAACCCTTAATCCTCCAGTTACCATCCATGCATCTAGGCGATTTGCTTTGTGTTGTACTGTGCACCTTGTTGTTTATTATAATGGGATCTTTATTATAACAAAACTTCATTAGTTCTTAACCCGTTAAATTATTATTTATGAAAGAAGGAATGTCTTTTATCAACAATTAAATATTTAACAAAATCCATCAAATTTTTACATAACATTTCAGAAATAGGCACGGGACGATTTCTTTGATTCCCGCCCAATAATTCTACAATCCGTTCAAACTTGCACTTTTATTAAAACTTTAACATTTTTCATACAGCAGCTTCCCTTTTAACCAGTCTCTGCTAAACCCCACTTGATCGCGGAACTCATTAAGATGTCTCTCCTTCTCCCTCGCAAGAGACAAGGTCACGCACAGAAGGATGTCCCCCTCTTCCGTTGGTACATTAAAACGAGATTTATGATGGCTCGCCGGCCCTTCTTGCTTTACGCTAGTGTTACTATTCGACCACATGATTTCCAAGACTTAAAATTCATTTCACAACGGATATTTGTTCCGTATTTTATTCATTATTAATATTAATCTTTCGTTCCCAGGATATTAACATTTAATTCGGATAGGCTGTATTGTAATTAATTATTACATCTTCTTATGACGCGTATAACACAACTGTATGATGCCTCTTTACAACAATGCCTTTTCACAACAATGCCAAACTACAACAATACCAGGCTGGGATCCTTATCCTACAGCGGGACTTACATAACACAATCTCATACGACCCTTCATTAGGCAATAACTCGGTGGGAATTTATTCATCCACGACATACAATAAGAGGCTACTTCATTACAACAATATTTCGGTGGGAAATTTACCTCCACGCATTTCGACGATACTTTCACTACATTTTCCATCTCGCGATTAAATATATCCTGGTTTAACGCACATTATATTCAGCTTGAAACTATATTTTTGTTATTCTTATTAGCCCTTACGGTAATACAACTAGCTTGGATAAACTTTCATGATTCATTTACAGTATTATATTGGCACGACTTCGGCCTTCCTATTATTTATTTCACAACCTTGGCCTGATAGCCCACAAGGTAACATATTCATTCTTGGGTGTTTCGTTCCACCATTTATTTTGGATATTTATAAGCTTATTAATTTATTAACGTGTTGTTTCTCGCTCCATTTATTATTTTGAGTTCCTAGACACGGGTTTTTAAATATAACTTTGTTTTCATCTTGTTGTTGTTGTTGTTTGAGTCTTCCGTCTTTTGACTGGTTTGATGCAGCTCTCCATGCCTCCCTGTCCTGAGCTAATCGTTTCATCTCTATATAGCTACAACACCCTACATCTGAGGCAATCTGTTTAACATATTCTAACCTTGGTCTACCCCTACAGTTCTTGTCCTCGACCCTTCGTTCCATAACTAAGCTTGCTATTCCTGGGTGTCTTAGTATGTGTCCTACCAACCTATCTCTTCTCTTCATTAGCAGTCGCCAGAAACATCTCTCCTCTCCCACTCGTCTTAATACCTCTTTGTTTGTAACCCTATCTACCCATCTGATCTTCATCATTCTCATGTAACACCACATTTCAAATGCTTCAATTCTCCTCTTTTCTGCAGCACCAATAGTCCAAGTTTCCCTTCCATAGAGCGCCACGCTCCAGACAAAGGCTTTCAAAAATGACTTCTTATACCTAAATCTATATTCGATGTCAGCAGATTCCTTTTTTGTATAAATGCTTTCTTTGACTGAGCCAACCTAATTTTTATATCCTCTTTGCTTCGTCCGTCACTGGTTATTCTGCTTCCTAAGTAACAGAAGTCTCCTACTTCCTTCAGCTTTTCACCTGTCAATTTGATCTCTATAGAGGTTTCTGATTTATTTCGGCTGCATTCCAGTATTTTTGTTTTACATTCATTAATTTTCATCATGAATTCTTTCCGTAAGACGGAGTCCATACCATTCAAAAACTCATTCAAATCCTCAGGCTTGTCGGCCAAGATGACGATGTCATCAGCAAATCTCAGAGTTGAAATTATTTCTCCTTGAATCTTCACTCCCACTTTAAATTTTTCTCTAATTTCCTTCATTGCTTGTTCAATGTAAAGATTGAAAAGTATGGGTGATAAGTTGCAGCATTGCCTTACACCTTTCTGAATACCAGCTTCTCTCTCATGTCCTTCAACTCGAATGACTGCTGTCTGGTTTCTGTATAGATTGTATATCACCCTCCTATCCCTGTACTTTATTCCAATCGATTTCAAAATGTCAAACAATTTAGTCCAATCAACGTTATCAAAAGCCTTTTCTAAGTCTACAAAAGCCATGAACGTTCTCTTATCTTTCCTTATTCTAGCTTCCAAAATCAGCCTAAGACTTAGTACAGCTTCCCTTGTTCCTACATTTCTCCTGAAACCAAACTGGTCTTCACCCAACTCCGTTTCTATCTGGCTTTCAATCCTCTTGTAAATTATTCTAGACAGGATCTTTGAAGCACGAGTAATCAAGCTGATTGTATGGTAATCTTCACATCTGTCAGCTCCCACTTTCTTTGGTATAGGGATGATTACATTCTTCTTGAAATCAGGGGGTACCTCACCTGTCTCATAAATCCTACACACCAAGTGAAATAACCTGATCAGACCTTCATCTCCTATGCAGCGTAGCAACTCAATCGGTATATCATCTATGCCTGGTGCTTTGGTCCTGCTTAAGTCTTCCAAAGCTCTATCAAATTCTGATCTCAATATTAAATCTCCTTTCGCATCCTCATCAATTTCCTCCTCCCTTTCCATTACATGATTCTCAATCTCCTTTCCCTTATACAAACTCTCTATGTAAGCTTTCCATCTCTCAACCTTTTCTTCCCTATCTGTTAGAGGCTTTCCATTTGTGTCCTTAATATTACAGCACTTAGTCTTCTTTTCCCCAAAAGTATTCTTAATCCTTCGATAAGCTGTGTCTACTTTTCCTAATTTCAGACAATTTTCTATACCTGCACATTTCTCTTTCAACCATTCTTCTTTCGCTTCCTTGCACTTCTTGTTAACCTCATTTCTCAGGCGTCTGTATTCTGCTTTCTCCTTTTCATTTCTTACATTCTTGTGTTTCCGCCTTTCATCCATCAATTCTAGTATATCCTGAGTGATCCACGGTTTTCTACCTATTCTTTCTTTCCTACCAATGTTTTCTTCTGCGGATTTTGTTATTTCATTCTTCAAAAGTGCCCATTCGTCTGCAATTGAAGTTTGTTTGGGGTTTTTCATTAGTCCTTCCTTTATACTCTTCTTGAATCTTTCGTTTACATCCTTCTCTTTCAGTCTGTCTATTGCCCACCTTTTTGGCTTTTGACTTTTCTTCAGTTTCTTCAACTTTAATCTGCATTTCATTACAACCAGATTGTGGTCAGAGTTTATGTCAGCACCAGGAAATGTTTTACAATCCAAAATCTGGTTTCGAAACCTCTGCTTGACCATAATGAAGTCGATTTGGTAACGCCCTGTATCTCCTGGTCTCATCCATGTGTATATTCTTCTATTGTGGTTATTGAATAAGGTGTTAGCTATGACCAACTCATGCTCGGTGCAGAATTCTACCAGCCTGCTTCCTCAATCATTCCTTTCACCTAATCCGAAATCTCCTACTATCGTCCCTTCTCTTCCTTTTCCTACCACAGCATTCCAATCTCCCATTACTATAACATTTTCATCACCCTTGATATACCTCAGAATTTCGTCTATTTCTTCGTAGACCTTTTCAACATCCTCATCATCAGCTTGTCTGGTAGGCATATAGACTTGTACCACTGTGGTGCAGGTAGGTTTAGTATTGATTTTTGCTACAATAATCCGTTCACTATATTGTTCATAATATTCCACCCGCTGTCCAAGCTTCCTACTCAATATGAGGCCAACCCCTGCTTGGCCATTGCTTGATTTAGTGCTAATGACCCTATAGTCTCCTGACCAAAAGTCCTGTTCTTCCTGCCAGCGCATTTCACTAATCCCAACCAAATCCAACCTCAACCTATCCATTTCCCTTTCTAAGTTTTCTAACCTTCCACTTCCTACCAGACTTCTAACATTCCACGCTCCGATCCGTAGAATGTCAGATTTCCTCTTTGTCACTTCTGTGATGTTAAACCCCTCTCGAGTAGTCCCCACCCGGAGATCCGAACGGGGGACTAGTTTACCTCCGGATTGAAATTTTACAAGGGAGGAGGCCATCATCACATGTAATTATGCATAGAGAGGTGCATATCCTCGGGAATAGCATACGGCTGTAGTTTCCCGTTGCTTTCAGCCGTGCAGCAGGACGCAGTCTAGCCATTATTTGGCTTATATTATCAATATATTAACCGTCTATAAGACTAGTGAAGAATTGATTTATTCTGAAAGGCTGCTACTCCCTTTCAGAATAAGTAAAGAGCAATTCTACTAACAAAAATACTAACCTTCTACCGTACTAACAATTAAATACCAAAATTCTACTAACGAAAAAAATACTCAAGTTCCACCAACAACAAATACTACCACTAAAACAGTCTGTCACCAGGCACACTCACATGCACCCTCACACATCACAGTCTACTGAAACAATGAACTATAACTAATAAACAATGCAACTGCTACCAGACACACTCACAAACCACAGTCTAATAGAACAATGACATATGTATCTAATGGACAAACTAACTACCTACTTACAACTAAAACTAACTACATACGTACTGTACTGTTATTTGAATTGACAATATTTACAAAATGCAATTTAGATCGAAAATACTTACAAAATGTAATTTAGATTCAAAATAGTCACAAAATGCAATTGAGAATACAAAAATACTTACAATATGCCCACCCTACACAATATGTCTACCCCTTATTATTCCCGTTTTCGTGATTATCTTATTATTATTTCGGATTGTGGTTTTGCTTTTAGGCGTTCAACTTATGAAATAAGAACTATATGGTTGGCATTTCATGAATATTCCAAAGACAAGCGTCTCCTAAAAGGAAAAAGGAATCTTGTAGTTTAACGTGACCGTTAATCTTGAGATCATGAGCCACGGGACCTCCTTTTTACGTGGAATCCGAACCACAGGACATGGCATTTCAGTTCGAAAATCTCACATGCACTGACCGGGAATCGAACCCGGACCGCCTTGGTGAGATGCATGCAGCTAGACCGCTGAGCCACCACGCCCCCGTCTCCTAAAAGAGAAGGGAGTGAAAATGGGGGGGAGGCTTGTTTCGAAAAGGTTAAATTTCGCTATAACTCTCTTAATACGTGAAATATAGAATCCATTCAAAGTTCATAATATGTGTCAGATAAGTGCCAAAAATTTATGTCAAATAAGTTTTTTGATAGCACCAACCATTGACCAAAGGGATGGAAAAAAGTGGGTTTTTCGGGAAACATTAATCATATCTCTCTTAATAGGCACAATATCAAAACCGTACAAAATGGAAAATATTCCCCTAATTATTACCTAAAACTTTTGTCTGAAAGAATTTTTGATATGACCCACCATTACGCCAAGGGATGAGAAAAATGATTTCGGAATGTTAAAAAATGCTTTTTTATAAGTTTCTAAACGTTTTTCAACAAAGCAGTACTCTGGCTGTGCTAGCGCTTTAGTCTTGCAAACTCCCAATTTTTCAAAAGCACATGCCAATTCAACACGGTTCTATTGCATATGGACCACATAAATATCGATACAACCGTTATTATTTATTTGCGATTGAGCAAAATAGGTAGTAGCCAATGGCATTGTGGTTCGATAAAATGGAATCACTAGTATGTTACCCACTTCTTTTCCAAGCATGTAAGGACAACGAGGAGACCATCGCAAATGGTCTCGAAAGGGATCATCCCCTTCTTCCCAGTGTGAAAGTTATCCTCATTATTTGTATTATTATTATTTCACACATTTTTTTATCATTCCATTATAACGCTCCATTCCTTCATTATTTGTTATCTGGTATAAATTTTAACCATTTTATTAACTTATCCCTTCAATTTTTATAATTTTATTAAAGGCATATTTATTTCATAAGTAGGCAACAATTTAAGCCATTTAAGTTATCATTTTAATTCCTTCTTTCAAATTTATTTATTTATTATATATTTTATTATTGGGATTCCATTTCTTTATCTTTACTGATCCCAATAATGCTTTTTTTTTCACCGAGGCGATCCTCGTGGTTAACAATTATCATTCTTTCCAACATTTCAGTTATTTGCACATTCATTTCATCAATGAACCAATCGTTAAACTCCCTAGTTGACGACCGATTCTATTGATATCAGTACACAGTACAACAGCAAATATTAATGAAATTTCATTAACTCACCCGTGTGATGACTCCATTCTTAGAAAGGCTCACCCATCCAATTACATCTAATTATTCTTTATGGCACTACTTATCGTGCATTGCACATCACTCTGATATAATTCACTTTTACACATATTTAAACACATTATTTACCCTTGTAAAATCACTATATTTAACACAACACAAATATATTTCCCTATATTAAATCACACTGCATTTATTTCCCTATATATATTTACACTGCACGTATTTCCCTATATTTATTTACACTCTACTTACTTCTCCGCACCATATCTCAGTGATCTTCTACGTTCCTGTCGGTGATCCATACTTCGACGCCACCTCACCTCTGCTTTCGACGTGTAATAACTCGATCCTTTCCGAACTCCTACGCTGAATGTTAGTCCTTTCTCTATTCCTGTAGGGTTTTATTTAGGCTTTCCGTATTACTGGTCTATAAGCGTTTAAGTGTCCTTCACTAATGTTTTTCGCTTATTTAATGGTTTTCTTACACCGTGTTCTATTTGTCCGGATTGTTCACTTCTTATAACGTAGCTATACTGATTTGTTCGGGTTTTGAACCTACAATCCTCTTAATTATTTGACGATAATATTTTCCTTGACCACACGACGTGTTTTACGTTTCTCCTATGGGGATGTCTTTTACTGTGTCTTTGTGAAATGTACTGTAGCTTTATTAAAGTTTGTTGACTCTGCTACCGGTACTCGAACTCGTGTTTCCTTGACTCGTAGTCCTAGATTCCATTCGAATCTCTGATAGATATTGTCCCTTGACTTCGCTTTACTGTTCATAAAGAACTGTCCATGTTCTCGAACTGTTGACTTTCAACTTCGCGTAATTTATTCATACTAGCCCGCACATTTTATGCTGTATTAATGTTCCTTTACTCAACAAGGCGTAACTTATTCTTGTCGCGATTTTTACTTGATTCAGCGCCAAGCGCTATAGTGATCATTTTGAAACGATTTTTCACGATTTATCGGGAAACAGGGGCATGCGCACTTGAACTTTTGTTGAACTTAACCGTGAAATATGCTTGCGGTCCGAAATATTTCTCTTTGAATAACGGTATAATGACACGTATGTTCCGTTACTGCGAACATGATGTACTGAATAATTTCCTGCTGCGATCCAGCATGTCGCCTCTAACGCGGGCTGGAGTATGACGACCAATACGACCTCTCAAAGGTTCGTTGTAGAACTGAGTAACTGAGTTTCGTTCGACCCCTTATTTATACTGATTTATGAAAACGTAATTCCCTCACGCAAGTGCGGAGTCTATTCTTCATGTTTGAGCCCCTATCTGCTTGAAACTTTTTATACACAGGTATAATGAGCTAATTCTAACAATGGTTCTATGCGGAAATTATTTTGATCATACGTTTATTCCCAATTAATTAAAAAGATTATTATCCTCATTGCAGGGCTAGCGGATTGGTCCTCTGTACTTCGATATTCTTGCGCTTTAATTACCAATGACGCAACTGTTGACGTTGCAGTTTTTATCCGTATCAGCATCCATGGCTGCCAACTTATGAAATGATATGATTCCCGTATGAGTTCTAACGCTTAATATCCCCGCGCAGTGTTTCCTCCTGGTTAGGTTCTCCCCTAAAACTGATTAGCTCTTGTCTGGTACTTCCTGGACTTCTGTATCATAATTTATCGTGGCATCAGCTCTTTTTGGGGCCAGCCTGAATAATTGCAATAATCGTTAATCACTAGGTTCAATCCCATTAACTCTGACAGTTCTACCATCGTAAATTAGATAAACAGTGCTTGCCTTGAAGGTTTTTAATGATGCCTGGCTGATGTAATAACAGCTCATGAGTTTGCAGAACCTCGCTTATCTGTTTATACTTTCTTGACACTTATTACTGATTACTGGTCTTTATTACTTCCTTAAAGGATTGTAATCACGCAGCTGTGGCGTTATGACTCCTATGTGGGTGTCGTAATTTCCTGCAATATTCCTCCCTCGGATGAACTTAGGCAATGCTTCCATCTCGTAGGTCCTGCGTTCGATACCTTGGGCCAAACTCCAGTTGGGCACAATATTAAACGATTGCAGACCGAGAGATTGGCTAACAAAATTCTTAACCTTCAGGAGAAATGGAAGGTGCAACGTCCATGGCTTCAGGAAGTACATCAGGACTTAAATAGGAAAAATATTGGACCAGTCGAAGTCTGGGACAGGACAGGATTCAGAACCAAAATTGCAGGTGCGAAGGATCCCCCCAAAGAAAGACCCACGCTTTCTGCCGAAGAACGATTGAGAAGGAGCCAGAGACTGAAAGATATTTGGCAGGAAGCTAAAGGTCAAGAAGAAAGAAGAAAACCTGAACGGTTGTTGAGTATTTGTAGTCCACAGGTGGCTGCAGCAAATAATAATAATAATAATAATAATAATAATAATAATAATAATGATAATAATAATAATAATAAAATGGATAAATCTATAAATAAATAAATAAGTGCAGAATAGATACAACAAGAGAGCAATATATTGCAGGGCAAAAATATGAACCATACCATAGTTGTCAAGCCAGAGGGACTCCATAGTTCAGAATGTCTGGTACTGAGCATGAAAGGGGAGAAGGAAGAAATAAAAATCTAGAAGAAGATCTTAGGACCCGAAAAAATAAACGAAGGTAGGCTACATGGCGGAAGAGGAGAAACGAACATTTATACAGGCAGGCAGAGAAAATGACAGATACCATACAGAAGTGAAGAATAACGTTTTATGGACATCTCGCGAGAATGAGTGAGAGTCGACTAATGAAGAAAATCTTCAACTACATCGCCAAGATAAAAGCGACTACAAAATGGTCGGATGAAATAAGAATGGACATGGAGGAAGTTGAGGTCAGTCTGAAAGAGATCTGGAATAGAGAGGTGTTTCGAGCTACGAGTGATAAATTCAAGGTGTTCAACGAAAAGCCAAGAACATCTGGCCTGGAGAGAGGAAGAGGAACCACAGCGAAAAGATGAAAAAGTTCTGGGAAAAGGAAAAAGGACTAATCAGCAAGTCAATTGTTTCCCGCGGTCCAAAATCAAAGAAAGGAGAAGAAATAAATAGTTTAAGCAAGCAAAAATATGAAATATAAACAATTAGTAAGTATTAAATATATCAAAACAAATGGAAAACAAAACAAGGCTATAAAATAAATCTAAAATAAATTTACTTAAATCATAATCAAAATAAATATAAAATGCACTAGATATTTCTTTCCTTATCGTTTAGGCCTACGTAGGACCACAGGGCTCGCATATACTCTTCGCTAAAGTTGTTGCTTTCTTCTCCTTCCAATAGTCCCTCATTTTCTGACTATGAGTCAGTCTCCACTTAGCTCCTGTAGTCTTCTTACTTGTAAGGGACGTTGGGAAACGCCCTGTCGAATGACCTGACGGAACATCAGACGGTCATGAGTTTGTTCCAGTGGGATATCTAGTTGTTCCATATCTGACTTAACTGACGCAATCCATTTGTTCTTAGACGTCTTGCCTCTTCCTGTTACTGTGAATATCCTGTTGGTGAGTCTTTCAGAATACAGACGTGCCAAGTGTCCTTAAAAGGTCAGACGTCTTTTCCTTATACACGTGATGATGTCCTCCTGGTGTTCATACAATTCATCACTATGACGGATTCTCAAAATGCCTCCTTTCTCTCAAATTGGACCTAATATCCTCCTGAGGATCTTCCTCTCTTTTAACTCCAGTTTTCTGAGTGGACCTTTTCTGGTAATTACAAGGCACACAGAAGTATACAGAACAGATGGCTTGACGACCGAGTTATAGTGTCTGAGTTTGAGGTTCTTGGAGAGGCACTTAGATGAATAGATACTACGACAGGAATGATAAGCCCTATCAAACTAAATATATAAAAATTAAAATTAATTCTGGCGGCTTCGGTGGCGTAGTTGGTAGCACGCTGAGTTTCTACGCCCAAGATCGCGGGTCCAAACCCGGCCGAAGTCGTCGGATTTTTAAGAGCGTGAAAAATCCCTCAGTTTGCCTTCTTTCGGAGGGGAAGTAAAGCCGGCGGTCCCATGTCATAGATTTATGGCATGTTAGAGAACCTTCCACTAATTACACCTGTGTGAAGCTAAATTAGGTTAAAAATGTAGACAACGCTCATGTTCCTACGTTCGTCGCCAGGAGCCGACTGCGGTGGCTTCTAGTAGCCAAGTTCTGAACTAATAGTTGTTGACGGTGGCGTTTGGCGGCAAAAGTAGGAACTACTTGAAAAATCCAAAGTCTGCAGTCCTTACTTGAATTAAGAAACATATACACACACTAATACAGTCATCACTAGGGTAAGTATTTTTTTAAATGTAAATACATATTTTAGCATTTTTTCTATAAATACATAAATTCTTGCTTTTCACTTATTAGCACATAAAAAGACATAATATTAACATTTTTACAATCATAATGCTAGATCTTTCAGTTTATTGCATTTTTGTTCTGTGTTACTTCAACGGGGAAGAACCTGTGAGCTATCTAATCTTCATGCAGGGCGTATGTCAGCTTGCAACTGTGTTATTCCTAACTTGTCGCCCCGTGCCACTTACTGTGGAAGTCGGGGATTTTCTTGTCCATAGCCATATTGCACCACGTGCTAGATCTTCCCCTCCCCCAGCTACCTGGAACAAGTGTCACTCACATGCAGTTCATTTCTGGCTCTGTGAAGTGTAAGGCAGTTTGACGATGTCTGAAGTAAAAACAACTACAAGTTATCGTCTGTTGCAGAATTTAAAGATAATGTTACTTCTGATTGGTCGGGTCTGTTCTGCCAACCATGTGGGAAAGCAATCAAGGCTGAACAGCGATCTCTAGTTACACAACACCTCAACGGCAAGAAACATATTGCCGCAATTTCGCGCTTACAGGTGAAGTGTTTCGCGATAATCGTCGGTTGTTTGTGATGGACAACCAGAAGATGTATCTCGTTGTGTATTGTAATTCTTCAGTAGTCAGGGAGACATAGCATAAATTGCATTCGTGAGTACTGCATATTGTTTATACTGTCATTAATAAACTAAATTACAATTAAATATTTTTCCATTTTGGTCACATATTTCAGGTATTTTTAATACATAATAAATAAATATTTTCCTGAGCTTTAGCACATAAAAATCCGAGCCCTAGTCATCACAATTAACACCGGTTATCAGACAGATTCTACACACACCCAAAGTACACGGGGCTACATGACCGCGTTGTCACAGCACCTAAACTGAGGAACCAACCAACCAAAATTAATTAAATTAATTCGTTCGTTCATTCATTTTAACAAGTAGTTCCGTGAAGAACTATACAGCCTATTTTCATATATCCTGCTCATGTTAATTGTCTCTATCAACTTACAAAATTTCAATTTAATTGCTGTAACAAATTCGTAGATATTGAGAACCTTCTAAATATTTCATATGGTCGCCAGGATGGATTTTTATTTTTGTACTATTTCATTAAGATTATTGTGTACGTGTGGTATTCAAACTTCAATCGCATGATTAGAACACAAGAAGTAAAAACGAGATTTTAAAAGTACGCACACCAGCCATCTTGTGATTATGCAAACAATTGAAATAAATTACATGCCAGTGGATCAACATTTGTATAAGCATTTAACGTGCAACGTTTCACGGCACTCGGATAGTTAATTCGCGAGAAACGTCCATTTAAATATTTATAGTTCGCGTCGCCGCCATGTTGGATTTGTGCTCACCAGGTTGCTAAAAGTCCTATAGGTGAACATATGTTCATAGTCTCTATGAACATAAAAAAAAATCAGTTTGGTTTCTGTAAAAGATTCATAGATATTGAGAACCGTCTAAATATTTCGGAAGCTCGCCATTTAGGATTGTTATATGTATAGGCCATGTACCATTCAAGGACAATTATTGCCTAGCTTCATTATTCAAACTTTCACTTCGATCGCATGATTACGACAGAAGAATAAAAACTTAATTTTAAAATTTCGCACAGCCGCCATCTTGAGGTTATGTAAACAATTGAATTAAATTAGATGGCAGTGCATTACAATCTGCAAAATAATTTACTGTACCACATTTCACTGCGCTCAGAGAGTTAAATCACGAGAAAAGTCTATTAAAATATTTCAAATTCGCTTGGTCGCCATGTTCGTTTTGTACTTTACAGGTTTATGAAATATACATAGGTAAACTTGTATCAGTAGCCTTTATCAAAGTACAAAATTGCATGATGATATCTGTAATAGTTTCGGGGATATAGAATGTCAGAGAAATATTTCGCACAGCCGCCATTTTGAGGTTATGTAAACAATTGAACTAAATTAGACTCCAGTGCATTACAATGTGTATAAACATTTGCTGTACCAAGTTTCATTACGGTTGGATAGTTAAATCGCGAGAAATGTCTATTTAAAAGTCTCAATTTCGCTTGACCGCCATGTTGGTTTAGTAGTCACCAGGTTTTTGAAAGTCTCATAGGTGAACTTCTAGTAGTGCCCTTTATCACCGTACACAATTTCAAGGTGATATGTGCAATAGTTTCGGAGATATTGAATGCTAGTGAAATATTTCGCACAGCCGCCATGTTGGATTGGTGAGACGTAACAAAATTTGAAGGGCACGGTCGAGGTCGCCGGGAATAGTGCTATGAACTTACCGAGTTTCATTGAAATCGCTCCAGCCGTTTAGATTTTATTAGGGGGGACACACACACACCTCTCACACACACACACACACACACACACGCACACACACACGGAAAAAAGGTGATCTCATAAGCCTATTTTTTCAAAATTGACAATAGGCTAAAAATACTATGGCAGAAATATTGCATGAGATCGTTAACAAATCTATGTTACGGTATGTCAGAGAGTAGGATTTGCAGTTCTGATTTTATCCAATCAAACCGAGTGAGCAAACATAGTAGAGTTTCGATAGTGAGCCTGTCTATTATGTCCGGTAATAGCTTTGGGGAGTGAGGGTACATGTCTGTATCGTGCCTCTTTACCAAATCAATCTCGTCGGTGAGAAGCTTCATTTAGTCCGCTCTAAGATGGTTGAGAAACGTACGACAGATTGGAATAGCAAGTAATTCTAAGTTTTATGATAAAAAGTCATAAAGCGTGGAATCACCTGTCGTCGCCGCCTGTCTTACACCTCTGTGATTCTAATATGTGAGAGCCAGACTGCGGTGACGTAATAACTTTATATCTTATTACGTGGAACTGCCAACAAGAAAGCTAACTTGTAGCGAGCGCGACGAGCAAGTTCCCGCCTCTCCGTAACTTCTGCGAGCAAGAATACAGGGTGGAAGTTCTCCCGTCTAGAAATCAATACTAGCAACACAACAAAAAGAGTCCAATGACTCAGTGGATTTTACCATTTCAAATGATCTTGTCGACTTCGTCGCTATGCTTTGGGTCTAACGTTATGCGAGACGGAGACGGTTGCGTTACGGAGACGGAGACTGTGACGTCATGCAGCGAGAAGCCTAAATTAATGGGTAATGGAGTCTGTTGAAAGAGTCCTGGGGCGTCGAGCGACCTGAGGCTTCGAGCGAAGCGAAAAGAATGCAGAGTGACTCCTAAAGAGGTGTACAAGATGCCAGATAAGAATACAGGGTGACTCCTAAAGAGATATACAAGACGCCAGATAAGAATACAAGGTGACTCTTAAAGAGTTGTACAAGATGGCAGAGAAGAATACAGGGTGTCTCCTAAAGAGGTGCACAAGATGTCAGATAAGAATACAGGGTGACTCCTAAAGAGGTGTGAAAGATGTCACACAAGAATACAGGGTGACTTCTAAAGAGATATACAAGATGCCATATAAGGATACAGGGTGCCTCCTAAAGAGGTGTGCAGGATGTAAGAGCAAAATACAGTACAAGATGCCAGATAAGAATACAGGGTGACTCCTAAAGAGATATACAAGATGCCAGATAAGAATACAAGGTGACTCTTAAATAGGTGTACAAGATGGCAGAGAAGAATACAGGGTGACTCCTAGAGAGGTGTGCAATATGTCACACAAGAATACAGGGTGACTTCTAAAGAGATATACAAGATGCCAGATAAGAATACAAGGTGACTCTTAAAGAGGTGTACAAGATGGCAGAGAAGAATACAGAGTGACTCCTAAAGAAGTGCAGAAGATGTCAGACAAGAATACAGGGTGACCCTTAAAGAGGTGGGCAAGATGTCAGATTGAAACCTTTAACCCCTTATTGGATGGAACTAATTGTTGAAATATTTTGTTCTAAGTTCGTAATGGAGACTGTTTAAAGTGTCCTAGGGCTTCGAGCTTCGCTCGAAGCCCTCCTGCCTTTCTAACATGTGTAGCATTTGTAGCATGCGTCATTTGAAATGGGGGCCGATAACCTCGATGTTAGGCCCCTTAAAACAACACTTATCATCATCATCATCATCATTTGAAATGATATAATGTCTAGTCTTTCAAACTGACTGTAATTTTTTAACCAGGCCTTTGCCAATAACAGAAATTTATTCACAGCATATGTTACAAGAAGACCTCTGATTCTGTGCCCCATGATTGGTTGATCCATATTTTATCAGTGTATATGTTGATCATCGGATGATATATTTCCTTGAACACGTCATGGCAACGTAGCGTACAGTAATGTGCCTTAGTACTACAAATGGCAGTATTGCAACAAGTATGATCCCAATCCACAAGGGAATATTCCAAGGAGACTCCTTGAGCCCATTATGGTTCTGTCTTGCCATGAACCCACTATCACACCAACTTAATTCAACAAAGTATGGCTTCAGTATCAAGAAGAACTCCAGGGAGCTTGCAAAGCTCAACCATCTCCTGTATATGGATGACCTAAAGCTATATGCTGCCACCAGAGCACAGCTAGAGTTTCTGTTGACGATAGTGGAAACATTTCACAGGATGTGAAAATGGAATTTGGGCTGGAGAAATGTAAGATGCTGAACGTTATGAAAGGCAAGCTGCAGGAAGGTGTATATGAAACAGCTCAGGGTCAGCAGATTGCAACAACGCTCACTAACGAAACCTACAAGTATCTGGGAGTGAAGCAAGCCAGACACATAGAACACTCAGTAGTGAAACAAGATCTGACGAAGGAATGTGTCAAACGAATTAAGCTTGTTTCTAACACCAGCCTCAACAGTAAAATCTTGATTAAGACAATCAACGCTTATGCTGTCCCTATCCTTAGTTACTCGTTTGGGGTCATCAAGTGGAGTCAAACTGACATTGCAAGTTCAGAACAGAAAATCAGAACATTGCTGACCAAATCACGAAAACACCATCCCAGGACATCTGTGGAACGAGTCATGCTACCGAGACATATGGGTGGGAGAGGAATTGTTGATATAAACAACAAGGTAGCACGGCAGATCAATGAGCTAAGAAAATACGTATGTACTGTGCCAAACCATTAGATGCTGCACAAGGCTGTCACAGAAGCAGATGATTCATCTCCACTACTCTTAAGCCAGCAAGACACTCAATATTCAATGAAGTCATCCAAACTCGCGTCGACAAGTTAGTGCTACCAACATAATGCTATGCTAGTTTATAGGATCAGCGTGTAACATCCTGAATAACAAATGCATGTGTAATGTATGTCTCAAGATTATAACTCGGCATATTTTGGAGCCATCAGGGCTACCAATTGTTTATAAATGCTCTCCATAATTTTGAACCATAGTCTCAATGTATGCAGGTGAGCAGGTCATAAGTTGGCACATGTGTGTAGACGATTATTATGCAGATTCATTTCGAGCAAACCCATAGGTGACAGTGTTGCCAACATAATTCTACGCGAGCTGATAGCTGCAATGTTTAACTGCATCTAATTTCCATAATTATCTTGAAGTTGTCCGGGTTTGTAGGCCGTGCTCTTAGGTTCACTGTAGAATAATGAAAGGAGCGGATCCTTGATAATGCTGGACGTAGTTTTTGGTGAAACGTCGGGAGATAACATATTTCTACTACTACTACTACTACTACTACTACTAATAATAATAATAATAATAATAATAATAATAATAATAATAATAATAATAATAATAAACTCCGCCATAGTCGGTCCCAAGCCCGGTTGAGAAAGGAGGAGGGTAAAACATGGTCAACGGTCTCAAAGGCGGATGAAGAATTTCAGTTCCCAACGGCAGAGAGAGCGGAAGAACCTAGTGGAGTAAACCACGAAAAAACAATCATTTCGGACTAAAGATCCGATCTTATTCCGGAATTGTATTTCCTACACCTACACAACACAATTTCATATGCAGAATGGAAATGTCGCTAAATGAGAGCACTACCCCAGGTGGTAACTTGAAAGAGAAATCCACCATTGCAGTAGGCAATGCATCGGGACCTAGGAATCTGGGGAGTCCCACCACCTGCATATAAGATGAGTCGGAGCGTCTTGAAACACCTTCCAAATTGAAATTCAAGAGGAAATACTTCATCGGGACCATTAACGTTAACTCACTCCTGCGAGTTGGAAAACAGAAAGAATTGGAAAAGCTCCTGGACGACCAACAAATCCAGATTTTGGCTGTACAAGAGACCAGATTCCTAGATGACCACATCATGGATATAAAGCACTAAAGAGTATTCAAAGGAAAGCCAGCAATAAAGATAATGGCTTACACCCCTCTCCTTGGGACTGCCTTCTACATAAACAAAACCATAGTGGATAGTGTCACAGACTTTTCATCTAAATCTGAGAGATTATCCCTATTGACAATCAAGTGCAAAAACAGGAATTATACTCTCATAAATTGCCATGCTCCTATCAACGAAGACAGCAAGAAGAACCCACAGAAAGTCGATGACTTCTGGGACCTCTTAGAAACAGAAATCGCTCGGATACCTGTGAACCATGTAAAAATCCTTCTGGGAGACTTCAACGCACAATTAGGGACAGAAAGAAAATACAGAGATATAGTAGGAGACTATCCAGCACACAGGAGGACAAACAAGAATGGCTAACGGCTCCTTGGACTCTGCAAAATCTTCCAGTTGAATCTCATGTCGACTCATTTTCGGAAACTTCCAAGAAAAGCAAAGACATGGGTATCTCCAAATCCCAACCTAGGAGAATTCCAATTAGACCATGTAGCAATATCAAGGACAAATACTAGGGAGGTGATGAATGTTAAAGTGATTAGAAATGGTAAATTTGACTCTGATCACTATCTCTCCAAAGTTAAAATACGTTTTCTTCCACCAAAACAAAAGAAGGATCCACCTAAGTTGAAAAAATACAACACCAATCGAATGAACATCAATGGAGATATTATAAATAACTTCAGAGAAGAAATCCGCTCTTCTAGAACAAAGACCTGGCAACATCTTTGTACAAAGATCAATGAAGCCGCTAAGAAAACATTCGGACTGGCAAAGAGGAAACGTACAATCTGGTGGAATGAAGAATGTGAGAAAGCACTTGAAAAGAGATCCGACACATGGTGAAAATGGAAATGTTCAAGAGATACGGAACATTTGGAACAATTCAGAACCCAAAGGAAAGAAACATCAGGGGTATTCCGCAGGACCAAACGATCGTTTGAGAATGCAAAGTTACAAAACCTCCAGGATGACTTCACTAAGAATAACACCAGAGATTTTTTCCAAACCTTCAAGGACAAGCTTAGAGGATACCAAATTCCAAGTATAAGTTTCAAAAACGAAGAAGGAAAAATTGGGCTGAACAATCAAGAAAACTGCAATATATTAGCCAGATACTTTGAGAAACTCCTCAACTGCCCGCCTCCAACCAACAAACTAGAATTTCAGACTCATCCTATAAACTCAGAAGATGATATGCCACCAACAAAAGATGAAATAAAGGAAGCCCTGAAAAGTTTCAAGAACAACAAGGCAAGCGGGGAAGACTCCATATCAGCAGAAATGTTGAAGTGGGCAGAACCGGAAATCCTAGACGACCTGCACCATATCTTCCAACAAATATGGGAGAAGGAAAAGCTACCAGACGAATGGAAAACAGCGCTGATCCACCCACTCCATAAGAAAGGGAACAAACAAGATGTTAACAACTACAGAGGCGTGTCGCTACTCCCAGTCACTTACAAAATCCTCTCAAGGATACTTCTGAATAGAATAGAAGGAATCCTAGATAAGCAACTTGGAGAATACCAAGGTGGGTTCCGGAAAGGCCGCTCCTGTGCCGAACAAATCCTAAATTTGAAATCAATAATTCGCCACAGAGCGCTGAACGGCAAAAGTATAGTGGTTTCATTCATTGACTTCAAAAAACCTTCGACTCGGTGGACAGAGGGACCCTAGATAAGATCATTAGAGAATTTGGAGTCAAAACCAAACTGGCCAATATTATCAGTGAAACCTTAACAGCCACAACTTCTAAGGTGAAGTTCATGGGAGAATTGTCTCAGTCATTTGAAATCAAGACAGGTGTGCGACAGGGTGATGGATTATCACCATTACTATTCAACTGTGTCCTCGAGAGGATTGTGAGAATTTGGAATTCCGAACTTGAAAATCAAGAGATAGCCCCGATCTGCCTAGGACGAAAAACGGGAGGAATCAAAGTCAATTGCTTGGCTTTCGCTGATGATTTTGTGATACTTTCAGAGAACCTAGAAGAAGCGGCCATACAGATCAACCTCTTAGAAAAGATCGCTAGCAAGACAGGACTTAGGATCTCGAAAGAGAAGACCAAGTTCATGATGAATGGCAAACATGGACCACAATTCCTTGAAACAGAGATTGGATGGATTCAGAGGGTGAAAAAGTTCAAATACCTCGGTGAAACCATACAAGAGAACGGCCTAGAGAAAGCTGCTGTAGAAGATCGTATGTCAAAAATGGAAAGAGCTTATGGGCTAACTAAAAACATCTACAACAAGAAATGCATCTCATGGAATGCCAAACTAAAACATTACAACACGGTAGTAAAAACAGAATGCCTGTATGCCAGCGAATGCCTCTCGATGAATTACAAGTTGAAGAAGCTAGAGATCCTAGAAAGAAGAATACTACGGAAAATCATGGGCCCAGTCCAGACTGAAACCGGCTGGAAACTTCGGAGCAACAATGAAGTCTATAAAAATGTGGAGAGAATCTCCGAGACCATGAAGAAGAGGAGGTTATCGTTTCTCGGACACTTGTACAGAATGGACAAAACTAGACTAACCAAACAGTTATTCGACTACCTGTGGAACAAGAAGACAACAACGACATGGATTAAGGAAGTTCGAAAAGATCTCGAAAATTCCAACATCCAGGAAGTTCAGATGTCAAACAGCGAAACATTTCGGTATTTAATTCAAAATTTGGAAGGGTTTCACTTTACAAGAACCACAAAGAAGGGAAGAGCCTGGACGGATGAGCAGAAGAAACAGCATAGCGCCCATATGAAGGAGTACTGGAGGAAGAGGAAACGTCAGGCAAAGAAAAAATGAAATTGTAGCGTGATCCGAAGTGGTCAATTCGCAAATAATAATAAAAGAAATTGTTTTATGTCCCTGTTAGAGACGCCGGGGTGCCGGAATTTTGCTCCAAATGGGATCTTTAACGTGCCATTAAATATACTGACACGGCAGTCACGCATTTGCGCACCCTTAAATGCCAGCTGACTACGCCGAGTTTCTATCCTGCAACCTTGGGCACAGCAAGCGAGAACGTTGCCGCTGAGCCACGATTCCAGCCAGATAGATAACCTAGTGCCTGGACCACGACCTACAAGGTGTCTTGAGATTCTACAGGTCATTTTGAGAGATGATTACACGTTTCAATGTAAATTATAATAACTTATTAGATTATTGCAGCGAATTCTAGAATTTCATTTTATGAAAAGCAACATTTTGAAGAAAAGACTTAAACAATTTTAGTATTCTACATTTCCAATATTTTGCTACATTCATTTGAACTACTACAGAACGGTGTTATTAAACTGCTATAAAAGTGCCAGGGAGATTTCAAGGTGCAGATGACCACGCTGTTCCTCCCCTTAAAAAACCAATCACCATCACCATTCGTAAACAATGTCATGTTACACCACATTATAAAACCATTGGCTGGCTAATGCTTAGGGAAAGACGGTCATACTCGACTTCTTGCTTACTATTGCGAATTTTAAAAACTAATACACCCCCTTACCTGGCTAAATCCTTTGTTCAAATGAGTCAACTACATGATCGGAACAATAGATTCACAGCCACAACTCTGCAGATCCCTCAGCATCGCACAATGAAATGTAATAAATTATTAGTGGTAATTTCTGGCAACGCTGGAAAGGATCAAGGCAATGTATCTAAAGAGAGCCTTATGCCTATCCAAGTTCACGCCCTCGCAGCTTGTGTATGTCATGACAGGGGAACTAACCTTTATGGAAGAAGTCAGATGTCGTGACCTACCTGGCCTGTGAGACGTTCTGGCAGATCGACAGCTTCTCTGACGATTTCCCTCCTAGCCGAGCGGTTTACTAGATGAGCGAGTTTGAGTTTGTAGGCTATGTCCCGGAACTTCCTGGAATAAAAGATGTTACTTCCCCTGACCTTACTGCTGTTTATTATAATATAGCAGTCGAAGTATGTACACTATATACAAGTTACATGAGTTTACTGCAGGAAGTGTACGAAGGTCTGTATTGGCGCTAATAAGTCCTAAGTCCTTACTGTTACTCGAAATCTAGCATGTCTCCACAAGACCGGACTTTAGCTCACGTCCGATGCGACGTCTGTCTAGAGCAAAAACGCAAGAGCGAAGCCCTGTTCGCCATCTTGGACGCCCTTATATTCAACTAGAGATGACCGGAGTCCATCTCTCCCTCCACTGAGGTCTGTGACCATTTCCATCTTCAGCACCCCAGTAGGTGGTGCGCCCCACAGTGGTGGTGGCCGTCCGTACTAACATTCACATGATTTCTAAGTCCAGATTCTGGACTCCTTGTGACTATGAATCACTCTTCCTACAGTACAGAGTGCTCGACCAAGTGTCCCTCTGTACCAACCAATATTTACAGACCTATGTACACATCCTGTTTGAACATTCCTGCTCCTTAGGAATAACATCTCTGACATACATTGCTCACTTCCATCTCTACTCAGTAATAATAATAATAATAATAACTCTATTGCCCTTAAATAATGTTCCTCCGAACCGTAGTCCTGGGTTCTGTACCTGTGAGGCTCACAGTCACGACACAGATTACAGATGCTCCTGCCGCACACACCGGCATACGGGGAGTATTTACGTCTCATGACAGCAAAGAGAAATGACATTTGGCATGAGTTTTATACGACGGACGCCTTTTTTTAGCGTATGGCTTTTAGTGCCGGGAGTGTCCGAGGACATGTTCGGCTCGCCAGTTTTGTAGCTGCTTCGAGACGGACACCCAATGGGTGAGCTACAAGTACCGTTGGGGAGTAAAGTTGGAACGGAAGGACGAGGAGTTGGAAGGTAGCGGCTGTGGCCTATAGTTAGGGACCAACCCCGGCATTTGCCTGGAAGGAAGATGGGAAACCACAGAAGACCATCTTCAAGGTTGCCGGCGGGGGGATTCAAACCTCCTCACCTCCCGGATGTGAGCGACTGCCAGCAGTCATGCCGTAACGACCACGGCTAACTCACCCGCTATGACTACTCAGGACAGGATGCAAGGATCCTACGAGCTAAGACATATCTTGACGCGCTTTGCGGTCCATGGTTTCCACCACCGGATCTGCATGAGAGACGTCTATCACCAACCAGACGAACTATGCGTGTGCAAGCTTTGTAAGGGTCCTTGCGACAGATACCACGTGAGGACGTGCAAGTGCAGAGAGGTGTCTCTGACGAAATTCTGTAAAAATTAGAAAATATATGGACACCCCTCGGAAAGAGGCATTTACAGTGACAACGACAAAATTTTGTATTAATGATGGTTCGTAAGAATCACGTTCATGCACATTGTGCGCAATAAAGTATTTATTATTAGTGGTAATTGCCTCGAAAATATATAACAATTAAGACTGGACGAAGTACGGCACAGGAGTGTCAAGGCTCAGAAATCGAATATTCACTCATATTTTCTGTGTAATTATTAAAACATGTACTGTATTAGTTTATGATAAAATTGTAACAATAGTATTACTTCATATTAATTAAGTAGGTTAAAACAGTTTTGTATATACACAGTATTTTAGGATGCAAAATAACCAGTAATGGACGAAGTAAAGAGTATATAAAAGGTAGGTTAGCTCAGGCAAAGAAAGCATTTCTACAGAAAAGGAATCTGTTCACATCGAATATACTCGTAGATTTAGGTGTTAGGAAGTAATTTTTGAAGGCCTTTGTCTGGAGCGTGGCGCTCTATGAAAGTGAAACTAGGACTATTGGTACAGCAGAAAAGAGGAGAATTGAAGCGTTTCAAATGTGGTGTTACAGGAGAATGATGAAGATCACATGGGTAGTTAGGGTTACAAACGAAGAGGTATTAAGATGAGTGGGAGAGGAAAGATGTTTCTGACCACTGCTAATGAAGAAAAGAGATAGGTTGGTAGGACATATACTAAGACACCCAGGAATAGCAAATTAGTTATGGAAGGAAGGTTCGAGGACAAGAACTGTAGGGGTAGACCAAGGTTATAATATGTTCAACAGGTTGCCTTGGACGTAGGGTGTGGTAGCTATGTAGAGATGAAACGATTAGCTCAGGAGAATGCAACTGCTAAACTGCCTCTATTATTATTTATAGAGCGTATGGATATTAGTTCTGGGAGTGTCCGAGGGCAAGTTCGGCTCTCCAGAGGTTGTAGCTACTCCAAGTGGACACCCATGGGATGAGCTACAAGTTCAGTTCAATTTCAAGTAGTTCGAAGTTTCGCTACCAGATGTCACTGGCAGCTAGTGGTGAACGTTGGAACTTTCTTATAGAGCGTTTCAACGAAATCTAACCTGAAAGTTTAGCTTCACACAAGTTAAATTAGTGGAAGGTTCTTTTACATGTCATAAATCTATGACATGGGCCCGTCGACTTTACTTCCCCTCCCATGGAAAGCATACTGAAGGATTTTAACGGTCTTAAAAAATCCGATGACTTCGGCCGGGTTTGAACCCGCGATCTTAGGCACAGCAGTTCAGCATGCTACTGACTACGCCAACGAAGTCGCACTGCCTATGTAAGACAAACCACCTCACTCCTCGGCCTACTCGTAACCCTCATTTGATATTTCCCCATAACCTATGGGGATCCGACCAACCTTCGGGCTGATAACAGACAGATTATGATTAACGCCTGGATGTTAAGGCATTAACAGAATAGACCGCAAATTGGAGTGGACAGTTAAAGGCAACTATGGTGTAGAAAAAGAGCAGATATGTTAGCGCGCCTGCATCTCACCCAGAGACCCTGGGTTCGATTCCCGGCTCCATCGGGAGTTTTAGAAACTCACGTGAGGGTGGAACGGGGTGCACTCAGTCTCGCGAGGACAGTTGAGTAGCTTTCTGTGAGTGACACAGCGCCCCGGTCAGGAAAACCAAGATTAACGGCCGATAGGCACTCAACGCGTAGACCACGCATCACCTCATAAATGGCTGGGCAGCGGTCTCTTGGGTTGTAGTGCCATGAGCTTTGTTTGATTGTACGGTGTAGAAAAGTAGCTCCATCTCTGTTTAGCTGTGGCACAAACAGAAATAGATCTCAGTATCATATTCTAGGAATTGCGATGGAATAATCAAATTGAATTACTCCGACCTGAAATGTAGATTCATGTTTATAGAGAGTTCAATTTATACAATTTTCCAGAAAATAAGAACACTTATTACGGTTTTCAGAGAAATTCAACTCGATAATGGCCTAGATATCAATATAAATAAACCAAAATTTATGATAATTAGCAAGACGTACATAAGAGGGATGAATTTGTACATTAATGGTAATAGCATAGTGCGAGTTTCCCAATATCCATATCTGGGTTCCATCATTACTGAATCATGGGACAGTTCTCAAGAGATGAAATGTCGCATTGGAAAGGCGAGGAGTGATTTCAACTCGATGAGCTCGATTTTCAAAAGCCACGATCTTACCGTGAACACCAAACTACGGCTCTTCAGGTGCTATGTGTTATCAGTTCACTTGTATGGTGTAGAAACATGGACCCTTACAAAGGCTACCACTGTTAGACTTGAAGCCTTTGAACTGTGGCTTTACAGATGAATACTGAAAATATCATGGATTCATAAAGTTTCAAATCAAGAAGTTCTACGCGGAATTGAAAAAAGACCAGAAGTGATCAACAACAGTAAGTGTCGTAAACTACAGTACCTTCGTCACATTCTAAGGAATCAAAAAAGGTAGGAGCTGCTTCAACTTATACTACAAGGAAAAATAGAAGGAAAGAGATCGCCCGGCAGAAGGAGAATTTCCTGGCACGACAACTTTAGAACCTGGTTCAACAAAAGCTCTGAAGAATTGTTCCGAATTGCCACAGAAAAAGCCAGAATAGCCATGGTGATCGCCAGCGTCCGAACCGGCAGGCACGAGGAGGAAAAGAAGAATGTTCCTGCGTGGAATTGAGTTTTAAATTCGTTATGAATAGACCTAATTCCAGTAAAGGGAATGCGTACAGTGGTCCATGAAAGGCTAGCCCAGTTTCCGTATAAAATCATCGATATATGTATTTTGTGTTGATAACTGCATTACCGCAATGTGGGGTAATATCTGAGTAGCCATTGTGCAGAAACATAATACAGGTAATGCCGACTAGTTCCAATGTTTCATATTAAAACATATCATTGTTTAAATACTGATACGAAGACTGAGACCATGTGGTTTGTGTTTCAATCAGTTGACTCCAGAGTTCGCATGAGCGTTTACCGTTCAGAATTCAATTTTGACCAATCGCATAACCCGTACTTTAGGCGTTCGTTGATACTTCCGATGAATAGTAGCTCGCCGAGTAAGTTTGCATTGAAAGACACGTTTCGAATGCCGAAGGGATAAAAGTGTTGAGCAAAGTTACTCGGGGAGTGGATGCCCATCACTTTTATCGAGACATTGAAAAACAGACCCTTAGAGAATGAAATGGCAATATTCTTCGCTCCGTGACTTAGGCGGCAGCACGCCGGCCTCTCTCCGCTGGGTCCGTGGTTCAAATCCCGGTCACTCCATGTGCGATCTGTGCTGGATGAAACGGAGGCAGACAGGTTTTTCTCCGCGTACTCCGGTTTTCCCTGTCACAATTTCATTCCAGAAACACTCTCCACTGTCATTTCATTTCATCTGTCATTCATTTAATCATTGCCCCATAGGAGTGCGTCAGGCTTCGGCAGCCGGCACAGTTCATATCCTCGCCGCTAGATGGGGGCATCATTCATTCAATTCCTGACCTGGTTGGAGACTGGAAGCAGGCTGTGGATTTTTCAATATTCTTCGCTTAAGAAATGTTATATATTGCAGGAGTGACTACATAACCGAAATAAAACATTAACATTCAGGCACTGTTGGTGACGATAGAGGAGCCCCTCCCGTGATCTTATCATTCATGTCATCTCCCTTCCGCCAACAGATGACACCGTTTAACCAAGCCCCTATTCACGTTTTGCAGATGGAATTCCCTCACGCGCGCCTCTCCCATCAGAAATTGCCGATAGCCGAGCGAGAGAGCGCTAAATTGGATGCGGGAGTGCCTGAGTGCTAGGCCAGCCACCTAGCAGAAATGTCACGCGGGAAGCATCCGGTTTGTCGCAGGGGTTTTGCATACTACTGTAAATAAACGACAGAAATGGGAAGCTGTAAAATGGATGGATATCGATCACTTGATTACCCTATCGACTTAGAGTAGGACGTCAGCCATTTCCACATTCCTCCCCGAACACAAATTATCATAGGTTATGTCACAGGAGGTTCTGAGTTTATCATTAAATTCCCGACCACAAATCTGCAAGGTGATCTCCGCGGGAGAGACAGAAATGAAGATTCCCCAGTTTATTTCGTGAGAACGGCTGTTGTTGTTGTTTCATTTGAGGAGCTTTGTCATCGTAGTCATTTAGCCCTGTGAACATCGGCGTGTGTAAAATTTAGACTGATTTATTTATTTATTTATTTATTTATTTATCGTATGGCTTTTAGTGCCGGGAGTGTCCGAGGACATGTTCGGCTCGCCAGAGGCTGTAACTGCTTCTAGCGGACACCCATAGGGTGAGCCACAAGTTCCATTCAATTTAAAGTAGTTCCAACGTACGCTATGGCACTGACACCTAGTGATGAACGTTGGAACTTTGATAGAGCGTTCCAACGAAATCTAACCTAGAAATTTAGTTTCACACAAGTTTATTCAGTGGTAGGATCGTTTACATGCCATAAATCTATGACATGGGATGGCCAGCTTTACTTCCCCTCCAAAGGAAGGCATACTGAAGGATTTTAACGCTCTTAAAAATTCCGATGACTTTGGCTGGGTTTGAACCCGCTACCTTGGGCACAGCAGTTCAGCTGCTGCCAACTACGCCTGTCATGTCTGTATTAGCGAGAGTATTTGTAATGCAGTTGAGGATTGCAAATGAGGTGGCCGTGGCCTTGAGTTATTAGCCATCCCAGCATTTGTCTGGATAAGAAGTGGGAAAACCACTTCCAGAATGGCTGAGGGGGGAATCGAACCCATCTCTTCTCAGTATTGCCTCATGAGGCTGAGTGTACCCCGTTCCAGCCCTCAGACCGAAACTACATTTCTTGACAGACCCGGGAATCAAGCCTAGACGTCCGGAATGACTGCCAAGAATGCTAGCCACTACACCAGGAGATGGTCTCCCGCATTGGCAGCTTGTGAGTGTCCTCTGTTAACTCCAACCGAAGTTACCAAGCAACACTGTTTGGCGAGTCGCACGCTGTAGGCCTACAGACTAATACAGACATTTCTCATAGAGCCACATGCCTTTTGCCTACTTTTCACATTTTAAAATATTAGGAAAAAGTAGACTTATGAGATCGATCCGGCAAATGTGTGTCTGCCTGTCTGTCTGTCTATCATTCAGTCTGTCTATCTGTCTGTCTGGCTGGCTGTCTTTCTGTCTGTCTCTGTGCGTGTGTGTGTGTGTGTGTGTGTGTGTGTGTGTGTGTGTGTGTGTGTGTGTGTGTGTGTCCTATGAACTCCTAAACGGCTGCAGCTGTGGTAACCAAATTTGGTATGAGTAAAGATCTATACCTGAATATCTCAAAGACATATTTGAAAATGATGTCAGTGCTACCAACTGCTACAAAATCTCAATCGACATATGAGCTCCATGTTAAATATCCTGGAAGGTATACATGGGAGCTATTCCAAAATTGGCACACACATAGATAATAATATTTCGGTTTAATTTCCAAGAGGCCATATATGACAGTGTTGCAAAAATAATTCTAAGCATGCTGATAGGCCCAATTTTTAAGTGCATGTAACTTCTACACTATCAATTGCATTTTAACCAAATGTTCTGTGTACTATGTGAACCATAACAGATATGACTATGCGTATTTTTAAGAGTCACCAGAGCTGCCAACGGTTTGTAAATCCACTCTCCATTTTTTAAATCATAATATCAATATATCAGAAAGTATGAAATCCAACAGCTCTAAACTTTGCACACGTATAGTACCTGACTTTCTAGATTAGTTTGGAGTAACTGATATACGTCGGTGCTGCCAACATGATTCAAAGTCTGCTGATAGGTCCAATTTCTAAATACGTATAATTTCTATACTGACAAATGGATTTCATCCAAAATTGGCACAACAATAGATCATAATATTTTAGATTATTTCTAAATAAGACATGCATGTCATTGTTGCCAACATGATTCTACGCGCCCTTATAGAACCAATGTCTAACTGCATGTAACGTCCATGCTATCCATTGGACTTCAACCAAATTTTGTATGTGCATTCTGTACTTTAATTGATGGAACTAAGAATATATTCAGTCACCAGGGCTACCAACTGTAGTACTCTATTAGGCTACACTATCTCAGGTATATTTCGAACTAATTAAAAATTTCGGTATTACCAACTTAATTTCGTCATAATTCTAGATAGGTCCATATAGATTAATCATTATCATGAATCTTAATTATTTTTTAAGTAGGCTCTTTAGTTCGTCACGGAACTTCTTGTTCTGGTATGCGTTCACATGGAGGACAATAAAAAGTGCCGGTGATTTATTTTTTATTCAAAACCGTATGTTCTAAATAATTCCGCAATTTACTTTTAGACACGCTGTATAATTACCGTTGTAAGAAGTTAATATTGAAGAATGTTGATAGCTAAACGTTCCGTGTTCTTCCGTTTTATCTATGAATGCTCTTCGCCAGTGCCGAAATCGTCTAATAACCGAGACCACACGAGTTTATACGAATAAGTGTAGCATGGGTATGGACATGTTAGTGTAGCGACATTCATACAAAGTAGGTCTGTGTCAGAACACCACACAGACTGTATTCAATAGCTGAAGGCTTTTCATTACACGGGCTTCCTTTCAACAGAGTATTGTCACGAGTGTGTGTCCCAGTTTCCAGGTTATTACCAGGCAACTTGCACAGTAATGAACACACCACGTTAAACATGAAACCTCTAGAATTGTCACAGAAACTGTGGAGAGAAACCACCGATACAACTGCGGATTTGTGAAGGCCTTTCCAAGCAGGGAACAGATTTAGGGGGGATCTAATTATTTGCCATTTTTTAGCGTACTTTCCTTTATGAAAAAATAGGCTTATTGCATGACCTTTCGTCCGAGTGTGTGCTTGAGCGTGTGTATGTGTGCGTGTGTGTGTGTATGTGTGTGTCAACCTAATAAAATCTAAACGGCTGGAGCGATTTTAATGAAACTCTGTAAGGTCATAGTACTATTTTGTTCAACCCCGACCATGCACTTCAAATTTGATTACGTCTCACAAATCCAACATGGCGGCTATGCCAAATATTTCAATGGCATAAATCTCCGAAACTATTACTGATATCACCCTGAAATTTTGTACGGTGGTAAAGGGCACTACTAGAAGTTTACCTATGTGGCTTTCAAACCCCTGTTAAGTACAAAACCAACATGGCGGCCAAGCGAAGTTGAAACATAGACTTTTCTCGCGATTTAACCATCCGAGCGCAATGAAACATGGTACAGCAATAATGTTATATACACATTGCAATGCACTGACATCTAATTTAGTTCAATTGTTTACATAACCACAAGAACGAAATTTTAAAATTAAGTTTTTATTTCTTGTGTCCTTGGCGATCGAAGTCAACGTTTGAATAATAAAACTACGCAATAATCGTCATCTATGAGTATATAAAAATTCAACAAGTGGACCATCCGAAATATTTATACGGTTCTTAATATCTACTTATCTATGATAGCAATCAAACTGACATTTTGTATGTTGACAGAGGCTATAAACGAACGTTCACCTATGGGGCTTTCAAAAATCCGGTGAGCACAAATCCAACATGGCGGTGACGCGGAATTTAAATATTTAAATGGACATTTCTCGTGATTTAACCATCCAAGCGCAGTGAAACTGCAAATCCTTACACACATTTTAATCCACTGACATCTAATATATTTCAATTGTTTCTATAACCTCAAAATGGTGGCTGTGCGGAATTTTAAAATTAAGGTTTTATTTCTTGGGTTCTAATCATGCGATCGAAATCAACGTTTGAATAATGAACGTACACAATAATCCTCATCTAATAGTACATAACTCTAACCCTACATATATATTAAAATCGAACATGGTGACATTCCGAAATAATTAGAAGGTTCTCAATATCTATTAATCTACTGTATGACAGCAATCAAACTGTAATTTTGTATGTGAACAGAGGCTATGAACATAAGTTCTCCAATGGGACATTCAATAGCCTGGTAAGCACAAATCCAACATGGCGGTGCCGAAAATATTAAAATATTCAAATGGACGTTTCTCGTGATTTAACCATCCGAGCGAAGTGAAACTTGGTACGGTATATGCTTATATATTGTATTGTATATTATATTGTATTCGACTGGCATCTACATTCATCTAATTCATTTCAATTATTACCATAACTACAAGTTGGCGGCTGAGCAAAACTTTAAAGTCTCGGTTTTTTATTTCTTGGGTCCTAATCATGCGATTGAAGTTTGAATAAAACACCTACACAATAATCTTCATGTAATAGTACAAAACTCTAAGGCCTATATATGAAAAACCGTTATGGCGACCATCCGAAATATTTTGACGGTTCTCAATATCTACGAATCTATTACAGCAATGAAACTGAAATGAGGTAAGTTGATAGAGGCAATTAGCGTGAGCAGGATATATGAAAATAGGCTGTATAGTTCTTCACGGAACTACTTGTCTCTGTTCTTCTTTCTCAAATTCCCGTATTTGGACGGCATTTCTTTGTCCCACTCAGGTAAGTAGCTTTGTTTGGCATCTTATGTGCTAAACTGTTAAGAATCCATTCCTTCTAAGTGTTCTCTAAATCGTATTCGCATAGTATCTGTCATTTTTGAATTTCTTTGATATATTTCACAATTATTGGGTGTGTGTTTTTAAACCTTGGTCACAAGTGTCTTCTCTTCATTTTCCTTTCATCATTTGTGTTGATAATTGAGGGTTTCTTTAGCATGAGCTCATTGGTTTAATTAATGTTACGTAATTCTGAATTAATTACAAAGGGAGGATGTATCTGGATTGATGTGGCAACATCGCGCCCCACCCACGTAAGGCCTTTGAGGCTGGCCCTGCTATACAGTATACTGTACCTTCTCATCCGCGTGTGTAATTACCATCTCTAGTTCAGCTGTTCGTGGTCACTCAGCCGAACAAGTGTCTAGATCAGGGTTTGGCGGGTGTTACACAATATAAACTCAATCTCATGCGTGCCAACTTCCGTACAGCCTCCCCCAAAACATCTTATCGTGTTGAAAGACATTTTCCAATGTTGCCTTAGTCGATGAAATTATATCCAGGTCTGTAATTAATCTCATGTAATTGTTTCCTGGTTTGGGGAATAACACCCATTGCTCACCTAATGAGTACATCTGAGCGTAATTCCTGCCTGGATAGGAGGCCCTTAGGGATTTGAAGGGCTATATTTATTATTATACAATCTGTATGCAATCGCCTTGACCGATAGAAAAGCATTTTAATTTATTTTTTCCATCCCAAATATGTCTCACCCCTCAATATAGCCCTGTCAGTTTCAGTCGGAGAACTAATAGCAGTTAGTAGTACATTATGCAACGAGCCTATAATGGCTATAATTAAGACACGAGTATTTTTATAAAACGAGTGTATGCGAGTTTTATAATCTCCATACGAGTGTCTTAATTACCATTATAGGCGAGTTTCATACGACTGTTTATGTTCCACGATAATTATAACTGTATTATATGTTTTAACATAAATATTCATAAATATCTGTTGCGAGTCAGCCACATGAATTTTGTGATCGGAGAGCGAGCGCTGGGTATGGTATCTCTGTCTTTCAAGATCTCTGAACGACCCACGCATGCGCTCTGTGTGCATGCAATGCCATATTATGCAGGCCATATGTTTACATCTGACGTCCCTCAGTAATATTGTCACCGGAGTCGTTTGAAGGCAATGCACTGTGTAGAAATTAGGGTTGGTGATATTGAGGTACAATGCTATTTCTTGTCTCATACTCGCCAGTTTATTTACGCGAACATATGGACGGTGCGTATTCCATGTCGGTAATTTATTATAGTTCGATGTTGTGTTTATGTCCGACATGTTGGATTTTGAGCGCATGCGCGAAGGTATCGTTACCTAATTGGTCAATGAACGAGCTCTGATTGGCTGGAGAAACTGTATCGTAATGAAAAACAGTGTTATAATGACCATCATTATGATGCAGTTTTCTGACACATTCTAGTGAGGGTCGAACATAAAATTCTTAATAATATTACGCCAATCAATACAAATTAAGGAACAACTATTCAATTGTTGTACATGTTTCGGCTTGACAATGAAGCCATCTTCAGCTTAAAAGTTCAATTCTTCTTCTTATTATTATTATTCATATTATAATAATAATAATAATAATAATAATTATTATTATTATTATTATTATTATTATTATTACTATTCTCCTTCTTAGTCTCCTTCTTATTTTCCTCCTTATTCTTCTTCTTCTTCTCCTTATTCTTCTCCTTATTCTCCTTATTCTTTTTCTTATTCTTCTCCTTATTCTTCTTATTATGCTTATTCTTTTTCTTATTTTTCTTATCCTTCTCCTTCTTATTCTTCTCCTTTTTATTCTTATTCTTTTCTTATTTTTCCTTATTCTTCTCCTTATTCTTATTATTTTCTTATTCTTTTTCTTATTCTCATTCTTATACTTATTCTTATTATTTTTGTTTCTCAATAATTGTACCATTCCCACTCTTATGTGGGGTCGATGTTTCTGGCAGCTCTCCTCCATTTATCCCGGTCATGCATATCTTCATCCCTGAGGTCCTCGTGCATACAATGGCTAGCATCCTCCTCCCCAAGTAGGAGTCCTCTCTCCTTCTCACTTAACCCTTTATGGGATAGTGGTCTGTCATAAGGACAGTTTATGCTTTCAAAGATGCTGATAGTTGAATCTTTCAGCCAAATTTCGGAGATTTTTCATGCCGACGTACTACAGTAGTATTTCTAAAAATCAAATATTTTATCGTAGGCCTAACTACTTGACGTAATGCATTTCCAAAAATTAAAACTAAGAACATTAACAATTAAAGTGTACACAAATATATATATGGAAATAAAACTCATCAAAATAAAATTACAATAATAAAAGAAGTATAAAAATCAAAATAATAAAGTTTGTATGAATCAATTCACAATTAATTAATTAATTAATTACATTTTAAAATATAACAAAATTAAATGTATGAGAACATAAAACAAAAATGAAAAATAAATATATAAACATTAAAATTACAGAAACAAAAAACAACATTAATAATAATAATAATAATATCGTATGGCCTCGGTGCCGGGTGCAAGCTTTGTTATTTGACACCCACAGGGTAGCTTGCATGTCCAATTTCGTTGTTCCTTGACAATGAAAGTCAAGGAGGTTAGATGTTAGATATCTAAGCTCCGTGAACACTATAGCGCTTCCTAGTAGAGAAATGAGGAACTTTGTGTTGGCGGAAACTCCCGAGATTAATTTTGCCATTATGAACTCGGCCTACTGAAATCAAATGGGTTCTTTGACATGCCAACAACGTATGACATGCGTATCGTATTTTTGCTGCCTTTCAAACATCACTTACCACGGCCAGGAGCGAACCTGCAATCTTGGGGTTAGTAGACCGACACGATATCCACTCACCGACCGTGGCAATCTATTATTAAAATGAATTAGTATGTCAAAACACTTAAACATAAAAAAAAAGTTTTGCCCAATAGAGATTTAAGTCGTTTTTCTTGTACCTGCTTCGATATTTCCACAACCTTCAATGTTTCTCTTATTTTCCTAATTTGCATTCTCTCACGATTAGTTACTCCACCAACTACGTGAGCATAGGCGGCTTCGGTGGAATAGTTCTTCTATGCCCAAGGTCGCGGTTTCAAACCAGGCCGAAGTCGTAGAAATTTTAAGAGCGTTAAAAATCCCTCAGTATGACTTTCTTCGAAGGGAAAGTAAAGCCGGCAGTCCCATGTCATAGATTTATGGCATGAAAAATAACCTTCCACTAACTACACTTGTGTGAAGCCAACATTTGTAGGTTAGAATTGATAACGCTTTATTATTTCCAACGATCACCACCAGGTGCTGACTGCGATGCCATCTAGTACCCAAGTCCACGAGCTAGGTGTCGTGCACGGTAGCATTTGGTAGCAAAAGTAGGAACTACTTGAAATTATCGTCTGCAGTCCTTACTTGAATTAAAACAGATAACACACACTAATACAGTCATCACAATAACACCGGTTACCAGACAGATTCTACACACACCCAAAGTACACGGGCCTACGTGACTGCGTTGTTGCCGCCCCTAAACCAAGGAACGAACCAACCAACCTACCTGAGCACTGTCAAGCCTTATACTGACCAAGTTTCGGAGCCATACAGCAATGCTGGTCTTACTACAGTCACATGTTGCTCCATCTTGCCTGGATAGGAGCATCTATAGGTAGAAGATTTTAAGTCGGTCAACACGAGAGCGCCCACGTTAATTTGGGTGTGAAATCACAATTAATCTTTTGTTCCTAAATTAAATTACATGTTAGTAAAACACTTGTCAGACAAATTGCGGACCACATTCGAAGACTAGTTTCGTCCGTCAAGTGAACATCATCAGAGCATGCTCACTTAAGTTTTCTTGTTATTGAATTGTTATGTATAATTGTTTATTTGTTATGTGTACCCAATTTTAGCCAACGGACTGGCCATGTTGAAACACCGGATGCCATGAGAACTCCACAGTTAAGCAGCATTGTTCGTGGTTGTACCTTGGATGGAATGCCGGTTCAGTGCGACCACCCGCTGTTGGCGGGGAAAGGAGGAGCGGAAAGGCCCTGGACACCCTACCGCACGTAAACTCCTCTTCGAAGGCACGGACCTGCCTTCGGGCAGAATATCAGTAATAATAATACCCAATTCGCCATCGGGGGATACACCCGGAGTCGTGAATGTTGAACGACCAAATTAGCACGTGAATAGAATGGCTACTCGATGGTACTCATTAATGAAGTGTTACACCTTAAACCGAAATACAGATTATCGCAGAATCCTCCCCCTGCGAAATTGGCCTATCTGCCATACATGCAATCTGTCACGGACAGGATTAGCAATATTCTAAGAAGACACAATATCAAAAGCATATTCAAGCCTAATGTCACCGTAGGCAAATCCTTACGATCAGTCGAGAATTCCGTTGGTCTTAACTGTTCTGGAGTATGTAAGATTCCTTGTTCCTGTGGTTACGCATATATTGGACAGACATTTAGGAGAATCACAACAAGGATCAAGGAACATCGTAGGCATTTACGTGTTTGCCAACCAGAGAAGTCTCCAGTTGCTGAACATGCCACACAGAATGACCATCGAATTCTTTTTGATGAAACTTCTGTCATCTGTCTTCACAGCTCGCATCATTCGGGAAGCGATTTAAATAATGTTACGTGTTAGCCCTAGTGGAAAGTTCGTTAACTGGATTACGGTGGGTAAAGCACAACACAATTGTTCCTTTAAAAGAAAAGATAGCTTTATTGTAGGTCAGAAATATACACCGTACAACAAGCAGATAGAAACAATTAGCTGTCTTACAGAAGCTACCTCCTTTATAGAGCTCGACTCACCCTTTCACTTGGCCTTGCATTTAATTCTCTCACTAATGAGTCCGGTGTCTTCGACTAAAAGTAACTGCACTCTACCCCTTGTAAACAAGCCACAGCTGTCACTCACTGTTTCTGAATACCGTACTACACACTGTTTCGCAATTCATCACAATGACCTCTGTCGCACTGGAAAACACACACTATTCAAAGATACAGTCCATCCCTCGCTGGCCAGGTCGCTCTTACATAGAGGGGCGGAGACTCGATAGATGTTTCTAGACTAGACCAGGGTTCACACCTTCTCGAGCTTTCCGATACGGGACGGGCTACGAACCTTCGAGACAGGGGTATTTTGTCCTCGCTGTTCGTTGTGTAAACTGCTGGGTGACACAAGAGTCCATGGGCAGCCCGCGGCGAGCTGGAGTTATGTGCGAGGCAGTGAAGCAACCCAGCGCTCGTAACACCAAGTAAACAACCACACAACTTTGATAGAGGTGATGGTTATCCCTTGAGTAAATCATGGCTGCCCTCGATAGTTTCATTACCAACATCCTCATGGTCTCAGGACATGGCTTCCTATCTTATACCATGTATCTATGGAGGCTATGCCAGTGTTTACTCATTTATCTTTCTTTCTTTCTTTCTTTCTTTCTTTCTTTCTTGACAAACCTTCATAAAGGGACAAGTAGTTGTCTCGAAACGTCGGTTTCTAAAGTGTCACACGACCTATTAGCCCCAAAGATATATTATGTAAATAAAGGAATGATTACACACATAAAAGCAAAGACGTTCACACCACCTTTTTACAACATAAACACATTCCTCCTCAACCTGCATTGACAAGATTCAATACACCTTGCCCTTTGAAGTGTCTAAGCATGGCAACAAGCGTGTGGATATCCCCAGCAAACCCCTTACATTGAAGTCGGCGAGACAGTTACATGTTTACCTTTGGCAGGTTTTAGTGTTTGTACAGAGATGGTCAAATTATTATTGCAAAGATGAATAGAACCAAATTCTATATTGGAAATTAACATACAATGCATTACAATGGAAGATTTAATTTGACATTTCTTGGTTGTATTTTGTCATGCATTCACCAAATGTGCTCCCAAGATCTTTACGAACCAACAACAAATGCATGTACACATTCTTTTACGCTACCAACTTTAAAGCGTTATCATCTTATTTTATTTTCCATTAAACAATAGACATGAAAAGCGTTAAAAATTCCTCAGTATGCCTTCCTTCGGAGGGGAAGTAAAGCCGGCGGTCCCATGTCATAGATTTATGGCATGCAAAAGAATCTTCCACTAACTACAATTGTGACCAAAATTTGTTGGTTGGAATTAATAACGTCATATAAGTTTCAACGTTCGCCGCCAAGTGCTGACTGTGATGGCATCTAGTAGCCAAGTCCACAAGCTAGGTGTCGTGGACCGTAGAATTTGGTAACAATAGTAGGAACTACTTGAAATTATATTCTGCAGTCCTTACTTCAATTATAACAGATAACACACACTAATACAGTCATCACAATTAACACCGGTTATCAGACAGATTCTACACACACCCAAAGTACACGGGGCTATAAGACCGCGTTGTCGCTGCCCTTTACCTACATTAGTCTATCGACTAAAGGCTCTTCACCTTGGAGACCTGAAGATCTGATACCTTAGAGATATGAAAAGACCAATCGTTAAAGAAAGCAAAACGGAGAGGTGTGGGAACTTGTCCTGTCCCAAAATTAAATATGTCGTCGTTTCTTCTTCTTTTGTTACGAGCAGTGTGTGGTATACCATTATATCTTAAATAGTGGGAATTATTTCGCAGCAAATCATTGACTGGAAATCATTAATTTAATTCATTTCCAGCCAAGTTAGCTCAATTGGCGGCCGGGTTACGTTGCCCCAAAAACACTTTCTTCGTCATGGTACAGCAAATACACACATTGTTGAAGATTCTGTGAGATAATCAACAATAAAGAATTCGGGCCTATTTAGCTTTATTATATATGAATTGCAGACAATTGTCATAGCAGGGTACTTTTGATTGAACGCCATAGGGCTCCCAACAAGTTGAATAACTTCCAAGTTGGCTACCAGATTCTAGTCTCACTAACACCTAGCGACGAACGTTGGAACTTGATAGAGCGTTTCTTACTGGCCAAATATAACCCACAAATTTTTCTACACACCACAAATTGCAGTGGTGGGTTCTTTTACGTGCCATAAATCTATGACATGGAGTCGCTGGCTTTACTGAAGGCATATTAAAGGATTTAACGCTCTTAAAAATCCGACGACTTTACCCGGGTTTGAACCCGAAATCTTGGGCATAGCAGTTCAGTATGCCACCGACTACGCCACCGAAGCCGATTCTATTTAGCTTTACCAAAATATAAGGTGCGTTCAAAAAGTAACGAGCCGGAGTCATAATTACAGAAACCAGTACCTGTATGTTAGAAATATTGGCGCTGCTGTTGAGGCACTTGTCCCGCTGTGACACGAGGCGGTGAATGGCTGTCTCATAAAATTCCCTAGGCTGCGATGTGAACCAGTTCCGCACGTACAGCTGAACGTCGGCGTCCGAGGTGAATCGTTGGCCCCACAGAGCCCTTTTCAGGGGACCAAACATGGCGTAATCACAGGGAGAGAGGTCTGGACTGTATGGAGGGTGGCCGAGAACCTCCCATTTGAATTTCTGCAGGAGTGCCGCGACTGTGTTGGCCGTATGAGGTCGTGCATTGTCGTGGAGCAGAATGGCCCCACGGTTGAGATTGCCTGGTCGTTTTGTTTTGATCGCTTGGCGAAGGGTGGTCAAGGTTTGCGAGTAACGCTGGGCATTCACTGTTGTCCCGTGCGGCATGAAGTGTATCAGAAGCCGGCCATCTTGGTCAAAGAAGAACGTCAGCATTACCTTTCCTGCACTCGTGTGGATGGCCTTGCCTTTTTTGGGTGGTGGTGACCCTGGATGCTTCCACTGGAGGCTTTGTCGTTTGGATTCTGGTTCGAAGTGATGACACCATGACTCATCTCCAGCCATTACTCGTGCCAGGAACCCATTCCCTTCCCTCGCATAGTGCTGCAGATGACCAAGACAGTGGGCCATTTGACTTGCTTCCTGGTGTGGTTGAAGACTGTGGGGCACCCATTGGACACACACTTGGCGCAAGTGCAGTCGATCCTTCATGATGGTGTGCACACTTCCGACGCTCAATCCGACCACGGCGGCTGTGGCATTCACTGTCACTCGGCGGTCCTGGGTAATGAGCGCTTCAACCACCTGGACGATGTCATCGGTAAAGCAGGGGGGTGCCGCAGACCGGACATCATCGGCTAACGACACCCGTCCTTCCCTGAAGCGCTTGTGCCACGCCTTGACCCATGCAAGGGGCATACAGTGTTCGCCATACACTTGTGACATTTGGCGATTAATGTCCGTTCCCCATACTCCCTCCGCTCTCAGAAACCGGACTACACTTCTCTGCTCTTCGTTTGACGCCTCCACGTTACTGTTTGCAATGTGACTGGCAGCGTTGGACGAATGATGCATGCTGCTGCTCGCTTTGTATCGTCACGTGACGTGCACGCGTGCCCTCTAGCGACGGGCTGTGACCTTCCACGCTCTGGTCAGAACCACACCTCGTTACACACGCCACGATTAGCCGATGTCGTCACCGGTTTGCGCATTCCAGCCTCCAGCTTGTTACATTTTGAACGCACCTTATAATTTGGCCACCTGAGTATGTTCAAAGTTGAAGACATTACGCAAAAAGTTAGAGGAAGCCGTGTGAGCAATGAAATGAGGATAGAGAGGGGGGTTGAAAACTATCCTGTGAAGGAGGCATTAGCATTCCACCAACAGAGAGAATGACTTTGTGGAGATTCCAGTGGAAACACTTGAGAGCCGACGACAAATAATGGACATATGGAGGGAGCCATTAACCACAATAGTGACTGATGTAACTCCTAAATGCTTAATATTTGAAAATAATAAATTGTAGTTCGAAATAAAGTCGCCTCCGTGGCGTATTGGTCTGCGTGGTTAGCTGCCACCCCGGAGGTCTTAGGTTCCATTCCCGGCTCTGCCACGAAATTTGAAAAGTGGTATGAGGACTGGAACGGGGTCTACTCAGCCTCGGGTGGTCTAAATGAGTAGAGGGGGTTCGATTCCTACCTCAGCCATCCTAGAAGTGGTTTTCCGTGGTTTCCGACTTCGTCTCCGGGAAAATGCCTGGATGGTAGCTTACTGGTAGCTTACTTACCGTTAGGCCACGGCCGCTTCCTTCCTTCTTCCTTGTCTATCTCCCATTCTTCTCATCTCGTCCCATCCCTCATGAGGCCCCCTGTTTGCTTTGCAGGTGAGGCCGCCTGGGCGAGGCGCTATTCCCGCCTCCCCAGTTGTATCGCACTATCCGATATTGAGCTCCAGGACACTGCCTGTAGAGGTGGTAAAGGTGGGATCCCTCGCTGAGTCCGTGGGAAAAGCCTACCTGGAGGGTAAACTGACAACGAAAAATAAATCGACGAAATAATGTAACAGGTGTGAAAGTTTTCAAGAAATTAACGCGTAGCTTATTATTCATGTGAATGAAAATAACGAATAGTCGCTACAGTTCCATTTGCAGTGCCACATGTTTACAATGGCAACATTGCACACGGTGAATGTGTTGAGCTAATATTTATAAATGGTGAAATACATTAATTGCGTCTGTGTTAGCGACTGAATAGAGCAATTCTCTGTCCGTCAGGGGTGTGTAAACATACTGCATTAGTAATAATCATCAATTGTATTTTTTTTCCTTCGACTTGAGCCTCTATGAATTGCGCGTTAACAACCACTCTCATTTCAGTGTCTGCGTCTTGCCGTATTTCTAAATAGGATAAGTAGGCTGCTGCCTAGAACGGCAAATTTTCATGGGCGGCAGTTTGGCAATTCATTCAAAAGATAAAATGAAGTATCCCAGACGTTAATAATATTTTCCGAACGAATTTAAGAATACCTGGTACTAAAAAATATGTTTTAGTCCTTCTACATAGCCTACTTTCTAAAACTATAACATAATACAAATTCACAAATATAACAAAGAAACTTTCATATGAGGACATTATTAACGAGTTTGCCTTTAAGAAAGCTATGTAAATTTGAACATCAAGATTACGTGGGGTGAGTTGTTTTAGAGAAGTTTGTATATTTTTCAACAAAAAAAAACAGTAATTAACTGCATTTTGTGTAATTTCATTTCACCATGTAGGACAGCTTAATTAAAATTGAACACTGTTTTTCAATTACGGAAAAGATAGTAATTAGCATCAAAATATAAAAATATGAGTAAAATAGTGATCATTGATCTCCAAGAACAAATTAATTAATTAGGTTCGAAATCCATTTCATGTTCAACAAATCTTAAAAGAAGTAAAAATACAAGTAGATAACTAATTTGATTATATAATTTATTATGTAAACCATTAAAATAGTAGTTTTATATAAACTAAATGAACTTCATGTTTAAAAAATTGAAAACGCCAATGAAATCTATCCCTTTGTTGTATAAAACAAATGTATTAAGCAAATATCAACTATAGAAGGGGCAGCAAATGGATTTTAGCCTATAGGCAGCATACTCTTAAATCCGGCCCTGCTTGCCAGTATCTCTTGAGCCCATCTATCAGCTTGTTCTTCCGCTCCTCTGTTAAAGGGCCTCTCCGTCATCTGGGTTCTACCTCCACCATAAAAGCCTGATATCTTTTCACCATCCTTCTGAAACTATTCCTGTCTTTGATTTAATCCTCCGTAATGACCACCTGTCTCACACTCTTGGAACCATTTCAACTTGGAGATCTTCGGTTTAAGAAAATTCCAGACTTTCTTTGTGAGCCGGTCATTATTCATACGGAAGATGTGCCCATAAAGCAGCAATCTTCGCTTTCTAATTGTTGTTGTTACCGGTTCCATCTTGCTGTAAACTTCTTTATTTGATTTCAGTCGAACCTGGCCATCAACCTATCTGTTGTCCAAGATCTTCCGAAATGGTCTGCGTTGTCTTTAAAGTATCTGATTGACTTGTCCTGTTTGATTCATACACAGGGTCTCCGAAGCATATAAACCTTCTGGTCTGACAACAGTGCTGTAGTGCCTTAGTTTGGCTCCTATACTCAGCATCTTCTTATTGTGGATGTTTTTAGCCTGTAGTATTATTACCATTATTATTACTATACAACAGTTTGGTGCTTTTCAGTCGGTCAACACGAATGAACCTAAAAGAGATGGGTTATACCCTAATCCTGAACACAAAATACATGAGATTAATAAATACACTAGGATGTCCAGTTTCGATCGTCAAGCGATCATCATCAGATCCTTTACACTTAGGCTCTGAAATCTATGTTTGAAAATACAGGTGAAAATATTTGCAATATATATAATTATTTAGTTGCTGTATTTTAATAGGTAAATGTTATCCGGATCAGGAGTACGATGTACTTTTTTCTTCAATAAACCTAGGCCGGCATTCGCGCCAGTATTAAAGGTGCCGGGACGTCCTCAAAGACCGCCAGCGCTTGTATAGGACTTCTAACTTAGGCGCGGTGAAGACTGATCCACGGTCTTTAATAGTTGAAGACCTTCCTGAATTCAATAACATACATCTTATCTAGACTTGGCAACACGCCACAAGTACACACGCACTGACTACAGACAGCACATAGGAATACGGAGTGGGGGAGGGAAAACCAGTTCAGTGAGATAACATTCCAATTCAGTCGACCGTTACTGGTGAAAGAGTGAAGTTGATACTGCTCACAGCTACAGAGCGGAAGACACCCAACCAGATAAGTAGTAGCCTGTACTATACAGTACAACCATAGAGTCACTCCAAACAGACAAATTCCGGATTTCCATCACCATTTTAGCATTTCACTTAACAGCATATATACTACAACTAGCATACACCGACAAGTTGCATTACCAATACTACAACTAAATAATTGTACATATTGTAAATATTTTCACCTGTATTTTCAAACATAGAATTTATAGCCTAAGTGTAATGGATCTGATGATGATCGCTTGACGATCGAAACTGGTCATCCTAGTGTATTTATTAATCTCATGGATTTTTTTCAGGATTAGGGTATAACCCAACTCTTTTGGGTACATTCGTGTTGACCGACTGAAAAGCACTAAATTGTGTTTACTAAGGCAACACTGAAAATGGCTTCAAAGCCCATAATGTATTATTATTATTATTATTATTATTATTATTATTATTATTATTATTATTATTATTATTATTATTATTATTACAAAGATTATAATAATAATGTTGGTAATAATAAGTTATTATTATTATTATTATCATATATATAAAACGCTAAGGTGTATGTTTCACAAAACTCAAGCACTTAAACCAGAGGGAGTTAGGAAGTGCAGTTTGTACCAAAATCTTCCAAATCGTCTCATTAGTACAGGAAAAATCTTTTATGCATTACTACAGGGAATTTCTGAGCTCATTGCTCGGTGATATTTCTGCTAATGTCTATGAACATGCCGTGCTTTGTCACTGAACGCGCCCGGATGCAGCGCGCGGCATGTCATAAGAAAGGGATGGTTTCTTGACTCTAGACATTCACCCTAATAATTTTTCTGAGCACCCATTATTATACATGTTGCTTATAAAAGTCTCAGACCATTCCACGTCGTAATTATGCATAAGATAAACATTGTTATGTTTCCAAATTCATTATTTTTCGGAAAAGGTAATTTACGCCGCAGATAGGTGGGAGGAAGTTAGACTGTCAACGACTTGAGTAACCGTCTGGACACTGCAAGCTCGACCATGCTCGCAGAACTCTCAAGCTAGCAGCCATCCATGCTAGACGTGCTGGAACTGTCTGTCGTTTAGACGAGGAAATTCAAAGTCCACCCGCAGGGTGAAGAAGTATCATTTTAACCTACAATCGTCGAGTGTATTGTGCAGTTTATTTTAGCACCAGTGTGTGCAGTGTAACGAAGTGAAATTATTATTACCGTTCGTGAGACGATGACCATAGCAATCCACCCACGAGGTGAAGAAAATCGTCAAACATCAAGTGTAAGTTACTGTTATAATTCTTACAGTGATGGGGCCGATAACCTCGATGTTAGGCCCCTTAAAACAACAATTATCATCATCATCATTTTACAGTGAATGCTTAGTCGACTGTATTATAAATCTACAAGTGTACAAGTGAAAAGTGAGGAAATTATATTACATTCCGTGGATATTTTTGGCCACAAGTAACACCACATTTCAACACGTGGGCCACATTAAACCTAAGTCCACGAAGGACAAGAATTATAGTAACGCTATTAGTAAACCACAATCACGATGTGCGGACAGGCACAATACTATTGAAACCACCAACGACACACTCAGTGAAGTGAATTTTTGTGCAGGATTTTCATGATATTCAACGATTTCTACAGCTATAGAATCTGTGATTTTTAACACCACATGTGTTACTTAGAAGCTGAGGAGCAAACAGTGAGAGCCATTTTTGATTACCGAGTCTGCAACAAATTGTGTAAAGCCAGCGAGTCACATTTTTCTACTGTGCTTTATTTCATAAATTCTGTGAAAACACGTGTGAAACCTAACATGATGATTTATCACAACGTCAACCACGTGTACGCTATACTTCAAGAATATCCATTAGTGTAATGGAATAGACCCCATCGATGAGAGAGAGATATCGAAAGAAGAGGAAACTTCGTCAAGGCAGGAGGACGAACCGTCATCGACGAGGAACATGGAGCCAGGGAGCCCATCAACCCACCAGCTAACCGCAGGGAGGAGATCTTGTACGGGAATCCAACTGGTAGACGCAGGAGAAGACTGGAGCGGAGGAAACTCGAACCCAGGGGTCTGGTTTGGAATACCATTGCAACTGTCCAGGTCTTGGATACACCTCCTTTACGATGGAATGAATATAAGGTGAATTGTATGTGAGTCCTCAACTTCTCTTCTTTGTACGGGTTTAGCTGTGGTAGATTAGAATGTAGTAAAGTAACCGAACTCATTTTGATAACCAGCTTAGGCAGGATTTTCTAGCTAGACTTTGCTATTTTTCTTTACAGTGAGAGTTAGTCACGGATTGGTGCATTCTGGATGTGTCAGCAGGATGTAACGTCCTGATATTTTGTTAGACATGACCACAGATCACTTGGATTTGTTTTGGTCGACCCTTCGTGTGGGTCAGATTTAGTTTGGAAGGATGGACAACCATTCTTTGATAATTTCGTTGTTACCCCGTTCCTCGACACTTCCATGACGCCACTGTTTTTCTGATGAGTGAGCGTATCAGTTAATGACTGACTGTAGTCATTGCCTTTCTGAGAAAGTTATGTTATTTATTGTTTATGTGAGCTCTGAAGCCACATCAGTTCAAGTGAGAACAAGGGGATTATATTAAATATGCTCTGCTAGAGCATTGAACCCCGATACCATCCGTATCATTTCCGACGGCTTAGCAGTTTGTAAGATTGTCATATTGCTTATATATTTAATTTGTGTCAAGCCAAGTACACGCAAAGTTTTTGTATTTGAAGAATGTACATAATAGTAGAGTGACATTTCTCTGTCAATTCCAAAGCACTCCACGAGAAGTGGAACATCTTCATGAAACTGCTGTTTGGAAGTTTTAAACGTAAAATATCATTGTACTCCGTATTTTATATGATACACATGCCACGAGTGTTTTACAGTTATTTGTTATGATATTTGAGCCAGAGTAATTCACAATAGGACTGTATTTGTGTGAATTATTGCCTGCCGAATGTAGTCAGTTGCCAGACGCGACTGTGAAGACATGTGTTTTGCTAACACCAGTCAGAACGGGTTTATTTACCCATGGTACACCACGCGCTCTTTGCGAAACGACTTTATACTGTTTTGACAGTTGCGCACGCATCAATTGTTTTACCGTTTGGAGAATGTAGCCATTGTAGCTTTGTTGTGAGATCACATGTTTTTGCTGACGTCATGAGACGTGCATCTAACTTATGTGTTATCGCTATTGGAAAGCGAACTTCATTTTAGCACCATTTGAGAGTGTATGATTTTGTAGGAAGCCAATGTTGTCTATTGTTTATGGTGATTATGACACCCTGTTCGAGGCTTTTGATGTATTATAGTTGAGTGCACGAGATGCGCTGTCGTACAGAACTAACTCTGCGATCATTCTTACCAGGATTAGCCTGAGGACTGCAACAGGAGCGCTGTGCGCCCCTGGCAGTATTTTTTGCAACCGAGTCTTGCTGACTCATGTTATTGTGCCGGCTGTTGAGCCGAGGTTTTGTAAGTGATGATCTTTCAGTAGACTTCACGTTCTTTCAGCCTAGGTGTCCATAGAATCACCAGCAAATCGACATAAATCAACGACAAACATAAACCGTGCTCCTAATAATAAGAACTTTCTAATTATTATAAACAAATGCTAAATAACCATGACTGTGAATGTAATCTTGATCCTCAACATTGTGCTCGCTGGATGATTCTGTTTGGATGTTTTCCATTTCCAACGGGAAATTACTTTTTGACTTTATACACTATCTTGAGACGACGGAGCTGTGTACGAACCATTAGTTCTCAATTGGTGATGCATGATGCTCATACGACCTAAGTCGTGATTTTAATCACGCCGTTGCCAACGTAACTATATGATCAGATAACCCTTGAATACAAACAGTATTCTAGCGTGTAAGCAGGATTAATAAGAGACTTTGTGAGTGCTGTGTTCATTTATTTAGTTATGTGATATATTGTATGATAACCTTGTAAGGAGTGTATTTAATGTTTTTTGGGGCTGGTTATCACATAGCATTTGATGTAAATGTTTGTTTATTACGGCAGTCATTCGCCGTAAATTCGTGTTGTAACGTTAGGACTTAGCTAGATTCATTAAATAATTAAATGTAAATTTGGGAGTGGTACCATCATAAATTCTTTTGCTTGCTTATTGTTAATTTAACTTCTCATTTTCTATAGTTACCCATTTCATCTGTGTAGGGTATACTTTTCGTGCCACTACCCTAGGTTTGCTGTTGTTGTTTTCTTATATTATAGATCTTTCGCAAGGGTTTTAAACTTCGATCAGTGTAGGATTCTTGACCCTTTATTTTCTTTCTTTATTAGCTTGCGGGATTAGCCCGAAACAAACCCTCCGATTTAGGCTAGGTGTTTGTTATTTTTTTTTAATTACCCGAGTTTACCATAAGTCTGGATGTTATCATTTTGTAGTTTAAGTGTTTCTACGGTGTTCTTCTTGGGTTATTCTTGACACTTACCTTGTCTGCCCAGATCGCCCCGTGATCTTGCGTCTCGTGCGCACTGACCTATTATAAGAAGTACATCCAATCCTCTTCGGCATATGTGTTCGGACGATGAGTTGTCCAGGAAGTCATTTCGGTTAGTGGCAACCCTAACAGCTCGTCTGACGGGCTCACATAGCTTTTCATATTGGATCAATTTAAGAGTACTATATTTACAAAATTTAATTTAAAATAAAACCCTAAATGCTTAATAAATATCGATATTATTTAGGGCATAATAAGTGAATTTATTGACATTTTGTCTAAACTCTTTGGTAATTCTATTTCTGATAAATGAAAGCTCTCGCATTGCTGATATTAAAAGAAGTAACACCATGTTAGCGAGGCTCATTACGCTGAAGTTGGAGACCTCATTAGTCTAATGGGCTGTTACCTTACGTAGCAGGTAATGAATGGGCTTGCTTTGAGTGCACATGTACTGTATCTTCGTGTAGTTGTTGTTGCTTATTTTAGGGACTTTGAGACATTGTAGTCATGTAGCCCCGTGTATTTGGGTGTATGAGGAATTTGTGTGATAACCTGAGCTATTGCGATGGCTGTACTAGCGTGTGTATTTGTAAATTGTGGATAGGATTGGGAAGGAGGCGTCCGTGGCTTTAAGTTACGAACCATCCCGACATTTGCCTCGAGAAGATGTGGGAAACTAGGGAAAACCACTTCCAGGGTGACTGAAGTAGGCAGCCAAGAATGCTAGCCGCTACACCACACCGAAGCAATAAGCGTGTTGCATCCTCGTTTATTATCAGTGGTCGTAATGTGGTCTTACGCTGGGATGACAATCCACTTTACTGAGAGCGGCGATCCTGAGTGAGGCTTACCGCACTGCCTCCAAGCAAATTCCGCGACGGCAGCCAATTTCACATTCCGGGGCACTTTGCACAGTTAGGCCTACATACACTGCCACGCTAATCACAATAACACAGGTTATCAGACAAATACAAGGCACGCACAAGTACACGAGAATTATGACCAGCAATCAATTTTAGCAACAACAACAAAATCTTTATTTATTGATTTAAGACCAACTAGTGTCATGGTTCAAGCTTTGGTATTTCCTATCCTCACGTATGGCTCTGAGTCCTGGACCATAAATGTTGCATGCTGTAGGAGAATCGAAGCCTTCGAGATGACGTGTTATCGAAGAATGCTACGAATATCGTGGGTAGCAAGAAGAACAAATGAATCCATTATGACGGAGCTAAGGAGTGCTCCTAAAGCACGCTTACTCCCAAACATCCCAAGACAAAATGTTGAAATTTTTCGGCCATGTCATCCGACGAGATGGCATTGAGAAGTGTATCATCCAGGGTAAAGTTGACGGTAAACAGCTGAGGGGACGCGCCTCTAACTGGTACCTTGACCAGTCTGACTAATCTGCCACTTCAGAAATTACTGCACACAGCAGAAGACGCCGTGTATTGTGGGGTATTGTTAACAGAATTGCGTAAAGGGTCACGACGTTGGAAATCGAACTGGGACCAGGAATAATAATAATAATAAATGTCGTGAGCCGACTGAAATGGGCTCAACAACTCAACAGTAGGCCAATTATGTGTGTGCACTGTAACATGAGGTTACAATGTTCTTAGAATCACTATTCTCTTAGGCCCCTTTCACACCGTAGATGCAAGACGCAAGATGCAGGGTGCAGGATGCATGCATCTTGCATCTTGATGAAAGCGCTTTCACACCCAAGATGCACGTGCCACTTGCACCTTATTTTAATATCCATTATCTCTGTTGAGTTTAGTACGTGAGATTGAGAAATGAATAATCAATTATCCGACTCTTCAGATGACGAAATTACAATTCTGGCTTGTGCAGTCAGAAGGAGACGAAGACAAAGAAGGAATCGTTTATGGCAGCACCCATACTGGGATAATGCTGGAGAGCATAGCCCTGCTATTGTGCCTCACCAATTACTGAACCATCCGGTCAAGTTTCAGGCGTATTATAAAATGGAGATTTCGACTTTTTACAAGTTGTTGGATTTCATGGAACCGTCACTGAAACGTAGGGATACAAATTATCGGTTATGTGTATCTGCGAAAGACTACTGATATTTCTGAGGTAAGTAAAGCAAGGCCAACTCCGTACAGGCCATGGAGGCCGGGAGTAGTGGAAGGTAGAAGCTTCCACTCTTTGTGACATCGGCACTAAATGGGATGGAGTTGTCAGCTCAATGCCCAGCCGCCTTTGCTCCCAGGAATTACCCTGGTATTCGTTTCTGGTGTAGGCTGAGTGAACCCCAGGGCTAATTGTTTTTCCGAAAGTGGTAGATTTGTTTCTAAAATCCACTACCTGGGTGGGGTCAGTACGGCAACTATATTTTCCCATGAATAGTATAACTCATTTTTGAAACTCAAAACTGAAAACATTACTTAGGAATATTTCCTACAAGATTGTTTCTTAGTAAAAGTATCACTATATAAAATCGATTGAAGAGATAATTCGTATGATGAGCGATGATAATAATCATTATATAAGGGCACTAAATTCTGTAGCTTACTTTTTGTTATTAATAGAAGCCGAGTATTTGTTTTTTCTAAAAATTAATACCATTAATTCGTCGCGGAAAGATGCCAACTAGCAGTAGGTGTCTAACCACCGATATTGAAACTAGCGTATGTATTTTAGCACATAACTTTTCATTGTACTGGTGTTGGTGAAGACATAGCTCTCTTACCTGTTGATTCCAATTTTTGTGCCAGGGCCTTCCATGATTTCCCTTGGTCATCCCTATTTGATTAACCTACTCCTTACTTGTAGTATCGTATATTGCAGGATAGTCTTCGACTGCTTTAACAAAGGCCACGTTGAAGTTCTCCGTGTCGGATAACATAGCTGAAGGGTGGATGGAAGTTTTGTACTTGGAACACAAAGTCTAATTGAAGTCTGAAATTAATGAAACTCAAAAGAAATGGCGCGAGTCAAGCACACGTGCAACTGTGTGAATCGCATACAGTGATGATGCTGTGAGTCGGGTGAGCCCGATTTCCAAGGTAGGGGTGAGTATGCAAGACTGCCCAACAAAGTTGCACGCTGAATGCTAAACGCACTTGCATCTTCGATGTGAAACCTCTCGTTCAATTACATAGTCTGGTATTTAAGATGCATGCATCTTGCGTCTTGCATCTTCGGTGTGAAAGGGGCCTTAGAATAAGTTTGGGTTGGGATCATGGCTACTCTTTGGTGAGAAAGTAGGCCATGGACTATAGAGTTACACATCTGTGTACATATTACCTATTTATGATGTTATTTTGTTTGTTTTTTATATCTTTGACTATTCTTGTTTTTATTCCGTGACTTTATGTAATATTGTTAGTTCCATGAGTCTGATTATTGGTTTGTTCTGCTAGTTGAAAGAAATATGAAAAGGATGAGATGTTATACATAAGCGAAGAGAGGTAATGGAGGCTTGTTAGAGTTATGCTTTGGTTTGTAAGTGAAGAAAGAAGTAGTATTGCTGTGTGGAAGGAAAGATAGACTAGTTGAAATAACAAAAGTAAAAGTGTATGTGAAGAGCGATTAAGACGGATACTGCAGTAAGAAGAGGAGTGGAAATTGTAATGATTCATATTCCTTGTGTGCTAACACGAGCGGCCCCGATAGTCCCCTTAATAAAAAAGAAACCCCAAAACGTTTCAGCACTAGTAGATAGAACATACAGTCCTAGTTAGTTAGTTAGTTATTGAGGTTTTAAGGGGAGGAACAGCGAGGTCATCAGCCCCTTAAACATGCAGTCTACATGAAGTGAAATGTTTTTCAGTTGTTCCGTTATAGGTTATGTTCTGCGTTGTGATTTCGGTGAATGATATAAAGATTGGCAGCCATGGACAAATTATGGCGGCAAACTTCAAGTTACATTACCTTTACAAGTGTCAGTTTTAGTGGTCGGTACCTCGTAGTTCCGCCCCTTAAAACAACAATAACTGACTAACTAACTAGTGGTCTGTAAACATGGAGGGTTTAAATTGTAGTACGTGGACAGACGACCTCGTGCTTGCTCTTATCTCGGAGCCCCGCGTTTAGGTTTAGGCCTCACCAGACATAGACAGTACAGTCACGTTATGTCAATTGAATGGCTGCTTGAAATTAGCTGTAGCGCCTCATGCCCTTAAACCAAGGAACTGTGGCTGAAAGTGTCATCGCGCTGGTTACACATTCCTCATAATCCTTAGGCTATGAGCTGGGCGGCAATCATCGTAGAATGCACATGATACTCTGAGAACCAAGCGCAAATTTCTTTCCTTTCTCATTTATTTGGCAAAGCAAGTTGTCTCACTCATCATGGATTAAGTGGAGAATAAACCCTCGCGTTCCGAGAAGTAAAGAGAGCGGAGGAAGCTTTCATAGCGACCGGAAATTAATTATAAATCCTGTTCCGTCCAATAAGCTATTCAATCAGACAAAGCGATTGGAAAAGTAAATGCATACTTACTTGATTTAAAATGACAAGTCAATCAGAGAACTGTCAGGAGATGGATTTGTGTTTGTGGGGCAGCAATTCGATCTGCTCATAGAACAGTGGCTCCCCTTGAGAAGAGGCAAATGAATCATGGCCCCATTAATTTCCCTGTAAAATGTATTATTTTATTATTAGTGTTATAATTATTAATGCTCCTATCAACTATTCTAGTAGTACTACTCTATTCTAACTCCCGCCACTGTTATGTTACAACAAACGCTAGTGCAATAGGTGTTGAGATAGTGTCGATTATTTTGAATCGTCCCTTGCCGCTCAGACAATTTGGAGGCCAGGTAGATGCAGAGCCTCTTGCCAGGCGTCTATTGTCGTGGTAATCATGGCGTTAGCACAGCATGCAGTATAGGGTGAATGTTGAATGCAGTAACAGGAGACCAGAATGTTCCAGTGCCGGTCACGCTTTGTGTTTTGCTGTGCAGTGGCAGTGATCCTGTCCAAAGCCGAAGCCTTACCCATAAATAGTGCTGATTTAATGTGTACTAAAGAAGATGTAATTAGTTCCTTACATGAAACTCCCCTTTCAAGGAGGAGTGAGATATTTTGGCTGGATAAGTATCGGAGGCGTAGCATTCTCGCGTCCAGTGCCCAAAGTTATGGGATCGCATCCCGGTGCAATAAGTTGGCATTTGTGGGTGTTTAAATTTGACGGAATCTTGTCAGTAGATTCACTAGCACGTTAATGATTCCCTTCCCACACCCTGGCGTTATTTTATTATTATTATTATTATTATTAATTTAGTAAATGCGTTGGCTACTTCCGGTGTTACCTTCATCGTATGGCGAAAGTAAGGAGTCCAGTATTTATTTACTGCGAGAACGAACGAGATGACGTATATCATACGTTCTTCGTCTGCGCTCGTTGGTCAGCGGAAAAACAACGACTTGAAGCTGAGGTTGGTCCAATAACGCCGGCAATATAGTTGGAATTATGCTGAAGAACGAGCACAGCTGGGATACGGTCGCTTTCTTTGTTGAGGAGGTCCTTCGTCATAAGAAGTCGGATGGGGACTTACACGGTTGTGTTGATTAAGTCTGCGATCTGCGGACTATGAATTGAGAAGTAAGATGGTGCTTGTGAAGCAAAGAAAATGGCTCCATCCTGAAGTAATACGGAAGTCGTCCCGGGATGGGTTTTGTCAAGAGGATAGGGTGTGGTGTTTAGTGGGTAAGAATCCCACACACTTGAGGAGAGCGGACACTTCTGAAGGTCTTATGTAATATTTTCCACTTCCATCGTTAAAAAAAAAGGAATGCGTGCACGGCTTGGGATGAGTTCCATTCTAAGTTGGAATACAGTGAATTTGGGGTCAAAATCATCACTGTCTTAGAAGAAAATTATACTTCAAGTCATCATGCCATAGCCTTTAAAATTCTAATATTTAATCTCTGACGAATGTTTGTCGAGACATTGCTGCCAGCATAGATATTTAATATCGTAACCGTCCTAAACCTTCGCTCCAATACCATTACAATAGATCATTTAGATGACATAGTCTTGTGAGCAATGATACATACTGTAGCAGACATACTAAGCTTTCTACATTAAATGAAAACATTCTTCAATAGGCGTTGCATTATAGTTTATGTTGTGTTGGTATCCGGTCAATGATGAGCAGTTTGCAAAATTTGGAATGACGTCACACTGACAGAGGACGATCAGCTCGCACTGCTGACTTTCAAGTGACATATCAAGCGTCAGTTTCGGTGCCTCTTAGTGGCTCTGGTGACTTTGAAACAAGACTGGTAACATTGAATACCCCAACAGTAAGATATCACACAATATAACACCTCGTATACTTGTGTGGTAACCTGTGTTTCTGCGGTGACTGTACTAGTGTGTATTATTGTCAGGGATAGAGGACTTTAAATAAGCATCAATCCCCTTATTTGCTGCGAGAGAGCGCGTAAATCTCAAAATGGCTGGGGTTCGTACGTCGGACCTTATAACTCTTGGTCCACACACAAATTTACTAGTGTGTGCACACCCGAGATCACGAGAACCAGATTGGTAAACTACTGCATTCAGTGCTGATCAAAATTCAATAACCAATTCTGATCGAGGATAATTATATCATGTTTAATTAATTGTCAATTATTGCTGGGATAGAACAGGTCCATGATGCTCAGACGACACACCCCCTGTAAGTGGCTGGATCAACTTTATCTAAGCTTAACGAGAGTCGGGATCGAACCCATGGTCTGTTTTCTTTTGTTTCTCTAATTTTAATGTTTATATATTCATTATTAATTTTCAATTTATGTTCTTATAGATTTAATTTTGTTATTTTTATTGAATTAATTAATTAATTGATTTTTACAATCATTTTAATAATTCTTTTATAGTTATGTTTATTACTTTTTTCATTCAATTTCGCTAATCGGCCAACTAGGGACCACGATAAGCCTCATTTTACATTCTGGCATTTGTTCATTTTTCGCTTGATCCACATTGTATTCATGAGCTCACTGTGTTTAGCACGACGTTCTTCTGTCCAGTTAGCACCAGTTGTCCGTTTTTCGTCCCGGAAAGTCCCAAACGTCTTGATGGCTGCTCTATAAAGATTTCGGTCTTGTGCATCTTCAGCTAGTATCCCTATTTCTTTAAGATCTTTCTGGACGTTAACATACCATGGCTTTGTCTTTTTTGGTTTGGAGTCAAATATACTGAAGATACGTTTCGTCCATCGGGAGTCGATCATCCGTCGTATATGCCCGTAGAAGCAAACTCAGCGTTTTCGCATTGTGTCTGTGATCTTCTCTATCTTCGAGTATATTTCTTGCCAGGATTTTCTGATGTAGATGCCATTTTTGTAGTCCGGGCCAAGTATGATATGTAGGATCTTTCTTTCTTTCTTTCTTTCTTTCTTTCTTTTCTCCCTAACTTTCGCGAGCAAACATTTCTCGGATAGGATAAGACATTGAGATGCATACAGCGGTACTGGTTTGATGACAGTGTTGTAGTGACGAATTTTTGTGTTCATAGAAAAGCACTTTTTCTTATATATGTTGCGGGTGGTTTGGAAAGCGACTTCCATTTTTTTGATTCTTGCTTCTATATATTTTATATTTTTTATTATTTTAATTTTATTTTTATGATATTGTATTGTATCTGTTATGTTAAGGGTGTTGTTGGTTTGACTAACCCGCGCCTCCCACCATTTGTATTGTATCTGAGAGGGATGCCAATACAAATACTAAATCTAGGGGATGAAATTAATCTAAATTGGGGTTGTAGCTTGGCGAATTTGTAAGAGGTTGGGATTGTTTTAGGAAGAACTGCGGACACGTTTAGAGAGCAATTTACATACAGGGGAATTGGCGGGAGGAATGAATACTCACCTAACTCACCTCTAGGCCGCACGCTGGCGGTGCAGTGCCTCCTGCATGTCAGCGTTCAATGTAGATCTTAAAACTAGGTACTAATCTAAAGGGAAGGGCTTCTTAACCTAAACGAAATAAAAAGGTAGTCAATAGACTGTTCAGAAAGGGGGTTTATTAAGAAATAGTGGCAATTGCAATAGGGGAGGATGGAAATAATAATCTAAGGGGGAAAAAGGAATTATGCAGGCACGATGTCACTCACCCCACCGTTAATACCGGTCTTCCATGATGATGGTGGCGTTGGGACTCGATATGGGGCCATCCCCCCATATCGGTCCGACGTAGCACAACTCCGATAGAGTGTAGGACTGTAACTCCGTCCCAGTTCAGAAGAGTCCACGTTCCTAAGAGCTTAGAGCGTCAAAAGCTTAGAGACCGCGGCGCGTGTTCGTACCTCTATTTATAAGTAAAAGGTGCGATGTCAGTCCAGTCAGCGGTATGTTGGGAGTGTAATGTCCTCTGTGTCCTGTCCAAGTGCTTGCTATTGGAGCTAGGTCTATGACCTACGGTCTACTCCGTAGTCGCGTTGCCATGTCGCCTTTTACGTAGTTATCTCTTATTATATTTTATGTATTTATAGGCACAGTCCTTTCCTAAAGGGCTGGGGCCAGGACAATATTTATTTCTATATTTTTGTTTTATTATTACACTTTAATTGTTAATGTTTTTAGTTTTAAACTTTTTAAAATGTTATCCAGCACATTACGTCAAGTAGATACGTACATAGTATTTGATTTTTAGAAATACAAGCGCTTTGGCTTAATTGTCCCTTCTCTCATCTTTCCTGATCCCTCATTCTTCGTGCGATCAGTCTTCTTTTTCTTTACATTATATTTCCTTTTCTCCTTAAGATTCCCCCACTGTTTTTACATTATGTGAATATTTTGAATCTACACTACATTTTGTAGATATTTTCAATCTAAGTTGCATTTTGTAAGAATTTTCAATCTAACTTGCATTTTGAGAATATTTTCAACCCAATTGCAGATTCAACTATCAGCATCTTGGAAAGCATAAACTGTCCTTATGACAGGTGGTTAATACAGAGACTCTTCACACCCCTGAGTCCTTACAAGAACAGCATGTAAGGGAGACTGTCGTTATTTCACACTATCCCTAATTTCGCAACAACACATTGAAGTTGGGAACTGTAATTTCTAGCGGTTCAACAATCTCACAACAGATGGTAGCATCTCTGATATTATAACGTCGCTGTTTGACGGTGCTATCTGACGAGGAATTTCAGCACCAAGAACTTCTGTCTTTGTTAGTAAAAACAAATTTACTGCGAAATTAGGCAAGTTTAAAATATATTTAGTAAATAGATAGTGACATCCGTCATTTCACGGAATCCTAGGCACTGAGTGAAAAGCCGTCAGATGATGTAAAAAGGATAGTTGCACTATCTGACGCGTGGTTTCATGAAATTGCTCAATTTCGCCGTTGGTTGGTTGGTTGGTTGGTTGGTTCCTTAGTTTTGGGGCTGCGACAACGTGGTCATGTATCCCCGTGTACTTAAGGTGTGTGTAGAATCTGTCTGATAACCGATGTTAATTGTGATGACTGTATTAGTGTGTGTTATCTGTTCTTAATTCAAGTAAGGACTTCTTCTTCTTCTTCTTCTTCTTCTTCTCCTCAACCGCTAGGTAACACGCAGGTCTTCCAAAACATCTTCTTTCTCTGGCATGGAATTTCAAATGGCAATAAGTGTGCTTGCCTTTAATGATGTCTATGAATTGAGTCTTTGCTCTTCCTCGACTCCTCTTTCCTTCTAGCTTCCCCTCGAAGAGTGTGGTGCACCAGTCAGAATGACGAATCAAATGGCCAACAAAACTATTCCTTCTTCTATTTAAGGATTCAACCAAGGCACGTGTCTCCTTTGCTCTTTTGAGAACATTCTCATTCGTGACTGCAGACGATAATTTCAAGTAGTTCCTACATTCACTGCCAAATGCTACCGTCCACGACACCTAGCTGTGAACTTGGCTACTACTAGATGCCATCGCAACCAGCACCTAGTGACGAACTTTGGAACATAAGAGCATTTATCAAACCTAAGCTACAAATTTTGCTTCACACAAGTTCAGTCAGTGGAAGGTTCTTTAGCATGCGATAAATCTATGATATGGGCCCACCGGATTTATTTCCCCTCCGAAGGAGGGCAAACCGAGGGATTTTTAACGCTCTTAAAAATCCGACGACTTCGGCCGGGATTGAACCCGTGACCTTAACTTCGCCACTGAAGCCACTCCATTTTGCCATCACATAGTGTAATACTTTTTGTACATTATCTGACGGGAAGTCCAGCCCGTCACTTCATGTAGTAGCGATAGCGAGATGTGTGCTTTCCAAAAATTAATAGTGGTAATATAAGTTATGGAGCCGGCCCCATTGTGCTCGGGTAACGCGCCTGCCTCTCACCCGGAGTCCCCGGGTTCGATTCCCGGCTCCGTCAGGGATTTTAGAAACTGACGTGAGGGCTGATATGAGGCGCACTCAGCCTCGTGAGGACAATTGAGTAGCTGTCTGACAGTGAGGCAGCGCCCTGGTCACGAAAACCAAGTTTAACGGCCAAGGGGACCCGATGCGCTGATCACGCGTCACCCCAATATCTGCAGACCAAATGGCTGGGCAGCGATCGCTTGGTAGGCCTAGGCCCTTCTTGGGCTTTAGTGCCAGGGATTATTCAGGTTATTTATGTAATGGAAGTAGCATCCGTGGCTTAGGCGGTAGCACGCCGGCCTCTCACCGCTGGGTCCATGGTTCAAATCCCGGTCACTCCATGTGAGATTCATGCTGGACAAAGCGGAGGCAGACAGGTTTTTCTCCGCGTACTCCGGTTTTCCCGGTCTCACATTTCATTCCAGCAACACTCTCCACTATCATTTCATTCCATCTGTCATTCATTTAATCATTGCCCCAGGGGAGTGCGGCAGGCTTCGGCAGCCGGCACAGTTAATATACTTGCCGCTAGAAGGGGGCTTCATTCCCTGACCCGGTCGGTCGACTGGAAGCAGGCTGTGGATTTTCATGTTATTGAAGTCACCGTGGGAGTTCAAAAGCTGTTGATTCTTGAGGAGTATTTCAACCAAATAACGATTTACTGTATGTGATTTGTTTTTTGCTATGTTACTGTCGCTTTATTGTTGTAAATTCATTTTAAGCCATAATAAACAAGCGTTAACTTATTGTTTGGAATAGTTGTGTTTGACTCAATTGTGTCAGTTATTTCATGAAGAGTTGATTCACCAAACACCGGATCTTCATGAAGTGCCTCGGTTGTTAATGTAATGTAATGTAAAATCAATTCTTACACCATCTGCCTAAATCAGTCCGTCACTTAATGAAAATACACGTCAGATAGTGGAACTATACCTTTTCACATCACATGCCGGCTGTCCCTGTGGCAACATTACCCATAAAGCCTTGGCCCAGGTGTGGCATCCCTTTCATTGGTTAACCACCAATGCCTGCTTGGAGTTGTTAAATAAAATTAAAACTCAAGATTTACCTGTGTATGACACCAGTGAGATTCCTACAAGTGACGTGTAAACATCAGCATGATACCATGGAGAGAGGGGATGCTACCGATAAAGCGATTGGGAAATTCGTTGTGTGTAAAAAGAAACTAGAGGAATTATTGGCGCTCCCCAAGTCGTTCATTTATTATGTGGCAGCCAACGCTGTGAAAGAAATCTGGCAACATGTACCAAAATCATGGACTCAAGACCCTGTGTTAAGTGAATTGCAACCATGTACGGATTACGATCACCATAAGCAAGTGGCCATTGGCAAAAAAATACCCTCTATGCGACAGTGTGCTACTTGCCAGCTGGTCAAACTTTATCACGGTCATAAAAGTCCGTGTGAAGACTTTGTTTCATCATTCCACGGGTGTGATGGCGAGAAAAAGCAACAACAACAAACATCATCCACAGAGGAGGAGGAAGATCAAACCTTTTCGCCATCGATGGAAAAGGATATGTCAGACCTGGACTGGCAATGACGTCATTGACAAAGCTATTCAATAGTTACTTTTTGAAATCCACCTACCTGGTTATCGTCTTTGTGGTCCTGAAACTCATCTTCAAAAACTTTTGCAGCGTGGTCATATACCTATTAATCCTTTGGATCAAGCATGTAAAGAACACGACCTTTCTCATCGCCTTAGTCAACCCGCTTTAAGACCTGTGACGGATCAAGTGTTGTTGAAAAAAGCTAAACAACGTTTGACATTCTGTGACGCCTCAGTGGGAGAGAGGTTGGCAGCCTTGATTGTGATGGGAGCTATGAAAGGAAAGTTAATGATGCATGGACATGAACATTGAAAAGGATTGAGGAATTGGAATGTCATTGTATTCTATTATGTAAAGCCCTATTGCTATGAAATAATAAACAATGTTTATCAAAGCATAATTCTTGTTACGTTTTAAAAATGTTGATAGGCCTTTGTTGTTGATTTTTTTCATATTTCAGACATTGTCATTTTCAAATTTCCACTTTGCATTTTTTTAATGTCATTTTTATGTTTTTTGTATTTTGTTGTTATGGAAACATGGATTTCCTATTTTGCATATCACTGTTAACATGTTTATGATTTAGCCCATGTTAAAAGTTTAGTTTTGTAAAACATAAGTTTGCTGATTTTTAGTTTATTTGAAATGGTCTTGATGAAAGTGCTTGGCCATGGCAATGGTGTAGGCTCTCTCTGTCTGTTTCCAAAAGACGTACAGGCCTACTACTACTACTGCAGGTAAGACTGTTTTACGAAATAATGCCTATCTACCACTGCATTTCAAATAAACAAAACTCTTGAAATAAAAACTATTTACCATTTGCTATATACATTAATTTCCCCACTCCTAGGATTTTCATGAAATGACGGATTTCACTTTTTGACTACGACATAATGTTTACCCGATATCATTCCGGATGCAGTGGGGTCGCGCTAGAGGTGTTTCCTATGGCCGGATGCCCTTCCTGACACCGACCTCATTTGAGGAGCTAATGGAAGGTTCCATGAAGGGACATGAGTGAAATTGGAAGGTATCATCCTGGTATTAGCCTGGCATTGGAAAATGTAAACCACGAAATACCATATCTAGGACTTCGACGATGGGGCTCGATCCCAATAGTCTAACGAGTCCAGAGATAGCCTGGTCCACGTGTTCTTACCCCTTACAATAATAACCCATTGACATAATAATAATAATGTTAAACGTTTTACGACTCTTTTAACTCCCGCGGCTTTTTGAGACGCCGGGGCGCAAGAATTAAGCCCCGAAGGGGATCTTTTACGTGCCAGTAAATCTACTGACACGGCTCCCTCACATTTGCGCACCCTCAAATGCCAACTGACTGTGCCAGGATTGGATCCTGCAACCTTGGGACCAGCAGGCGAGAACGTTACCGCTGAGCCACGCAGCCAGTCAGCATGATGAGACATAATGGTGTTATAGGAATCGTAGGAATGTCTTCAAAGAATATATCATCTTAAACCACTCCTATTGTGTAAGATTTGGTATTTAAACAGTCGGCGGGATTCGAACCTCAATCTTAGGCATTCCGGTCATATGCCTACACCCACACTGGTTCTATTACTTGCGCTACAGTGACCATAGTCTTGATTTGTCTCGCGTTTTACCACACTTCCTCTGGGATAATCCAGGGATGGTCCCTTATTTCAAGTCTCCAATCCGTGACCTAAGTACAGATCTGTTCAAATTATTAGACCACACTAATGTCCACCATTCCTTAATATACTGTATTTCAAGATGGCTGTTCATGAAAGGGAATGTTATTGTCAAAATATTGGTATAATGCGTAATAACAGTTCCCACTCGATTTATGGATTTAAACAAGATGTTGGCAACTCTGCTTTGACCTTCAGCTGAAGGGAGATTCACTCGCTGCTCTGTGACTGAAAGTTTTTTTTTTTTGGCGTATGGCTTCTAGTGCCGGGAGTGTCTGAGGATATGTTCGGCTCGCCAGAGTTTGTAGCTGCTTCTATATGGACACCCATTGGGTGAGCTACAATTACCGTCGAGTGTGGAGTGTTGTCTGGGGAGGAAAGTGTCAATGTAAGGACGAGGAATTGGAAGGTAGCGGCTGTAGCCTATAGTTAGGGACCAACCCCGGCATTTGCCTGGAAGGAAGATGGGAAACCACAGAAAACCATCTTCAAGGTTGCCGGCGGGGGATTTGAACCTCCTCGCCTCCCGGATGTGAGCGACTGCCTGCAGCCACACCGTAACGACCACGGCTAACTCACCCGGTGTCTGACTGAAAGTAACAGCTTAACACAACAATGAAACTTTGAGGTTATGGTGTAATAAATTGTTAGCAAACCCTGGCCTACCATTGATTCTGAACCCCCAGGGGCTCACATCTAGTGGGACGTGGGTTGGCGACCATGGGACCCCAGCTGAGTCAGGTATTGCTTCCACTTACTTGTGCCGGGCTCCTCTGTGTCTTCTTTCCTTTCGACCTCACTTGGTCAACTCTTGTTCTCTTGCAACCCAGACGGTATTAGGGTATCCGAGGCCTAGAGAGTCTCTTCCTTTCCCGCCTTCATTGGCCCTTGTCTCATCTTTTCTGATGCCCTCCTTCTGCGGGGGTCAGTCTTATTTTTCTTTTCCTGCCTTCTGCTCAAGGCCCTCAAGGAGGCCGGGTGTATGTATCCCCACCTCTTCTGGTGCACCCTGAATATTGCTACACCTTCAGGGGCTCGCGGCTGGTGGATTCGGGAGTTGGCGACCCCGGGGGATTCCCGAGCTGGGTCCGGTTTTCCCCCTTTTTCCATTACATCTGGGGCGGACTCTCTCCTCTTTCGCTTTCCTATCTGCCTTTCATGGCTCTCCTTCCTTCCAGGTCCCTCAATCCGGATTCTTCGAGGGTTCAGGGCATTTCTTTTTCTCCTGTCCTTTATTTGCCTTATTCTCTTTTTTCTTCAATTTCTTCTTCTAGTATATAAGTTAGTAGTTCGTTTTAATTATAGGTTGCATTTCGTTATCATCTTCACGATCACACAAACCATTAGGGGCCGATAACCTAGATGTTAGGCCCCTTAAAACAACAAGTATCATCATCATCATCATCATTACATTGTATCACTAAGATCGTCAACCCTGCAAAGTATGGTCACTCTAAAGCGACTGAGAACAGGTCATGGAAGACGTGCAGATTCACTTTTTAAATGGGGAATGTTGGCTTCACCAGCATGCGCTTGCGGCGCACCGAGGCCGACTAAAGGGTCATCGAAAAGGCTTGGAGCAATTTCAAACAAGTAGTTCCATGAAAAACTAAATAGCCTAATTTCATATATCCTATCCATTTCCTGGATCACCTTAATCTCAAGCACCCTTCTATTTGTTTCACCATGCAAAAGGAATCTGACGGCAAAATACATCTTTAGATGTTCTCGTCACCAAGAAAGAGGATGGATCTTTAGGACACAGCGTTTTTCGTAAGCCAACTCACACCAATATATATCTCCACGCAAATTCTCACCATCACCCTGCCCAGAAACATGGTATCCTTACAACTCTTCTTTACAAGAAGAAATTAATACCTTGAGAACCATCATTGCGAGCAACGGTTATAGCAAAGCGTTGATTTCTACGGTTCTGAAACCAACGAGTTATAATAGTGTAAGGTACCTGTGAGGGTTGCCTGTACAAAGAATTAACCTAAGGGCTGAAATTAGTCTAATTAGGGGGCGAGCTTGGCAATTGCTGTAAGAGGTATGGATTATTTAGTGAATTGCGATCGTCAGTACGATCAGCAAGGAGAACTCCCCAATGTACTGCTTGACGGGGTAGTTCCGGGTGAGGGGGTGTTTGGAAAGGTAATTTAATTATTACTCTGTGCGCGACAGCTGCGCCACGCGGTCTGCTGCAAGTCGTGAGCAGGCAAGCTAACGGGGAACCTGCTGGTGTCAGCGCTGAGCGGTAGCGCTCGGCTGACGTCACGAAGCAATTAAACAGTAAAGCTAATTCTAGATCCTACCTAATGGGGAAGCTAAGAGGGTAGGATCTTATCAGCTAAATAAATAAAGGATAAGACCAGTGGCTTCTATTACTTTTAAATGTAATGTGTACCTCGATTTTGAGGTACGCTTGCAAATAGCAGTTCAAATATTAAAATAAAGAATTATTACAGTCCAAGCACAGGGGGATGGGAGTGTAGTGTGAGTGTGCCTGTAGTGATCGCTTGAGTCACTTACCCTTCAGCTAACAGCAGCAGTGGTTCGTCACGTCGGTAGCACTTAGACAGACTGAATGGTCTCGAGGGCATGACCTCCCGTCGTACTTATAGGCATTTCGTGCTACGTCTGCGGAATCCGTACATTCCTCCCAAGTCATAGTCCTTTCTAGGGTCGTTGCCTGGGACACGAGGCTTCTTGAGCTCATGTAGGGGCTAACTTATTAGTCTTATAATTTTGTAATTGTAATTTGTAGGTTTTTAAAGTAATTGCTTGGAATTTGGATTTGTCGGAGATTTTATTTAGGGGATGGGGGTAGCGTACCCTAGGGGTACAACAACCCCCTTTGTAGGGTTAGTTATCGTCCTCGATAACTGGACGAAGACGTGGGGGTGGATTTTGTAAAATAGGGCATCTTCTTCTTTCTTGGAATTCTTCTATCTTCTGTTCTTCTCTTATTTTCTTCTTTTAATTTAGTCCGTAAATGTATGGGTGGCGTCGTCGGGGGTGTGTGGGTAGCCTCGTGGAAGATAGGGGTGAGTAAGGGGGTAGATATGAAATGTGTAATATAGGAGTAATCGTCGAAGTTAGAAGGCTGTGTATTATTGCCTTCTATAGATTGTGCCTCCGGGGAGTGCTCAGCGATCATGTGTAATTGTGTGTGGTGAGGGGCACAATATTTATTTACATTTATTTTTGAAAAGTGCAACAGTGGGTCGTGAAGCTTACTTGTATATTTTGTTGATATTTCTTCTTCATGTTAACATTGTGAACCTGGCGGGATACAACATGTGGCATGTGTAACAAATTACAATGTACATTCGTAAACAAAACAGTAAATACATCAGAAACATAAAATATATCATTAACAAGTCAATTAAAGGCGTACAGGAACACAGCGAGAGGAAAAAACATCCTAGGGGTGGGGGGAGGATATACAAGTAACGTACCTCCGGTGCGGATGAAAAACTGCCCTCGCGTGCCCTGCACATGTGTAAAAGAGATAGGGTGGATAGAAAGAATCAAAGAAATGTCGCAGGGTGTATTTTAAGGGTTAAAGTTAGAAGTGTTTTATTGTGGGGAAGAAATACGACATTTTCACAACGGGGATTTTAAAAGAATAGAAAGGAAAAAACAATGTGTACAATAAAAAACAACAATAATACCTTCCAACATGCGTAATCTTAACCATTGATCATAATTATCTTAAATGTTTGCAACAAAAACTCAACGCAACAATAACATATGTAACCATTTAAAACAAAACTCTATTCATTAAACCAATATTCTACATTTAAAACAAAACTCTATTACTTATACCAATATTCTACATTTAAAACAAAACCCTATTAACGATACCAATATTCTACCAATACCGAAGTTGCGCAACTATATCACTTGTTATATTCTTTTAATTACACAATTACCGTACTCTATGAATGCTAAGACTACGTCGAGTGCACTCTTACTGAATACCTATGTGTAAACTACTATCTATGACCTGCAGGTTATGTACTACATGTCTATAGTAGGACTATAGTGTGACTCGCTCCCTGTGGGAAAGCGAAGTCATCTTGGCTGCACAACTCGACCTTTACAGAAATAGGCGCGAGCTGTGTGGCCGTAGTGCACCTCTCATTGCAGGTGTCAAATTGTTTATTGTTGATAGGACCTCCAGTGGGGGGATATCCCACAGGTATATCCCCACCGTGGTTTGGATGTGCGCCTGGAAATATGTATCATGTGTGGGGGGGGGGGGGATTGTGTATTGGCCGTGAGTGTGAAATGTGGGGGGAGGGAAATTTGTGTTGTAAAAATACATATTATTATTGCATATATTACGTCGCCAGCTGTTGGGATCAAAAAGACACATAAAATCATATTAGAGGGTATCCACCCTCGGCATCTGTGGGGTGAACCTGTGGAGGTATATAGAAAAACATTTCATCTTGCAAATAAATCACATTATGTCACTTTAATTTGTTATCTCGGCTAGTGCCCAAAATTGAGCTACTCCCGATGCATATGCGCAAAGTATGCATCACTATATGCGCTGTGTCCGGATTCGGTGTCTCAGGTTTTTGAACCTGCGCTGAAAAATTAGTACAGACGTATAAACATAAAATATAGACTTATAATTACTACGGGCCATTTGTTATTTTATACTTTCATATACCTTTCTGTTTGTTTTATACATTAGTCCTTATTTTCTATACCTTCGCATTTCCTTATTCTTATTCATCCTTTTCCTATATCCTTGTGTTACTGCATGCTTTATTCCTTGCTGGCTATATATTTGTATTTCTTTATTCCTTCTTACTCATTAGTTTCTATAACTTCACTGTACTTTATTCCTATTCATTTCTTTCCTATATCATTGTGCTACTTCATCCTTTATTCCTTATTGTGATATCTTTGTATTTCTTTATTCCTTCTTACTCATTATTTCCTAATACTTCACTTTACTTAATTCCTATTCATTTCTGTCCTACATCATTGTGCTACTTCATCCTTTATTCATTATTGTCTATGCCTTTGTATTTCTCTATTCCTTCTTACTCATTATCTCCTATAACTTCACTTTACTTTACTCCTATTCATTTCTGTCGTATATCATTGTGCTACTTCATCCTGTATTCATTATTGTCTATGTCTTAGTATTTCATTGTGCTATCAGCCCTTCCATTATTTATTTATTTATTTATCGTATGAAGAATGCATGTAGATGGATTTTACATATATATATACAAAATTAATGGACAAATGTGCAGTCACAAGCTCGTACAATTTTATAATTCTAGGTCTAGTTGTTTGACCCATTCTACTGCTCCCTTCGATGTATGGTGGACGTCTATTATCGTTCCTTCGAAAGCTCGAAGAGGACAGTCAGCAACAGTGTGAATGATTGTCTGTAAGGAGGCACCACAGTCACAATTTGCAGAGCTAGCCCATCCCCATTTGTGCAGTAGGTAACCACATCTGCCTTGTCCAGTTCGAATCCGGTTGATGATCCTCCACTGTCGCCTGGGGAGGTCGAATCCTTGTATCCGCTTAGAAGGGTTCTCAACTAGATGTTTGTTGATTACTGAAGACTGCTCCCACTGTATTTTCCATGAATTGTTAACGTTGAAAGAGGATCCTTCAAGGTTGACTGCTGTGCGCCATGGTGGATTCCTTGATTTCAAGCGTTGATGTTCTGCTTGTGCAATATCGTGATGAATGGGTAGCTGGGGATTCTGCTGAATGTTTTCCCATAAATTTAGGAGAGCATCTGATCTTCTTAGGGCTGGAGGTGGAATGTTGCTGAGAACAGGCAGCCATAGCGTGTTCGTGCTCCGAATACATCCCGTGATTATTCGCATTGCCTGATTGAGTTGCACATCTATCTTCTTAGTGTGAACACTATTGATCCAGGTTGGACAGCAGTATTCAGCAACAGAATACGATAGGGCTAAAGCTGTGGATCTTAGAACTTGAGTATTAGCTCCCCATTCCATTGAAGGACACTCATGTGAACGGTATGGACCGTTCCAATATGCTATCGTCCCTTCCCTTGAAGGACAATCACGTGAACGGTATGGACCGTTCCAATATGCTATCGTCCCTTCCCTTGAAGGACAATCACGTGAACGGTATGGACCGTTCCAATATGCTATCGTCCCTTCCCTTGAAGGACAATCATGTGAACGGTATGGACCTTCCAATATGCTATCGTCCCTTCCCTTGAAGGACAATCACGTGAACGGTATGGACCGTTCCAATATGCTATCGTCCCTTCCCTTGAAGGACAATCACGTGAACGGTATGGACCGTTCCTATCGGGCTAACGTCTCTGCGTAAGACCGCATTTGGCACTCATATATTGCCACTTTAGGCAATATCAATATATTCCTCCCCCTGGGGCACAATGATAGTTGTAACCTCGGCCAGGGAAAGAACCGTAGTTTGGTCGTAGATTTCAAGTATCAAGTATCATGGGTGATACCCTCCGGGGGTACCAACAGAGGAGAACATCGGTGTTAGATACTCCGGCCCGAGGGATCATATATTCATTATTTCATTATTTCAAGTCATTATTTTATCATTTCATTCCTTCCTTATTTCATTATTCCCTTATCTCATTATACCATTTCATTACTATATTCTGTCACTATTTCCTTACTTCCTTATTTCCTTATTCCCTTAATTCATTATTCCATTTCATCATTATTCATTATTATTCATCGTTATTCATATTCACCTGCCGCTGCAGGACTTGCTTCCGCTGTAGGGCATTTACTTAGCCTTACATGCTAACTAACGTCAAGTCATAGGGGTCGTTTTGGGAAGGAGGAAGTATCCTGTCCGATGTGAGGGTATTTACTTCCCTCATCGAACCATCAAGCCTCCATCCGCAGGTATAGCTTAGACGACGTTGGGGCATTAAAAATGGGTATAACGGACCCTATGCTAGGGGAGACAGGCTAGGTACTTCCTCTAACACAGGCGCTTGCCCGCCCTAACACGTCACCACTATGACGTCTCGTCGGTCGTCAACGTCGAAGTCCTATTATGTCAGGTCCTGGGCTATTCTTGCCGTCAGTCCTGGGTTCAATTTACCAATATCTATTTTCTCCTGGAAAATAGGGTTACATCCATCATAGTGCACCTCCGTGCACAAACCATGAAAAGAAAGTGTTCAAGCGGTATTGTGTCGTGTGGGGTGTCCTAGTTATACGGGGGGGGGAGGGGGACAGTGGTGGCACAGTGCACTTTAGTTGCGCCTGGCTCGTCGGATATCCATCTAATGTCAGCTGCGTATAATTCCCTCTCACATGTTAGTAGGTAAGTGAAGGATGTGAAGGGTATTCCCGTGTTAATGGGCAGTTGTAAGTATGTTAAAATTTGTAAGTATCGTTAAATGGTCCAAGGAATCGTGGTCCTATGGGGAAGTTGGGAAACGTTAAGTGGTAGGATTACTTGACCGGTGTGGGTGTTCAGCGTGGTTGTTAGATACCAAGCTGAAGGAGTTAGGTTAGCATTTATGCTCAAAACTGGCATGCAGGGTAAAAATGTTGGTTTTAAAATTAAAACAATGCATGCACTGGTGTTAGCGGGTTAAGCCAGGAACGCTAAGCTGTTAGCTTTAAAGTTCCGAATGTTGATTAACATATAGCCACGAGCGATAAAGCATGGCGTACACCCTGGTAATTGCATGATTACCAAGTGCCGTGCATTAATAGGGGAGAATTGTACTAGTGTGTAACTCTAGAGTGTTAATATGTAACTTTGGAGGGAGATGTGCTTTGAAGCTTGGACGCACTAGTCGCAATATATGGCATCTTGGGCCATAATAATAATAGACTGCTGTCTGTACTTGGAAAATATATATATTCTATACTTATATCCTATAAAGCCTTTATCTTAAAACTGGTCATCTAGGATTATTATATAATATGATCCCTTAACTAGAGATACTGTCTAGAGATACTATGTATAAATATTCTAAACCAGGTTATATTTCAGCGCACTATATATGTGGCTTAAGACCTTCCTATAGGGGGGCTTATTGCTGCAAAAAATATTCTATCCGCCCTACGGAAATGTTGGGTATCCATAAGTGTGTATTGCCATTCTATTGTTTGGGAGGATGGTATATATGAATGCCATCTATATGGTAAACGGGGCTATAAATTCCACTAAATGTTGCGTTTTAATTATGGAGTTCAAGAGGGGTACAATGCGCGGGGGGGATATTAATGCGCTATCGCCTGAAATAAGTGTGCTCGTCCAAATCTGGAAGAGAATGTTTTGTTCAATATCGGTGTGCCGCGAAGAAAATAAATTACAACCTCCTAAGTGGAACGAGATTTATATATTTATAGGGTCACGGAGACATGCTCGTGTTTTCCTACGTTGGATGGCGTGTCTATATAAGGGTGTATTCGAGGGCAAGAGTATATCAAAGCCCGCTGAAAAAAATAAAATATGGTGTATTTGTGTGACGCGGCGCTGTGTGAATATTACCGATAATACTGGCTTCTGGCCATGAAATATGCTGTCCCAGTATTAAGTATTGAGGGATGAAGGGTGTGAACTAAAAGAAAAATATTTGGTTACCCTGGTGTGTATAGTATAATCCGAGAATTATATATCTCGTTCTTATTACCGTTTGAATTCAGCGCGCGAGAGGATATTAATTATGGCTGCCTGATTGTTACTCGTCACGTGAGAGGTGTGACTAGTGATAACGTGTGTATACGGGAGGTATGAGATATCGCTACTGCGAGGCGGTACCTAAGGCGTTGATTGGCTGGCGGGCTGTAGTAGCTCATGCTTATCGTGGCGCTGTTCTGATTGGGCCTGAGTTCTAAGAGTGGGTGTCAAGCATGGTGCTTTGTTATTGTACAGTAGATGAACTGTCATAAGCACGTGTTATGTGTCAAATAGAGTGGTCATCAATTATGCATCGTCAAATGCTATACAGCTTGTGTATTATGTAATCTGGGTGGAGGCTATTAACTGCTCGTCTGTGTATTGGGAAGCGACGCATGACCTTCTGTTGGGGAATTCCAATGGGATTACGCTGTCATCACAGCGTACTTAAATGTGGCAAATAATATATATAACTACTATGCATCTTGTATACAATGTATGGAGTATGCTGGAGTATATTGTGTATGTCCGGAAGCATATGTCGAATTCCTGTGGCTGTAAAAATGCTATTTGTCATCCTGTAAAAAAGTGTTTCAGCGGTTTATTCCCGCCTATTTCGGGAAAGTAAAAAATAATGTGGGGTGCAGTAATATGCTGGGTGTCCACCTATAGACAAATATTTCTGTGTTTTACTTCCAATTCCTGCGGGAAAATGGAAAATGGTGTCTATAAACAATATTGAGTTATTCTGTATTTAAATTACAAATTGTATTATCCTGTACTGGGAATGTGTGGACGCATGTAGTGATTCCATATGGGTGTAGCAATGCTATGTGTCACCCTGTAGGAAAGGTGTTTCCGTGGTTCACTCCCGTCTACTCCGGGAAAGTGAAAAAATAATGTGGGTGTATTAATTTGTATATTCACAGTGAATATTGTATTCCGTGATGATGGATTGTCCATGGAGTAGCATAATGGGCTACATTGACCGGGCATTCTGTTGTGTGGAAGTGAGATTCATACAGTGTATTCTCCTAACTGAATGTGTTGTTGTGGAGATGATGTATTCGTATTTTGTATACGATGTTTGTGGAATCAAATGGATACTTAGTCTTTATTTATTAAATAAAATCATCGGGCCTTTGTTAAACGTTATCTATAAAATTCGGCATGTCCATGTCTATGGTCGATACTCATTCCTTATCGTGATCCCAGGAGGGTAGGCTATCACCTGCTCTTGACTCGATTTACGCCTTAGGAAAACGTGGAATAGCTATGGACCATTAACGTAGTAGTTACCGAATATATTTACATCTGTGCGCTCACGGCTGATATTCATCCTATAGTGTTTTGACCCAGGAAAGTAGGACTTAACCTGCCTTTGACTTGCTGACGCCTTAGGTCTACTGTAGGACATTTCTGGGCCATGGCGTTATTGTGATACTAATGGACATATATATATATGTATGTGCCATGTTGTGTCACGTTACCTCAAAACGAAAATATGTAAGTTTTATGTGGCCAACTCATGACTGTAATGCTAAATGTGTACCTACTGTGTAGATGTGAACTAAAGGGGATCCATATAAGGATTTGTGGTCCTGTTGGAGCCTTTTGGCACTTATGAAATTATGAAATTACTTATGAAATTACGAATATCATTTCGTCACATAGTAGATCATTATGAACAGTTTGTACTTAGCGTAAGGATGATAAATGGATTTCTAAGTCGACTGTTAGAGGTATAGCCCCAATCTCCTAGAAATGTCTAGGAGTCCAATCGGTCGTCGGCTAGGATGGTATTTCGCCTTGTATGAAAACTGTTCATTTTGCCTGTCTTTATTATGGTACTTGGTGGTCGATGCCACTGTGATCTAGAAAATAATTTTTTTAAAGATCCCCTGTGAGGATAAAAAATATGTGGAAAGGAGTATGTGTTAACGTCATAAGTGCTGTGTATAACTTGTGAATCTTGGAGTTCTGGCGTCTCGGGTGTCGAGAATCTGTGTGCGCATTTCTTGCTTCCGGCATTGCATGCAGATCGCTACTCACTGTCTGTATGCAGTTTGCCTTACTTAGTATGTAAAGTGATTCTATATGTACTAAAGAACATCTTTTGGATTACAGTGTATGGGATATGTAATATGTGTAAGTATAAGTCAACCTTATTCCCAGTGTTTCCTAACTGTTTGTTCAGCTGACCTATATATGCTGATGATGTGCCGGTATGATAACCTGTGTGATTGTGTCACATCCGACTGGCTGTGATGGTATTAATCTACCTGTGTACTAGCGCAATTGTGTGTGGAATTATACTAAGCGTCGCTATACTCTGTCATGAGTATTAATGTGCTTTGGCCTATATTGAAATCCGCTAACCTGTGTTGTTGTGTGTCTACTGCTATGCCTTTGTGAAAGGTCGCTAAGCTGCGTTAGTGTATAAGTATTGCGTTCCATTATAGAAATGCCGCTAACCTGTGTTCCTGTATAAGTTCGGCCATTGTGTGTATGCACTGCGGCTAACCTGTGTTATTGTGTTGTCTGTAACTCGGTATGTGCTTTCGCTATTGCTGGACTAAGGGCGTTCGCTATAGAAATTGTATTATATGTTCCGTAATGTATTATATGTGGCTCTATGTATAAACGTATTGGCCTATTCTCTGATAATGTAGTGTATCGGCCTGTCATCCCGCCTTAATATGGGGTGACTGTTGGAATCCGTGCACTTTCCAAAGTGGTGTAAGTAAAAATATTGTGTGTTAATCACCTAAATGTGGTCATTATCCATGGGAGTTTTAGTCCCTCTAGTGTTATGGGAAATGTATGTAAGCGCCTATTATTTATCACATTTGTCGGAATTGGTCATCGGTCACTCCCGAAGGTATATATATATATATATATATATATATATATATATATATATATATATATATATATATATAAAACATTAAGTTATATATTGGTGTTCCTCAACTGTGTTCTGTGATTATATTTGTGGAGGAAGGGTATGTTACCGTATCGTCCCTTGTGACAGGTGAGTTAATCTTCAGTCGGTCGCTTAATGCTCGTGACCGTGTGTGGAAATCAAAATGCGGTTACGTAGGTAAAAATGTGCGCTATGTATACGTTTGTATGAATGTGAAGTGTGTAGATATCTTTCTATGGTAAAGGAATCCTTCCGTGGTTTGCCATGTGTCCTCCATGTGTGTTAATGACCCTTGTATCGCACGGCCATGTATGAGCGTGGTAGTCTACGTGACTGGGCGGAAAAGGCTGTTGCTATGCATGTGTCGCGTATGGCTGACTGAGCATTACGTCTCTCGTTACTTCCGTATGTTGGGATAGAGGATTGACCTCGCTTGCCGTGCACTGTGTATGACTTGTGCAAGATCTTGTCTACAATATATTATCTGCAAAAACATTTATGCACTTTACATATTATAAATATGGAATTATTATTAAGAATCTTATGTCGGTATCTCCTATTTGGAATTTTACAATTGAAGACTATTTATGGTGTGGGGCCAAATCGGGATTGGTGTTGACCACTATTTCAGACTGTGGTTACTAGATGCCATAGTGCAATTGGCGCTATTGCCAATGCTTATTCGGCGTATCGTGTCTATGTGGACCTAAGGGGAATGTGAGGCATATGTGCTACTAAATATATATCTAGCATTGATCTATCTTAAATTAGTGTGTGTGAACAGAATTCATTATCCTAGAAAGACATAGGACACAAGAAATATAACCTGGTACACATTATTATATCATATATAACTAAGCATGCAACTTTATAATTAAGCTCCGTATTAATGGATTGTGGGGAACTGTCGGTGACTGCTACTTGTGAGCATGGCTACTAACTGCCATAGCGCATAGGGCGCTTGTTTGATTCATATGGTCCTGGGTTTGAGCTATGTGTGGTAAAAATATAGTTTAATCCCGGAGACTGGTGATTTAACGCTTTCGTTTCTTAGCCACGGAGGGTGGAGGTGTGGGGGGCGGTTTTCCGGGAATGGTATGGTTTCATACGCCGTACATGAACCGTATCTTTAATAATTTTGTGGTTGTGCCGAATGTTGACAAGGTAGTTTAGGTCCGAAATTTTCCTCTGGATTCTGAACGGACCTGTCCATTTCGGGATAAGGAATTCGGACACGTTCTTAATGCGAGTGGGTGACCATATCATAATGAGCTGTCCGGGTTTGTATTCCTGGTGTCTGTGAGTTTTATCATATGTGAGTTTCTGCCTGTTTTGTGAGGTGCGGATATTATGTCGCGCGGTATCCCGTGCTGTGCACAAGTATTGCAACCTTTCAGCGTTGCTAGGGAGTGTATCCTGTGGGATGTAAATGTTGTCGATCGGACTACGCGGTTGGTATCCGTGTAAGAGAAAGTGCGGGGTGTGTTTGGTCGCATGCGACACGGATGTGTTGTAACTAAATGTTACTGCTGGGAGGTAATTATCCCAGTCAGTGCCCTTGTCGTTAGTAAAACGAGCTATCGCGCTGCCAAGGATTTTGTTCATAGTTTCAGTTAATCCATTCATCTGAGGGCTGAAACTAGTGGTTGTATAGACTCTTATGTGAAGTAATTTAAGGAGCTGTGTAATGACATTGGATGTGAAAACTGTTCCTCTGTCGGATAACAATGTGTGGAAAATACCATACTTGGTAATGATTTCCATGAGGAACTCTGCAATTTGGTGTGCGCTAGCTTTTGGGACCGCTTTGGTGATTATGTATCGGGTAAGGTATTCGGTTGCTACCAGTATGAATTTATTACCTTTGTCTGATGTTGTAATTGGACCCTTTACGTCAATACCTATGCAGTGGAAAAGTTCACCTACAGGGATGGGGTGGAGTAAGCCATGGGGTTTACCAGGGCGGTGTTTGTATCTCTGGCATGTGTGACAAGTTTTAATGAACTCTGTGATGTCATTTTTCATGTTTTCCCAATAGTACTTATTGCGAATGCGCAAATATGTTTTATGGACTCCAAAGTGTGCGCCGTTAAGGGGTGGGCAGTGATATTCCGTCATTACGTGGTTTCGGAGTGTAGTGGGAAGAGCAACGGGTGTGACGTCATGTGTGGCCGTGGATTTGTATCTAAGGATATCGTCCTTATCGATAAAAAAAATCTTCGTGATAAGCGGGCAGTTTTACTGTCTACCTGGTCGCGATTCTGTAGAGCAATCCTAATTTGTCCCAACTGGGGATCGTTTATTTGCTCCTGTTTTATATCAATGTGAGTAACGGCAAATGTGGGTAAAGAGTCCCAGGCATGATTGATATCCTCGTCAGGTGGTTCGAGTACAGGTAGTCTCAAGAGACCGTCTGCATCAAGGCGTGCCTTACCTTTCTTGTGCTTAACCTCAAATGTGTGGTCATACAATTTAAATATGAACCTGTTAAGCCGGGAATTGGGATTTTTAAATTTATCCCAATAAAGAAGGCTGGCGTGATCCGTAACTACCGTAAAATGGATACCATACAGATATGTTCGGAAGTAATTTACGGCCCAAGAGAATGCGAGCATCTCTCTTTCGGTCGCGGAATATCTGATTTCTACCGGTGTAAGTTTACGGCTAGCGTATGTAATTGGGCGTTGTTTGCCATCAGCGGCCTCTTGTAGTAGGGCTGCCCCGATGCCAAATTGGCTTCCATCCACATGTACGAAAGTGGGCCTACTTTCCTGAAAATGCTGGAGCAGGGGCGGTGTAGTGAGTAAGTTTATTATTATTTAGCGTATGATGCTAACAAGACAGAAAAATAATTACAGTATATACACTATTTACAATTTTAAACACTATTGACAGCATTAGGACCATCACATCAAATTTGGACAGGAAGGTCTGTAATCCACGCAATTGCATCAGGAGTTGCTGAGTGGAGATCATCCAAGGCGCCGGGATATGAATGCAGAGGGCACTCCTGCACAATATGCTCGATAGTTTGCATTTCAGAACCACAGTCACATCGGGGTGAATCTATCCAACCCCACTGGTGTAGGGCTGCACCTGTTCGACCGGTACCACATCGGATTCTGTTGAGCCTTGACCAAACTGCCCGAGGAAGATTAAAACCAGCAAGTCTTGTGGTGGGGTCACTGATTTGAAGTAAGCCGCGAGGTGAGGAGTTTCGCCATTCATCTCTCCAGGCATTTCGGAGGTTGAACTCAGTGGACGAAAGATCAATAGCCGTTTTGCATGCTGGCTTTCGGGATTTCAATCTCTTTGTAGAGAGCCGTATAACATCCTGATGAATAGGAAGTGTTTAATTTTGTCGAAAGCCTCTCTATGTATTTCTGTGACTATCAAGGGCGTTTTCTCGTGTGTAAGCTCGGTTAGGGGGTTAGCTATCTGTGCAAATCCGTGAATGAATCGACGATAATAACTCGCGAGACCCAAAAAAAGAACGTAACTTTTTAATGTTTTCCGGCATTGGAATGTCGGTGATGGCGGCGACTTTGGCACGGTCGGGTGTGATGCCGTCGCGGCTAACAATGTGACCGAGAATGTGGACCTTCGTTTTTGCAAATTGACATTTGGATGGTTTTAGCTTCAATTTAGCATGCCTAATCCTGTCAAAAGCTTCGTGCAAGTGTATGATGTGTTCTTCAAAGGTCTGTGAGAAGACTGTTATGTCGTCTATATAGGTTAATACCGAGCGGTATTTGAGGCCCGCGAATGCCTTGTCTACCAATTTTTGGAATGTTTGACTGGCATGTTTTAAACCCATGGGAAGGACGGCATAACCGAAGAGGCCGTTTTCGGTGACAAATGCCAACTTATGCCTATCGGGTTCATAGACAAGGATTGAATAAAATCCGGAATAACAGTCCATTATCGAGAAATATTTAGCTCCGCTTAAGGTCTCTAGATAAGTGTCTGTGCGCGGTAGCGGTTAATTGTCACTCTTAATTAGTCTATTAAGGCGTCGATAATCTATGCAAAACCTATGGGAACCATCGGGTTTACGGGTAAGGAGTACCGGAGCACTATAGTTGGACACAATAGGGTGGATGATGCCGGCTTCCAACATCTCCTGAATCTGTGTTTCTATGGCTTGTCTCTCCTTGGCGCTAACTTTGTAAGGTGCCTGGTGAACCGAAGCATCACTGGTCAATTCGACACGGTGGTGAATTAAGTCGGTCACTTCTAAATCGGCAAGGGAATGTGCAAAAATATCCTTATATTCTTCTAATAGGTTTGCAAGCTTTGTATTCTGCTCTGGGGTTAGTGACTGTGTTTCCTCAGTGGCGGGCGTGTCTGTGTTAGCACTTGTGTTCGTTGGCGGAGATATGGTAACCAACGGAGAGACCTGGTGCGCGCGCGGGACTTGCTGCGCTCGTGGATTGTATGTGTTCCGGGCGTACGATATTGGGTGTGTAGTGATAAGGTCTCCGTTCACTAATCGTATTTCATTAGTGACAAAGCTAACGTTGGCTTCGAACTTGGCAAGAAAGTTCGTGCCGATGATGCCCGGAACGGAAAGGTCCTTAATTACAAACATAGGATATCTAGTTTCAAAAGAACCTATCTGAGAGATGTATGTCAGTAATGCCCAAGCATGAAATATTTTGGGAATTGGCAGCCACAATGCGAGTGTTGAGAGGCATCCTATGTATGCGCTCGCCGTTAATGTACTTACTGCTGACACAGCAAATAGCTGACCCGGTATCTAATAAGATCTGAATTTGATACCCGTTAATTTTGGCCGGGCTAGAGAGGGCTGTAATATTGTGTCCATCCTGTGCAGTATACATGTTATTAAGAGTATATTTAATGATCGGTGCTGTGGGATCTTGGGACGTTGAATCATGTTTAGCGTTCTTTATCGCATCCTGCGAGACTGTTTGTTCTGCCGGTCGGTTACTTGCGTTGAGCAAACGCGGTGTTGTGGTCTGATCACTGAACCTGACACGCTTTGCTGAGTCCCGTGAAACTGGGATTCGCACTTCAGCTGTGTCATGCCCGTCTGCCATGTGTATTGTCCTAAGCTTTCTCTTGAGCTTTCGGTGGACGGATAAATATCTAGAATGATGTTTGCTGTCCCGGGATGTGAATTCTGGCCTCAGCAGGGGTGTTCTAAAGGGCCGGTGTGTGTGAATGGTTGTGGGTTTACAGCCGGCTTTCTGTGGAGGTAACTTATTTGCGCCAGTGGCGATACAAGTCACCGGCTTTGCCGCGCTTGGTTTAGTGGTCGGGCCGCTTGGGTCCACGGGTGGAATCAATGTGGGTGGGCGTATCACGGGTAGTTTAACTACGCTGGGTGTGGAAACGTTCTTAAGGGTTGTGATCTTATTGCTGGTTTTTAATATGCCTTTAGTGTCCTTTTTTCCTACGTGAAGGGTGGAGGGTTGAGGTGTGTGAGGCGATGTGTTAGTGAGAGGGCTGTAGTGACCCGCATTTGGATTGCCCGTGAACAGAAGGTATAGATGTTGGTCATATCCTACTGTGGAAAAAGTGGGTTCCATTTTGTCCAGTGTATAGACATGGATGTTTGTCTTAAGGACATGGCCTGGAGCGGTAACCTCCGTTGCACCAGCGTAGGTGCCATTTCTATGCATATAATCCCCATATGCATATTTATTGGGGAATAAGGCATCATTACCGTCGGCGAGGAAATATTTGTACTCGTCCGAGTGTGCCATAACATACATGACCAGCTGTGTTCTGAGCTCTTTATGCTGGTCCTCATTTTTATGGAGCAGGAAACTGAGTGCTCGAAAGAGGCAGTTACCGTCCCCTTTGACCGTGTGTGCCTGGAGCTGCGATCGGGGAGGTATTTCCTGCGCTGTATTCTGGCGGGCGGAAGTTGGGGGGATTTTCAGCTTATTGGATTTGACAGGGCAATTGTTCTGCGAGGGTTGATTGGAATGTTTAATGGTTACCGGGGAAGGGTTATCCGATTGTGTGGGTGCTGGCCCTTCCCTAGCTAATAGTTTTTTGGCTGGGAATAACCTCTGTTGTCTGTATAATGAGGTTGTCCCCTGGGCGCCTCGTTTCGCCAGTTGTTTGGCCGGGGCTGATAATGGGGGTTGGGGTGTAAGCCTCGTCTATCATGCGGGGGTGAATGCCTTCGTGAATCCCGTGGAGGGTGGTCGGGCAGTGGATAGTCCTCCGGTCCTCTTTCTCTTTGGACAGGGACGTATTGGGGGTATGCTGGGGGAGGCCTTTCATATTGAGGCTCATACCGTTCCTGCTGCGGGGGAGTGTTTGGCCGACGGTATTGAGGGGCATTCGGTGGTTGTGTGTATCTGGTGTTCTGGTTACGATGCCAAATTCGGTCGTCCCTATATTGGGGATGACGGTTTGGTGTATGATCTGGGGATGGATTGCCACGTGGGCGAGTATTTGCCAGATACTGTGTCTGCGGGAAGGGATGGGATTCGTTACGGCGTGGCACGTCCTCCTGGTATTGCGAATAATAGTTCGCCTCTCTTACCGGGGGTTAATTGCGCCAATGGGGGTGGTTAAGTCTACCATGATCCTGTTGATCGCCTCTTGGTGATCACCATGTATCCCTAGGGTCATCCCTACGCGTGCGGGCTTTAGGGCTAGCGTGGATGGCCGTAATCTGCATCTCCTGCATCTGTTTGGTCAGATCGCGGATTTGTTGATGCAAATCACCGTTATCCGTGCGGATGTGTTGATCCACGGCTTTTTGCGTCATTTTATTGCCCTCTTCGATGAATCTAATATTGGCTTGTAAATCTAGTACGGTGTTGCTTTGCAATGTGCAGAGCTTGTCCACTAAGGTAGGGCGCATTCCCTACACAAGGAGCCGTACTTTCTGCCTGTCTGGCATCTCCCTATTATATCTTTCACACATTAATAATTTTGCATTAATGTATGCCTGTGTGCCTTCCGTGGGACCTTGTGTGCGAGCACGGATTTTGTCATACAAATCATCCTCGTCAGGGGTCAATTGAAATGTATTGACGAGGGCAGCTGAAAATTTTTCCCACGTGGCATCGGCCAAGGTGGCTTCATGGAGTTCGTACCACGTGAGGGCCGATTTAGTGAGGTAGGCTGGTAAGAGGCGTTTTTATCCTCAGCTGTCCAGCCGTTAATCTTAGCCGTTCGATTGAAGGCTCTCAGATATTCCTCGGGGTCCTGCTTGTCACCTGGGTATTTAGCAGGCTGTATCATTGGATACTTCGTAGGCATGGCCATGTCCGCACTGTAAGAAGTGTTGGGGGTAATTAAGGGGGTACGCTCAACTGGGGAATCTAAGTCGCTGTCATGTAATGCAACGTTACAGTGTGCGTGCCTTAGGGGTTGCTGGGGAGCCTGAATTGGTGTGATATAGGTATTTCCGCTTTGGGAGGTGCCTGGGTGGTAAGGGGTAGAGTGTGGAGCGTCCTGAGGATTAAATTGCTCAGTACCCTGGATATTATCCAGCGACAAGTTATGCTCAATATTAACCTCTTGTAGTGTGGAAAGCGCCTTGTTAATCTGTTCGCCTAGAGTTAAGGCGATGGCGTGTATAACTGCGATTAGTCCCCCGTTTGAAGAATTGTGTGGAATTTCGTCTAACTGTTGTAACAGGACCTGCAACCCGTTGTATGTTTGCTGCGTGTCACTGACGTGTTGTAATAAAGGGTATGGTAATGTGGGGGTTAATTCCTCACTATCACCGCTATCTGGGGGCGACTGTTGAGCGTTCTGTGTCTGTGCTCGTGTGATGGGACGTTTTTGTCTGATTGCGCTTGGGTAATTGAGTTTAAGATGTATAACTGCGTCCTCAAGTTCGGTAAGTAAAGGGCCTGCATTATGTTCTGCTATCAAGTCAGGGTTTTTAACGAGGATTTTAGGGCGTAGTGGTTTGGTGGTAACAGCGAGGTTGTGTGCTGTATCTCTAAATGCACGCCTGACCCTACTAGGATGTTGGAATTTGAGCATGGATCTCTACTGTACGTCCTTCTGTAAGGGCGTATCTATGGGGATATAAATTGTGTATGACTAGGTAAGGGTGGCGTTTAAAATGTATTGCCTGTCGGGGCGGGCTTGGGTTGGGTATAAAAATATTATCTGACCCTTATTTCAAAAAAATTTCACAATTTTGGGTGGCGTTTGCTTGGCTTTAGAAAGAGGTTTTAGGTTCTAGGGATCTTTTCCGCAGAGGTGCGTTATCTGCACCCCCTTAGGCGTTGTCTTACGACAACGTCGCGGTACCTGGCGCCTCCACCATTTGTAATGTACCTGTGAGGGTTGCCTGTACAAAGAATTAACCTAAGGGCTGAAATTAGTCTAATTATGGGGCGAGCTCGGCAATTGCTGTAAGAGGTATGGATTATTTAGTGAATTGCGATCGTCAGTACGATCAGCAAATAGAACTCCCCAATGTACTGCTTGACGGGGTAGTTCCGGGTGAGGGGGTATTTGGAAAGGTAATTTAATTATTACTCTGTGCGCGACAGCTGCGCCACGCGGTCTGCTGCAAGTCATGAGCAGGCAAGCTAACGGGCAACCTGCTGGTGTCAGCGCTGAGCGGTAGCGCTCGGCTAACGTCACGAAGCAATTAAACAGTAAACAGTAAAGCTAATTCTAGATCCTACCTAATGGGGAAGCTAAGAGGGTAGGATCTTATCAGCTAAATAAATAAAGGATAAGACCAGTGGCTTCAATTACTTTTAAATTTAATGTGTACCTCGATTTTGAGGTACGCTTGCAAATAGCAGTTCAAATAATAAAATAAAGAATTATTACAGTCCAAGCACAGGGGGATGTGAGTGTAGTGTGAGTGTGCGTGTAGTGATCGCTTGAGTCACTTACCCTTCAGCTAACAGCAGCAGTGGTTCGTCACGTCGGTAGCACGTAGACAGACTGAATGGTCTCGAGGGCATGACCTCCCGTGGTACTTATAAGCTTTTCGTGCTACGTCTGCGGAATCCGTACATTCCTCCCAAGTCATAGTCTTTTCTAGGGTCGTTGCCTGGGACACGAGGCTACTTGAGCTCATGTAGGTGCTAACTTATTGGTCTTATAATTTTGTAATTGTAATTTGTAGGTTTTTAAAGTAATTGCTTGGAATTTGGATTTGTCGGAGATTTTATTTAGGGGATGGGGGTAGCGTACCCTACGGGTACAATAATAGGACGTCCGTTGAGGAAAAAGATGTAAGAGGAAATTCTTACCTACCGTACATACATAACACGACGGATCGTATTGCTAAAATCCTACGTAGGTATAACATACGGACTGTATTTGGAACTTCTGTTAAGATTAGGCAACTCCTGCGACCAAATAAGGACAGTTTGCCAAAATTGCAACAACCTGGTATCTACAGAGTTCCCTGTACTTGTGGCAAGGTTTATATCGGGCAGACTTCGAGAACAATATGCACTCGCATTAAGGAACATGATAGATGTATCAGGCGCATTCAACCTGATAAATCAGCTGTTGCCGATCATGCATTAACACCTGGCCCTGATGTCATGTTCCAAGGAGTGGATGTTCTTGCCCGTATCAAGCAATTTCGTCCCAGAATCATCCCGGAGGCGGTTGAAATACGTAAACACCCAGATAATATCAACCACGACACGGGATACAATCTCAGTGAATCCTGGCTACCTATTATCGGAACCCTCAGAAAGTAATACACTGCTGCTTTTCGTTTTCCCTAACATGGGGCTAAAATTGCGTCCATTTTAGGGCACCTTGTTTAGTTTCTTTGTTACTTTCTCTTAGCAACAATTTAGTCGTATTCCCGTTTATTCCTGATGAAGAACGACATGGTTTCTTTCGAAACGCGTCGAGTTTGATTAAATAAAACATGGCATACGCCCGAAATTCTACATTAAGGCTAGTATCACGGGCCGTGAAAGTCTAAATGATAATATTCATATATCCTACTTATATTAAGATGCCTGTTTATAATCTATTGATGGATGCAGAATTTTTGCATTTGTCTGTTAGCACTGGCTAAAGTAAAATGTGGCTTTTCACCGATATCTCAGTCTGATTCATAGCTGTGATTATATGGAAGCTACTGAGGTATGAGTGGAGCAGAGTAATGGCCATCAGGGCACAACTAGTGTCGGTGGATGGTTCTACTCATAGGGTTGGTACTGCTGTACCGACTCAAGAGGAAATCAATGGCAACCTACTTCACTACTCACCTTGCTTAGTACGCCTCATTATAGTGATCCCTTTGAGTTTTGTGGGTTTCAGCCCACATAAACCATAGCGGCACTTTTTGAGGATCCAACCAGTCTCCGATGTGACTGCCTAACAGACAGACTTGTATTAATTGCCACTATCAACATATGAGGTGCGTTCAAAAAGTAACGAGCCGGAGGCTGGAATGCGCAAACCGGTGACGACATCGGCCAATCGTGGCGTGTGTAACGAGGTGTGGTTCTTACCAGAGCGTAGATGGTCACAGCCCGTCGCTAGAGGGCACACGTGCACGTCACGTGACAATAAAAAGCGAGCAGCAACATGCATCAATCGTCCAACGCTGCCAGTCGCATTGCAAACAGTGACATGGAGGCGTCAACCGAAGAACAAAGAGGTGTTGTTCGGTTTCTGACAGCGGAATGAGTAGGGGGAACGGACATTTATCGCCGAATGTCACAAGTGTACGGCGAACACTGCATGTTCCTTGCAAGGGTCAATGCGTGGCACAAGCACTTCAGAGAAGGACGGGTGTCGTTAGCCGATGATGCCCGGTCTGGGGCACCCCCCTGCATTACCGATGACAACGTCCAGCTGGTTGATGCACTCATTACCCAGGACCGCCGAGTGACAGTGAACGCCATAGCCGCCGTGGTCGCTCCACGACAATGCACGACCTCATACGGCCAACACAGTCGCGGCACTCCTGCAGAAATTCAAATGGGAGCTTCTCGGTCACCCTCCATACAGTCCAGAACTCTCTCCCTGTGATTACGCCATGTTTGGTCCCCTGAAAAGGGCTCTGCGGGGCCAACGATTCACCTCGGACGCCAACGTCCAGCTGTACGTGCGGAACTGGTTCACATCGCAGCCCAGGGAATTTTGAGACAGCCATTCACCGCCTCGTGTCACAGTGGGACATGTGCCTCAACAGCCAGGGCCAATACTTCTAACATACAGGTACTGGTCTCTGTAATTGTGCCTCCGGCTCGTTACTTTTTGAACGCACCTTGTACAAAATTTCAGTTTGATTGCTGTAATAGATTCGTAGATATTGAGAATCGTCTAAATATTTTGGATGGTCGCCATGTTCGATTTTTAAATGTAGGCCATAGAGTTATGTACCATTACATGAAGGTTAATGGGTAGGTGTTTTATTCAAATTTCAATCGCATGATTAGGACACAAGAAATAAAAACGAGATTTTAAAATTTCGATCAGCCACTCTAAAATGAATTCTCAACTCATTGCTGTGATATCCACAAGAGTAAGCGGTCCCAACATGAATGAAATGTTACATGAATATTATTAACAAACTAGCAGACCCGTGCGAGATCTCTCGCATAATGGGCTGTGTGTGCCCCATGTGTACAGACTACCCGCCCGGCTCTAATGCTATGCGGGCTGTACGCTATGCCAGGGGCTATCGTCTTGTTTATTTGTTTAAAAGCATTTTATAAACAAATTAATATAATTATTTCCGTTGACTTTTCAAGAAATGCAAGATTTTTTCTGTACTATTGAGACTATTTGGATGATTTTGGTACAAACCACACCTTCTAACTCCCTCTGGTTTAGGAGCTTGAGTTTTGTGAAACATACACCTTGATTGGTTGGTTCTTAAGTTTAGGGGCTGCGACAACGCGGTCATGTAACCCCGTGTACTTTGGGTGTGTGTAGAATCTGTCTGATAACCGGTGTTAATTGTGATGACTGTATTAGTGCGTGTTATCCGTTTTTTAATTTAAGTACTGCAACTTAGAATTTTTCAAATAGTTCCTACTTTTGCCGCCAAGCGCCACCGTCAACGAATACTAGGCCAAGTTCAGAACTTAGCTACTAGACGCCACCGCAGTCGGCTCTTGGCAACGAACGTAGAAACCTAAGGGATGGTGGGGAGGAGTTAGAGAGTTGTTGTGGATACTTTTAGGGGATTTCCGACATGGTGGTCATGTGGCCCCGTGCATTTGGGTGTGTGTATAATTTGGCTGATAACCTGTGTCACAGTGTTGTCTGTACTAGTGTGTGTAATTGTAATTGAGAATATGATTTGGGTAGGAAGCGGCCGTGGCCTCAAGGTACCACATGATGATGGTAACAAGATGATGAGAATGTGAAGAAACAGATAAGAGAGGGAGACATAGATAGAGAGGGAGAGTTCATTCATTACGTATGTACTGTTGGCACCCACTTTAGAGGCAGAGATTACAACAGTGGCTACTTTCTGATGAGAGTATGATTCAACATGACTCTACGTACTGTGTCGTTTCTAATATCACGTAGACAAGTGAAGGTGGAAATAATAGAGATTGTTACATTCTATTGAAGCTCCGTGAATACACAGCTAACGAGGTTTAGCAACAGTCGGGCGGTAATGACACGACACAGCGCAGTCTTCAGACTATCCTTGTGTTAATAATAATAATAATAATAATAATAATAATAATAATAATAATATATTTATTCGTTACGGCCAACTATGGACCCCGTGTGACAGCTTTTACATTACTTTTTGTCCTCACTCTCTGCCAATATCTGTCCCACCTCCTTCTTCTGTTCCTCGGTATAAGATCTTCCTTTCCTCACTGACAACTCCCCTGTCTCCTGGAAACCTGTCAACTCTTTAATTAGTCGTCTAAATCGCTCTCTATCCATTATGTCTTCTTTCATCCCCATCCGATCCAAGTCCAATCTCACTTCCCGAAATCATTTCGGCTCCGTCTTCCTCTTCCTGAAGAATTCAAAAATCCTCTTCGTCAATCTGGCATAATAATAATAATAATAATAATAATAATAATAGTAAAACAAAATTACGACACTACAAGACAGTTGTTTCGCCGGAAGCTTTATATGCATCAGAAACCATATCCCTTGGCGGACACTCTAACCCTGCAATACTAACATTCGTAAAATGTATACTATGTAAGCTGCCAGAATGGGATTGATAGTTTTTGCCTCGCCATGTGGTCAGGGAACAAGGTTGCCAAACAGTTAGAATAACAAGCGATCACACTGTACAAGCTAGAGATACAGCCGACCAGGTACTGACGCAAGTGAGCTATGATATTGCAACGCAGAGTATTATGACATCAACTACGGGAACATGGATTGGTCAAGAGGCAGAGGGGTGATGACTGACGTGGAACTTCCGGCCAAATGTCATTCCTATTCAGGCACCTCACAGAGAACACGTGTATGAATAATTAACTTCTTAAAATTCCATCAGTATTTGTCCCCACCCTACCATCTTCCAGCAGTGCTTCAGCTGGTCTATGGTGGTGAAGTCAATAATTCTGTTATTAATGCCAATCAGTTCTAAAGGCGTATTCATGGGGCACAGAATTGCCTGGAAACTATCCTTGAACTTAACGACATATTGGTTTCTTCATGGCAATAACAAAGAGGTGGGGAATTTGATGTAGATATGTCACATCACTTCAGAGGGATTATAAAACAACCTCATAAAACCAGAGACAGTAGAAGAGGCTGCTATTTACGTGAAAGTAAACGACTTCCGTATTTGTTGTTTTTAAGATGGAACTTATCGTATTAAACTTCAAAGACCACAGAGGATTCAGTGTATATGAATAGTTTTATATACGAAATATATATTAATTTCAACCATTTAACTAATTGGTGCCTTAACACAAAGTCCGTAATGTACGTAATTTAACTTATTATTGGTATTAAGCATCAATTGAATAATTTTAGTATCTTAGGGCTTAAACAATAGAAACACGAAAGCCAGACAGGAAAATTCTCCCGAAAATTTACGGTTCCACGAGATAAAATGGAATGTGGATTAGGAGGAGAACAGCGGACCTCTAATCCTTAACTGACAGGTTCACTGATGCCGTACGCAAGTGACGTCTGACATTCTATGGCCATATCTATATAATGGACAGCGACAGACTAAACAAAACATTATTTAAAATAATCAGCCAAGACAAATATTCGAAGAAAGATATAAGATAGCGTAGCACTCAAAAAATAAATGGCTATTTAACTTAATATGGTGCACCATATAAGTGCTACGCTATCTTATATCTTTCTTCGAATATTTGTCTTGGCTGATGAAGGGGATAAAAGCAATTAATCCCCGAAAAATGTACCAGGAGCAAGTGTAATTATAATTTATTTTCGTTTATGTATTGACTAAGGCGGATATACAATTTGTTGTTAAAACTATTTAGTACGTCAATACGGAACCATCATGGAAACTAGTTTAAATAATAGAAACAGAGAGCCCTTTTAACCCTTTATAGGTTAGTGGCCAGTATGTTAACCACCTACTGTAAGGAGAATTCATATTGTCAAAGACACTGATGGTTGAATCTTTCATCGATATCCAGCAATTTTATTTTGGTAATTTTTATATTTCTGGAAACCAAATATAAGTTCTTTATCACCTTGACCTATGGTTTTTGATATTTTTTAATTAAACAATTAAAATTACAAAGTAAAAAATAAATATGACGTTAAAAGTTAGAAAGAAAATAAATATGCTTGTAAAAATGATTTAGGCCTAAGTTAAATTAAATAAAAAATATAATTAGACTATATCAATTTGTAATGTTAATTTAAGGATTATAAAAAATACCGGTAATATAAAAATTAAAGTTATATAAATAAATATCAACATTAAAATGTTAAAGAAAACCGAAGTTAATATTAATAATAATTAAAATTAGCCCAAAAATTAAATTTAAATAAATACTAATAAAATATGTTTAATAACATATTGCCCTATAAAGGGTTAAGAAACCTTGCCTTCACTTTTTCTATGGATCGGAAGTCTGCGAGTGTTAGGTGATCCCGTATAATCTGTATCCCATAACTTGCTACTGGGCTCACTACTGCAAGAAACAGTTTCATTGCTGATTTTATTGATACATTCTGTAGATCTTTTATTGTATATATTGCTCTAATTGCAGCTGAGACTCTTTCTTTTATGTGAAGTCTGTAGCAGTGACCTGCTGTTTGTAAAGTAATTCCGAGATATGTGAATGCCCGAACGATTGGAACATTTTCCCCTCTTATCTTTATGTGGTCGTCTTCTGCAGGCCTTCCTCCTTTTCTAAAAGTCATTAGAAAGATATTCCACTAACTATGGAATTGCAAACATCTGGAGTCATAAAAAAAACAATTGTGACAGTTCTTCCCTTCCCCTTTTATCCCACTGATCTTAATCCTAATTGTTTCCCAGAAACCCTAGCGTTATTAAATGTTTCCATATCCACAATACAGTACTACACACGCGGGATATTTCTAAATATACGATACTGATCTTAAATGGATGTGCTTGGGAAAAGCGGACGAGAACGTAACTGGGAATACGTCTTATAGTTTAACAAGAAGTTCCGTATCGAACTAAAGAGCCTACTTTTCTTAAAATTTAAGATTCATGCCAATGATTAATTTATATGGACCTATCTAGAATAATGTCGAAATTAAGTTGGTAATATCGAAATGTCTAATTAGTTCGAAATATACCTGGTATAATGTAGGCTAATAGAGCACCACAGTTGGCATCCCTAGTGACTGAATATACAGAATACAAAATTTGGTTGAAGTCCAATGGATAGCATGGACGTTACATGCAGTTAGACATTGGATCTATCAGCGCGCGTAAAATCATGTTGGCAACAATGTCATGCATGTGTTGATCAGAAATAATCTGAAATATTATGATCTCTTGCTGTGCCAATTTTGGATGAAATCTATTTGTTAGTATAGAAGTTACATGTATTTTTAAATTGGACCTATCAGCAGGCTTAGAGTCATGTTGGCAGCACTGATGTATATTAGTTTCTCCAAATTAATCTAGAATGTCATGTACTATACGTGTTCAAATTTTAAAGCTGTTGGCTTACATACTTTCTGATATATTAATATTTGGGTAAAAATAGAGACAGCATTTAATAACAGTTGGCAGCCTTGGTTGCTCTTAAGAATAAGCATAGTCATATCTGTTATGGTACACATAGCACATACGAAATTTGGTTGAAATCCAATTGATAGTATAGAAGTTACATGTATTTAAAAATTGGTCCTATCAGCAGGCTTAGAATCATGTTGGTAGCACTGACGTACATAACTTACTCCAAATTAATCTAGAATGCCAGGTACTATACGTGTGCATAGTTTAAAGCTGTTGGCTTGCATACTTTCTGATATATTGGTATTTGGATAAGAAAATAGAGAGAGAGAGAGCATTTATTAACAGTTGGCAGCCCTGGTGGCTTTTAAGAATACGCTCAGTTATATCTGTTTATGTACATATAGTACATACTAAATTTGGTTGAAGTTCAATTGATAGTGTAGAAGTTATATGCCTTTAAAAATTGGACCTATCAGCAGGCTTAGAATCATTTTGTCAACACTACCCTGTATGGCCTCCTGGAAATTAAACTAAAATATTATTATCTATATGTGTGCCAATTTTGGAATAGTTCCCACGCATACCTTTCAAGATATCCAACATGGAGCTCAAATTTCAATTGCGGTTTTTCATCAGTTGCTAGCACTGACATAATTTTCAAATAGGGGCTTGAAATATTCAGGTATAGATTTTTACTCATACCAAATTTGGATTCGATTGCTGCAGCCGTTTAGGAGTTGATAGGGGACACACACACACACACACACACACACAGAAGGCCAGACAGACAGACAGACAGACAGACAGACATTTTCCCGGATCGATCTCATAAGTCTACTTTTTCGTCATTTTTGCAAAATGTGAAAAGTAGGCTAAAACTCGTCGAATAAAATTTTCGAATGTAAATAATGACTATGATTGATTTCTTGTACCACCATGAGCTGTGTTACCAACTAATAAGTTAAGGAAATATCACAATTACTATTATTATCATTGTCTTCCGGACAGAAGCTTTATATGCAGCGGAATATCTCGCCATGAACAAGAGAGGAATTATGGAGACATTGGAAACCAAGAAAAGGAAAAATTTAAGAATAATCTCAGGTCTGGTTAAAGAGAATGGTGAGTTTAGAAGAGGACATTACCAGGAATTATATACACACGTGAAGAAAATTACTGACGTGATGCGGAAAAGACGAGTTATGTTTTATGACGTCTCCAAGAGAAAGATGACAAAGGGAGCCTGGTTTAGTGAGATACAAAATGATCTGCACGAGGTTGGAATAACATGTCAAGATATTCAGGAGCTTAAGAGAAAACTCTTCGAACACCGGAGTTTCCAACCTAAGCTCACGCTGGAATCTGGAAAGGCGTGGACAAACGAGAGATATGAACAACACCGTCTACAAATGAAGGAACACTGGGCTAATGTTAAAGCTAAAAGGAAACAGTTAAAATGACGTGGTCCTTAGCTGGTCGAAATTAAACAAGCAGAATAATAATACAGTCCATATTTCTCCCACTTCTATAAATCGGGGATATGTTGATATCGGGGATATCTCTATGGGTTTCAATGTGGTTGATGGTATTTTACGTCCAGATGCGCTTCCTCTTATGAGAGGTGAAATGACTCAAAGTAGGCAAGGGGTTGGGAGGAAGCGCCAGGCACCACCCTGACTTCTTTTGTGTCGAGTTGAAGGACCCACGGAAAACAATTTCAAAGTTGGCAAACTCACTCGTCTCCCAAGTCCGGTGATAGCCTGATCCCATATCCCCTATTATTCCTGTTTTCACGGGATCGGACCAGAGACGAGATGAGTTTCTACATGTCAAGAGGTACTTAACGGCTGACCTCATCCGAAGAGTTAATAAAAGATTGAATTAATGAAACTGGGCAAAGAATTGGAAGGAAGCTACCATGACCTACGATAAGTTACTACTCCAGGAGTGGAAGAAAGCCATGTCAAGGACGGTGCACGGAGGGTCTGGGGATAGCCTCGTCCCACAGGTTGTGATGACGTCACGGTTAAGTAGCATGCCTCTCTCTCTCCAATGTGTACTAGGTCCGATCACTGGTTAATGCATGTAAGAATTTTCAGGTTTCAAAGCCATTGAGTAGTTCCAATTGCACGCTAAGAGGTCCCATGGCCCAGCTTATGATTGTCAGGGTAATGAACTGAGCTCCCCTAAGTGGTCCCCTAAATGCAACAACAGCAACAACGAAGACTGACAGCCTCGTGTAGGTGCAGGATGAGAAGCCACCTGCAGTACAGTTATGATTGCTGCCCACTCTATTATTCAACTCAATTTGCTCGCAGCGCAGGATGCAATTCCGTGCGAATTCCACTAAACAAAGCCAGTGAATAGAACTCGTATGTTTTTCATTGGTGACCTAATTTTTCTTTTATTGCACTAGGAATACGAGTGTCGCTATGCGCCGTATCCCTATGTTCTGTTAATTTAATTCTGCTACGGAATGCCAACTAATTATTTGGAACTGCGTTTGAAGTTTCAACACAGTGGGTGACGTATGACATCCCTAGATCAGCATAATCCGAGCGTCGATGTTTAACAAAAGGTGCCTGGTTTGAGGGAAAAATTGTTCAGTTTTATTAAAGTATAGCAGACTGATCGCACGACATATTTCTCTGTGTTATGCAGCTAACAGAACAAAGGAAAGATGTACGGTCAGTGGTTGTCACAAAAATCCATGTTACTGCAATCACTTTATCAGCGGCTGTTCGATGCGATCAGTTTCACAAACACAATTCAAGTGTCGCGTGTGCATAACGGGAAGGGACAAATATGTGGTTGGACGGAATATGAAGTGCAAATCCTCTGCTTTTGAAGTGCAGTGAGACAACCTAGTCTAAAAGGCAGAATGCTCCGTCTGATTCTGCAACTTTTGCCTGTAGAATATATCGCCCCGCTATACGCCAATAGTAGAGAAGTTGCCCACACATCAGGGATTTAAACTGCATACCTGTCCGAATCTCATATTACTGTAGGCAGCCTAACTTACCGACTTGTGTGCATGTGTGTAGCCCCTATTTTTGAAGACATCGCAACTTACTGAGTTGTACGTATACGTTTAGCCCCTGTTACTGTAAACAGCCCAACTTACTGAGTTGTACGTATCTGCGTAGCCCCTGTTACTGTAGGCAGCCAAACGTATTGAGTTGTACGTACCTGCGTAGCCCCTGTTACTGTAGGCAGCCAAACGTATTGAGTTGTACGTATCTGTGTAGCCCCTGTTACTGTAGGCAGCCAAACGTATTGAGTTGTACGTACCTGCGTAGCCCCTGTTACTGTAGGCAGCCAAACGTATTGAGTTGTACGTACATGTGTAGCCCCTGTTACTGTAGGCAGCCAAAAGTATTGAGTTGTACGTACCTGCGTAGCCCCTGTTACTGTAGGCAGCCAAACGTATTGAGTTGTACGTATCTGTGTAGCCCCTATTACTGTAGGCAGCCAAACGTATTGAGTTGTACGTATCTGTGTAGCCCCTGTTACTGTAGGCAGCCAAACGTATTGAGTTGTAGGTATCTGTGTAGCCCCTGTTACTGTAGGCAGCCAAACGTATTGAGTTGTACGTACCTGTGTAGTCCCTGTTACTGTAGGCAGCCAAACGTATTGAGTTGTACGTACCTGTGTAGCCCCTGTTACTGTAGGCAGCCAAACGTATTGAGTTGTACGTACCTGTGTAGCCCCTGTTACTGTAGGCAGCCAAACATATTGAGTTGTACGTATCTGTGTAGCCCCTGTTACTGTAGGCAGCCAAACGTATTGAGTTGTACGTATCTGTGTGGCCCCTGTTACTGTAGGCAGCCAAACGTATTGAGTTGTACGTACCTGCGTAGCCCCTGTTACTGTAGGCAGCCAAACGTATTGAGTTGTACGTATCTGTGTAGCCCCTGTTACTGTAGGCAGCCAAACGTATTGAGTTGTACGTATCTGTGTAGCCCCTGTTACTGTAGGCAGCCAAACGTATTGAGTTGTACGTATCTGTGTAGCCCCTGTTACTGTAGGCAGCCAAACGTATTGAGTTGTACGTACCTGCGTAGCCCCTGTTACTGTAGGCAGCCAAACGTATTGAGTTGTACGTACCTGCGTAGCCCCTGTTACTGTAGACAGCCCAACTTAAAGAAATGTATCTGTGTAGCTCCTATTACTGAGGGCAGCCCAGTGAGATGTATGTATCTGTTTTATCCTGCACAGTCCCTCAAACATGGAAAGAGATCATCCTTGGAAACTGTTATGATCACGTCCCAACGGGAGGTTTACACGTGAATCTTTATAACTGTGTCATGGAATATAATTACAATGTTATCCTACTTATTCCTTGAGTTTTGATTCAGAACTCAAGAACTAAACAAGAACTGTGGAGTTGGGGCTACATGACCGAGTTGTCGCAAGGAACCAACCAACTCATTGCTTGTTACAGACGCTGTCGACTCGTTACAAGAGACGTCATTAATGTTTTACGTCCTGATGAAACAAGCTCAAACTGCTTACAACAGAGTAGGGCCATTAAGCCAACAAATGACCGGGTTCACGTTGTCTTTTACGATTCTCATTCGCTCGGCGCATTTATAGCGACCCAACACATACGTTATAACAAGTACCTGCCTGTCAGTAGTTTACCTCCCAAGAGGAAACCATTAAATGCCCGACAGCCGAGGTCACTTTATGTTAAATGTTGCTTTAACTTAGCACTAATTCATTTCCCGCTGCAAAGCGAAAGAGCTTGAGTGATTCTTAACGCTCTTTAACTGAAAAAATGAAAATCCACAGCCTGCTTCCAGTCTCCGACCGGGTCAGGAATGGAATGAATGAAGCCCCCATCTAGCGGTGAGGATATGAAATGTGCCGGCTGCCGAGGCCTGACGCACTCCTCTGGGGCAATGATTAAATGAATGACAGATGAAATGAAATGATAGTGGAGATTGTTGCTGGAATGAAATTTTGACAGGGAAAACCGGAGTACCCGGAGAAAAATCTGTCTGCCTCCGTTTTGTCCAGCACAGATCTCACATGGAGTGACCGGGATTTGAACCACGGACCCAGCGGTGAGAGGCCGGCGTGCTGCCGCCTAAGCCACGGAGGCTCACAACGCTCTTTAACTACTGTATTCAAAATGCTTTGCTGACTAGACCATTCAGAGTTTGAGAAAGGGGCAGCACTTTATTAGAACTTGTCTATGTATTACAATGGAAATTCAACTATGACTATTTTGACAAGAGAAAGAAGGTCCGTGGCGAACTAAAAAGCATACTTTTATTAAAATGAAGGTTTATTGATGTGTAACATTTTTCCACTTGGTTGCTGGATATTTTTGTTGGAGTGATTTTGAAAAATGGGACGGAAGTGGATCGGAACGATTGAGGTGGCACCAGCTGGCACACTTCCGTTCGATGGAACAGAAGTGTAAGTCGCACTATCAACTCGATCGATCGATCCAGCTGGCAGTGGTAAGATCCAGCTGGCAGTGGTAAGAGAAACAATGAGCGCGCGGTGTCAGAAATTGATACCATGACGTACTCTCGGCCATGTGGAATGTATATGACATACTGAACGGTAAACGCTCATGCAAACTCTGGTGTCAAGTGATTGAAGCAAAGCACATGGTACATGTTCGAAGAGTTCGTATCAGTATTTAAATGGTAAAATGCCTTAATATCAAACATTGTAAGTAGTCGGCATTGCCGGTATTGTGTTTCTGCACAATGGCTATTCAAATATTAACCCACATAACTGTAATGCAGTCATCAATATAATATAATCGTTGTGGTTATACGAGCATTGAGCAAGCCTTCATGAACTATTACTGAATACATTCTCTTTACTCACAAGAGGGCCTATTCATAGGGCGTTTTACACTCAATTTCACGCAGGAACATTATCGAAACAAGCAAAATATAAATGAAACTTAATTCCGTAATACAGTATTATTGGAACGTGGAAATAAGTCACCATCTTGTGCACAAAATTCGCGTAGTCGAAATAGGCGTGGGGTTAGTGCTTATGACTGTGAATCTAGAGATCTTGGGTTCGAATCCCGGACGGGGTAGATATTTTTGCTACCAGATTATCATCTTAAATGATATTTATCATATCAATATGACTCATTTTAACAGAATCCATATGAAATTACGTGTTAGTCTGTGAATCAAGAGGTCCTGTTTATAAGGAATTTAAGGTTATGAGCGGTGTCGCGTCTATTAATCTAGTTGATCCATATCGTATTCTTTATTTAGGCTAGTGCTGGTGGAAGCTACAAAGCATCTAATAAAATGAGTTCCGTATTATAATCTACAATATCTGTAAAACACTCCCTTTTACAATAGATTAATATCTGTGCCAAAAATAGTATAAAATACCGGTGTATCAACAATTTCACGTGAGGTTTCTTCTATGTCAGATGTTACACATCATATGCGACTACTGTAAGGCTCGTTCTTTTTTTTTAAGTAATGACATTCACAAGCTGGGGGAATGTGTGATATTGATTAATAACTCTTATTAATACAACCCCGGTCACTACAAATTAAGAAGCAATCCTTCAATTGTTGAACATTTATTCTATTGTTGACCATCTATCTACCTTCCAACAAAAATGACTCCCTCATCAAGATGTATATGTATACATATCTTGATGGGGTGTATTTGGACACCCCAATTACTCGCTTGAGAGAGGCAGCCTTCACTTTCTCCCATTCCTTTAGATCGAATGACAGCCAGAAGAACAATGGCTTTGTTATCGACCCAAGCTTGAGGTTTGAAAGAAGTTCCAGTCAAGCAGAGGAAGTACACCAGGAGCAGAAGCAGCAGTAGATCTGTGAAGAAAAACGTAACATTGACTACTGTTCGGAGCTCGTGGAAAAAATACTATATTTGCAGTGAAATCTTGGAACGTCTCGTAATTCAGCTCAATGTTTAGAGAAATACAGGCGAAGTACTTCTCTCAGCATCTCCCGTGATTGTTGCCTTTGCGAATTGCACAAAGATTTTCAAATATTTATATGCATCAACTGCTATATATTGGTCAGGGTTGGCAAGCCTGAACAAAGTTGTTGTTGTTTGAGTCTTCGGTCTTTAGACTGGTTTGATGCAGAACTCCACGCCTCCCTGTCCTGAGCTAATCGTTTCATCTCTACATAGCTATCACACCCTACATCCGAGGCAATCTGTTTAACATATTCTAACGTTGATCTACCCCTACAGTTCTTGTCCTCAACCCTTCCTTCCATAACTAAGCTTCTTATTCCTGGGTGTCTTAGTATGTGTCCTACCAACCTATCTCTTCTCTTCATTAGCAGTCACCATAAACATCTCTCCTCTCCCACTCGGCTTAATACCTCTTCATTTGTTACCCTATCTACCCATCTGATCTTCATCATTCTCCTGTAACACCACATTTCAAACGCTTCAATTCTAATCTTTTCTGCTGCACCAATAGTCCAAGTTTCACTTCCATAGAGCGCCACGCTCCAGACAAAGGCTTTCAAAAATGACTTATTAGTACCTAAATCTAGCCAATATTCGATGTCAACAGATTATTATTCTGTATAAATGCTATCCTTGCCTGAGACAATATACTTTTTATATACTCCTTGCTTCGTCCATCACTGGTTATTTGCTTCCTAAGTAACAGAAGTCTTCTACATCCTTTAGCTTTTTCACCTGCCAACTTAATGTCCATAGAGGTTTCGGCTGCATTCCAATATTTTTGTTTTAAATTTATTTATTTTCATCATGAATTCTTTCCTCAAGACGGAGTCCATATCATTCAAGAACTCGTTCAAATCCTCTGGCGTGTCGGCCAAGATGACGATGTCAAAGTTAGCGGTTACTTAATATAAGCATCTTCGCCCAGCTGTGACGGTGTGGGCGAAAATAGCCGGATATTGAAGGTGACAGCTCTCTCTCTGAGGATGTAGTGCATTACCATCACAACTGAAAACTTATTGACCCAGATTGTGAGAGGTAATCTGGCGCCCCTGACTGTTTAACAACATGGAACATAAGATGGAGTTCGATTCATACGCCAATTATAACGCTGTATACTTGATTGTATGATGTTTTAGAGGACGGCTGTGAGTTCATGTGTAGCCAGTGGTATAGAGTTCACAGCTTCCTCACTTCAGTGATATCCATATGTATAAGGTGCGTTCAAAAAGTAACGAGCCGGAGGCTGGAATGCGCAAACCGGTGACGACATCGGCTAATTATGGCGTGTGTAACGAGGTGTGGTTCCGACCAGAGCGTGGAAGGGCCCGTCGCTAGAGGGCACACGTGCACGTCACGTGACGATACAAAGCGAGCAGCAGCATGCTTCAATCGTCCAACGCTGCCAGTCGCATTGCAAACAGTGACATAGAGGCGTCAACCGAAGAGCAAAGAGGTGTTGTTCGGTTTCAGACAGCGGAAGGAGTAGGGGGAACGGACATTCATCGCCGAATGTCACAAGTGTACGGCGAACACTGCATGTCCCTTGCAAGGGTCAAGGCGTGGCACAAGCGCTTCAGGGAAGGACGGATGTCGTTAGCCGATGATGCCCGGTCTGGGTCACCCCCTTGCATTACCGATGACAACGTCCAGCTGGTTGATGCATTCATTGCCCAGGACCGCCGAGTGACAGTGAACGCCATAGCCACCGTGGTCGCTCCACGACAATGCACGACCTCATACGGCCAACACAGTCGCGGCACTCCTACAGAAATTCAAATTGGAGGTTCTCGGCCACCCTCCATACAGTCCAGACCTCTCTCCTTGTGATTACGTCATGTTTGGTCCCCTGAAAAGGGCTCTGCGGGGCCAACGATTCACCTCGGATGCCGATGTCCAGCTGTATGTGCGGAACTGGTTCACATCGCTGCCCAAGGAATTTTATGAGACAGCCATTCACCGCCTCGTGTCAAAGTGGGACAAGTGCCTAACAGCCAGGGGCAATACTTCTAACATACAGGTACTGGTTTCTGTAATAATGCCTCCGGCTCGTTACTTTTTGAACGCACCTTATATTTTCCCCATTCATGTGGGGTCTGGCTTTCGGTAATGATTCCTCCACTTCAATCGATCCATAGCGTCTCGGGGGCGGAGTTTAGTGAGCCTCATGTCATCTCTCACCCTATCCAAACAGCGTGTTTGAGGTCACCCTCGAGGTCGACGACCCTCCACGTTCAGTTGAAGGCCAGTCTTTGCAACTAAGGTTTCACTGCCACGGAGCACATGCCCATACCCCCGCAGACGTGATTCACGCATTTTCTCTGTGATTGGGGCAACCTTGAAATCCTTCCTAACAACATCATTCCTAATATGGTCCAGTCGAGTCAAGCCATTGGACCACCGCAACATCTTCATTCCCATTGCATGAAGCACCTGTTTGTGCTTCGAGGTTGAAGGCGAGCATTCATATCCATAAAGGGCCACCGCTCTAATCACTGTGCGAGATACTTAAGATTTTAGATGCAATGGAATTCATAATGTTCAGAATGTTTCTCAAAATACATCACTGCGTTCCATTTATCCCAAGTAGTTGAAAATATACTGATGTAGGCATTCAAGGGTGGCGAAAAAATCTCAAGAGCGGGTTTTCCGGTTGGGTTGCTGTGTTCAGTGATTCATGATGTCTGACCTTTCACCACCAAGTGGAGCTGACATTACCAATCACACAACACAGCCTACAACCAGAAAAGCCACCCTGGAGAAGGAGAAGAAGCGCTAGGCCATGGGGCCAAGCTCTCCGCTGACTCGGTAGATGTGGGTTCGAGCCCCACCGTCGGCCGTCCTTGAAATGGTTATCCGTGGTTTCCCATTTTCAATTCCAGGCAAATGGTGGGACGGTACGGGATTAATAATGGGTAGACATAAAGTACAGTGTCACAAGCAGCTCGTCTACTGACACATCCTCTCCAAGACGAGGAAGGAGGGGAAAGGTCCAGTTAGTGTCACTGAGGTGCACCGCGCCGCAGATTGCTGACATATCGGTGATTCTCTCGCTCGTTGTGTACATAAATACCATCTCTGTTGTAAAGGAGAGCTCGAGAATGTCGCAGTTTAACCTTTTATATGGATGAATAGTACAGTTATAAATATATTTTCTCCTTATTATTATTATTAATTTTAATGTTTGTTTTCTTTAGTATTTTAATGCTTATAATTACTTTTATAATTTTACAATTAAGATTGTAAAATTATTAAAAATTTCACTTTTATAAGTTTATTTATTTTCAAAATTTAGAGGCATATTAATCATTATTAAACAATTAAAAATAGTAAACTAAAATTAAGAAGTAAATAAAACTATGATAATCATCTTCCTATCGTTTTTCCTGCTTTTGGAGCAGGGTCCGCTACTTTACATGCCAATCTCCATTTCTGTCGGCCAAGGGCATCATGCGGACATAGATTAACTTGCGTATGTCTTCTCTAAGCCGATCAAGCCACCTCTTCTTAGGTCGCCCACGAGGTCGTTTTCCATCCGGGTTGAGGCACAAGGCCACTGATTGCTTGTGAATACGTATGATGTGGCCGTACCAGCGTAGACGAGCCTCCCGCATTTTATCCTGTATGGGCGCAACTCCCATCCTCCCTCGGACATCGCAATTCTTGATATGGTCTAGTCACGTCAGACCAAGCACCGAACGAAGCATGGGCATCTCCATAACATGCAGGGCTTGCTCGTGTTTAACAGAGGCCGGCCAGCATTCAGAACCGTAGAGGGCGACTGGGCGCACGACGGTCTTGTAAATCTTGGCCTTAAGATAGTTGGATATCCTTCGGTCAAAGAGGACTCCAGTTACCTCCCTCCATTTGAACCAACTGTCACTCACACGAGCTCGGGCATCAGGGAGGGTGTCACCTTCTGAACGAGTCAAGGAGCCAAGATACCTGAATTGGTCGACTCTTTGAAGATCTTGACTACCTACAAGGATGGTGCCAGGCGTCGGTGACCCACACTCCATTTACACGGTTTTCTGGACATTCAGCTTCAGTCCAATCTCAGCCAGCCTCGTATTCCACTCCTGCAGTTTCTCTTCAGGAAACTAAAACTGCATTATTTTGTTACCACTTTTTTATATTTTACTTTTTATTTGAATTGTTTTCATTAAAACATTAATCTAGCACCCTAGGTCAAGGAGATAGAGTAATAATATTTGGTTTGCTGAAACCTTAAAACTTCCACAAGACTTAGTTGAAATATGAATGATAGATTCAACCATCAGCATCATTGACAATATAACTTTTCCTCATAGTAGGTGGTTAATATACGGATCATTAACCTATAAAGGGTTAAGCAACGAGTAAACATCAAGTTCTGCCAAAACATAACGCAAATGCACTAGAGAAACGTATCAGTGTAGAGTGACTACGACTTGGACCGCAGTGCTGTGTTTAACTGGCGCCAACGTTTTGAGCCAGGCAGGAACAGTTCGGAGAAAAAACTGTTGGTGCGCGAACACCGCTGCCAATCGGTAGATGATCTTGCAGCAGCAGGGATAAGCCACGATAAATATTTTGTGGGACAATGCGGATCTATAGGCCTACAGTATAAGTGAGCGCCGTGTTGTGCTGCAACTATTAACACATTTGAACTTTTCTGCTGCCTACATTCAGGTGCCAGTCCACTTAGACGGTTTACGCATAACTATCGTGTTCGATAGTATAACTTAACAACAAGCTATTCACCAAAAATTGCAGTTAGCAGCTTTATGCGTAACTAAACTCACAGATAACATAAAGCAGCTGTCAATTGCTAATAAATCAATTGTTTGCTGTATATTTGTAATTTAAACGCAATAACTATCAACAATGCATATAGGTAAGGGTGTGTTTGCTTTTAAAACTCAAACTTGGCTAACAGGAGAGAATTTGTGATAGTTTAAATGTCAAAACTTTCAATCACGTTTTTCTCAATATCATCTTTTGCTGGATAGCTGTTTAATGCATAACGCCGTCCAATTAATGTACTGTACTCCGTATTTTAGAGGATGGCAAGGCGCATAGCTTTTTATATACGATTAAAAAATATTCTACGACAGGCAGTTTCACTTCACAATATATAAGAGACCTTGGCACTCAGCAAGGCCCCTCCCCCCTCCAGTTGAGAGTAGATAGTGAACAAGACAACTGCTCTCACCAAGACTGTAGCCTGTACAATACAACCTGAATTGACCATTTACAACAACCACATATTCACTCCAAACAAGCAAATTCCGGAGGTCAATCACCACTTCCAGTATCTCAACAAAACGTCACATAGACCACAACTAACAAATATTGACGAGTCGAATTTTCTTAACTCATACTGCAACTAAATAAGTGTACGTATTGTAAATATTTTCATCCATACTTTCTGACATAAATTTTAGGGCCTAAGTGTAATCGATCTGATGATGATCGCTTGACGATCAAAACTGGTCATCTAAGTGTATTTGTTAATCTCATGTAATTTTTTCAGGATTAGGGAATAACCCATCTCCTTTGGGAACATTCGTGTTGACCGACTGAAAAGCATCGAACTGTCGTTATTTCAAACATACATTCATTTTCATTCGAAACTGGTTTGCCTTTCAGCGCCCAGTCTAGTCTGCAATCCTCTGTTTTGGGAACATGTCACCTCCATGATCCCCTACTTGCAGTTAGCACTACTAGTCCAGTCAACTGGCGCTCAAAAAGGGGTTTACCTACGGAGTTTTCGGGGAGTTTTGAAAATTGGTATATTTATAGATTCTGACCTGCTCTCTCCGAATTTTTACTTTGCTAACAATTTTTTTCCGGCAAACAAACAAACGGTTGAGACATAAATTATAGAAAATATTCTCTAGTTTCATTTATTACATAACCATTTTCACCGTGACGTGGGTCAGAAAGAAAATATCGTCGACAAACTGTTTTGGAGCGCCATTTTTTCAATATAGCTGCGGTTTCCCGGAAAAAATTTGTTAGCAAAGTAAACATTCGGAAAGAACACGTCAAAATCTATAAATATACCAATTTTCAAAACTCCCGTAAAACTCCGTAGGCAAATCTACCAAACGGTTGGACTATACGGCCTCTTCTGCGTCTACACCTCTATCTTTGAAATCGTTCAACTATGAATCCAACCATCGCCTCCAAGGTCTACCTGTGCTTCTCAACCTCTACAGCTGAACTCATTTAACCCCTTAGGTTCTCTTCACATGCCCTCCAGGGGCTCACATCTAGTGGGACGTGCGTTGGCGACCACGGAACCCCAGCTGAGTCCGGCATTGCATCCACTTACTTGTGCCATGCTCCTCTCCGTCTTCTTTCCTGCCGACCTCTCTTGGTCAACTCTTGTTCTCTTCCGACCCCGACGGTATTAGGGTATCCGAGGCATAGGGAGTCTCTTCCTTTCCCAACTTAATTGGTCCTTGTCTCATCTTTCCTGATACCCTCCTTCTGCGAGAGGTCCGCCTTCTTTTTCTTTTCATGTTATCTTCTGTCTTCTGTACAAGGCTCTCAAGGAGGCAAGGTGTATGTAGCCCCACCACTTCTGGTGCACCCTGGGTAGTGTTAAACCTTCAAGGGCCCACGGCTGGTGAGTTTGTGAGTTGGCGACCCCTAGGGATCCCTGAGCTGGGTCCGTTTGGTCACCTTTATCCTCTGACCTTGGGAAAGGCCCCCTCCTCTTTCCCTTTCCTACCTGCCTTTCATGGCTCTCCTTCCTTCCAAGTCCCTCAATCCTCATTCCTCGAAGGTTGAGGGCATTTCTTTTTTTCTGTCCTTTATTGCGTCTTCCTACGCAAGTCTATGAGTATGGCTTAATCCCTTTCTAACGTAACTTATTTTGATGGATATCCTTTATTTGTTTACCATTTCTTCTTCTAGTATGTAAGTGTTTAGTTAGTATGAACCGTTTTCTTCCACCTGTTGACTTCCTTTTTTCTTTTACCCTTCTGTGAGTCAATTATCGGAATTATTCTCTTTTCCTCTTGGTTTTTACTGGCCAGGGTAGCCGAGCAGATCAGTGGACATTTCTATAATTGCTGATCAAGGTTCGTTATAGTAATGTCTTGCTATGCCGAATCGTGATTAGTGACACCTTTTCCCTTTTATCTTCTCTTTTCCGTCACCAGTGACAACCCTTTGTTACTCTCCAGGCAGTCTTCTGTTTTTTTATCTCCCATGTAGGACTTGATATTTTGTGCTCCAGCTCTCGTCTTCGAGATGCCTTGCCTTCTTTCGGTTTTTATCCCATTTTATAGTGTTTATTATAAAGGTGCGCATAGGAGCGTGAGTTTAGTTTATTTAATGTAATTCCGTGATGCCGGATTAAGCAGATTCCATCAAGGTAGGTCACGTCTTTTGTCTTTGTATTTGCTTACTGTATGGAATACTATAGCGTATGGCCTTTTTAGTATGTCCATTTTGAGCTTGTTTCGTTCCCGTTATCTTTGTCCTCCTATCGTCGTATCTTTTGTGTGGGTATTTGGTTCGGTTTACTGTATAGTGCATTCACCTGTAAGACCATTACCATACCTCTTATCTTTTGTTTGCCTCCCTTATCTTAAGATTGCGTCTTCCTACGCAAGTCTATGAGTATGGCTTAATCCCTTTCTAACGTAACTTATTTTGATGGATATCTTTTATTTAGTGTAACGTTACGTCTCTTGTGTTTATTTTATTTCGGTTTCTTGCCCCTCATTTTATTGGTTTATTTTATCTACGTCATATCTACGCGCGCTTTTATTAAACTCCGCCCTTTCTCATATTCCCTCGCCTACTCCATTTCTTCTGGGCTATTAGAGATACCGTTCGCTTCTTTGGCGGTGGACTCAATTTTCATGACACCTAGTCTAGTCCTTTTATCTTTCGTATTTCACAATGTAATTTTACTCTTTACGAGTATTCCTTCCCCATATATCTCCCTCCCTTTTTCCTTTACCTCCTATTCCCCATAACCTTATCGTCACGGTCCTTTGTATCGTCAGTTTAACTTATGTCTTATGTTTGACAACCACATAACCTCACCTTAGCATGTAATGCTTCCTCGTCATTCCTTAAGCCTATTTCCTTTGGAGAATACATTTCCGTTCTTTTACCTATGCGGCGTGTTTGTGTACCATATTTTGTACGTTGTTTAGTTCTTTATTCTTTAAGCAACTAGGCTAGGCTAGGCCCATGGTTCTTGTAATTACGGAATTCGAATTGAATTTGCATTCACAGCAATGTGGATGTACGTTCAGTCCACCGCCTCTGATTCTCTTATCCTTTCACCACCCTAGCCATGTAGCATGGGCCCAGCGCAAGACCAATAGGTACACACTTCCACTGCGACAACATCTGCGAAAGGCCAGACGGCACAAAATGGTAGGCAGAGCTTGGTCGCCATTCGAATATTTCGCTCTACATGTAACTAGACCTAGTTTCAATTCCCAAAACCACATAGGAGAACCGCTTAGCCCTATGAATACGTCCAATTCGTGCCTTTTCTACGGGTGTGATGACAAATATGTATAGCAACATCAAATGTGAAATCGATTCACCTATCAACAGTGAAGTGAAACATTTATCCAACATCAATGCTTCGACGAAACTTGAATGGTTGGAATTTGACCCTCTATTTCCTACATTACCTATTCCCGAAGTACGTAATTCAATCTTTCAAGGTGGACATGTCGCAAATATCGTAAATAAATGGAATATTAGATATTCAGGGGAAGAAGGTTCTTCTTCAATTTTCGAGTTTACCACGGGCATTGAGTAACTATGTTCATGTTATAGTTTGGTTCCTGACAGTATTATCTGGAAGCGCTTTGAAATGGTACCGTCATGTTCAGTACCCCTTTAGTTCATGGACTGGTTTTGTAAATGCTTTGAAGGAGAGATTCACGCCATCTGACTTTGAGCATGACTTAAAGCATGAAATTTTCTCACGCACCCATGCACTCGGCGAAAATATTGACGATTATGTTACAGCGATCCGTACCCTGATATCCCGCCTTCCTGATTCACTGTCTTCTCGTGAAATTATTAATACTGTTTATTGTAATTTACACCTATCATATAAACAGTTTATTCGTCGTTCATCAGTATTAGACATTGAAGACATTCTCATCCAAGGGCGTGAATTTGAAGCAACTGCTCGATTGTGTAATCTATATTCCCCAGCCCCACTGCCTTCGGAATCTATGTTTCCTAAATTAGCGTTTAACGTGGATGAACGTAGTAATAAGATCAATATCCCTACACGTGAGCAACGTGATAACACTATACCCGCTCGTTGGACTACACTACAATGTAACAATCGAGGCAATACCTTCGCCTCTGTTAATTCATATAGAACTAATGTTCGTGTTAATGCCGTGAATCATGTCCAACATAGTACGTCCCGTTCTCACAACCTTGATGCGAATGCCCGTCCTCATGTGAATGCTTCCAGGTCCCCGGTTCGATGCTGGAACTGCTTAAAAGGATCCCATGTCTACCGTGAATGTTTAGAACCGCAAAAAAGGAAAGTTCTGTTTTGGCTGTGGTCTGCAAGGAGTAACCAAACCAATCTGTCCTCGCTGCAACGCTACTAATCACTTGGAAAACTAGTGAAGCCTTGCGATAATGAGTCCAATCGTGAGGCTAAGAAGATTTATTTCAGCAGGGACTACGCTTCGGTGATAACTGATTTTCCTTCCATCAGTAAGATAGGTTCAATGTAGGAAGGTATGCCATTACTTTTCAGGTAATTGACTAGGTCTTGGTGAGCTCCATCCTGTGAGCAATGCAGGGGCATACCGTGGAACTTGTAAGTAATGACAGCCTGCACCAAGTATCTTCTTTTACTCTTAAGTGTTTTTTTTTTCTTGGGACATGTTTTCCAGCTTATTTCTTCAAGTTTACTTGCGAGGACGCAAGATGGCATTGTTGTCAGTCATATTAACTACTTTTTCAGGTTCCTCCTTCGAATAACATTTATATAGTTGACGTGTAGTCACTTTTCTTCATCTCTAATTAATCTTTGTCAGAGTACCATGGTGGTCACCACTCAATTTCATCCAATTATTAGCATAATTAATATCGTTTTCAATTAATCTTTTTCTTTTAATCAATTATAGATTTCGGCTCTCTGCCATCCTACCTTGGGAGACTAAGGAAGACTACTTTTGATATTCCTATGATTATTATAATATTGTGACTTTGTAACTTTTGTATATATTTTGGCGAGGAAGCTAGGTTTTTTATTTTCTTATATTATTTGTCTGGTTTAACTTATACTCTTATTGTGAAATGTTCGTTCTTTGGTTTTTATATTTTTCTTCGATTAAGTACACTTCTTTGGAGTCCTCCCATCTTCCTCCTACTTCTAGGGTCCTTCCCGACACATTTTCGTGATGTATCCGGTCTCCTCCCTTCTCCCTTCCTCGAGGTCGTTAGATAATTTTTTTGTTCGTCTAGTTAGTTGGACGCAACAAAAATTTTGGCGGATTGTGAGGGAATCTGAACCTTTTTTTTCACCTGTTGACTTTCTTTTTTCATTTTCCCTTCTGTGTGTCAATTATCAGAATTGTTCTCTTTTCTCTTGGTTATTACTGGCCAGGGTAGCCGAGCAGATCAGTGGACATTTCTATAATTGCTGATCAAGGTTCGTTATAGTAATGTCTTGCTATGCCGAATCGTGATTAGTGACACCTCTTCCCTTTTATCTTCTCTTTTCCGTCACCAGTGACAACCCTTTGTTACTCTCCAGGCAGTCTTCTGTTTTTATCTCCCATGTAAGACTTGATATTTTGTGCTCCCGCTCTCGTCTTCGAGATGCCTTGCCTTTTTTCGCTGTTTACCCCATTTTATAGTTTTTATTATAAAGGTGCGCATAGAGCGTGAATTTAGTTTATTTAGTGTAATTCCGTGATGCCGGATTAAGCAGATTCCATCAAGGTAGGTCACGTATTTTGTCTTTGTATTTGCTTACTGTATGAAATACTATGGTGCATGGCCTTTTTAGTATGTCCATTGTGAGCTTGTTTTGTTCCCGTTAACTTTGTCCTCCTATCGTCGTATCTTTTGTGTGGGTATTTGGTTCAGTTTACTGTATAGTGCGTTCACCAGTAAGACCATTACCATACCTCTTATCTTTTGCTTGCCTCCCTTATCTTAAGATTGCGTCTTCCTACGCAAGTCTATGAGTATGGCTTAATCCCTTTCTAACGTAAATTATTTTGATGGATATCTTTTATTTAGTGTAACGTAACGTCTCTTGTGTTTATTTTATTTCGGTTTCTTGCCCCTCATTTTATTGGTTTATTTTATCTACGTCATATCTACGCGCGCTTTTATTAAACTCCGTCCTTTCTCATATTCCCTCACCTACTCCATTTCTTCTGGGCTATTAGAGTAACCGTTTGAGTAGTGCTAGGTTGTAGGTTCTCCTCACTAGCCTACTTTCCTACGAACTTGGCCGATATCTCCCGAACGCACGATCGGATTTTAACGAACGAGGTATTGTTCGCGTTGGGATGACGTCCTCTTTGCTGAGAATGTGTGTTGGTATTTCATAAAAAATTGTTGTTTTTGACATTGGCGGTATTTTGTAAACGGTGAATTTTGGAAACATGTTTGTTTGACAATAATGAAAGGCCCCTAGGCCCTCTAGGCGAACAGAAAGTTTCAAGTGTGTAGGACAAAAAAGATAGCCTACTTTCTCGCGAACATTGGCGATAATTGGCGAACGGATGGTCGTATTTTAACGAATGAGGTATTGCTGACGTTGGGGTGACGTCTTCTTTACTAAGAATGTGTGTTGGTATTAAAAAATTAAAATTCTTGTTTTTTAATTTTTGATTATTTTTGAAACGGTGAATTTTGTGAAAAGGTTTGTTTGACGTGAATGAAAGGTGGCTATGTCCTCTAGGTGGACAGCAAGTTTCAAGTGTGTAGGCCAAAAGAAAATGAATTTTGAAAAAATTATGACTATTTTGGAAACGGAGAACTTGACAAATTGTACAAAAATTAGAAGTAGGTCAGTGATCTTATATTCTATCCTTTGGAGTTCATTCGACAATTCAAGAAGCGACACTTCAATATTGCAGCGATGTGCGTGATAGATAACTAATTATTGTTTTGGAAACCATTTTTCAGTGTTTCCTTGAAAATCGAAATTAATGCTTTTCAGTCGAACAATACGATTGTATCCATTTGTACCATAAACTTGAAAAAAATTACATGAGATTAATAAATACACTAGGATGACCAGTTTTGATCGTCAAGCGATCATCATCCGATCCTGTACTCTCAGGCCGTTAAATATATGTCTACAAGTATGTGGGTGATGCTACTGTATTTACAATACGTTCACGATGTGAAGAAAGCGGCGCCATGGGGCATGATTTACTCTGCGAACCCCCCACTTTGTACCTGTGGATCCGTTTTCACCGTGGCCCACATTTTAACCGAGTGTGTGGATCTTGCTGACTTACGAAGAAACCTTGGTTTGAAGATGACACTCAAACTTATATTAGCCGATGACGCGGTGGCTGCTGATCGCGTTATCCGCTTTATAAGTGAGTGTGGGTTAGGGCCAGCAATCTAAATTTTCCAGTGAAAATTAACTCAACGGCTTGTTCGTTTTTGAAAGATAATTTTTTGTTTTTCCGTATTTTTTTTTAATTTTTATAAATATTACTTTTATTTAATTTTGTTTTGTTTTATTAATTGTAGGTCTTTTCCAATTTAGATGTCCACCTCTAAATTTTAAATTCATTTCCAAATTGTTATTCTTTAATCTGTGTTAGGAGGGGCAGATGACCTCGTAGTTCCGCCCCTTAAAACAACAATAACTAACTAACTAATCTCTAAGAGCAGCTTGAAGACTGGAGAAACGCTCTAGAAGGAAGAGGAATGAGGATCAGCAGGGGAAAAACTGAATGTATGTATACGAGGGAAGAACAAAATGTTCATATTAACATCCAGGACGAAGAACTACCAGTGGCCAGGAAGTTTAAATATCTAAGTTCCTAATGCAAAGTGTTGGGGGACAGCTCAGGGTAGATGAATGATCTGAGTGGCAGTGGCGGCCGGTAATAAGGGTGCAGTGTTGCACAACGACCAGATTAATTCAAGGAAAACAATATAATACCGTAATTATATATTTAGTAATAAAAGCTGTACCTTTCCTGTTTAATTTTGTTCTTTGATAATTCAGGAAATATTATTGTAAGTTACTGAGAACTGTCTGAGAAAGTGAAGCTCGCCAACTGTCAAGAAGTGCTCGTCCATTTGGTCGTTGGCAGTCCCGAGCACCGTTCAGATCTCAATAGTGAAGGGTATGGCAGAGTAAGCCCTATCCCTACAGTTAACTCGGCTGGTCGTAGCACAGTGAGTCAAAATCGAAATCTAGGAGGACAAAATTATTTATTTTCATAATTTAAAAATCAAAATGTATTACTTCTACAGCATTCTCATACAATTTCCGCGCACCATTCTGGGATATAAACGAATCTTAGTGTAAATCTGTCACCACTGTTCGAGCAGTCTGAATTGGAGGGTGAATGTAAGTGGCTGTGGTTTGGTTGTCTTTGTGGTTAGTGTGATGCTTTAAGATGGAACATGCAGCTGAAGGTATGATCTTTGGAACGTGTTTCAGTTATTAATGGGCGTAATTGTTACGTAATTTTAGCTATATTTGCATTAGACTATATAATAGTTAACTATTATTTTTAAAATTATATTTTCGCTTAGATTTTTAGTATGTCGCGTCACTCTGCATCACTTTCTACTTATTGTTAAATTGTAGATAAAGTCTTGTAGTTTAAGCCTGTTATAAGTTTTTTGTATCTTTTTGCAACTTACTTAGTTATTTTACGTTTTAGGAGATGCCGCGCAACCAGTTCTCACACGTTTACAACTGTTTGAAGCACTGGGTTCGACGATTATGTCAAAAGTGGAACTTTGTGACTTTGTTAAAAGTAAATTAGGGGTAGAAAATTGTTTTGAAGAGATAACTGAATGCTCTATCCAACTCCTAGTCATAGAAAATTTCTTGCATGTGTAGACGTAGCTTAAAAAAAGGTCTTAACTGATGTTTATTATGAGGTAAACAAATTACATACGTTGCTTTCACTATAAATTCATGATTAAAACGTACAAATAATTTTGTCCACCTATATTTCGATTTTGACCCACTGTGCGTTGCCCGCTGATTGCAATAAGGGAGCCGAGGCGTGGTCGGAGACATCCGTTATGATCCGTCAACTGTCGATACTATATCTTGCAATGTAATTTGTGCGTACTTGGGATACTCGCGGTTCTTTCTCGTTCTCGTATATAACTTACGTTGTTTTGTTCTCGTGAGGTTTTCACGTAGACTAACTTAAAATGTATTTAATAAGGGAACCGGGGCGTGTGAATCTATAGAAAAATGCAGCTTCCGATGTTTAGTTACACATCTCAGAAACTACAATAGATATTTCCTTGAATGTTCTTTGGTATATTCAGAGTACATTCATCATTATGTGGGTAGAATTTGAAGCTTGTATGTTGAATATCTTGTGTCAGAGAGAGCATTACAAAAACAATCTTAAACAAATATATTGTTAAATAATCCCTTAACTCATGTCCCTTTCTCTGAGCAAATACTCAAACCAGACCCAATAAACTTGGTATACATAATATTTAAACCATTTTTGAGCTACGGAAGTAAAAGTATTGTCCTATTGTTTACAGGAGTTGAGTATTTTCTTCTTGTTTTTAATCCTAGTTAAAAACTGAAATTTTCTGTAAAAATGTCAGTCTTTTCAAGCTGGGCTCCATGAACTAATCTACAGGTATCTAACTGAATAAATATACTTCCACTAGCAGATCTATAATAGTGTCTTAGAGAGTACCAAGTTTCAAATACATTGATCAGTTAGTTTCAGAGAAAATGGTACATGAACTTTCCAAAAATATGACTTACGGAAAACACAAAAGATACAGTCAGTCTGAGAGACTAGACTTTATATCATTTCAAATGATGCATGCTACAAATGCTACACATGTTAGAAAGGCTCAGGAGGGCTCTTTCAACAGACTCCATTAACCATTAACTTAGGCTTCCCGCGCGGGCACCTCTTGAAGGGTCACCCTTTATTTGAGTCTGACATCTTTTACAACTCTTTATGGGTCACCCATTATTTGAATCTGATATCTTGCACACCTCTTTACGGGTCACCCTGTACTTGAATTGAATCTAACATACTGTATACCTCGTTAAGCGTCACCCTGTATTTTGCTCTGACATCCTGCACAACTCTCTAGGAGGCACCCTGTATTCTTATCTGGCATCTTGTATATCTCTTTAGAATTCACCGTGTATTCTTGTGTGACATCTTGTATATCTCTTTAGGAGTCACCCTGTATTCTTCTCTGCCATCTTGTACACCTCTTTAAGAGTCACCTTGTATTCTTATCTGGCATCTTGTACACCTCTTTAGGAGTGTCCCTGTATTCCTGTCTGACATCGTGTACACCTCTTTAGGAGTCACCCTGTATTTTTATCTGACGTCTTGTATATCTCTTTAGGAGTCACCTTGTATTCTTATCTGACATCTTGTGCACCTCTTTAGGAGTCACCCTGTATTCTTATCTGGCATCTTGTACACCTCATTAGGAGTCACCCTGTATTCTTATCTGACGTCTTGTATATCTCTTTAGGAGTCACCCTGTATTCTTATCTGACGTCTTGTGTATCTCTTTAGGAGTCTCCCTGTATTCTTATCTGACAACTTGTACACCTCTTTAGGAGTCACCCTGTATTCTTATCTGACGTCTTGTATATCTCTTTAGGAGTCACCCTGTATTCTTATCTGACATCTTGTATATCTCTTTAGGAGTCACCCTGTATTCTTATCTGACATCTTGTATATCTCTTTAGGAGTCACCCTGTATTCTTATCTGACGTCTTGTATATCTCTTTAGGAGTCACCCTGTATTCTTATCTAGCATCTTGTACACCTCTTTAGGAGTCACCCTGTATTCTTATCTGACATCTTGTATATCTCTTTAGGAGTCACCCTGTATTCTTATCTGACATCTTGTATATCTCTTTAGGAGTCACCCTGTATTCTTATCTGACGTCTTGTATATCTCTTTAGGAGTCACCCTGTATTCTTATCTGACGTCTTGTACACCTCGTTAAGGGTCACCCTGTATTCTTATCTGACGTCTTGTATATCTCTTTAGGAGTCACCCTGTATTCTTATCTGACATCTTGTATATCTCTTTAGGAGTCACCCTGTATTCTTATCTGACGTCTTGTATATCTCTTTAGGAGTCACCCTGTATTCTTATCTGGCATCTTGTACACCTCTTTAGGAGTCTCCCTGTATTCTTATCTGACATCTTGTACACCTCTTTAGGAGTCACCCTGTATTCTTATCTGACGTCTTGTATATCTCTTTAGGAGTCACCCTGTATTCTTATCTGACGTCTTGTATATATCTTTAGGAGTCACCCTGTATTCTTATCTGACATCTTGTACACCTCGTTAAGGGTCACCCTGTATTCTTATCTGACGTCTTGTACACCTCGTTAAGGGTCACCCTGTATTCTTATCTGACGTCTTGTACACCTCGTTAAGGGTCACCCTGTATTCTTATCTGACGTCTTGTACACCTCGTTAAGGGTCACCCTGTATTCTTATCTGACGTCTTGTATATCTCTTTAGGAGTCACCCTGTATTCTTATCTGACGTCTTGTATATATCTTTAGGAGTCACCCTGTATTCTTATCTGACATCTTGTGCACCTCGTTAAGGGTCACCCTGTATTCTTATCTGACGTCTTGTACACCTCGTTAAGGGTCACCCTGTATTCTTATCTGACGTCTTGTACACCTCGTTAAGGGTCACCCTGTATTCTTATCTGACGTCTTGTATATCTCTTTAGGAGTCACCCTGTATTCTTATCTGACGTCTTGTGTATCTCTTTAGGAGTCTCCCTGTATTCTTATCTGACAACTTGTACACCTCTTTAGGAGTCACCCTGTATTCTTATCTGACGTCTTGTATATCTCTTTAGGAGTCACCCTGTATTCTTATCTGACATCTTGTATATCTCTTTAGGAGTCACCCTGTATTCTTATCTGACATCTTGTATATCTCTTTAGGAGTCACCCTGTATTCTTATCTGACGTCTTGTATATCTCTTTAGGAGTCACCCTGTATTCTTATCTAGCATCTTGTACACCTCTTTAGGAGTCACCCTGTATTCTTATCTGACATCTTGTATATCTCTTTAGGAGTCACCCTGTATTCTTATCTGACATCTTGTATATCTCTTTAGGAGTCACCCTGTATTCTTATCTGCCGTCTTGTATATCTCTTTAGGAGTCACCCTGTATTCTTATCTGACGTCTTGTACACCTCGTTAAGGGTCACCCTGTATTCTTATCTGACGTCTTGTATATCTCTTTAGGAGTCACCCTGTATTCTTATCTGACATCTTGTATATCTCTTTAGGAGTCACCCTGTATTCTTATCTGACGTCTTGTATATCTCTTTAGGAGTCACCCTGTATTCTTATCTGGCATCTTGTACACCTCTTTAGGAGTCTCCCTGTATTCTTATCTGACATCTTGTACACCTCTTTAGGAGTCACCCTGTATTCTTATCTGACGTCTTGTATATCTCTTTAGGAGTCACCCTGTATTCTTATCTGACGTCTTGTATATATCTTTAGGAGTCACCCTGTATTCTTATCTGACATCTTGTACACCTCGTTAAGGGTCACCCTGTATTCTTATCTGACGTCTTGTACACCTCGTTAAGGGTCACCCTGTATTCTTATCTGACGTCTTGTACACCTCGTTAAGGGTCACCCTGTATTCTTATCTGACGTCTTGTACACCTCGTTAAGGGTCACCCTGTATTCTTATCTGACGTCTTGTATATCTCTTTAGGAGTCACCCTGTATTCTTATCTGACGTCTTGTATATATCTTTAGGAGTCACCCTGTATTCTTATCTGACATCTTGTGCACCTCGTTAAGGGTCACCCTGTATTCTTATCTGACGTCTTGTACACCTCGTTAAGGGTCACCCTGTATTCTTATCTGACGTCTTGTACACCTCGTTAAGGGTCACCCTGTATTCTTATCTGACGTCTTGTATATCTCTTTAGGAGTCACCCTGTATTCTTATCTGACATCTTGTACACCTCGTTAAGGGTCACCCTGTATTCTTATCTGACGTCTTGTACACCTCTTTAGGAGTCACCCTGTATTCTTATCTGACATCTTGTACACCTCGTTAAGGGTCACCCTGTATTCTTATCTGACGTCTTGTACACCTCGTTAAGGGTCACCCTGTATTCTTATCTGACGTCTTGTACACCTCGTTAAGGGTCACCCTGTATTCTTATCTGACGTCTTGTATATATCTTTAGGAGTCACCCTGTATTCTTATCTGACGTCTTGTACACCTCGTTAAGGGTCACCCTGTATTCTTATCTGACGTCTTGTACACCTCGTTAAGGGTCACCCTGTATTCTTATCTGACGTCTTGTATATCTCTTTAGGAGTCACCCTGTATTCTTATCTGACATCTTGTACACCTCGTTAAGGGTCACCCTGTATTCTTATCTGACGTCGTGTACATCTCTTTAGGAGTCACCCTGTATTCCTGTTTGCCATCTTGCACACTTCTTTAGGAGTCACCCTGTATTCCTGTCTGACGTCACGCACTCGCCGTCTCCGAGTCGCATAACGCCAGACCCCAGCAGTAAACTCAGACTCTGTGCATATGCACTGAACAACATGCTGACGTCATACAAGCCGTAAGAGTAACGCATAACGCCAGACCCCAGCATAACGACAAAGTCGACAAGATCATTTGAAATGATAAAAAGAATGTTTGACCAGTAACTACAGCATAGCCTTAAGACATTATGTTTAAACCTAATGTTATTGCATCACTTCAGCACAATAATTGGTGCACCAAATGCTTCAGGAAAGATGGGAGACTTGTTTAAGCTAAGGCTACCACACGTCTCGGCTCCCTTAATCCGATGGCAATGAGATGTTCTCTGAAATGCGGCATTCGTGATGAATGAGGTACATCCGTTTTCCGCGGAATTGAGTACAGTTTCCTCTGATATCAAGCAGTCTTTTACCTTACCCCTCCCCCTTAAAGAAAATAGTGCATCCCCCTGAACATTTATCCGCCAGCCGCCACTGCTGTGATGAGGCCTGCAATGCTCTCTTGTGCAGAAACTTGGCCTGTTACAAAATCCCAAGAGAGAAAGATGAGAATGTTAAGGTGGATGAGTGGAGTGACAATAATAAGAATAATAATATCGTATGGCCTCGGGTGCCAGGTGCAAGCTTTGTTATTTCACACCCAGAGGGTGGCTTGTATGTCGAATTTCGTTGTTCCTTGAATCACTATGAAAGTCAAGAAGTTTAGATATCTAAGCTCCTTGAACACTATAGCGCTTTCTAGTAGAGAAATTAGGAACTTTGTGTTGGCGGAAAATCCCGAGATTAATTTTGCCATTTTGAACACGGCCTACTGATTTCAAATGGGTTCTTTGACATGCCAACATCGTATGACATGGTGTCGTAATTTTTGCCGCCTTTCAAAGATCACTTACCTCGGCCAGGAGTGAACCTGCAAGCTTGGGGGTTAGAAGACCGACACATTGACCACTCACCCACCGTGGCAAGTGGAGTGACGAGAAATGATAGAATAAGGAATAAGAAAGAAGGTTCAAGAAGGTAAGAACCGAAGGTATGGGCATATGCTGAGAAGTGAGGAGGACCACGTGGGGAACAAAGGACGAGAGGCAAGGTTGCAGGGGGCCCCAGAGATAAAGGATGGAAGAGGAAGGAAATATGGGATTAGATAATTATGGAAGAGAAGATGTGGAAGAGGAAGTGGCAGCAGTTGCACGAGAATGGAACACACATCGCTCAATCAACAAGCTAAGTTCATATCCAATGCCAACTTGACCATTCACTATCAATCACAAGAAAATAACCATTAACAGTATCTTGTCAAGACTTGTTAGTTAAATGTGAATTTTGTTCAGTTGCTCAAGTTCACAATAACTGTTACATATTGTACAGCGTGTTCCGATTTAACACGGAACTGTAAAATGGGTTGCCTACCCACCTGCAATTAGCTTGAAATCAGGTCGCAGCCCGCTAGCGACGGGGCTGAATTCGATTTCAATGATTGCCGCCTTTTTATGCAGCATTGCAAAGTATTTTGCTCTCTCAAAATATATTTACACAGGCTTCACAATAACTTTGAATGATTTCTGTTTCAGAACTTGTAATTTTACGCTTCTGTTAATGGATTTTGCAGTGCATTTCTATGTAATAAAATTTTATTTTACAACATAGTTTATTACAACACAATTACAACATGCTTTTTCAACAAGATGGTCATCCAGTGCACTCCTCCAGACTGGCGGGAGAAGTTTTAAACTGTTTGTTTCATGGCCGGTGGATAGAAATTGGCGGCTTTTTAGAATTACCACCACGTTCACCTGATCTGACCGTCCTGGATTTCTTCATTTGGGGCTACGCCAGGTCGAGAGCATTTTTATGATCAACATAAACACCCGAAGAAATGGAGCTCGTCATTACCGAAGCCCTTGCGGAAATTACTTCTCAGATGTTATCGAACGCAAGAGAGAACTCCATGCGACGAGTGGCCCTCTGCTTATAAAATGATAGACGCCACTTCGAACACCTTATGTAAATGCCCATTTGCAGTAGATGTAACGCCTGTGATAAATTAACTTTTTTATTCGCATCGAAGACTGATTACACTTTTGCAACAAATCATTCCCAAATCGTTTCTCGTTTTGGGGTATTGGGTTAAAAAGCAATAAATTGTGTTGTAAATAAAATTCAACACAAAAACACATTGTGTTGTAATAAACTATGTTGTAAAATAACATTATATTTCATAGAAATGCTCTGCGAAAGCCATTAACAGAAGCGTAAAATAACAAATTCTGAAACAGAAATCGTTCAAACTTATTGTGAAGCCTGTGTAAATATATTTTGAAAGAGCAAAATGCATTCCAATGCTGCATAAGAAGGCGGCAATCAGTGAAATCGAACTCAACCCGTCGCTAGCGCGCAGCGAGCAGATTTCAAGCTAATTGCGGGTAGGTAGGCAACCCATTTTACATTTCCGTGTTGAATCGGAACACGCTGTACATACCATCACCCACATACTTGTAGACAGCCTAAGTGAGAAGGATCTGATGATGATCGCTTGACGGTTAAAACTGGTCATCCAGGTGAATTTATTAATCTTGTATTAATCTCATGCAATATGTTTTTCAAGTTAGGGAATCACCCGTTACAATTGCGTGTTGACCGACAGAAAAACATTTATTTTGATAGTCTACTAATCAAATGATAGCCTGATATAAAATATTTATGGAAGCAGAAGACCTCGATGTTCTTCCTCCTGAAATGTTGTTTGACTCTTCAGTCTTTTGACTGGTTTGATGCAGCCCTACATGCCTCCCTGTCCTGAGCTAATCGTTTCATCTCTACATAGCTACCACACCCTACAACCCTACAATTCTCCTGTAACACCACATTTGAAACGCTTCAATTCTCCTCATTTCTGCTGCACCAACAGTCCTCTTGAAATGGCTATATAATATTTAAATAGTAAATACTAGCATTACCCGTCGCGGCTTCGCCCGCGAATATTCTAGTTGTAAAGAGTACACTTAGCAAAATCTCAATCATGAATGCACAGCTACTGGTGCAGTGGTTAGGGGTTTGTCATTCCTTCATAGGTATATCAGAGCGAAGTTAGTTTTCTGGGAATATCACAGACACTGTTAATTTAAGGGCCTTTAATGTGGTTTTCGGAGGCCCTTTATACTCGGGTGAAAAAGACCTTTCGTACCACACTCACACGTGAAAATTGCGTGAAAAAAATCTAGAGTGCCCCTTGACCCCCTTAAGCGCATTATACTGTATGTATTGATGAATTTTACAGCTTGATTTGGTTCCGTGATAACCTTATAATCGTCTGGAATCTTTCACAGTAATGTAATAATTGGAATTGCATTGCGTCTTACAGAAATAGATGGACCTGTGAAATTCTGTTACCATGGTTAGCGTGTTCCATTATGTCATTGTAAATATACATTTTTAACCCGGTCGGAGACTGGAAGCAGGCTGTGGATTTTCATTTTAATTTAATTGTGAGGCACTTAAAGAGTAAGTGAGTGCGTTTCGCTTACGCATTGGGTTATACTGACCCTGTAGGTACCCCATATGTACAGGCTGGTGTTAATGGAACCTTATTTTCGGTACAAAACTGGAATGGGACCTTAGCAGAATAATATAGGGAGGGATTTGCCATTACAATATTTGGGGCTTGACACTCTCTTGTACTGGTCTTGAAAAAATTGTCTGTTATTGACATTGGTAGCGCCCGACTGGGAAGAGGAGCACTCGTGTCTTCCGAGAGATCGCACCAGCCCACACGTGTCCCTTTTAATATCAAGTAGCGCTTATTGTTGTCACGATGACGGCTCCAAGCAGGCAGCCAACACGCTGGTAAGTAATTGTACCAAAAGCACATCGATCGAGGATACCAATCCCTCGTGTCCACTTCACAAGAGATGTCTCCACTACAGCCTCCGTCTGTGCTCTAGGGAATGGTTTCAATTCCCGGCTCTGCCTTGGAGGACAAGGGAAGCTGTACTAAGTCTTAGGCTGATTTTGGAAGGTAGAATAAGGAAAGATAAGAGAACGTTCATGGCATTTGTTGACTTAGAAAAGCCTTTTGATAATGTTGATTGGACTAAATTCTTTGACATTTTGAAAATGATTGGAATAAAGTACAGGGATAGGAGGGTGATATACAATCTATACAGAAACCAGACAGCAGTCATTCAAGCTGAAGGACATGAGAGAGAAGCTGGTATTCAGAATGGTGTAAGACAAGGCTGCAACTTATCACCCATACTTTACTTTGAACAAGCAATGAAGGAAATTAGAGAGAAATTTAAAGTGGGAGTGAAGATTCAAGGGGAAATAATTTCAACTCTGAGATTTGCTGATGGCATAATCTTCTTGGCCGACACACCTGAGGATTTGAATGAGTTTTTGAATGGTATGGATTCTGTCTTCAGGAAAGGATTCATGATGAAAATATGTAAAACAAAAATATTGGAATGCAGCCGCAATAAATTAGAAACCTCTATGGACATCAAATTGGCAGGGGAAAAAACTAAAGGAAGTAGGAGACTTGTGTTACTTAGGAAGCAAAATAACCAGTGATGGACGAAGCAAAGAGGACATAAAAAGTAGGTTAGCTCAGGCATGGAAAGCATTTCTACAGAAAAGGAATCTGTTGACATCGAATATAGTTTTACGTATTAGGAAGACATTTTTGAAAACCTTTGTCTGGAGCGTCGCTCTCTATGGAAGTGAAACTTGGACTATTGGTTCAGCAGAAAATAGGAGAATTGAAGCGTTTGAAATGTGGTGTTACAGTTGGTAGGACACATAATAAGACACCCAGGAATAGCAAGCTTTGTTATGGAAGGAAGGGTCGAGGACAAGAACTGTAGGGGTAGAACAAGGTTAGAGTATGTTAAACAGATTGCCTCGGATATAGGGTGTGGTATCTATGTAGAGATGAAACGATTAGCTCAGGACAGGGAGGCGTGGAGAGCTGCATCAAACCAGTTAAAATACTGAATACTCAAATAACAACAACCTCGTGAGGGTAGCTGATAAGAAAAGATAGGTTCAAATCCCAATCTCGACCAAGTCCACTACAATGTTTGAAATGTTTCTTTCAAAGTTATTATGTAAATAACGTTGTTATTGTTGAAAAGTTTTGTGACATCGTGGCCATGTAGCCCCATGTAGTTGGGTGTGAGTGTAATTTGTCTGATAACTTGTGTTATTGTGTTGACTGTATTAGAGTGTGTAGTTGTAATTTCGGATGAGGATTGGGAAGGAGGTGGCCGTGATCTTAATTTAGAAACCATCCCGGCATTCGCTTAGAGTAGAAGTTATAAACCAAGGAAAGATAGCTCTGAAGTCAATTTTCAATGTTGCCTTGGTTTTCTTCTTCTTCTCCTTCCTAACAATAAATATAAATCTTATTTTCACATATCCCAGTAATTGGAATGGTCTAGTGTTGACCGACTGATAGCTACACCATTAATTGTTAAACCACGGAAAACTACTTCCTGGATGACAGAGGTGGGAATCAAACCCGGGCCTCCACGATGTGTAAATAACTTGTTTGATACAGTTATATTTTGGTCACATTATGGTATTATAAGGTCCGTTCAAAAAGTAACGAGCCGGAGGGATAATTACAGAAACCAGTACCTGTATGTTAGAAGTATTGGCCCTGGCTGTTGATGCATTTGTCCCACTGTGACACGAGGCGCTGAATGGCTGTCTCATAAAATTCCCTGGGCTGCGATGTGAACCAGTTCCGCACGTACAGCTGGACGTCGGCGTCCGAGGTGAATCGTTGGCCCCGCAGAGCCCTTTTCAGGGGACCAAACATGGCGTAATCACAGGGAGAGAGGTCTGGACTGTATGGAGGGTGGCCGAGAAGCTCCCATTTGAATTTCTGCAGGAGTGCCGAGACTGTGTTGGCCGTATGAGGTCGTGCATTGTCGTGGAGCGACCACGGCGGCTATGGCGTTCACTGTCACTCGTCGGTCCTGGGTAATGAGTGCATCAACCAGCTGGATGTTGTCATCTGTAAAGCAGGGGGGTGCCCCAGACCAAGTATCATCAGCTAACGACACCCGTCCTTCCCTGAAGCGCTTTTGGCCACGCCTTGGCCCTTGCAAGAGACATTCAGTGCTCGCCGTACACTTGTAACATTCGGCGATGAATGTCCGTTCCCCTTACTCCTTCCGCTGTCAGAAACCGAACAACACCTCTTTGCTCTTCGGTTGACGCCTCCATGTCACTGTTTGCAATGCGACTGGCAGCGTTTCTCGATTGATGGATGCTGCTGCTCACTTTGTTTCGTCACTTGACGTGCACGCGTGCCCTCTAGCGACGGGCTGTGACTTTCCACGCTCTGGTTCGAACCACACCTCCTTACACACGCCACGATTAGCCGATGTAGTCACCGGTTTGCGCATTCCAGCCTCAGGCTCGTTACATTTTGAACGCTCTTATATTTTGTGTTTAATTCGCTGAAAGAAATAACGATCAGGGACCATAGTATGTAATCTATAAAAATCAATGATTGTTCGTCTTTTATGCGTTCATATACCATTTATCCTATTGCGATGAAATGTTGGTTAATTGTTGTTGCCACTCCCGCGAAGGTTTCTGAATTTAAACAAGTAGTTCCGTGAAGAACTAGACAGCCTATTTTCATATATCCTACTTATGTTAATTGCCTCTATCTAAATACAAAATTTCAGTTTGATTGCTGTAATATATTCGTAGATATTAAGAACCGACTAAATATTTCGGATGGTCGCCATGTTGGATTTTATATATGTCGGTCCTAGAGTTATGTACTGTTACATGAAGATTATTGTGTACGGGTAGCATTCTAACTTCAATCGCATGATTAGGACACAAGAAGTAACAAGGAGATTTTAAAATTTCGTACAGCTGCCATCTTGTGGTTATGGAAACAATTGAAATAAATTAGATGCCACTAGATTAACATTCGTATAAGGATTTACTGTACCAAGTTTCACTGCACTCAGATGGTTAAGTTGCGAGAAACCTCCATGTGAATATTTATACTTCGCGTCGCCGCCATGTTGGATTTGTGATCACCAGGTTATTTAAAGTCTTATATTTGAACTTAAGTTCATAGCCCCTATGAATTTCAAAAATATCAGTTTGATTGCTATAATACATTCGTAGATATTCAGAGCCGTCTAAATATTTCTGATGGTCGCCATGGTTTTGTCAAGTATGTGATACGCCGGACTGTTTGAGGCTGCAAATCAAAGCAAGGGATCAAATAATACAGGAACTTAGAGCAAAGCTTCGTGAATCAGAACAAACGGTGAAGGATGTGACTGAACGGCTTTCTACTGGGATCAGTGTGGAAGAGGGCGTGCAGGAGCAAACTGAGGATGACGTTATCATAATGGGTGATTCTATGATACGATGGAGTGCGAATATCTCGAGGAAATCAGGTGCGAAAGTGCGGTGTTATCCGGGGATTAAAATTGACCAGCTTTCCCAACAAGTGGAAGAATCAAATGTAGAGGACTGTGAAAAAGTTAAAGTGTGGTTGCTCCATGTTGGGACGAACGATTTGAAGAAGAGGGCTAAAAGCTGATTACATCATGGGGTAGCTCTACGAACTAGGCAGAAAAGCTAAAAGCAAGTCTAGAAATGCAAAAATTATAATGAGTGGCATTGTTCGGCGGGGAGATGTTCCGTTGAGGCGAGTTAAGACTGTAAATGACCGCATGGACTGGGTATGTGCACAACTGGGATTAGTGTACATAGAAGCTGACTGCTGGATTGGTGGCCGTGACTTCGCCCGAGACGGGCTGCATCTAAATCGACGGGGCGCTTTCAATCTAGGGAGCCTACATGACAGGGTCATCGGTTCGTGCCGGCTTTTGTGAGGAGGAGCAAGTCCAGAGGTTGCCAGCCGATGGGAACAGAAGGAGCTATTTCGAGATATTTTCTGCGGAGGTAAGACTCTAAGATTACTGCAGGTTAATTGTCAGAGTTTAGGAAATAAATTAATTGAATTTTGGAATCTTGTAGAGACGTATTCTCCGGACATTGTCATTGCAACTGAATCTTGGTTATATGAGGACATAAATAGTAGCGAAATAATTCAAGGGACCTACGAAATGTACAGAAGGGATCGGAGAAGCGAGGTGGTGGGCTATTTGTATGTGTGCGCAAAAATATAGCTAGTTTCTTAAAGTGGGCTGATATGGATCATGAAATGTTATGTGTACAAATTTCGGATAAAGGAAATAAATTCCCTCTTCAGGTGATAGGGGCGTATAGAGCACCGAAAGATAACTTTTCGCTCCTCGACACACTGTATGATAAAACCTGTACGGGTAATGCTATGAAAAAGAGCATAATAATTGCTGGAGATTTAAACCTTCCCAAAGTAGACGGGTCTGGTGAGTCAACTAGCTGTGGTCAAGCTCAGATCGCTGCAAATAAATTCTTAAGGGAGGAGGGATTTTCCCAAGTAGTTGACTTCCCAACTAGAGACAATAATACCTTATATGTTTATCTTGTAAGGCCTGTAGAGCTGTATATTAACTGTCTGAAAGTACCAGGAATTAGTGACCATTCTGGGGTTGAATTAAATATTAGATATGGTGGCATTACAAAATTAGACTCTGATGTAGCAAAAAAGATCATATTCCAGTATCGCAGGGCGGATCAGGGCAAGTTTCAGGGGTATTTGAATGAGCTATTTGTGGGATGGGCATCGGAAGGAAATCACATTAATATCGTGTGGACTAACTTTTTGAAAATTTTAAATAGCGCTGTTGATAAATTTGTCCCATTTAAATTGCTGAAACAAAACCCAGATCCTGAGTATTACACACGAGAAATTAGGAGTCTAAAACGGAAAATTAGGAAATTATACAATAAAAGACATGATAGTGACAAGTATATGTTGAAATTTAAGTCCTTATCAAGAGAGCTCGTCTTAAAAAAGAGGGCTGCTCATGACAGTTATATGCAAGGTTTACTTGGTTCGGGAGGTGATGGGTGGAAAAAAAATACGGTTATGTTAGGAGAAGAAAGGGAAATTCAAATAATTTGTCGATGATAATGTCCGGTGACGGTAAATTAATTACTGAGAAACAGGCCATTGCTAATGAATTAAATGCCTTTTACGGTAGTGTGTTCAATAAATCCAATAGCTGTGTGTTGGACCTTAACGACGAATCAGGGGCTCCACTTTTTTCAAGTAAACCAGTCAGCAATTGTAAAGCTAATACAAAAACTACGTTTCAATGTATCAAAACGTCCTGATAATATTGTTAGTGAAGTACTTAAACTAGGAGGTAGGGCCGTGGCACGATACTTGGAGGTGATGTTTAATGTGTCCATAAACAATGCGCAAATCCCAGATGACTGGAAAAGAGCTACGGTAGTCCCAATATTTAAGGGAGGGAGCAGACTTGAATTGGGCAATTGCAGGCCGGTTAGCCTTACGTCCATCGTTTGTAAACAGATGGAGCATCTCATTTGCGACTACTTGAGTGAACAGTGGGAAACATTATCATGGTTTAATGATAGGCAACATGGATTTCGGAAAGGTTACTCATGCGATAGTCAGATGCAATCACTTTTTCAAGACATTAGTGAATCGTTAGACCATGGAGTTTCAGTCGACGCCGTAGTTATAGATTTTGCGAGGGCATTTGATGTCGTGCCGCATGACATGCTACTCCATAAATTAGCTTCGACAAGATTGATAGAAGAGTAATTTTATGGATCCAAGAATTTTTGACGGGTCGTTCCCAGAAAGTGAAGGTCGAAGGCATATTCTCGGATGAAATTACCGTAACGTTGGGTATCCCTCAGGGCAGCGTAATCGGAACTTTGTTATTTTTGGCGTTTATAAATGACTTACCAAATGGGATTCGCAGTGACTGTCGATTGTTTGCAGATGATTGTGTAATATATCGAAAGATACATGACTCACAAGACAATGCAGTGCTTCAAGAGGACCTGAACCTGGTCTATAAGTGGGCGATTGTAAATAAAATGAAAATAAACACAAGAAAATGTAGTCTCTTAAAAATAGGGAAAGTGCGAAAGCAGGATTTTCAATATAACATTGGCTCGGAAATACTTGTAGAAGAAGATTCTTGCAAATATTTGGGCGTTCACGTAAGGAATGATATGAAATGGAGTAGTCATGTAGGATGTGTAGTTTCAAAAGCTTACAAATCCCTGCACTTTGTAATGAGGGTATTAAAAGGAAGTAGTACCTCCGCTAAAGAATTAGGCTATTTGTCACTTGTAAGACCTATTCATGAATATGCCTCGGCGGTTTGGGATCCATATCAAGTAGGGCTCATCAATGAGTTGGAAATGGTACAAAGAAAGGCCGCTAGATTTGTGCTCAGTGACTTTAATCCCAGGAGCAGTGTGAGCCGTATGTTAAAGAAACTTGGGTGGGAATCACTGGAGGCTAGGAGTATGAAATCTAGACTCTGCGCTATGTACAACACGTATACAAATCAACCAGCATAGGGTGAACTTAGCAAACGATTGGGAAAGCTCACTTACATGGGTAGGAGCGATCATCCATTCAAAGTTAAGGGCCGACCACAGCGAACAAATTATGGTAAATATTCTTTTGTAAACCGTGCCATTGATAACTGGAACTCTCTACCTGCCGCAGTCTTAGAGCCTTTTCCCAAACATATAGGTGTGTTTAAGAAAAGACTGACTATTTGTGTAAATACTCCAGTTTAATTGTTGTATAATTGTTATTGAATTGTTATGTATAATTATTTATTTGTTATGTATATACAATTTGCCACCGGGGGACACACCCCCCATGGCAAATAAATAAATGAATGAATGAATGAATGAATGAATGTTGGAATGTTAAATGTATAGGCCATAGAGTCATGTACCATTAAAGGAAAATGATTGCGTAGGTTCATTATTCAAACTTTCACATCTATAGCATGATTACAACACAAGAAATAAGAACTTAATTTTAAAATTCGCAAAGCCGCCATCTTTAGGTTATGTAAACAATTGAACTAAATTAGATACCAGTGTATTACAATGTGTATAAATATTTCCTGTACCAGATTTAATTGTGATTGGAACACTAAATCGCGAGAAAGGTCTATTAAAAATTTTCAAATTCGCTTAGCCGCCATGCTCGTTTTGTAGTTAACCGGTTTTTGAAAGTCTTATAAACGAACTTCCAGTAGTGCCCATTATCTCCGTACAAAATTTCAGGGTGATACCGCTAATAGTTTCTGAGATATAGAATGCCAGTGAAATATTTCGCACATCCGCCACATTGTGGTTTTGTAAACAATTGAACCAAGTTAGATGTCGGTACATTACAATATTTATAAACATATACTGTACCAAGTTTTATTCCGTTTGGTTGGTTAAATCGCGAGAAACGTCTATTTAAAAGTCGCAAATTTACGTGGCCGCCATGTTGGTTTTGTAGTTACCAGTTTTTCAAAATCACATAGGTGAACTTCTAGTAGTTCCCTTTATCACCGCAAAAAATTCCAGGGTGATATCGGGAATAGTTTCGGAGATATTGTACCCCGGTGAAATATTTCGTACAGCCGCCATGTTGGATTGGTGAGACGTAACAAAATTTGAAGGGCACAGTCGGGGTCGTCCGGAATAGTGCTATGAACTTACCGAATTTCATTGAAATCAATCCATCCGTTTAGAAGTTATTTGGGACACACACACGCACACACACGGTCAAAAGGTGATCTAATAAGCCTATTTTTTTCAAAATTGAAAATAGGCTGAAAATCAATTTTACACTAGCTGGAGCACGAGTCGATTCAACAACAGGGTGTTGCCGTGCTAATTATTTCAACAAATTAACTTTGGTGAGTTGTGCGCAAGAACGCGAAGTCTGGCTGCGTGGCTCAGCGGTAACGTTCTCGCTTGCTGGTTGGAATCCTGGCGCAGTCAGCTGACATTTGAGGGTGCGCAAATACGAGGGAGCAGTGTCTGTAGATTTACTGGCACGTTAAAGATCCCCTTCGGGGCAAAATTCCGATACCCCGGCGTCTCTAAAATCCACAGTAGTTAAAATGGGACGTAAACCAAAAACATTATAATTATTATTGTTATTATTATTGTTACGTGCAAAGCCCGTCCCAACGTTATTAAATATGTATCTCCCCTACATATATGGATTCCCTACCATTTTAAAAGCGCCCGCCTAGATGGCTTGGTTTGTCTAATGAACTCGAGATGGCAGCATCTGTCGGCACCTCAAGCCGGGGGTTGTAACTTCTTCCGCTAGAGTGAGTCATTGGTGTCTTCTGGCATCATCTCATCAAGACATATTAAAAAACTATAGTTTTCTACGTCATTAAACAAAAGACTATATATGCATCATGCCGCCAAAATAACTATATAATACGCACATTGTTAAATTGTGTGTCACTCTGTGATTGGATAATTTCGATTATCATTAATGCACTGCGGCCTATAACTGGGATCTCCGCCATGTTGGCATCTTCACCGGCTGTCGTCTGGACTGTTTGAACTAAGTGGTCGTTAAAAGGTGTGTCTCCGCGAGGCTGGGGGTTTGCCCCCTAGCCTCCACGAAATATGGATGTATTCAAAAAAAATGCCTGTGCTCCTAAGGCTATAATTTCGTCATTTCGCCTTGAAGATGAAGTGTGGTCTATTTATTTTTACTGGCTACAAGGAGAAACTTCGTGGGTGATCGAAAGCGGTGTGTGTGCTCTCGTAGCCATTTTGAGGCAGTTTATGTTTTTTGTTACTTTGTGTCTCCACAGAGGAAGGATTTTAAGGTACGTTTTATTATATATAATATATATATATATATATATATTGTTATGGGAGCTCCGTTATTGGCCTTATATGGATGTTTTAATACTGTATTTTATTTTGCATCATAGGCCTAATATTTCTGTTTTGTTAATATTTCCTGATATGTAAATCTTGTTGTTTTCTTTTGCACCTTCCGGAGACTCGTTTCAAGTTTATCGTATCTGTAATTTATTATTTATTTAGTTTATTTTCTTTATGGGAATTCTCATTGTGATTAGTTGGTTCTTTTCTTTTGGTAATCTTAGGGATTGGCCTATTGTTAATTTGCTTTACGATCCGTAGCATCCTAAATTTCCTCGTTTTAATCGTGTTAAGGTGTAATTATTTCCTCCTTTTCTTTTCTCTCTGGTGACGTTTAATTTTAAAGGTAATTGTTTGCCGTAATTCGACTAGACATGCAGTCATCTGTTTCGTGGCCATGTTTGTTTTTTGTTTTGCCAGAGTGCATTATGGTCTAGTGAGGCTAATTCTCTTGGCGTCGAGCGGGTCACTCAAACGTGTTGTGGTGGGAGATTAGAATTTTTTTTGTTAATCTTGTTGAGTTTCCTTGTGTTTTTTTGTGAGTGGTCCTGAGTATACCGCCGTCATGAAAGTTTTGGATTTGTAAATTGGTCCTATTTTATTAAATCCTTTTTTTAACTTTTCGTTTCCTCGTGGCTTTGATAGCTGCATGTCGAGTCAGTTTTGCGTACCTTAGTGGTTTATCAAGCCCTTTCTTATTTTGTGATTCCTGTCTACTGACTTTCTTTCTTTTGGGCTTTATTATATTTTTTTTATTAAATCTTTTCGTTTTTGATCAGCAATCTTGCATGTAAAGCATTCTCTTGTTTCCATAGGTAATTGACTTATTTTGGCCTTAAGCCAATGTGTATCACCAGAGAACTTTTTGTGTCAATAAGAGTTTTTATTCTTATGTTATTAAATTATATTTTCTTGCCCCTTTTTGGTGATTAAATGTTTTTTTTAAATTTTAAACAACTGTTGTGGCATCATTTCGTCGGTGGCAGTTCTGTGGGTTATCGGAGTGTCTCTGTAGACGAGCCTGTGCGTTTTCGTCTTCTCCACCTTCCTTCGCCTTTAGGTGTTCTTCTGTTGGGGCATATCTACTGGCGGTGAGTTTGCAGTTAGCGATGCGGACCTCTGAAATAAGGTAAGTAGGCCCATCCACCCTGGCCAGCCGTCCGGTGACAATTATTATTATTGTTAGGGCTCGGATTTTTAGGTGCTAAAAATCGGGGAAATATTTATTTTTTATGTATAAACAAGATGTTCAGAAAAGAACATATAGCCTACTTTCTCCTAAATGCATGGGTATTGTTATAACTCTTTGTCCTTTTCAAGGAGTATGATTGAATGTTGGTTGTAGTAGCTTGTTGAAATACAACGTGCTATAGGGATATTAAACATGAATATGAGGTGCCCTTTGCTAGTGCTACCTCTGTACCAAATTTCGTTCCATTCGGTTTCACCGTGTTCGAATTGATAAGGGGAATCGATTTTGACACAAAGATGGCCGCCATCCGCAAAATATTAGGCTGATGACCTATTAGTCTGGTCAAAGGATGCTCCCTCCATAAAGGTATGTTGTTGCTAAATTTGCTAGAGATCGGATGATTAGGCTAATCGTAATTTGATTTAAGCTTTGAAAATTTGTGTGGCCGCCATTACGTTTCCGTCAAGATGGCGGCGATATAAAACATGACACTGAGGTGCCCTTTGCTAGTGCTACCTCTGTACCAAATTTCGTTCCATTCGGTTCCACCGTGTTCGAATTAATAGGGGGAATCAATTTTGACATAAAGATGGCCGCCATCCGCAAACTATTAGGCTAATGGCCTATTAGATTGGTCAAAGGATGCTCCCTCCATAAAGGTATGTTGTTGCAAAGTTTGGTAGAGATCGGATGGTTATGTTAGTCGTAATTTGATTTAAGCTTTAAACATTTGTGTGGCCGCCATTACGTTTCTGTAAATATGGCGGCGATATAATTCATGACACTGAGATGCCCTTTGCTAGTGCTATCTCTGTACCAAATTTCGTTCCATTCGGTTTCACCGTGTTTGAATTAATAGGGGGAATCGATTTTGACACAAAGATGGCCGCCATCCGCAAACTATTAGGCGAATGACCTATTAGATTGGTCAAAGGATGCTCCCTCCATTAGGGTATGTAGTTGCAAAATTTGGTAGAGATCGGATGATTAGATTAATCGTAATTTGATTTAAGCTTTGAACATTCGTGTGGCCGCCATTACGTTGCAGTCAAGATGGCGGCGATATAAAACATGACACTGAGGTGCCCTTTGCTAGTGCTACCTCTGTACCAAATTTCGTTCCATTCGGTTCCACCGTGTTCGAATTAATAGGGGGAATCAATTTTGACATAAATATGGCCGCCACCCGCAAACTATTAGGCTAATAACCTATTAGATTTGTCAAAGGATGCTTCGTCTATAAAGGAAAGTTGTTGCAAAGTTTGGTAGAGATCGGATGGTTATGTTAGTCGTAATTTAACTTAAGCTTTGAACATTTGTGTGGCCGCCATTACGTTTCTGTCAAGATGGCGGCGATATAAAACATGACACTGAGGTGCCCTTTGCTAGTGCTACCTCTGTACCAAATTTCGTTCATTCGGTTCCACCGTGTTCGAATTAATAGGGGGAATCAATTTTGACATAATGATGGCCGCCATCCGCAAACTATTAGGCTAATAACCTATTAGATTGGTCAAAGGATGCTCCCTCCATAAAGGAATGTTGTTGCAAAGTTTGGTAGAGATCGGAGAGATCGGATGGTTATGTTAGTCGTAATTTGATTTAAGCTTTAAACATTTGTGTGGCCGCCATTACGTTTCTGTCAATATGGCGGCGATATAAAACATGACACTCAGATGCCCTTTGCTAGTGCTACCTCTGTACCAAATTTCGTTCCATTCGGTTTCACCGTGTTTGAATTAATAGGGGGAGTAGGGGGGTAGTGATGGTTCCAACGAGTGTCATGGCCGCCGCGTGAGTCTAAGCCGATAACTCCCGAACCAGTGGTCGGATATTCACGAATAAAGTGTCGTTGGACTCGGGCTGACGGGGGCTTTGCTATGGACCACTCATTTCAACCCCTAAATAAAACCTACCCCTACTAGGGGGTGAAATTGTAATTTTTTAGTGAAAGCCTCTTTTCAAATGGGACATGTATAAGGTGCGCTGCTAAAATGAACTTAAACGTGGTTGCCCATATCGCGCATGCGTTTTACGAGATGCCGCTATGGATGATCATTTTTGTTTTTGTTTTGTACGCATGCGCACTTGGGATTTTTGTAAGAGGGCGAGCTGTTTGAAAAAAATGATTGATAAGAAGGGGTTTTGGTGGTGAGGAGAGAGCCAGATAGTCGCCTACTTTCCTACGAAGTTTGCCGATATCTCTCGAACGCAAGGTCGGATTTGAACGTGTGACGTGTCAAATCGCTTGTCTCGAAGCCCTTTATATGTTATTAATAGGTTAGAGTTTTGAGAATGAGGGAAACAGGCTTTTTGGGGGTAAAACCATGATTTTAGACTTTTCCGATATCTCACGAATGCATGGTCGGATTTGGTCCTATGACGTGTCAAATGGCTTGTCTCGAAACCCTTTTTATTTTGGTAATAGGTTAAAGTTTTTGAGAATGAGGGAAACAGAATTTTTTGTTGTAAAACCGTGATTTTAGACTTTCTGTTATATTTCACAAACCAATAACGCCAGAGACGTATACGAGGGGTCGTAGGACTCGGGGTGACGCCCCTTTCCTCTCTCTTTTCGAATATAGTATTTATGTTTAAAAAAATGCGAAAGGGCCTAACGACACTTATGTTGAAATCATTTCAGTTTTTAAAACTTTTCTTAAATTTGTCTAAAATGTTCATGACGAGTGGTTGTAGATAGAAAGAGACGATACAACTGGGCACGTGTTTCAACGAAGCTATTACTGGCCACGGTGGTGATATACCAATACAGTATTCGCTATTTCGATGAGACGGCGGGTCGAGGGTTCGTTTTCTGACTTTTCCTATGATGGAATTCCTAATTCCTAAACCCCCTGAAGGGGGTCTTTAACGTGTAAACGATTATGAGTGACATGACAAATGATAATTCCTTGATCCGATGAAGTTGGCTTTAGATAGAACAAACAGAACTTGGTTATATATTGCTTGAAGTGAGTATAGAAAACAAACTTGCTGGGGCAGACTGACAGGATGTGAATGTTATTTGATCTTATTGGAATGCATTGACTTGACAGGACAATGAAAAAAAGCACAGAGATGCTGAGGACACTTGAAGGTCAAACGATATGGCAACCATGGTGGGAGGGGGAAGCTAGGATGATGTTGCCGATCATGTTCAATGTTCAATGGATGAATTTATATTTTGCGAAGCATTGTTCGGAGAGGGTCATGGGACGACTTGTTTTAAGGGTATTTATTTTTTCGATGTTTCCTATGGTGGACTCATTGATTAAAATAATCCAAAACTTCTAGGGCATGGCCTTGAGATTTTATAAACCGATAATGGGATTTTGACATACAAGATCCACTCAGAACTTGACATGATGTCATTCTTTTTATGGCTTATGAATTTCCCCAAAAAAGACCCAAAACCACAAGATCATGGACTTTTGCTTTTCTTAATATATTGCAAACCCATAATGTAAGATGTTTACTGTGAGTGACGAAATCTAGCTAGGTAAAGAAAGAATTATTGTAGGCTATATGTATGGTGACTGACACGTCTTTGACCATTGGAACTTGTTTTCAGATCTGACTGTAGTACATAGGGAGTATAGGTTGTAGGCATGGATTGACAAACAGTGCACACAAAATTCAATTTATCGATTCAAGAATTAAGAGTAGACTATCATTATTTAATTGGTTAAAGAGTGTAGCTAAAAATTAAAAAATGGTGACTACATTAAACTAAACTGAACCAAGTCGAATCAAACCCAACTGAACCAAACCAAGCCTAAAGCAAACCAAACCTAATCAAGAACAAGCCAAGGGCTTAAGTGTAAAACTTGTGGGGGAATGCAGTCATTGGCAATGTCCAAAGAAAGGGATAACGCTCTACCTCTAGAGGGTAAGGTAAAGCTAGCGCATGGTGCTAATCCATATTCCTAAGTACATGAACCACACACACACAACTATCCTATGCTGTTTTTATGAGTTAACTGTTAAAACTTACTCAGTGGTTACTGAACAAGTTGGTCGCTACACACAACAAGCTTTAAATACTTGAGGGTAATAATCTATACACACACACACACACACACACACGCTTGTTCTAAACTAAACTGTCTTGCTGGCAGTGCTCACACAGTAGGCAAATGACAGAAATGCTTGGCTAACAGAAATACAATCATTTTCGTTTCTCTAATGTTACCAGCTAACCATTACATGCTATAGTGGTGAGCACATGTGCCTCTTGCACTGGAGATCGTAACTTGATTTCTAGCTCTAAGGCCTAGAATGAATCAAACTAAGAAAGAAGGGTATGGTGACGCAGTGGTTAAACTGTTAGCCTTTCACTAAGGTAGACTAGGGTTTGATTTTAGGTTAATATACATGTCATAAACAAACAAACAAACAAACAAAAAAGCAGAGATAATGTTTAAAACTGATTACACTTGTCTCTTTTCAAATTATTACTTATATTGCAAATACAAAGGTGGACTGGGTTTGATATACAGTTAATGCTGCCTATCGCATACTAGCCTGTAAGAAAGCCAAACAAGCAAAAGGCGTAGGTAGAGCAGTGGTAAAATCGCTATGTGTAGAGAACTACCTAACGGTTTTATGAACTGGCAATGGTATGTCGCATAAACAGTGCAGTATACAATCCAGCAACCATAATTTTTATCTTGTGGAGCAGAGAAAACATATATATAGAGAGAGAGATAGAAAGCTTGTGTATGTATGGGTAGCATTGATTGTTTGACCAGAGAAAATACGATGAGGTAGGGTGGGCAGAGGGAGAATTAACACTTATATATGAATGAATGGTAAATAGTATTTTTTTTTCAATAGTTTTGTTTTTCAAATGCAGTGGTAGATAGCCGTTATTTTGTAAAACATTCTTACTTGCAGTAGTAATAAGACTCTATGGTTCCGCTAACACATAGATAGACTGTATTATTGCCATGGTCAAGCACTCACATTAAGATCATTTACAAAATCATAAAATGAAAAATAAAAAATCTTGTTTTGGAAATATCGTTTTTCAACATACACAAAATAAATATATAAAAAATTTGTAAACAGCAAAATGGAAAATCCATGGTCAAGCACTCACATTAAGATCATTTACAAAACCATAAAATGAAAAATAAAAAATCTTGTTTTGGAAATATCGATTTTTTTCAACATACACAAAATAAATTATAAAAAATTTGTAAACAGCAAAATGGAAAATCCATGTTTCCATATAGACAAAATTTAAAAACCTTAAACGGACATTTAAGAAAATATATGCAAATGGGAAATTGACAAATGTGTAAATATGAAAATGGAAAAATCCATGTTTCCATATCATGAAATTGAAAAACATCAAACTGTCATTTAAAAAAATGCAAATGGAAAATTGACAAATTGCAATGTGTGAAATGTGAAATTGAACAAATGGCTATCATTATTTTTTTTAAAAGAACATGGTGCTCAATGGTTGAGGCGTGAATCAACCCCTCTCTACTTATTTGGACCACCCGAGACTGAGTTTTAGTTGTCATACCGCTTTTAAAAGTTTGTGTTAAATCTAGGAATTGAACCCAAGAGCTTGTAGGGGAGATTCAAGATTATAATATGTTAAACAGATAGCCTTGAATGAAGGGTGTGGTAGCTATATAGAGATGAGACGTTTCGCTCGGGGCAGGGAGGCATGGAGATCTGCATCAAACCAGTCAAAGGACTAAAGACTCAAACAACAACATGTACGTTCACCAAAATAATGTTGTGTAACGGTAAATGTTAGTCAACGAACAGTAATGCATTACTAAAACCCATGACACGATACCTAAGAGCTTTTCTAAAATGATTTTAAAATGCCTTTAACCCTATATTGAACACCCAGTTCACAAGACTCATAACTGCAATGTTATGGTAAAACAAAACAAAATCTATATTTCAAAACAAACAAGTGGTTTAGTCAATGTATACTGGAAAAAGTTTTGTAAACACTCAAGTCCTCAAGACCAATTAAATTAGTAACTGTCAGGTTGGCCGAGTGGTTAAGGTGTTTGACTTAAGATCAAATTTCTGTATAAGGAAGCAAGGGTTCGAATCCCTTACCTGGACATAACTATTGCCTTAACATGGCTTGGCCACACTGTATTATTATGATACTCAGTACACAAACCATAGATATAGTGTATTGTTTAAGGCCACTCTCTTTCTGAACATAGTCAGAGACTGTTGATGGTTAACAATTGTATTAATAGTGGGACATGGGGATAGCAATTAAGAAAAAACAGCCAATACCCATACAATATTTTTATTCATTTTAGTTTTTTTTTACAATAGTTACACACTGAATACAACTTTTTATCTCTTTACCATTGTTTGATATAGATTTTAAACACAACGCTTGTTGTAGATCCTTTTACAACTTTCTCTAGGTACTCTTGTTCTTAAAAACTGGGGAAGCCGCAATGGTTTTATAGACATTAAACCCTCATTCTCTTTTTTTTCATCATCATAATCATCATTATTATAAATATTATCTTTATAATTATTATAGTCATTGTCACCATCATTATCATCATCATCATCATCCTCAACATCACTAGAACTATCCAATTCCATTTTTTCCTTTTCAAAAGGGATCTCTTGAAGAGTCTGTGTTGCTTTTGATAGTGTTACGGGTTTATTGAACGTTGACAACTGTCCTAACATGACTTTTTGAGGAGATAAATGTTTTTTCATAAGGAAGTCACTATGTTGAGTAACACTATGTTTTTGTCGGACTTGCTTTTTCTTGTTCTTTTGATCATGTTTTGTTAACACTAACGGTGTTTCATTTGGTATACCACATTGATGAGTACCCACACTTAAGACCTCACTATGTTTACTTTTTAGATGACCTAGACATTTTGTTGTTCTTTGTTTTGAGCACTGCCAAAATATGATGCCATTCGCATTTTCTCGCTTATAGTTATAAGAGTACCCATGATACAGGGCACGTGGTTTACCTTTATTGGTTATAGTATATTCCATAGTAGTCACTGACTTGTATAGTCGATCCGCCTACTACAATGGTCTGAACACTTGTGGTGAAAGAATGATGTTGTGTTGACGTTTTATGCAGGATAATGTTGGTGGCATATGTGGGTGGCTTATGTTGATGACATGTGTTGTTGGCTGATTTTGGTGGCTTATGTTGATGGTTTATGGTGGTGGCTTATGTTGATGGCTTATGTTGGTGGCTTATGTTGATGACATATGTTGGTGACTTATGTTGATAGCTTATGTTGGTGGCTAATGTTGATGACATATGTTGTTGGCTTATGGTGGTGGCTTATGTTGATGGTATATGTTGCTGGCCTATGTTGATGGTTTATGTTAATGGCTTAGGTTAATATCTTAGGTTGATGGCATAAGTTGATGGCTTATGTTGGTGGCTTATGGTGGTGGCTTATGCTGGTGGCTTATGCTAGTGGCTTATGGTGGTGGTTTATGGTGGTGGCTTATGTTGATGACATATGTTGGTGGCTTATGTTGGTGGCTTATGTTGGTGGCTTATGTTGGTGGCTTATGGTGGTGGCTTATGGTGGTGGGTTATGGTGGTGGATTATGGTGGCTTATAGTGGTGGCTTATGGTGGTGGTTTATGGTGGTGGCTTATGTTGATGACATATGTTGGTGGCTTATGGTGGCTTATGGTGGTGATTTATAGTGGTGGCCTATGTTGGTGGCTTATTTTTGGTGGTTTACGTTAATACCTTATTTGTAATGGCTTATTTGACAAGTTATTGTTGTCAATGTATTTAGAGGATTTTTCTCTTGGTTTTGGAAAGTATCTCAACTCTTTTTTATGGTAGCATAATGCTTACCGCCATGTTTGTAAGCAACAACAACACACTAAAATTCCAAGAATCCAAAGTACTCTAAGGTTAATGATTGTCTCTCAACTCCATTCAACGTCTAGTCAAAAAACATTATATATTTTTCACATTTTACAAAAAAGGTAAATTGGGAAAGTAAGCTATATGTTTAAACTAAAAATCATATCAAATCATATGCTAACTCCAACACCTACGTCTACCCCAATCTCAGTCAAAAAAATATAATATTCTTCAAATTTTTCCAAAACAGTATTTGGAAAGTAGGCCATATTTTGAAAACTAATCATTCTATAAAGTCATATATATATATATACTGAAACCAATGGCTTTTATATCCTTAATCTTAAGAACAAAATATGGAATTTTTGACATTTTTTCCAAAAATGTTCATTTTAAAACGGGGCTATATTTTGGAAACTAGGAATTTTACAAGAAAGTTTGTTTAACGTAAATGGCAGGTATTTACCCCCACTACCCGCAAACCAAGTCCCAGGTCTCTGGGGAAAAATCCAAAAAAAGTTCAATTTGGAAAGTAGGCAATATTTTGAAAACTAATCATCCTAAAAAGTCATATATAGACTCAAACCAATGGCTTTTATGTCCTTAATTGGTAGAACAAAACTTAACATTTTTCAGTTTTTCCAAAAAAGTCCAATTTTCAAAAATTGTCTATATTTTGGGAACTAAGAATTTTACAAAAAAGTTTGTTTAACGAAAATGAAAGGTCTTTACCCCCCTCTACCCAAAACATAAATTTCAGGTCCCTAGGACAAAAACTGTGCAGTGTATATATATATATATATTTTTTTTTGGGGGGAGGGGGTCTATATTCACTTTACCTCCCCACTTCACAAGATGGCGGCCATAGCTTAACTTAACCTAGCCTAACCTAACCTGACCTACGAGGTGTGATCAAAAAGTTCCAAAAATGTGGCTGCAACTTAACCATACCTAGCCTAGCCTAACCTAACCTCCCTGTTGACTAGCCCCCTTTGGACGGGTCCTTTTGAAGGGAGTCATTTTTTTACGTGTCCCGGAGGACGGGTCCTTGTTGACGGGTCCCAGTGGCGGGTCCCCTTTGACATAATTTGGATAAAATGCAAGGCCAGTCCATAGGGATCAGTTGCTTACAAACATGGCGGTAAGCATTATGCTACCATAAAAAAGAGTTGAGATACTTTCCAAAACCAAGAGAAAAATCCTCTAAATACATTGACAACAATAACTTGTCAAATAAGCCATTACAAATAAGGTATTAACGTAAACCACCAAAAATAAGCCACCAACATAGGCCACCACTATAAATCACCACCATAAGCCACCATAAGCCACCAACATATGTCATCAACATAAGCCACCACCATAAACCACCACCATAAGCCACCACTATAAGCCACCATAATCCACCACCATAACCCACCACCATAAGCCACCACCATAAGCCACCAACATAAGCCACCAACATAAGCCACCAACATAAGCCACCAACATATGTCATCAACATAAGCCACCACCATAAACCACCACCATAAGCCACTAGCATAAGCCACCAGCATAAGCCACCACCATAAGCCACCAACATAAGCCATCAACTTATGCCATCAACCTAAGATATTAACCTAAGCCATTAACATAAACCATCAACATAGGCCAGCAACATATACCATCAACATAAGCCACCACCATAAGCCAACAACATATGTCATCAACATTAGCCACCAACATAAGCTATCAACATAAGTCACCAACATATGTCATCAACATAAGCCACCAACATAAGCCATCAACATAAGCCACCACCATAAACCATCAACATAAGCCACCAAAATCAGCCAACAACACATGTCATCAACATAAGCCACCCACATATGCCACCAACATTATCCTGCATAAAACGTCAACACAACATCATTCTTTCACCACAAGTGTTCAGACCATTGTAGTAGGCGGATCGACTATACAAGTCAGTGACTACTATGGAATATACTATAACCAATAAAGGTAAACCACGTGCCCTGTATCATGGGTACTCTTATAACTATAAGCGAGAAAATGCGAATGGCATCATATTTTGGCAGTGCTCAAAACAAAGAACAACAAAATGTCTAGGTCATCTAAAAAGTAAACATAGTGAGGTCTTAAGTGTGGGTACTCATCAATGTGGTATACCAAATGAAACACCGTTAGTGTTAACAAAACATGATCAAAAGAACAAGAAAAAGCAAGTCCGACAAAAACATAGTGTTACTCAACATAGTGACTTCCTTATGAAAAAACATTTATCTCCTCAAAAAGTCATGTTAGGACAGTTGTCAACGTTCAATAAACCCGTAACACTATCAAAAGCAACACAGACTCTTCAAGAGATCCCTTTTGAAAAGGAAAAAATGGAATTGGATAGTTCTAGTGATGTTGAGGATGATGATGATGATGATAATGATGGTGACAATGACTATAATAATTATAAAGATAATATTTATAATAATGATGATTATGATGATGAAAAAAAAGAGAATGAGGGTTTAATGTCTATAAAACCATTGCGGCTTCCCCAGTTTTTAAGAACAAGAGTACCTAGAGAAAGTTGTAAAAGGATCTACAACAAGCGTTGTGTTTAAAATCTATATCAAACAATGGTAAAGAGATAAAAAGTTGTATTCAGTGTGTAACTATTGTAAAAAAAAAACTAAAATGAATAAAAATATTGTATGGGTATTGGCTGTTTTTTCTTAATTGCTATCCCCATGTCCCACTATTAATACAATTGTTAACCATCAACAGTCTCTGACTATGTTCAGAAAGAGAGTGGCCTTAAACAATACACTATATCTATGGTTTGTGTACTGAGTATCATAATAATACAGTGTGGCCAAGCCATGTTAAGGCAATAGTTATGTCAGGTAAGGGATTCGAACCCTTGCTTCCTTATACAGAAATTTGATCTTAAGTCAAACACCTTAACCACTCGGCCAACCTGACAGTTACTAATTTAATTGGTCTTGAGGACTTGAGTGTTTACAAAACTTTTTCCAGTATACATTGACTAAACCACTTGTTTGTTTTGAAATATAGATTTTGTTTTGTTTTACCATAACATTGCAGTTATGAGTCTTGTGAACTGGGTGTTCAATATAGGGTTAAAGGCATTTTAAAATCATTTTAGAAAAGCTCTTAGGTATCGTGTCATGGGTTTTAGTAATGCATTACTGTTCGTTGACTAACATTTACCGTTACACAACATTATTTTGGTGAACGTACATGTTGTTGTTTGAGTCTTTAGTCCTTTGACTGGTTTGATGCAGATCTCCATGCCTCCCTGCCCCGAGCGAAACGTCTCATCTCTATATAGCTACCACACCCTTCATTCAAGGCTATCTGTTTAACATATTATAATCTTGAATCTCCCCTACAAGCTCTTGGGTTCAATTCCTAGATTTAACACAAACTTTTAAAAGCGGTATGACAACTAAAACTCAGTCTCGGGTGGTCCAAATAAGTAGAGAGGGGTTGATTCACGCCTCAACCATTGAGCACCATGTTCTTTTAAAAAAAATAATGATAGCCATTTGTTCAATTTCACATTTCACACATTGCAATTTGTCAATTTTCCATTTGCATTTTTTTAAATGACAGTTTGATGTTTTTCAATTTCATGATATGGAAACATGGATTTTTCCATTTTCATATTTACACATTTGTCAATTTCCCATTTGCATATATTTTCTTAAATGTCCGTTTAAGGTTTTTAAATTTTGTCTATATGGAAACATGGATTTTCCATTTTGCTGTTTACAAATTTTTTATAATTTATTTTGTGTATGTTGAAAAAAATCGATATTTCCAAAACAAGATTTTTTATTTTTCATTTTATGGTTTTGTAAATGATCTTAATGTGAGTGCTTGACCATGGATTTTCCATTTTGCTGTTTACAAATTTTTTATATATTTATTTTGTGTATGTTGAAAAACGATATTTCCAAAACAAGATTTTTTATTTTTCATTTTATGATTTTGTAAATGATCTTAATGTGAGTGCTTGACCATGGCAATAATACAGTCTATCTATGTGTTAGCGGAACCATAGAGTCTTATTACTACTGCAAGTAAGAATGTTTTACAAAATAACGGCTATCTACCACTGCATTTGAAAAACAAAACTATTGAAAAAAAAATACTATTTACCATTCATTCATATATAAGTGTTAATTCTCCCTCTGCCCACCCTACCTCATCGTATTTTCTCTGGTCAAACAATCAATGCTACCCATACATACACAAGCTTTCTATCTCTCTCTCTATATATATGTTTTCTCTGCTCCACAAGATAAAAATTATGGTTGCTGGATTGTATACTGCACTGTTTATGCGACATACCATTGCCAGTTCATAAAACCGTTAGGTAGTTCTCTACACATAGCGATTTTACCACTGCTCTACCTACGCCTTTTGCTTGTTTGGCTTTCTTACAGGCTAGTATGCGATAGGCAGCATTAACTGTATATCAAACCCAGTCCACCTTTGTATTTGCAATATAAGTAATAATTTGAAAAGAGACAAGTGTAATCAGTTTTAAACATTATCTCTGCTTTTTTGTTTGTTTGTTTGTTTGTTTATGACATGTATATTAACCTAAAATCAAACCCTAGTCTACCTTAGTGAAAGGCTAACAGTTTAACCACTGCGTCACCATACCCTTCTTTCTTAGTTTGATTCATTCTAGGCCTTAGAGCTAGAAATCAAGTTACGATCTCCAGTGCAAGAGGCACATGTGCTCACCACTATAGCATGTAATGGTTAGCTGGTAACATTAGAGAAACGAAAATGATTGTATTTCTGTTAGCCAAGCATTTCTGTCATTTGCCTACTGTGTGAGCACTGCCAGCAAGACAGTTTAGTTTAGAACAAGCGTGTGTGTGTGTGTGTGTGTGTGTATAGATTATTACCCTCAAGTATTTAAAGCTTGTTGTGTGTAGCGACCAACTTGTTCAGTAACCACTGAGTAAGTTTTAACAGTTAACTCATAAAAACAGCATAGGATAGTTGTGTGTGTGTGGTTCATGTACTTAGGAATATGGATTAGCACCATGCGCTAGCTTTACCTTACCCTCTAGAGGTAGAGCGTTATCCCTTTCTTTGGACATTGCCAATGACTGCATTCCCCCACAAGTTTTACACTTAAGCCCTTGGCTTGTTCTTGATTAGGTTTGGTTTGCTTTAGGCTTGGTTTGGTTCAGTTGGGTTTGATTCGACTTGGTTCAGTTTAGTTTAATGTAGTCACCATTTTTTAATTTTTAGCTACACTCTTTAACCAATTAAATAATGATAGTCTACTCTTAATTCTTGAATCGATAAATTGAATTTTGTGTGCACTGTTTGTCAATCCATGCCTACAACCTATACTCCCTATGTACTACAGTCAGATCTGAAAACAAGTTCCAATGGTCAAAGACGTGTCAGTCACCATACATATAGCCTACAATAATTCTTTCTTTACCTAGCTAGATTTCGTCACTCACAGTAAACATCTTACATTATGGGTTTGCAATATATTAAGAAAAGCAAAAGTCCATGATCTTGTGGTTTTGGGTCTTTTTTGGGGAAATTCATAAGCCATAAAAAGAATGACATCATGTCAAGTTCTGAGTGGATCTTGTATGTCAAAATCCCATTATCGGTTTATAAAATCTCAAGGCCATGCCCTAGAAGTTTTGGATTATTTTAATCAATGAGTCCACCATAGGAAACATCGAAAAAATAAATACCCTTAAAACAAGTCGTCCCATGACCCTCTCCGAACAATGCTTCGCAAAATATGAATTCATCCATTGAACATTGAACATGATCGGCAACATCATCCTAGCTTCCCCCTCCCACCATGGTTGCCATATCGTTTGACCTTCAAGTGTCCTCAGCATCTCTGTGCTTTTTTTCATTGTCCTGTCAAGTCAATGCATTCCAATAAGATCAAATAACATTCACATCCTGTCAGTCTGCCCCAGCAAGTTTGTTTTCTATACTCACTTCAAGCAATATATAACCAAGTTCTGTTTGTTCTATCTAAAGCCAACTTCATCGGATCAAGGAATTATCATTTGTCATGTCACTCATAATCGTTTACACGTTAAAGACCCCCTTCAGGGGGTTTAGGAATTAGGAATTCCATCATAGGAAAAGTCAGAAAACGAACCCTCGACCCGCCGTCTCATCGAAATAGCGAATACTGTATTGGTATATCACCACCGTGGCCAGTAATAGCTTCGTTGAAACACGTGCCCAGTTGTATCGTCTCTTTCTATCTACAACCACTCGTCATGAACATTTTAGACAAATTTAAGAAAAGTTTTAAAAACTGAAATGATTTCAACATAAGTGTCGTTAGGCCCTTTCGCATTTTTTTAAACATAAATACTATATTCGAAAAGAGAGAGGAAAGGGGCGTCACCCCGAGTCCTACGACCCCTCGTATACGTCTCTGGCGTTATTGGTTTGTGAAATATAACAGAAAGTCTAAAATCACGGTTTTACAACAAAAAATTCTGTTTCCCTCATTCTCAAAAACTTTAACCTATTACCAAAATAAAAAGGGTTTCGAGACAAGCCATTTGACACGTCATAGGACCAAATCCGACCATGCATTCGTGAGATATCGGAAAAGTCTAAAATCATGGTTTTACCCCCAAAAAGCCTGTTTCCCTCATTCTCAAAACTCTAACCTATTAATAACATATAAAGGGCTTCGAGACAAGCGATTTGACACGTCACACGTTCAAATCCGACCTTGCGTTCGAGAGATATCGGCAAACTTCGTAGGAAAGTAGGCGACTATCTGGCTCTCTCCTCACCACCAAAACCCCTTCTTATCAATCATTTTTTTCAAACAGCTCGCCCTCTTACAAAAATCCCAAGTGCGCATGCGTACAAAACAAAAACAAAAATGATCATCCATAGCGGCATCTCGTAAAACGCATGCGCGATATGGGCAACCACGTTTAAGTTCATTTTAGCAGCGCACCTTATACATGTCCCATTTGAAAAGAGGCTTTCACTAAAAAATTACAATTTCACCCCCTAGTAGGGGTAGGTTTTATTTAGGGGTTGAAATGAGTGGTCCATAGCAAAGCCCCCGTCAGCCCGAGTCCAACGACACTTTATTCGTGAATATCCGACCACTGGTTCGGGAGTTATCGGCTTAGACTCACGCGGCGGCCATGACACTCGTTGGAACCATCACTACCCCCCTACTAGGGGGAATTCATTTTCACACAAAGATGGCCGCCATCCGCAAACTATTAGGCTAATGACCCAGTCCTTTGGTCAAAGGATGCTTCCTCCATAAAGGTATGTTGTTGCAAAATTTGGTAGAGATCGGATGATTAGGTTAATCGTAATTTGTTTTAAGCTTTGAACATTTGTGTGGCCGCCATTACGTTTCCGTCAAGATGGCGGCGATATAAAACATGACGCTGAGGTGCCTTTTGTTTTTACTACCTATGTACCAAATTTCGTTCCATTCGGTTGCACCGTGTTCGAATTAATAGGGGGAATCTATTTTCACACAACGATGGCCGCCATCCGCAAACTATTGCGCTGATGACCTATTAGTTTGGTCAAAGGATGCTCCCCCTATAAAGGTATGTTGTTGCAAAATTTGGTAGAGATCGGTTGATTAGGTTAGTCGTAATTTGATTTAAGCTTTGAACATTTGTGTGGCCGCCATTACGTTTCCGTCAAGATGGCGGCGATATAAAACATGACATTGAGGTGCCTTTTTTTAGTACTACCTCTGTACCAAATTTTGTTCCATTCGTTTGCACCGTGTTCGAATTAATAGGGGGAATCTATTTTCACACAAAGATGGCCGCCATCCGCAAACTATTACGCTGATGGCCTATTGGTTTGGTCAAAGGAATCTCCCCCCATAAAGGTATGTTGTTGCAAAATTTGGTAGAGATCGGATGATTAGGTTAGTCGTAATTTGATTTCAGCTTTGAACATTTGTGTGGCCGCCATTACGTTTCCGTCAAGATGGCCGCGATATAAAACATGACACTGAGGTGTCCTTTGCTAGTGCTACCTTTGTACCAAGTTTCGTTCAATTCGCATTCACCGTGTTCGAATTGATAGGGGGGGGACAGACATTCAGAGTACACACACTCACACACACACCGACACACACACACACACACACACACACACACACAGAGAGAGACTCACACACACACATACACACACACAGACAGACACACTTTTTTCGCCCTGTGTTGATCTCATAAGTCTACTTTCATTTTTTGCAAAAATCGAAAGTAGGCTAAAAATACCTAAAATAAGTGGCAAAAAGGTAAAAATGTTTAATTATAATTTAGTTTATTAATATGCAGTACACAAGAATACAATTCATGCTATGTTTCACTGACTGCTGAAGAATTACAACACACAACGAGATACATCTTCAGGTTGTCGATCAGAAATGACCGACGATTATCGCGAAACACTTATTCTGAAGGCGCGAAACTGCGGCAATATGTTTCTGCCCTGGAGGTGTTGTCTAACTTGAGATCGCTGTTCAGTCTTGATTGCTTTCCCACATGCTTGGCAGAACAGAACGCCCCCATCAGAAGTAAAAGTATCTTTAAATTCTGCAACAGACGATAACTTGTAATTGTTTTTACTTTCGGCATCGTAGAACTGCCTTACACTTCACAGTGCCAGACATGAACAGCATGTGAGTAACACTGGTTCCAGGTATCTGGGGGGGGAGGAGGGTCTAGCACGTGGTGCAATATGGCTACGGACAAGGAAATCCCCGGCTTCCACAGTGAGTGGCACGGGGTGACAAGTTAAGAATAACACAGTCGCAAGCTGACATACGCTCTGCATGATGATTAGATAGCTCACAGGTTATTCCCCGTAGAAGTAACACAGAAAAAATTACGAGCCTTACAGTAGTCGCATATGATGTGTAACATCTGACATAGAAGAAACCTCACGTGAAATTGTTGATACACCGGTATTTTATAGTATTATTGGCACAAATATTAATCTATTGTAAAAGGGAGTGTTTTACAGATATTGTAGATTATAATACGGAACTCGTTTTATTAGATGATTTGTAGCTTCCACCAGCACTAGCCTAAATAAAGAATACGATATGGATCAACTAGATTAATAGACGCGACACCGCTCATAACCTTAAATTCCTTATAAACAGGTCCTCTTCATTCACATACCAACACGTAATTTCATATGGACTCTGTTAAAATGAGTCATATTGATATGATATATATCGTTTAAGATGATGATCTGGTAGCAGAAATATCTACCCCGTCCGGGATTCGAACCCAAGATCTCTAGATTCACAGTCATAAGCACTAACCCCACGCCTATTTCGACTACGCAAATTTTGTGCACAAGATGGTGACTTATTTCCACGTTCCAATAATACTGTATTACGGAATTAAGTTTCATTTATATTTTGCTTGTTTCGATAATGTTCCTGCGTGAAATTGAGTGTAAAATGCCTTATGAATAGGCCTTCTGGTGAGTAAAGAGAATGTATTCAGTAATAGTTCATGAAGGCTCGTTCAATTCTCGTATAACCACAACTATTATATTATATTGATGACTGCATTACCATTATGTGGGTTAATATTTGAATAGCCATTGTGAAGAAACATAATACCGGCAATGCCGACTACTTACAATGTTTGATATTAAGGCATTTTACCATTTAAATACTGATACGAAGGCTTCGAACATGTACCATGTCATTTGTTTCAATCACTTGACACCCGAGTTCGCATGAGCGTTTTCCGTTCAGTATGTCATATACATTCCACATGGCCGAGAGTACGTCATGGTATCAATTTCTCGTACCACTGCCAGCTGGATCTTACCACTACCTGCTGGATCGATCGATCGAGCGGGCTGTGCATACTTCCGTTTTCCACTACTGCCTGCTAGTACACTTCCGTTCGATCGATCGAGCAGGCAGTGCATACTTCCGTTTCCCACCACTGCCAGCTAGTACACTTCCGTTCGATCGATCGAGCGGGCAGTGCATACTTCCGTTCGATCCACCACTGCCAGCTCGATCATTCCGATCCACTTCCGTCCCCAATTTTCTAAATCACTCCCACAAAACTATCCTGCAACAAAAATGCAATAAACTGCAAGATGGAGCATGCTGATTTAAAAATGTAAATATTATGTTTTTTATGTGCTAATAAGTGAAAAGCAGGATTTATGTTTTTATAGAGAAAGGTTTTTAATATATGTAGCCTATCTACGATTAAAAAATATTTATTCGCCTAAAAATCTGAGCTCTAATTATTATCTTCTGTAAACGTGGCTCCATTTTACAAAGATGGTATGCGAGTCGTTTAATGAGTGTTGTCAACAAATGAGTGTATTTCATACCATTTACATTAGCAGCATTTTCTGTGGTTTCATTGTATAACATTCGTCCGATTACGACGAAACTTTGGTGAGTTGTTGTGCACACTTCTACCCAGGTTTCTGAATTAGCTGTAAATAGAACAAAACAATGTGGCCAAAAAGTTGTGTGTCCATGAGCGTACAAGAAAACAGAGAAGTTCCTTATTTCGTCACCATACGACCGATTGACGCTACTGTATGGGCATAGGCAGAAACTGCACCATTGTTAAGTAGTATTGTTGGCACACGAGTTGTTTCAGAAAAAGACATTGGAATAGGCAGCGTTCAAACCATTTCAACAAATACGAATTGGCGCGTTGTTGCGGATATTATTATTATTATTATTATTATTATTATTATTATTATTGCCACCGACGACCACCGGGGACGGGACGGGCCAACTTACCTTTTTCTCAGAGGTCCGCTCGCAACACTGCAACACACCGTCAGATGACATACCCCAGAAGACTAACACCTACAGATGAAGGAACGAGGGGGAAGGAAGGATCCCACAGGCCAGTCCACAGATACCCTCCCAATAACCCATAGAAATGCCACCGGTGAATTAATGCCACAACAGTCAGCTTAACATAATTTAAGAAAAACTTTTAATCCAAAAGTGAAGCAAGCACACATGTTAGCATGAAAAGACAGGGGATTCGGTCAACATTAACAAACATAACATTATACGCCTAAACAAAACTAAATTCTTACAAGGGCTCTAAAAAACTTATGGCTCGAGCCAAAAAAAAAACAATCACCCACAGGTGAAGTGAAAGAAAAAAAAATTACATGTAGCTTGAGGAGCGAAAGAAAAAATTTAAATAAACAAAATCCTAGGAAAATCGGAGCCCACAAGGATTAGATTATCACTTACAAAATGAAGCGATTTAATAAACCACAAACACTGAAAATTAGGCTCGACATTTAGTCAACCGTACCATGACAGAAATCAAGGAGCTAAACAAAAATTAAGAGACCAAAATAACAAAAACAAATTAAAATTGCAGCGACACACGCAGGGAAACTTAAAACAGAAGTTAGAACTAAACCATAAATCAGCATGATTCAAGAACTACGACATCACGTTTGAACGCCGCGCCAGACGCCGAAAGACTCTTTTACCAAAGACCACAATGCTTCATAAGAAACAAAACTACAATGGCCGCGAAACAGATGACTGAATATCCTGCCCAATTACGCCAAACAAAGGTTTTAAGAACTAACGTTCGGCCAGAGAGAAATAACAAAAAGGAGATAAATATTATATTTTAACAAAATACGAACAATAAAAATAGAAATAGGAAGCGACGGATCAAAAAACTAAAGACCAAAGAAAAAAAATTATGTCAACCCCAAATTACGAGAAGAAAATTTACCCCTCAAGAAAATGAAATAAATAAATAATAAATTACAATGTAAGATATACTTGAAACGTGTCTCCGGATGGTGCGAAAGAAAACAACAAGATTTACATATCACGAAATATTAACAAATCAATAATATTAGGCCTATAATGCAAAATAAAATACAGTATTAAAACATCATATCAGGCCAATAACGGAGCTAGCATAACAATATATATTATATAATAAAACGTACCTTAAAATCCTTCCTTTGGGGAGACAAAAAGTAACAAAAAAAACTAACACATTTTAAATAATTTTAAAAGACGTAAACTGCCTCAAAATGGCTACGCGAGCACACACACGGCTTCGATCACCCACGAAGTTTCTCCTTGTAGCCTGTAAAAATAAATAGACCACACTTCATCTTCAAGGCGAAATGACGAAATTATAGCCTTAGGAGCACAGCCATTTCCTTTTTATAGAATACATCCATATTTCGTGGAGACTTGTGTCTAAGCCCCCAGCCTCACGGAGACGCAGTTTTTGCACCACCTCTTAGTTCAAACAGTCCAGACGATAGCCCATTTTAAGATCCAACATGGCGGAGACCACAGTTATAGGCCGCAGTGCATTAATATTAATCGCAATTGTCCAATCACAGATTGACACATCATGTAACAATGAGCATATTATATAATCAATTTGGCGGAATATTTTATATATAGTCCTTTGTTTTAATGACGAAGATTTAATTGAACATTTCACTTTTCATACCGAGACGAAGCTGCACTCTGGTAGGTAGAGATTAAACCTCATCATCCGATTAGTACCTCAGAAGGTGCTGCCATCTCGAGCTCATTACCCAAAGCAAGACGTCTTAGCGGGCACTTTAAATGGTAGGGCAAGGGTAGGGATTACATGTCTAACGAAGCAGGAAAATGTTTGAGAGAGCATGCACGGTTCATTCTCCCTCCCTAAAGCGTGAACACAGTTCACGAACATGCCTAGGCACAGGTAGTACACCATAACTAGTCGATTCATAAAATAATGGTATGTCCAAAGTTTCCAGAAGATAATGTTCACCAGTTAACTCCAATTGATGGATTAAACCGCATCGTTTTGGTTAGGGAGAGTGCAGGGTCAGATTATCAGTGAAGGGATAATTGATCACCTCGCAAACCACTTATTTAACAGCTTCACTGTGTCCAAAATTCTTCAGAAACGCACAACACCAGCACTTGCATTGCTTACAGTCCGAGACGCGTTAGGTAAATTTCCAATAAGTCCAATGTTGTTAGCAGGTGGATGCCATGTGCAAGATGCCATGCTACGAGTGGGTAGACAATTACAATACAGTCGTTAATCTTATTTCAAAAATAAAAGTTTACAGAAATTACTAATTCTGAATGCATTTTACATATGAGAAACAAGTTTGAATTTATATGAAGAAAATCCTGACCATGCCCTAGATCCGGGCTCACAATAGTGAGGCGTTGACAAGGTAAAAGGTAGTAAGTGCCAAAAATGAAATGTTTGGCGCGCAAAGCAGTTACTACGTTCTCTGCGCCAAGAGCCTCGTACTTGCCATAAGAGCGATCTAGCGGAAAATATTTCAAGCTGTTCTAATCACCGAACGACTTCCTAATTTCTCTGCGGTGTTGGCCTTGGTTCTTACTACTTTCTTCACGATAAAAACGAAAATTTCAATTTTGGCACTTACTACCTTTCCCTTGTCAACGCCTCAGTTCATTAAAGAAACAAGATTTACAAAAGTAAAGTTCATTACCAAGGTTAAGTTTTTACAGACTAGTTAGACTTTCCTAGAGTACACGAGTTGAACGACCATACATTCAGAAGGTGCTACGGTAGGGGAATGACCACTCAAATTCCCAAGGAAACAGGTATACAAGATCACCATGAGTTAGGTCTCCCGCCGAGTCTTACTTACATGCAAGCATCTTCTACGTGAACATCAAAATCAGTTACAATTTTACAAAGGGCAGGCTATTACACGATGTTAAAATTTTACCATTAAATGAGAATTACCTAACAGTTACAAGCTGTATCCCAGTAGAGTTTGCAAATACAATTCAAGATGCCTGTAGGCTTCAATGAAAGTTTGGGATACTCTATATTATACAAAATATCAGTTTACAAATTTAGGGTACCATTTCTTCATTACAAATCTCTCCACCTCGTTTTATGTGCGACAGATGCACTCTGGATATTTTATTGGCCTTAGGGTTTCGAATAAGAAGAGTAACAGGAGTCAAGAATGCCTCTACATAACAGGGACCTTTGAAGCGAGGGGTCAACTTACTAGTTTCCGGATTACTAACGCCCTTGGGCTCGAAATTGCGGACGTACACAACATCCCCAATTTCCAAATCAGCAGGCCTGCGACAGGCATTGTATCGCTTGGCAAGTTGGTAATGTGAGATCTTAATACACTCTCTAGCCTTGTCGAATTTCGCCCTCATATCCTCGGGCGTGAAACTGTCAGGAAGGAGATCGTGCAGGTTCCACAGATTAGACAACGGAGAATTTGCCACAAACGAAAACATTAACGAAAAAGGGGTGGCTTGCGTGCTCTCATGCACGGCGGTGTTGAAAGCAACATTGAGCCAATGCAAATTAGAATCCCACTTGGAATGGTATTCGTGGTGGAAAGCGATCAGAGCAGAACGGAGATTATGATTGACTCGCTCAGCGAGAGACGGGTTAGGAAAATAGGGAGTAGTGGTTACATGCAAAATAGCATAATCAAACAAGAATTGACGGAACTGATGTGATACAAAGCACTTGGCATTATCTGATACAGGGAACTGACATGGCCCAAAAGATGAAAAGATGGAATTAAGACACTTTATGACGGAACTGGTCGTAGCCTGTCTGGTGGGGAATATCCAACTAAACCGGGTGAAACCGTCAGTGCAAACAAGCGCAAATTGGTTTCCCCGACCAGAACGAGGGAACGGGCCTACATGGTCGATAAAAAGCCTCTCCATGGGTCTAGATGCCGGTTCGGATGACAACAGGCCAACCTTTGTAGAAACCGGAGGTTTGCTAATATTACATGAAACACAATTTCTAATGAGTTTCCTGATGTCGCCATCCATACTTCGCCAAATGAAAAACTGTCTGATCTTAGCTCGGGTCTTGAATACTCCTGGGGGCCACCAATAGGGGATTCGTGATAGTAACGAAAGATTTCCGGAATGAGGACCGACGGGAGCACAATTTTAGGTAGACGGTCATGACGAGATGAACAGCACAATACACCATCCTTTAGAGAGTATGGCTTGATCACTTCCCCAGAATTGATTCGGTCAATTAGGCTAGATAAGGAGGGATCTTATTTCTGGAATCTCCTCACATCTTCAAAAAGCATAAGGGAATTGCTGAGAACAACATTGACATGATTTACAGGTGATACAAGGTTTACGGGTTCACATTTTTGAATTTCCTCTTCGGATGTTTCCTCATAAATGCGGCTTAATGAATCAGCTACCGCATTTTCAAACCCACGAATATGGTGGACCGTGAACTGGAATGACAGAATCCTAGTCGCCCATCTGGCAATCCTACCACTTTTACGGGGTTCCCTAACACCCAGCCCAAGGCCTGGTTATCGGTCTCGAGAAGAAACTTAATGTGCTCAAGATACATTCGGAATTTTTCCAGGGCGAACAACACTGCTAAACCTTCGAGTTTGTAGATGGAATACTTCCTCACTGCGTCCGTTAAGGTACGAGAAGCGTATTCAATGGGTTGCCTACCCAGATCAGACTCTTGCAGTAGGACACAACCAACACCACGACCAGACGCATCAGATTGCACAATGAACTGCTTCCCAAAATCCGGATTGGCTAATACAGGGGCGTTAGAGAGCGCAAGCTTTAGATCTTCGAAGGCTGCTTGCTGAAAGGGACCCCACTCAAACTTCACAGCCTTTTTACGTAAGTGATTTAAAGGAGCAGCACGGTCGGCAAAGTTACTGATGAACTTACGAAAGAAGTTTACCATCCCAATATAACGAGCAACACCCTTGGCGTTCTTGGACGGTTTAAAATCTCTGATGGCCTGAGTACGAGACTGGTCCACGGAGATACCAGATTCGGAAACAATATGTCCCAAGAAGGAAATTTTGGGCTTGACAAAGGAAACCTTGGACAATTTGACGGTAAGGCCAGCGTCACGCAACCGATCAAGTTCAACCTTCAGATGATCAACGTGTTCCTCGAAGGACTCTGAATAGATCACTACATCATCAAGATAGTGGTACACAAATTTGAAATTAATTTCAGAAAACACCTTGTCCAGGAGTCTGCTCAACACAGCGGCTCCAGTGGATAGGCCAAACGGGACACGGGCATACTCAAACAAGTTCCAGTCAGTGGAAAAAGCAGTAACATGCCTGGATTCCGGAGAGAGGGGAATTTGGAAGTAAGAAGAATTCAAATCGAGGATCGTGAACACCTTCGCGTTGCGAAACCAACTAAAGCATGTGTGAAGATCCGGCAAAGGAATGGATTGTAAAACAACTTTTTGATTAAGAGCCCTATAGTCGACCACCGGCCGAAAGCCACCGTTAGGTTTTGGCACAAGGAAAACAGGGGATGAGCAGGCAGAGATAGAAGGTTGGATTACACCTTCTTCCAACATCTTGTCAATAATCTTCCAAAGTTCGGCCATCTTGGGCGGGGCCAGGCGATATGGGCTGGAACGCACCGGCACAGAATCGGTTAGCTCAATCTTGTATTCCATCAAATGGGTTACACCCAACTTGTCAGTAAATACATCACTATACTCCTGACATAACCTCTTTATGGCATCCTTTTGAGGACTCGTTAAATTTTCCAGATCGAGATCCTCAATTGTCACAGTTTCACTAACTGAATTGACTGCAGGAGAAGATAAAACCGGGTTAAACGATAACTTAATTTGCGGATTAAACTTAAACCATAAGTTGCGAGCACCAAAATCAAGAAGCATACCAACATGGGACATGAAATTAGCTCCAATGACCACAGACCAAGAAAGATTTCTGGCAACAAAAAATTTAAACTTCCAAGAAAAATTTAGAATATGGATTTCGACTGTCATACTACCCAAAATATTTAAGTTTGAACAATTTGCCGAAATAAAAGATTCATTGTTAGGCTCTAACTCAGGTAGTCTGCAAACACTCTTCATAGCTAAAAACCAGACCTCGCTTATAAAGGAGGCAACACTACAGAATCAAGCAATGCAGAAACGGGCTCGTCGTTACCACAAATTTCAATAAACGGGGATATTCCCTTAGCCACAGGAGAAATTCCAAAATCATTATTCACTCTAAAACGATTACAATTAGATGACGAGGTCACCTGCACCACAGGTTTCACATTAGGTTTAGAATTAGGATGACTTGCCAAAACATTGCTCACAGACAGGTTAGGTTGGTCAGATACATAAGCAGAAATAGCACGTGATGATTTAGTTTTCAAAGGGTTATCAAGATTTTCATTAGTAGGGCGACCAGAAACTTCACACGGTTTTCCCAAATTCTCATGCACAGAAATATCCATAGATGTAACACCGAAATTGGTCTCCAGAGTATCCCGTCATTGGCGATACCCAACTTGATTATTCGGACACACCTTCTTAACATGACCAACGCCACCACACGTGTGGCACTTAACATTAGGTCTCAGATGAAACATAACCTTAGGTGGGGGACGAGCCATCAAAGAAGGAGGAGGAACATTAGCTACACGAAGGGAATCTGCATGTTTCACAGCCATAGCCTCTATAACCACTTGTTTTAGTTCGACAAATGACGAAGGCCTGGTACACATAGTCATGTATGACCTATATTCTGGCGAAAACCCATTTACAATTAACGACACCAATTGTCGTTCAGTCAAAGGGGATGCAAACACCTGGGAATATACCTTAATGTCACTGGCATAGTCGCTAAGTGACTCGTCCAACCTTTGGACACGCTATAAGAACTTTTGCTCGAGAGTACTAATGGCATCCGCAGGGATAAAAACCCACAACACTTCCCTAATGGACATGGCTAAGTACATACGGAGGTGGATAGCTTCAATCAGCTTGTCGCGCAGCATACCGGATGCAACTGGATACAACAGTTGGAAAATCTGATTTTCCTACATTCCAAAAATCGAGGCATGGTTGCTCAATTCGACCACTTGCTTTAAAAATAAGACCACCTGGGTAACGTCATCTAGGTTGAAATTCTTCAACTTAGTTATAAAACTAGAAATAGGGTGAGGAATCGACCCATAATTAACGGTAGGCGTGTACGCAGCATTCGGAAATGAGACATTATTCCCAGGGTAGCTTCCTCCCACACCCTCTACAGGAGACAAAACATTTACATTGCCAGAGAAAAAACTGGGATGCAATGGGTCGGCCGGACCCAGGAAGTCATTAGGTGACCTAACATGAGAAGAATAACTGTATCCAGGGGTAACTGGTCTGGACGAGCCAGAACCAGGCAACAGAGGGGCAGGCAAACCACTGTCAGTAATCGATCCCAAAACCTCAGACCAAGTAAACAGATCTGACTCACGTTCAACCCCAGAAGAACGCTCCAAATACACAAGGTTATCTCTTAAGTCAATCAAATAAAAAGCACTATTATTGTCGGCCATTTGGAAAACACAATACAGGCAGGCAATACAGAAAGAAACAAATTTTTGGAATTACGAGGACAGTCTACAATTTCACAACAATACAATAAACTACCAATTAACAACGCCTTAGATTAGGTTGACACTCGAACACTGCCACAATACTATACAAAATCATGCACAATGCTGCCCAGGACTGCAGACCTCATCCCTTGCTTGGCTCCAGAACAGGAAGCTAAAATACAACAAATTGCTACAAATCACAGGGCGAACAGCTTCAGACAGGGCTCCCCGATGGCTTCACTCGCAGCATGTAGGCTATCAGCATATCAAAAACCCACATTTCCCATGCCAAGAAACATTGCCAACACTTACCAACTTCTTCTTCTTTAGGAATGCTGCATAATTAATAGGACATAATTCACCACAGAAACTTCGCTTGGAACAGTTCTCTTCCATATATCACCACATGGATTTTAAGGGGCATACATGAAACCAAACAAAACGACAAGGATTAACATAAAATAACATTAAGCACACTGACATGACACATTCCCCCAGTGACCGCCCTACAAGCATCAGAAAGATCCATAAACAAGCCAGCGGGTAAGGGGGAGGAGATAGATGCAGAAGCGATAAACGAGCTCGATCTGCTACCACTGCCACCGACGACCACCGGTGACGGGATGGGCCAACTTACCTTTTTCTCAGAGGTCCGCTCGCAACACTGCAACACACCGTCAGATGACATACCCCAGAAGACTAACACCTACAGATGAAGGAACGAGGGGGAAGGAAGGATCCCACAGGCCAGTCCACAGATACCCTCCCAATAACCCATAGAAATGCCACCGGTGAATTAATGCCACAACAGTCAGCTTAACATAATTTAAGAAAAACTTTTAATACAAAAGTGAAGCAAGCACACATGTTAGCATGAAAAGACAGGGGATTCGGTCAACATTAACTAACATAACATTATACGCCTAAACAAAACTAAATTCTTACAAGGACTCTAAAAAAAATTATGGCTCGAGCCAAAAAACAATCACCCACAGGTGAAGTGAAAGAAAAAATTACATGTAGCTTGAGGAGCGAAAGAAAAAATTTAAATAAACAAAATCCTAGGAAGATCGGAGCCCACAAGGATTAGATTATCACTCACAAAATGAAGCGATTTAATGAACCACAAACACTGAAAATTAGGCTCGACATTCAGTCAACCGTACCATGACAGAAATCAAGGAGCTAAACAAAAATTAAGAGACCAAAATAACAAAAACAAATTAAAATTGCAGCGGCACACGCAGGGAAACTTAAAACAGAAGTTAGAACTAAACCATAAATCAGCATGATTAAAAACAAGAACAAAAATTCAAGAACTACGACATCACGTGTGAACGCCGCGCCAGACAACGAAAGACTATTTTACCAAAGACCACAATGCATCATAAGAAACAAAACTACAATGGCCGCGAAACAGATGACTGAATATCCTGCCCAATTACGCCAAACAAAGGTTTTAAGATCTAACATTCGGCCAGAGAGAAATGACAAAAAGGAGATAAATATTATCTTTTAACAAAATACGAACAATAAAATTAGAAATACGAAGCGGCGGATCAAAAAACTAAAGACCAAAGAAAGAAATTATATCAACCCCAAATTACAAGAAGAAAATTTACCCCTCAAGAAAATGAAATAAATAAATAATAAATTACAATGTAAGATAAACTTGAAACGTGTCTCCGGATGGTGCGAAAGAAAACAACAAGATTTACATATCAGGAAATATTAACAAAACAGAAATATTAGGCCTATAATGCAAAATAAAATACAGTATTAAAACATCATATAAGGCCAATATCGGAGCTTGCATAACAATAAATATATATATTATATAATAAAACGTACCTTAAAATCCTTCCTTTGGGGAGACAAAAAGTAACAAAAAAACTAACACATTTTAAATAATTTTAGAAGACATAAACTGCCTCAAAATGGCTACGCGAGCACACACACCGCTTCGATCACCCACGAAGTTTCTCCTTGTAGCCAGTAAAAATAAATAGACCACACTTCATCTTCAAGGCGAAATGACGAAATTATAGCCTTAGGAGCACAGCCATTTCCTCTTTATAGAATACATCCCTATTTCGTGGAGACTTGGGGCTAAGCCCCCAGCCTCACGGAGACGCAGTTTTTGCACCACCTCTTAGTTCAAACAGTCCAGACGATAGCCCGTTTTAAGATCCAACATGGCGGAGACCACAGTTATAGGCCGCAGTGCATTAATATTAATCGCAATTGTCCAATCACAGATTGACACATCATGCAACAATGAGCATATTATATAATCAATTTGGCGGAATATTTTATATATAGTCCTTTGTTTTAATGACGAAGATTTAATTGAACATTTCACTTTTCATTCAGAGACGAAGCTGCACTCTGGTAGGTAGAGATTAAACCTCATCATCCGAACAGTACCTCAGAAGGTGCTGCCATCTCGAGCTCATTACCCAAAGCAAGATGTCTTAGCGGGCACTTTAAATGGTAGGGGAAGGGTAGGGATTACATGTCTAACGATGCAGGAAAATGTTTGAGACAGCATGCACGGCTCAATTATTATTATATATAATATTTGCAAATGGGTGTAATTAGGAACCCTTCAGTTGCTAATTTCGCCTACTCCAAGTAAATTCAGTAGAGTCACTTAATTATTATTATTATTCTCATTTATCGTCATTTTCTTATTTTTATCTTAATTAAATCTTCTATATTATTTTGATGCAGGTCTTTTCTTCCTTAGTAGTTAGAAATAGCTTTAAGTCATCCCTTATTCCCAAAACAAATACTATCACGGTTAAAGACGGAGTCTTACCACGTCCTTGAGAAGAAGAGATCTCAGCTGCTCTACAAAATGGGTAAGTTTGATCATTTTAGAGAGATGACCATGGCGCACACCGAGTAATTAATTTAACCATGTTCATTACCTTACAATCAATTATTATTTTAATTTCTCAACTCAATTTCATTCGTCAGTATAGAGGGAGAGTTGCCGCGGTATTTCCTCAGACCACCCAGGAAATCTGTTACATTTGGCACCAACAACTTTGGGGCCAACCTTAAATAATAAGTTACACTGTATCACTCTTATTTATTTATTCTTTCTGTTCCCCGTTAACTTGCAACGTTGCCAAGATTTTCGTTATTTTTTGTTTTCTTTCGGGTTGATTATTATTAACTATGGTCGACTGTCAGCTGATTTATAAAAAAGAGAAAAGCTTGAAGTGGATAGACGTATTAGATATTTCCTCCTGATTGCGATCGAATTGATTAAGAAATTAATATTGTCATTTAAATAAGAGGGTTGTCGCCTCAATAGCGTAGCGGTCAGCATGGTTAACTGCCGCCCCGGAGGTCCTGGGTTCGATTCCCGGCTCTGCCACGAAATTTGAGAAAGTGGTATGAGGACTGGAACGGGGTCTACTCAGCCTCGGGTGGCCCAAATGAGTAGAGGGGTTCGATTCCCACCTTAGCCATCCTCAAAGTGGATTTCCGTGGTTTCCCACTTCGTCTTCGGGCAAATGCCGAGATGGTTCCTACTGTAAGGCCACGGCCGCCTCCTTCCCACTTCCATTCCTAACCATCCCACTCTTCCCATCCCTTCATCAGGCCCCCTGTTCGCTTTGCCGATGAGGCCGCCTGGTCGTAGTGCCTGGTCACACACCCCAGTTGTATCCCCGACTCAGAGTCTCAAGCTCCACGACACTGCCCTCAGTGACGGTAGAGGTGGGATCCCTCGCTTAGTCCGTGGGAAAAGCCAACCCAGGAGGGTAAAACGATAGCGGAAAAAAAGAGGGTTATATTCCTCTGTTGATATTGATTAACATCGAACTGGTGGCGCAGCGGTCAAGCTGTATGCGTCTCACCAAGGTAGACCGGGTTCGACTCCCGGTCAATACATGTGAGATTTACGATGTGAAATGCCATGTCCTGTGGTTCGGATTCCACGTAAAAAGGAGGTCCCGTGGCTCATGATCGCGAGATTAACGGTCACGTAAAATTACAAGCTGCCTGCCTGAACTGAGGATAAATACTTCGTCATTGATATTATCGAAAACTTACTTAAATAATTTTATGATTCAATTATCCTAGTCGTAATTTCTGCGTACTTAATAATTGAAAACTAGATGGGATCTTCGATTGAAGTCAGATTTGAATTATTCTAAAAAATTAAAAGTAAGTACTGTCCTTGAGTTCGGGACTCCAGACCTTATTTCATTTACCTTATAATTTCTTGTTGTGTTTATCAATTTATTTATTTATTTATTTATTGTCGTTGTAAATGTTTGTTGAATTATATTGTTAATTCCTTTCTGAATTTCACCTGTGTTGTTCCTTGGTCTTGACCATCTTTGACAGTTTCTTAATAAATCATCTGGGTATGTTTAAAAATGGCCCAGTAGCGTCCCTTCCCCAATGTTAGAATTATACAAGTAATTTATTACTGGTACACTTCTATGGTAGCAAAGGCCCTTTCTTCTACATTATTCTGCTAAGGTCCAATTCCAGTTTTCTACCATAATAAGGTCCCATTTACACCATCCTACACATATGGGGTACCAAAAAGTTCAGCATTACCCAATTCTTTAAATGCCTCATAATTAAATAAATACCTTAAAACATGTATATTTATAATGAAAGAATGCAACACGGTAACCATGGTAACAGAATCTCACAGGTCCATCTATTTCTGTAAGACGCAATGCAATTCCAATTATTACATTACTATGAAAGATTCCAGACGGTTATAAGGTTATCACGGAACCAAATCAAGCTGTTCATCAATACATACAGTATAATGAGCTTAAGGGGGTCAAGGGGCACTCTAGAATTTTTTCACCCAATTTTCTCGTGTGAGTGTGGTACGAAAGGTCTTTTTCACCCGACAATAAAGGGTCTCTGAAAACCACATTAAAGGCCCTTAAATTAACAGTGTCTGTGATATTCCCAAAAACTAACTTCGCTCTGATATACATATGAAAGAATGGCAAACCCCTAACCACTGCACGAGTAGCTGAATTGATAAAGTCTGATTATTCATACCAAGGATAAATCAGTCATAGCGGTGAGTTAGCCGTGGTGGTTACGGCATGACTGATGGCAGTCGCTCACATCCGGGAGGCGAGGAGGTTCGAATCCCCCAGCCGGCAACCTTGAAGATGGTCTTCTGTGGTTTCCCATCTTCCTTCCAGGCAAATGCCGGGGTTGGTCCCTTACTATAGGCCACAGCCGCTACCTTCCAACTCCTCGTCCTTACATTCCAAATTCCCTCCTTCCCTCCCCAACGGTACTTGTAGCTCACCCATTGGGTGTCCGTCTCGAAGCAGCTACAAAACTGGCGAGCCGAACATGTCCTCGGACACTCCCGGCACTGGAAGCCATACGCTAAAAAAAATCAGTCATAGCATTCATGATTAAGATTTTCACGTTCCCATTACAACTAGAATATTCGCGGACGAAGCCGCAACGGGTAATGCTAGTAATAATAATAATAATAATAATATATGCTATACCAGAAGTACTTCTGGAAACGACCATAGAGTATTACACCTATCAGCCGTCCTACGTACTTGAAAACGATGTGTACAAACTCTAGTACGACAGACCTATCCTAACCTAACCTAACCTATCCTACCCTAACCTGACCTAACCTATCCTACCCTAACCTGACCTAACCTAACCTATCCTAACCTAACCTAACCTAACCTATCCTAACCTAACCTAACCTATCCTAACCTAACCTATCCTAACCTAACCTAACCTATCCTACCCTAACCTAACCTAACCTATCCTAACCTAACCTATCCTAACGGACCGGATATTGTGTACCTTAACTAAACAAACCAAGAGGTTTATTTGATACACATCGCAGAACCACTAAGCCAACACCTCAAGACCACTCAGGCACAAAAATCAAGAAATATTCACCATTGGCAGAAGAAATCAGGAAGATGTGGCGAGTAAACTCTGTGAAAATGTTACCACTGGTAATGTCAGCAATTGGTATAGGTCCAAAGGCTCTGGTAACAGGTCTGGAGGAACATCTCATCGCCAGAATGCAGAAGGCAGTGTACATGTCACATATTCCGATTGTTTTAATCTCAGTAATAATTATAAGGTACTTGTTTGTAAAATCCGTATCTTGTATATTGAAACTCAGCATATGCATGACAATAAAGATGATGTTAGTAATAATATTTGCGTCTTTCTAGTAATTCAAAACTAACAACACGTCATACTTTATGTACCTGAGAACTGAAATATATGGTATAATTGTTTTAAGGGGCCGCTGGTCATTGCAAAAAATATATAAACGGTGTGTTACTCGAAAGCTAATTGTTTATCCTTAGTAATATTTAACATGATGATAATTAAAACTCAGCAATTTTTCTACGTTAATGCCGTGTCTTGTGTGGGTTTTCGCCTAGGAACGCCTAGCTGGCTCATCAGCGTGCTCTTGGTGTCGTCTAATCGAGCGCATATGCACTTCTTCACTGCGAGAGCTAAAAGCTCAAGCAGCCCTTCATCTCCCTACCCCTGTGGGGATCCGGGCGCGGACACCAAGAGCCCGCTGATGAGCCAGCTTGGTGATGTGAGGTGAAACCCCACACAAGACACGGCACAAACCTATAGAAATTGCTGAGTTTTAATTCCGTGGCCGTGAAAGCCAATATAAATGATGATACCTGTCACCTTCTGGTGGCAACGTCTGTATTTTCACTTGTGGTGGACCGTGATCTATTTACCTCACTACCTTTCAATTGTCATCCTCCCTCGAATAAACAATGATCACTCTCACGCTCTCCATGCCTCCCTGTCCTGGGTTAATCGTTTCATCTCTACATAGCTACAACACCCTACATCCGAGGCAATATATTTAACATATTCTAACCTTGGTCTACCCCTACAGTTCTTGTCCTCGACCCTTCCTTCCATAACTAAGCTTGCTATTCCTGGGTGTCTTAGTATGTGTCCTACCAACCTATCTCTTCTCTTCATTAGCAGTCGCCAGAAACATCTCTCCTCTCCCACTCGTCTTAATACCTCTTTGTTTGTAACCCTATCTACCCATCTGATCTTCATCATTCTCCTGTAACACCACATTTCAAATGCTTCAATTCTCCTCTTTTCTGCTGCACCAATAGTCCAAGTTTCACTTCCATAGAGCGCCACGCTCCAGACAAAGGCTTTTAAAAATGACTTCCTAATACCTAAATCTATATTCGATGTCAGCAGATTCCTTTTCTGTAGAAATGCTTTCCTTGCCTGAGCCAACCTACTTTTTATAACCTCATTGCTTCGTCCATCACTGGTTATTTTGCTTTAGCTGTTCACCTGCCAATTTGATGTCCATAGGGGTTTCTGATTTATTTTGGCTGCATTCGAATAGTTTTGTTTTACAATTATTAATTTTCATAACGAATTCGTTCCTTAAGACGGAGTCCACACCATTCAAAAAGTCATTCAAATCCTCAGGCGTGTCGGACAAGATGACGATGTCATCAGCAAATCTCAGAGTTGAAATTATTTATCCTTGAATCGTCACTCTCACTTTACATTGTTCTCCGATTTCCCCTCTTATTACTTAATGCTGTGGAGTAAAGTTTTATTATAGGAATATATAATCGGGTGAGTTAGCCGTGGTGGTTACGGCATGACTGATGGCAGTCGCTCACATCCGGGAGGTGAGGAGGTTCGAATCCCCCCGCCTGCAACCTTGAAGATGGTCTTCTGTGGTTTCCCATCTTCCTTCCAGGCAAATGCCGGGGTTGGTCCCTAACTATAGGCCACAGCCGCTACCTTCCAACTCCTCGTCCTTACCTTCCAACATTCCTTCCCAACGGTACTTGTAGCTCACCCATTGGGTGTCCGTCTCGAAGCAGCTACAAAACTGGCGAGACGAACATGTCCTCGGACACTCCCGGCACTAAAAGCCATACGCAAAAAAAAATGAATATATTGCCCTTAAATACCAATTTCATGATATTCGTTTCATTAGTTTTGACGCCAAAAAAAAAACAGACAAAAATTAAGCTATGGACACATTCTCTCCGGAATAAATAAAAAAATTGCGAAGAATTTAAAGTGTTGCGTGGGAAAACTGATTTTGTATAATACACAATAATATCAAATCGTTAATATATTGTTTATGTTGTTAGTAAATGGAGAACTTGTATTGTTGTTTCATTATGACCGACAGCATTTATATTTATATTATATACTAGCTGTACCCGGCATGCGTTGCAATGCCATTCAAGGAAAGTGTTGGCGTTGTAACTTTGTTTGAAGTGCTTTTGGATTTCCAATATTTATTTATTTATTTATTTTCCATTAACTACCTCTAAACTATTGTAAAATTGATTTACTATCTCAAACAAAATCATGGGAGCGTGCCCAAAAACTCACCAAAGTTTCATCGCAATGAACTGAATGGTATATGAACGCGTACAGAACTTTATTGAAACGATTCGAGCACCGTAACCCATTTGTTGAATATACTCGTACGCTACCTATAGTAAAATGGATTTTCTAAGTCGAAAACCTTCCCTAGCGTATACACAACAACTCATGAACGTTTCATCGCAATCAGATGAATGGCATATGAACGCGTACGGGATTTTGTTTAAACGATTCACGCGCCTTCACTCACTTGTTGAATCTTCTTGTGCGCCACCCGTTGAAAAACGGATTTACTAATTCATATACCTTCGCAGGACTGTACTCAACTCACCAACGTTTTATCACAATCGGATGAATGGTATATGAACGCATACGGGACTTGGTTGAAACGATTCACGCGCTGTCGCTCATTAGTTGAATCTACTCGTGCGCTACCAATTGTAAAATGGATTTACTAAATCAGAAATCTTTGCGGGATTGGAAACAACATTTCTCTAAATTTCATTGCAATCGCATGAATGGTATATGAACGCACACATTTTTTTTAAACGATACAAGCGCCGTTACTCATTTGTTGAATCTAATCATGCCCTACCTATTGTAAAAAGATTTACTAAGTCAGAAACCTTTCCTGGAGTGTGCACAACAATTCAACCAAAGATTCATAGCAATCGGAAGAATGGTATTTGAACGCTACGGGACTTTGTTTAAGCGATTCGCGTGCCGTCGACCATTTGTTGAATCTACTTGTGCGATACCTATTGTAAAGTGGATGTACTAAGCCAGAAACCTTCCCTGAAGTGTACACAACATCTCACCCAAGTTTTATCGCAATCGGACGAATGGTATATGAACGCATACGGGACTTTGTTGAAACGCTTCGCGCGTCTTCGCTCATTTGTTGAATCTACTTGTGCGCTACATATTGCAACATGCACTTACTAAGCCTGAAACATTCCCTGGAGTGTACACAACAACTCACCCAAGTTTAGTCGCTATCGGACGAATGGTATATGAACGCATACGAGACTGTATTGAAACACTTCGCGCGTCGTCGCTCATTCATTTAACCTACTTGTGCGATACCTATTGTAAAGTGCAATTACTAACCCAGAAACATTCCCTGAAGTGTACACAACACCTCACCCAAGTTTCATCGCTATCAGACGAATAGTATATGAACGCATACGGGACTTTGTTGAAACGCTTCGCGCGTCGTCGCTCATTTGTTGAATCTACTCGTGCTCTACCTATCGTAAAGTCGATTTGCTAAGCCAGAGACCTTGTCTGAAGTGTACACAACCTCTCACCCAAGATTCATCGCCATCGGACGAATGGTATGTGAATGCATACAGGACTTTGTTGAAACGCTTCGCCCGTCGTCGCTCATTTGTTGAATCTACTCGTGCGCTACCTATTGTTAAGTGGATTTACTAAGCCAGAAACCTTCCCTGATGTGTACACAACAACTCACCTAAGTTTCGTCGCTATCGGACGAATGGTATATGAACGCATACGGGACTATGTTGAAACGCTTCGCGCGTCGTCGCTCATTTGTTGAATCTACTCGTGCTCTACCTATCGTAAAGTCGATTTGCTAAGCCAGAGACCTTGTCTGAAGTGTACACAACCTCTCACCCAAGATTCATCGCCATCGGACGAATGGTATGTGAACGCATACAGGACTTTGTTGAAACGCTTCGCCCGTCGTCGCTCATTTGTTGAATCTACTCGTGCGCTACCTATTGTTAAGTGGATTTACTAAGCCAGAAACCTTCCCTGATGTGTACACAACAACTCACCTAAGTTTAGTCGCTATCGGACGAATGGTATATGAACGCATACGGGACTATGTTGAAACACTTCGCGCGTCGTCGCTCATTTGTTTAATCTAGTTGTGCGATACCTATCGTAAAGTGGATTTACTAAGCCAGAATCCTTGCCTGAAGTGTACACAACTACTCACCGAAGTTTCATCGCTATCGGACGAATGGTATGTGAACGCATACAGGACTTTGTTGAAACGATTCACGCGCTATCGCTCATTAGTTGAATCTACTCGTGCGCTACCAATTGTAAAATGGATTTACTAAATCAGAAATCTTTGCGGGATTGGAAACAACATCTCTCTAAATTTCATTGCAATCGCATGAATGGTATATGAACGCATACATTTTTTTTAAACGATACGCGCGCCGTTACTCATTTGTTGAATCTAATCATGCGCTACCTATTGTAAAAAGATTTACTAAGTCAGAAACCTTTCCTGGAGTGTGCACAACAATTCAACCAAAGATTCATAGCAATCGGAAGAATGGTATTTGAACGCTACGGGACTTTGTTTAAGCGATTGCGTGCCGTCGATCATTTGTTGGATCTACTTGTGCGATACCTATTGTAAAGTGGATGTACTAAGCCAGAAACCTTCCCTGAAGTGTACACAACATCTCACCCAAGTTTTATCGCAATCGGACGAATGGTATATGAACGCATACGGGACTTTGTTGAAACGCATCGCGCGTCTTCGCTCATTTGTTGAATCTACTTGTGCGCTACCTATTGTATCATGCTCTTACTAAGCCTGAAACTTTGCCTGGAGTGTACACAACAACTCACCCAAGTTTAGTCGCTATCGGACGAATGGTATATGAACGCATACGGGACTGTATTGAAACACTTCGCGTTTCGTTGCTCATTCCTTTAACCTACTTGTGCGATACCTATTGCAAAGTGCATTTACTAACCCAGAAACATTCCCTGAAGTGTACACAACATCTCACCCAAGTTTCATCGCTATCAGATGAATAGTATATGAACGCATACGGGACTTTGTTGAAACGCTTCGCGCGTCGTCGCTCATTTGTTGAATCTACTCGTGCTCTACCTATCGTAAAGTGGATTTGCTAAGCCAGGGACCTTGCCTGAAGTGTACACAACCTCTCACCCAAGTTTCATCGCTATCGGACGAATGGTATGTGAACGCATACAGGACTTTGTTGAAACGATTCGCCCGTCGTCGCTCATTTGTTGAATCTACTCGTGCACTACCTATTTTTAAGAGGATTTACTGTACCCAATCGTCATCATATGGAACATGTGTTCGTATCCCAGCTAACTCACGGTCTTTCGAGGTATGGGGCGTTCAACCCACCATACGATCACATGCTCAAGATTTGATTCTGTCAGGTGACTACTTGAAAGAAACAACATATTCCCAAGTATAACATTTAATGATAGAAAATCATGGCAATACAACATAAAACACAAGAAAAATACCTTACATTTACTTCCCACAACAAAAATCAAAATTATCTGTGAGTCTCTTCTCCTCAAAATTAGTGCTTCACCGCACTCTAGTCTATTCAAAATATCCTATTATTGATACTTTTCGACATTTGCGAGTGTTCCTAGTGTTCTTCACGTGGCACAATTTAACACAAATTGGAATATCACAACACAATGAACACAAATTATACTTAAATGACATTAAATCTGCAATTATTAAACATTTATCCGTTTTACACGGGGCAATTACTTTAAGTAACATTAATTCATTATCTTGAAGCCTCCGTGGCTTACGCGGCAGCATGCCGGCCTCCCACCGCTGGGTCCGTGGTTCAAATCCCGGTCACTCCATGTGAGATCTGTGCTGGACAGAACGGAGGCAGACAGGTTTTTCTCTGGGTACTCCGGTTTGCCCTGTCAACATTTCATTCCAGCAACACTCTCCACTATCATTTCATTTCATCTGTCATTCATTTAATCATTGCCCCAGAGGAGTGCGTCAGGCCTCGGCAGCCGGCACAGTCCATATCCTCGCCGCTAGCTGGGGGCTTAATTCATTCCATTCCTGACCCGGTCGGAGACTGGAAGCAGGCTGTGGATTTTCATTCAATTCATTATCTTATGCCTTGATTAAGAAGTGTTGTGTCGTGCGAATCGTATTCTTTTTCCCATCAATTTGAAACGCTGAAGTGGTACACTTCCCCTTCCAAAATACACATGGATAGAGATGTTTTATAGCTTCACCATACAACGTTTTTCTGGGTCTGGTCAAAACATTATCGTTACAAACGTGTGATGTCATTCAAATTACGCTACCCGTATGAATAAATTAGTGTGAACTGGGCAAATACACTTTACAAAGATGCCTTTATTTATTTGGTGCAGTAATCCTCCTCAGAGGATAACTGGGCCAAATGTTATGCGATTATTACATTCCAACATGGTATGTGTATGGAAATAATACATTTAATTCAATTGACATCATCACATCAAGCATATCTTAATTACTTTTCGAAATATCGAGATTCTTCAGTGTCCCACTACACTTTTAAAATAAAAGGATCAGGTCTATAGACTTCCTTTCCATGCCGACAATGAATTATCCACGGCTGCCTCAGCAAGATGGCCGCCGGTTTAGTGGCCTCCCTGCCACCCCATCTGGCTTCCCGCAAGGTCAAGTTCATTTACTGGTGCAGTTTTGCAGGAGGTACCCTGAGTGGATCGTGTCCTTATTAATTGAGTCAATCTAATTATATAATACCTACATTTAGAGTCTAATGGGCTCATCTCGGCTCCTAATTAATATTCATGGCGAGGGATGGATCACGAAATAGCTTTGCCGTTCTGTGGCCGACATTAGTGGCTTTCGCGCGCATCTCAAGTGAGTATCATAGTTCTCTCACTGGTGCAGCATGCATATAACAAGAGGAAATCGACGTTTCCTATTCGAAGAACCATTAGTCTTACCTCTAAGGGCAGATCAATTAATATATGGGCTCACACATGGTCTCTAATAGTTATCCCTGGTGGCAAAAATTCTGCAAACAGTGGATACAGACAGACTCTGTCCCAGCTCTGTTGCGAATAACACAAGTATGCTCTAAGGCAATACTATCTCGTAGAAGATTAGCCGACTAGAATCGCCTAACGCGCAAGCTATTTTTTGGATGATCCCCGCAACTTATTGACGTAAATCTCTTGATTCTACGTTACATGCTCGCTGAACGCGGCTCAAACAATATCTCTTACATATGACTCAATTCTTAAAGCACTCACGTCCTCTCTGCAATTACTCATAAGCCAAAGTTTTACGTAGCTCCAAACAAGTATAAATTTACTGGCTTACATTTAACTATCTTAGTGGCTCTCAAATACAACCCTGTAGAATATACCATAATAAACATTCATTCAACAATTCAATGACACTGAAAAAACTCTCTTTTTTCTCGATATTTTAAGTTTCTTTCTTACTGTTTACAATAACACAGTATTATTACGCTAGACATGACACATTTTGCACGTACTATATGCCTGACATGCCCATTTATTTATTATTGTTACCGACCCCAGATTAGTATTATTATTATTATTTAACGTTACCGTTACTTTCATCAATGTCTTACGCCAGAATGGCCGTAAACAAATCACCCTCCAATCCATATTTTACCAAAATACGAGCGGTGTGAACTCGTACATAAATGACTGTTAATTCTTAATCTTAGAGTGATGCTTCGTTGTATGGTGAGCTATTTAATCATATCAACATATTAAATTTGTACTCACTTTCATTTTTGCTGGGTTGGTCCAGCACGCCAGCCACGCACCTGCCATGATGCTTGACTTAAACCATCATGATATTATTCACACGACACATTGTATCAACTTTACACATGGTGATTATATTTTTCATCACTGGCTTTTTCAATTTGACACAATACATATTATTTTACCATATACACATAAACACATTTAAAAATCACTGTAATATAATTTTATACACAATTCTCGCACTATATTCTTACACATGGTTCCTTGATTGGACTCCCACTATCGCCTGACCTCAGAGATGCGATGCAGCTAACTCCTGACCACCGCTGGTCTCCATGAAAGTCTATCTTGCGTGTGTGTGTGTGTGTTCGACTCTTGTCACCTACAGTTTATATCTCCTCTACTGCAAATCTGTTCAATCCTATGTCACGACTACGTGTGACGCCTTCCAGGCTCCCGTAACTGTAGTGATCATTACAATAATATGTCATTTTACCTATGACAACACCTCCTGGTATGTTCATTGTCTATAAACATCCTAAATTATCTCTACGCTGTACTGAATCTATACTCGCGTATGTTATTGCTTAAACGTCTGCTGTAGACTAAATCTTATACGATGCATAATTACTGTTATGAAGCTGCATGATGCGCTTTCCATTGTTCACCGCTAATACATTTGAGCGCTAATACTTTATAAATTTGCGCACTTTCTTGCGTGACCCGGCAGCGTGCCAGTTCACGGGTTGAGTCAAGACGAACTGACTTTCCTGCGAAGCTTCCCCTATATAAAGCTCCCTTGTGAAACATAGTCCACTGGATGACCAGGACCGACTCCCTTCATGATATAATACATTTCCCGACAAAGTGAAGTATGATCCTCGTTTGTCTAAGTGTGGAGGTCCCAAAATCACTCGCGTGCAAGCGATCGCTTCGGCCAATTAATTATAATTAATTGCCTTCTTCCATGGCGTTATGACACTACTCTGGTAATTCCCCCTCGGCTCCTACACAAATCCTTCCTCCGAAGCGGATGATCTCTGTGCAGAGGTTCCTTTATAGATGCAGGCTTTAATTTAGGCGTGAGAACACTCTTAAATTATCTCTCCTAGAATACATGCATCTGGGTGTAAGTTTCATTTCAATTCATTGCTCCAATTGGCTGTAATCAATTAATTTCTGGGGGCGACTGCCCCCACTCCATTTATATGCCTTGTGAGACTGTGGATCCCAGAGCCATTAATCTTTGACTGCTCCTCCAGTGCAGACGAAAATTAGTCCCTTGGCGTCACCTAGGAACGCCCCTTCGCTAACTACGATTTGTCAACTGTCAAGCTGGTTCGCTTTCTTGCATTCTGGCTTCTAAAACGTACATAGGCTGGTATTTTTCCGCAATAATCCACCTTAAAAGCTATGATATTCCCGTTCTAGCCGTGAAATCCTGATTTTATACTTATATGCAGATATAACTCATTGTTCCTCGGGTTCACTGTAGCCGTTCCCCCTCGGAGATCAATTATTCGATTCTGGGCAGAATCATGGGCCTGGTCTTCTTTGATAAGATCCGAGTTCGATGCCAGTCAGCCGTGTCTCATTGGGCACATTACTAAGCCAGAAACCTTCCCTGATGTGTACACAACAACTCACCTAACTTTAGTCGCTATCGTACGAATGGTATATGAACGCGTACGGGACTGTGTTGAAACACTTCGCGCGTCGTCGCTCATTTGTTTAATCTAGTTGTGCGATACATATTGTTAAGTGGATTTACTAACCCAGAAAGCTTCCCTGAAGTGTACACAACATCTCACCCAAGTTTCATCGCTATCAGACGAATAGTATATGAACGCGTACGGGACTTTGTTGAAACGCTTCGAGTGTCGTCGCTCATTTGTTGAATCTACTCGTGCCCTACCTATCGTAAAGTGGATTTACTAAGCCAGAATCCTTGCCTGAAGTGTACACAACCACTCATCGAAGTTTCATCGCTATCGGACGAATGGTATGTGAACGCATACAGGACTTTTTTGAAACGCTTCACCCGTCGTCGCTCATTTGTTAAATCTACTCGTGCGCTACCTATTGTTAAGTGGGTTTACTAAGCCCGAAACCTTCCCTGAAGTGTACACAACATCTCACCCAAGTTTCATCACTATCAGACGAATGGTATATGAACGCATACGTGACTTTGTTGAAACGCTTCGCGAGTCGTCGCTCATTTGTTGAATCTACTCGTGCGCTACCTATTATAACATGGATTTACTAAGCCAGAAACCTTGCCTGTAGTGTACACAACCTCTCTCCCAAGTTTCAGCGATATCGGACGAATGGTATGTGAACGCATACAGGACTTTGTTGAAACCCTTCGCCCGTCGTCGCTCATTTGTTGAATCTACTCGTGCGCTACCTATTGTTAAGTGGATTTACTAAGCCAGAAACCTTACCTGAAGTGTACAGAACATCTCACCCAAGTTTCATCCCAATGGGATGAATGGCATATGAACGCATGTGGGACTTTCTTTAAACAAACGCACGCCTTTTTGTTGAAGCTACTCGTGCGCCATCTATTGCAAATTGGATTTACTACGCCTATAACTTTTCCGGGACTGTGCACAACAACTCACCAAAATTTGATCGCAATCGGATGAATTGTATATGAACGCATCGCCATTACGCATTTGTTTAAACTACTCGCGCGCTATATATTTTGAAATGGATTGACTATGCCTATAAACCTCCCGGAAGTGTTTACAACAACTCACCAAAATTTGATCGCAATCGGATGAATGGTTTATGAACGCATAAAAGACGAACACACAGACATTCCTTTTATATATATACAAGCTGTACCCGGCATGCGTTGCAATGCCAATCAAAGAAAGTGTTGGCGTTGAAATTCTGTTTCTTGAAGTGATTTTGGATACACAACATGTTAACTGCCTCTAAGCTATCATAAAATGGATTTTCTAATTTAGAACCATTCGAGGGAGCGTGCACAACAACTTTCAAAAAGTTTCGTCGCTGTCACTCATTTGTTGAATCTAATCGTACGCTACCTATTGTGAAATGGATTTACTAAGTCGAAACCCTTCCCTGGCGTGTACACAATGACTCATCAATGATTCATCGCAATCGGATGAATGGTATATGCACGTATAGGGGTTTTTGTTTAAACGATTCGTGCGCTGTCACTCATTTGTTGAATCTACTCGTGCGCTACCTATTGAGGAATGTATTACTAAGTCGAAGCCCTTCCCTGGCGTGTACACAATAACTCATCAAGGTTTCATCGCAATCGAAGAATGTTATATGAACGCAATAGGGAATTTTGTTGAAACGCTTCGCGCGTCGTCACCCATTTGTTGCATCTACTCTTGCGCTACTTATTGTGAAATGGATTTACTAAGTCCCCTTCCCTGGCGGGTACAAAATAACTGATCAATGTTTCATCGCAATCGGATGAATAGTATATGAACGCATACCTGATTTTGTTTAAACGATTCGCACTCCGTCACTCATTTGTTGAATCTACTCGTGCGCTACCTACTGTAAAATGTATTTACTAAGTTAGAAACCGTCACGTAAGTGTCCACAACATCTCACCCAACTTTCATCGCTATCGTCGTTCATTTGTCGAATCTACTCGTGTGCTACCTACTGTGAAATGTATTTACTAACCCAGAATCCTTCCTTGGAGTGTCAACCATATTTCACCCAAGTTTCACCGCTAACGGCAGAATGGTATATGACCTTATACGGGACTTTGTTGAAACGCTTCGCGCGTCGTCCCTCATTTGTTGAATCAAATTGTGCGCTGCATATTGTATAGGGGATTTACTAAGCCAGAAATTTTCCATGACGTGTACACAACATCTCACCCAAGTTTCATAGGTACGGACGAATGGTACATGTATGCATACGGGACTTGGTTGAAACGCTTCGCGTGTCGTCGCTCATTTGTTGATTCTACTCTTGCGCTACATATTGTAATATGGATGTACTCAGCCAGAAACCTTCCCTGGAGTGTACACAACATCTCACCCAAGTTTCATCGCAATCGGATGAATGGTATGTGAACGTATACGGGACGTTGTCGAAACGCTTCGCGCGTAGTCACTCATTTGTTGAACATAAACGTGCGCTTCGTATTGTAAAATGGATTTACTTAGCCAGAAACCTTTCCTGGAGTGTACACAACAATTCACCAAACATTTATCACTATCAGACGAATGGTATATGACTTTATACGGGACTTTGTTGAAACGCTTCGCGTGTCATCGCTCATTTGTTGAATCTACTGGTGCGCTACCTATTGTAAAATGTATGTACTAAGCCAGAAACCTTCCCTGGAGTGTACACAGCATCTCACCCAAGGTTCATCGCTATCGGATGAATGGTATATGAAATTAAATGGGACTTTGTTGAAACGCTTCGCGCGCCGTTGCTCATTTGTTGATTCTACTCGTGCTCTACCTATTTTTAAAGGGATTTACTAAGCTAGAAACCTTCCCTGGAGTGCACACAAAATCTCAGCCTAGTTTCATCGCTATCGGACGAATGGTATATGAACGCAAACGTGACTTTGTTGAAATGCTTCGCGCGTCGTAGCTCATTTGTTGAATCTAATCGTGCGCTGCCTATTGTAAAGTGGATGTACTAAGCCAGAAAATTTCCCTGCAGTGTACACAACATTTTACGCAAGTTTCATAGCTATCGGACGAATGGTATATGAATGCATTCGGGACTTTGTTGAAATGCTTCGCGCATCGTCGCTCATTTGTTGAATCTACGCGTGCGCTACCTATTGTAAAATGGATTTACTAAGTCAGAAACCTTCCTTGGAGTGTACGCAACATCTCACCCAAGTTTCATCGCAATCGGACGAATGGTATACGAACACATACGGGACTTTGTTGAAATGCTTCGCGCATCGTCGCTCATTTGTTGAATCTACGCGTGCGCTACCTATTGTAAAATGGATTTACTAAGTCAGAAACCTTCCTTGGAGTGTACTCAACATCTCACCCAAGTTTCATCGCAATCGGACGAATGGTATATGAACACATAGGAGACATACACACCCACAGACAAACTATCACGTTACATTGATTTTTATATATATAGATAAGATAAGATTATACCCAGTGGCTATAATAATATCGTATGGCCTCGGGTGCCGAGTGCAAGCTTTGTTATTTGCGCCCAGAGGGCATCTTGCATGTCGAATTTTATCGTTCCTCGAGCGCTATGAAAGTCAAGGAGATTAGATATCTAAGCTCCTTGACACTAAGCGCTTTCTACTAGAGAAAGAAGGAACTGAGTGTTGGCGGAAAATCCCGAGATTAATTCTTCCAGTATGAACACGGCCTACTGAATTCAAATGGGTTCTTTAACATGCCAACAGCGTACGATATGCATGTCGTGATTTTTGTCGCCTTTCAAAAATCAAGTACCGCGGCCAGGAGCGAACCTGCAAGCTTGGGGGTTGGTAGTCCGACACGATAACCACTCACCCACCGTGGCTCATTTGCCCGGTACAATCTACCCACTAGTGTCCCGCATACACCACTGCCGTATGGGATGTCTAATACCTGATTTCCACAGGGACACATTGCATGCTGGCAAATTAGTGAGAATACGAAGGGATAACAACCGGACGGCCGCTCGCTGCATGTTCATCTGTGCTACCCGTCTAATGCGCTCCATGGCGCTATGAAACCTCGCATTTGAGAGCGTAATAGACTCATATGTGGCACAACAACACGACAGTTGCTGGCAGAATATTGACAATGACTAGTGTATTCAGCAACAACGAGTACACGGTCATTATACTAATCTATCGAGAAGCTGGTCGTAATGCCGTCGAAGCTCGAGGTTTCACAACACAATGGGGCGGATTAGACGAGAGCACTGAGGAACAAGTAGCTAGCGGCCGTCTGGTGGTTATCTCTTGGCATCCTGACGTAACGTTCTTGCATTAAAGAAGACCCCTTAGGAATCTGGTTGTTAGACATCCCGTTAATCATTAGTACATGCGGGACACCTAAAAGTAGATTAGCACGGAGCGAATGAGCCACCTGGTATAAACGGTAGTTGATATGTTAAATATACTTTATGTTCGGCGATGTCGATATGTAAATATTATATGTCAGAAAACTGTATCATAATAGGGGTCATTAAAGTACTACTTTTCATTATAACACAGTTTTCCAACCAATCAGAGCTCAATATTTTCATTCATTGACCAATTAGGTAAGGGTAGCTTCTCACATGCACTCAAACTCCATCATGTCGTACATGAATTACACGACAATGAAGCCTATATTGGATCAACAATTAAAGTGGCAATGCATAAACAAACTGGGCAAAATTGCAGAAGAAATTGCACTGTACCTTAATATCCGCAACTCCAATTTCCACACATTCGTAAGATTTCGCCAACAATTTTAGTGAATTCTGTTGTTGACATAAACACACCAGAACGTCATGGAGGAAGCATGCGTATGTCATTAGTTCCACGGAAATTATAATCCAGCTCTCTGTTCAGTAAATGGATTTCTTATCCGAAACGTTTCCGCCAGATGCCATATCTGTTCTATTTGGGACTCAATTGATTTGACTTCCGTTGATATTCTAAACTCATCGAATTTGAAGAATAACTAGTTGATAACACGATACATTTTAATCTTAAAGTGCTTGTAACAGCCTATTTTGTGTTATTTGACCAAAATAAGAAAATGATCCAACATAGAACCTGTGCGCTATGTGTTGGTGCTACTTTAGGATAAACAATGTTTCAAAGCTTTGGGATTCGTTATTTGGTAGAGATCGAATGTTGAGCCTACACAATTCCCAAGAAGAAGAATTCAACCGACAGAATCTCAACAGATATGTATGAATATTTATGATATAACATATAATAAAGTTATAATTATCGTCGAACATAAACACTAGTATGCAACTCACCTAAAATGATAATTAAGACACTCGTATGGAAATTATAAAACTCGCGAACATACCCCTGTCTTAATTATTGCCATTATAGGCTTGTTGCATAACGTACTATTAAGATGAAATTACAGAGAGTAAATACACCCATGCTCCTGGCTGGACTCGAACTGGCGGCAAACGGAACCTCACACACTGACTTTGAGCTGCATTAATTATAAAGTGATTATTCCCTCTCCAGCGAGAAGTTGTGAAACAATTCCATTTACAATCTGTCGCCAGTGTTGTTGAGCATAGCGGACTGGAATGTAATTAATGAGACTGTTTATCCTCATTAACGGGTCATTAGCGCCGCTTCACTGTAAACACACATTTACCTAGTGGGACACACATTTGGAGTGAATTGACGCGCTCGACTTAACTACTGGCAATTCATATTACAATCCTTCAGTGGGTCAACAAGATATATTACCAACAAGCGAAGAAATAAGCCGGAAAAAATACAGTTACAGCAAAGGACACCAAAGGGCCACACGGAATGTAGAACAAAGGCGAAGAACTGACAAAAAGATCGAAGATAGGCCCTACCATAAAACCTTTCTACTGTATGTACAAGGGTTGTCAGACCGAATCGCCTGGTTGCTAAGGAAACACAACGTGACAACGGTGATGCATCCAATAATCAAGCTGACGCAAGTGGTGCGCAAATCAACCGAGATAAAGCAGCAAGCGTTTACAAAGTTCCTTGCTCCAGTGGACGGGTTTACATAGGGCAAACAAAAAGACGCGTTTCCATTAGGATTTCAGAGCACATTCGAGGCACAAAACAGGTAAACTACAGATCTGCAATAGCTGAACATGCTGACGTCACGAGACACGCCATCGAATTTGATAGGGCTGAAACTGTTGCTAAAACTCCTGGATATCAAAACAGGTTAATTAGAGGCAATAGAGGTCGTGAAGCATCGCTATAATTTCAATCGCGAAGATGGTTTCAGACTTAGCAACATTTGGAAAGTTCTCCTAGCGCGTGACTGGCAGGGACGCGGACCAATCAGGGAGCAGCGTGACGTCAATTCAGAGCAAGCAGGCACGTCTGGCTGACCACGCAAGTTCACTTCATTTGTTTTAAAACGCGAAATCGTATCTTTAGAGACGCCCGTGATCTTTTGCAAGATCGCGAACTGGGGTGTTGGCCGGCTGGCTTTTGATTTTGTCCAAAACAGATATTTAGGTACATTTCATTAGAAAGCTAACTTTTGCAATGGGTCCCATGTTTCGACTTCCGGAAAATTTCGACATATCTTCGCGTTTCACATCCCCCAGACCCCAAAACCACCGTCAGTTCAAAAGTGTATATATAATTTATGTATGTATATATATGTATATCAGTTTCTTGTGGACACGATAACTGCCGTAATTTTGCACCAATCACTTTGAATTTTTTACATAATATGTATCCCCTTAAAATCTCGGTCAAGTTCGTTAATGGGCAAAATCGGTCAAAGGGGGTGAAAATGGGACGCTTTTTTTGAAAAGGTGAAATATCGCTATAACTCTCTTAATATCTGAAATATTGAATCCATTCAAAGTTCATACTATGTGTCGGACAAGGCCCTAAAATATATGTTTGAAACGTTTTTTGATAGCACCAACCATTGACCAAAGGGGTGGGAAAAAGTGGGTTTTTCGGGAAACATTAATCGTATCTCTGTTAATAGGCACAATATCAAAACCGTACAAAATGGACAATATTCCTCCAATAATTACCTAAAACTTTTGTCTGAAAGAATTTTTGATATGACCCACCATTACGCCACGGGGTGAGCAAAATGATTTAAATTATAAGAAAACTAGCAGGTACCCGCGGCTTCGCTCGCGATGAAGACAATGGGGACGATGCATTATTCTGAAAATTGGTCTATTCTATCACATCAATCGCGGCTACAGGTGGGTCCATTCTAATTCTCAAAATTCTAATACATACAGTGTATTGATATGAGCAGCAAAGTGGGACTTTCATAGAGTTGAGAAAGTCCACAGGGTATGATGTTACCTTATGTGAACACATTTGAAAATTACGTTTTTGGTTTTGCCATCTTCTGCTGAGACATAACAATTTTGTTGTCCGGATATTCGTGAGCAGGCCACATACAGTTGTTCATGGGAAAAAAATGGTTTTGTCTAAATGTACACCTGCTGCTCTTAAGTGTTTGTCATTGCGCTTTGTTAATAGAAATTGCGAATATTGTTTGAAAAGAGAACTGCACTCTTGCACACTGGAATGGCAAATCTATCGGAATATGGGGAATTAAAAGTATTTTTCCTTAAGCTATTCACGGTGTAATTTTGGCACACTTATTGATGGTTTGAACGTCAACATGTCGCTATTAATACACCCATAGTAAAATATCTCTCACCTTGGCCGCTGGAGTACATTATGCAGTCTCTTCCAATGTTACATCCCTGGGATTGAAATTCTCCACATGCCTCTCTGTGTAATTAAAATTCCTGATTGTTGTTGTTTGAGTCTTTAGTCTTTTGACTGGTTTGATACAGACCTCCATGCCTCCCTCTCCTGAGCTAATCGTTTCATCTCTACATAGCTACCTCACCCTACATCCGAGGCAATCTGTTTAACCTTGGTCTACCCCTACAGTTCTTGGGCTCGACCCTCCCATCCATAACTAAGCTTGCTATTCCTGGGTGTCTTAATATTTGTCCTACCAACCTGTCTCTTCTCTGCATAAGCAATCGCCAGAAACATCGCTCCTCTCCCACTCGTCTTAATACCGCTTCATTTGTTACCCTATCTACCCATCTATCTTCATCATTCTCCTGTAACACCGCGTTTCAAACGCTTCAATTCTCCTCTTTTCTGCTGCACCAATAGTCCAAGTTTCACTTCCTTATAGTGTCACGCTACAGACAAACCTTTCAAAAATGACTTCCGAATACCTAAATCTACAATATATTCTATGTCAACCGATTCCCTTTCTGTAGAAATGCTGTCCTTGCCTGAGCCAACCTACTTTTGATATCCTCTTTGCTTCGTCCTTCACTGGTTATTTTGCTTCCTAAGAACAGAAGTCACCTACTGCCCGTATCGTTTCACCTGCCAATTTGATGTCCATAGAGTTTTTTGATCTTTTTCGGCTGCATTCAAATATTTTTGTTTTACATTTATTGATCTTCATCATGAATTCTTTCCTCAAGACGGATTCCATACCATTCAAAAACTCATTCAAATCCTCTGGCGTATCGGCCAAGATGACTATGTCATCAGCAAATCTCAGAGTCGAAGTGATTTCTCCTTGAATCTTCTCTCCCACTATAAATTTTCTCCAATTTCCTGATTACTGTGTTTTAGAGATCTTTGAAATGCGTTGCCCTCGCACATTGTGTAGATGCATTGTCAAAGGAAAACATTCTATGTTACGAACATGGGATGCATAACCTGTACCGAAAGCTTCTGCAGATTTAACACAAGGCCTATTCTGAACAGCAGTTCCTTAAACTCAGATTTGCCAATATTTTATTGTATCTTTCCATGTGGTATATCTCTGTACCTCAACATACAGAAGAGTGCTTTCAAAATCACGTCTTGTGTAAATTTTGCTAAAGGTAGTGAGTGTGGTTCACAATTTTATAAGTGCACATTGACTATGTGACGGCTGGATGCCTTTAGTGTTACGGAAACGGCAATAGCCGCCACATAGCTTCGTTGCTACTGACATAACGACCAGACTGATATTTGTACTTAAATATACGGGATTTGTGAGCCCAGTGTTTATGAAATTGAACGTTGCTTGATCGCTACCTTTATTTAGTAGCCGCTACTGTAGTGTTTAAAAATTAAAGGTGGTATTAGAAGGCGCTTCCTCTAATTTTTTTACCCCGCACTACAGCCCATGAAGGGCCTAAGCCTATAATGCGACCGCTTCCCAGTCATTTGGCCTGCATATATTGTGGTGACGCGTGGTCAGTGCATCGTGTCCCTCGGCCGTTAATGTTGTTCTTCGTGACCGGGGCGCTGCCTCACTATCAGACAGCTACTCAATTGTCCTCACGAATCTGAATGCACTCCGTTGCAAACCTCACGTCAGTGTCAAAAATCTCTGACGGAGCCGGGAATCGAACCCAGGGCCTCCGGTGAGAGGCAGGCGCGCTACCCTGTTCTTATTGTGTTTATATATATCTTGAAAAAGATAACAAATGGATTGGCATTGCCTCCTACAGGGATATATAGAAAATGGGATGTCATACCTTGAGGTAGTGTTGCCATGGAAACGGACTTGCCACTAGTTCAGTTTATCAGAGTGAAGATAGTTTTCTGCGAATATCTTTGAAACTATTGGTTTTAGGGCCTTAAAATGTGGTTTTCGGTGTCCCGTAGGGGCCTACCGAGTATTGTTTCTCGCATCGAGGGGCGTAAAATGAGCTTTGTCCGGTCTATATGCGACAACTTCGATATTTTGTCCCAGTTGAGTATTTTTAGTGACTTTTCAGTTATGTTGCTCGTTCCACGTGAACAATGATTTATTTCTGGGTGAAAGGCAGCCTATACGTTATCCCAGGGTATAAGCTGTCTCCATTTCAAATTTCATCCAAATCCGTCCAGCCGTTTTAGTGTCAAGAGGTAACAAACTAACACACACACAGACTTTCACATTTATAATATATATAGGGATATAGGGATATAGGGATGCCAAGTGCCAAGAGAGGTTGCCATGACAACTTTACTTTTAATGATGATGATGATAATTGTTGTTTTAAGGGGCCTAACATCTAGGTTATCGGCCCTTACTTTTAATTGATAAGGGATGAGCCATCAGGAGTTGCTATGACAACGCCACTGCACGAGATAGCATTCAGTTTTCCGTCTGTGGGAAGCGACTTCGGTATCGGAACTGGTAGCATGCTGAACTTCTATGCCCACGGTCGCGGGTTCAAACCCGGCTGAAGTCGTCGGATTTACTAAGAGCGCTAAAAAAAACTGAGTTTGCTTTTCTTCGGAGGGGAAGTTCCAACGTTCGTTGCGAGTTGATGGTTCCGGTGGCATCTGGTAGCCAAGTTCACAGCTAGGTGTCGTTGATGGTAATATTTTAGGTAGATTTCATTAGAAAGCTAACTATTGCAATGGGTACCATGTTTCGATTTCCGGAAAATTTCGACATATCTTCGAGTTTCACATCCCCCAGACCCAAAAACCACCGTCAGTTCAAAAGTTTATATATAATTTATGTATATATATATATATATATATGTATGTATCTTCTTCTTCTTCTTCTTCTTCTTCTTCTTCTTCTTCTTCTTAGCGTCATCCCGTAGGAACGGGGTCCGCTTTTTGGATCAATGCACGCCATTTCTTGCGATCTAATGCTTCGCGTGATTTCAAGTTTCTTGATCGTAAATCGGCGTTAATGGTGTCGAGCCACCGCAATTTTGGTCTCCCACGCTGTCTCTGGCCGTCGACCGTTAGATGGTAGGCCGAGCCGATGACTGAACTTTGTGGTGCGCGGACAACGTGCCCATACCAACGGAGTCTCCATTCCTGCATTTTCTCATTGATTGGAGCCACGCCAGCTGTATGCGAATCGTTGTGTTGGGGATATGGTCGAGCAGAGAAATGTCTAATGATCTTCGCAGCATCTGCATTTCCATGACATGAAGCGAGTGTTCAGCACTTCTAGGTGCTGGCCAACACTCGGTACCATATAATGCAACTGGTCTCACCATTGTGCGGTATATATTTGATTTTAGGCGGATAGGCATCTTCTTATCACAAAGAACACCGGTGACATCTCTGAATCGCATCCAAGTCGCATTGATTCGTGCTCGCACATCTTCGTTCACAGAGCTGTCGCCATTCAATCGTGAGCCTGGGTATCGGAATGTATTTACCTTGGTAAGAGGAGCTCCATTAATACCTATAGTTCCAGGGGATGGAATCGTTTCGAGGTATTCAGTCTTGTGGATGTTCAAACGAAGACCAAATCCTTGCAGACGATCATGCCATGTATGCTCTTGGGTTTCAAGATCCTTCCTGGAGTCTGCCGCAAGCATCACATCATCAGCGTATAGCAATGTCCATGGGACACACGTCTGCAGGTCTCGCGTTATGGAATTCATGACGATAACAAAGAGCAGGGGAGACAGAGCTGAGCCTTGATGAACCCCAAATGTCACATGGAAGCTGTCAGTGAGTCCTGCAGGGCATCGCACGTGGCTTTTGGTGTTGTACAGCATTTTTATCCAGTTTATATACTTTTCTGGAACTTGATGATCTCGGAGAGCGTACCAAATCATCTGGTGTGGTACTCGATCAAATGTCTTCTCGAGGTCAAGGAAAGCAAGATGTAGTGGCCTCCTCTTCTCTCGGAATTTCTCCATCAGCTGGCGCACAGCAAAGATTGCGTCTATCGTACCACATCCCTTGACAAACCCACATTGATTTGCTGAGAGCTGTACGATGTTCCTCAGCCTATTGTCTAGGATACGTTCGAATATTTTCATAGTGTGGGAGAGAAGTCTAATTGGACGGTAATTGATACATTCAGCTGGGTCACCCTTACCCTTAAAGATAGGTACTGTGATACTAGTTGACCAATCTGTAGGTATTTGACCACAGAGAATAATTGAATTGAAGAACTCTGTCAGCCAGGTGGTCGCGTTGTCAATTTTCCAGATGTCTGCAGGAAGGTCATCTAGCCCTGGGGCCTTTCATTTTTCATGCTACGAATGGCAACTTTGACTTCATCTTCAGTGATACAAGGTACTGGTCCAGCTGTAACATAGATGTCTGGTATTTGTGGGTGAGGGAATTCAGTGTTGAATACTTCACTAAAATACTCTCGCCAACGGTGCAGAATCATCCTGCTATCGTGAAGTCGTCGACCATTCTTATCCTTCACACACATATAGTGTTCTATATCCTGACCTGCTCTACACCGTGCTCGGGCTAGTCGGTAGATAATTTTGTCTCCGTCTTCAGTTGTCAGTTGATCATATAAATGTTTGTAGTGATCTACTTTAGCCTCAGTAACTGCTCTTTTTGCCTCCTTCTTGGTGGCTTTGTATTTCATAAGATTCTCCTCAGTCGGTGATGTTCGCAACTGTTTAAAAGCGGTTTTTTTTTCAAGCACCATTTCCTGTACCTTGTCTGTCCACAACCACGTCTGTTTATCAATTCTACGTGTGCCGGGCTGTGTTACACCAAGCTCAGATTGAGCTATACTAGTTACGCAGTTGTTGAATGATGCCCAAGTATAATCCGTATTTACAGAATCAACTGGAGGGAACACAATATTCTCACTGAATGCCACTTTTAGTGGGGATGTTAGGTAAGACCACCATTCATTTTTTGATAGAAGCATGAGACTTGGCACACTTATAGTTTGGACCCTAAACTTTTGATCTGAGATGGTAGCCACTTCCGGAAATCGTGCCGAGTGCCTGTTTTGCATGGTTGCATACCCACCCGGAGGGAACTACGAAATCAACGCTTAATTTGATTACAAATGCCTGGTTTGCTTAGCGATGAATACTTTTTGCACACAGGATCACCTGGAAAACGTTGATAACACGATTTGGAGTGGAAGGATTTAAATATGTGGTGTGGTTGCCTACCTACTAGGCGCATCTTTCCTAAAGCTACAAAAACAAGCCACCACATTCTCCAAGCTTTAATTTATATAATAAAAATGACAAATCATTTTGATAACTTACAAAAAAGCAAAAAAGTAAGAATAACAAGGCATGCGAAAACAAAAAATAAGAAAGCAGAAGTCCATGTTTTGTAATGCGTGTGGCCCTATGCATCAGGCTCACCAAAACTAATCTTGGAGGCTCAACAAACGTCCTAAAAAGGGAAAACATGTATTAAAATAATCTCTTAGCTATTAAGTGGACAGCCATCCCCAGAAAATAAAGACGGAAGTAGAAAATAAGCAGAAATTATTACTTAGCACTTTGCGTCACAAGAGCACAGTTCCGTGCACTTCAAGTCTCTCCTCCTGCATGCACATTGCTGAGGCCTAGTTGCACAAATTTTGCACCCGCAACAGATTAGTTCTAAGCAAGCCTTAGTTGCAATGGGGATATTCGTCCACCGCGGTGTCCATCCTGATAGACTTTCTTCCCAGCCCCAATCTGACGGTGAGGGTAGTTCCTGGATGGGGCCCAGAGATTGTTCCCACACATAAACCCCCTGGTACATGGCACGCCGGATGTGTTGCTCCAGTGCATTCTGCGTTGGAGGAATACTCTCCAGAGATCGGTTTTTCTTGGTAAAAAGTTCCTTTCGGCAGGCATTTACGTTGACAAATTAACTCGACCTGCAATGCAATAACAAGTGTTAACGACGAAGTTCTACAAAAACGCATCGGTAATGATTATGAATCAATTTTTCCAACCTGTCATACATAGCGATTACCAGCTCTTCCATATAAGTTAAATCATGTCCAAATCGTGCTCCTGAGCTGACAAAAAACCTCTGGTGGCGTCAGGATAAGCCGTCCATGCTTCAAAGGCACTCTTCTTACCTTTGTCGGAAAACGAAGAAACAGTATCACATCCAGAAAATGCGTTAAATAGGGGTAAACTTAAAGCCTTGTAACGACCTGCAACAAGTAAAGCCTCTTTAGTCACCATTGCCTTTCCATGATAACATATGTTTCGTCACCGTCATTGGTCTCTACCTAAATCTTGGGCAATTTTAAGTGCAGCTACAATCTGGTGGTTCGTTCCCGTGCCAATGTGGACCTAGAGCTCTTCAATAACCGTCAATTTAGGCACAATACTCACGGCCAATACAAGGTCATCGGTGTCCACAGTATGCACAAGAATTTTCCGGTATCCCTGACTAACACAATCCGCGATGTGAATCATGACCCTTGTGTCTGCCTCTTCGTGATTGCATGGAGACAACATATCCATATCTTCTCGATGAGGCGATGCTAACACAGACGAATCCTGTGTACTGTACATTTCTTTGCCCTCCTGTGTGATCTTTTGTATTTGCGTATTTAGGAAATGGAACAACTCGCATTTGTTTTCGGAGTTGCGCAGAAAGTTGGGCCATCCTTTAGGGATGCGTGTTCCAGCGTATTACTTCGGCCCGTTCTGCCCTTGTGTGGTTTTTCAGACTATCCTGTATATACTTGTCCCAAATGACATCAACGCGATGATCAGTATAAAGTTCTTTCCTGAGGAATGGCATAAAAATGCTGTCGGCATATTCCTGAAACGTTCTTGACTGTCCGGGATGTAGCAAATGGACTAGGGCAGGTCCATCGATAATTTTTGCTTGTACGGTGGGTACGTCACTGGTGTGGAAGCCATCTGGACTTGCAGCCATCAAATATTTCAAAAGATCTGATTTCTTTGCCCGGTCTTAGTTCGCCGTTTGTGGAGAGAGACGGTGGTGTTGGTTGGTTTTCATGTACGAAAAAACTGTCTAGGTCTCCCAGTCGGTGCTCACTTGTAGCTATGTATAATTTACTGAAAAGACTGCAGTCGTTTTTGAGGCTGACGATTTTTTCTTTTGTCTTGGTCGGCGATCCTTTTGAAGCTGACGTGAAAAGAGGGTATTTATTTTGCTTCACGGTGTCTTAACAGTTTTTCCCCCGCTGATATGGCGTTCCTCGACAAATTCTTTGTATTGTTTTTCGCCCAGTGCTTCAATGGCCATGATTGTAGTAACGGCTTCAGAGGATGCGACCCGCTTGTTATCAATATTGCACAAATCCGAGCTTTCTTCCAAAAAAGGGTTTCCTAGTTCAACACAGACACTATCAAGATTTTTAACGTCCTTTATAAACCTCGCTTTTTCGGAGTTGTTGTCGCTGTGATGTAGGGTATTATCAGATTCGCTTCTCAGATTCCACTGAATAAGTGTAAACAAGAAAATTAGAAAAATCATGTTATTACTTTCAGAATGAAGAATTGCCGTAACTCACCTTTTTTTTTCGAAAGATTCCAAGCCACCATATCCTAAACAAACAACACGAAATACATAAAATGTAAATAAATTTAAACCTTACCGTTGTTAGAAGTACCTAAAAAACAATTTTCAACTGTAAGTATACATAACCTATAACACAGGGATGTAACGAATAGTCGAAATAAACGAGGGACACCAGCTTTAAAAGCAAAGAAAATATTTACCGTGTATGTACTTATCAATATATTCGCATGCACAGGTTGAATGACGCCCAATTATCTCCAAGAAATCAGTTCCCCAAACACAGCAAAACAACACAGCACCATCACCAAGCTTCTGTTACTGACCGCAACAATACACGGCGGTAGCGTCGTGTCGCTTACCCGCGTCAAGCTCCATAGAGACTAGGAGCGTGTGACGTCACGCGCACTTCTGAATCTCGCTTCATTAGCCGCGTCGTCTGATTCTCGGTCCCCAACAGAGACGAGGGCCCATAAGAAATACATTGGCGAGCTTTTAAAAATGAGAAACGGCATTTGTAATCGACTTAAGCGTAGATTTCGTAGTTCACTTCGGGTGGGTAGGCAACCTTGCAAAACAGGCACTCGGCGCGACTTCCGGAAGTGGCTACCATCTCAGATCGAAAGTCTAGGGTCCAAACTATAAGTGTGCCAAGTCTCATGCTTCTATCAAAAAATGAACGGTACCCCATTGATTTTCGTCTTAACCTCCCCACTATTTATGGTCTTGTAGCTTCCACCATTTGATTTTGGCATGACATTTCACATAGGGTTTTCTTATGTAACCTTTCATTCTAAGATCGGTAACTAGCAGTTTATGTTGAGGGGCTAAACATTCAGATGGTCTATGACAATTAGTGTCTATGACAATTGGGAAATCTCTCCTACGAAGTAGTACATAGTCAATATGAGTATTGTGCCCTCCGCTAGTGTAGGTGATCAAGTGTGATTTGCGTTTCTTAAAGAAGGTGTTAGTGATAATTAGATCATTTGCTTCAGCAAATTCAAGGATCCTGTTCCCGTCTTCATTTCTGAGATCATAGCCAAAATTTCCATGGCATTCATACCCCTCGCTGGTACTGCCAACATGTCCATTAAGATCTCCACAAAGTAGAAATAGGTCTTCTTCATTGCACGTTGTAACGGCATCTTGAAGTTCGCTCCAGAATGTGTCTTTAGCTGTCTCATCACAACCTGTCTGTGGGGCATACGCTGAAAATATATGTATACGGCGAGTTGGGGTGTCGATAACTGCTGACATGAGACGATCGGAGTAGCGATGTACAGCTGATACTTGGTTGCGAAGTTTTTCATTCACTACAATAGCGACTCCCTGGCTATTAGTCGAACCATGATAGATCAACTTATACCCTTCTCCAATATATCTAGATTTCTGCCCTTTCCACCGTGTCTCTTGTAGACAAGCCAGATCTACGCAACGAGATTTTAGGATTGCTGCCAATTCACGACTGCGACCTGTCAATGTCCCAAAGTTCCAGGAAGCAATATATATATATAAGTATATCAGTTTCTTGTGGACACGATAACTGCCGTAATTTTGCACCAATCACTTTGAATTTTTTACCGAATATGTATACCTATAAAATCTCGGTCGAGTTCGTTACTGGGCTAAATCGGTCGAAGGGAATGAAAATGGGGGACTTTTTTTCGAAAAAATGAAATATTGCTATAACTCTCTTAATATGTGAAATATCGAATCCGTTCAAAGTTCATACTATGTGCCGGATAAAGCTCAAAAATTTATGTTAGAAACGGTTTTTGATAGCACCAACCATTGACCAAAGGGGTGGGAAAAAGTGGGTTTTTCGGGATACATTAATCATATCTCTGTTAATAGGCACAATATCAAAACCGTACAAAATGGACAATATTCCCCTAATAATTACCTAAAACTTTTGTCTGAAAGAATTTTTGATAAGAGCCACCATTACGCCAAAGGATGAGAAAAATGATTTCGGAATTATAAGAAAATGCCAAGAGCCATCAATGGTTGCCATGGCAACACTACTAAATTGATGAGGGATGAGCCATCAGACGTTGCCATGACAACGCACTTGCGCGAGAGCAGATTCAGATTTCCATCTAAGTGTGAAGCGGCTTCGGTGACGTAACTGGTAGCATGCTGAACTTCTATGCCCAAGGTCGCGGGTTCAAAGCCGGCCAAAGTCGTCAGATTTTCTAAGAGCGCTAAAAATCCCTCAGTATGCTTTCCTTTGTAGGGGAAGTTCCAACGTTCGTTGCGAGTTGCTGATTGCGGTAGCATCTAGTAGCCAAGTTCACAGCTAGGTGTCGTTGACGGTAGTATCTGGTAGCAACATTAGGAACTACTGCTTGAAATTGAGCGTCTGCATTCCTTACATAAATTACAGACTAATACAGCCATCACAATTCACACCGTTTATCAGATTGATTCTACACTCACCCAAAGTACACGGGGTTACATGACCGCGTTGTCGCAGCCCCTAAACTGAGGAACCAACCAACATATCTGCGGGAGATATAATTTTGCGTGAAGAAGTAACAGACCGTTACATAGTTACACATCAGTGTCGAAACCTTGCATAAGGACAGTGTGACCACAAGTATAAAAATGGACTCCAAATGACAGGAAGGTTACCGTCATCATAAGACAATAGAATGTTTAAAATATGCATAAAATGACGAAAAATAAAGTTAATTACTCTCCAATTATAAAATACTTTCGCGCAATAAATGAGGTCTGATCCTTCTACGAAAACCTGCATATTCTGCCTATTTTCGCCTATCCCCAAGTTTGTCCGGTGAAATCTACCTCCGCCTTCCGGCGTGCCGAGAGGACTTAATTTAAATTTACGCTGGGCAAACCGTTAGAAATATCTAATACTATGAGTGTAAGAATTGTTCAGCATTTAAAGTTCTACCAAAAAAGTCCGCGAGAGCATATCTCTATTTTCAATACATCGCCCAGTATAAGTGTTTTTGCGTTTTAATTTCTTCCAGCCATGTCCATTCATCTACTGAGGCGACAGTTCACGAGCTAACTATGGGCGATTCTATCACCCCAGGTACAGCTTAGCTAGCGGACGAGCTTACTGCCACAGAAACAGCCAGCAGCAAACCGTCGAGTCGTGTTGAGTTAAACATTTTAGAGAAGAGTGGTTGTGTTTGGAGTTTCCCTGGAAGTGCAACTCGGGTTTTCTTCATTTCGCCTGTGAACTTTTCGTTCCGCAAAATTCACAGTAGAGTTAAGATTGGACGGAAGGGGGATTTGTGTCCCATGCACCTCGCCATTCTTAAATTACGTCTGACAAATATTTGTTGTCAATGCATCTCCATGATAATATAATTAATAGTCCAGTCAGTGAGTTTAACCCATCATGCCGAGATGTAAAACGGATATTGGTCGTTGTTCATTGACATTGAAAAAAAGAAAGCGCTTATCACGTAATGCATTCATAACAGTTCCTGGGCGAAGCCGGGTCGGGTTGCTAGTATTAAAATAAATAGTTCTTTTTACGGGTGCTCAATGCTTTAGTATATCAGAAATCAGTTCTAAGTATTTATTGTTTTTGGAAGTCAGAGACCGTTTGTGGGTGTTGTTATGGGTATGGTAGTGTTTTGTAGAGCTGTTTTGTCTTGTATAATTAGATCTGACGATGCTCCCTTGACGTGCGAAATATGTCATTGTATAGTTTCCTCCGTCTTCTGTAGTTCATAACATATTAAATGCTGGGTGAATCTGTTGCCCCCATTGAAAGAATGATCGTGTGGCCTCCGGAGAGGTCGAGTGCAGGTCTTTCTAGTTGACGCTCTTGGGCGACCAGTGCGTCGTTTGCCCCTATTTATATTGTTTTATGCAGCCCAACTAACGAGTGTTGTCAGGAAGGTCGATATTTCTCTGCCTGCATTTCGTATTGTGCTAATGCTCTGCAAGCGATACTGAGCCCTATTGTTTTTCCTCATATTGCAATGTACTGTGTAGTCACATCCTGGGGCCAATGCATGTGAGATGCCATGTCCTGTGGTTCGGATTTCACGTAAAACGGTGGTCCCGAGGCTAATGATCGCACGATTAAGGGTCACGTAAAATTAAAAGCTTCCTTCCTTCCTTCCCTCCTTCCTTCCTTCCTTTCTTCCTTCCTTCATTTTTTCCTTCCTTCATTTCTTCCTTCCTTTCTTCCTTTCTTCCTTTCTTCCTTTTTTCCTTCCTTCATTTCTTCCTTCCTTCCTTCCTTGCTTCCTTCCTTCCCTCCTTCCTTCCTTCCTTCCTTCCCTCCTTCCTTCCTGTCTTCCTTCCATCCTTCCTTCCTTCCTTGCTTCCTTCCCTCCTTCCTTCCTTCCTTCCTTCCCTCCTTCCTTCCTTCCTCCTTCCTTCCTTCCTTTCTTCCTTCCTTCCTATCTTCCTTTCTTCCTTTCTTCTTTTCATCCTTCCTTCCTTCCCTCCCTCCTTCCCTCCTTCCTTCCTTCCTTGCTTCCTTCCCTCCTTCCTTTCATTCATTCTTCCTTTCTTCCTTTCTTCCTTTCTTCCTTTCTTCCTTTCATCCTTCCTTTCTTCCTTCCTTCCTTTCTTATTTCCCTCCCTCCTTCCTTCATTCCGTCCTCCCCTCCTTCCTTCCCTCCTTCCCTCCTTGCTTCCTTCCCTCCTTCCTTCCTTCCCTCTTTCCTTCCTTTCTTCCTTTCTTCCTTCCTTCCTTCCTTCCTTCCCTCCTTCCTTCCTTCCATCCCTCCTTCCTTTCTTCCCTCCTTCCTTCCCTCCTTCCTACCTTCCTTGCTTCCTTCCCTCCTTCCTTCCTTTCTTCCTTTCTTCCTTCCTTCCTTCCCTCTTTCCCTCCTTCCCTCCTTCCTTCCTTCCCTCCTTCCTTCCTTCCTTCCTTCCCTTCTTCCTTCCTTCCTTCACTCCTTCCCTCCTTCCTTCCTTCCCTCCTTCCCTCCTACCTTCCTTCCCTCCTTCCTTCCTTGCTTCCTTCCCTCCTTCCTTCCTTCCCACCTTCCTTCCTTCCTTTCTTCCTTCCTTCCTATCTTCCTTTCTTCCTTCCTTCCGTCCTTCCTTCCCTCCTTCCCTCCTTCCTTCCTTTCTTCATTTCATCCTTTCTTCCTCCCTTCCTTCCTTCTTTACTTCCCTCCTTCCTTCCTTCCATCCTTCCTTCCTTCCTTTCTTTCTTCCCTCCTTCCTTCCTTCCGTCCTTGATTCCTTCCCTCCATCCCTCCATCCCTCATTCCTTCCCTCCTTCCTTCCTTCCTTTCTTCCTTCCTTCCTTTCTTCCTTCCTTCCTTTCTTCCTTCCTTCCCTCATTCCTTCCCTCATTCCTTCCCTCCTTCCTACTTTCCTTTCTTCCTTCCCTCCTTCCTTCCTTCCGTCCTTTCTTCCTTCCTTTCTTCCTTTCTTCCTTCCTTTCTTCCTTCCTTTCTTCCCTCCTTCCTTCCTTCCCTCCTTCCCTCCTTCCTTTTTTCCTTTCTTCCTTGCTTCCTTTCTTCCTTCCCTCCTTCCTTTCATCCGTTCTTCCTTTCTTCCTTCCTTTCTTCCCTCCTTCCTTCCTTCCTTCCTTCCCTCCTTCCCTCCTTCCTTTCTTCCTTTTTCCATCCTTCCTTTCTTCCCTCGTTCCTTCCTTCCTTCCTTTCTTCCCTCCTTCCTTCCTTTCTTCCTTCCTTCCTTTCTTCCTTCCTTCCTTCCTTCCCTCCTTCCTTCCTTCCCTCCTTCCTTCTATCCTTTCTTCCATCCTTCCTTCCGTCCTTCCCTCCTTCCTTCCCTCCTTCCTTCCTTCCTTTCTTCCGTCCAATCTTCCTTCCTTCCTTGCTTCCTTCCTTCCTTCCATTCTTCCTTCCTTGCGTCCTTCCCTCATTCCTTCCTTTCTTCCTTCCTTTCTACCTTCCTTCCTTCCTTTCTTCCTTCCTTCCTTCCTATCTTTCTTCCTTTCTTCCTTCCTTCCTTTTTTCCTTCCTTCCTTCCTTTCTTCCTTCCTTCCTTTCTTCCATTCTTCCTTTCTTCCATTTTCCTTCCTTCCTTTCTTCCATCCTTCCTTTCTTCCTTCCTTCCTTGCTTCCTTTCCTCCTTCCTTCCTTCCTTCCTTCCTTCCCACCTTCCTTCCTTTCTTCCGTCCTTTCTTCCTTCCTTATTTCCTTCCTTGCTTCCTTCCCTCCTTTCTTCCTTCCTTCCTTCCTTCCTTCCATCCTTCCTTCCTTGCTTCCTTCCCTCCTTCCTTCCTTCCTTCCTTCCTTCCTTTCTTCCTTCCTTCTTTCTTCCTTCCTTCCTTCCTTTCTTCCCTCCTTCCTACCTTCCTTCCTCTCTTCCTTCCTTCCTTTCTTCCCTCCTTTTTTCCCTCCTTCCTTCCTTCCTTTCTTCCTTTCCTCCTTCCTTCCTTCCTTTCTTCCTTCCTTCCTTTCTTCCTTTCTTCCCTCCTTCCTTTCTTCCTTCCCTCCTTCTTTCCTTCCTTTCTTCCTTCCTTTCTTCCTTCCTTCCTTTTTTCCTTCCTTCCTTCCTTTCTTCCGTTCTTCCCTCCTTCTTTCCTTCCTTCCTTCCTTTCTTCCTTCCTTCCTATCTTCCTTCCTTTCTTCCTATCTTCCTTCCCTCCTTCTTTCCTTCCTTCCTTTCTTCCTTTCTTCCTTCCTTTCTTCCTTCCTTCCTTCCTTTCTTCCTTACTTCCCTCCTTCCTCCCCTTCCTTCCTGCCCTCCTTCCTTCCCTCCTTTCTTCCTTCCTTCCTCCCCTCCTTCCTCCCTTGCTTCCTTCCCTCCTTCCCTCATTCATTCCTTCCTTCCCTCCTTCCTTCCTTTCTTCCCCCCCCCCCCTTCCTTCCTCCCTTCCCTCCTTCCATCCTTGCTTCCTTCCCTCTTTCCCTCCTTCCTTACCGCCGTCCTTCCTTCCTTTCTTCCCTCCTTCCTTCCTTCCTTTCTTCCTTTCCTCCTTCCTTTCTTCCTTCCTTCCTTTCTTCCTTCCTTCCTTTCTTCCTTCCTTCCTTCCTTCCCTCCTTCCCTCCTTCCTTCCTTCCTTACTTCCCTCCTTCCCTCCTTCCTTCCTTCCTACCTTTCTTCCTTCCTTTCTTCCCTCCTTCCTCCCTTCCTTCCTTTCTTCCCTCCATCCTACCTTCCTTCCTTCCTTCCCTCCTTCCTTCCTGGCTTCCTTCCCTCCGTCCCTCCTTCCTTCCATGTTTCCTTCCCTCCTTCCTTCCCTCCTTCCTTCCTTCCTTACTTCCTTCCTTCCTTACTTACTTACTTCCTTACTTCCCTCCTTTCCCCGTTCCATCCTACCTTCCTTCCTTTCTTCCTTTCTTCCTTTTTTCCTTCCTTCAATTCTTCCTTCCTTGCTTCCTCCCTTCCTTCCCCCCTTCCTTCCTTCCTTCCTTCCTTTCTTCCCTCCTTCCTTCCTTCTGACCTTTCTTCCTTCCTTCCTTCCTTCCTTGCTACCTTTCCTCCTTCCTTCCTTCCTTCCATCCATCCTTCCTTCCTTGCTTCCTTCCATCCTTCCTTCCTTCCTTTCTTCCTTCCTTCCTTTCTTCCCTCCTTCCTTCCTTCCTTTCATCCGTCCTATCTTCCTTCCTTATTTCCTTCCTTGCTTCCTTCCCTCCTTCCTTCCTTCCTTCCTTCCATTCTTCCTTCCTTGCTTCCTTCCCTCCTTCCTTCCTTCCTTTCTTCCTTCCTTTCTTCCTTCCTTCGTTTCTTCCTTCCTTCCATTCTTCCTTCCTTTTTTCCCTCCTTCCTTCCTTCCTTCCTTTCTCTCTTCCTTCCTTTCTTCCCTCCTTCTTTCCTTCCTTCCTTCCTTCCTTCGTTTCTTCCTTTCGTCCTTCCTTCCTTTCTTCCTTCCTTCCTTCCTTCCTTTCTTCCTTCCTTTCTTCCTTCCTTCCTTTCTTCCTTTCTTCCTTCCCTCCTTCTTTCCTTCCTTCCTTTCTTCCTTTCTTCCTTCCTTCCTTTCTTCCTTCCTTCCTTCCTTCCTTTCTTCCCTCCTTCCTTTCTTCCTTCCTTTCTTCCTTCCTTTCTTCCTGCCTTCCGTTCTTCCTTTCTTCCTTCCCTCCTTCTTTCCTTCCTTCCTTTCTTCCTTTCTTCCTTTCCTCCTTTCTTCCATCCTTCCTTTCTTCCTTCCTTCCTTTCTTCCGTCCTTCCTTCCTGTCTTCCTTTCTTCCTCCTTTCCTTTCTTCCTTCCTTCCTTTCTTCCTTCCCTCCTTCTTTCCTTCCTTCCTTCTTTTCTTCCTCTCTTCCTCCTTTCCTTTCTTCCTTCCTTCCTTTCTTCCTTCCTTCCTTTCTTCCTTTCTTCCTTCCTTCCTTTCTTCCTTCCTTCCTTTCTTCCTTCCTTCCATCCTTCACATCCTGGGAAATATATATATTTATATTTATGTATTTTTGTCTTTCTTTGTTTCTCCTTTAGGGTCTTCTTAGGACCACGAACCAATTTCAATATTCAGTCCTTTGTTGTTCTTTCTTCTTCCTCCAGTGTTCCTTCATCTTTTCGCTGTGTGTCTTCTTCCTCTCTTCCGACCATTTTGAGCCTGTTTTCTTATATTGCCTTCCTTGGAGTCCTTCCATTCAAATACAATTCTTTTTTTTAAATTTCTCTCTCTAGTGCATCATCTTCTCTTACATTGTTTCTTTCTAAATCTTTCTTTACTCCTTGAATCCAGGCTGTTGTCGATTTCTTTTTCCAAAGATATTTAAAAATCTGTTTGGTTAACCTGCTATCATTCATTCTATATAAATGTCCGAAAAATAACAATCACCTCTCCTTTATTGTCTCCGTCATGTTTTCAATGTTCCGATATATTTCTCCGTTACATCTTAATTTCCAAAACTCTCTAGTTCTTAATGGACCGAGAATTTTGCGTATAAATTTTATTTCGGATACTTCTAATTTATCCAATTTATAATTTAATATTAGACATTCACTGGCATATAAGCATTCTGGTTTAATTACTGTTCTATAGTGCTCTATTTTCAATTTCTTAGATAAACATTTGTTGTTATAGATATTCCTGGTTATACCATATGCTCTTTGAATCTCTTGGACTCTTTCTTCTACAGCAGATTTGTCTAAGCCATTCTTCTCAATTATTTCCCCCAAAATATTTGAACTTATCTACCCTCTTAATTTGACCAATTTTTGTTTTTAGGGTTTCTGGAGCATTTTTAGTATTTGTCATAAAATTTGTTTTTTCTACAGAAATCTTTAAACCTGTTTTTATAGCTATCTCTTCTAATAGATTGATTGTTCTGTTGCGTGAGCTAGGTATTCAGAAATAATGGCAAAATCATCAGCAAATGTCAGACAATGTACTTTAACACCACATTTTTTTCTCCCTAGTGTTATAGGTGATACATTCTACACCTTCAATTTCTTATTCCAAATTCGTACATTATTTTTTTCTAGGATACAATTTAATAGGAGTGGAGATAAACCATCGCCTTCCTTACACCTGTATTTATTTTGAATGGTTTTGAAATTTCTCCCCGAAATTTTACCTTTGAAATAGTGTCTGTGAGGGTTTCACGGATTAGATTTGCCAGTTTGGAGTTAACTCCAAATTCTCTGATTGCTTTATCTAGAGTTTCCCTGTCGACAGAATCAAAAGCATCTTTAAAATCTATAAGTGTCACTATTATGGTATTAGAAGATGTATGTGTCTAATTATGGACTTAAGGTTGAATATCTGTTCTGCCTTTTCTAAATCCTCGCTCAGCGGCAACGTTCTCGCTTGCTGTGCTCAAGGTTGCAGGTTCGTATCCTGGCGCAGTCAGCTGGCATTTGATGGTGCGCGAATGCGAGGGAGCCGTGTCAGTAGATTTACTGGCACGTTAAAAATCCCCTTCGGGTCAAAATTCTGGCACCTTGGCGTCTCTAAAAGCCCCAGTGGTTAAAAGGGACGTAAAACCAATAACATTATGTATTATTAATTTCTAAATCCATCTTGATATTCACTTAAATGACTGTCAAGTGTTGCTTCTACCCTGTTTAGTAGTATTGTTGAGAATAACTTGTAGGTCACTGGCAAAAGGGATATACCTCTATAGTTGTTGACAGTTTGCCTATTACCTGTCTTGTGCAAAGGATGTATAAGGGCCACTCTCCATTCTTCCGGTATAGTTTCCGTTTTCCAGATGTAATTTTTAGCCTACTTTTCGCATTTTGTAAAAATGAGGAAAAAGTAGACTTATGAGATCGATCCGGGAAAATGTGTATCTGTCTGTCTGTCTGTCTGTCCTTCTGTCTGTCTGTCTGTCCTTCTGCCTGTCTGTCTGTCTGTCTGTCTGTCTGACTGTGTGCGTGTCCCCCCCCCCCCTTATCAACTCCTAAACGGCTGAAGCAATCAAACCCAAATTTGGTATGACTAGATATATCTATCTGAATATCTCACCGCCGTATTTGAAAATGATGTCAGTGCTACTAACTGCTGAAAAATCACAATTAAAATTTCAGCTCCATGTTGTATATCTTCGAAGGTATACATGGGAGCTGTACCAAAATTGGCACACACATAGATAATAATATTTCAATGTAATTTCCAGGAGGCCATACATGACAGTGTTGCCAAAATGATTCTAAGCCTGCTGATAGGTCCAATTTTTAAATGCATATAACTTCTACACTATTAATTGTATTTCAACCAAATTTCATATGTGCTATGTGTAGAGACATATATGACTGAGCGTAATCTTAAGAGCCACCAGAGCTGCCAACTGTTAATAAACGCACTCTCTATTGTTTTTATCAAAATACCAATATATCAGAAAGTATGAACGCCAGTTTCCAACTCACTTCAGAACGTACATGTTGTTACTACTAAGCCTCAGCCATGTTAAATATCACTCGAAAGCATGATCCGATTTTGACAAATGAGGTGTCGTTGGACTCGGGCTGACGTTCTCTTTGCTATGGACCACTCGTTATATTTTTGATTTTATTTTTTATTTTTTTCGTTTTCGAAAATAGGCGATAGTTTGAAAACCAAACATGATATAACGTTGTGCCATGGCTTAAACGAATGGTCTTTATGACGTTTATTTTTTGTAATAAAACTTTTTTATTTTTTATGTTTTTTTGAAAACACTCGAATTTTGAAAATTCTATATTTTTGAAACTAGGAAGTTTACAAAACAGTTTGTTTGACATAAATGAAATGTCCCTACCCCCTCTACCCCCAAAATAAATTTCAAGTCTCTAGGATCAAAACCTGTAGTAGTGGGATGGGGAGAGAGCTGCTCCACTTAGCAAGTTGTGAGCCCCTGCGACCTTGGAATGGAAGGAGTCATGCTAGGAAGGCGTGCTTGGATTCGTTTTTGTTTTCGTCTCGTTGCGCTGTTTACGGAAATGTATGTGTCGAAAAGGTGAAAATCTGGAAACACGGTTTTTTTTGGGGAAAAACGTGATTTTAAAACCTTTTGCTATATCTCGCGAACCAATCATGCTAGAGGCATGTACGACGGGTCCAAGGACTCGAGGTGACGTCCTCTCTGCTATGGACTACTCGTTATAATTATTTTTAAATTGGAAACTCCATTTTGGGGTAAACACGTGTTTTTTTGTGATTTTGGCGATATCTCACGAACCAATAACGCTAGAGGCGTGTACGACAGGTCCAAGGACTCGGAGTGACGTCTTAATTGCTATGGACCACTTGTTATAGTTTTTTAAAAAATTGGAAACTCGATTTTGGGGTAAACACGTGTTTTCTGTGATTTTGCCGATATCTCACGAACCAATAACGCTAGAGACGTGTACGAGGTGTCCTAGGACTCGGGCTAACGCCCCCTTTCAAATGTGGTAGATATTTTTTCCAAGAAATAATTCACAAAGGGCCTAACGCCATACATGTTGAAAAAACTATTTTTTTTTTTCTTTACCTGTTTATAATGTTCATGAAGCGTGGTGGTTGAGAGAGACGATACGGCTGGGTGTGTGTTTCAACGAACCTGTCGCTAACCCCAAGGACCATTCTTAATAGAACAATCGCTATTTCGGTGGGTCGGTGTATGACAGAGTGAGCGTGCGTTTTTCTGATATTTTACCTTTAACGTGTAAACGGTGATGAGAACTTGGTTCTATGTTGGTCGAAGCGAGTACAGAAAACAAACTTGCAGACGAGCAGGAGGCGAATGTCATTTGAGCTTATTGGAAGGTGCTGATCTGACTTGACAACAAGTGCAATGGAAAAAATGAAAAGACGCTTGAAGGTGAAATAATCTGACCATCGTGGTGGCAGGGAAGTGCGAAATGCATGCATACACATGTGAAACCACATGTACGCTAAACAAGTTACATCCTGTTTTTGCTTCGTACGTGACAAAATTCAAGTTCATGTGAAATTTGATCTGCCACAGGTGTTCACCTTGGGCTTTGGCTGTCCACGTGTTTGATAACAGGATGTTCAAAGCGTGGGAAAAAGTGATTATACATGCAACGTAACATATATAAAGACATGTCGTTATCATTTCCTCTCTCACTTAGGTGACTACCTTTGAACACACTGCGTTGCGTGAAACACTTGGTCTTGTTTAACAGTTTTGGTGTTGGTGGAAAATACTTATCCTTGTTGTGAGGTAGGTATATATTTATTCATTTATACATTTATTAATTTATATATATTTACAAGCAATTATTTATGGATTAGGTAATTATTGATTATTTAATGTATTTGTTTGCAGATAACTGGTATACCTTATATGTCTGAGAGAGAAGAAACCATTGCACTTTTGAGCCCACTAGAAGGAAACAGCAATAAGCCACTGCAAGTGAAGGTGGGATTATTTTTTTAAACTAACTTGTTTCATTTTTTGTTTGTATTATATTTTATTTTATGAAATGCATGTATTAACCTGAATTTAGGTATTTATAGCGGTTTATTTATTTATTTTTAGAAACTTGGAAAGAAAAGTCTTACCGCCGTAGCAGTTGCTGAAAAAAACCGAAACGCACTAAAGTGCAACCATTGTTTCCAGGCAGTGAACTATTGAAAACTCAGGTAAGACTAACATAAAATGCTATTCCATTTTACCACTACTGAAAACTGGTAGACAAAAAAATTCATTACCTTTACATGACTAGGAAGATGATTGCTTTCTTGATTAATGGCTATGTTGTTGTTGACTGGGAAAAGTACAAGGCCATGTTAGATTTTCTAAAAACAAAAATTTAAATTTAACTGACATGTCGTTCCCTATAATAATAATAATAATAATAATAATAATAATAATAATATATTAATAATAATATTAGAGCTCGAGCCAGCCGGGAAGGCGGTGCGCAGAACACAACGCTACCATTACTGCCTCACTTCCATCCCACCAATCACAGTCAGTCTGTCTTGAGAATCTGAGCTAGTGTGTTGTGAGGAAAGCTAAGTGTAAAGCAGCGTGAAAGAGACAGGCTCGATGAGGTGTTGTCATACCGCAGGAACTCACGGCAGCAGCCTGCGGTGTGGGAACTTGGACTTGGTGGATCTGTTGCAACAGTGGAAATGTATCTCTGTCTCTCTATGCGCATATCCCACAGAGCCGGCCGCCTTCCGAGCTGACGCGAGCTCTAATATCATATGGCCTCGGGTGCTGGGTGCAAGCTTTGTTATTTGACACACAGAGGGTAGCTTGCATGTCGAATTTAGTTGTTCCTTGACTATGAAAGTCAAGGAGATTAGATGTTAGATATCTAATCTCTTTAAACTCTATAGCGCTTTCTAGTAGAAAAATGAGGAATTTTTACCCTATGACCTCAACGAATATCCACAGGTTTGAACATGATAATGTGAACAAACTGACATGCCATTCATTTTTGTTTATATATTGGTTAAAGGGGGGTGTAAATGACTAAAGCTTTATAAACAGAAAATAAGTGCATTGGTTACTGTTAGTGCCAACATACAGTTTATTTTAATGGTGTTTTGTTATATTAATGCCAATTAACGTTAAAGTTTTATTTACAAGTATTGATTGATTGATTGAGTGATTGGTTATTTTGTTTGCTTTTAAGTGTCATCATGCGCCATTAACGTAATGAACAGACAGTGAACAAGCATACATTGTGCTTTAAAGTACTCAGTGCAACGTTAATAACTTACAATAAGAAAAAGTTTTATTATAACACATGGCGTTAGTACCAAATACAACAAGTGAGCAAGTTGGTTTACCACGTGGATTAAATTTAAAATCAGAACATGACCGTTGGTTAACATTTGAATCCTGGCCTGTAGGCTTTTTGTCGTCACATGAACTTGCAAAAGCCGTTTTTTTTTACTTGAACCGAGAAGATGTGGTGCGCTGTGTGTTTTGTCGTATTGAACTTTCACACTGGGAAGAAGGGGATGATTCCTTTAGAGACCATTTGCCATGGTCTCCTTGTTGTCCTTACATGCTTGGAAAACAAGTGGGTAACCTACCTATGTATTCATTTTACCGAACCACAAGACCATTGGCCGCTACTTACGTTGCTGAATCACAAATAAATAATAATAATGATGTATTACCAGTCAACAACGGTAGTGTCGATATATGTGGTCCATATGCCATAGACAGTGTTGAATTGGCGTGCACTTTTGAAAAATTGGGAGTTTGCAAGACTAAAGCACTAGCACACCCAGAGTACAGCTCTGTTGAAAAACGTTTAGAATCTTATAAAAATGTTTGGCCATTAATATTTAAACACCTTACCAAACAGCTAAGTGAAGCTGGATTTTTTTATACTGGTAAAGGGGATAAAACAATATGTTTTTATTGTGGATTTGCTTTAAAGGATTGGCAAATGACTGATGACCCTTTTGTGCAACACGCTCGTTGGTTACCTAACTGCAAATACATGGTGTTGCTTAAAGGTCAGGGATTTGTGAACACTATTCGTAAAGAAAACATGATTGCAGCCCAAGACTTAAAAGTGCCTTAAGAGTTAGAACACGCGGAGCAAATACACGAGGCTGAAAGAAAAGACTTGTCTCACGAACAGATACAAAAGTGTGACCAACAATTATGTAAAATTTGTTATCAAGATGAACTAGGTGTTGTATTTTTGCCTTGTGGACACATGATAGCCTGTGTCAAGTGTGCATTAGAACTTAACAGTTGTGCTATATGCAGAAAAGTAGTATCTGCTACAGTTATGGCTTTTCTTGCATAAATAGTAAAATTTATCAGCCATGCATAGTGCAAAATCCCAAATTGCACAATATTATTAAAGCGGTTTTAGAGTGTAATAGATATGCTTTTCTTTTGTTTATAGACTACTACAATGAATGTTTTGAATGCTGTGGGTCAAGCATGTGGCTTAGAGACAAAGAAGCTCAGCGAATTGCCAACGCATATTCCATTCCTCATTATCAAGATTCGGAAATTGAAAACAGCATATGGTGATCGTGTACTTTGTGTATGTGAAAACTTTGAGACATTTCTACCTATACGGTTTAATGATATGTCGGAGAGTGTTTTTGATGAAGTCAATAATGCTGTGCAACCTGTACATTTAATTTATGAAGGTTTTAAAAACAATAGGTGCATGGTTCGTTTCAATTAAATAAAAATCAAATGTCAAATAATAATAATAATGGAAGATATAAGTGATGACAATGGACTGAAAGAAAAATATGTGTATAGAATAATAATGTTTTAGTTTTTAGTATTGTCTTAAAACATATTATCATGATACCAAAAACATGTATATAAAGTTTGTAAATAAATGCAAAATGATGTTACAATGCTGTTTTGTTTCATACAAAGTTAGTATATTTAACATTGCAGAGTATACATGATTATGACAATAGTTGCACACCGAATACAAGCCTTTCTCTCTTTACAATAGTCTGTTATAGTTTTTAAACACAATGCTTTTTGTAGATCATTTTATAGCAATGTCCATTCACTGTTGTTTTCGAAAACTGGGGAAGCCGCAATGGTTTTATAGGCATAAAAAACTTATTGTTATTACTATTTAGTCATTTTTATCCTCTTGCATATCAAGAGCAGATGACCTAGTTGTTCCACTCTTTAAAACGACGACAACAACAACACTACCTCTTGCACAGCTTGTGATGTTGATGGCTCTGGCGACGTGGAAGATGGATTAAAAATAACTTTTAGAACAGGGGTTAAACGTTGCTCATTAAACAATGCACTATTTTGAGTAGCAATATGGTTTTCTTGATTTTTGTCGACGGCAACTGTGTTTCATGCAGTACACTACATTGATGATCACTGACACTTAAAACCTCACTATTTTTATTTTTAGGTCACCATGACAATGTTTGGAACGTTGCTTTGAACAACGCCAAATAACAGTTCCATTTTTATTGGTTCGTTTCACAATATATGAATATCCTTTATAGTATGCGTAAGGCTTACCATACCTAGTCACTGATACTTCCATGTCAACTGTCAAGCATAGACTAAGCTCTAGTAAAGTCAACTTGGTAATAAGAATAATAGTTTAATGTGAGAGCAAATATGGATCCAATGAGTTCAGGTAAAAGTGAAAGCAAATAAGCAAATATAAGAAGCAAGAGTGGGGGTAAAAGTGGTCGCAAAGTGGTAGACCCATTACACAATAATTTCAGCACGACGAAGCTCATGTTCAATTTCTTTGAATTCCCAATCGCGACAGGTATGCCCAGCTTGTTGTAAAGCATGCAATTGTCGAAGCCGTTGAATTAGCTTACTGGGTTTGTTCCAGTATACAAATTTAACAAATGGATTTTCAGGTGTAAACAAAGCATTACCATTATCATCATCATCATCATCATCATCATCATTATGATCACCATTATCATCATGACCATCATCACTGTTACTATATAGTCCTTTTTGATCCTCTTGCAATACCACTTCATTTATAGTTTGAGTTGATTTTAATAGTGTTGAAGGTTTCTTGGGTGTTGACAACTGTCCTAACATGACGTTTTGAGGACATGATAAGTCCTTTTGAACAAACACAGCACTATCTTTAGCCGCAATATCGTTTTCTTGAACTTTCTTTTTAGCATTTTGATAATTGTTTGTAAACAGCAAGCGTGGTTCGTTTAGAGCACTACATTGATGAACACTCACACTTAAAACCTTTTCATTTTTACTTTTCAGATTGCCTCGACATTTTGTTGACCACTCTTTTGAGCATCGCCAGAATATTATTCCATTCACATTCTGGCGATTATAGTTATAAGAGTAGCCTTGATAGAGTGCACGTCGCCTACCTTTGTTGGTTGTAATAAGTTCCATAGTAGTAACTGACCTGTCAATAAGATGTTCACATTACAAAGGTTACAACTGTTTTGCTGATGGAGTGACCTACCATAAGCTTATATATTGGCTCATGTGTTGGCTTTTTGTGTTGGATTTTTGTGTTGGCTTTTCGTGTTGGCTTTTTGTGTTGGCTTTTGTGTTGGCTTTTTGTGTTGGCTTTCCGTGTTGGCTTTTTGTGTTGGCTTTTGTGTTGGCTTTTTGTGTTGGCTTTTCGTGTTGGCTTTTTGCGTTGGCCTTTTGTGTTGGCTTTTTATGTTGGCTTTTGTGTTGGCTTTTCGTGTTGGCTTTTTGTGTTGGCTTTTGTGTTGGCTTTTTGTGTTGGCTTTTCGTGTTGGCTTTTTGTGTTGGCATTTGTGTTGGCTTTTTGTGTTGGCTTTTCGTGTTGGCTTTTTGCGTTGGCTTTTTGTGTTGGCTTTTTGTGTTGGCTTTTGTGTTGGCTTTTTGTGTTGGCTTTTTGTGTTGGCTTTAGTATTGGCTTTTGTATTGGCTTATTTGACAAGTTATTTGTGTCAATGTATTTAGTGGATTTTTTTCTTGGTGTTGGAAAGTAGTTGAAAGAGAGGGAATATTTAAAGACCTAACCTCAGCTCACTAACCTAGCCTAACCTAACTTTACCTAACCTAACTTTACCTAGCCTAACCTAACCTAACCTTTCAACTCTCAGATGTTAATTAAATTCTGTGCATAGTCGAGTTGGAACCCAAGACTTCAGGGGTAAAAAACCAATTATTTTTGATGGCTTATTTTGGTAACTTATTTTGATGGCTAACCTAACTTTACCTAACCTAACCTCAGCTCACTTTGGATATTACTAGTAAGTGTTCATATCCTCTGCTAGGTAGCATGCTAGTAGTACAGGTAGTGCTCATATTTACCGCTAGGTAGCGGAAACATACTTTGCGTGTTGCATGTGACACTTGTGAAGTTTAACCGCATGCAAGACGTGCTTGTATAAGTTCTCTATTTAAACTCAATATACAATTAACTACTAAATGTTCAGAACTAACATGTATAGCCATGTTTAGGGTATATAGGAGACCCTTAGCAAGAAAGGCTGTCTAACCCACGAGTGTACAGCTTTGTCATACGCAGTAAGCACCTGTTGGCAGAAAACAACAACAACAACAATTTTAGAAAGTGAACAAAAAAACTGTTTCCTTTAAATACATTAATGGATATGTTGTTTTAAGGTTTTAAGTGTCAGTGATCATCAATGTAGTGTACTGCATGAAACACAGTTGCCGTCGACAAAAAATCAAGGAAACCATATTGCTATTCAAAATAGTGCATTGTTTAATGAGCAACGTTTAACCCCTGTTCTAAAAGTTATTTTTAATCCATCTTCCACGTCGCCAGAGCCATCAACATCACAAGCTGGGCAAGAGGTAGTGTTGTTGTTGTCGTTTTAAAGAGTGGAACAAATAGGTCATCTGCTCTTGATATGCAAGAGGATAAAAATGACTAAATAGTAATAACAATAAGATTTTTATGCCTATAAAACCATTGCGGCTTCCCCAGTTTTCGAAAACAACAGTGAATGGACATTGCTATAAAATGATCTACAAAAAGCCTTGTGTTTAAAACTATAACAGACTATTGTAAAGAGAGAAAGGCTTGTATTCGGTGTGCATCTATTGTCATAATCATGTATACTCTGCAATGTTAAATATACTAAATTTGTATAAAACAAAACAGCATTGTAACATCATTTTGCATTTATTTACAAACTTTATATACATGTTTTTGGTTTCATGATAATATGTTTTAAGACAATATTAAAAACTAAAACATTATTATTCTATACACATATTTTTCTTTCAGTCCATTGTCATCACTTATATCTTCCATTATTATTATTTGACATTTGTTTTTTATTTAATTGAAACGAACCATGCACCTATTGTTTTTAAAACCTTCATAAATTAAATGTACAGGTTGCACAGCATTATTGACTTCATCAAAAACACTCTCCGACATATCATTAAACCGTATAGGTAGAAATGTCTCAAAGTTTTCACATACACAAAGTACACGATCACCATATGCGGTTTTCAATTTCCAAATCTTGATAATGCGGAATGGAATATGCGTTGGCAATTCGCTGAGCTTCTTTGTCTCTAAGCCACATGCTTGATCCACAGCATTCAAAACATTCATTGTAGTAGTCTATAAGCAAAAGAAAAGCATATCTATTACACTCTAAAACAGCTTTAATAATATTGTGCAATTTGGGATTTTGCACTATGCATGGCTGATAAATTTTACTATTTATGCAAGAAATGCCCTAACTGTAGCAGATACTACTTTTCTGCATATAGCACAAGTGTTAAGTTCTAATGCACACTTGACACAGGCTATCATGTGTCCACAAGGCAAAAATACAACACCTAGTTCATCTTGTTAACAAATTTTACATAATTGTTGGTCACACTTTTGTATCTGTTCGTGAGACAAGTCTTTTCTTTCAGCCTCGTGTATTTGCTCCGCGTGTTCTAACTCTTAAGGCACTTTTAAGTCTTGTGCTGCAATCATGTTTTCTTTACGAATAGTGTTCACAAATTCCTGACCTTTAAGCAACACCATGTATTTGCAGTTAGGTAACCAACGAGCGTGTTGCACAAAAGGGTCATCAGTCATTTGCCAATCCTTTAAACCAAATCCACAATAAAAACATATTGTTTTATCTCCTTTACCAGTATAAAAAAAATCCAGCTTCACTTAGCTGTTTGGTAAGGTGTTTAAATATTAATGGCCAAACATTTTTATAAGATTCTAAACGTTTTTCAACAGAGCTGTACTCTGGGTGTGCTAGTGCTTTAGCCTTGCAAACTCCCAATTTTTCAAACGTGCACGCCAATTCAACACTGTCTATGGCATATGGACCACATATATCGACACTACCGTTGTTGACTGGTAATACATCATTATTATTATTTATTTGTGATTTAGCAACGTAAGTAGCGGCCAATGGTCTTGTGGTTCGGTAAAATGAATACATAGGTAGGTTACCCACTTGTTTTCCAAGCATGTAAGGACAACAAGGAGACCATCGCAAATGGTCTCTAAAGGAATCATCCCCTTCTTCCCAGTGTGAAAGTTCAATACGACAAAACACACAGCGCACCACATCTTCTCGGTTCAAGTAAAAAAAACGGCTTTGTCAAGTTCATGTGACGACAATAAGCCTACAGGCCAGGATTCAAATGTTAACCAACGGTCATTTTCTGATTTTAAATTAAATCCACGTGGTAAACCAACTTGCTCACTTGTTGTATTTGGTACTAACGTCATGTGTTATAGTAAAACCTGTTCTTATTGTAAGTTATTAACGTTGCACAGAGTACTTAAAAGCACAATGTATGCTTGTTCACTGTCTGTTCATTACGTTAATGGCGCATGATGACACCTAAAAGCAAACAAAATAACCAATCACTCAATCAATCAATCAATACTTGTAAATAAAACTTTAACGTTAATTGGCATTAATAAATCAAAACACCGTTAAAAATAAACTATATGTTGGCACTAACAGTAACACATGTACTTATTTTCTTTTTATAAAGCTTTAGTCATTTACACCCCCCCCCCCTTTAACCAATATATAAACAAAAATGAATGGCATGTCAGTTTGTTCACATTATCATGTTCAAACCTGTGGATATTCGTTGAGTTCATAGGGTACGAAATTCCTCATTTTTCTACTAGAAAGCGCTATAGAGTTTAAAGAGATTAGATATCTAACATCTAACCTCCTTGACTTTCATAGTCAAGGAACAACTAAATTCGACATGCAAGCTACCCTCTGTGTGTCAAATAACAAAGCTTGCAGCCAGCACCCGAGGCCATACGATATTAATATTATTATTAATATATTATTATTATTATTATTATTATTATTATTATTATTATTATTATTATTATTATTATTATTATTATTATTATTATTATTATTATTATTTGGAACGACATGTCAGTTAAATTTTAATGAATTTTTTTGTCTACCAGTTTTCAGTAGTGGTAAAATGGAATAGCATTTTATGTTAGTCTTACCTGAGTTTTCAATAGTTCACTGCCTGGAAACAATGGTTGCACTTTAGTGCGTTTCGGGTTTATTCAGCAACTGCTACGGCGGTAAGACTTTTCTTTCCAAGTTTCTAAAAATAAATAAAATAAACCGCTATAAATACCTAAATTCAGGTTAATACATGCATTTCATAAAATAAAATATAAAACAAACAAAAAATGAAACAAGTTAGTTTAAAAAAATAATCCCACCTTCACTTGCAGTGGCTTATTGCTGTTTCCTTCTAGTGGGCTCAAAAGTGCAATGGTATCTTCTCTCTCAGACATGTAAGGTATACCAGTTATCTGCAAACAAATAAATTAAAAAATCAATAATTACCTAATCAATAAATAATTGCTTGTAAATATATATAAATCAATAAATGTATAAATGAATAAATATATACCTACCTCACAACAAGGATAAGTATTTTCCACCAACACCAAAACTGTTAAACAAGACCAAGTGTTTCACGCAACGCAGTGTGTTCAAAGGTAGTCACCTAAGTGAGAGAGGAAATGATAACGACATGTCTTTATATATGTTACGTTGCATGTATAATCATTTTTTCCCACGCTTTGAACATCCTGTTATCAAACACGTGGACCGCCAAAGCCCAAGGTGAACACCTGTGGCAGATCAAATTTCACATGAACTTGAATTTTGTCACGTACGAAGCAAAAACAGGATGTAACTTGTTTAGCGTACATGTGGTTTCACATGTGTATGCATGCATTTCGCACTTCCCTGCCACCACGATGGTCAGATTATTTCACCTTCAAGCGTCTTTGTCATTTTTTCCATTGTACTTGTTGTCAAGTCAGATCAGCACCTTCCAATAAGCTCAAATGACATTCGCCTCCTGCTCGTCTGCAAGTTTGTTTTCTGTACTCGCTTCGACCAACATAGAACCAAGTTCTCATCACCGTTTACACGTTAAAGGTAAAATATCAGAAAAACGCACGCTCGCTCTGTCATACACCGACCCACCGAAATAGCGATTGTTCTATTAAGCATGGTCCTTGTGGTTAGCGACAGGTTCGTTGAAACACACACCCAGCCGTATCGTCTCTCTCAACCACCACGCTTCATGAACATTATAAACAGGTAAAGAAAAAAAATAGTTTTTTCAACATGTATGGCGTTAGGCCCTTTGTGAATTATTTCTTGGAAAAAATATCTACCACATTTGAAAGGGGGCGTTAGCCCGAGTCCTAGGACACCTCGTACACGTCTCTAGCGTTATTGGTTCGTGAGATATCGGCAAAATCACAGAAAACACGTGTTTACCCCAAAATCGAGTTTCCAATTTTTTAAAAAACTATAACAAGTGGTCCATAGCAATTAAGACGTCACTCCGAGTCCTTGGACCTGTCGTACACGCCTCTAGCGTTATTGGTTCGTGAGATATCGCCAAAATCACAAAAAACACGTGTTTACCCCAAAATCGAGTTTCCAATTTAAAAAAAATTATAACGAGTAGTCCATAGCAGAGAGGACGTCACCTCGAGTCCTTGGACCCGTCGTACATGCCTCTAGCATGATTGGTTCGCGAGATATAGCAAAAGGTTTTAAAATCACGTTTTTCCCCCAAAAAAACCGTGTTTCCAGATTTTCACCTTTTCGACACATACATTTCCGTAAAGAGCGCAACGAGACGAAAACAAAAACGAATCCAAGCACGCCTTCCTAGCATGACTCCTTCCATTCCAAGGTCGCAGGGGCTCACAACTTGCTAAGTGGAGCAGCTCTCTCCCCATCCCACTACTACAGGTTTTGATCCTAGAGACTTGAAATTTATTTTGGGGGTAGAGGGGGTAGGGACATTTCATTTATGTCAAACAAACTGTTTTGTAAACTTCCTAGTTTCAAAAATATAGAATTTTCAAAATTCGAGTGTTTTCAAAAAAACATAAAAAATAAAAAAGTTTTATTACAAAACATAAACGTCATAAAGACCATTCGTTTAAGCCATGACACAACGTTATATCATGTTTGGTTTTCAAACTATCGCCTATTTTCGAAAACGAAAAAAATCAAAAAAAAATTAACATGGCTGAGGCTTAGTAGTAACGACATGTATGTTCTGAAGTGAGTTGGAAACCGCCTTACCCCCCTACTCACGCCGACAGCTTTAAACTATGCACAAGTATAGTACCTGACATTCTAGATTAATTTGGAGTAACTAATGGACCTCAGTACTACCACCATGATTCTAAGCCCGCTGATAGGGCCAATTGTAAATACATGTAACGTCTATACTATCAATTGGATTTCAACCAAATTTCGTATGTCCTATGTGTACTATAACAGATATGACGATGCGTATTCTTAAGAGCAACCAGGGTTGCCAACTGTTAATAAATGATGTCTATATATTTTACCCTAATATCAATATATCAGAAAGTATTCAAGCCAACATTATGCCAGTTATATTTCGAAGTAATTAGAAATGTCGATATTACCAACTCAATTTCGTCATTATTCTAATTAGGTCCATATAGATTAATCATTGGAATGAATCTTACATTTCGAGAAAAGTAGGGTCTTTAGTTCGTCACGGAACTTCTAGTTTTCAGTGCATTTTTCACATTGTCCCAATAATTGGGTTTATGTTCTGTTGACCGACTGAAAAGCAGCTTCAATATGGCAACACTGAGAAATGGCTTCAAATCTATCTTTTAACAATTAGGTGTTTGGAAATATTTGGGGTCTCCGGTATGGAGGATTTCATAAAAACACTGTTGCTCAGAATATTAGCACTATCATTGCCAGTAGGTTGGTACAATTGCAGAGCTGCCATTACGCCCTCACTTCACGAGCTAGCAATCACATTACTGGCTCTAATAGAGTTAACAAATTCCTCAAACTGTACGTCACAGGGAGCTTGTTTCATCTGAGGCTAGGCTTACTCCATACTCTCAAAACTGGGTGGCTTGACCTCCCCTACCTCCTTGCCCGCTCTCAGCAAGTTAAATATAAATCCTGTTATTCATATACGCAATGAGCTAGCACGGACTTTCAGAAATTTAATTAAACGTCGACAAGCATGAGAGAGATTGGGAGAAGTGAAATGTATCGTATTCGGATTCCAGGGTCCATAGTTAAACCCGCCGCAGATGCGGATATCTTCTAAATATTTCGCCATGTGGATATAGTTTGCATGGCTGCGTGGAAAGTGGATAATGTTTGGAGTGAATTTTCGGATAATTTTTAGAATACATTCCGAACTTGTTGAATAGCATTACTGGGACCCGGATGTTTATGATATGAGGGGGTCTAGATGCAAAACTCACATTCTCCACTCTTGTTCGAAATTGAGTTAGTAAGACATTCTTATTCTTCGTTCCAAACTACACACTACTATCTTAGTGCTGAAAAAGCCAAACTCACAATATTCAGTGGCTTTCAAATGCCAAAAAACAAAATGTAGATGCAAAACTATAATTCTCCACCGTTTAGTTGTAAAGAGCACATTCTCCCTGTTGGCCAATCACAAGACAGCTTCTGGTCATGTGACTTTCTACAGCTGCAATCCAATATTGTTATTGTCTGTTCAACTCGTAACCTCTACATAGGCGGCTTCGGTGGCGTAGTTGGAAGCATGCTGAGCTTCTATGCCCAAGATAGCGGGTTCAAACCCGGCCGAAGCCGTCGGATTTTTTAAGAGCGTTAAAAATCCCTCAGTATGCCTTCCTTCGTAGGGGAAGTAAATCAGGCGGTCCCATGTCATAGATTTATGGCATGTTAAAGAACCTTCCGCTAATTACACCTGTGTGAAGCTAAATTGGATAGGTTCGGAATGTAAACAATGCTCTTAGGTTTCTACGTTCGTTGCCAAGAGGCGACTGAGGTGGCGTCTAGTAGCTTAGTTCTGAACTAGGCCTAGTAGTCATTGACGGTGGCGTTTGGTGGCAAAAGTAGCAACTATTTGAAAAATTCAAAGTTGCAGTCCTTACTTGAATTAAAAAAACAAATACACACACTAATACAGCCATGACAATTAACACCGGTTATCAGACACATTCTACACACACCCAAAGTCCACGGGGCTACATGACAGCGTTGTCGCAGCCCCTAAACTGAGGAACCAACCAACCTCTACATAATAAATAAATAAATAAATAATAAGTGCATTCCAACAATGCAATTGGTTTCATTTGTCTAAATTTTTCACAAACTTGGCCAACTTGCCTATTTTTTTGTCTGAAGTAATTAATTTTCTTTAGTGTCAAAAGTAACATTCTCCCACTTGTTCAGACACAAAACTCACAGTCTCCGATGTTTGGATGCAAAAGTCGCAACAAAAGCAAAGTCTCTTAAAGATTCCATTAGTTACATACAGTTAAGAAATTTGTGGTGTTTGAAGCCATATTTTCAGTGTTGCCTTAGTAAACAAGAGTTTAGTGCTTTTCAGTCGGTCAACACGAATGTACCCAAAAGAGATGGGTTATGCCCTAATCCTGAAATAAATTACATGAGATTAATAAAACACTAGGATGACCAGTTTCGATCGTCAAGCGATCATCATCAGATCCATTACACTTAGGCTATAAAATCTATGTTTGAAATACAGGTGAAAATATTTACAATATGTACAATTATTTAGTTGCAGTATTGGTACTGCAACTGTCAGTGTATGCTAAATGCAGTACCGGTATATATGATGTTAGGTGAAATGCTAAATGGTGATAGCTATCCGGAGTTTGTACTTTGGAGAGATTATATGGTTGTAAACTATGGTTAAACTATAAAATTGTAGGCTAACTACTTATATGATTGTCTTCCTTACTACAGCTACTCGCAGTTTTCGTGCTCACTGGAACTCACTGTGCGGTCGACTGCGGTGGTTATCTTAACGGCTGGTTTTTCCCTGCCTTCTCCCCCCTGCCCATACGTGCTGTGGGGAGTGATAGCGATGAAATGAACACACGTTCATGGAGAGCTCACCCCTCTTCACGCTACTAAAAATACACCCTGTCGGAAACAAGACACAATTTAGCGACACAGCCAAGCTAGATAAAAAAAAGGGGGGTTTTAATAGGTAAATGTTATCTGGATCAGGTGTACGATGTACTTTTCTTCTGCAATAAACCAAGGCCCATATTCGCGGCAGTATTAAAGGTGCCGGGACGTCCTCATAAGACCGTCAACGCTTAGTTCGAATGGCTTATGGTGCACGCGTGGCGAGGGCTAATCCACGGTCTTTAATAGTTGTAGACCCACCTCATTCAATAACATACATCTTATCTAGGTTGGCAACTCCTCACATAAACGCATGGCAGGGAAAAAACAGTCGTTAAGATAACCACCGCAGTCGACCGCACAGTGAGTTCCAGTGAGCACGAAAACTGCGAGTAGCTGTAGTAAGGAAGACAATCATATAAGTAGTTAGCCTACAATTTTATAGTTTAACCATAGTTTACAACCATATAATCTCTCCAAAGTACAAACTCCGGATAGCTATCACCATTTAGCATTTCACCTAACATCATATATACTGCATTTAGCATACACTGACAGTTGCAGTACCAATACTGCAACTAAATAATTGTACATATTGTAAATATTTTCACCTGTATTTCAAACATAGATTTTATAGCCTAAGTGTAATGGATCTGATGATGATCGCTTGACGATCGAAACTGGTCATCCTAGTGTTTTATTAATCTCATGTAATTTATTTCAGGATTAGGGCATAACCCATCTCTTTTGGGTACATTCGTGTTGACCGACTGAAAAGCACTAAACTCTTGTTAAGAAGTTTTTTAGATCCTGTAAGATTAGAAAAAGTGGAGAACGTGAGTTTTGCATCTAGACCCCTCACATATACATTTCCGTTATGTTCTTTTTTCACGGCAAATGAAAGATAATTTACGTTAATCTCATTCAAATTATGTCATTAAGCATAATTAATACTCCGAACTGTACAGGGTTGCAATTCTGGCTGTGTAACATTCATCTTAAACATAGCACATGACACAGATAGCCTAGGGGAACGACTTTCTCCTCAAATGTCTAAAGGTGTTGCTCTAATACTATAATTAATACTATTATTGTAATACCAGTATAAACGTGTGGATGCGCATAAGAGTCGCGCAGTTGAGGTGCGGATGCGAATAAGGGAAGAGCTCTATCCATAGTCTCCTACAGCTAACGTCACCAATGCGTCAGCGCCGGGATTCGAAACCTTCTATCACCGAACTTTCAGCTCTCCGTAATGTGTGACGGAATGCGTGGAGAGTTGAGCACCACGGCAATGTAATTTTCAACATTCATTTCCTTTCTTTAAGTCCCCCAGGGGCTCACATCTAGTGGGACGTGTGTTGGCGACCACGGGACCCCAGCTTAGTCCGGCATTGCTTCCACTTACTTGTGCCGGGCTCCTCTCCGTCATCTTTACTGTCGACCTCTCTTGGTTAACTCTTGTTCTCTTCCGACCCCGACGGTATTTGAGTATCCGTGGCCTAGGGAGTCTTTCACTTTTCCGCCTTAATTGACCCTTGTCACATCTTTTCCCATACCCTCCTTCTGCGAGGGGTCAGCCTTCTTTTTCTTTTCATGTTACCTCCTGTCTTCTGCTCAAGGCCCTCAAGGAGGCGGGGTGTATGTAGCCCCACCACTTCTGGTACACCCTGGATATTGCTACACCCTCAGGGGCTCACGGCTGGAGAGTTGGAGAGTTGGTGACCCCGAGGGATTCCTGAGCTGGGCCCGGTTCTCCCCCCTTTATGCATTACCTCTGGGGCGGACCCTCTCCTCTTTCACTTTCCTATCTGCCTTTCATGGCTCTCCTTCCTTCCAAGTCCCTCAATCCGCATTCATCGAGGGTTAAGGGCATTTCTTTTCCTCCTGTCCTTTATTTGCCTTATTCTCCTTTTGTTTTCCATTTCGTCTTCTAGTATGTAAGTTAGTAGTTACTTTTAGTTATAGTTTCCATTTCATTATCTTCACGATCACCCAAACCATTAGGGATTAGAGATGTTAGGCCACTTAAAACAATAATTATCATCATAATCATCATCACCTTTCTTTAAGAGCCAAGTATGTTCACCTCTTGTTTCTAAATTTATAATTCAAGTGTATTACATTTTAGGCTACTTTTGATTTTTGCAAAACATATTTTTTTCTTTATTAGCCAATTTTCATTTACGAAAAAATAGGCTTATGAGATCACCTTTTGTCCGTGTGTGTGTTTGCGTCAGTGTGTATGTCCCTCCCCCCTAATAACTTCTAAATGGCTGAAGCGATTTCAATGAAACTAGGTAAGGGTATATCACTATTTTGGCCGACTCCGACTGTGCCCTTCAAATTGTATTACGTCTCACCAATCCAACATCGCGGCTGTGCGAAATATTTCACCGGCATTCCATATCTCCGAAACTATTACTGATATCACCCTAAAATTTCGTACGGTGATAAAGCAAACTACTGGACGTTCTTCTATGTAACTTTCAACAACCTGTTAAGTACAAAACGAACATGGCGGCCAAGCGAAGTTGAAACATTTAAATAGACTTTTCTCGCGATTTAATCATTCAAACGCAATGAAACTTGGTACAGAAAATATTTATACGCATTCTAATGCTCAATTGTTTACATAACCTCAAGATGGCGGCTGTGCGAAATATTTTACCGGCATTCTATATCTCCGAAACTATTACTGATATCACCCTGAAATTTTGCATGGTAATAAAGGGTACTACTAGACTTCCAGAAAATCTGAAAAATGTAAAACGAACATGGCAGCCAAGCGAAGGAGATACATTTGAATAGACTTTCCTCGCGTTTTAACCGTTTCAGTGCAGTGAAATGTCGTACAGTAAATGTTTAAACACATTGCAATGCCCTGGCATCTAATTTAGTTCATTTGTTCACATAACCTCAAGATGGCGCCTGTGCGCAATTTTAAAATTAGGTTTTTATTCCTTGTGTATTAATCATGCGATCGAAGTGAGCGTTTGAATTATGAATCCACGCAAAAATCGTCCACGAATATTACATAACTCTAGGACCTACATATATAAAATTCCTACATGGCGACCATCCGAAATAGTTGGACGGTTCTCAACATCTACGAATCTAATACAGCAATGAAACTGAAATGTTGTATGTTGATAGTGGCAGCTAACAGGAGTAGGATATATGAAAATAGGCTGTATACTTCTTCACGGAACTACTTGTTTTCGTGTAGCTTCCGGAGAGGCCGAGGGCAGGTATTTCTAGTTGACGCCCGTGGGCGACCTGCACGTCGTAATGAGGAGGAAGTGATGATGATGACGTCACATACACCCAGTCCCCGAGCCACGGGAATTAACCCCAGGAGATTAAAATCCTTAATGGCCGGGCCGGGAATCGAACCTGGGATCCTTCGGGCCAAGGCCTATCACGCTAACTAATTTGCCATGAAGCCAGACATAATAATAATAATAATTTTATGTGGCTATTTCCACAAAGAGTATGCTTGAGATTCAGAATGTTAAAGTGCGGAAGGGAGTGGTAGATTCGGATCACAACCTCACGCAAATCAAGGCTCGGTTTCAACCAAACAGATCCAAACCAAAATACAACCGGTTTCCAAGAGTTTATCCGGACTGCTTGAGGAAGAACGCCGAGGTTTTAGTACGAGACTTACAGGAACAAAATCCTAGGGGATGGCCAGACATTCGCAAAACATTACAGTCATCAGTCATGAAATTAGGACAACCAGAAAGCACAGATGGTGGAACACAACCTGTGATGAAGCCATCAATGACCGAATCAAAGCATGGCATCAATGGAATGGACGTCGAATAGTGAAAAGATGGGATAACTTCATAAAAATTCAAAAATTGGCCTCTAAAACAATCCGGCGCGAAAAACGTGCCTACAATAAAATCAGACTCGCAGGGTTAGAACAGGATTTCCAGAAGAACAACACTCGAAATGTTTACAAGACATTCCGTGAGGACTTATCAGGATACAAACCACCAACATTAAGTTTCCCTCGACTTAATGGACGACTAGAAACAAACAGTAAACAGAACTGCAAGATACTGGCTGATTATTTCCAAACTCTATTGAACTGTGGTCCTCCAGTGGAAAGGCTGCAGAAACCTGTACCAAACCCAGACTCACTTCCCCCAATAACTCAAGAAATAAAAGAGATAATCCAATCGCTCAAAAATAACAAAGCCCCTGGGAACGATGGCATAACTGCCGAGATGTTGAAAATAGGAGGAGATGACCTCATGCCCGACTTCGAGAACAATTGCACTCGCATTAAGGAACATAATAGATGTATCAGGCTCATTCAACCTGATAAATCAGCTGTTGCCGATCATGCATTAACACCTGGCCATGATGCCATGTTCCAAGGAGTGGATGTTCTTGCCCGTATAAAGCAATATCGTCCCAGAATCATCAGGGAGGCGGTTGAAATACGTAAACACCCAGATAATTTCAACCGCGACACCGGCTACAATCTCAGTGAATCCTGGCTACCTATTATCAGAACCCTGAGAAAGTAATTCACTGCTGCTTTCCGTTGTCCCTAACATGGGGCTATAATGGCGTCCATCTTTGGGCACCTTCTATATGTTCTTTGTTGCTTTCTCTTAGCAATCATTGTCGTATTCCAGATTATTCCTGACGAAGAAAGGCATGGTTTCTTTCGAAACGCGTCGAATTTTAATATAATAAACACGGCATAAGCCCAAAATTCAACATTATGAATTCTATACTATCATTTGGATGTCAACCAAATTTCGTGTGTGCTATGTGTACCATAACAGATATGACTATGCCAATTCTTAAGAGTAACCAGGGCTGCCAACTGATAATAAATACTGTCTCTGTTTTTGTTACCCTAATATCAATATATCAGAAAATATGCAAGCCAATAGCTCTTAACTTAGCACACGTATAGTACCTGGCATTCTAGATTAATTTTGAGTAACTAATATAGGCCTACGCCAGTGCTGCCAACATGATTCTAAGCCTGCTGATAGGTCCAATTTTAAAATGCATGTAACTTATATACTAACTAATGGATTACATTCAAAATTGACACAACAATAGATGATATTATTTCAGATTATTTCTGACCAATACATGTATGTCATTGTTGCCAAAATGATTTTACGGGCGCTGTTAGATCCAATGTTTAACTGCATGTAACGTCCATGCTATCCATTGGACTTCAACCAAATTTTGTATTCTGTACCTTAAGAGATGGTACTAAGAATATATTCAGTCACCAGGGCTGCCAACTGTAGTTCTCTATTAGGCTACATTATACCAGGTATACCGTATTTCGAACTAATTAGAAATTTCGATATTACCAACTTAATTTCGTCATTATTCTAGATAGATCCATATAGAATAATCATTGGCATGAATATTAAAATTTATGAAAAGTACGCTCTTTAGTTCGTCACGGAACTTCTTGTTGATGATCTTTTTGATCTTCTTGGTTTGTTAGATGAGAAAGTTTTTTTTTTTTTTTTTTTTAGAGTTTCTGAATCTGATTGTCAAGAATGTAATGGTTATGTTTTAGATTGTGGAGTATCTGATGGGGAAATAAATGATATGTTATGTTTTGAAGGAAAGAGATTGAACTTAAGAAGAGAATTGGTTATGAAATGTGTTTCCCTTATGCTAATTAAATACCACCACCTCCAAATGAAGTGTGTACGGTTATAATTTGGCAACCCAACGTGGCGCACGAACAAGGGAATGAAGAAATATGAGTAATAACGTGAGTACAGTGCAAGTAGAGAAAGGAATGGAGGGAGAATTGAACTTAAGTATGTTCCAAATGCTTAGAGCGAAATTACAGAGCTGAAGGGATTGACAAGTGAATTAGAGGAGTTGGTTAGTTCAGTAGAAGTGTCTGTGGAATCTATGAAAATACATATAGAGAAGAAGTTTGACTCAATCAGTGAAGTACTTATAGGAAAGCAGGAAAATTATCACAGAGGTGGGGGGCGTGAAGAAAATAGTAACGGAGAGAAAGGAAATGAAGAAGAAATGAAAGATGGACAAGAGAGAGAACAAGATGAAGAAGAACAAGGTCAAATGGAGGAGGATGATGAGATAGAAGACAAGGTGAAGAAAATAGTGGAAGATAAGATAGAGGAGGAAGACAATGTATAAGAAGGAGAGAATGGAGAAGAAAAAGGATGGACAAGAGGGAGAACAAGGTGTAAGAAAACCAGGTAAAATGGAGGAGGAGAATAAAATTGAAGACAAGGAGGAAGATGAGATAGAAGATAACGTGAAGAAGTGTTGGAGGAGGAGGATAGGCAGGAGGACAAGGTGGAGGAAGAAATGGACCAGATGGAAGGCAAAGAGAAGGAGTAGGAAGAAGATGAGATGTAAAGTAAATGAAGATAAGAGATTGAGGAGGACAAGGTGGAAGAAGAAAAAGGAAAAGAAGGTTAAACGGACAAAAGGAAAGAGGAAAGAAAAGATAAGAAGAAAGGAACTGTTGAGTAAGATAAGGCAGATGAGGAAAACGAGGAAGAGAAGGAAAGAGAAGCGGGAAGGGAAGGTGAAGGAAAGGAAGGGAAAGGAGAGGAAGGAGAAACAGAAGAAAAGGAAGAGCAAGGAGGAAAGAAAGTAGCTGAACTAAGGAAAGAGGTAGAAGAGATGGAAGAAAGGAAGGATGACGAAGAAGATTATGATAACGGCATAGACAGGTCTGATGACGATTCTGTCGTTCTTTCTGACTACGATACTGTTGTCGGAATTTCTGATGGAGCAGGAGTGTCTGATAGACTCGATGAGATAGTTTTGGCTACTCCATCTGAAGAAAATAGTTATGTTGGTGATTCTGGTGAACTTAGAACAATTGTCTCTGGCGATGATAGTGCCAATGGTCCTTATGAAGGTTATGTTTTATAATGTGTTTTTCTTTGTGTGTGATATTTTAGTGTATGTTTGTGTATTATTTTTCATTTGTGTATTTTTGTATGTATGTGATCCTCACCCCATGTGGTTACAGAGCCTACATTTAAGGTTAAGAAAATGGTGCTTGCTGCGAGTGCTGTGCATTGTCCCAATTTAATTCTCTATGTAATTTGGTAGGAGGGAGCCATGCTTATTTGAATGGCATATCTGTGTAGATTTTCTATTTGAGATTCTTTTTGTTCTTCTTGCTTTGTTAGATGTGAAAGTTGGTTTTTTTTTTTGTTTTTTTTTTTTTGTTTTTTTAACTTAAGAAGAGAATTGGTTATGAATGTGTTTCCCTTATGGAAATTTAATACCACCAAACCAAATGAAGTTTGTACAGTTATAATGCAAAGCAAATAGTATTCCTTATATTACAAGTAGGTTAGTCGCCTCCGTGGTGTGGTGGTCAGCGTGCTTAGCTGCCACCCCGGAGGTTCGATGTTCGATTCACGGCTCTGCCACAAAACTTGAAAAGGGTATGAGGACTGGAATGGGGTCTACTCAGCCTCGGGTGGTCCAAATGAATAGAGGGGTTCGATTCCCACCTCACCCATCCTCTTCCTGGTTTAGCACCTACCGTTCTCCGCTGTCGCTCCAGAGGTACGGTTTCCATTCCCGGCTCTGCCAAGAAATTTTATTCTGATCCACTCGGCCTCGTGAGGCAAAATTGAGAAGGGGTGGGATCTTCGCAGAGCTCAGGGGTGGTAGCCGCCACACCACGAGGTGGACTAGGACCAACAACAACCTTTCCTATACAAATTAAATAAAAAATTGAAGATTTGAGTACGACTTATGCACTACAGTTATTTTTGTTGTTCATGATATGAATTTGGGACCTCTTGGTCATCAGCCCCGTACGTATGTATTGAACTTATGATATACTTATATGATGCTATATGATGCTATAACTAGCGGGGTTCAATTCATTGGAGCACAGGGCTTTAAACATTTAAAAATTTCCGTCCAGCAAAATAGATCAAATTATAGCCAGACATAAAAACAAAACGATTCAAAAGCTGGACAATAATGAGAAAAAAAAGTCGCGTGTGTTCAATTATGTGAACGAGAATACGTATAAAATCAAAAAGCAAGGCATAAAAATAGCATTTACAACGAATAACACAACTGGAAAGCATCTACACAATATTCATCTAAATAAGACCCGTATTCAAAGTCAGGGGTATATTTCATTACGTGCCAAGATACAGGGTGTCGAGCAATTGCATCGGAAGAGTGCGAGAAGATTGGATACACGATACAATGAAAATAGAAATGCGATTTTTAAAAAACGGGACACACTCAGCCGTATTGCGAACACATGTGCGACACGGGACACAGTTTCACTAACATTTCAACCGCCTTAAAAATAATTCATCACGAAACATAAAGGAAGCAATCGAGATACACTTAGCTAAAAGAAACAACCCCAATAATTTAAACGAACACACATTCATGGAGAGTTCACCCCTCTTCACTCCACTAGAAAACACACCCCGTCGGAAACAAGACACAACATAACGATGTAGCCAAGCTAGGTAAGGGATTAATAAGGGAAACCTGTTATTGGATCAGGATGAACGATGTATCATTTTCTTCAATAAACCTAGGCCGGTATTAATGGCAGTATTAAAGGTGCCGGGATATTCTCATTAGACCGTTTGCGCTTAGAGAGGGCTTGTCAGCTTATGCGTGGAGAGTTTGGAACCAGGTCTTCAATATTTGAAGATTATCCTGAATACAGTAACATACACCACATTAGAGAGACTAGACTTGGCAACTTGCAGGTACATCTGTACGAGAAACACATAGCACTTAGGAATGCGAGAGGGGGAATAGCCCAACGAGATAAGGAGCCCTCACACACAGGAATTTCCCTTCAGTCGAGTGCAGACAGTGACCAAGTGAACTGCTCTCAACAGGACCGCGCAAGACTCAACCAGATAAGTACCCTGTGCAATACAATCTGAATTGACCATTTACCACCACCACATATTCACTCCAAACAAGCAAATTCCGGAGGTCAATCACCACTTCCAGTATCTCAACAAAGCATCACATAAACCACAACTAACAAATATTGACGAGTTGCATTATCTTATACTGCAACTAAATAAGTGTAGTCTATATATTCTAAATATTTTCACCCATATTTTCAGACATAGATTTTATAGCCTAAGTGTAATGGATCTGATGATGATCGCTTGACGATCGAAACTGGTCATCCAAGTGTATTTATTACTCTCATGTAATTTTTTTTTTCAGGGAATAACCCATCTCATTTGGGTACAAAAGTGTTGACCGACTGAAAAGCATCAAACTTTTGTTTTTGATAACCTGTTATTCTGTGGTGACTGTAGTAGAGTAACTCTAAATATTAGGGTCTGGAATTGGGTAGGTCGCCAGGACTTGAATAAGGTACTATCCCGGCATTTCCCATAAGCCTCACTCAGGATGGCCGTGGTGCAGACTCACTGCTGCTCCCAGTAGATGTTATGGTGAGAGATGTAACTTAAGCCCTTGCGTAGATGTATTCACGTCAATACGCAGTAATGTGCCAGTCTCTCCACTGGATTGAATCAGCCGAAGTCTCGAGAGCTCTTGAGACATTACCAGGAAATGCAAATTGAGTTCCACTAGAGGTCGCATGTTTACCAAATTTGATGGAGTTCAACGTCTTATGTTTCTCGCTTGATGGGTTTAATCTGCCCGCCTTGTCTGACTGCAGAGTGTGGTTTAGCTAAGAGAGAGACCAAGCCGAATGTATCTGAGTGGTTCCACAAATGCAATGCGTACTTCCTAGTTCAGATAAACGAAATTCGAATCCCGAGGCTGTCAACAGTCATTCTGAGAGTGTTTTTTCCCCTTGTTTTTTCACACTTTCTTCAGGCCGTTGCCGAGATGGCATCTCATTTCAAGCCTCGGAGCAAGCATCCAAATCTTTGACCCAAATTATTAAGTTACTCAACTACCACAGAAACACGGGTTGAATCTTGCAATTTAATGCAATTCGGATTTCGTCGTTTGGGAACTAAAATGGTGGAGATAGACATACATATACACACATATTAGGCCCGTGTAGATCTTACAAGACTACTTTCTATTTTACAAAATAAGTCTAAAATAATTGACATTAAAGAGTATCAAGAACGTATTTCAACTTCGAACGAGATATTTGCATTGGGAAAATTAAATCAGCGTTTACAACATTAGTACCGTTTGTACGATATCCCTTCCTATATTATTCTGCTAAGGTCCCATTCCAGTTTTGTTCCGAAAATAAGGCCCCATTAACACCAACCTACACATATGGGGTACCTGCAGGTTCAGCATAACCCAATGCGTAAGCGAAACGCACTCACTTACTCTTTAAATGCCTCACAATTAAATAAATACCTTAAAACATGTATATTTACAATGAAATAATGAAAGAATGAAACACGGTAACCATGGTAACAGAATCTCACAGGTCCATCTATTTCTGTAAGACGCAATGCAATTCCAATTATTACATTACTGTGAATGTTTCCAGACGGTTATAAGGTTATCACGGAACCAAATTAAGCTGTAAAAATTAATCAATACATACAGTATAATGCGCTTAAGGGGGTCAAGGGGCACTCTAGAATTTTTCACGCAATTTTCACGTGTGAGTGTGGCAGAAATGTATTTTTCACCCGACTATAAAGGGTCTCCGAAAACCACATTTAAAGACCCTTAAATTAACAGTGTCTGTGATATTCCCATAAAACTAACTTAGCTCGGATATACCTATGAAGGAATGACAAACCCCTAACCACTGCGCCAGTAGCTGAATTGATAAAGTCTGGTTATTCATACCAAGGATAAATCAGTCATACCATTCATGTACTCATTACAACTAGAATATTCGCGGGCGAAGCCGCGACGGGTAATGCTAGTTCTAAATTAATTCTACAACTAAATACTAAGATAAAATGAAATTGTTAAGTCGAATGACAGCAGGCAGAATCAAAGAAACTCTATGTGTAATTAAATAAGTCGAGGTTGGTTCCTATTGAATGTTCATTGTATAATTGAACAGTTATGAAAGGGGAATGTTTATATTGTTCAGTTCTTGTTCTTGGACAGTAAAATATAATGAACTTAGGGTCGAGTTGAGGGAGGTCGGACACGTAAATTAAACTGTGATATTAAATAAGGACTATGCAGAAGGTTACTCAATACTTTGAAGACAAAAACAAGCATAACAATAATAACCAGCATAATTTTGGTGCTTTGCGGTCGGTCAACACGATTGTACCCAAATGAGATGGGCTATTTCCTAATCCTGAATAACATTACATGAGATTAATAAATAATAAATATTTAATATAAAATAATATAAATATTATTAATCTCATGTATTTTGTTTCATTTGGGTACAATCGTGTTGACCGACCGCAAAGCACCAAACTTTTATTTACTAAGGCAACACTGAAAATGGCTTCAAACACCATAATAATAACCAAAGAGGCTTTCAGTAATAAGATACGTTGTGACGTCACCGCGGAGACCCGGGTTCGATTCCTACCTCAGCCATCCTGGAAGTGATTTTCCGTGGTTTCACTCTTTTACTCCAGGCAAAAGCCGGGATGGTTCCTAACTTAAGGCCGCTTCCAACCCAAATCCCACCTCAATTTCAAATACACACGCTAGTACAGACATCACAGCGACACAGGTTATCAGACAAATTCTACACATACCCAAGTACACAGGCTATATGACCACAATGTCGCAAAGCCCTTAAAAGAGTCAACAACAAGTAACGAGGTAGAGCTCGGCTGCGCCATGCTGCGCTATCTGGGGGAGAGGTTTATCGATATTGGTCGACACTTGTATCGATTATGGAAAGTGCAATATTTGATAACGTGTCTGGGCATAAGCTGCCTCCACTCCTTGCTTCTCTCTTCAGTGTACTCGCTGACAGAATCACAAATGAATCACGTGAGAGAATTATTTATTCAGGCCATCAAATGTGCGAAGCCCAACTTAACAAGTAAGTTCCGTGAAGAACTAAAGCCTATTTTCATATATCCTACTCACTGGATGTTAATTGCATCTATCAACATACAAAATTTCAGTTTGATTGCTGTATTAGATTCGCAAATATTGCGAACCGTCCAAATATTCCGAATGGTCGCCTTGTTGGATCTTTATACGTAAGCCTTAGAGTTATGTACTATTACATGAAGATTATTTTGTTGGGGTAATGTACAAACGTCAATCGCATGATTAGGACACAAGAAATATAAACGAAATTTTAAAATTTCGCACAGCCACCATCTTGAGGTTATGTAAACAAATGAAGAAAATTAGATACGAGTGAATTACAATGTGTATAACCATTTCCTGTGTCAATTTGCAATTCGTTTGGATGGTAAAATCACGAGAAAAGTCTATTTAAATGTTTCAAATTCGCTTGGCCGCCATGCTCGTTTTGTAGTTAACAGGTTTTCGAAAGTCTCATAGATGAACTTCTAGTAGAACCCTTTATCATCGTACAAAATTTCAGGGTGATATCAGAAATAGCCAGTAAATGCCGGTGAAATATTTCGCCCAGCCGCCATATTGGATTGGTGAGACGTAATAAAATGTAAAGGGCACGGTCAGGGTAGGCCAAAATGGTCCTATGACCTCAACGAATTTCATTGAAATCGCTCCAGCCGTTTAGATGTTATTAGGGACACACCCACACACAGGCAAAAGGTGATCTCATAAGCCTACTTTTTCATAAAAGAAAATAGATTAAAAAATGGATGAAGGGTAGGGAGAAAACTTAAAGTATTACTTGACAGTTAATCTCGCGATCATGAACCACGAGACCTCCTTTCTTTGCGTGAAATGCCAACCATTTCACTTAGAAAATCTCAAATATATTAACCAGAAAGGTGTAAGGCAAGGCTGCAACTTATCACCCATACTTTTCAATCTTTACATTGAACAAGCAATGAAGGAAATTGTAGTAAAATGTAATGTGGGAGTGAAGATTCAAGGAGAAATAATTTCAACTCTGAGATTTGCCGATGACATCGTCATCTTGGCTGACACGCCTGAGGTTTTAAATGAGTTTTTGAATGGTATGGACTCCGTCTTGAGGAAAGAATTCATGATGAAAATTAATAAATGAGTTGTTGAGAGCCCAAGTGGTGTAACTCCTCTCGGAATTACAGGGAAGTCTAAACCTTATGGCAAGCAGGCATAGCTCAGAGCCAGTGTGTGTGAAGCATTGGAAGTGAGCATTGCGTCTGTAAGCCACAAAGGTTAGACTTGCCTGTTATTCCGAGAGGAGTTACACCACTTGGGCTTTCAAAGGCTCAAATGTAAAACAAAAATATTGGAATGCAGCCGAAATAAATCAGAATCATCTATGGACATCAAATTGGCAGGTGAAAAACTAAAGGAAGTAGGAGACTTCTGTTACTTAGGAAGCAAAATAACCTGTGATGGACGAAGCAAAGAGGATATAAAAAGTAGGTTAGCTCAGACAGAAAACATTTCTACAGAAAAGTAATCTGTTGACATCGAATATACAGGGTGTATTTAATATGATGGAAGTCCGTTACACTGGTGATAGAAGAGACTATTCTAAGCACATATCTTCATGAAATTTAGTCGTATCTTAATTAGTGTAGGTGGAATTAAATCACAAAAATCGTCAGTCAATGTCTTGGAAAAGGTCTTAGGCTGCGTTCCCCTCAGCAGCACAGCTGACCTCTCCCCGTCGCTCTCCCCACCAACGCTGAGGAATGTTGACAAGAGTCTGAAGTCGAGTGAACTACTCGCCCTGTCTGCCAATGGCATTGAAATACACAAACCGAGCCTATGAACAGCTGATTCACACCTTCATGGGGAGTGGCTACATGACTAGTGATGGTGCATCTGTCTAAGATTTTGCCAGCCTCATGAACTATGCATAGAAAATAGAAATCCTAAAGATTTGGTAAATTAATTTAAGGAACTGTTGGTCTATCTTTGTGTGAAGATAGTGCAACAACTGTAATAAAAATATTAATAATACTAATAATAGTAATAATAGGCTTTTAGACACACTAACTTCTTTATGTTTCTTTTTGTTATGTCGAGTTGGCAGACTTTTTTGTACGTAGGATTTCTTGTATGTGCCATGAAATCCATGGACATGATCGTATTAGATCCCATTCATTTACTACATGACTGAACGTAGATCGCACCCTCGGGATGGTTAGCACTCTACCACCAGAACTACACATGCTGACTCTTATTATTATGATTATTATTAGACTTAGTATTATTATTATTACCTTATTATTATTATTATTATTATTATTATTATTATTATTATTATTATTATTATTATTATCATCATCTACATGTGGTGCTAGTATTGAGACAGATTACCATCACCGGCGGATATGCAAGTCTGGGCGTGATGGCGCAGCGGTCCAGCTGTTGGCCTCTCACCACGGCGGACCGGGTTTGATTCCCGGTCAATGCATGTGTGATTTATTCAAAGTGAAATGCCATGTCCTGTGGTTCGGATTCCACGTAAAACGGAGGTCCCGTGGCTCATGATCACGATATTTACGGTCTTGTAAAACCACAAGCTTCCTTACTTCCCACCATCACCACAAGATGATTTCCCACGATGCTCAAGTTGGGATGTCCCTTCATAAGACCACGGATGTTTTCTTTCCTACCGCCGCGGTGTAGGCTTGCGCGCTTAATCGCGCACCACGATAGCAGCAAGTCTGGTGATTGGAGGTCCGAACTCAGCACCGACAATGGTTATCCTGAGTTTGGATTTCCCCGGATTCTTCCACGTGCTTTCCAAGCACATACCGGGATAGTATGGTACTCGGAGTCCCGGGGCACCAACCTCATTCACGACCCTAATAACTACAGCTACAGTCACCACAGCAACACAGTTTATCAGACAAATTCAACACTCACCCATCTAAACGGGGCTGATAAACAAATGTCCCAAGCCCCTAAAATGAATTAACAACCATCACAACAAGCTTGCAAAACTCTTCCATCATCATTGTTACCGAAAATATTTATTTCCTGAACGTCGTAAACAATTGGAACCCTACGTAAAAATAAATAACGTTCAGTAAAGACATAAACTCTTATAATTTGTTTAATAGTCTAATACTAGTACATTTTTTACGAGGGAAGTGGAAAAGAACTTGACCTTGATAAGATAAGACCTTGAGAAGGGTCCGCACTCCTCAAGAGTGTGGGATTCTTACCCACTAAGAAACCACACCCTGTCCTCTTGACAAAACCCATCCCGGGACCACTACTACTACTACTACTAATAATAATAGTATGTTAAAAGGAGATCCACACATTAAGCTTAAGAAAGGGCAGAGACCAAAGAGGTCAGAAGCTGCTAAACAATTACAAAGTCAGAAAATGAAGGAGATATGGGCTAGGAAGAAGACTCTTAAGAACGTGAAACCAATCACAACTCATCAAGCTGAAAACATTTTGGTTAACCTACGTAGTCCATGGTTGGCTCATTCGAAGAAAGATGAAGAATAAGTTGTTAGACACACTATTTCTATTTTTTTTTTCGGGGATGTCGAGAATCCGGAATGTTGTGTTCACACAGTTTCATGTACGTGCCATTACTTCCATCGACATTTATAACATGACTGAGCCTAGATCGAACCCTCGAGAAGGATAGCACTGTACTACATAAGCTACACAGCCTCGCTATCATTTAATTATTAGTATTGTATTATACAGCACATTGCTGGTACATCACAACATATCTATACGGGCTTCAGGGAACCAAAGTATAGTTATTGTACTGAAAAAGCCACTTCTAAGCTGAAAAGTCGAAATCGCTACCCAAGAACTTCCGGACGAGTCGGGTTGTTGATAGAACTACTGCCTTCTGCATTAGTTTGTACAGTTGAGTATCCAGATCCAGTTCTTTATGACCTTGGAGCAAGGTACTTGGGATCACGCCCGAACTTGAGACAATGAAAGGTATGGTCTTCACCAGTTCTACTGCCATTGCCTTTTGGTGGGGCCGATCAACTCGCTATATTTGCTTTATTATTATTATTATATTATTATTATTATTATTATAACACTGTATTATAACAATGTATTTGTATTTTATTTTCATTTTCGTGTATTTTCATATGTATGTACATTATTGATTGACCAATAAATTAACCCCCCCCCCCCCCTCTCCAGTTTATGTCCACCCCAGGGCTGGAGATGGGATGGGACAATTCACAATTATGTACATGTGGTACCGTACTAGTATTAAATCTTGGAATTAGTTTTCCATGGGTTCCCACTTCTACCCCAGGTAAATGCCCAGATGGTTCCTAACTTAAGGCCACGACCGCCTTCTTCCCAATAACCATAACCGCTGGCAGTGCAGCCAATGAAGGGCCTAGGCCTACCGAGCGACCGCTGTCCAGCCATTTGGCCTGCAGATATTAGGGTGACGTTTGGTCAGTGCATCGGGTCCCCTCGGCCATTAATCTTGATTTTCCTGACTGGGGCACTGCCTCACTGTCAGACAGCTACTCAATTGCCCTCACGAGGCTTAGTGCACCCCGTTCCAGCCCTCACGTCAGTTTCTAATATCCCTGATGGAGCCGGGAATCGAACCCAGGGCCTCCGGGTGAGAGGCAGTTGCACTGCCCCAACCCCACGGGGCCGGCGCCTTCTTCCGAATCCTCACCTGAATTACAAATACCCACATTACTACAGAAACCACAAAAACACAGGTTTCACACACATTCTACCCGCACCCAGCTACATGGGGCTAAATGATCAAAGTCGCCAAGCCTCTCAAACAAAACATCAAGTATTTTACTTCCGTCTTAAATGCCTAGTTCTGAACAGACTAAGGGATGTCGGTATTTTGTCACACTGTATTTCATTAAGTGAATGTTTTTAGTATTTTCAGAAACTAGTCAACAGAAGGTCCGATACGGACGCCAATGATACACCAGGGCTGAGTATCGAAATTATTTTATACATGAATGAATTCCACACTTACAAAGTAGGCTACACAATACCACCGGTCCTAACGTCCCAAGCCATTGCGTGCGTTGTCAACAGTAACAACAACAACAACAAGAACAACGGCAACACATTTTCTTAGGAGACGGTACCGCTTATCCTCATAACAGCTGATAGCCTACCACCCCTCAAGTCAACCGGTAAGGTCAATGCATCGATTACGTAATAACTTCCCCTCCGCGTGTCGTCACATCTCGCTCCGCCTCGTTTCTCCCAGCCTGCCACACCACTTTCTGCTTGATTAGTTTCTGATAAAACTAAAAACATTGACTTTTTAATGATTGATTTTCAATTTCAAGATAGGTGACAATTTTTTTTACCTAGGAAGCTTAGAATATTCTCTCTTTCCCCAGTGTAACGGACTTCCATCATATCAATTACACCCTGTAGATTTAGGTGTTAGGAAGTCATTTTTGAAGGCCTTTGTTTGGAGTGTGGCGCTCTTTGGAAGTGAAACTTGGACTATTGGTGCAGCAGAGAAGAGGAGAATTGAGGCGTTTGAAATGTGGTGTTACAAGAGAATGATGAAATCAGATGGGTAGATAGGGTTACAAACGAAGAGGTATTAAGACAAGTGAGAGAGGAGAGATGTTTCTGGCGACTGCTAATGAAGAGAAGAGACAGGTTGGTAGGACACATGCTAAGACAGCCAGGAATAGCAAGCTTAGTTATGGAAGGAAGGGTCGAGGACAAGAACTGTAGGGTAAGACCAAGGTTAGAATATGTTAAATAGATTGCCTCGGACTTAGGGTGTGGTAGCTATGTTGATATGAAACGAATGGCTCAGAACTGGGAGGCAGGGAAAGCTGCATCAAACCAGTCAAAAGACTGAAGACTCAAACAACAACAACAACAACATTAACCAGAAATAGAATCCGGCTCGCCATGGTAAGCAGCTTCACGTTTGCACGATCCCTCCTCTCAAACAGCAGCATATTTCTAGGTTTCTTCTACCCCAGGTGACTACCGGGATGTTACCTTAATTAGGGCCACAGCTGCCTCCCACCCTAATTCTACTCCAATCACAAACATACACGTTATTACGGGCATCAATATAAAGCATGTTATCAAACCAAAAATTACACTCTCTGAAGTACACGGGGTTAAATGATCACAATGTTGCAGAGCCACTAAACCAGGCGTCCTACACCTGGTGCTAGCGAGCACAAGCTCTCCTGAGAACCATTCTTCAAATCAAATTCTGTTGCACGGACCGGAATAATAGTGTTTATGTTCGACCCTCACTATTATGTGTCAGAAAACTGTATCATAATGATGGTCATTATAACACTGTTTTTCATTATGATACAGTTTCTCCAGCCAATAAGAGCTCGTTCATTGACCAATTAGGTAACGATACCTTCGCGCATGCGCTCAAAATCCAACATGTCGGACATAAACACAACATCGAACTATAATAAATTACCAACATGGAATACGCATCGCCCATATGTTCGCGTAAATAAACTGGCGAATATGAGACAAGAAATAGCACTGTACCTTAATATCACGAACCCTAATTTCTACACAGCGAATTGCCTTCAAACGACTCTGGTGACAACATTACTGAGGGACAGCAGATGTCAACATATGGCCTGCATATGGCATTGCAAGCACACACAGCGCATGCGTCGGTCGGTCAGACATCTTGAAAGCCAGAGATACCATACCCAGCGCTCGCTCTCCGATCACAAAATTCAACTGACTGACTCTCAACAGATATTTATGAATATTTATGTTAAAACATATAATAAAGTTATAATTATCGTCGAACATAAACAGTCGTATGCAACTCGCCTATAATGGTAATTAAGACACTCGTACGGAAATTATAAAACACGCATACGCCAGTTTTATAAAAATACTCGTGTCTTAATTATTGCCATTATAGGCTCGTTGCATAATGCACTATTCCATTACAAGTTTTAACAGTCAGAAATGTTAACATTTTGTGAAATACTGTTTTTAAATTTACAGTAAAAGTATTTGGACATACCTGTTTTATATTTAACAGGAACTATGCTGATTTGACTCGACTGTCCACACATATTTGCAAGAGCCATACGAACAGTTGCAGCATGCCTGGTGAGTGGTGAATCCCCTGGCTATTTCGGCACTTCTGAGGGAGAGAGAGAGAGATAGGAAAAGGAAAGAGAAGCGCATGCTCATTGCATTATTATTATTATTATTATTATTATTATTATTATTATTATTATTATTATTTATTCATTTAATCGAATAGCACCATTGCAGAGCACGTAAAATCAATACTTCAAATCTTGCCACATGTCTTCCTTCTCTCTGCCCACATTCGCGTCATCCTCTCTGATCTCTGCTCTCGGAGCTGTTCAATGTTCCGTGGATGATTTCGTTGTCTTTCTTGTTCCTCCCTGAAGATCACTTTTTGAATTTTGTCCCGAAATAAAATCCTATTATATGTATCTGTAATGTCAATGTCGGCTTCCTTAATATATTTTAATATTTGTATAAACCACGCTGGTTGGACTTTAAGTTTTAAAATTTTATTAAAACTTTGTTTTGTTAGCCTGTCATTATTCTTTCTATTTAAATGCCAAAAATATGACATCCGTCGTTTGCGCATGGTGTGAATTATGTTCTCCACATGGGTGTATATTTCCTTGTTAGGTCGTGGTCTGTTATAGTCTGTTTCTGTTTTCCTTGGGCCAAGAATGCAACGAACCAATCTTCTTTCCATGAGCATGATTTTGTTTATGTCACCTTTCCGCATTAACTTTAATGTTTCAGCTCCAAATAGTGCTTCAGGTCTCACCACAGAATTGTAATGTTTAATTTTAGTGTCCCATGATAATGCCTTCTTCTTGTATACTTTTCTGGTGATCTGAAAAGCTACGTTCATTTTCTTTGCTCGGACCTCTAAGCTATTTTTCTCATTGTTATTGATAGTTATTCACTCACTTAAATACTTAAATGCGTTAACTTTGTGTATTTTGTTTTGGTTTATGATTATTACATCAGGACAATCTTGAACATTCGTTATAAATTCTGTCTTGGGGAAGGAGATTTGTAAACCTATTTTTCCTGCTTGCTCCATTAAGTTTTCTACTTGGATCTTTGCATCTTCTGGTGTGTCCGTGATCAGAGCAATGTCATCCACGAAAGCCTAGCAATCTAAATGGATATTGTCTTTTTATTTCCCAAATTTATACCTTTCGTGTGTGATTTTCTCCATTCTCTAATCACCTTCTCCAGAGCACAATTAAAAAGCAAAGGCGACAACCCATCTCCCTGTCTGACGCATGTCTTCATTTGAAAAGTTCTAGAGAATTCTCCATTGAATCTAACTTTAGATGAGGTATTTGTTAATGTATCTTGTATAATGTTTGTGGTTTTTGAATCCAAGCCGAATTCTTTTAAACATTGATGAGAGATTCTCTATTAATTGAATCATAAGCTTTCTTGAAGTCAATAAAAGTAATAGTTGTGGCTTTGTTTCTCAGTTGCCTCATTTGTAGAATAGTTTTGAGATTCCAGATCTGCTCAATGCATGATCCGTTTTTCCGAAAACCACCTTGATATTCCCCTATTTGCGGATCTAATTGTGGTTCTGCACGGCTGAGTAGTGCTTTCGAGAGTATTTTGTAAGTCACCAGCACAAGTGAAATGCCCCTATAGTTATTTGGATCAGTTTTTGGACCTTTCTTATGTATAGGGTGTATGATGGCTGACTTCCAATCTTCTGGAATTTCTTCATTATTCCGGATTGTATCTAAGATATCATTAAGTTTATTGATGATATCATCATCGAGACCTTTCCACAATTTTTCTTTAATTCCATCTTCACCTGCTGCTGTTTATGCCTGAATGCAATCCCACTATTCTCTTATATTTCTTTTCTTTTCCAATTTGAACGTTAAAATCCCCCAATAAAATAATAGTATGTTTTGGTGGTATTTTGCTCAAGTAGTTATCTTTTTTTTTCAGTATTCATCCACAACATGCATAGTTTTCTTTTGGTTTTTCTCATTCGTAGGAGCATGAACATTTAAAATAGTGTAAAATGTATTTGTGGACTTAAATATTAAGGACGATGTCCTTTCATCAATTGGATCAAAACTCACTATTGAATCAATTATTTTAGTCGATACAATCAACCCACTGCCAAAAACCGGTGCTCCTTTTAATATCCTGCTATTTGATTTACTCTTATATATCCCATATCCATTTGATTCGAATGGTCCATTTTCCACATAGCGCGTTTCTTGCAATGCTGTAATCATGATGTTATTTTTGTCTAGAAAATTTGTTATAGTTTTAAGCTTTCCAAGTTTCATCAGAGTCTGAACATTTAACGTTGCGATATAATTGAAATGTTTGAATTTAATTTTGCATATGTGATCCTCAGGATGCTCCGACTCACCCAAACCTTTACCCAATATCTTAACTTTACGATGAGGTTATTATTATTATTATTATTATTATTATTATTATTATTATTATTATTATTATTATTATTATTATTGTTATCGTTTATCGTTTGACAATATTATCACGGCAAATACCGGCTACATTTTATGTTACAGCCTGGTTCGGCCTTAGCAAGGAATCATCTGTATTGAGAAAATTTCGTATACATTGTTCAGAGACTTCACATTACTGTACATCCATGTCGTGCCCGCTGTCTTCACGAGTCTCCTTCATTTACAGGATGAGCTGAATTTCCATCTGAATCATCGAGCCTTGCTGAGTGTTCGGCCAGGGTATTGTCACCAAGGAACCTCGTAACGAAATGGCAGGTGTTTAACAGAACTGCCTTCTGTAGTTCAATACACACACACGGACAAAAGGTGATCTCATAAGCCTATTTTATTTTATTTTTATTTTTAATCTTTTTGTTTCATAATTGAAAATCTGCGGATGCAGATTCAATTTTGATAGACTGCTGTGTAGAGTTTTGGGTATAACACTAGTACACGATACAATTATTGGGATTGTAGTCACCGACTCAAGTTTCCACATCTGCTTTACCTCAATTGCCAGCTCTGTGTACTTAGATACATTATTTTAGTAGCAGCTGTTGTTTGGATGTTTTGAGTGTTGGTACATGCGATATCCATCTGTGATTATTATTATTATTATTATTATTATTATTATGACATATTTTCACCACATATGTGGAACAGATCAACATATCGTCGGTTTGTTTGAGAGACGGTATGTCAACTTCTTTTAGGTGGCACATTGAGAAACGAGCGAACAATAGAACAGGTATCCAAGATAACTGCCTTCTAGTAGGGGAGAGCGAGGGGTTTAAAATAGTGACACCAGCCGCTCGGCTACGCTGACCTTTTATGTATATTTCGCGAAACCAGGGGCATGCGACATATCGTTGGATTCGGGCTGACCTCCTCTATCCTATGGACGACTCGTTATATTTTTTTAAAAAATTTAGAAAATTTTTGTTTTTGAAAGTAGGCGATAGTTTAAAAATCAAACATGATAGAACATTGTGCCATGGTTGAAACGAATGGTCTTTATGTCCTTTATTTTTTATAATAAAACTTTTTTTATTTTTTATGGTTTTTTTTTTTCAAAACAGTCCAATTTTGAAATTCCTATATTTTGGGAACTAACAAGTTTACAAAAAAGTTTGTTTGACGTAAATGAATGGTCCCTACCCCACTACCCCCAAAATAAATTTCAAATTTCTAGGATAAAAACTTGTATTAGTGGGATGAGGGCAATTCTGCTTTGTCCTCTACTTTCATATAAACTTTCCCGATATCTCCCGAACGCATGGTCGGATTTTAACGAACGAGATGTTGTTGGCGTTGGGGTGACGCCCTCTTTGCTATGAATGTTTGTTGGTTTTTTGTTTTTTTTTTGTTTTTTTTTTTTATTCTTAGTTTAGGATTGGTGCTATTTTGGAAACGGTGAATTTTGGAAAAAAAAAGTCTGTTTGACGTTAATGGAAGGTGGATATGCCTACTAGAGGGACAGAAAGTTTCAAGGGTGTAGGAGGGAAAAAATGATAGCCTACTTTCTCGCGAATATTGGCGATAATTGGCGAATGGATGGTCGGATTTTAACAAATGAGGTGTCGTTGGACTCGAGCTGACGGGTGCTTTGCTTTGGACCATGTATTATATTTTTCTTTTCTTTTTCAAAAATTTTGTTTTTAAAAGTAGGCGATAGTTTGAAAACCAAACTTGATAGAACGTTTTCCAATAGTTGAAACGAATGGTGCCTATGTCTTTCGTATTTGTATAATATTTTTATTTATTTTTGATGTTTTTTGGAAACACTTACATTTTGAATTTTTACTATTTTGGAAACTAACAAGTTTACAAATAAGTTTGTTTGACGTAAATGAAAGGTCTCTACTCCCTCTACCATGAAAATAAATGTCAAGTCTCTAGGGCAAAAACTATGCATTTTAAAACAAAAACAAAAAAGAGTGTTTGTAGGCAGAGAGCCGGTAGCGCTTGACGTATGTTACAACGAGGCTATGACTGGCCATGGTGAATACAGGAAATGGCTATTTCGACGGGGCAGCAGGGCGAGGGAGCGCTTTCTGATATTTTGTTTTGACGAACGAATGAAGGTGAATATTTAGAAAATCCCTTATGGCGATATTGGTGACCGTGACATTTCCTATGACGGATGGAGGCGAATATTTGAAAATGTGTTAAGTGTGCAAGGATTTTTTTTACCCTGAAGGGGATCTTTAACATGCTAGTAAACGGTAATAAGCGAGACTGCTGTCTGGCACAGTAAATGGTTTTAGAATATGGAAACCTATAACATTTGCTCGACCAAGTCATGTGCATGTACGCAAAGAGCCAAAACGGTATGGTCATTGGCATGAAATGATATAAACTAAATATTGAACTGGGTCAAGTCATGTGTTTTAGGGTGAAAGTATGTGGTTAACATGATCATGTATTGAGGATGGCCGCTTGCTAGTAATTATTATTACAGTAAAATGTTTAATAATAATAATAATAATAATAAATATAATAATAATAATAATAATAAGACACATATGTTTTTCAATGCTAACTCACACACAGTCCTGCTCACGGGAGACTGAATATTGTACCTAGCCAGAGGCCACGTGAGAGCTGTTGCTGCTGCTGACGAGGCAGGAATGTCTACGTCAGCAGGAAGTGCGATATCAGCTTACTTGCCTCGTGGTGGCTAGCAGGTGCGACGTTTAAGCAGCCGCCAAGTTGGTTCTTATGCTGTAGTACTACCAATGTATAACAGGCAGCCATTTTGGTTCCTTATTAGAAACATGAAACTAGTATAAGGTACGCAAATCTTATGGAGATTGAGGAATGTGGGGAGGTGTGGGAAAATGTGAGAGACAGACATGAGTTCAAGGTCAAAACGCTGAGAAAATGCATCTCTCTCTGTTGCTAAGCAGACTGATAAGAATTGCGTTAGTGATACACTGACAGGACTAGCAAATAGACGTATACAGTAGAGCTGTGGAAGAAAAATCCTTTTATTTTTTGGTAAGTACCTATGAATGATTATTTTAATAACGTCATGCTAATGAACCTTAAATTTGTAGTTACTGATCGCGTAATTAATGACTTTTATTCATTTATTTGTTTGCAGATAACCGGTATCCCATACATGTCTGAGATGCAAGAAACCATTTCGCATTTGGGCCCACTAGAAGGAAACAGCAACAAGCCAGTGCAAGTGAAGGTGAGATTATTCTTTTAAACTAACTTGTTTCATTTTTTGTTTGATATTATTTTATTTTATTTTATGAAATGCATGTATTAACCTGAATTTAGGTATTTATAGCGGTTTATTTTATTAATTTTTAGGAAATTGGAAAGAAAAGCCTTACCGCCGTAGCAGTTGCTGAAACCCCGAGACCAAGTAGAGTGCAACCATTGTTTCCAGGCAGTGAACTATTTTAAACTCAGGTAAGCCCAACATAAAATGCTATTCCATTTTACCACTACTGAAAACTCGTAGACAAAAAATGCATTACCTGTGCATGACTAGGACGGTGATTGCTTTCTTGAATAATGATCATGTATTGACAAACGGTACAAGACTATATTGGTTGTTGACTGGGAAAAGTAAAGAGCTATGTTGGATTTTCTAAAAACAAAAATTTAAATTTAATTTATGGGTAGTTCCCTATGGACTCAATAAATATCCACAGGTTTGAACACGATAATCTGAACAAAATGATAAGATATTTATTTGTGTTTATATATTGGTTAAAGGGAAATGTAAATGACTGCAGCTTTATAAAAAAAAAGCAGATGGGTAACTGTTAGTGCAGACATACAGTTAATTTTTATGGTGTTTTTAAATAATGCCAATTAATGTTAAAGTTTAATTACAAGTATTCATTGATTGATTGATTGATTGATTGATTGATGAGTTATTTTGTTTGTTTTCTTAGGTGTGGTCATACGCCATTAACATAGTGAACAGACAGTGAAAAAAGCATACATTGTGGTTTAAAGTACACTGTGCAACGTTAATAACTTACAATAAGAAAACGTTTTATTATAACACATGGCGTTAGTACCAAATACAACAAGTGAGCAAGTTGGTTTACCACGTGGGTTAAATTTAAAATCAGAACATGATCGTTGGTTAACATTTGAATCCTGGCCTGTAGGCTTTTTGTCAACACATAAACTGGCAAAAGCCGTTTTTTTTTTACTTGAACCGAGAAGATATGGTGCGCTGTGTGTTTTGTCGTATTGAACTTTCACACCGGGAAGAAGAGACCATTTGCGATGGTCTCCTTGTTGTCCTTACATGCTTGGAAAACAAGTGGGTAACATACCCGTGTATCCATTTTACCGAAACACAAGGCCAGGCCGCTACTTACGTTGCTGAATCACAAATAAATAATAATGATGTATTACCAGCCAACAACGGTAGTGTCAATATATGTGGCCCATATGCCACAGACAGTGTTGAATTGGCATGTGCTTTTGAAAAATTGGGAGTTTGTAAGACCAAAGCACTAGCAGACCCAGAGTACAGCTCTGTTGAAAAACGTTTAGAATCTTATAAAAATGTTTGGCCATTAATATTAAACACCTTACCAAACAGCTAAGTGATGCTGGATTTTTTATACTGGTGAAGGGGATAAAACAATATGTTTTTATTGTGGATTTGCTTTAAAGGATTGGCAAATTACTTATGACGCTTTTGTGCTACACGCTCGTTGGTTACCTAACTGTAAATACATGGTGTTGCTTAAAGCTCAGGAATTTGTGAACACTATTCGTAAAGAAAACGTGATTGCAGCACAAGACATAAAAGTGCCTTTAGAGTTAGAACACGCGGAGCAAATACATGAGGCTGAAAGAAAAGACTTGTCTCACGAACAGATACAAAAGTGTGTCCAGCAATTATGTAAAATTTGTTTTCAAGATGAACTAGGTGTTGTATTTTTGCCTTGTGGACACATGATAGCATGTGTCAAGTGTGCATTAGAACTTAACACTTGTGCTATATGCAGAAAAGTAGTATCTCCTACAGTTAGGGCATTTATTGCATAAATAGTATAATTTATTAGCAATGCATAGTGCAAATTCCCTAATTGCGCAATATAATTAAAGCTGTTTTAGAGTGTAATAGATATGCTTTTCTTTTGTTTATAGACTACTACAATGAATGTTTTGAATGCTGTGGGTCAAGCACGTGGCTTAGAGATAAAGAAGCTCAGCGAATTGCCAACGCATATTCCATTCCGCGTTATCAAGATTCGGAAATTGAAAACAGCATATGGTGGTCGTGTACTTTGCGCATATGAAAACTTTGAGACATTTTTGCCTACACTGTTTAATGAAATGTCGGAGAGTGTTTTTGATGAAGTCAATAATGCTGTGCAACCTGTACACTAAATTTATGAAGGTTTTAAAAACAATAGGTGAATGGTTCGTTTTAATTAAATGAAAAAAAAAAACAAATGTGAAATAATAATGGAAAATATAAGTGATGACAATGGACTGAAGAAAAAAATATGTGTATAGAATAATAATGTTTTAGTTTTTAGTATTGTCTAAAAAACTATTATCATGAAACCAAAAAAATTATATAAAGTTTGTAAATAAATGCAAAATGATGTTACAATGTTGTTTTATTTTATACAAAGTTAGAATATATAACATTGCAGAGTATACATGATTATGACAATAGATGTACACTTAATACTACTCTTTCTCTCTTTACAATAGTCTGTTATAGTTTTTAAACACAAGGCTTGTTGTAGATCTTTTTATAGCAATGTCCATTCACTGTGTTTTCGAAAACTGGGGAAGCCGCAATGGTTTTATAGGCATAAAACCCTTATTGTTATTACTATTTAGTCATTTTGATCCTCTTGCAATACTACGGTACCTTTTTGCATATCAAGAGCAGATTACCTAGTTGTTCCACTCCTTAAAACGACAACAACAACACTACCTCTTGCATAGTTTGTGATGTTGATGGCTCTTGCGATGTGGAAGATGGATTAAACATAACTTTTAGAACAGGGGTTAAACGTTGCTCATTAAACAATCCACTATTTTGAGTAGCAATATAGTTTTCTTGATTTTTTTTCGACGGCAACCGTGTTTCATGCAGTACACTACATTGATGATCACTGACACTTAAAACCTCACTATGTTTACTTTTTAGGTCACCACGACAATGCTTGGAACGTTGTTTTGAACAACGCCAAATAACAGTTCCATTTTTATTGGTTCGTTTCACAATATATGAATATCCTTTATAGTATGCATAAGGCTTACCATACCTAGTCACTGATATTTCCATGTCAAATGTCAAGCATAGGCTAAGCTCTAGTAAAATCAACATGGTAATAAGAATAATAGTTTAATGTGAGAACAAATATGGGTCCAAAGAGTTCAGGTAAAAGTGAAAGCAAATAAGCAAATATAAGAAACAAGAGTGGGGGTAAAAGTGGTCGCAAAGTGGTAGACCCATTACACAATCAGTTTAGCACGACGTAGCTCTTGTTCAATTTCTTTGATTTCCCAATCGTGACCGGTATGCCCAGCTTGTTGTAAAGCATGCAAGCGTCGAAGCCGTTGAATTAGCTTACTGGGTTTGTTCCAGTATACAAATTTAACAAATGAATTTTTAGGTGTAAACAAAGCATTATCATCATCATTGAGGAGGCGTGCAAGTTGTCGAGGACGCGGACCTGAGACCCAAGTCGAGACCTTTAACTCATGGTGAACTAGATGGAGCACCGACCATCCAATGACTACACTTTTCGAGTAGAGGTTGTAAAATAAAATAAAATTTAATATCAAAAGACAAGACATTGCAAAAGGGGACGTGAGGGGTGCATGAAATGGTAATATGAGGGATGATGGGCCTGAAATAAAATATGTACATGGTATTATAAAACAGTAAAACAATAAAACGTAAAACACACAATAAAGATCTATAAAAGGAGAATGTCGACGACGAGGAGAATGCCTAAGTCGCTGGAGATCGTTCAGAAGAGGAACAGAAATTAACAATAGTGTTAATAGTGCGTTTCGTTCCACCACAGGCTGACTACAGAAGGTAGTCAGAAGCATCATTCTTAGAAGTACATGAAATGGTGTCTCCCACGAACTGTCTATCCGACCACCCTTACATTAAACTGTATGTCACGCCAAGCTACCCAAAGAAACAAACAAAACAGCAACGACCCTTAAATGACACGTCAATAAACACAGAATAATTAAAACTTCACAAGGCGCTACACTTCACATGACGTGCCGTGACATACCAACTCAGCAAATAAACATAGATCAGTTCAGTTAAAATTAAAACAAGCAAATCCCAAAAGAAGATAAAACCAAACGATTTCATGAACTGGTAGAATAAAACTTCTTTCGAACGAAAGCACAAGGTTCAGTTACCTTGCGGGATGCCAAATAAGCGTCAATTGCAGTCCCGGGCACGTACAACGAACACACATTCCATCATCTCGGAAGAGTAACCAATACACCTGATTTAATAACGTAATGGGATCACGCATTGCTTGCTGACTGAAGGCCACAACAAAACAGAATAACACTAAACATGACCCTCGACCTTCAGTCAAATTCCCACTTAAACAAACGACATAAACCCAACCCTTAATATCAAGACTAGAACCGTGATTGTAAATGAAACATATTTCTGAAACATACAAAGATAATGCTTGCCCAGTCTCCAAGGATAAAAATAAAACCTAGTCGGCCATCCTTGGAGTGCACGAATGACAAGCATAAAAAAACAAACCCATAATTAAAATCGCGAACTAACCTCAAGAATACCAGTCCCTAAAGGTCCCTGAAAGATCCCATACTCTTGCAAGGGGTTAGGAACTGGTAAGAAACATCTCTCATAAATACCATCACGTTTCACAACATAAAACAAACGCAAGTAACACGCACTAAAATAAAACTCGACTAGATACGGAAAAGGAACAACAACAACAACAAGCACCCATTTAAATTAATAAACCCCAAAACAAGCAATTTGATTCTCCACTACGTGCATATATAAACAAACTGGGGACAAATAAACACCAAATGACTTCATAGAAAAACACGAACGGTCTCCAGTTTAACCCTACTTTAGCAGGTTGAATTAAGGAACTTTTAACACTGAAACTTGGGGAAAATGCATTGAATAATGATCTTCTTCAAAACACGATTATACAGAGCTACAAAGGCAACATTTCACTTAGCTGAGACTCCGAGACGTTCTGGAAGGTCTCTGATGATATTTCATTTAATAATTATCTCATATGATAAGAAATCTCCACTGCTAGGCAGAGACCTGAATCCCGCCATGTTTCCTCAGCGTTTATTACCTCGAAGATCAATAGGAATTAATTAACACGTAACATTTTCAAAAGAATAGTCGGCAGTAGGCATTATGTCGGCTCAACATCTTATCCGTCCCCTTGTCATAACAATCTCGTCGCGATAACAATCGCCGAAGGCGTGTTTCTTAGACAAGGATTAGTTCTCCAACGCGGGCGCATTCCTTTTTCAGACGTGCGGAAATTACGATCTCTTAGATGTATTACTAGAGACCCCTAGATGGAAACAACGTCGAACAGATCTTAAAATTGTACCGGCTCAATCATCATCATCATCATCATTATCATCATCATGATCATCATTATCATCATAACCATCATCACTATTACTATATAATCCTTTTTGAACCTCTTGCAATCCCACTTTATTTATAGTCTGCGTTGATTTTGTGTGCCCAACTGAAGTTTTGGTCCAAGGGTCGAACGCTGGATTTGTAAGACGAGAGGACGATTTAAGCCCTCCGGGGAAGGAATATTGTAAAATGTTATGCAAGCCGTACGTGACTCAAGCCACCCAGATGCGAGATTAGGAGCAATTAATGAAGCCATAAACATTATAATCGACGATAAGTGTCAAGAAAATATCAACAGATAAGGAAAGTTCTGCAAACTCAAGAGCTGTTAAGATGTCAACAAGGAATCATTAAAAACCCTTTGGGCAAGCAATGTTTATCAAATATATGAGTGTACCACTGACAGATTTAAAGTGATTGAACCTAGTGAATAACGACTACTGCATGATTCAGGCTGGCTCCGATTAGAGCTGAGGCTGCGATAAATTATCATATGGAAGTTATAAAAATCCCCGACAGTAGCGAATAAGTCTTAGGGGACAACATGGATCAGATAATATACTATACATTGATATCATGCGTTAAAACATTCACAGGGACTAGGTCTGCTTTGAGGTTGGTAGTCCTGGTTGCTGACACAGATTTAAATTGCTGCATCAGCAGTGGCGTCATTAATAAGGGCAATGATGAGTGTAAAAATAACTTTGTAAATTTGAACACTCAGGTAGACGCTAAAATTGGTGAAATGAATATACAAATGGACACCAAGTTTGGCAATTTAAACGCCCAGCTGAGCGAAGTAAATAATTAAGTTGAGGCCGTACAGGCAAGAGTAGTTGAGAGTATCCTGAAAGTGCAGGAAACTATAAATAAAAGTATACAGACTCAAATGGGGTCTGTGCATGAAAAAATCAATGATGTAAAACAAAATGTAAATCTCATCTCAGATGAGCAGGCAAAAGTAAACAATCGGTTGGATGGGATAGACGGAAAGATTGATAAGATAAAAGTCGAAACAGAAAAACAATTACAGGATCAAGCTAAAGAGATCCGGGAAGATTTTAAATCCAGGCTAGGTAGCGATATAAAAACCGTGAATGATAATTTTAATGGTTTGAGAGCGGATATGAATGCACGATTCGATTCAAATATGCGTATATGCGAGGATGGTAGGCAAGACCTAAATGGAAAAATTGAAACACTATCAGAAAAGATCACGGAGACTGAAAATCAACAACGATTAGATAGAGAAAAGTTGAGTAAACAAATAGAAGGGATTTACCAACAAATAGATAACAAGTTTGAGGAAAGCGAAAAGAGAGGGGAAAATAGATTAAAAGAACAGATAGAGCCCATACAAGAACAACTAAAGACACAGGGAGAAATTATCACGGAACAGGGCAAGGAGATAGAGGAGCAAAGGGGATTGATTGGGGGAATTCAGGAAAAGATAGATCCTATAAAAGCTAGTATAGGGAAAGTAAATAAGGAAATGGAAAGACACAAGGAGATTTAGCCCAGGCAAAGAAATGCCAAGATAAAGTCCAAGGGAAAATCGAAACTGTAGGACGAGACGTAAAGGATCTCCGAAAGGATTTTGAGAAATATGTAGATAATACGCGAGAAGAAATTGCAACAGAAATACAAAGTAAATTTGAGAAGAAAGAACAACAATTCCTTGAAACTACTAAGGAAATAATTAAAGGAGTTGAATTATTGAATGAAGGTATGGGATCATTAAAGAGACAACAAGAGGAAGTAGGAAGAAGAAGTGAAAATACAGAGGACTCCATAAATAAAGTTGCACAAGAAGCCTTCGCTAGATGTGAGAGGATGGAAGGGCGATATAACCAACAGGACATTAGAATAATAGCTATGGAAGGAGCTATATTGAGGAATTCAAAATCCGAAAGAGGAAGTACAGAGGATCTAAGGAATATATGGGGAGAGACCGAACCCAAGAACATATTTAATAATCATCAAGAAGGGGAAAACCAAGCCTCCGTGGCTCAGGCGGCAGCACGCCGGCCTCTCACCGCTGAGTCCGTGGTTCAAATCTCGGTCACTCCATGTGAGATCTGTGCTGGACAGAACGGAGGCAGACAGGTTTTACTCCAGGTACTCCGGTTTTCCCTGTCAAAATTTCATTCCAGCAACACTCTCCACTATCATTTCATTTCATCTGTCATTCATTTAATCATTGCCCCAGAGGAGTGCGTCAGGCCTCGGCAGCCGGCACAGTTCATATCCTCGCCGCTAGATAGGGGCTTCATTCATTCCATTCCTGACCCGGTCGGAGACTGGAAGCAGGCTGTGGATTTTCATTTTCTTTTCAAGAAGGGGAAAACCAGTTCACAACACCAGGGAAACCCATATTTGCGTCCACTTCCTTCAATGATAATAATAATACAATGCAAAACCAAATAATTACCCTTGTTAGACCAGATACCGATAAGCTTAGGAAATATTCGGGCAATAATTCATCAATGACACCAAAATATTGGCTAAAGGAAGTGTCAGAATATCTCAAGGATAATAGGATACCTGCCGAAAGACAGTTGAGTTCCATAGAGAAACTACTAGACGGGGACTGCTTATCAAGGTTTCGAAGTTTCAGGTATACCTTTGACACGGTAGAAGAATTCAGGGAAGCATTTTTGAAAAGGTACTGGGCTGCAGACGTGCAACAGAATTTAAGGTTAGACCTTTATTCCAAGAAATATAGTCCAAGTACTCCAACGAGGTACTCAGAATATTTCACCGCACAGCTATGTAAATTTCGTGAATTGGATTGGCCCCAAGCGAAAATGATCTATGCTTAGCAATCACAAAGCAACTTCCATACGAGATACAGAGACTGCTGATCTCCTCAAATGCGAAAACGGCCATTGAAGTCGAAAGTGTTCTACGTCAACTTGACATGACGACGGCACACATATCGCCACCTCAAAATAGGACGATGGAACACACACACATGTGATAAATAGTCAGACAGAAACTACTGGAGAGCGTAGCTTGGATAAGTCTACCAGTACTGAAAGAATGGAAACAGGAGGAAACGATAATTATCAAGGAAACCCTAACTCAGGAAATTACAGAGGAAATGGTAATTGGAGAAATTACCAAGGGAATAAATACCAAAGGGGAAATTACCAAGGAAATAACTACCAAAGGGGAAATTATCAAGAGAATTATGCACCACGGCAGTATGACCAAAGGGGGTCAGACGGAAGAAAGCCACCATACGGAAGACCGTATCGAGGAAGAGGTGGAAATCGTGAAAATAATAGGAATTATCGACCAAGGGATCCAGACCCTGACTACGAAGCCGAAATTGAAGAAAGACGGGTCATTACTCAGCGCTACTATGATGAAAGGGGTGATGAACAAGAGAGACAGCCACGCTATAAAGAATAGGACCTCACCAGATATCCATGATAATAGGGGCGCGCAAAGCCTCGAAGCTCAAAGGCAAAACAGGGAATCCGAGGGAGAGGATTCGGATTAAAAACGCCAATTTTCAAAGAAGTAAATCTCAGTTACGAAGTAGGATGGAACGAAATTCAGGTAGTATATTGGGTCGCTAGGATAGAAGAGCTAATTGAAGAAATTACAGAAGGACCAGTAACAGTAAAACGAGAACTACCCATAATTATGATTAGGGTTGAAGGAATTTTAATTCGATGTCTATTAGGTACAGGGTCGACTATAAGTCTTGTGACTCAAATACTGGTAAATGAGCTGGAAAGCAGAGGGAGAGTTTTAAAAATCCCTAAATCAGCCGAAAATTAAGGGTATTATCCCCGACAAAACGTTAATTTGCAAACATCAAGTATTTTTGGATATGCAAATAGGGAACTTGGAGATATCGCACAGTTTCTTGTTAGTAAACAAGCTACCATATAACATGATCTTGGGTATTGACTTCATAAGAGAATATAAGATAATCATTGATTTGTCTAAAATTGCATACGCTTTCGGGAAGAAGGTAACGCACAAGGAACAGTTGTGGCCTTACAAAATATTGAGCAAAAATATGACGAACAAATATGGCACATAGAGGATGAAAATAATTTAGGTATTAATAGGGAAGAAGTGTTAGCTCTACAAGAAGAATTTAATACGCTCACCGCTAGTTTGGAAAAGGAGCCTGATTTTGATAAATGCGTATTGGAAAAACTGGAAGAAGCAAAAATTTCGTTTGAGGATAAAGAAATTCTGAAGGATATCATTATGAAACAAAAAGTCGCATTTGATTCTAAACCAGGAAGGATTAAGAACTTTAAATACGCCTTTCAAGTAAATGACTGGACTCCATTTCGCCAAAAACCGTGTCCCATAGCAGAGAAACATTTTAAACAAGCCAAAGAGGCATTACAGAAAATGATGGAAACCGGTGTAATTGAAAAGGTTGCTACACCATATGTAAGTCCGTTGGTGGTAGTAAACAAACCGGATGGTTCGGTACGGGTATGTCTCGATGCCAGAAACTTAAATCAGATAATAATTCCTGAAAACGATTCAGCCCCTCCTATAAAGGAAATTTTGAGAAAATGTAAGGGAATGAAAATATTTACAAACGTAGTGAACCCTTGCAAAGAAGCTTATGAGACTCAGTTTCGGGGGGTGTAACAGTCCATTTCGTAAGTTGTTGTTAAAGCGCTTCTATAACATGCAGGGTAACACATAACAAAATAACATGCAGGAAGAAGTGAATACCAGGGTTAAAACAAATGAATTTAATAACAGATCAACTATTTACAAATAAAAAAAATGAACAAACAAAATCTCCCAACTGACTCCCACATGAATTAATTACTTGCCATAACTAGGCCTAATCTCAGGAGAGATTGTAAACTGAACCAAATGTCCCAAATACTTCAATGACATTGTGTACGTGTGCGGTTGTTCTACATGCTGAACGATGAGTACAAATAAATGCAAGATTCGTCGCCATCCATTAAACCTTCAGAGGTCGAATCTGCATTGTTTAGAGATAGACAGACGCGGGGAACCAACTATACACTACTTAAATTAAACCGACACTTCCTACACTAAATAAAACAACAAATAATTTCCGCATGAAATTGGAATCAAGAACTACCGTAGCAAAAACATTAATGCCTAAAATTAGGACTTTTCAAAATCAACACAAGTAAATTAACACGTGACCAACAAAAGAAATACACATATGACCGCTTGTCATTTTTACAAGTAAAAACAACTACACCACACAGTTGTCACAACAGATAAACTAACATGAAATCAGTCATAGCAAATCACTAGGCTCAAAGCCAACATTTAAATCATTAAAACAATATTCCATTCATACGATATGCGATAATTCGTAAAAGACATGGCGAACTCCCCAATTAATTATGGTTCAAATGACCATCACAAAAGAACAGGTTTGCTAATGATAGCTTATAGGGGTCAGTCGGTCAGCTGGACTGCCTAACAAAATGAGTCACGATACCTAGACGGGCGCTAAGTGAAAATCTGCACATCTGTCAACCCACGTGTCAATAACCTCGACCTGCCGTGGCATGGGTTCGAGTCTCGAAGAAGCGTGCTCCCAAAGCACAATATACGTGTGTGTGTCAGAATACAATATCTCAGCATTTTCCCCTAGGAAATCCAATAATCAGCACTGGACAAGGTACAGTAGCCTCCATGAGCGCTCTGCCTTTCCATCAAAAATACAACAAAAATAAAATATGAGGGCGGTAGCACCACCTACCCCTCATCACGAAGAATCAATACACACACCTGACACAAGAACACACACAGAATCACACGTATGGGTTTGACAGAAACCTGAAATAAATGACATAGAATGTATTCCACCAGCTTGCGCTTCCAATCTAGTCCGTGACTAAAGAACCTGAAAAGGACTCAAAAAAAGCTAAAAATTAGAACTAAGGTGTTCTACAGTTACATCTTAATTTTTTCTACTCGGCAACCCTAGCATGAATAATAACCTGTTCGTCAAACATCTTACAATAATTACCTCCCTTTCCTATAAAAAATGAACTTTAATAAAGCACCACTTATCGAATGTAACGAGTTACGCATTCGCATGGATAAAATAAAATACACACGCCGTGTAAACTAAATATGAATCCAAAGAAAAATATGCAACAAACAACGTTGGCCACGCGCCAACGTACATTTAAAGATGATAGTGTCGGCACACAAAAAAATCTAAACACAAGAAAAACAAAAATGAACTATTTACAACGTTCCCGCGTCTTATCTAACTACATATTGAGTAAATCAATTTTTGTACATCACCGTTTCAGCTTGCAGAACATTAACCTTCATCCCGGTGCATTTCCCTACGGGAAATCTAGCCCCCCATCGTCGACGTAGTTGTAGAAGCGATGCACATCATTCCATCACACGACCATATATCGGACATCTTGGCGTAGCTTCTGTGACAGAAATGTTCAATGTTAATAATATACCTAGCTATAATCGCTGTGAGCTGCTACTTTCACTCACAATAATGTCCTATGTGATTACTGATCGAAGACTTGCCCTATCTTAGCATTTGCTTAACACACGCACAAATATCACTCAAAAATATAATACAAAAATTTACATAAATACACTGTTCAAACTCAACGTCACTGGCTTGAAAACAAGTCTTAAACATGACTATCTTGCAGCCCTTATCTCGCCTAGAGATCTCCACTGCTACACGTGAACCCTGCTCCCTTGAGCACAAAATGAAATGTTAGTGAAGTATGCTCATTAGAGCTTGAAAAATCGTGACGCAGACTGACGTGAAAGTTGCTCACCAGAGCTCAATAAAGTTGTGTCCTAAACAGCCCATCACCGATCAATTTATTGGAAACTGACAGAATGAGGTAGGGTGGGGAGAATTTGTAAAATAATCTGGAGTTTTCACCTCACAAACTTGGGACTAGTATCAATCTTCATCATTTTATCCAAACGTCTCAATGCACTTATGCGGAATTAATTCGGATCGGCGGTTCTTTAGATATGCGTTTCCGCGCCTTTTTCCAGGGTACGCAATTCACCGCGTGGCTTTGGCGTGGTCCCTTCTGATTGGCTGATTCAATCCTGGATCGGTTGAAACTTTACTCATGACACTCCCATAATGAATCCAATTTAGGTGCGCGTTGGTACAGAATTTGTCCTTGAACTCGGCTTAACCGGTCGTCTTCAGGAATAACTACCAAGCTACTTCTGTTGTAATAGTTGCAACACACTACCATGGCTCCCCCTTTGTCAATTTCAACATGTACTGCCTGGGCATCAGTAATAATAATAATAAAATCATGAAGACTTATTCATCGACTGATTAATAAGGGTTCATTTATCCTCAGCAAGGTTTTGAAATTCGAAGCAAGTGATTGATTTGGATTTTAAAAACAATATCCACAGTAGTATAGATAACATCTCTTAAGTACTTCACTCGTCTACCTGAGTGTACATTTCACTGTCCCAATTAGTGTGCGCGCTCATCGCTGCAATGTCATTCACACGTCTCGCTAGACCTCCCCTCTCACTCACACGATTACAACTTCTGCCGGACCAGCTGTCTTGTTTAATAACAAAGCTCGCTCTCCCCAGGTACCCCATGGCTACGTACATTCGAGTGTAGGCTCTCAAATAAATTTTTGCAATAATGATTCTGCATTCATAGTCCTGATTAGTCATCAAATGGTTCCCTTCTTCTTCTCCCGTCTTCTTCTTCTCCCATCTTCTTCTTCTCCCACCTTCTTCTTCTACCGTCTTCTTCTTCTCCCACCTTCTTCTTCCTCCGCTACCATATTTCCAGGCCCTTGCCCGAAACGTCGTCCCGCGAATTTCCTCTGCTATTTTTCCGCGTGTCCTCCTGCCTTGTCACCCTTTCTGCATCCTGGTGATTATCTGGACTTTTTCTGTTCTTCATGGCTCGTCCCCGTTTCTCTTTCTCTGTTTCTTCAGCGTTTAATTCGTCTAAGTATTTCTGTGTCTCAATGTAACGCTTGTTCCATTCATCGCGATAATCTCCCTGATTATCTTGCCGATAATTCCTCTGGTCGTTCCATCTTCCTTCCCCGTTCCTTTGGTATGGCCTGCCTTGGTTCTGGTTTCCTCTCCAGTTAATATTTTCTCGCTGGTACATCCTCGGATTGTGATTGTTCTGATTATTATTATAATTATCACGGCGATTCTGGAAGTTCCTATTGTTGTTATTGTATTGGTTTCGGCCATCGAACTCCTGCCGTCTGGGCGTAAATTGTGTTCCGGTAGACTGTGTCTTCGTTTGATTATTCTGATTGTGATTATTTTGATGCCCTTGAACAACTTCAGCCGTGTTTACACACTCCATGTTCCGTCTCCCTGTCTGCGGACTGACCATACTCGCCTCATCCAAATGGCGGAGTATCTCCTCGGCCCGAACTGCGGTTTTGATGTTACCAGCCACTAAAAACTGCTGAATATTCATCGGAAGCTGCTTACCGATGGTTAAAACCATGTTTTCCTCTGAAGGGGGGTCGTCAAAGTCCCGGAATTTAACCAGCTGTTGGCTAAAGAACTCGGAAAACCTTGTGGGATGTGTGCTGTGATATTTCCTGGTGTATAAATCCATCCTCAACCCCTGCTGCAATGACGGACTCCAGAACTTCCTCAAGAATGCCTCTTTAAATTGGGTCATGTCATTAAATGTGTATTTGAAACTCTGGAACCAAATTAAACTTGGGCCCTCTAAAAATGTTTCAACCAGTCGAAGCTGTTTTGCGGGACTGACGTGTTGGTCATTAAAGTAGTCATCCAGCTGACGCAAAAATGCTTTAGGAGTAGATCCTGAGTTCTCCCTGAATTTGTCGGGTTTAAAGTCGTTTCCCCTAATTACTTGTATCACTTGGGCAGGTGCCAAGCCGGGTTGTGGAGTTAATGTCTCCCCTCTCTAGTTTTGGAATGTGTCGCACGTTATCTTTGGACTCTGACCTCGGCTCGTATCCTCAGCCAGCTTCGAGCCCACCGGACTTATAATACTTCCCTGTTTGCCTACTGTGTTTTCTGCAGAGAATAAAGTAGCATTTTCTAAGGACCTAATCTCGTTCTTAACTAAGAGGTCTGCGTGTTCTTGGAGTTTGGACTTCATATTTTCCTCCAAAGCCTGCATCCTAGAATTGTACTCGCCTAGCCGCTTTAATATCGTCAGCCTATCTCCTTTAGTTTCATTCACCTGCTGTTCCCAATCTTTCCGCATCCTGTTCTTCAAACTACTAATTTTTTCTTCGCTCCTTTCCTGATTCTTCTCAAGCTCTTCTCGTATTTGCTCTTGTATCACCTGCTGGGTTTTAATTAATTGTTCCCCTACCTCTTGCTGATTCTTATTTAGCTGTTCTCCTATTTCTTGTATCTGCTCTTGGTTTTTAGTTAGTTGTTCTCCTACCTCTTCTCGTATTTGCTCTTGTGTTCTTGTTAACCGGTCTTCCAGGTTTTCGCGCAAGTGCATCCGTTCTTTCTCCGTCTTTATTTCAAGCTTGTCGAGTTCCTTTATTAATTCTAGTACATTATTATCGACTGAATTAATCTGCTCCTGTATGTTCTCGTTCTTCGCCTCTATCCTGTCGAATTTCCCCTGTAATTCATCCTGCGTGCTTTTTATTCCAGCCGTGTTGTTTACGCATGCTGTCTCAATCTGTTTCAATTTTTCGGCTACCATTTCATCTAATTGTACAAGTTTATTGTCGAATTTCGATTCTAGCTTCTTAATCTCTCCTAATTGCTTCGAGTTATTTTCCGCTACCTCACCTGCCAGTGTCTCTAATTATACCCTAGTACTTTGGTTTATTTCCTGGGTGATCTTCTCTAACTGAACTGTTTGTACTGTTGCCTGCTCTGATAATTTTTGGTTTAATTCATTTAACTGTTTATTATTATTCTCCCGCAACTCGTGCAACTGTTTGTCGGTATCCAATTTCTGGACCTGCAATTGGACCGAAATGTTACTGTTCACGTCCTGTAACTGTTTGTCACTGTGCTCACGCAACTCGTGTAATTGTTTGTCGCCGTGTTCACGCAATTCAGTAGTAATGTTATTTAATTGTTTATCACTGTCTAAATTCTGGGTTTGCAATTGCACCGTAATGTTACTTAATTGTTTATCACTCTGTTCACTCATGTTCTTTAACTGTTCTTCCGTCTTTGCAGACATTTGCACAGACATCTGCTCCATTAACACTTTAATCTCTTCGTTGCTAGCCATCGCACAACACACAAATATATACTCAGAGAAAAACAGGGTCATGCACTGGGATTTCAGTCATACACACGCACACATGTCTTGATATTTAAATCTTACTGATTCTAATTTAATAAAAGTTTCAGTAATCAAAATTTTACTGAATAATGACTCTTATTTCCAAACAACAAATAACTCCCTTGTGATGTGCTTTTAAATTCCTAACCAACAGAATTTACGAACAACACCAATTAACCGAAGTAAATTAAATGTAAAAACAAGTAGTTCCGTGAAGAACTATACAGCCTATTTTCATATATCCTACTTATGTTAATTGCCACTATTTAACATACACAATTTCAGTTTGATTGCTGTAATAGATTCGTAGATATTGAGAACCGACTAAATATTTCGGATGGTCGCCATGTTGGATTTTATATATGTAGGTCCTAGAGTTATGTACTGTTACATGCAGATTATTGTGAACGTGTAGTATTCAAACTTCAATCGCATAATTAGGACACAAGAAAAAACAAGGAGATTTAAAATTTTTTCACAGCTGCCATCTTGAGGTTATGGAAACAATTGAAATAAATTAGATGCCAGTGGATTAACATTCGGATAAAGATTTACTATACCAAGTTTCACTGCACGCGGATGGTTAAATTGCGAGAAACGTCCATGTGATTATTTATAATTCGCATCACCGCCATGTTGGATTTGTGATCACCAGGTTATTTAAAGTCCTATAGGTGAACTTAAGTTCATAGCCCCTATGAACATTAAAAAATGCATTTTGATTGCTAAAATAGATTCGTAGATATTCAGTATCGTCTATATATTTCGGATGGTCGCCATGTTGGATTGTTAAATGTATAGGCCATAGAGTCATGTACCATTAAAGGAAAATTATTGCGTAGGTTCATTATTCAAACTTTCACTTCGATCGCATGACTACATCACAAGAAATAAAAACTTAATTTTAAAATTCGCACTGCCGCCATCTTGAGGTTATGTAAACAATTGAACTAAATTAGATACCAGTGGATTACAATGTGTATAAATATTTCCTGTACCAGGTTTCAGAGTGCTTGGAACATTAAATCGCGAGAAAGGTCTATTTAAAATGTTCAAATTCGCTTGGCCGCCATGTTCGTTTTGTAGTTAACCGGTTTTTTTTAAATCTTATAGATGGACTTCCAGTAGTGCCCTTTATCTCAGTACAAAATTTTAGGGAGATACCGCTAATAGTTTCAGAGATATAGAATGCCGGTGAAATATTTCGCACATCCGCCATCTTGTGATTACGTAAACAATTGAACGAAGTTAGATGTCGGTGCATTACAATGTATATAAACATATACTGTACCAAGTTTCATTGCGTTTGGTCGGTCAAATCGCGAGAAACGTCTATTTAAAAGTTGCAAATTCGCTTGGCTGCCATGTTCGTTTTGTAGTTACCAGGTTTTTTAAAAGTCTCATAAGTGAACTTATAGTAGTTCCCTCTATCCCCATAGAAAATGACAGGGTAATATCGGTAATAGTTTCGGAGATATTGAATGCTGGTGAAATATTTCGCACAGCCGCCATGTTGGATTGGTGAGACGTAACAAAATTTGAAGGGCACGGTCGAGGTCGCCGGGAATATTGCTATGAACTTTCCGAGTTTCATTGAAATCGCTCCTGCCGTTTAGATTTTATTAGGGGGGGACACACACACGAATCACACACACACACACACACGCGCACACACACACACGGACAAAAGGTGATCTCATAAGCCTATTTTTTCAAAATTGAAAATAGGCTAATAAGGCAACTCCTTCCTGCTTTGACTGAGTTCACTAATGTGCAAATTTTCTAATTTTATGCCGGGCGCCAGAACAAGTTAACAACAAATGCAATATTAACTTCTAACCTTGTTCAATATTTCTAACTTTAAGAACTCAGTGATTTTACTAATGCACATGGCGGTACAACTTCGCCTCAATTTACTGAATTTACTCTTGCCCGCTTGACCTGGCATCATTTCTCAGCGAAATAAGTATGAGGTCAGCAAAGCAACAACAACAACAATCCCCACTTGGGCAGTCATTTTTGTTATATGAACCCATGCAAAGAAGCTTATGAGACTCAGTTTCGGGGGGTGTAACAGTCCATTTCGTAAGTTGTTGTTAAAGCGCTTCTATAACATGCAGGATAACACATAACCAAATAACATGCAGGAAGAAGTGAATACCAGGGTTAAAACAAATGAATTTAATAACAGATCAACTATTTACAAATAAAAAAATGAACAAACAAAATCTCCCAACTGACTCTCACATGAATAAATTACTTGCCATAACTAGGCCTAATCTCAGGAGAGATTGTAAACTGGACCAAATGTCCCAAATACTTCAATGACATTGTGTACGTGTGCGGCTGTTCTACATGATTAACGATGAGTACAAATAAATGCAAGATTCGTCGCCATCCAGTAAATCTTCAGAGAACGAATCTGCATTGTTTAGAGCAAGACAGACGCGGGGAACCAACTATACACTACTTAAATTAAACCGACACTTCCTACACTAAATAAAAAAACAAATAATTTCCGCATGAAATTGGAATCAAGAACTGCCGTAGCAAAAATATTAATGCCTAAAATTAGGACTTTTCAAAATCAACACAAGTAAATTAACACGTGACCAACAAAAGAAATACACATATGACCGCTTGTCATTTTTACAAGTAAAAACAACTACACCACACAGGTGTCACAACAGACAAACTAACATGAAATGAGTCATAGCAAATCACTAGGCTCAAAGCCAACATTTAAATCATTAAAACAATATTCCATTCATACGATATGCGATAATTCGTAACAGACATGGCGAACTCCCCAATTAATTATGGTTCAAATGACCATCACAAAAGAACAGGTTTGCTAATGATAGCTTATAGGGGTCAGTCGGTCAGCTGGACTGCCTAACAAGATGAGTCACGAGACCTAGACGGGCGCTAAGTGGAAATCTGCACATCTGTCAACCCACGTGTCAATAACCTCGACCTGCCGTGGCATGGGTTCGAGTCTCGAAGAAGCGTGCTCCCAAAGCACAATATACGTGTGTGTGTCAGAATACAATATCTCAGTATTTCCCCTAGGAAATCCAAGAATCAGCACTGGACAAGGTACAGTAGCCTCCATGAGCGCTCTGCCTTTCCATCAAAAATACAACAACAATAAGTTATGAGGGCGGTAGCACCACCTACCCCTCATCACGAAGAATCAATACACACACCTGACACAAGAACACACACAGAATCACACGTATGGGAGTAGAACACTTTTCTATGCTTTGAATATTGCGTAATCGCGAGGACATATTGCATCATCATGACATCATCTGATAGCCATGCGGATTTGAGCACGTGCAGCGTGCACGTGCACATGTTAGCGTGGGAAGAGGTCGACCTTTAACCGCTTGAAGCAGATAACCTTTGACTTATTTATGCGATGGAGATAAAAATGAATGGGTGTTGACGTCATCTGATACCCGTGCAAGTTTGCAGCTGTGCGAGCGATCACGTGATATGTCTGCAGTGTTCGCGTGAGACGTGGTTGACCTTTAACGTCATTGGGTAAGAATGTAATCTTTGACTTCTTTAAGTAATAGTGATAAAAATATAATGAGATGATTGCGTCAGAAGCTTGTTTTGTAGCATTTGGTTTCTTGAGTGTAGGTGGGGGTGAAGGATATACAAATGCATGTGTGCGTGGATGAGTTTAACTTCTACGTTTGCGCGAAGAGAGTGTGTGTGTGTGTGAAAGAAATAAAGAAAGTCAACGAGGAGGAACAAATTGTGTGTGATGGATGTTCTAACGAAGTTCAATAACTTAGCCACTTGCGTTGAGTATTCTAATAAGAAACTATCAGAACTAATAATTGATTTACCGGATGTGGTCCAAATTATTCGGGCAGTGGAGACGAGATTTGGAAGAAAAATAGTGGTGGACATTATCATTGAAGGTGAAATAACAAGTGTATTTCTACCAGCAGTATTTGCAAAACTAAGCGCATCAGAGATCGACGAACTAAACTCACTTATAGGCAAACTGATGTTGGTGTATTTGGGGTTGAAGAACCGCTCACATCAAGGTGTTTTAAAACTGTAAATTTTTGGTGAGTATATATATGCAGATTATATATGTATTGATTGATATAACGAATGATATATATATTTAGTTGCTTATTATTTCTTATTTTTTTAATTTTTTTCAGATTATCTAAAAACTAATAAAAGGAACAGCAAAATGAAGTGGAAAACTGTTCATTTTCTGAGTGGAACTGAACATCGATCGCACCCGGTAATAGAGTATCATCGTGTATGCTTTCATCAGTCTGAAGAAGAAGGAGAAGAAGATGATAATGAGGTGAGTCATAATGAGAAAGAAGCTTGTTTTAACAAATGGACATCTTCGAGTGGAATTTCAACATTTTCAGTCTACGTTACTAATGTTACCAAATCAGATGATAGTCAGCGAGAGGTGACAGAAACAGTTCTAAGACATTTGTTACAAGAATTATGTGAAGATGAACATTTTATTTGTTTCTTCGGATACAATACATTTGATGAGGTTTACAAAATTGAATTTTCCATCACTTGTTTTGAAGTAACAAAATTGAATGAGTATAGAAACAAATTGCTTTGTAAACTTCAGGACGAATTTCCCTTTGAAGCCATTCATTGTTCACTGGAGATTACAGGCAGCAATTTATCTCAATGGCTTGAATACACTTTAAAAGATTATAGGTTTATGGTGAGCCGATGTTACAGCAACTGCTGGTGTATTAACAACAGTGCAAATTGGACAATTGCTTAGACAACAATGGCAACACCTCCTAGCGAACGTAGAAAGGTTGATATTGTAATACATAATAATAACAGTGAAAATATAAGAAACCAATTGGACAATGCATTTGAAAGTGTTTCTAATTTTAGAAGTGAACTAAACGGTGCTATTTCAATATCATACCAAATCGGGGAATACGCTCAAACGGACTTGATTGAGAACAGTGATGAGTTGATTGAATGTTGGAGAGTTATTAGCAACCACATATTGCAACAAGCTGTGAATTGTGAAGAAATTACACTTCAAATAAAGGATGAATCTTTCTTAATCTGTGAGTTAATTGAAACGGCATTCTATTCTAGAGTGTACACACTTGCAGTTTCAAATGTTAAGAATGAGTTTTTGGATCCCCGCGAATTTTTAGCAAATGCTAATATTTGGTTTACAAAGTATGTTAAGAAAGCGTTAACTGTGCAAACTTTAAAGGTGAATTCAGTTTTGTGTGCACAGTATGTGCTTCGCGACATATCAGAAACAAAATTTATGCTGTCAAAAATAAAGTAGTTTTCGAGTATACGGATGTAAATGAATTTTATAATAATCATATCATTGAAGGTACACTGACAAAAATGAGCGAATTTGAAGCAAATGGCTCTGGGTGGGCTTTAGAAAAAAATCATAGTTTGAGAATTAATATAAATAAATATGTTGGATTTCAAGTAGGAATGTCCAATACTAGTAGATTGCCTGATGTAATAGTCAATAAACATGCAGTGCTAAATTTGTATGACACAAAGGAAGCTTGTTTTGCGTGGAGTGTGGTTGCTGGTTTGTATCCAAAAACGCGAAACGTGAATCATCTTTCTTCCTATCCTAATTACAGAGATGTTTTAAATTTAGATGATATTCCAATTCCAATGCAAATGAAATATTTAAACAAGTTTGAAAATCAAAACAATATTTCTGTGAATGTGTATGGAGCACAATACGTTGAAAACAAATGGGTGTGTATGGGAACAAACGAAGTAAAAGGAAAAAACATTTACTATTGTACCTTTGTATGTATCAGATAAAGTATATGAAAGGAGTGTGGACTTATTGATGTTGCAGATTGGAAACAGTGAAAGTTATCACTTTTGTTTAATTAGAAATCTCGCTCGCCTTGTGCGTTCAAGCCTCACTAGCAATTGTAGACGGATTAATATATGTAGACGTTGTTTGTCATATTATTTTCTTGAGGATGAGTTAAATGTTCACTTTGCAGACTGTAAACAGTTTCCTGTTGCAAAAAGCGTATTGCCAACTGACGAACAAAGATTTGTTAATTTTACAGAATTTAAATTTAAAGATACAGTTCCATTTATAATTTATGCAGACACTGAATGCGTTTTGTCTCCTATTTCCTCTTGTTTTCCAAATAGTGACAATCATAACTCTACTTTAACACATAAACATATTCCTTACAGCATTTCTTTATACCTTCATTGTAATTTTGATAGTGATTTGTGCGGTTTTAAACTCTTTAGGGGAAATAATTGCATAGAATTGTTTGTAAAGGAACTTTATAGTATTGTAGATAAACTTCAAACATATTATTTTTCAGCTAAACCGATGTTAAAGATGACGGAAAATGAAGAAAGATTATTTTTGATAAGTAAAATTTGTCATATTTGCGAGAAACCGATTGCAGATAATGAACTCAAAGTATGCGATCATTGTCGCATAACTGGAAAATATAGAGGAAGCGCACACAATAGTTGTAATTTAAATTACAAAGTAACAAAGGTTCTGCCTATAGCATTTCATAATCTAACGACATATGATGGACATTTTATAATTAAAGAAATTTGTGAGAAACAAGATGGTGAGGTGTTACATAATCCTGGTCATATAAGTTTGTTAGCAATGAATATGGAACGTTATAAAGGGTTTACAAAGCATGTACGGGTTAAGAATGGATTCATTCTGTTAAGATTTATCGATACATATAATTTCTTGTCCTGTTCACTAGATCAATGTTCATCTTCGTTAAGTGAAGATTCAAAGCAAATAACTAGATGTTGTTTTAATGATGATGCACAGTTTCGACTTACTGCGAGAAAAGGCGTGTTTCCATATGAATACGTCACAAGTATGGATGTACTTAACGAAACTAAATTACCTGAAATATCCAAGTTTTATAGCAGTCTTTATAATCAAACAATATCGAACGAGGAGTATGAGTTTGCTCAATCGGTGTGGGAAACGTTTTCCTGTCAAACATTAGGAGAATACGCCGATTTGTATTTAAAAGTAGACACTCTTCTTTTGGCAGATGTCTTTGAAAATTTTAGATCGAATGGCATGGAGACGTATGGCATTGATGCAGCTCATTTTTACACTGCTCCATCTATGTCTTGGTGTGCAATGAAAAAGATAACCAATGTTCAACTTGAATTGCTTCAAGATATTGATATGTTACACTTTTTTGAACGATCTATTCGAGGAGGTAATGTTCAGTGTATAACACGACATGCGATTGCTAATAATAAGTATATGAAAACTTATGATGAGAAAAAACAAGAGTCCTACATAATGTACTTTGATGTTAATAATGTATATGGATATGCTATGATGGACTATCTTCCAACAGATGGTTTTAAATGGGTTGCAAATGTTGAAGGGTTTAATGTTTTAAATATTGATGATACTTCAGAAATCGGATATATCTTGGAAGTAGATTTGAGTTATCCTCAAGAGTTACATGACAAACATTCAGATTACCCTCTATGTCCAGAAAAGTTGACAAAGCTAACGGCTACCCTAGATAATAAAGAACGTTATGTTTTGCATTATAGAATGTTAAAGCAACGTATTCAACTAGGAATGAAATTAGAACGTATACACAGAATAATCGAATTCAATCAGAGTCAATGGCTAAAACCATATATTGATGTGAACACAGAGAAACGAAAACAGGCAAAAAATTATTTTGATTTTTTTAATATAAATTGATGAATAATGCAATTTTTGGTCGTTCACTGATGAATGTGAGGAAGTTAAGGGACATCAAATGGGTTACCAAATGGCATGGAGCCTATGGTGCTAAGTCTTTAATAGCTAAGGCTAATTTTAAACATAGAATTATATTCGATGAACAATGTATGGTCATTGAGATGAGCAGACTAAAGATTTTTCACAATCAACCAGTATATGTTGGTGCATCAATATTAGATTTGTCTAAATGTAAAATGAATGACTTTCATTACAATGTTATTTTAGCAAATCCTGAATCAAATGTGAGGTTGTTATACACAGACACAGATAGTTTTATGTATATATTCTATTATGATATTTATGAGTTCATAAAACAGCATTCAAATTTGTTTGATACTGGAAACTATGAAACAATCGTTTTGGCATAATCGTTATTTTGTCAGACAAAATAAAGGTGAAATTGGTTTAATGAAAGATGAACATGCTGGAAGGATTGTTGAAGAATTTGTGGGGTTAAGACCCAAAATGTATGCAATAAAATTGTGTGATGAAATGAATAGCTTGTGTAAGACTAAAGGCATTAAGAAGAGCGTGAGTAAAACTATGAATATTGATGAGTATCGAAAGTGTCTTTATAACAGAGATCAAGTCAGCAAAGTTCAAGTTTGTGTAATTTCAAAATCTCTTTCTGTATTTACTGTTCGGCAAAATAAGTTGGCAATTTCATCAAACGATGATAAAAGACACATAACTGAAAACGGAATTGTTACTTTACCGTTTGGTCATTTTTCTCTGAAAAATGATTAGAAACAAATTTGAGATTAAAGCACTTCATCTCTCTTACTTACTTTATTTATTTCACACACACACACACACACACACACACACTTTTATTCTGTTAATAATACTAATTTTTGTGTGTTCCTTTGCTTATGAAAAAGAGAACAAATAATAACCCAAATTTTGTGTGTATTATTTACAACTCCTCCCCCACCATTTCCCATTTTCCTGAATATATATATATATATATATATATATATATATAATTATATTATATTACTTATCATTTAGTAATGGTGCGTTGTAAGAGGAGCAACTCTGCCACTCAATATAAACGATCAGGAAGTGGATCATTCATTAGTCGTGTACTTAATAAAACTATTGATAATTTACCTGTGGAATTACACATTCCGGGATATGAATATTGTGGACCAGGAACAAAATTAGAAAAGCGATTGAGCCGTGGTGATCCAGGAATAAATATATTAGATAAAACGTGCAAAGAGCACGACATTGCTTACGCAAATCATAAAGATTCAAACAAAAGAAGAGAGGCTGATGAAATTTTAGCTTCAAAAGCTTGGTTTCGTGTAAAATCTCGTGACGCATCATTAGGAGAGATAGCGGCTGCACTAACAGTCAGTGGCATAATGAAAGCTAAGTCTAAGCTTGGTGGAGGTAAACGAAAATTAAATATAAAAAAACAAGAAAAGATTTAAAAAAAGAGAGCATCGAAAAAGCAAGGTCGTATTTGACCACTACTTCCGATATTTGCAGCCTTGTCGGGCTTTGGGGGTCCAGCAGGCGGAGCAGCCGGGGTAGCGTCTGCTATAAACAAAGCGAAAGCTGCACAAGAAGAATTAAAAGAAATGAAAAGACACAATCGAATGATAGAAGCAATGCGAGGAAAAGCAGGTCAAGGCATTTATTTAAATCCTCCTGCATACAAAAGATAATTAACCAAATACCAAATAAAGCATTAAGTAATTTCGATTTAGCTAAATACGCACATCAATTAAAGATTCCAAATTTTAGAGGAGTCTTTATGCGAGATACGTTACCAAGACATCCTCGAAAAAATGAAAACTGTATTGTTAACCTTGAACCGATGGTTAAATCGGGTTCACATTGGGTGGCTTTCAGTAAACGAGGTAAATACGTGCATTATTTTGATAGTATCGGTAATTTAAGACCACCATTAGAAATTTTAACATATCTTAAAAATTGTTATCTACAATATAATTGTCATTCATATCAATCAATTACTTCTTCGATTTGTGGACATTTATGTTTAGTCTTCTTGTATTGTATAAATAAGGGAAACACAGACTGTCTTTAAACATTTCAAAGATGGCTTTCGAAAGACGGATAACTCTTGAAGGAAAAGGCTCAAAGATTGATGTTACATTGGAGAACCCGCTTCATCTTGTAGGAGCAGAGTTTTTTGAAATAGGACTTGCAGGATTGTATACATCTAATTCTATTCGAAATGTTACCAACCGAAATAATAAATTTCGCATTCATTTTACTAAATTTTTGTTATCAATTGATTTAGTGGTACCACCAGGTATTTATGAATTTGAAGATCTAGCCTCAACATTTGATGATTTACTTAGTTATCACTCATTGTCGAAACTTATAACAAATCATATACAAAAACAAATCTTTATTTGGAAGAGGATATAAATGGAAAAGGACGCAGCCGTCTTGTTTTGTCTTCTCCGTTTAATATTGATTTCAGTGTACCCAACAGTGTAGCAGAGGCTTTAGGTATTGAAAAGAAAGTTTACCCTAAAGAGAATAAAAAAGAAATTGAGATTGATCGAAATAGAATCGAAAGTGAAGTAAAAATTAACGAAAATAATAACGTTTTAGCCATAAAGATGAACGATGTGGATACAACAATTTTAATAATACCTGATGCTAGCTATACGATTCACAAATTAAGTGCAAAGATTAATGAATTATTACTAGCACATTTATTATCAGTTTTATTAGGTGAAAAAGACAAATTTCCTTTATATATTTATATTAATTATAATAAAGTGTTCTCTAATTGTAAACTATATTCGAAAAACTTTGCTATAGATTTTGGTGTTGCAGATTCTATTGCAGATTTGTTAGGATTTTCTCATAAAAAGTTCGAGGCAAACGCTACTCATCATTCTGAATATATGATTAAAATTAACACTGTTAATAGTATTCGAGTATGTTGCAATATTGTGCTTGGTACGAGTTCTTATTTGAACCATAAACCAACACACTCTTTATATAATTTTAAAGCTCATGTTCCTGCTGGTCATCCGATTGTTGTACAACCAACAACAATTGATTTTTTGCCTATGAACAGCAAGGTTATTCAACATGTATCTGTGCAACTTGAAGATCATCTTCAACAGCTCATTGATTTGCAAGATGAAGATTTAACTGTAGAATTAATTATACGTCCAGCACGATATTTTGCTATATAAAGTAATGAAATACTGTTATATTTTCATTCTAGTTGAGTAAGCTTACTAGAAAACATTCACAAATATGGTTATACTATATAATACTCAAAGTTTGAAAAAAAAGAAGTCGACTCGGATTCGAAAAGAAATATAAATCAATCAGCTAAAATTTCTAAAAGAAACTAAAAAAACAACGCCATCACACCTTAAAATCTAAGAAACAGTTATCGAGTAACAACAAACATTTCTTACAGTCTTTAGGCTATCGCGTACTTTAATTTCAATATAAATATATATGCAATTGTTAATCTTATTTAGTTTCTATCTATATTTGAAGCTGTTAACATGTTTAACATGTTTAACATAACGGATAAAAGAGAGGTTGACAACAGAGTTGTGCGACGAGAAGAAAGAGTTTACCAACCTTATTCAGCTAATAAATTCGAAAATAATGATGAAATTCGAATACCAATTCAAAATGAAGAAAACATAGTTTTATTATCAGAAGGTGTTCTTCACTTAGAAGGACAAATTATTACTTCTAACGTAAATCCGGCTGCTTCTACTACAGCACATCCTGACCAAAATTTTTGGGCTAATCTTTTTAGCGAAATTCGCGTTACGTTAAATGGTAAAGAAATTGATCGTACACGCCATCTAGGTATAACAAGTTCTATAAAAACCTTTGCATCATATTCAAAAAACGAATATACAGCTTTACAAAATGCTGGTTATTTTCCCTCTTTAGCAACATCAGCAAGTGAAGCAAATATTGTTGATAGTATCACAAAACGTTTCCATGTAATACTTCCTTTAAGCAACCTGTTAGGTTTAGCAGAGAATTATAGAAAGCCGATTTTAAACTGCAAGCATGAGCTAATACTTCTCAGATCGTCCAGTGACGCACGTGCGTTGCAATCTGCAACCGTAAATGATCTTTCTAAGGTCAAGTTATTTAAAGTTTATCTAAAAATTCCCGTTTTATTATTATCGGACGAAGAACAAATTAAAAGATTAAAACTAATGCAGAAAAATATTCCCATTCAGGTTGGTTTTCGATCATGGGATGTTCATGTCTTGCCTTCTCTTCCTAGAACAACTAAATTTAGTTGGACTGTAATGACAACTTCTGAAACTCAAAAACCACGTCAATTTTTATTAGGTTTTCAAACTAAAAGAAATGTACTAAATACGTGCTCTTCCTATTTTGACCATTGTAACATTAAATCTATAAGAGTTTTTTTTAATTCAATTTTTTATCCCTATGAAATGCCAACTTCTGAAATTGCTATAAATGACTACAGCGAATTGTATGACATGTTTGTTAAATTTCGTAATGTATATTATCAGATCGATGATTTTCGTTCAGAGACTCTAGTTTCACGAGATGAATTTAAGTCTCATTGTCCGAATATTGTAATTAATTGCCTTGGGCAAGTGGAGGCAGTGAAGACATCTTCAGTTGATGTGCGAATTGAAATCGAGACAAGTGAGAATATACCTGAAGATACAACTCTTTATTGTGTTCTTATTCATGATCGTCAAATATCTTACAGACCATTAACTAATGAAGTAATTATCTAAACCAATATTTGCTAAGTTATAAGCAAGCAAGTAAAGAAGTATTCCCACTTTAGTTGCAATCATGGAATTGACAACAACAAACTCTCCTTCTACTGATGCTGACACGTGGAATAAGAAGCAGCCAATAGTTGCAGACATTCGCAAGCTACCAAACGGCAGTTTGGAAGTTGCTTACTGTATGTTAAATAAGAGCAATATACCTTCATTCAGTCCTGTGTTAACATGGGTCGCAGCGTATTGTGAAAAAACTCTTTCTTCTTTTTTTGACTCTATTAAAAATAAATATGAATATTTAGTTGTGTATAATTTGCCACAAGAATTTTCTTTGTTTGCGCTAAAAACACTTCCCCCTGGGTCATTAATCGATCTTAATACGATTGATGGAATGTCAGATCTAATGTTGAAGCATAGCCAACGTTTCCCTACAGATTGTCCAAAACATTTGCCATCTCTTGCATTGGGAAGCAATAGTTGTGCTAAATTTAATGTCAATGCTGTTCAACATTGGTTAAATTCTTCTGATGGCATCATGGAAATCGTGTGTTCGATAATAAACAAGTTACGAAACAATGGACTTCAAGGTTTTAATAAGTTTGATTGGAACTACTTTCCTATAAACATACTGACTATATATGAGCCACAACGAATTCGTCTGGAGTGGGAACATCTACCAGATCATCTAAAAAGAAAATTTCAACTGTTTCATCTTCGCTGCAAATGTGATAACTGTAATCGCTATCTATAAAAGGTAATTCATTAAATCTACTAGTGTTGTTGACACCTATACATATTTTGTTTTTGTTTGCTTTTTTAACACAGTGTAAATTTTTTGTCTACAGAAAATAAATATCTGGACAACTAAAAGAACAAGATCATCTCAACACACACTCATCAGGACAACTAAAAGAATGAGATTACTTCAACAATCATACAAGAGAAATAAAATTGTATTAATTGTAATTATAAATGAATAAAGAAGAAAAGGTCTTTGTACCACTTCATATTAAAGTTTTTTAATGATCAAGCACCTCCTCACTCCACATGTATATAAAATAGTATTGTCAGGTGAGGGATTCGAACACTCGCTTACAATTTCTGAAAATTAGATCTTAAGTCTAACGCCTTAGACCGCTCGGCCAACCCAACACACGCAAATCATGCATATTAGCCAGCGTGTTTTGTTGATTCATATCAGTTCACATTTAGCTTCGTGTGGGGAACATCTTTTTTGTGAAGTAAAGCATCATCATGAAGTATTTTAATTGTGTAAAGTATTCCAAGAAACAGTTAATGCAAATGATATTGAGTAAAAAAGAAATGAATTTAAAATCTGAAAGAGATCGGCTAAAAACATTTAAGAACTGGTCTTCAGACAGTTTTACGAACACTGCATGGTTAGCAGCTGCAGGATTTTACTATTATGGATATAAGGATATGGTCAGGTGTGCTTTCTGTAATCTGCAACTTAGTTATTGGGAAGAAGATGATGATCCGTTTGAAGACCATAAGAAATGGGCTTTTTCTTGCCCTTACGTAAACAATATTTCTCCTAGCATAGAATTAAAATCTGAATATGAAAGACTTAAAACTTTTCAAAATTGGCCTCTCCCCTGTCCAAACGAATTTTGTTTAGCATCAGCAGGATTTTATTATACCGGTCATGGTGATAAGGTGAAATGTATATTCTGTAAGATTGAAATTGAAAATTGGAGAGAAAACGATATTCCTTTAAATGATCATAAAATGGGCACCATATTGTCCATATTTAAGAGGGTTTTACGTCGGCAACGTTGATTTAAATCCTGAAAATCCTACTATTATTCCATATAATACAAGTTATGATACGTGTGGAAACAATATATGTTGATGTGATGAGATTTTTTGTGCAGTGTGCATTCTCAGACGTAAACGTTGACATGCTGAAGTTTGTTAAGCAGTCAAAAACTCTACCAGTAATTTCATTTACTAATGGTGAAAACCAGAATAAAAGTGAAAAAAGAAAGCATAGTGTTTTACAACCGAACACTATTCGATGTATCATTTGCGGTCCATCGAACAATGGCAAAACAAACGTAATGATAAATGTATTATGTCACAAAAATGGAGTTCGTTTTGAAAACGTATATATTTATTCTAAATCACTTGCTCAAAGTAAGTATGTTGAATTAAAAAAGTTTTTGGACTCTATAAAAGAAATAAAAAGTGATTTTTTTCTGATAATGATGAAGTTATGCCTCCAGAAATGGCTAGAAAAAACTCTATATTTGTTTTTGAGGATGTAGCCAGCAATAAACAACAACACATGAAAGATTATTTCAGTAGAGGTCGTCATCACGATGTTGACGTATTTTATCTTTGTCAAACATATTCTTGTATACCTAAACATCTAATTAGAGATAACACTAATTTTTTAATTCTTTTTAAACAAGACGGAGCAAACTTGCGTCATGTATATAACGATCATGTAAATACAGATATGAGCTAAGATCAGTTCTTCGATATTTGTTCTTATTGTTGGCAAAACTCTAAGTTTGGCTTTTTGGTTATCGATAAAGGTAGCGATTTACAAAATGGTCGATATCGCAATGGATTTGATGTTTATTTTCAGTTATAAATAATAGTTCAAAAGAGCTAAATGCTCATTCGCGTTATACACTTTGTGTGGTTAACAACCTAACTATGACATCGTTTAACAAAATCAATAACGTGTCTATCAGACCACCAACTTCACGCCTTGATATTGCAACTAAATCGTATGTTGATGATAAGCTACTGCAATATAGAAATCAAGTAACAACAACAACAACAACAACAACAACAACAACAACAAGCGATGGACATCTAAGTATTAACGGCAAACGGTTAAAAGATGTTGGAACGCCCATACATGTTGAAGATGCTTGCAACAAACGTTATGTAGTTATTGAATGAGCTAAATAAAATTGAGTCTAAAGAAGACATACAACGAAACATTAACGACCTTAATTATTTAATTTTTTCAATTTGTAAAATAGAGAAACAACAACTTGACTTTGAAAACAAACGTCTCGCAGGCTTAGATTTACCATCATCTGCAAATGATGCAGTAAACCTTATTGCAATGCAGCAACATACATCGAATATAAAAAAATATCTGGAAAACCAAATAACCGAAGTGTTACAAGAGTAGAATTCATTCATGGTTTAGTGAGTGAATTTTCAGAAGATCACTTTCCGTTTGTTGATGATAGTCTCGACTTGGGTAACAAAACAATAAGAAATGTTAAAGATCCAATTCAAAATCAAGATGCGATATCGTATTCTTTTCTTAAAACTCATGTAACAAAAGAACTCGATGAAATTAAAAAATCTCTTTTGAATATAAACAAAGATGATGAAACTGTAGATATGTTAAATAGAAGAATAACAAACATATCTCAACCAATCGATTCGTTAGATGCAATAAACAAATATTATTTAGAAAACTTTGCTGCTTCTCGAAAAGATCTAGAAGACTTAATCACTAAATTTAATAAACAAAACTTCTTAAACGTAGACGATGGTGGGACTTTAAATATGATGAGTAGACGAATTACTCACGTAAACAATCCCATATACGATAACGATGTTGCAAATAAGACGTTTGTTGAACAATATGCCGCTTCACGAGATGAATTTGAAAAAATGAAACAGAACAATCTACAACATCAAAAACAAACAAATGTCGAGTTTCCTGTTAACGACCAAGATGTGACAAATAAACGATTTGTAGAACACTAAGCTGCTTCACGAACTGAAGTTAAGCAACTAAAAGAAATTTTAAGCAATTTACAAACTCGTATTGAGGGTGTTGCTAACAATCTAAATATTGTTAAAAAAGAAGAACTTGAAAGTTACGCTGCTGCATCCAAAGAGGATTATAACAAGTTAAAAACTGAACTAGAAAATATTGAGCAATTGGTTAACAAAGAACCACTCGAAAGTTTTACCGCATCCAAAGAAGAATATGGTATATTACAAGATGAAGTAAAGAAAAAGAACTTATCGAAATTTATTCTGAAATTCTCCAACACACCATCAATCCATTCACCGGTATACACGCTTCATAATCATAATATACAATACCAACTTCCCTATAAAGGTATATTAAAACCAATTTTTGTTTCACCAAGATCTCCAATTGTGTATGCAATTTTAAATATACGTCAAGAGATTGAACTGGATGGCAGTGACATTGTAGTTGAAGAACAAGATGAAATACAGTTTCGACTTAGAGACCCTGAGAAACATAAAACCAATGATCTTCCTCTTCAAATTGATTTTGAATATACTATAAATAAGTAAAACAACTACAATTTTAGTTTAGTCATGGAGAAGAGCTTGAAGATTAAAGCTGAAAGTCGAGTAAAGGATAAACTTTCTCGCTTAAAAAAGATGTTAAGGACAAGTATCTTTCACTTCAAAATGATGTTAGACGTCAAGAATTAGACATAGAGACAAAGTTTAAACCAGTAACAAATTCATTAAATCAGCTTGTAGCTATTGCTAATACAACGTCAACTAAAAAAAAGAAAATCAAAAAAGAAAAAAAATATGATGATTCTGAATCAACTGCTACTTCAGACGAAGAAGATGGAGATAGCATCAATATAATTACACTACTTAACCGCTACTTTGATCCGTTCATTAAACAAAACGTGGATAGAACATTTGGTATAACGATAAGAAATGATAAACAATACTTGGGACGTGAACGAGTTTTCTTTGATAAAAAGTGGATAAAAGTTGGTGGTGAAAAATTTCCTATAACAGAAGGTCTACTTGAATTGATTCAAAGGACCAGATCACTCTCTAATCGATAGGAGTGATTTAAGTTCTTATTTGAAATTATTAAATGTTTCAAACGTGCACAAAAGAAATTATGCAAGCAATGCAGCTCCGAGAGGAACACAATCTCATAAGTATAAAAATATAATCGAACCCCTTCTTACTGAAGACATAGATAGAATTATAAAAACAACAGATGAGAATGAAGAAACAAATACTACGATGCATACTGGATATGGTCAAAAGAAACACATCACACCACAAGCCATTTGGAAATTCGAAGGAGGAAACAATATTGAATTTGTCCATTGGAATGAACCAAACAAATTAGTATCAAGACTTAAAAAATTAATTGCATCGAAAGCTGCAGGTCACACGGGACTTGACAGCGAAATCTTTGCAATTGAAGAAGAACTAATAAATGCAGGATATATTGAATAAAAATTCAAACATTTGTAAAACAATGCACAGTATGTTATAAATCTTTGTTTAGAAATTAACTATGAACGAAATCAGACGAGAAATTGCAAAAGAACTTCATGCACCTCTTAGAAAAAAGTTTAAAAGACGACATGTTATTAGCAAAGGAATCGATGACCTCCATGAAGCTGATCTTGTGGACATGTCAAAACTTGCAAAATGGAATAATGGATTTAAATATTTATTAACCATTATTTACGTTTACTCAAAATATGCATGGGCAATTCCTCTTAAAACCAAAAAAGGAAGTGAGATTGTAAAAAGTTTAAAATTTGTTTATTCTCAAAGTAAAAGATTGCCCAATTATTTTCACACTGATCGAGGAACGGAATTTTTTAACAGTGAATTCAAAACATGGTCTCAGAAACAAAATCTAAAGCATTATTCCACTGGGAGCTCCATAAAAGCGAGTGTAGTAGAGAGATTTAATCGAACTCTTAAGGAATCGATGTGGAAAGAGTTCACAACACGTGGTTCATACCGATGGGTAAATATTTTGCCCAAGTTATTAGTAAAGTATAATCACAAAATACATAGCAGCATTGGCATGAAACCTATTGATGTAAAAAGAAACAATCAACCCCGCTTGCCATCTCTATATACTGAAACTTTAAGAAAACCAAAATTTAAAATTGGTGACATTGTAAGAATATCAAAAATCAAGAAGCATTTCAGCAAAGGGTACGAAGCTAATTGGACTACGGAATTATTTACAATTTATAAAGTTCAAAATACTAATCCACGAACATATCTTTTAAAAGATAATAAAAATTTGCCGATATTTGGGGCATTTTACGGAGCAGAGTTACAACGAACCAAACATCCTAATATTTACTTAGTTGACAAAGTACTACGTAGAAAGGGAACCCAAGCCTTCGTATCTTGGCTACGATTCGATTCAACTCACAACTCTTGGATTTCGAACAAAAACATATTCTAATTAAAACAATGTAAGTTTTTTTTAATTCATCGCAAAAAATATTATTATTATTATTATTATTATTATTAATGTGTCTCTATATATTTTCAGCTCACGAAAACCAACACACTCAAGAAAGAAAAGAATGATTGTACTTACCTTCCACACAAGATCACCAGCATATTCAACTCTGCAGACAGCATCTTCAATTCTCAGCATCTTGGCGGAAAAGAAGAACTACTTACCACTTTAAGAACGAAGATCATACAATTTTGTTTTCACTATTTCGTATTATATAATTAATGTAAACCACAATGATTGATATAAATATATTTTTTAAAAACATACATTGAAAAAATATCACTCTCTCCACCCACTGTCCTTTTTAAATAATTTCAACAACATCATCATCGTCCTCTTCCTCTTCTACTCGATGTTCTCCTTGCATATGCTCTTCCTCCTCTAGTGGAGGAAGATCAAGCAGGTTGAGTGGCCTTAACCAGATCGCTCTGAGTTTTTCAATTATTATATTTAAATTATGTACCGTCACCCCGTTAAAAATAATCTCTTGAACGTGGCACGGGTCTCTTACCAACTCCAAAATCTCGCAATTAAAAATCTCCTTTTAACTTGCTGACAGTGTATCATACCACGTAGCCTCCTCCACTTTCGTGGCACTGATGACGAAATTTAGTCCTTGCATTCTGGCGCTATTTGCCAACAACTTGATTGCTTGCAGTTTCTTCAACTTTTGGATTAAGCTTTCACATAGACTCATGTTGATTGTGATATCTAACTACTGCTCCATAGTAACCTCCTCGTATATAGTATAAACTTAAAGAAGCAAAAAGCTCTTTAATCGTATCACATGAATGAAGGTTTGTGAACTGATATCCAAACTTGTTCTCTCATTAAAATAATTTCAGAGTTCAATAATGATGGTTAAGAATTTAAAGCAAACAAGCCAATATTCATTTCATGCAGTCAAAGAACGGTCTATACAGAATGAGACCACAGAGCATGCAAACACACACAAAATGTTAACTAACAGCTGCACATCCTATATGGAGTAGCAAGCCGGACCCCCCACGTTCAGTATGCTCTCGCTAGTCAAAGAACGATAACAGCCGCGCGCGGGGCAAAGGTTATCCGATTCAAGCGGTCAAGGGTCAATCTCTTCTTGCTACTAACACAAGCAGAGCACTAAGAAAACGCGTGTGGATAACCAAATGGGTGTCCATGAACGCCGCACCCGTACAGTCTCATTCAAATGTTAGTACACCTAAAACATTTCCGCTAACCAAGACCCCATTTGAACTTTTTTCATTTTTGTCCTATACACCTGAGAGTTGGTTAAATGGTAGAGGAGATAGAGAGCTTTCATTTATGTCAAACAAACTTTTTATAGATTTCCTAATTTTGGAAATATAGCATATTTTCAAAATTCAATTTATTTTGTCCTAGAGAGTTGAAATTTGGTGTGGGGGTAGAGCAGGTCAAGGCCATTCATTTATGTCAAACAAACTTTGTTGTCGCGAACACTGCAGACATATCACGTGATCGCTCGCATGATGATGCAATATGTCCTCGCGATTACGCAATATTCAAAGCATAGAAAAGTATTCTACTTATGGGTTTGACAGAAACCTGAAATAAATGACATAGAATATTTCCCACCAGCTTGCGCTTCCAATCTAGTCCGTGACTAAAGAACCTGAAAAGGACTCAAAAAAAGCTAAAAAATTAGAACTAAGGTGTTCTACAGTTACATCTTAATTTGTTGCACTCGGCAACCCTAGCATGAATAATAACCTGTTCGTCAAACATCTTACAATAATTACCTCCCTTTCCTATAAGAAAAATGAACTTTAATAAAGCACCAATTATCGAATGTAACGAGTTTCGCATTCGCATGGATAAAATCAAATACACACGCCGTGTACACTAAATATGACTCCAAAGAAAAATTTACAACAAACAACTTTGGCCACGCGCCAACGTACATTTAAAGATGATGGTGTCGGCACACAAAAAAATCTACACACAAGGAAAACAAAAATGAACTATTTACAACGTTCCCGCGTCTTATCTAACTACATATTGAGTAAATCAATTTTTGTACATCACCGTTTCAGCTTGCAGAACATTAACCTTCATCCCGGTGCATTTCCCTACGGGAAATCTAGCCCTCCATCGTCGACGTAGTTGTAGAAGCGATGCACATCATTCCATCACACGACCATATATCGGACATCTTGGCGTAGCTTCTTGGACAGAAATGTTCAATGTTAATAATATACCTAGCTATAATCGCTGTGAGCTAATACTTTCACTCACAATAATGTCCTATGCGATTACTGATCGAAGACTTGCCCTATCTTAGCATTTGCTTAACACACGCACAAATATCACTCAAAAATATAATACAAAAATTTACATAAATACACTGTTCAAACTCAACGTCACTGGCTTGAAAACAAGTCTTAAACATGTCTATCTTGCAGCCCTGATCTCACCTAGAGATCTCCACTGCTACACGTGAACCCTGCTCCCTTGAGCACAAAATGAAATGTTAGTGAAGTATGCTCATTAGAGCTTGAAAAATCGTGACGCAGACTGACGTGAACGTTGCTCACCAGAGCTCAATAAAGTTGTGTCCTAAACAGCTCATCACCGATCAATTTATTGGAAACTGACAGAATGATGTAGGGTGGGGAGAATTTGTAAAATAATCTGGAGTTTTCACCTCACAAACTTGGGACTAGTATCAATCTTCATCATTTTATCCAAACGTCTCAATGCACTTATGCGGAATTAATTCGGATCGGCGGTTCTTTAGATATGCGTTTCCGCGCCTTTTTCCAGGGTACGCAATTCACCGCGTGGCTTTGGCGTGGTCTCTTCTGATTGGCTGATTCAATCCTGGATCGGTTGAAACTTTACTCATGACACTCCCATAATGACTCCAATTTAGGTGCGCGTTGGTACAGAATTTGTCCTTGAACTCGGCTTAACCGGTCGTCTTCAGGAATAACTACCAAGCTACTTCTGTTGTAATAGTTGCAACACACTACCTTGGCTCCCCCTTTGTCAATTTCAACATGTACTGCCTGGGCATCAGTAATATTGATAATAAAATCATGAAGATTTATTCATCGACTGATTAATAAGGGTTCAGTAGATTTAACAAATTCTTATCATCATTTGGAACTAGAGGAGAAAACAAGTTTACTAACAGATTTTCAGTTCGAACAGCAGACGTTCTGCTTCAGAAGATTACCTTTTGGATTGAAGACAGCTGGATCAGCTCTAATACGAGCTATAGATAGAAATTTGTCAGATGAGGTAAAAGCTTGCACAATTAGGTATGTCGATGACATTCTTTTGACCTTAGAGTCAGTAACAGAGCACATGGAAAAGTTAAAGAAATTATTAAGGGATTTAAAACAGGCCAATTTCAAAATAAATTTGAAGAAGTCAAATTTTTGTCAGCGTGAAGTGACATTTTTAGGTCATGTGATAGATCAGTATGGCGTGAAGGCAAATCCATGTAAACTAGAAGCCTTTAAGAATTTTCCACGACCAACTAGGGTCAAAAATGTAAGACAGTTTTTGGGACTAATAGGATTTTTAGTAGCCATTGTCCAGCGTACACCAGTACATTATCTCCACTACAAGATCTTCTCAAGAAAGGGGGAAAATGGATATGGACTGATGAGTGCGAAGACGCATTTCAGAAAGCAAAGATCATGTTACTCAACTTCGTGAAGCTAGGATATCCGGATTTCAATGAGAAATTTGTAATACAGACAGATGCATCACAAATAGGCATCGGAGCTATGCTATATCAAGAGACCGATCAGCAACCTGGCGGTAGAAATTATTTGGCTTTCACTTGAAGGCGATTGAAACCTCACGAAAAGAAGTACACGATCAGTGAAATTGAACTGTTAGCTATATTGCACGCCTTGCAATACTGGCGAAAAATAGTGTATGGGTTCAAAATTATATTAACAAATTTACAAAGAAATTTGATACAATGGTCCGGCTAGCTCAAAACAGTTGCCAGCGTTTCGCCCCAGTGTACCAATGGGCTCTTCAGTTGGTTATGGTACACCTCACCAAGACGCGTGGCTAGTACATACTGTGAAGGCCGCTGCAAGGCACAAATGTTGCCACGAGCAGCGCCAATGTACAACGGAAGTAAAAACTTCCTTTCAAAAATAATGTTAGCTTACCTTGCTAATCCATATTGGAAATATCTGTTCCCGGAGGAAACAGGATGTAAAAATGTCCGATTGAGCTATGTACATTAACAAATTTACAAAGAAATTTGATACAATGGTCCGGCTAGCTCAAAACAGTTGCCAGCGTTTCGCCCCAGTGTACCAATGGGCTCTTCAGTTGGTTATGGTACACCTCACCAAGACGCGTGGCTAGTACATACTGTGAAGGCCGCTGCAAGGCACAAATGTTGCCACGAGCAGCGCCAATGTACTACGGAAGTAAAATCTTCCTTTCAAAAATAATGTTAGCTTACCTTGCTAACAAATTTACAAAGAAATTTGATACAATGATCCGGCTAGCTCAAAACAGTTGCCAGCGTTTCGCCCCAGTGTACCAATGGGCTCTTCAGTTGGTTATGGTACACCTCACCAAGACGCGTTAATGTACATAGCTCAATCGGACATGTTTACATCCTGTTTCCTCCGGGAACAGATATTTCCAATATGGATTAGCAAGGTAAGCTAACATTATTTTTGAAAGGAAGTTTTTACTTCCGTAGTACATTGGCGCTGCTCGTGGCAACATTTGTGCCTTGCAGCGGCCTTCACAGTATGTACTAGCCACGCGTCTTGGTGAGGTGTACCATAACCAACTGAAGAGCCCATTGGTACACTGGGGCGAAACGCTGGCAACTGTTTTGAGCTAGCCGGACCATTGTATCAAATTTCTTTGTAAATTTGTTAATGTACATAGCTCAATCGGACATTTTTACATCCTGTTTCCTCCGGGAACAGATATTTCCAATATGGATTAGCAAGGTAAGCTAACATTATTTTTGAAAGGAAGTTTTTACTTCCGTAGTACATTGGCGCTGCTCGTGGCAACATTTGTGCCTTGCAGCGGCCTTCACAGTATGTACTAGCCACGCGTCTTGGTGAGGTGTACCATAACCAACTGAAGAGCCCATTGGTACACTGGGGCGAAACGCTGGCAACTGTTTTGAGCTAGCCGGACCATTGTATCAAATTTCTTTGTAAATTTGTTAATGTACATAGCTCAATCGGACATTTTTACATCCTGTTTCCTCCGGGAACAGATATTTCCAATATGGATTAGCAAGGTAAGCTAACATTATTTTTGAAAGGAAGTTTTTACTTCCGTAGTACATTGGCGCTGCTCGTGGCAACATTTGTGCCTTGCAGCGGCCTTCACAGTATGTACTAGCCACGCGTCTTGGTGAGGTGTACCATAACCAACTGAAGAGCCCATTGGTACACTGGGGCGAAACGCTGGCAACTGTTTTGAGCTAGCCGGACCATTGTATCAAATTTCTTTGTAAATTTGTTAATGTACATAGCTCAATCGGACATTTTTACATCCTGTTTCCTCCGGGAACAGATATTTTCAAAATTATACTCAGAACCGATCATAAGGCATTGACTTTTCTAATGAAAACAGATTTATCAAGCCCAAGGCTGACAAGATGGGCATTGTTCATCCAACAATACGATGTGGAAATCGAGTATTGTCCTGGGAAGAAATGTTATCCCAGATTTTCTAAGCAGGAATCCAGAGAATACAGAAACAGTACTAAATATCCAGATAGATGATAAAGTTCAAGCCACCATAGAAGATTTGAGAAAAATTGGTGAGATGCAAAGACAAGACCCATGGATGAGGATGATGATCTCATACTTCGAGGGAAAACTTGACAGAACATCGCCTGCGTTTGCGGAAGCCGAAGCGATTTCAACTGAATATATTTGGTACAATGGGCTTCTTCACAAATATGCGGACGCAGATCATACCCGGTCAAGAATAGTAGTACCAGCAGGGTTAAAAAGAAAATTAATCTGGTTGTCACACCGAACATTTGGACACATGGGGGTGGTCAAAACACTTAAAATGTTACAAGAAACATTTATATGGCCGAAAACGGGAGAAACAGTGAGGTCGACATCGAAAACATGCGATATCTGTCAAAGAGTGAAGTCTAACTCTTTCTTGATGAGACAAAAACCAATCCCGCTTTTGCCACAGAAACCATGTCAAATATTATCAATAGATAACTTCGGTCCATTGCCGAAAGCAAGAAGAGGCAACAGGCACATCCTGGTATCCATGGATGTATTTACAAAAATGGTAGTCCTCTGACCCATACAAAAAACATCGACGAAACAGGTTCTCAAATGATTAAAGGAACGCTTGATTCCGATTTTAGGAAAGCCCGAAAATCTTCTTTCGGATCACGGAAGCTGTTTCACGAGTTTGGAATTTCGCAAAGAATTAGAAGCATTAGGGATCAAACAGATACTCTCTAGTTTTCGACACCCTGAAGCCAACCCAGTAGATAGGGTGATGAGAGAGGTACAGAAATACTGTAAAATATATTCCTCAGAAGAAAATTGGAAATGGATCGATACATTGCCAAAGATCGAATTCTGTATCACCAACACGATACATGATGCGACTGGAGAAGTGCCTATTAGAATACATTTAGATGAATGTCCAGAGAGACCGTGGGATCAAATTATACCAGTACCAGTAGATCAAGTGGGGAGAGTATTGAGAATTCGCAAAACATTCGAACACTTAAAAGATCAAGTAGATAAACGGCAGCGACGAAATCGTAAAAAGCGATACCATCGACCTTTGGTAGTCGGGGAGTTAGTATTAGTAAAGCGACCAGCCATGTCAGATCCTGAAAATAGGATATATAAAAAATTCCGAAAGAATTATCATCGACCTTATAGAATCATAAATGATCTAAAGAATAATGCATATAAGATACAGCATGAAGAAACGAATCAGAAAATGATAATGAATGCAGCAAATTTAAAGATGTATCATCCTCCGGAGGAATTTGAGAGACCAGAAGATCAAACCTGTGTAACTGAGATATGCGATGAAGTTGATGAAAGGGAAAGAAGATGGCAGAAATTAGGTTGCGAATGTGGATTAAAGGAAGAGTATGAGGAAATGAAGGAATTTGCGGGTCTCTTCATAGAGGCAAACAGGAAAAGAAGAGAAGAGAATGACAGGATTAAAAATTTGATAGAAATGACCAAGTTAGAGTGAAACGGGTAGGGATTGACCTAACCCAGGTGATAGAAGCAATGTTTCTTTGATGAAAATAAGATGGGATGAGAAATAATAGAGAAACGTGATTATTATTTGAAACGGGTTAAGACGTTGACGTGCCCATCTAGCAACTGATACTGAAATAGATTATAAAATATAGGACGTTCGACAAAAGTTAAAAGTTCAAATAATCTTTTTTTGGCAAATAAATTTCTTAAAGTTTTTTTTTTTTTTAATTTTTCGTTTTGAAGAAGGGATTTGTGCCCAAATGAAGTTATGGCCCAAGGTTTGAACGCTGGATATGTAAGATGAGAGGACAATTTAAGGCCTCCGGGGAAGGAATATTGTAAAATGTTATGCAAGCCGTACGTGACTCAAGCCACCCAGATGCGAGATTAGGAGCAATTAAGGAAGCCATAAATATTATAATCGACGATAAGTGTCAAGAAAATATCAACAGATAAGGAAAGTTCTGCAAACTCAAGAGCTGTTAAGATGTCAACAAGGATTCATTAAAAACCCTTTGGGCAAGCAATGTTTATCAAATTTATGAGTGTATCACTGACAGATTTAATGTGATTGAACCTAGTGAAAAGCGACTATTGCATGATTCTGGCTGGCTCCAATTAGAGCTGAGGCTGCGATAAATTATCATATGGAAGTTATAAAAATCCCCGACAGTACCGAATCAGTCTTAGGGTACAACATGGATCAGATAATATACTATACATTGATATCATGCGTTAAAACATTCACAGGGACTAGGTCTGCTTTGAGGTTCGTAGTCCTGGTTGCTGACACAGATTTAAATTGCTGCATCAGCAGTGGCGTCATCGTCAATTAAAACGCAGGGATACGGAGATTGGATATACCACTCCGCTGGCCACGGAGGGAGCATAATAACCTTTTTAATTAATTAAAAATATGTAGACGATTAAATGGGATTCCGCACGACATGAACGTCAAAATAAACATGTTTTACATATGCAACTAAAGTTTCAAGGAAATAGGGGCTCAAACGTGGAGAATAGTCTCCGCACTTGCGTGAGGGAACTACGTTTTGATAAACTAGTATAAATATGTGGCCGAACGAAAGTCAGTTATTCAGTCGACAACGGACTTCTGAAGGAAACCGTACTGTTCCGCAGTAGTACTCAGTTCTACAACGAACCTTTGAGAGGTCGGGTGTTGGTCGTCACACTTCAGATCACAATTTAGGAAGGATGCTGGATCGCAGCATGGGACCATTAAGTACAGTATACTGTGCCCAATCGGACACAGCAGACTGGCATCGAACTCGGGTCTTATCAGAGAAGACCAGGTCCATGATTATGCCTAGGCTCGAACCACTGATCTCTGAGGGGGAACAGCTACAGGGAACCCGAAGAGCAATGAGTTATATAATGACATATAATATAGCATGATTTCACGGCTAGAATGTGAATATCATAGCTGTTTAAGGGAATAATTGTTAGAAAATGAAAGCATATGTACATTTTGGAAGCATAGAAGTGTGAAGGCAAGCCAGCTTGACGGTTGACTAATCGCAGCCAGCGGATGGGCGTGGATTCGTGACGCCGAAGGAACTCATTTCGTCTGGACCGCCACGACAGCTCAAAATTAATGACTCTGGGGTTCACCGATGGACAACGCTTGAGAATGGAGAGGGAGTAATTGTCCACGGAAATTAATTGATTGCAGCCAATTGGAGCATCGAAATGGAGTGAAATGTACACCCAGGTGAATATATTCTAGGAGAGATAATTTAGGAGTGGTCTCACACCTAAATTAAAGCCTATATCTTGAAATAAGCCTGTGAACACAGAGCCTACGCGCGAGAGGAATGATTTGGAGACCCAAACGAGGGGATTCACCATGGTGGCGTCATGACGCTATGGAAAAAGGCAATTAATTGTAATTAATTGGCCGAAGCGATCGCTTGCACGCGAGTGATTATGGGACTTCCACACCTAGATAAACGAGGTGTATACGTCATTTCGAATGGAAATGCATTATTTCAAGAAAGGAGTCGCACCTGTATGTCCTGTAGACTACGTTTTATGAGAAACCTTTATATAGGGGAAGCAGCGCAGACCAAGCCAGTTCGTCTTTAGTTGCTCTGCAGTTCGTCTTTCGTCTTCTTCAGTTCGTCTTCAGTTCTTCTACAGTTCGTCTGACTCAACACGTAAACTAAAAACGCTGCCAGAAAATGCGCGAAATGTTAGAGTATCGACGCTCGAGTATATATGAAGAACAATGGAAGCGCATCATACAGCTTCTTAATAGTAATCATGAATCGCGTAAGATTTAATCTACAGCAGATATTTATCCATTAGCATACGCAAGTATAGTTCGCCTCAGCGTAGGAACAAGTTAGGATATTTTTGGACAGTGAATATACCAGGAGGTATGACGCAGTATCGTCAGGATCACTACAATTATGGGAGCCGGGAAGGCATCACAAGTAATCATGACGGTGAAATGAACAGTATTGAAGGTGACGAGAATCGAACGCACGCACACGCATGATAGACTTTCACGGAGACCAGCGGTTGTCAGAAGTTAGCTGCATCGCATCTCTGAGGTCAGGCGTTAGGAGGAGTCCGATTAAGGATCCACATGTGAAATAGTGCGAAAAGTGTATATAAGTTTTATTACAGTGATTTCAAAAGTGTTTATGTGTATTGTGAAAAATATGTATTGTGTTAAATTGAGGAAAGCCACTGATAAAAATATGATTATCATGTGTGAAGTATGTGATAGCATGTGTCGTGTGAGATATAGCATGATGGCTTAAACCAAGCATCATGGTAGGTTCTTGGCTGGTGTGCTGGAATAATACAGCGAAAATGAAAAGTGAGTACAAATTTACAATGTTAATCTAATTAGATAGTTCACCATACAACGAAGCATCACTTTAAGACTAAGAAGTAACAGTCACTTATGTACGAGCTTTCACCACTCGTATTTTGGTAGAAAATGGCTTGGAGGGTGATTTGTTTAGGGCCATTCAGGCCTAAGATAGTGATGAATGTAACGGTAACGTTAAATGATAATAATAATAATAATAATAATAATAATAATAATAATAATAATAATAATAATAATAATAATAATAATCTGGGGTCGGTAACAGTAATAAGTAAAGTAATAGGCATTTCTGGCCTAAAGAACGTTCAAAGTGTGTCATGTCTAATATAAAGATATCGAGATACGAGAATTTTTCAGTGTCAGTGAAGTGTTGAATGAATATTTGATATGGTCAATTCTTAGGAGTGTATTTGAGAACCATTAAAGTAATGTAAGCCAGTAAATTTATACTTTTTTTTGGAGCTATTTAAAGCTTTGGCTTAAGAGTAATTGCAGAGAGGACGTGAGTGCTTTAATAATTGAGTCATCTATGAGAAGTATTGTTTGAGCCGCATATAGCGAGCAATGTAACGTAGAATCAAGTGATTTACGTCAATAAAGTTGCGGGGACCACTCTAACATAGCTTGCACGTTAGGTGAAAGGTTGGCTAATCTACGAGATAGTATTGCCGTTGGAGCATACTTATATTATTCGCAGCGAATTGGAACGGAGCCTGTCTGTATCCATCGCTTGTAGGAATATTGCCACGAGGGATGCTCTTCTAGACCCCGTGAGCTCATGTATTAATTGATCTGCCCTGAGAGGAGAATCATATTCGTCGTATAGGAAACGCAGATTTCCTTATTATTGTAGGCAGCTACTGATGAGAAATATTGTATTCTCAATCGTGATGCGCGCCCGGAGCCACTAGAATCGCCACAGAACCGCAAGGCTATCACAGGATCCATCCCCAGCCATGAATGTTAATTAGGAGCCGAGTTGAGCCCATTACACTATAAATATAGGTGGTAAATAAGTAGAATGACTCAATTACTAGAGACAACACTCAGCGTAACTCCATTGTATTGCAATTGTAAACAAAGTTGACCTTGCTAGCAGCCAGAGGGGTGTGGTAGGTATGCCACGAGGACGGCGGCCATCTTGCTCGGCCAGCTGGAACAAATTTTATTGCCTGCTTGAAAGGGAGGTCTGTTGACCTGGTCCCTTTATTTTAGAAGCATAGTGGGACACTGAAGAATCTCGATATTTCGAAATGTCATTAAGATATGATTGTTGTGATGATGCCAATTGAATTAAATGATGTGTTTCAACACACATACCTTGTGGGATCATTGTGATCGGATAATATTTGGACCAGTTATTCTCTGAGGAGGAACGCTGAACCAAATAAATGTAGGCATCTTTTTAAAGTGCATTTTGCCCAGTTCACACTAAGTTATGCAGACGGGTAGGTGATTTCTATAACATGACACGTTTGTAACGATAATAATTTCGACCAGACCCAGAAAATCGTTGTATGGTGAAACTATAAACATTTCTATCCATGTGTATTTTGGAAGGGAAAACGTACCACTTTAGCGTTTCATATTGATGGAAAAAAGGAAGACGATTCACACGACAAAACATTTGTTAATTAAGGCATAAGATAATGAATTTATGTTAATGAAAGTAAATGCCCGTGAAAAACGGATTAATGTATAATTATTACAGAATTGATGTCATTTTAAAGTGATATTGTGACTTTTGTGCTGTGATACTCCAGTTTGTTAAATTGTGCGACATGAAGAACACTATGGACGCTCGTAGATGTCTGAAAGTATCAATGATAGGATGCTAGAAATATATTTGAGTGCAGTGAAGCACTAATTGATAAGAGACTCACAAATAACCTTGATTTTCATTGTGGGAAGTAAATGTAAATTATCCTTTGTTTGTATTTTGTTGTATAGCCATGACTATATATCAGTAAATGTTTTATTTAGGAGTATGTTGTTTCTTTCATGTAGAGTAGTTACCTGATAGACTCAAATCCTGAGCATGTGGTCGTATGGTGGGCAGGGACGTCCCACACCTCGAAAGACCGTGAGATAGCTGGGATACGAACACATGTTCCATATGATGACAATTGGGTACATGGAGGAGATGTCACTGTACTAGGATTGAGTCACAGGTACTACTAAATGTCGGCCAAGATATTAATGGTAGAAGCAAGTACAGCAGAAAAATTAGGATATATTAGGAAAAGGCCGCGTCCCATTTGTTAATAAGCCTTCACTTCAAAATAAATGTTGATAATCCTCCATAAGACATGCTTAAATGTAACTTGTTAGCGTTGAATACCCAACTACTTACATTCACCTCAAGGCACGTAATTTTACCCTTTCTTTATCATGACGCTGATACATGGGGCCAGTTTAAAATACAGGTCACCATAAAGCATGAGTTAACCCATTAGTATCTATCTTTTTCATTATCATGGCGCCCAGATACGTGGAAGGCTTATGGGATTCAGAAAACCCCATAATAATAGCATGGTTTCCATGGGGAAAACCATAATAGTATTTTTTTCCTCGAACTGTGTTTGAGCGATTGTGAGTCTTTCTAGATGATACTCAGACATTAGACACTGTTGTCAGACGGGTACGAGGGTCTAAACCCATTCCATAGGTGGTTACAGAACTGTGTAAAATGATGTGTTGTTGTCGCTAGATCGGAATTCCTTTTTTCCAATAGAACGTGCCAGCATGCTCAGCTGCGGCCTACCTGAATCTCAAAATAAGAAATACAGGATGGCTGGAACTGAGGAGGTACTCAAGTGTTTCGCGGAGTTAAGAGAACATTTTGATACTACTTATGCTAAGAGTAAGGAAGAGGCTAAAGCATTTAAAGATGAAATAGCAGGTAGATTGGCTACAGTCAATACTCAATTGGATGCCAATCAAGCTGAAATGAACACTAGATTAGAGGCTAACCAAACTGAAATAAACACTAGATTAGAGGCTAACCAAACTGAAATAAACACTAGATTAGAGGCTAATCAGTTAGAGGTCAATAAAAAAATATGACGTTAAAGAGTCTATTAAGCAAGAAGTAACTAAGAATATTGTTAGCGTGGTCTCAGAGATGCAAGCTAATAACGACAAACGCTTTGAGTCAATAGAGCTAAAACTAGAGAATAATCTGCAAGCGTGCAGAGAATCACAGCGTGAGATTAATGATAGCTTAAGCAGTATGTCCATAGAGCTTAAAGACATTCAAAGTCAGAATGAAGCGAATACTAAGCGTCAGCAAGAGCAATTTAATACGTTCACTCAGACCGTGGATCAAAGGCTCGAAGACAGCGACGGAAAATGGAATAAGCGGATGGCAGACTACGCAAAGGCGGTAGACGAAGCCTTAAGGAAGCAGGATCAGAATATCCTTGACCAATGCAAGGAGATCAATGATATAAAAACTTCTGATCAAGAGAATAAGGAAATAATATCAAACATGAAAAGGCAGGTCGGAAAGGTTCTAAAATAGTTAGAACAAACTCAGAACGATCTAGCAGTCATTCATAAAAGGCAGGATGAGGACCAGAGAGAAATTACGAAAATAAGGACTGAAATCTCCCATATGCATGGTCACATACAGAAAGAAGTTACAGGCTTACGAGAAGAATTAGAACTTCGAGAAGGCTTGAAGAATTAAGCCAGCGATAAAACTCTTGCCGAGGTAAGAGAGAGAGTCTAGCGGGGGAAATTACCCACATGAAAGAAAGCCTTAAGGATGACAAGGAGAAAGTATTTTCTATGGCAGAGAAAAACTGGGATCGCTTAGAAAAAATAGAACGAGAGGTATTAGCTCGTTTAGAAAGGGCAGAAAATAGGCACAGCCAAATAGAAACTAGAATGATCGCACAGGAGGAATCCATATTGCGAAATCCTAGATCTAGCGAAGGAAGCATAGATGAAAATAGGAGAAATAAATGGGCAGATATAGAGATACAGCCCACTCCAAAGAATACAGCCATGCCAAGTGACAGCCCGTATACCACGCCTGGTATACCTATTGCTATGTCTACACCGCATGAACATGCTATACAAAATCAAATAGTCACTGTTGTGAGGGCTAGTGACGAGAAACCGAAGAAATATTCTGGGAGTAATTCTAACATGACACCCAAGTACTGACTCAAAGAGGTTTCCGAGTACTTGAATGACGCGAAGGTACCGCCAGAGCGAAGGTTGAGAGCTATCGAAAAACTGACTGAAGGCGAGTGTGCCTTATGGTTTAGAAGTTTTCGGTACACGTTCGACACCGTTGACGAATTTCGCCAGGCATTTTTAAGCAGGTACTGGAACGCAAATATACAACAGAACCTCAGATTGGACTTGTACTCCAGACGCTACAGTACTAATAACCCTACGAAGTACGCAGAGTTCTTCGAGGCTCAATTGTGCCGTTTCCGCGAACTTGATGAAGGTCCTAAAGAGTCAGATCAGTGTCTAGCGATAGCCAAGCAGTTACCGTATGAAGTACAACGTCTATTAATCTCAGCAAACGTCAAGACAGCGACTGACATGGAGGAAGTGCTGAGACAACTCGATCTCACCACAGTGCAGCACACAAGGCAAAGTCGGAACGTGGAACAAGTCAACATGACTACTACACCTACTGAATCGTCTAGGGTGCAGACTAAAAGTAAGTCTACTAGCACGGAAACGGAGAAATCTGACTGGCAACGCGAAGGACGGGATAACCAGAATTGGAGGCCAGCATACAGAGGAGGATCGAACCGCGGATACCGAGGAAGGAAAGCCTGGAATCAGCGCGGCACAAGAGACCAGCAGCCTGATAACAGAAGAAATTACGGCCGAAATGGGAATAACCAAGGATGGAGATCCCAAGAACAGAGTCGCGGGTTCGATGAAGAAGCGGAAGAACGCTATCACGCATCATTAAGATACATGGAAGAGCGTGGAGACGACCATAGAAAATCGCAAGTGCATTGGGATGAAGCGATTAAGAATAGAAGGTCATCCGACATCTATAAAAATGATGACGGTGCCAAGAGTCTGGAACTTCAGCAGTACGAAGACAGACAAAAGAACTCCACAAAGAATGGAGCAATGGAAAAAAAACATCAAAATTAAATGACCAAATAAGAGAGATAAATGCAGGATGGAATACAGTGAATGTGGTTAACTGGATTGCCAAACCTGAGGAACTTATTGAAGACCTAGATGAAGGGACGTTCAATGTGAGAAGGGAACTGCCCATTATTATTGTAAACATCGCAGGCATGAAGATAAGAAGTCTTCTAGATACAGGCTCAACGGTATGTCTAATAACCCAGGCATTATATAATGAAATCCAAAGTAAAATCCACGTATTGAAAATACCTATTTCAAGCGTGAAGATAAAAGGTGTGATACCAGATAAAGTAATGATATGCAGATACCAAGTATTTTTAGATTTGCAGATAGGGAACTCTACATTCTCACAGAGCTTCCTACTTGTGAATAAGCTGCCTTTTAACGTTATTGTCGGCATGTATTTCATAAGAGAATATAAGGTCATAATAGATCTCTCGCAAGACATTGTTATGTTTCGCGCAAGTGAGGGAAAGGAAGATTTAGAGCTCTCATTAAAACACAATGAAACGAGACCAGAAGAGTACGTATGGCATACATACGGAGATATGACTGGGGATGCAGTATTGACAACAGAAGACATCGAGGGAGAGTTTGCAACACTGGCCGCAGACATTGAAAAGGACCTCGAACCAAAATTTGAAGAATGCCTGGAAGAAAAGATAGAAGAAGCTAAAATTGGTCCAGAGCATAAGCAAATGCTAAGGGAACTGCTATTTGAATACAAAGGAAGTAGGTAATATAAGCCGAAGCTGGCGCAGGGGCTAATGGGCAAGATGGCCGCCGCGCGCAATCACTCTATGTTATTCTTATGGAGGGGTCATTCAGAGCTGGCGCAAGGGCTAATGGGCAAGATGGCCGCCACTCCCCGAGACCGTGGGTGACGTCACAGGGGGAGGTCGGCCGTGTAGTTGCTAAATGGAATATTTATTATTATTATTATTATTATTATTATTATTATTATTATTATTATTATTATTATTATTATTATTATTATTAGGTAATTATTGATTGATCATGTACAATCTAGACCAACCTTATATTGTACACCTCGTGGTGTAGCGGCTAGTAATCTTGAATGACACTGCGGAGACCCGTGTTCGATTCCTGGCTCTGTCAAGAAATTTAATTCTGGGCTGAGGGCTGGAAGGGGGTACACTCATTCTTGTGAGGCAAAAAACTGAGAGGAGCAGGGTTTGATTCCTACCTCAGTCATTCTGGACGTAGTTTTTTGTGGTTTCCCAATTTAACTCCAGGCAAATGGCAAGAGGTACCGTAACTGAAGGCCATGACAGCCTCCTTTCCAATCCTCATTTAAATTACAAGTGCACACACTAATACAGCCATACAATAGCACAGGTTATTAGACAACACACACCCCCAAGTACAGTATACAGGGCTACATGACCATGATATCACAAAACCCCTAAAGAATCAACAACAACAACTGATATTCATGAAACATCTCTTGGTGTAGTGCCTAGCATTCTTGACTGTCACTGCTTAGGCATGGGTTCGATTCCTGGCTCTGCTAAGAAATTTAATTTTGGTCTGAGGACTGGAATGGGGTACACTCAGCCTCGTGAGGCAAAACTGGGAAGAGGTGGGCTTGATTCCTACCTCAGCCATTCTAAGAGTTTTTTCTGTGGTTTCCCACTCACACACTCTAGGCAAATGCTAGGATATATCTTAAGTTAAAGCCACGACTACCTCCTTTCCAATCCTTATCTGAATTACTAATACAGCCATTACAATAACACAGGTTATCAGACAAAACACACCCCAAGTACAGTATACAGGGCTACATGACCATGATATCACAAAACCACTAAAGAATCAACAACAACAACTGATATTCATGAAACATCTCTTGGTGTAGTGCCTAGCATTCTTGACTGTCACTGCTTAGGCATGGGTTCGATTCCAGTCTCTGCTAATGATTTTAATTTTGGTCTGAGGACTGGAATGGGGTACACTCAGCCTCGTGAGGCAAAACTGGGAAGAGATGGGCTTGATTCCTACCTCAGCCATTCTAAGAGTTTTTTCTGTGGTTTCCCATTCACACACTAGAGGCAAATGCTAGGATATATCTTAAGTTAAGGCCACGACCACCTCCTTTCCAATCCTTATCTGAATTACTAATACAGCCATTGCAACAACACAGTTTATCAGACAACACACACCCCAAGTACAGTATACAGGGCTACATGACCATGATATCACAAAACCCCTAAAGAATCAACAACAACAACAACCAACAACAACAACAACAACAACAACAACAACAACTGATATTCATGAAACATCTCTTGGTGTAGTGGCTAGCATTCTTGACTGTCACTGCTTATGCACGGGTTTGATTCCTGGCTCTGCTAAGAAATTTAATTTTGGTCTGAGGACTGGAATGGGGTACACTCAGCCCCGTGAGGCAAAACTGGGAAGGGATGGGCTTGATCCCTACCTCAGCCATTCTAAGAGTTTTTTCTGTGGTTTCCTACTCACACACTCTAGGCAAATGCTAGGATATATCTTAAGTTAAGGCCACGACCACCTCCTTTCCAATCCTTATCTGAATTACTAATACAGCCATTACAAGAACACAGGTTATCAGACAACACACACCCCAAATACAGTATACTGTGCTACATGACCATGATATCACAAAACCCCTAAAGAATCAACAACAACAAACAACAACAGCAACAACAACAACAACAACAACAACAACAACTGATATTCATGAAACGCCTCTTGGTGTCGTGGCTAGCATTCTTGACTGTCACTGCTTAGGCATGGGTTCGATTCCAGGCTCGGCTAAGAAATTTAATTTTGGTCTGAGGACTGGAATGGGGTACACTCAGTCTCGTGAGGCAAAACTGGGAAGAGATGGGCTTGATTCCTACCTCAGCCATTCTAAGAGTTTTTTCTGTGGTTTCCCACTCACACACTCTAGGCAAATGCTAGGATATATCTTAAGTTAAGGTCACGACCACCTCCTTTCCAATCCTTATCTGAATTATTAATACAGCCATTGCAACAACACAGGTTATCAGACAACACACACCCCAAGTACAGTATACTGGGCTACATGACCATGATATCACAAAACCCCTAAAGAATCAACAACAACAACTGATATTCATGAAACACCTCTTGGTGTAGTGCCTAGCATTCTTGACTGTCACTGCTTAGGCACGGGTTCGATTCCTGGCTCTGCTAAGAAATTTAATTTTGGTCTGAGGACTGGAATGGGGTACACTCAGCCTCGTGAGGCAAAACTGGGAAGGGATGGGCTTGATTCCTACCTCAGCCATTCTAAGAGTTTTTTCTGTGGTTTCCCACTCACACACTCTAGGCAAATGCTAGGATATATCTTAAGTTATGGCCACGACCACCTCCTTTCCAATCCTTATCTGAATTACTAATACAGCCATTACAAGAACACAGGTTATCAGACAACACACACCCCAAATACAATATACTGTGCTACATGACCATGATATCACAAAACCCCTAAAGAATCAACAACAACCAACAACAACAACTGATATTCATGAAACACCTCTTGGTGTCGTGGCTAGCATTCTTGACTGTCACTGCTTAGGCATGGGTTCGATTCCAGGCTCGGCTAAGAAATTTAATTTTGGTCTGAGGACTGGAATGGGGTGCACTCAGCCTCGTGAGGCAAAACTGGGAAGAGGTGGGCTTGATTCATACCTCAGCCATTCTAAGAGTGTTTTCTGTGGTTTCCCACTCTTACATTCTTAAGCAAATGCCGGGATGGTACCTAACTTAGGCTACAGCTGCTTGCTACCCAATACCTACCTCTATTACAAATACATACAGTAGTACAGACACAGGTTATCAGACAGCTTTTACATACACTCAAGTTCATAGGGTTACAAACGAAGAGGTATTAAGACTAGTGGGAGAGAAGAAATGTTTCTGGCGACTGTTAATGAAGAGAAGAGATAGTTTGGTAGGACACATACTAAGACACCCAGGATTAGCAGGCTTAGTTATGAAATAAAGGGTTGAAGACAAGAACTGTAGGGGTAGACCAAGGTAAGAATATTTTAAATAGATTTCCTTGAATGTACTGTAGGTTGTTGTGGTAGCTATATAGAAATGGAACGATTAGCTCAAGACAGTGATGGATAAACAATTGTTTCAAACCAGACAAAAAAGAAAAAACTAAAAGCACAACAAAAAATAGCAAAGTCTGTAAAAAATACATCATTAGCTTACCTCTTATTACACACTGGTCAATCCGCTTGGGAATATCACTGTTTTACACACACAGTCATTGTAACTTAGCCAAAATATAATTATTATATGAAAATACTCTTAAGGCGTATAAAATTTACAACTCACACACTCAAGCACACGGGGCTGGTGACTGAAAATGCACTAAAAATACACACTGTTTAATAATATCGTAATGTTCGCTAGCAACTCAGTACCTCCAGTGACCAGCTAGTCTGGGAGAGCTAACAGAGATTGCTGTGACAGTTGAAATGTTATCCTGTATGATAACGCGAAGCACGTACACATCTGAAAGACTCTTTTTTATAGAGATCTAGCTACAGAGTATGGATATTTAGATTACTTTAAATGTTGTAACATTTTCATTTTATTATCGTTTGATGTATTTTTGCAAAAGTGTGGGCTTGATTCCCAACTCTGGGGACTGAATCGGAGCACTGTATAGAAATATAGAGCTTGATGGCGTAGTGGTTAAGCAGTTTAACTTTCACTGCGAAGACCAGGGTTCGATCCCCAACTCTGCCAAGAAATGTAATTCTGGTTTGAGAGCTGGAACGGGGTACACTTAGCCATGTGAGGCAAAACTGAAAAGAAGTGGGTTCGAGTCCTACCTCAGACATCCTGGAAGTGGTTTTCTATGGTTTTCCACTTGTACTTCAGGTGAATACCGGGATGATTCCTAATTTAAGTGTGCGCCTGCATCCTTCCCAATCTTCATCTAATTACAGATACACACACTACTGCAGCCATCACAATAACACAGGTTATCAGACAAATTCAACACACACCTAAATACGCAGGACTAAATGATTACGATGTCTAAGCCCTTCAAAGCAACAACGACAACAACGTAACATGAGACTGTACAAGGTAGACTATCATAAGAGTCCACTTCGTTGTGAAGTGGCTAGCATTCTAGGTCGTCACCTTGGAGGCCTAAGTTTGATTTCCGGCTCTGCCAAGAAATTTAACTTTGGTCTATACTAGGCTTTGTAAGGAAAAACCGAAAAGAGGTGGGGGTTCAACTTCCAGCTCACCTATCCTGGAGAGGTTTTCCGTGGTTTCCCACTTGTACTTCAGGTGAATACCGGGATGATGCGTAATTTAAATGTACGCCTGCATCCTTCCCAATCCTCATCTAATTACAAATACACACACTACTTCAGTCATTACAATAACACAGGCTATCACAAAATCCTATACACCAAGACGTCTAAACCCTCAAACGAAATGCATATGTACTTTGAATTGGCAGGTGAAAAGCTAAAGGAAGTAGGAGACTTTTTGCTACTTAGAAAGCAAAATAATAGTAATGGACGAAGCAAAGAGGATATACTATGAATTGCAGCCAATGGCCATAGCTGTGCATTTTTTATTTGACGCCTGAGGTCTCCCAACAAGTTCAATTTCATGTACGTCTAACTTTGGTTATCAAATGCTACTGTCACTAACTCTAAGTGGCGAACGTTGGAACTTATTAGAGCGTTACTAATTAACCAAATATAGCCTATAAAGTTTACCACACACTACCAATTGCAGTGCTAGGTTCTTTTACGTGGAACAAATGTATGACATGGGACCGCAGGCTTTACTCCCCCCCCCCCCCCCCCCCCTCCGAAGGAATGCATACTGAAGGAATTAGTGCTTTCAAAAATCCGACGACTTTGGCCGGGTTTGAACCCGTTATATTGAGCCCAGCTATTAACTACACCACAGAAGCCGTTACATTGACATAGGCAATCACGCATATTCCAGAAACATTATGTACATGGGTTTTAAATAGCCACAATATCGGATAAGCCCTAAAGTGTGACCCTGAGGCTAATTGGTTAGCATGGTAGACTTTGACCTTATGGGATTTAGCTTTCACTCCTAGGATTTTAATGTGTTATGGAAATAGGAAACATAATTATGGAAAGAAAGGTTGAGGCTAAGAAATGCAGTGTAGTTCAAGGTTCGAATATGCTAAACAGATTGTCTTGGATGTAGCTTTATTTAGCATGAGCAGGGAGTAACTACCAACCTTGTAAAGAAAACTGAGACGTGATAAACTCATTTCTACCTCAGTCATATTGCTTCATGGTTTTACCACTTTTATTTATGGCAAATGCATGGATGATTCTTAACTTAAGGTTATGACTGCCTCCTTCCCAATCCTCACTTAAGTTTAAAAATCTGTACACCAATAACTATGCGGGAATCATTTATCTATTGGTTCTTTGTTATTGGAGTCGTTGCTCACAATTTGACGCACACGACTAGTTCATGTTATAACTACATAGGGTTACAAACGAAGAGGTATTACGACTAGTGAAAGAGGAGAGATGTTTCTGGCGACTGCTAATCAAGAGAAGAGATAGGTTGGTAGGACACAAACTAAGACACACAGGAATAGCAAGCTTAGTTATGGAAGGGAGGGTCGAGGGCAAGAACTGTAGGGGTAGACCAAGGTTGGAATATGTCAAACAGATTGCCTCAGATGTAGGGTGTGGTGGCTATGTAGAGATGAAACGATTAGCTCAGGACAGGGAAGCATGGAGAGCTGCATTAAACCAGTCAAAAGACTGAAGACTCAAACAACAACGTGTTTTTGATTTAGTCAATGTCAAAAGTTCATGATTGCGAAACACGATTTTATCATTACATATACTTATCCCAAAGCATATGTATTTACATTCAATTGTATACAACCTCATAAACTACACTAATTTACACTTAACCTAATCAGGAAATAGTTTTTTTTATTTTCATTTTTATATTTCACACAATTGCAATTTTACAATTTTCCATTTTCAGTTTTTAAAAATGTCAGTTTTACGTTTTTGAACTCTGTCAATATGGAAACATGGATTTTCCAATTTGTTATTTACACATTTGTCAATTTTACAATTTTCCATTTACAGTTTTTAAAAAAGTCAGTTTAATTTTTTTTTGAATTTCATAATATGGAAACATGGATTTTCCAATTTGTTATTTGTCAATTACACAATTTTCCATTTACATTTTTTTAAATTCAGTTTATAGTTTTTCAATTTTTGTCAATATGGAAACATGGATTTTCCAATTTTGTGTTTTACATGTTTTTCATTTTTGGTCCTTGTACAAAAGTTCATATTTGCATTAGGAGTGGGAGGTGGGTAGTAATTAAAATGTATAAGCAGTGACCATACAATATTTCTTTATTAATTCAAATACATTTACAATATGTACACATATTACATTTGTTATTTTTGTTTTTTCTATGTTCTATTTATTTTTAAGTATGAATACCATTTTCCCCCATTGCATGTTATAGTAAAAAAAACTTGTAGATCTTTTTTCCATGGTGAACAATAGGCATGAAAACGTCATTATCAACATCATCATTATCAGCATGATCATAAGCAGCATCATTATCATAATCTTTATCACTAACATTATAATCACCATGATCATTCTCAACATCACTAGATCTGTCCAATTACTCTTGTTCCTCTTTCACAGGGTCCTCGTGTAGAGTTGGTGTTGCTTTTGATAGTGATAAGGGGTTTTTGAACGTTGAACTATCTTGAGCAGCAATATTGTTTTCTTGAACTTGCTTTTTAGTATTTTCATGATTGTTTGTAAACAGTAACCGTGGTTTGCTTGGAGCACTACATTGATGATCACTGACACTTAAAACCTTTCCATTTTTACTTTTTAGGTCACCGCGACACCCTTTCGACCTCTCTTTTGAGCATCGCCAGAATATTATTCCATGCACATTCTGACGATTATAGTTATAAGAGTAGCCTTGATAGAGTACACGTTGCCTACCTTTGTTGGTTGTGGTAAGTTCCATAGTGGTAACGGGCCTGTCAGTATGATGTTCACACTACAAAGGTCACAACTGTTCTGGTAATGGAGTGACGATATTATTGCTAAGGGCCTCTAATATATCCTAGTCAAGACCTACAGCTACTTACTGCGTATGACAAAGCTGTACAATGGTGGTTGTGAGACGGTCTTTCACGATGTGATCACTGTAAGTGGTAGTAGTCAACTGACAATATTTTTGCTAAGAGACCTCTTATATAGCCTGGATAAGGCTTTTTTTAAAGCCAAAAAAAATTAACAAAAGCCAACAAAAAAGCCAACAAAAGCCAACAAAAATGCCAACAAAAGCCAACAAAAGCCAACAAAAAGCCAACAAAAAGTCAACAAAAAAGCCAACAAATAAGCATTTGTTAGCTGGAAGTTGAACCCCCACCTCTTTTCGGTTTTTCCTTACAAAGCCTAGTATAGACCAAAGTTAAATTTCTTGGCAGAGCCGGAAATCAAACTTAGGCCTCCAAGGTGACGACCTAGAATGCTAGCCACTTCACAACGAAGTGGACTCTTATGATAGTCTACCTTGTACAGTCTCATGTTACGTTGTTGTCGTTGTTGCTTTGAAGGGCTTAGACATCGTAATCATTTAGTCCTGCGTATTTAGGTGTGTGTTGAATTTGTCTGATAACCTGTGTTATTGTGATGGCTGCAGTAGTGTGTGTATCTGTAATTAGATGAAGATTGGGAAGGATGCAGGCGCACACTTAAATTTGGAATCATCCCGGTATTCACGTGAAGTACAAGTGGAAAACCATAGAAAACCACTTCCAGGATGTCTGAGGTAGGACTCGAACCCACTTCTTTTCAGTTTTGCCTCACATGGCTAAGTGTACCCCGTTCCAGCTCTCAAACCAGAATTACATTTCTTGGCAGAGTTGGGGATCGAACCCTGGTCTTCGCAGTGAAAGTTAAACTGCTTAACCACTACGCCATCAAGCTCTATATTTCTATACAGTGCTCCGATTCAGTCCCCAGAGTTGGGAATCAAGCCCACACTTTTGCAAAAATACATCAAACGATAATAAAATGAAAATGTTACAACATTTAAAGTAATCTAAATATCCATACTCTGTAGCTAGATCTCTATAAAAAAGAGTCTTTCAGATGTGTACGTGCTTCGCGTTATCATACAGGATAACATTTCAACTGTCACAGCAATCTCTGTTAGCTCTCCCAGACTAGCTGGTCACTGGAGGTACTGAGTTGCTAGCGAACATTACGATATTATTAAACAGTGTGTATTTTTAGTGCATTTTCAGTCACCAGCCCCGTGTGCTTGAGTGTGTGAGTTGTAAATTTTATACGCCTTAAGAGTATTTTCATATAATAATTATATTTTGGCTAAGTTACAATGACTGTGTGTGTAAAACAGTGATATTCCCAAGCGGATTGACCAGTGTGTAATAAGAGGTAAGCTAATGATGTATTTTTTACAGACTTTGCTATTTTTTGTTGTGCTTTTAGTTTTTTCTTTTTTGTCTGGTTTGAAACAATTGTTTATCCATCACTGTCTTGAGCTAATCGTTCCATTTCTATATAGCTACCACAACAACCTACAGTACATTCAAGGAAATCTATTTAAAATATTCTTACCTTGGTCTACCCCTACAGTTCTTGTCTTCAACCCTTTATTTCATAACTAAGCCTGCTAATCCTGGGTGTCTTAGTATGTGTCCTACCAAACTATCTCTTCTCTTCATTAACAGTCGCCAGAAACATTTCTTCTCTCCCACTAGTCTTAATACCTCTTCGTTTGTAACCCTATGAACTTGAGTGTATGTAAAAGCTGTCTGATAACCTGTGTCTGTACTACTGTATGTATTTGTAATAGAGGTAGGTATTGGGTAGCAAGCAGCTGTAGCCTTAAGTTAGGTACCATCCCGGCATTTGCTTAAGAATGTAAGAGTGGGAAACCACAGAAAACACTCTTAGAATGGCTGAGGTATGAATCAAGCCCACCTCTTCCCAGTTTTGCCTCACGAGGCTGAGTGCACCCCATTCCAGTCCTCAGACCAAAATTAAATTTCTTAGCCGAGCCTGGAATCGAACCCATGCCTAAGCAGTGACAGTCAAGAATGCTAGCCACGACACCAAGAGGTGTTTCATGAATATCAGTTGTTGTTGTTGTTGTTGTTGTTGTTGTTGCTGTTGTTGTTTGTTGTTGTTGATTCTTTAGGGGTTTTGTGATATCATGGTCATGTAGCACAGTATACTGTATTTGGGGTGTGTGTTGTCTGATAACCTGTGTTCTTGTAATGGCTGTATTAGTAATTCAGATAAGGATTGGAAAGGAGGTGGTCGTGGCCTTAACTTAAGATATATCCTAGCATTTGCCTAGAGTGTGTGAGTAGGAAACCACAGAAAAAACTCTTAGAATGGCTGAGGTAGGGATCAAGCCCATCCCTTCCCAGTTTTGCCTCACGGGGCTGAGTGTACCCCATTCCAGTCCTCAGACCAAAATTAAATTTCTTAGCAGAGCCAGGAATCAAACCCGTGCATAAGCAGTGACAGTCAAGAATGCTAGCCACTACACCAAGAGATGTTTCATGAATATCAGTTGTTGTTGTTGGTTGTTGTTGTTGTTGATTCTTTAGGGGTTTTGTGATATCATGGTCATGTAGCCCTGTATACTGTACTTGGGGTGTGTGTTGTCTGATAAACTGTGTTGTTGCAATGGCTGTATTAGTAATTCAGATAAGGATTGGAAAGGAGGTGGTCGTGGCCTTAACTTAAGATATATCCTAGCATTTGCCTCTAGTGTGTGAATGGGAAACCACAGAAAAAACTCTTAGAATGGCTGAGGTAGGAATCAAGCCCATCTCTTCCCAGTTTTGCCTCACGAGGCTGAGTGTACCCCATTCCAGTCCTCAGACCAAAATTAAAATCATTAGCAGAGACTGGAATCGAACCCATGCCTAAGCAGTGACAGTCAAGAATGCTAGGCACTACACCAAGAGATGTTTCATGAATATCAGTTGTTGTTGTTGATTCTTTAGTGGTTTTGTGATATCATGGTCATGTAGCCCTGTATACTGTACTTGGGGTGTGTTTTGTCTGATAACCTGTGTTATTGTAATGGCTGTATTAGTAATTCAGATAAGGATTGGAAAGTAGGTAGTCGTGGCTTTAACTTAAGATATATCCTAGCATTTGCCTAGAGTGTGTGAGTGGGAAACCACAGAAAAAACTCTTAGAATGGCTGAGGTAGGAATCAAGCCCACCTCTTCCCAGTTTTGCCTCACGAGGCTGAGTGTACCCCATTCCAGTCCTCAGACCAAAATTAAATTTCTTAGCAGAGCCAGGAATCGAACCCATGCCTAAGCAGTGACAGTCAAGAATGCTAGGCACTACACCAAGAGATGTTTCATGAATATCAGTTGTTGTTGTTGATTCTTTAGGGGTTTTGTGATATCATGGTCATGTAGCCCTGTATACTGTACTTGGGGGTGTGTGTTGTCTAATAACCTGTGCTATTGTATGGCTGTATTAGTGTGTGCACTTGTAATTTAAATGAGGATTGGAAAGGAGGCTGTCATGGCCTTCAGTTACGGTACCTCTTGCCATTTGCCTGGAGTTAAATTGGGAAACCACAAAAAACTACGTCCAGAATGACTGAGGTAGGAATCAAACCCTGCTCCTCTCAGTTTTTTGCCTCACAAGAATGAGTGTACCCCCTTCCAGCCCTCAGCCCAGAATTAAATTTCTTGACAGAGCCAGGAATCGAACACGGGTCTCCGCAGTGTCATTCAAGATTACTAGCCGCTACACCACGAGGTGTACAATATAAGGTTGGTCTAGATTGTACATGATCAATCAATAATTACCTAATAATAATAATAATAATAATAATAAATATTCCATTTAGCAACTACACGGCCGACCTCCCCCTGTGACGTCACCCACGGTCTCGGGGAGTGGCGGCCCTCTTGCCCATTAGCCCTTGCGCCAGCTCTGAATGACCCCTCCATAAGAATAACATAGAGTGATTGCGCGCGGCGGCCATCTTGCCCAGTAGCCCCTGCGCCAGCTTCGGCTTATATTACCTACTAAAGGAGTCTTCGATTCGAGACCTGGCCGGATCAAGAATTTCCAATATGCGTTCCAAGTTAGTGACTGGACACCATTCAGACAGAAGCCGTATCCTGTAGCCGAGAAACATTATTTAAAGATCAAGGAAGCAATACAGGAGAGGCTAGAGGCAGGCGTCATTGAGAAGACGGCCACACCTTATGTCAGCCCACTGGTAGTTGTACCTAAACAGGACGGAAGTGTAAGGATATGCCTGGACCTGCGGAATTTGAATTCCAAGGTCATACCAGAGTTTGACCAAGTGCCGCCCATCAAGGAGGTCCTCAGGAGGTTCAAAGGAAAGAATGTTTTCTCAAATCTTGACCTGACAGCAAGTTTTCAGCATCTTGCTCTGGAGGAGAAAACAAGCTTATTAACTGGGTTTTTATTCGATCAGCATACATATTCATTCGTACGCCTACCATTTGGATTGAAAACAGCGGGTTCAGCGTTGATACGAGCGCTTGATCGGAACCTGTCTGAAGAAGTAAAAGCAACAACCATATGCTATGTAGATGATATACTACTGACATCTGAAACAGTCGAAGAACACATCAGAGACCTACGCAAGCTGTTGAATGACCTAAGTCAGGCTAACTTTAAGGTCAATATAAAGAAATCTAACTTTGGTCAGAGAGAAGTTAAATTCCTAGGCCATGTAATAGATGCGCAAGGAGTTAGGCCGAATCCGGGAAAATTGGAGGTCATTAAACATTTCCCGAGACCAACGAAGGTAAAGAACGTCAGACAATATCTAGGCGTTATTGGATTCTTTTCAAGCCATTGCCCGAAGTATACCGAGACCGTAGCACCACTCCAAGATTTACTGAAGAAAGGAGGAAGGTGGCGTTGGACGGAAAAATGCGAGGAAGTCTTCGTGAAATCTAAACAGATGCTTTTAGATTATGTTAAATTGGGATATCCAGACTACACCCAGAAATTTATTATCCAGACTGACGCATCATTTATAGGCATTGGGGCGATGCTCTACCAGGAAAATGAGGACAGGCCAGAGGAGAAAACTTATATTGCATTCATAAGCAGAAGGTTGAAACGTAATGATAAGAATTATACGGTCACGGAGATCGAATTACTCGCAATACTGTATGCCTTACAGTATTGGACAAAACTAATTTATGGGTTCAGAATTATATTAAGAACGGACCGTAAAGCCCTAACATTCCTGTTGAAAACTGACCTGTCGAGTCAAAGACTGACGAGGTGGTCCCTGTATATACAGCAATTTCAAGTGGAAATCGAGTATTGCCCGGGGAAGGACAATATTATACCTGACTTGCTAAGCAGATACCCGACAGCTGATGAAGAGGAAGCGCTAGCTATCGACATAGAAGATAGAGACCAGAAGACCTTAGATGATCTAAGGAACATCACCGTTTTTCAACGTGAAGATCCCTGGATACGGTTGATGATTAATTACTTCAAGGGGAGGCTTGTCAGAGGAACCCCGATGTATGTTGAAGCCGAGGCGCTATCAACGGAGTATTTATGGTTTAACCAGATGCTACACAAAGGGAGCGATACAGACCACACTCGACACAGGATTGTTATACCACCAGCATTGCAGAGAAGACTAGTATGGTTAGCACACAGAGCTTTTGGCCACCCTGGCGTAGACAAAACTGTTGCCCTGCTTAAAGAAGCATTTATTTGGCCAAAACTTAGAGATACAGTCAGGAATACAATCAGGACATGTGATAATTGCCAACGAGTAAAGCCTAACTCGTACTTAATGAGGCAAAAACCTATACCACTCTTGCCAGAGAAGCCATGTCAGCTTCTGGCATTGGACAATTTCGGGCCGCTTCCGAGAGCTAGAAGAGGAAATAGACACATCCTAGTTGCACTAGACGTGTTTTCTAAAATGGTAGTCCTATGTCCAATTCAGAAAACCAGTATGAAACAGGTACTTAAGAGGCTGTAGGAAAGAATCATTCCTATACTAGGGCAGCCGGAGAACATATTATCTGATCATGGGAGCTGTTTTACCAGCGTAGAATTTCGCAAGGAGTTGGAAAATCTGGGAATAAGACAGATTTTGTCCACAGTTCGACACCCGGAGTCGAATTCCGCTGAGAGAGTGATGAGGGAACTGCAAAAGTACATTAAGATATACTGCTCTACAGAAAACTGGAAATGGATAGATGTACTAGAGATTATTGAGTATTGTATTAACAATACCGTGCATGAAGCGACAGGAGAAGTGCCAGTGAGCCTACATCTTGATAGAAGACCAGAGAGGCCATGGAGTAATGTCATTCGGACACCTGTAGATGCATAGACTGGACGCGAGTTGAGGATCCAGAGAACATTCGAGTATCTCAAGAAACAAGCGGACAGACGACAGCGAAGAAATAGGAGGAAACGCTACCACAGACCACTACTCGTAGGGGAGTACGTCTTGTTAACAAAACAGCTAGTTCAGATCCAGAGAGCAGGAAATACAAAAAATTTCAGCATAACTATCACGGACCCTACCTGATTATAAGGGACTTGCAAAATAATGCCTACCGAATCAAAGACGAAGAAACAGGTAGAGAAGTTGTTGTAAATGCAGCTAATTAAAAGTTATATAGTCCGCCAGAGGATTATGAAACAAGAGAGGAGCAAGCCATGCACACCCAAATGGACGGGGAGTCATTATATATGCACGCAGAGACTCCTGAGAAAAGCTCGCAGACCCAGGAAGAAAGAAAGCGAGGCGACGAGCTCGCAGACCCAGGGGAAACGAGGGGTGAATGCAGCTGTCGGTTGAAAGAATTTTACGACCAGTTGTGTGAGGCCGCTGCAGAACTCCAAGAAATGAATAAACAACTAAGGGAGCAAAACAAGAGAACACGAGACGGCAGACAGAGTGGAATGGGGGAACGAGACATCCCATTGCCGAGTGCACTGACCGCTTAAAGTAAATATAGCATGGAGTCAATGCCATCTGAAGGCCCGAAAAATTCACTTGTGAAATGAATTTTCCGAGCTTAGCGAGGGAAAGATGTACCCAATCGGACACAGCAGACTGGCATCGAACTCGGGTCTTATCAGAGAAGACCAGGCCCATGATTATGCCTAGGCTCGAACCATTGATCTCTGAGGGGGAACAGCTACAGGGAACCCGAAGAGCAATGAGTTATATAATGACATATAATATAGCATGATTTCACGGCTAGAATGTGAATATCATAGCTGTTTAAGGGAATAATTGTTAGAAAATGAGAGCATATGTACACTTTGGAAGCATAGAAGTATGAAGGCAAGCCAGCTTGACGGTTGACTAATCGCAGCCAGCGGATGGGCGTGGATTCGTGACGCCGAAGGAACTCATTTCGTCTGGACCGCCACGACAGCTCAAAATTAATGACTCTGGGGTTCACCGATGGACAACGCTTGAGAATGGAGAGGGGGTAATTGTCCACGGAAATTAATTGATTGCAGCCAATTGGAGCATCGAAATGGAGTGAAATGTACACCCAGGTGAATATATTTTAGGAGAGATAAATTAGGAGTGGTCTCACACCTAAATTAAAGCCTATATCTTGAAATAAGCCTGTGAACACAGAGCCTACGCGCGAGAGGAATGATTTGGAGACCCACACGAGGGGATTTACCATGGTGGCGTCATGACGCTATGGAAGAAGGCAATTAATTGTAATTAATTGGCCGAAGCGATCGCTTGCACGCGAGTGATTATGGGACTTCCACACCTAGATAAACGAGGTGTATACGTCATTTTGAATGGAAATGCATTATTTCAAGAAAGGAGTCGCACCTGTATGTCCTGTGGACTACGTTTTACGAGAAACCTTTATATAGGGGAAGCAGCGCAGACCAAGCCAGTTCGTCTTTAGTTGCTCTGCAGTTCGTCTTTCGTCTTCTTCAGTTCGTCTTCAGTTCTTCTACAGTTCGTCTGACTCAACACGTAAACTAAAAACGCTGCCAGAAAGTGCGCGAAATGTTAGAGTATCGACGCTCGAGTATATATGAAGAACAATGGAAGCGCATCATACATCTTCTTAATAGTAATCATGAATCGCGTAAGATTTAATCCACAGCAGATATTTATCCATTAGCATACGCAAGTATAGTTCGCCTCAGCGTAGGAACAAGTTAGGATATTTTTGGACAGTGAATATACCAGGAGGTATGACGCAGTATCGTCAGGATCACTACAATTATGGGAGCCGGGAAGGCATCACAAGTAATCATGACGGTGAAATGAACAGTATTGAAGGTGACGAGAATCGAACGCACGCACACGCATGATAGACTTTCACGGAGACCAGCGGTTGTCAGAAGTTAGCTGCATCGCATCTCTGAGGTCAGGCGTTAGGAGGAGTCCGATTAAGGATCCACATGTGAAATAGTGCGAAAAGTGTATATAAGTTTTATTACAGTGATTTCAAAAGTGTTTATGTGTATTGTGAAAAATATGTATTGTGTTAAAGTGAGGAAAGCCACTGATAAAAATATGATTATCATGTGTGAAGTATGTGATAGCATGTGTCGTGTGAGATATAGCATGATGGCTTAAACCAAGCATCATGGTAGGTTCTTGGCTGGTGTGCTGGAATAATCCAGCGAAAATGTGTTATGGTGAACCAGGTCTGCCAACTGTAACATGGAAGCTAATTGTGTTGCTCTGAAACGTGTGCGTGCTAGTTAGCTTTGCTTAAATTGTTTTCTGGGAAAGCAGAAATTGGATCTGCGTTGTTATGTCAATTCTGGGGAAATATCTTAGGTCGAATTTCATTAAAAAAAACAGGTTTTGATTGTCTGGGATACGTCGGTATGATTTGTGTTCTCGCTCGAATACCTACTGTGGTTTGGGTCGACAGGGTCGTGTGACTTTTCTGTTTGATTCCAGGCACAGGGTGTACATAGTGTGTGTTACCTGATTCGGGTCTCCTGAAGTGGCATGTTAGGTTTCTTCGATGTAAGGTGGCCTATTGATGAAGTTCTTTTTCGTGTCGAGCCTACAACTTCGTGTTGTTTGTTACTGGTCTCAATTTTAGGGTTGAGTTTCTTTATGGTATTTGGCGAAACATAACTTCATCCTGTAGTTCCGTATCTCACTTTCAGTGGGAGTTTTTTTGTAATTCTGTTTTCGATCGTTATGGGTTGTATAACTGGAGCACTTGGGTGTGTTTTGAGACATGATTGGACTATGCTACGTGTGTGAGCCGTTAGTACGAGTGTTCCTGCCTGGTGTAAGTGATGCAGATATTGGCAAGTTGGTACCTCTGAGTTGTTCTACCTTTGGTCTTGAGTTATTGTAAACTTTTCCTGTTAGCCTGACGCTGTGCCGGCGAAAAAGTGTGGTTGCTTTCGGTCATTCAATTCCGGTTTTGGTTCGTAGAGCCCCGTGAACTTTGGTGCTGACATCTTCCTTGACGAGATCGGTAGTCGGTTCGACTTAGTGCCGGTGTACTGTTCCTGCTGGGTGCAGAGTGGACGTGAGTTCCTGTTATTTCGAATTTCTTTTTTAATTTTTAATTTTCAGTCGGTGACACATGGAGTTGAGTTGTATAAATGATTTTTAATTCAGCGGGCCACATTTTCTGGAATTTGGACTTGTTTGGGGAGCTGTTTGGAAGAACGCGCTGGGACCTGGTGTGTATGGATGGTTGTTGCTGTTGGTTATTTAGGGTTTTATCTTTGTGTTTTTGGATTTACCGTGTGCTTCCTTGGGTGGGTGCCAATCTCCGTTTGGTCCTCCTGTGTCCTCCGGTGTCATGGTGTCTATCCTTTTGGTCGACTGGCTTGTTGCGTCCTTGTTCGTTATGCTCGGCATGATGGATTCTCCCCTCTAGTGTGTAGGTGTCGGGCCTTGTTCGTTCATTTTGTTGTGGTTCCTGTCGACAAGCGTCGATTTGTTGTTGGTACCAGTGTTGGAGTGTTGTTTATGGTTTAGGGTTATTGTGTTCTTGTGTTTTGTGTTCTGTGATTGGCTCCTATCGGCTAATGTCGATTTGTGTGTTGGTGCCATTGTCCTTGATGTTTTCTGTGTTTGAATAAGTCAGGATGGTGTTTCCCTGTGCTTCGGTTGAGGCGTGTAAACCATTTCAGGATGATTCATTCCCTGTTTTTGGTTTTGGAGTGAGTAAGCCAGGAGGGTGTTTCCCTGTGCTTTATTTGGTCGTGTTGGCCAGTGCAGGAAGATTGATTCCCTGTCCTTTTGTTGTAGCCCAGGATGGTCCATTCCCCGAGGTTATCTTGTGGTTCAGGATGGTTATTCCCTGTCCCTTGTGGCCCTTTGTTGGTCGTGCGCAGGATGCAGAATTCCCTGTCGCAAGTTGGTACCCTTGTGAGGTCTATTGTTGAGGTTAGTATTGCCTCTTTGGGTCGTCGTGACTGTATGCCCATGTCATGCTCCAAAGTGTGAGCTATTTCCCTTAGCAGGCTGACATACCTAATTGGGTTGAATTTAGAATTCTCTTGTCGTTGGAGCATGTGGCAGCTGTTCCAGACCTACAAGGAGACGACTGGATTATGGCAAGGTTCGTAATTTGTAAGGTCTGATTGTCGAGGCAACTTAGTCATGAAGGCTGGAGTTTAAAAGGAACTTCCTGGTCCTTAGGAAGGTGCAGTTTCGAAGTTGGTTAGACTTGAGGGTTTTCTTTAATGGGGGGAATCTTGGTGACGTTGTCTTACGTCAGTATTTATGGTAAGAAGTATTGTCATTGTTGGATCGTAGAGGTCGTACTTGGTCGGAGTGGTGAACCGTATCGAGTAAAGTGTTGATAGTATTGCCTGAGTTGCTCGGTAATTCTTGTGGTGATTTAGTGTTGTGATCGTGTGGCCTGAGTGAGCTCGGCTACAAAAATGTCTATGGAGCACTTCGATGGTGTTTCAGTGTTGGTGCTGATAACGCCTAAGTGGATTTTAACCTAGCGGGAGTGGTCAGTATTTGTCTACGTAGAATTCTGGTCCTCTGCAGTGAAGGTTAGAGATGTCGTGTCATTCCATGCTCTCTCTGCATTGATATTTTTTGTTTCAGGGTAAATTTTGAATTTTATTTGGTGTGCTGATATTGAGTGGTGGCCCTGGAGCGTTGCTTTGGTTATTTCTAAATTTTATTGCCTTATAGGTATTGGTCCTGAGTTTCCGTTATATTTCGAGCAGCATTTCCTGATTTTGTCTTTGGGTCTTGTTGTATCTCCTTTGGTTTCTGTGCCCTCTTGATTGGCGTTCCTTGGAGTAAAGAGCCTGCTTGTTGTCAGTGCGTTTAAGACAACTACTTTTATTAAAGTTTTACAAAAATCACGATACTCATGTCATACGTTGTTGGCATGTTAAAGAACCCATTTGAATTCAGTAGGCCGTGTTCAATGGCAAAATTAATCTCAGGATTTTCCGCCAACACAAAGTTCCTCCATTCTCTACTTGAAAGCGCTGTAGTGTCAAGGAGTTTAGATATCTAACCTCCTTGATTTTCATAGCGTTTAAAGGAACGACGAAATTCGACATGCAAGCTACCCTCTGGATGTCAATTAACAAAGCTTGCACCAGGCACCCGAGGCCATACTATATTATTATTATTATTATTATTATTATTATTTATTTATTTATTTATTTATTTACATTGTTTAGACCCAAATTAAATTGTAACTTAAACTTGCTCAAGCGGTGCGTGCGTGTGCTTTGGTCATGCCAAGTGGTGACCCTTAATAGTGATGAGAGAGGCGTTCGTCTCAAGTGAGCACATAGTGTGCTATGCCCTCCTTCCGATAAAGTGTTTTTCCCAAGTGAGTTCTTCGAGTGGTCACGTGAACCTGTGACCCTCCCCCTACTATCTCCGCTCCTGCTTGTGACAGGAGGAGTTCGGCTCGACTTGTCCTGTCGAATCGCCTGCTGTGTGGAAGCAGTCTGCTGCTGGTTATTAGTTTGTTTCAGCAGTGGTCTTGTGTGAAGGGTGCAAACTTCACACTTATGGGAGCAGTGACCTGAGGACAGGGTCTCTGTTGGCCCCGACGATTTTCTTCATCTGGTAGTGGATTCTGACGGCTGCTGGCGGTTCGGAAGAGCATACCTACCTGGTCGTCCTGGCCCTGCTGGGCATCTTGAAGATAAGTACTGGACTGGTACACTGGTATAGCAATCAATTTGGGGGGAACATACTCTTGTTGGTGGTGCATGCGTTACATGAGAACATCTGCGAGTGTCTACACTACTGCTGTGTGCAAATATTGAAGTGTACTCTAGGGGCACGCCCCCATGTCAGCGCCCTCCCCTTCCACCCCTTGGTTTTCGTTAGCAGAGGGGAAGCTGTGACAGTTTATTGACTGCCACTTATTTCGTCCCCACCCCCTCTCCCCCGATTATGTCATCCCCGGGGAGAGAGCTCAAAACTTTGGAACATTTCTGAACTTTGAAAATTCCCGCTCCCCCTCCCCTTGCCAAACACTTCTTTCGGCTATAAGATGGCTGCTGTGGCCATGTGTACGCTGTTACACATCCTGTTGGCTTCCTATTGGCTCTGCCTGTGTTCACTCTGTTACACAGTTGGATGCTAGTGAAGCATTCTTGGCGTGAGACGCCATCAGTTGAACTTGGAACCATGTAGGGTAAAGATGTATTCCGGTTGGCTTTCGAAGGCTGGCCACCAGTGAAATTAATTGGTAGATGTGCCAATAACCAGGTACTGTGCGCTGTTTTATTTCAAGAACCCCTTGAGCTATTTCTTAAAACTATATTTTACTCCCGTCGGAGTTTTATTTAACTTATTGCAGCTTCAGTGCGGGGGGAGCCATGTGTCCTAGACTTGTAACTTTTGTGAAACCACTAAATGATCAGATACATCGAATTCTAAATTATTCATTCTGCAACATACGAGAAGTTATTATGGTCAATATTGTCATTTAGACTTTCACGGCCCGTGTTACTATTCATAATGTTGAATTTTGGGCTTATGCCGTGTTTTATTATACTAATATTCGACGCGTTTCGAAAGAAACCATGTCTTTCATCGTCAGGAATAATCTGGAATACGACAATGTTGCTAAGAGAAAGCAACGAAGAACATATAGAAGGTGCCCATAGATGGACGCAATTATAGCCCCATGTTAGGGACAACGGAAAGCAGCAGTGAGTTACTTTCTCAGGGTTCTGATAATAGGTAGCCAGGATTCACTGAGATTGTAGCCGGTGTCGCGGTTGAAATTATCTGGGTGTTTACGTATTTCAACCGCCTCCCTGATGATTCTGGGACGATATTGCTTTATACGGGCAAGAACATCCACTCCTTGGAACATGACATCATGGCCAGGTGTTAAAGTATGATCGGCAACAGCTGATTTATCAGGTTGAATGAGCCTGATACATCTATTATGTTCCTTAATGCGAGTGCATATTGTTCTCGAAGTCTGCCCGATGTAAACCTTGCCACAAGTACAGGGAACTCTGTAGATACCCGGTTGTTGCAATTTAGGCAAACTGTCCTTAGTTGGTCGCAGGAGTTGCCTAATCTTAACAGAAGTTCCAAATACAGTCCGTATGTTGTACCGACGTAGGATTTTAGCAATACGATCCGTTGTGTTATGTATGTACGGAAGGTACCATGGAAAAGGAATCTGACGGCAAAATACCTTTTTTAGATGTTCTCGTCACCAAGAAAGAGGATGGATCTTTAGGACACAGCGTTTTTCGTAAGCCAACACACACCAATAGATATCTCCACGCAAGTTCTCACCATCACCCTGCCCAGAAACATGGTATCCTTACAACTCTAACTACCAGGGCTAGGAGGATTTGTGAAGTGTCTTCTTTACAAGAAGAAATTAACACCCTGCGAACCACCTTTGAGAGCAACGGTTATAGCAAGGCTTTGATTTCTACGGTTCTGAAACCAACAAATAATAATAGGCCGTCAGTTGAGAAAAGAGATGTAAGAGGAACTGCTTACCTTCCGTACATACATAACACAACGGATCGTATTGCTAAAATCCTACGTCGGTACAACATACGGACTGTATTTGGAACTTCTGTTAAGATTAGGCAACTCCTGCGACCAACTAAGGACAGTTTGCCTAAATTGCAACAACCGGGTATCTACAGAGTTCCCTGTACTTGTGGCAAGGTTTACATCGGGCAGACTTCGAGAACAATATGCACTCGCATTAAGGAACATAATAGATGTATCAGGCTCATTCAACCTGATAAATCAGCTGTTGCCGATCATTCTTTAACACCTGGCCATGATGTCATGTTCCAAGGAGTGGATGTTCTTGCCCGTATAAAGCAATATCGTCCCAGAATCATCAGGGAGGCGGTTGAAATACGTAAACACCCAGATAATTTCAACCGCGACACCGGCTACAATCTCAGTGAATCCTGGCTACCTATTATCAGAACCCTGAGAAAGTAATTCACTGCTGCTTTCCGTTGTCCCTAACATGGGGCTATAATGGCGTCCATCTTTGGGCACCTTCTATATGTTCTTCGTTGCTTTCTCTTAGCAACATTGTCGTATTCCAGATTATTCCTGACGATGAAAGACATGGTTTCTTTCGAAACGCGTCGAATATTAGTATAATAAAACACGGCATAAGCCCAAAATTCAACATTATGAATATTATGGTCAACATTCTGATATTTATCGCTTCTCGCTCGTCTGCATTTCGCTACTCATATTCCCTAATGCTTGGGTAACCGCGTGTATAATCTGATCACCAAAGGACGCCTACCTAACATTTTGCGTTTAATTGAATTTTAAGCTTTAACTTTAAAGGACATTTGCCTAATTGAAATATATCAAAAATGTAATTTTGGTGGGGAATTTCGTTTATTTCATGGCGGTATTCCCTTCAATTGTCGCCCGCTTTGGTCTTTCCATTGTTGGCGTGTTATTTCACGCAGGCCATTGTTAGGGCTAAGTTTGATCTCTTCATTGCCTTGCTTGCAAAGTTTAATTTCGAGCCTTTGGCTTAGCATACCTTCCTAGGTGATTTTATTTTATATTTATTCCCTTGGTTGCGTCACTTGTGGTGATAGCTATTTTACTTCTGTAATTTTTTGACGCCACGTTTTGACGCTTTCCAGTCCTTCATATGGGCATTTCATTTAAGATATTTTGCTTAGCTCTCCTGAACTATTTTCTCTCGGGCCTCGTGTTGCCCTGGAAAGACCAATTCCTTTAATGGGGACCTCCAACCTTTCTCTTAGGACCAGTGCTTCTATTATGTGTGGCCCCGCCCACTGATGTATCCCTTTATTTTAAATATACCTCTGTTTTATTTCTTTTCTAATTAGATTTCATGACTACTTATTTTGGCCAGTAACTGAAAACCACCCTCTAGGTTAACCTACCCAGCCCTCCGCTCAATGATCTTTCTGATCAAGCCCCTTCTTTTCCTTGGTCTTCCAGGTAGCCTAAACATTTAGACCACGGGTCACTAGAGGGGGCTGTCCTGTCTTCCTTTCGGGGGAGTTTCGGGACACCGTCAAAAGTGCAGGCCAGTATAATTAAATACGCAAAGCCGAAAGCATACAGAAAGACGCGAAATAAGAGTGATAGTTACGGAACATTAAATTTTGAAAAGACAATATTTAAAAATTATAAATCAGTGTCTCAGGGACACAAAATATAAATCCACTACGTCAAAGAAAGACAACATAAACAGCGAATCCTAGAAAGAAATAATACCAACGAGTATTAATCACGAAGTATATGAGTTGGGACCTAGAAGACTGCGGGTTTGATACTCAAGACAAAACATCCAAAAAAACGAGATAAACAAGCTAGGAACTATATCAGTAGAACGAAGAAAGATCACGAAACGAGTAAGGGTGAACACGAGGGACATTTATATTCAGGAAGAAATAGGATCAAGTGAGCAGGAATGCGGATTAGAGACTTTCACGGAGAACAGGAATCAGGAACGTCGGTAAACGAGGAAGGAGCCAATTAGCACGTCCAAAGCAGAAACGCGAGGTATCGTCATGGACCATCCAATGCGAGAAATCAGTGCTAAAGCTTTGAGATATGGGTGTGTGCTAGAAGGAAAGTGTTTTAGTGTTAAAATTTCTTTAATGTCAGCGTGTTACAATATGTTTTTAAGTGTCAAGAAAATTATAAATAAGTGTAGTGTAGAAATGTCAGGAAAAAGTGTTGAAATGGAAGACTAAGATATCCAGACGATGGGTGAATCTGTCTGGGAATGGAGTCGTCGCCTGGGTGAGTTGATGAAACAATATTAATATGTCTTTGTGTTGTACTGTGCTAATATCAATAGAGACATTCGTCGACTAGGGAGTCAGACGAATGACTCATTGAAAATATAAATATGCAAATAATTGAAATATTGATAAAGATGATGGTTTATCACGAGGACCGCCTAGCTGGAAATGAAGCATTATTGGGATTAGTTAAAATAAAGAAATAAAGCCCGGTAACGAAATATGTGATAAATTTAAAAAAATGAACTTGAAAGAAGGAATGAAGTAATGGTTCAAATGGCTGAAATTATTGCCAAAATTATGAGTTAAATACGCACCATAATACATATAAATCAAAAAGATAAGTTAAATAAAAAGGGTTAATTTGTGTATCAAATAACAGATGCCAAGAGAATAAAATGTTATAACAAGATTGAGTAAACAATGTGAATAATAAGAATACAAGTAATAATAATCCAAAAGGGAATAAAGTTATATTAAATGATCCGTGTCTAGAAGCTCAAAGTAAAAATTCGAGCAAGAAATCATGTGTTAATAAATTAAAGAAATGATAAATATCCAAGTAAATGGTAAAAATAAAATATCCAAGAACGAATGTATTACCTGTTAGGCCACTGTGCCATGGTTGTAAAATTAAATTGTAGGAATGCCGAAATCAGGCTATTGTTGTAAATTATCCAAGCAAGTTGCATTGCCATAAGGGCCAATAAAAATGATAAAGTATAGTAAAGTTGAATATAAATATGCGTTAAGCCAGAATAGATTGATTCGCGAGATGGAAAAGTAGTAAAAATCATCGAAATGCGTGGAGGTAAATTCCCACTGACTATATTATAGAAGCCTTGTATATTTTTGCCTAATGAATCGTCGTATAGTGTTGTATCATGGAGGTATAAATTCCCACTAAAAGTTGAATGAATTGTCGTATATTGTTGTATTGTGGTGGTATAAATTCCCACTAAAAGTTGAATGAATCGTCGTATATTGTTGTATAGTGGAGGTATAAATTCCCACTAAAAGTTGAAGGAATCATCGTATATTGTTGTATCGTGGAGGTATAAATTCCCACTAAAAGTAGAATGAGTCGTCGTATATTGTTGTATGTAACTCCCGCTGTAGGATGAATATCCCAGCTAGGTATTGTTGCAATATGATAGGCATTGTTGTCGTGAGGCATTGTTGAAATGAAGTATTGTTGTAAGAGGCATTATCAGCGTCGTGAAAAGGTTATAATAATAAACTACCGTATAGCCTCTCCGAATCAAAAATTCAATATCCTGGGAACGAAAGAATAATAATAATAATTGGACAGAGCAAATATCCGTATTGAAGTGAATTTTAAATCTTGGAATCGTTATGGTTAAAAGCTACCCTGGCATGAATGCAGGAAGTGTCGGCCAGCTATCGTAAATCTTATTGTCAGCACCACAGGAGGAGGGGTCGGCTTGAGTAGACGACCTTGCCCTTGTGGGGAGAAAGATGAAACCTCTTAATGAGTCCGGCCGTAAACTAGGGGCGCGCCGAGAATAATGGAAAGGAAATTATTACACGGAAATTATAATATTTAAAAACAAAAGGGTGCAAGAAAAACTAATTGTAGAATTGTTGTTATGGGGATGAAAATGTCATCCCAAGTCAAGGTTTAAAAGGCTATATAAAAGATTGACGGATTGGTCAAAAATAAATTGTTGATAAAGAAAATTCCTTCTTTCATGAATAAATAAATAACGGGTTAAGGAATAATGGAACATTGTTATAAATAAATATCCCACAGTAATAAGCAGTACAATGCACAGTACGGCACGAAACAAAATCACCTAGATGCATGGAGGGAAACTGGAGAGTTACGAATTCGATCAACCGACATGGCATGTTTTTGTACAGTATGGTATTATGTTTAACATCTAGGGCTTTGAGAAGAGTTGTTTTGAAGGTCCAAAGGACTAAATAAATGGTGAATAAACAGATATTAAAGTAACATAAATAGTAAAGAAACCCTGAAGGGTAAATTGAAACGTATATAAATATCCAAAGCCTTGGAGAAAGCATTAGATTTAAATGATAGGCGCGCTCGACGCCTCAGTGAAATAAAATTTAAATAAATATTTATGATTTAATTTAAGCAAGACAAAGTATCCGCGAAATTTCACAGAACAATGAAATGACATTACAGTGAATTTTAGTGATTCTAGTCGTGAATCTATTTTTGTGAAATGAATACTACTTGAAGAGACAATCCCAAGTGAGTTAAATTTTATATGTGTTTGGATTGATTATTTTTGTGTGACACTTGAAAAGGAAATTCCAAGTGATTTTCTCTTTGTGGTTTACATGTTTTGAGTGAATTGATTTTTCTTTTATTGAATAAATAATTATTTTAAATTATAATGTTGAGTTTTTCCTAAAATCTTGTCAACCTTATTGTGCTTACATATCGGATGTTAAGTCAGAGTGGAGGGAACGTAACACGCCCCGAACCGCAGTAGCCAAGCCGAGGTCTGACTGAGAATCCTCCGTTAAAAACGGGTACATTTGATAGTGTTAAAGGTTTCTTGGACGTTGACAACTGTCCCAACATGACTTTTTGAGGACATGATAAGTCCTTTTGAACAAACGCTGCACTATTTTTAGCCGAAATATCGTTTTCTTCAACTTGCTTTTTAGCATTTTGATAATTGTTTGTAAACAGCAACCGTCGTTCGTTTGGAGCACTACTTTAATGAACACTCACAATTAAAACCTTTCCATTTTTACTTTTCAGATTGCCTCGACATTTTGTTGACCCCTCTTTTGAGCATCGCCAGAATATTATTCCATTCGCATTCTGACGATTATTGTTATAAGAGTAGCCTTGATAGAGTGCACGTTGCCTACCTTTGTTGGTTGTAGTAAGTTCCATAGTAGTAACTGACCTATCAGTACGATGTTCACACTACAAAGTTTACAACTGTTTTGCTCTTGGAGTGACCTACAATAAGCTTATATATTGGCTTATGTGTTGGCTTTTTGTGTTGGCTTTTGTGTTGGCTTTTTGTGTTGGCTATTTGTGTTGGCTTTTGTATTGGCTTATTTGAAAAGTTATTTTTGGCAATGTATTTAGAGGATTTTGTTCTTGGTGTTGTAAAGTATTTGAAAGAGAGGGAATATTTAAAGACTTAACCTCAGCTCACTAACCAAACCTAACCTAACCTAACCTAACTTCACCTAACCTAACCTAACCTAACCCAACTTTACCTAACCTAACCTAACTTCACTTAACCTAACCTAACTTCACCTAACCTAACCCAACCTAACTTAACCTTTCAATTCTCAGATGATAATTAAATTCTGGGTATAGTCGAGTTAGAACCCAAGACCTCAAGGGTAAAAACCAATTATTTTGGTAGCTAATTTTGGTAGCTTATTTTCATGGCTAACCTAACTTTACCTAACCTAACCTCAGCTCACTTTGGATATCACTAGTAAGTGTTCATATCCTCCGCTAGGTGGTTATGCTAGTTGTCAGGTAGTGCTCATATTTACCGCTAGGTAGCGGAAGCATACTTTGCGTGTTGCATGTGACTCTTTTGAAGTTTGACCGCGTGCAAGACGTGCTTGTTTAAGTTCTGTATATAAACTCAATATGCAATTAACCAATAAATGTTCATAACTAACATGTATAGCCAGGTTTAGGGTATAGCAAGAAAGCCTGTCTAACCCACCAGTCTACAGCCTTGCCATACGCAATAAGCACCTGTTGGCAGTAAATCCTATACCACGTTGTTCATTACATGGCACTTAAACAGGCTCTAGATCATGGACTAAAATTGGTTAAAAAAATCAACGTATGCCTTTGGCCGAGGTCTTTGTTTAAACTATAACACACGATGATTTCATGTGTTGGCCTTTGTGTTAACGTTTAAACAAAGACCTCGGCTAAAGGCATGCGTCGATTTCTTTTACCAATTTTAGTCCATGATCTAGAGCAGCGACAGTATTGGCTACGCTGGCTAAGGCGCAGCATTAGGTCATGGGGCCAAGCTCTCTGCTGACTCGGTAGACGCGTGGGTTCGAGCCCCAACGTCGGCCGTCCTTGAAATGGTTTTCCGTGGTTTCCCATTTTCAACACAAGGCAAATGCTGGGACGGTACCTTCTGACAGGCCACGGCCGCTTCCTTCCACATCCTTGCCCAGTTTCATTCACCATCATTCATTTCATCCCTCATTAATTCCTCTCAGGAGGTTGGCGTCAGGAAGGGCATCCGGCCGTAAAAACCATCGCCACAAAGACTTCCATCGCATCTCATCCCCGACCCCGTTGGAAAAACGGGAATAATAAGGGGTAGGCATACAATACAGTCCATGATCTAAAGCCTGTTTAAGTGCCATGTAATGAACAACGTGGTATAGGATTTACTGCCAACAGGTGCTTACTGCGTATGACAAGGCTGTAGACTGGTGGGTTAGACAGCCTTTCTTGCTAAGGGTCTCCTATATACCCTATACCTGGTTATACATGTTAGTTCTGAACATTTATTGGTTTATTGTATATTGAGTTTATATACAGAACTTATACAAGCACGTCCTGCACGCGGTCAAACTTCACAAGAGTCACAGGCAACACGCAAAGTATGTTTCCGCTACCTAGCGGTAAATATGATCACTACCTGAACAACTAGCATGCCACCTAGCGGAGGGTATGAACACTTACTATTGTTATCCAAAGTGAGCTGAGGTTAGGTAAGGTAAAGTTAGGTTAGCCATGAAAATAAGCTACCAAAATAAGCTACCAAAAATTATTGGTTTTTACCCTTAGGGTCTTGGGTTCCAACTGGACTATGCCCAGAATGTAATTATCTTCTGAGAGTTCAAGTTTAGGTTAGGTTAGGTGAAGTTAGGTTAGGTCAGGTGAGTGAGCTGAGGTTAAGTCTTTAAATATTCCCTCTCTTTCAAATACTTTCCTACACAAAGAAAAAATCCACAAAATACATTGAAAAAAAAATTTGTCAAATAAGCAAATACAAAAGCCAACACAAAAGCCAACACATAAAGCCAACACAAAAAGCCAACACAAAAGCCAAAACAAAAAGCCAACACAAAAGCCAACACAAAAAGCCAACACATGAGACAATATATAAGCTTATGGTAGGTCACTCCATCAGCAAAACAGTTGTAACCTTTGTAGTGTGAACATCGTACTGACAGGTCAGTTACTACTATGAAACTTACTACAACCAACAAAGGTAGGCAACGTGCACTCTATCAAGGCTACTCTTGTAACTATAATCGTCAGAATGCGGAGGGAATACTATTCTGGCGATGCTCAAAATGTCGCGGCAATCTGAAAAGTAAAAATGGAAAGGTTTTAAGTATGAGTATTCATCAATGTAGTGCTCCAAACAAACCACGGTTGCTGTTTACAAACAATTATCAAAATGCTAAAAAGCAAGTTCAAGAAAACGATATTGCGGCTAAAAAGAATGCAATGTTTGTACAAAAGGACTTATCATGTCCTCAAAAAGTCATGTTAAAACAGTGTTGTCAACGTCCAAGAAACCTTTAATACTATCGAAATCAACGCAGACTATAAAAGAAGTGGTATTGCAAGAGGATCAAAAAGGACTATATAGTAATAATGATGATGATCATGATGATAATGATGATCATGATGATGGTAATGATGATGATGATGATGATAACGGTAATGCTTTGTTTACACCTAAAAATTCATTTGTTATATTTGTATACTGGAACAAACCCAGTAAACTAATTCAACGGCTTCGACGCTTGCATGCATTACAACAAGCTGGGCATACCGGTCACGATTGGGAAATCAGAGAAATTGAACAAGAGCTACGTCGTGCTAAACTGATTGTGTAATGGGTCTACCACTTTGCGACCACTTTAACCCCCACTCTTGGTTCTTATATTCTCTTATTTGCTTCCACTTGTACCTTAACCCTTTGGATCCATATTTGCTCTCACATTAAATATTATTCTTATTACCAAGTTCACTTTACTAGAGCTTAGTCTATGCTTGACATTTGACATGGAAATATCTGTGACTAGGTATGGTAAGCCTTATGCATACTATAAAGGATATTCATATATTGTGAAACGAACCAATAAAAATGGAAATGTTATTTGGCGTTGTTCAAAACAACGTTCCAGGCATTGTCGTGGTGACCTAAAAAGTAAAAATAGTGAGGTTTTAAGTCTCAGTGATCATCAATGTAGTGTACTGCATGAAACACAGTTGCCGTCGACAAAAAATCAAGAAAACTATATTGCTACTCAAAATAGTGGATTGTTTAATGAGCAACGTTTAACCCCTGTTCTAAAAGTTATGTTTAATCCATCTTCCACATAGCAAGAGCCATCAACATCACAAACTATGCAAGAGGTAGTGTTGTTGTTGTTGTCGTTTTAAGGTGTGGAACAACTAGGTAATCTGCTCTTGATATGCAAAAAGGTACCGTAGTATTGCAAGAGGATCAAAATGACTAAATAGTAATAACAATAAGGGTTTTATGCCTATAAAACCATTGCGGCTTCCCCAGTTTTCGAAAACAACAGTGAATGGACATTGCTATAAAAAGATCTAAAACAAGCCTTGTGTTTAAAAACTATAACAGACTATTGTAAAGAGAGAAAGAGTTGTATTAAGTGTGCATCTATTGTCATAATCATGTATACTCTGCAATGTTAAATATTCTAACTTTGTATAAAATAAAACAACATTGTAACATCATTTTGCATTTATTTACAAACTTTATATATTTTTTTTGGTTTCATGATAATAGTTTTTAAGACAATACTAAAAACTAAAACATTATTATTCTATACACATATTTTTTTTTCATTCAGTCCATTGTCATCACTTATATTTTCCATTATTATTTCACATTCGGTGTTTTCTTTTTTCATTTAATTAAAACGAACCATGCACCTATTGTTTTTAAAACCTTCATAAATTAAGTGTACAGGTTGCACAGCATTATTGACTTCATCAAAAACATTCTCCGACATATCATTAAACCGTGTAGGCAGAAATGTATCAACGTTTTCACATACACAAAGTACACGATCACCATATGCTGTTTTCAATTTCCGAATCTTGATAATGCGGAATGGAATATGCGTTGGCAATTCGCTGAGCTTCTTTGTCTCTAAGCCACAAGCCTGACCCACAGCATTCAAAACATTCATTGTAGTAGTCTATAAACAAAAGAAAAGCATATATATTACACTCTAAAACAGCTTTAATAATATTGTGCAAAAGGGCAGATGACCTCGTAGTTCCGCCCCTTTAAACAACAATAACTAACTAACTAACTAACTAACTAACTAATATTGTGCAATTAGGGATTTTGCACTATGCATTGCTAATAAATTATACTATTTATGCAAGAAATTACCTAACTGTAGGAGATACTACTTTTCTGCATATAGCACAAGTGTTAAGTTCTAATGCACACTTGACACTTGCTATCATGTGTCCACAAGGCAAAAATACAACACCTAGTCCATCTTGATAACAAATTTTACATAATTGCTGGTCACATTTTTGTATCTGTTCGTGAGACAAGTCTTGTTTTTTTCAGCCTCATGAATTTGCTCCGCGTGTTCTAACTCTAAAGGCACTTTTTTGTCTTGTACTGCAATCACGTTTTCTTTACGAATAGAGTTCACACATTCCTGACCTTTAAGCAACACCATGTATTTACAGTTAGGTAACCAACGAGCGTGTTGCACAAAAGCATCATCAGTAATTTGCCAATCCTTTAAAGCAAATCCACAATAAAAACATATTGTTTTATCCCCTTCACCAGTATAAAAAAATCCAGCATCACTTAGCTGTTTGGTAAGGTGTTTTAATATTAATTGCCAAACATTTTTATAAGATTCTAAACGTTTTTCAACAGAGCTGTACTCTGGGTGTGCTAGTGCTTTGGTCTTACAAACTCCCAATTTTTCAAAAGCACATGCCAATTCAACACTGTCTGTGGCATATGGACCACATATATTGACACTACCGTTGTTGGCTGGTAATACATCATTATTATTTATTTGTGATTCAGCAACGTAAGTAGCGGCCAATGGCCTTATGGTTAGGTAAAATGGATCCATGGGTATGTTACCCACTTGTTTTCCAAGCATGTAAGGACAACAAGGTGACCATCGCAAATGGTCTCTAAAGGGATCATCCCCTTCTTCCCAGTGTGAAAGTTCAATACGACAAAACACACAGCGCACCACATCTTCTCGGTTCAAGTAAAAAAAACGGCTTTTGCAAGTTTGTGTGTTGACAAAAAGCCTACAGGCCAGAATTCAAATGTTAACCAACGATCATGTTCTGATTTTAAATTTAACCCACGTAGTAAACCAACTTGCTCACTTGTTGTATTTGGTACTAAGGCCATGTCTTATAATAAAACTTTTTCTTATTGTAAGTTATTAACGTTGTACAGAGTATTTAAACCACAATGTTTGCTTTTTACACTGTCTGTTCACTATGTTAATAGCGTATGACCACACCTAAAAACAAACAAAATAACTCATCACTAGAGACACGATTTTATGATGTATCGCGAAAATGCGAAATGTGTTTATATGTACATCAAAGGTGTTTTAAATGTGTGTTTAATATTGTTTGATCATAAAGCACTGAATTTGTCCTCACGACTAAGCGCGAAATTCCACCTTATTTGCGATGTACGTCTGTATTTGCGACATATCACGAAATCGACTTGTTTATTACGTCTCTACACGATTTGGTGCGATATCGCGAGTCTTCAGTGGTTTTCACCTTGTTAGCATTGCTGGTAGAACCCAATTCAAATGTATTTTTAAGTGTTTAAAGCCAAAGCATATCCTAACATCACGTAGCAGGAAATTACTACAGAGTTTCAATATTGGCTATCCTGTCGTACTGGGAGACAAGTGAGAGAGTTGGGCGGCGCATTGCTGATCACGTGGGTGCACTGTGATTTGTAGTTGAAATTTCTATTTCTAATGTGAATTCGCAATGCCGAAAATAACGACGTGTTTTGATAGGGCTGACGAGTTTAAAGACGAAGGCTATCATGTTTTCGATGCGCGGCAGAAGATAGTTATGTGCAAATTCTGCAACATTAGACTAGATTGGAAGCGTCGCGATTCATGTGTGAAACACAACTTAAGTGAAAGTCACAAAAAGAAGAAAAGGATTTTGTCTGAAGGAGGTACCAAAAGACAGATATCAGTTCAAGAGGCGGTTGGGAATGCCAAAAAAGTGAGAAATGACTCCGACGAATTTGTAATGTCAACAGTGTAGGCCTTTTTGAGTGCCAACATTCCTTTAGAAAAGCTAGATCATCCAACAATGAAGGATTGGATGAGCAAACATATACCAGGCGAGTTAATTTTTTTTCGGATGCCGCTACACTTACCAGTATCCCGCAGCCCCACTTTTCGTAGCGATAAAAATAACAATAGGTGGAAAGACGTAGTTTTATGTAACGAATTTTATCAGGGCGGGAAGGTTATTATTTTACGATTGCCAAGAATCCACCAACCCGCCGTGACATTTACAGCTGAAAGTTGTTCAGCCACCATGGAAACGTGATGTGGGATACTAGAAAGTGTAGTAATGACTTAGTTTACTTTTAAATACTTTTAAGTTCATATCATAAACAACAAATAAGTCTGATTTATTAATATTTTAAATTAAAATGATTTGCTTGCTAATAGATTTTTTCATTACACTGTTTTAGGAAGTGGAAATTTTCCCACAGCTGACTGGTTACGAAAGAAATATTTGCCCCTATTACATCAAGAAAAAGAAGAATCAAGTAGTGAGAAATTAAAGAATCAACATGTTATTCTACACTGTGATGAAACCACAGATAGGATGGGTCGAGCCGTGTTCAATGTGCTATTTAGAACTCTTCCCAAGGTTAGTAACGAGACTCCTAAAGTGCTAGTAGGGGGTGTCCTAATGCTTCAGAATGTTAAATCGCAGGAATGTTCTCAAGCCATACTGGAGGTTATTAAGAGACATAAACTTGAATACAAAAATATCATAGGTATTTCAACAGATGGTGCACGATATATGAAAAAGTGTGTGCAAACTTTACAAGGTTTGATATCGGACAACCTTCTTCACATTGAGTGTTGGGCACACAAGCTTGATTTAGTAGCAGGAATCTGGCCGAAGAAACTTCACCGTGTGAATGAGTGTGTTACCAAAACAAAGCAAGCTTTTCTTAAAACAAGAAAACGGAAGCATAGGTGTATTAGGTTCTTGCAGCAGAAGTATGGTGCAGGAGAAAAGGATATAAAGCTCTTTCCCTCACCAGTTATCACAAGGTGGAATACGTGGTTCACATCAGTTTCCTACTTGGCAGACTATGTCATGGACTTGGTTCAGTATTTTAAAACAGTGGAGAGTGATGCTGAAAGTGTTAAATACTTTCAAAAATTAAGTGAAAGTGAAGTAAAATCAATTTTGTGTGAGGCAATTTTTGTGAAAGAACACTGCGCCTCATTTTCTGAAAAGATAACTTGCTTCGAGAGTTCTAATTATGCTTTGGCACATAAAGTTGTTCCAATGGTAAATGAACTCATTTCTGAGTACACGGTTATCGAAAAACTAGTGATGAAACCAGACACATTGAAGGCATTGAATGGACTATCAAGCGATAGAAAGAAAAGTGCTAAAAAAAGGTTCGTAGACCTTGCCAATGCATGTCACACAAAACTCTCAGATATGCTGGCAAAAGACTCTGCTCATGAGATTTTTAATTCACTCTCCTCACTGTTTCATCTGCCCCTGCTAAGAACTGTGAACATAGAGTCATCTCTCTTCAACAAGATAGAGAAAATTCCCCTTTTTGCTGGAGTGAATTCTCATGACTTTTTGAAGTTCTACATTCAACTGCAAATCACCTGTAAATCTTTTTCATGTAGTGACGGTAATGTAGTTGAAGATCTATTGAAGGGAATGTTAGAGGAATATCCTCTAGCTGTGAAATGTCTTCAATCTCTGTACATTTCCATTTCAAATGTTGACAGTGAAAGGGCCCTTTCTGCCTACAATGATATTTTGTTTGACAAGCGTACCAACCTGTCAAATGATAACTTAGAAACATTACAGAGTTACTACTTCAACAGCAAATGAATACTGTAAACCAAGCCATACTTAGTGTGTTTATTGTTTCCTTCATTGCAACATAAGGCAAAAGTATGTACATAATTTAGTAAACCGTTTTTCTACACCGTAAGCAATGGCATTTATTCACCGCTTTTATCCCGCTTTGCCCTTAGTTTTTACACCGCCATTGTGTTTTTTTATTCACCATAAAATCGTGTCTCTACTCATCACTCAATCAATCAATCAATCAATCAATCAATCAACACTTGCAATTAAACTTTACCGTTAATTGGCATTAAATAAAAACACCATCAAAAAATATTTTTAAAAAAATAAACTGTACGTCTGCACTCACAGTAACCCATCTACTTTTTTATAAAGCTGCAGTCATTTACATTTCCCTTTAACCAATATATAAACAAAAATAAATATCATATCATTTAGTTCAGATTATCTTGTTCAAACCTGTGGATATTCGTTGAGTCCATAAGAAACCACCCTTAAATTAAATTTAAATTTTAGTTTTTAGAAAATCCAACATAGCCTTGTACTTTTCCCAGTCGACAACCAATATAGTCTTGTACCGTTTGTCAATACATGACCATTATTCAAGAAAGCAATCATCGTCCTAGTCATGTACAGGTAATGAATGTTTTGTCTACGAGTTTTCAGTAGTGGTAAAATGGAATAGCATTTTATGTTAGGCTTACCTGAGTTTTAAATAGTTCACTGCCTGGAAACAATGGTTGCACTCTACTGCGTATCGGGGTTTCAGCAACTGCTACGGCGGTAAGGCTTTTCTTTCCAAGTTTCTAAAAATAAATAAAATAAACCTCTATAAATACCTAAATTCAGGTTAATACATGCATTTCATAAAATAAAATAAAATAACATCAAACAAAAAAATGAAACAAGTTCGTTTTTTAAAATAATCTCACCTTCACTTGCATTGGCTTGTTGCTGTTTCCTTCTAGTGGGCCCAAAAGCGCAATGGTTTGTTGTATCTCAGACATGTAAGGTATACCGGTTACCTGAAAACAAATAAATAAATAAAAATCATTAATTACCTGATCATCATCATCATCATCATCATCTTGTACAGTTTCCAGACCTGATCAATAACTACAAATTTAAGGTTCATTAGCATGACATTATTAAAATAATCATTCATAGGTACTTACCAAAAAATAAAAGGATTTTTCTTCCACAGCTCTACTGTATACGTCTATTTGCTAGTCCTGTCAGTGTATCTAGAGGACCAGAAAGTAAGCAGCGAGGAGAAGATGAAGAGGAAGAAGAAAGTGACCCGGACATCAGCCTTGACTCCCCAACTTGGGGCGAAATACGGACAGCGTTGAAGCAGATCAAGTGCGGGAAGGCACCAGATCTGGATAATATCCCAGCGGAAGTATTGAAAGCAGACCTGGATATCACGATCAATCTGCTGCACCCGCTGTTGGAGAAGATCTGGAAGGAGGAGAAAATACCAACCGACTGGAAGAAGGGGTTGATCGTCAAGTTACCGAAGGAAGGGGACACCACAAACTGTAACAACTGGAGGGGAATCACCTTGCTGTCCATTCCAAGCAAAGTACTGGCGAGAGTCATCCTGAATCGTATAAAAGACTGCGTAGAAAAAAGGCTTCGGAAGGAACAGGCTGGATTTCGACAACATCGCAGCTGTGTGGATCTCATCAACACCCTCCGAATCATCCTGGAGCAGAGTGTGGAGTGGCGGAATACCCTTTACCTCACATTTGTTGACTTCGAGAAAGCTTTCGACTCCGTAAATCAAAGAATCATGTGGAAGACCCTCGAGGAATATACAATTCCAACAAAGATCATCAGATACATGGAAGAGATGTACGAAGGGTATGAGTGCCAGGTTCTACACAAAGGCAAATTAACAGAAAAGATAAAGGTCAGTTCCGGAGTGAGACAGGAGTGTGTCCTTTCCCCCACTATGTTCCTGTTGGTCCTGGATAGTGTGATGAAGAAGGTAATGGGAGGACGGAAGAGGGGTATTCAGTGGGGTATAAATGACAGGCTTGAAGATCTGGATTTCGCGGACGACATTTGTCTTATGGCACAACGGTACCGAGACATAGAAGATAAGCTGGGGAGGTTGCAGAGAGAAGCAGAACGTGCAGGACTGTTGATCAACACCAACAAGACCAAAGAGATGAGGATAAATTATGACGTCACGACTAGCTTGACAGTCAACGGAAAGGAAATTGAGCGAGTTGAGTTCTTCCTCTACCTTGGGAGTATAGTCACAAATGATGGGGGAGCAGAGGAAGATGTTCGAAGCCGTATCAGGAAGGCAAATGGTGCCTTTGTCCAGCTCTACCCCATCTGGAGAAATAGAAACATTTCCAGGAAGACCATGCTGCGCCTTTTCAATAGCAACGTAAAGTCGATTCTTCTCTATGGCTGTGAATCATGGAAAGTAACAAAACCGATCAACAACCAGCTACAGGTGTTAATTAACAGATGTCTGCGTCGCATCATGAATGTGAGGTGGCCGGACATAATCTCAAACGAAGATCTTTGGACCATCACCAATCAACAACCGATTAGCATCCAGATCAAGGAGAGGAAATGGCGCTGGATCGGTCACACACTAAGGAAGCCGGACGGAGCTGTTGAGAGGGCGGCGCTAGACTGGAATCCTCAAGGTGCCAGGAAGCGAGGTCGACCTAAGAAGACCTGGAAGAGGACGATCGAAAATGAAATTGCAGAGGTGGACAAGAACTGGAGTCAAGTGAAGAGAATAGCCAGGAACCGTACTGCGTGGAGAAATTTCGCCAAGGCCCTATTCTCCGGAAGGAGCGGCAGGAATTAAGTAAGTAAGTAAGTAAGTAAGTGTATCACTAACGCAATTCTTATCAGTCTGCTTAGCAACTGAGAGAGTTGCATTTTCTCAGCGTTTTGACCTTGAACTCATGTCTGTCTCTCACATTTTCCCTCGCCTCCCCACATTCCTCAATCTCCATAAGATTTGCGTACCTTATACTAGTTTCATGTTTTTAATAAAGAACCAAGATGGCTGCCTGTTATATATTGGTAGTACTATTGCATAAGAACCAACATGGCGGCTGCTTAAACGTCGCACCTGCTAGCCACCACGAGACAAGTAAGCTGATATCGCACTTCCTGCTGACGTAGACATTCCTGCCTCGTCAGCAGCAGCAACAGCTCTCACGAGGCCTCTGGCTAGGTACAATATTCAGTCTCCAGTGAGCTGGACTGTGTGTGAGTTAGCATTGAAAAACATGTGTGTCATATTATTATTATTATTATTATTATTATTATTATTATTATTATTAAACATTTTACTGTAATAACAATTACTAGCATGCGGCCATCCTCAATACATGATCATGTTAACCACATACTTTCACCCTAAAACACATGACTTTACCCAGTTCAATATTTAGTTTATAACATTTCAAGCCAATGACCATACCGTTTTGGCTCTTTGCGTACATGCACATGACTTGGTCGAGCAAATGTTATAGGTTTCCATATTCTAAAACCATTTACAGTGCCAGACAGCAGTCTCGCTTATTACCGTTTACTAGCATGTTAAAGATCCCCTTCAGGGTGAAAAAAATCCTAGCACACTTAACACATTTTCAAATATTCGCCTCCATCCGTCATAGGAAATGTCACAAAACCAACCGTAATAAGCAGCCCCAGCCGTCCTGCCAAAATAGCAATTCATTTCTTCCGGGCACGGTCACCGAGATCGCCATAAGGGATTTTCTAAATATTCACCTTCATTCGTTCGTCATAACAATATATCAGAAAGCGCTCCCTCGCCCTGCCGCCCCGTCGAAATAGCCATTTCCTGTATTCAACATGGCCAGTCATAGCCTCGTTGTAACATACGTCAAGCGCTACCGGCTCTCTGCCTACAAACACTCTTTTATTTTTATTTTATTTTTAAGTTTTAAAATGCATAGTTTTTGCCTTAGAGACTTGACATTTATTTTCATGGTAGAGGGGGTAGAGACCTTTCATTTACGTCAAACAAACTTATGTGTAAACTTGTTAGTTTCCAAAATAGTAAAAATTCAAAATGTAAGTGTTTTCAAAAAACATCAAAAATAAAATAAAAATATTATAGAAATACGAAAAACATAGAGACCACTCGTTTCAACTATTGGAAAACGTTATATCAAGTTTGGTTTTTAAACTATCGCCTACTTTTAAAAAACAAGGTTTAAAAAAATGAAAAATATAATACATGGTCAAAAGCAAAGCGCCCGTCAGCTCGAGTCCAACGACACCTCATTTGTTAAAATCCGACCATCCGTTCGCCAATTATCGCCAATGATCGCGAGAAAGTAGGCTATCATTTTTTTCCTTCAACACCCTTGACACTTGCTGTACCCCTAGAGGGCATACCCACCTTCCATTAACGTCAAACAAACTTTTTCAAAAATTCGCCGTTTCCAAAATAGCACCAATCCTAAAAACAAAAATGTTCAGATTTAAAAAAAATACCAACACACATTCATAGCAAAGAAGACGTCACCCCAACGCCAAAAACACCTCGTTCGTTAAAATCCGACCATGCGTTCGGGAGATATCGGCAAAGTTTATATGAAAGTAGGGGACAAAGCAGTATTGCCCGCATCCCACTACTACACGTTTTTATCATAGAAATTTGAAATTTATTTTGGGGGTAGAGGAGGTAGGGGCCATTCATTTACGTCAAACAAACTTTTTTGTAGACTTGTTAGTTTCCAAAATATATGAATTTCAAAATTGGACAGTTTTCAAAAAAACATAAAAAATTAAAAAGTTTTATTACAAAAAATAAAGGACATAAAGACAATTCGTTTGAACCATGGCACAACGTTCTATCATGTTTGGTTTTTAAACTATCGCCTACTTTCAAAAACAAAAATTTTCATAAAGAATTGAAAAATATAACGAAATACGAAAGAGGACGTCAGTCCGAGTCCAACGATATGTCGCATGCCCATGGTTTCGCGTAATATACATAAAAGGTTAGCGTAGCCGAGCGGCTAGTGTCACTATTTTAAACCCCTCGCTTTCCCCTACTCCTTCTGCATGTTGACCAGGATGTATTCCCAATATTTCTAGATGGCGAGCCAATGATTTATGGATGATGCCGGTAGAAGAGATGACCACTACACTTTCCTGTCTCCACATTTACCGTATTTCCTAAGCTTGGGTGGTCTTATCACAGTAGGTTTGTTGCAGATTATGGGAATTGGGCACTGCAATATCATTGATAAAGGTTCCCTTCCACACTTTGTCCACAAGAATGATATCTGGCCGGTTTGCTGGTATGGTTTTATCAGTAACTAGCTGTACCAAGCATGCGTTGCAATGCCATTCAAAGAAAGTGTTGTCGTTGTACTTTTGTTTCTTGAAGTGCTTTTGGAAACAATCTTTTTTCAATTTCCGTTAACAGCCTCTAAACAATCGTAAAATGGATTAAATAATTTAGAAACATTCGTGGGAGCGTGCTCAACAATTCAGCAAAGTTTCATCGCAATCGGATGAATGGGTATGAACGCATACGGATTTTTTTTTAAAGATTTGTGCACTGTCACTCATGTAAACATTTAATCTTGCGCTACCTACTCAGAAATGGATTTACTAAGTTAGAAACCTTCACGTAAGTGTACACAACAACTCAACAAAGTTTGATCGGAATCGATGAATGGTATATGAACGCATACGGGATTTTGTTGAAACGCTTCGCGCGTCGTCACTCATTTGTTGCACCTACTCGTGCACTACCTAATGTAAAATGGATTTACTAAGTCGAAAACCTTCCCAGGCGTGTACAGAACAACTCATCAAAGTTTCATTGCAATCAGATGAATGGCATATTAAAGCATACGGGATTTTGTTTAAACGATACACATGCCGTCACTCATTTGTTGAATCTACTCGTACGCTACCTATTGTAAAATAGATTTACTAAGCCTTTAACTTTTCCTCGAGTGTACTCAACGATTCACCAAAGTCTTATCGCAATCGCATGAATGGTATATGAAAGCATATGGGACTATTTTGAAACAATTCGCGTGCCGTCGCTCATTTATTGAATCTATTCGTGCGCTACCTGTCGTGAAATGCATGTACTAAGCCAGACACCTTCCCTGGAGTGTACACAACAATTCACCAAAGTTTCATCGCAATCGAATGAATAGTAAATGAATCCACACGGGACTTTTTTGAAACGATTCGCGCACCATCGCTCATTTGTTGAATCTACACATGCACTACCTATTGTAAAATGGATTTACTAAGCCAGAAAACTTTCCTGGAGTGCACATAACAGTTCACCAAATTTCACCGCAATCGGATGAATGGTATATGAACGCATACGGTTCTTGGTTGAAACGACCAACGTTCCGTCGCTCATTTGTTGAATAAACTCGTGCGCTACCTATTGTAAAATGCATGTACTAAGTCAGAAACCTTCCCTGGAGTGTACACAGAAACTCACCCATGTTTAATAGCTTTCGCACGATTGGTATATGGACGCATATGGGACTTTGTTGAAACGCTTCGCGCGTTGTCGCTCATTTGTTGAATCTACTCGTGCGCTACCTGTTGTGAAATGCATGTACTAAGCCAGACACCTTCCCTGGAGTGTACACAACAATTCACCAAAGTTTCATCGCATTCGAATGAATAGTATAGGAATCCATACGGGACTTTTTGAAACGATTCGCGCACCATCGCTCATTTGTTGAATCTACTCGTGCGCTACCTATTGTAAAATGGATTTACTAAGCCAGAAAACATTCCTGGAGTGCACATAACAATTCACCAAATTTCATCGCATTCGGATGAATGGTATATGAACGCATACGGTACTTGGTTGAAACGATCCACGTTCCGTCGCTCATTTGTTGAATAAACTCGTGCGCTACCTATTGTAAAATACATGTACTAAGTCAGAAACCTTCCCTGGAGTGTAAACAAAAACTCACTCAAGATTCATAGCTTTCGCACGATTGGTATATGGACGCATATGGGACTTTGTTGAAACGCTTCGCGCGTTGTCGCTCATTTGTTGAATCTACTCGTGCGCTACCTATTGAAAAGTGGGTGATCTAAGCCAGAAACCTTTCCTGATGTATACACATCTCAGCCAAGTTTCATCGCTATCGGACGAATATTATATAAACGCATACGTTATTTTGTTGAATCGCTTCGCACGTCGGCGCTCATTTGTTGAATCTACTCGTTCGCCACCTATTGTAAAATGGATTTACTAAGTCAGGAACCTTCCTTGAAGTGTACACAATATCTCACACAAGTTTTATCACTATCGGAAGAATGGTATAAGAACGCATACGGGACTTTGTTGAATCGTTTCACGCTTCGTCGCTCATTTGTTGAATCTACTCGTGCGCTACCTATTGTAAACTGGATTTACTAAGCCATAAACCTTGAGTGTACACAACATCTCACCCAAGTTTAATCGCAATGGGATGAATGGTATATGAACGCATGCGGTCTTTGTTGAAACGAACCGCACGCCATTTTGTTGAAACTACTCGCGTGCCATCTATTGTAAATTGGATTTACTATGCCTAAAACTTTCCCGGAAGTGTGCACAACAACTCACCAAAATTTGATCGCAATCGGATGAATTGTATATGAACGCATAGCCAACACTCATTTGTTTAAACTACTCGCGCGCTATCTATTGTAAA